>CM061062.1:240183483-242583483 GCA_030762895.1 Sophora flavescens
TATAACTTTTTGGTTTATAAAAATATAATATTAACACAAACCTAGATTAAAATAGAGACATTCATTTTTAAAGTTCAACATTAGTATTATAGACACAATAAAAAATATTTATGCCCTTTATCTCATTAATGCGGTATCTCGCTATACGGTATAAATTTAAAAAAAAGTTAAAAATTGTAGTATACAAGGTAAGAGTGACATCGGCGGTGTCTCGGATTAACCAACACTGACACGTGCCCAACAACCATGCGGTCCTTGCCGTCCGTTTGAAGTGTCTATACACACTTCAATCATGGTAAGAATCATTACGCCGGCTAACAAATTACAGAGGGAATCTCAACCTTGATAACTAAGTATGGCTAAACATATCAGAATCCACAGCCTTAACATCAGTAATTTTTTCGATAGCTTTCACAACACAATGTGAAGATACAAAACAGTTAACTGCAGCTCATTTTATCAAACAAAAACACAAAATTAGAAACAGAAAAAATATATACACACACATTATACATCAAAAACCCCAACAAAGCAATCAAAAAATGTTTCACCTGTAAGATCCAATACAAAATTCACATAAGTCATCAATATCAGCACAGTAATCGATTCAAAACAGTGATCTAGCAGCAATCTAAAACTAATTCAACAAAATGAAAACAAAAACAGATAACAAAAAATTAAGGAAAAATCCAGTACCTGTTGAGCTGATTATAGCTGATATCGTCACGATTCTTGGACCAGATCCGATAGCAGAAAGGGTCGATGAGCCATTGCTGTTCGTTCTGCTCTAATCCGGGCATTTTTCAAAGTCTCAGAGATTCATCCACCAATGTTTATGCTCCGCATAAGCTCTAACTTCAATCAATTCTTAAAAATTCATATCAATCAGATACGAAACTAGATGAAGGCATAGTGACCGATAAATAAATTAAACCAGAAAATGACGATGATGAATCGAAAGAGGTTGCTGTTGTTGTTGTTGTTTGAATTGAAACTGAAGAGAAAATTAATTGAAAATGAAGATGCAATAACTTTGCGATCGAGCTGGAATTGGGAGAGAGAAAGAGGGAAAGGGTTTTTGGTTGACGAGAAGGAATGAATGAATAAAACGTCGTCGGAGAAGATGATGAGATTTGGAGGTGTGCGCGTGCGACTGCGGGTGAATATATATATTTTTGGAGAAAAAAAAAAATTTGAGGGAGAGACGGATAATTTGGCAAAATGGCAATGGTGGTGTGGTGTGTTGGAAATGGTGGCTTGTTCGTTCTTATATATATATGGCGCGGTTAAAATGTACATAGCCCATTTCTATTTGTTGTAACTATGTCAACACCCTAACCCAAAAATAAGAATAAAAATAAAAATAGCATTTGCATATATCCATTTTTTTAAGAGTTTAATTTTAAATGATATCAGTCTAACCCAAGAGTCATTCATCGTAGTGGAAGTGGATTGTATTCTTAAACGATTTTACTGTAAGGTGTGTCAGTGGTGGGCCGTAGATCATGTCTTGTAAGGCCCAGAAAGGGCAGTAAGACGGAAACATGGCGCTAGCTGCTACTAAACTTAAGCAAATAAAGTTCGCTCTAACCATCATTCTAGCTTTTAGCCTAGAGGTAGGCGTTTGATCCTTCACTTGGTATCAAAGCAGGTCGTGGGTTCAATTTTCATGTAATGCAACGCGGGCATTGGGACGGGGATTATTGGAAGTGCTTTGGGAAGGGGGATTTGTAGGTGTGGTCTGGCATCCTGCTTTGTGAAGCCCAGTGGGTCGTAGTCAGATCGAAACGTGGCACTAGCCGCTATTAGGCTCAAGGGAAAATAAACTTGCACCGACTAACACCTATAGCTTTAAGCATAGTGGTCATCATGTGTGATTCTCAAGGTAATTATGATAGAATCAAACATTGTTAATGATGTGATAATTTACAATTGTTTGATACTTGTAAAAATATTTTACATTGATAATGTATATTAGTTCAATCTTTTTAATATAATCTTAATATAAAGTTTTTATATTATCAATCTATCATACAATACCTCATGTGTTACCTTTAAGGTAGTTATTATAAGATTCACATTTAGCAATATACCAATATATGATTGATTAAGAGTTAAAAAAATCTTTACATCAACAATGTAGTACAATTAAATCTATTTGTTAATCTAATCAAATAAAATATAAATAAATGGGTAATATTAATAATAATTAATAATTATTTTTGTGGTGTAAAAGTAATTAAATATATGAAGGATAGACCACTCTTTTGTATTCTATTGTGAATCAATATATGAATATATGAATAAGTTGTCAAATAGTGATTACATTACATTTGGATAACATATATAAGTATCTATATGGAAAGTCTAGATTCCAACCATTTATCCAGACGCTCAACCTTAATCTTATTAGCATAAACAATTGGAACCAATCTAATTTTGTCTTTTTCAAAAATGATCTTATTTCTTTGGTTCCACAAAGTCCAAATATACCACAAAGCACGAAGAAATCCAGAGTTGCCTTTGGAAACCCCCTCAGCTGATGCTGCAATCAGCAATCAAACCATTCACTAGGTGTTTGGGTAATTGGAAATTGGAATGCCCCATCAATTTAACCCATTCATCCACTGGTCTCCAAGAGACATGCAATACAAAAATAGGTGTCTCACTGTTTCTTCCTCCATGTAACAAAAAGGACAAATCGCTTCAGCTCCACTTACCAAATTCAACCTCTTCAATCTACTTCTGGTATTCAATTTTTCTTGGATGATAAACCATACCAAGAGCTCAGCCCTTGGAGGAGCCACACTCCCCTCAAATTGTTAATCACTTGACTCTGAGTCCAGAACTCATTTGAAAGGATTTAACAGTAAAACAACCTTGCAATCATGCTTCCACTATACTCTATTTGAAGTGTTGTTTGACAAGTAACTATCTTGTAAAGTTCTTAATAAATCTTCTAAAAGTTGTAATTCCCATTGAAAAAGATATCTCTTCCATGTAAGATTACATTGTCAATGTATCCCATTTCAAAACCCTATATTGGCAACTACTTCATTCCTTTGTAATGAAATGAGATAGAGTCTTGGATATTTATCTTTCAAAGGAGTATCTCATATCCATCTATCTTTCCAAAACTTAGTTCTCCTTCCATCTCAAATTCTCATCCACCAACCATGTTGTATTACTTTTTTGTAATTATCTCCCCACTCACCCACCCTCATAATTTTGTTCCATACACCTCCTTTAACTATGGTATTTTGTTGTAGCATTATAGGAACCTCATAATCTAATTTATGAATCAAGCATATTGTCTTTTTCCCACAAAGGATTTAGCTCCACAGAAAATCTCTACCACCATTTGAACAAAAGTACAGCATTCTTAACTATCATATCTCATACCCCAAGACCAGCCAACCTTTTTGGTTTTTGTATAACTTCCCATCTAATCAATGACAGCTCCTTTTTATTCCCACCTCCACTCCAGAATAAATCTCTTTGAATCTTTATTATTTGTTTAATTACACTTTTAGGCACCTGAAACAAGCTCATGTAATATAGTGGCAAGTTGTTCAAAACAAACTTTATTAGGACAAGTCTTCCAGCCCTAGATAAGACTTTTGTTGTCCACATTGCAAGCTCCTTTTGTATTTGGCTGGAACTGGATTCCAAGTGGATCTTCTATTAGTATTGGCTCCCAAGGGTATTCCTTAATATACCATGGGTAAGTCAATTAGTTGACATCCCAGTTTTTCAGCCATATGCTCCCCTCAATTCCTGTTTTTTCCCAGCACTATAAGTCCAGATTTAGAGAAATTTATTCTCAGTCCTGACAGCAGCTGAAAGCAATCCGGTATCCTTCTTAGGTTTATTAGATATTTCTTTTTGCAGGATAGAAGATCAATGTATCATCTGCAAACTGGAGATGGGATACATTGATTTCATGATCTCTAACCTTCAATCCCTGGAAAAATCTCTCTGTACTGCAGTTTTATCAATTGACTAAAGGCCTCTATGGCCAATACAAAGAGAAAAAGAGATATAGGTTCTCCTTGTCTGAGTCTTCTTTCCATTTTGAAAGGGGCTGTGGGGGATCCATTAACCAAAAACAGAAATAGAGGTTGTAGACAATACTGTTTAATCCATCCTCTCCATTTTAACCTAAAACCCATGATTTCTAGCATATGATCCATAAAGTTCCAATCTGTGGTGTTATATGCCTTTTGAAAATCTAGTTTCATAAGAGCTACCTCTTTCTAAATCTTCCTTGCTTAGTGAATAACCTCATTTGCTATTGAAGCCATATCTAACATTTGTCTTTGCATGACAAAAGTTGTTTGGGTTCCCCAATTAGGTATGGAATTAATTACCGTCTTAATCTGTTGGGCCAAGATTTTTGCTATTATTTTGTAGATACACCACTAATGGGCCTAAACTCCTTTAAATCTATCGCCCCTTCAACTTTAGGTATTATAAGGTCACCCGTGTAGTATTAACAGCTTTAGGGATCTCACCATTTACAAAGAAATCCGTAATCATATCGATAAAATCTTCTCATATTGTCTCCCACATTTTCTTAACAAACCCCAAGTTAAAGCCATCATATCCTAAGGCTTTTGATGAATCCCAAGCCCAAACTGCCCTCTGTATTTCCTCATTCGAGAGGATAATTTCCAATCTTTCAAACTATTCTTGTGTTAATCTAGAAAACCCTTCACCACTTTGAGTCAAGCACGCTGATCTATCATCTGGATATAAGTTTTTGAAGAACTTGACTACTTCATTTTTAATAACTCTCGGGGTTCTTCGGTAATCTACTCTCAACCTTTAACACTCTTAAACCTTTCTTGCTCTTTCTAATTGATGCAATTAGGTGGAAATACTTAGTATCTCTATCTTTCTCAGATAGCGCCTTAACCCTAGACAATTGTATCCAATACCGTTATTTTCTTTTCAACCATAACCATAACTGAGCATTTAGGGCATTCCTCCTAGCCACTTCAACCTCATTTAAGACCCTACTCTCACTTAACATATCCATATTTTTTATCTCACCCTCCAACATTTCAATTTTCAGGTCTATGTTGCCAAAGACCTCTTTATTCCATTTTTAATGGAACTTTTGATTATTTTCAATGTAGAATGAAGAGGCAAGTTCTGCAATGTTTTCCATTCATTTGCCACCATTTTCACAAAATCGAGGTTGGATAACCATGCATCCAAAGACCTAAAAGGTTTTGGGCCCCAATTATTATCCTCACAATTAATCAACAAAGCACGCTGATCCGAAATAGATCTTTTAAAGCCCCATAACCTCATATCTTTGAAAAATTTCAGTCAGCCAGTGAATTTTCTACTTAAAAGAGGCAGCTCAAACAAATCCATGCTTGATTGCCAAGCCAGAAAAATCTCTCATACTAGCTTAGATATAGGAATTACCTATTCTTTACTCTTACCTGTTTTAGATCTAGTAACTCCTTCCACACTATATTTCTGCCCTCTGTCACTTGGTCCATACACAAAGACAAAAGAGACCATGACGTTAGGAAGGACAACAAATTTAGAAGTGTGAGTGGTGTCAACAAATGACGTTAGGAAGGCAATGAACTGGTGTTAGCCTACAAAAGAGTAAAACCCAACCGCCTCAAAAACTAGTAAATAACAATGAAGGGCAAATGAAACTACCATAAAAAGTATCAGAGAGAAAGGAGATAATAGCAAATTGCAAAGCAAACAAAAACAGAGATTCTTAATTGCATAGAGAGACACATAAGTTGTCTCATTCTATTTTCATGTAACCCATGGCAAATCGAAAGGAATTCAACCTTTTTGCCTTCAATTTCTAATGGGAAATTCCAAATGGACGTTGGGACCAACACTATTTGAGAATAACTTGTCTCCAAGCGTTCATTTGAGACATTCCCAATCGGAATCGAAACACATAGTCGATAAAACAATTAATTTCAATATTTAAAAATACGATTGGAACATTTTACAATTTTAATGAGATAAAATGTAATATTTTTTTAGAAAAAAAAGCCAAAAAACATATATGTCAATTTTAAAGTTATCAACTCTTTACTCCAGGATCTTTAAAAAAAAATAAAAAAAACTCTTTACTCCAGGAAATAAAATTTCCTTCCAGCACCAATGCCAGCCGGTGATTGAATGAAAGGAAGAAGGGATGCCTTTATCACTCACGTTCCACATGAAAAAAATTACGTGTAAACTTTATTTACTTTAAAGTTTAAACTATTATTAAATTTTAATTAAATTTTTTTTGAATGATAGTATAAAAAATAATGTTTTTTATATTTGGACCATTTACTTTTAAAGTTGACTTCCCCTCAATGAAAGGAATTTGTGTCCCTATGAGTTTTTTTTTCCCGGAAAAAAGAAGGAAAAAAAAAATCCTCTCAACAACTAGCAATATAAAATTAAAAGCAAATTCCTTTTCTTATATCAGAATTAATAGTAAGTATATATTTTTTTGACAACATAGTAAGTATATTAATACTTTTGAAAAATGTTAATAAATCTATCTTATTTTCGGTTTTGGAAAATCATAATACTATTTAAATTATTATTTAAAGTAATTATTAATAAAAATAAAGGTTCTATGAATCAAAGAATTGATTTGAAAATTTTCAGAAATTTATTTAACTTTTCTAAATTTAAAAGATTTTTTCAAACATAGTGCATCCTAAAATACTGCATTATAAATTAATAATGAGATGAAGAAAAACTTATGTTTCAAAAGAGGGTAAAAAACATTAATGTAATTAATGAAATAATTTAATTGTTATATATTGAGAGTATAAAATTGTCAATTAATCATTAGTCATCATATCATTTAAAACGCATGATTTTTCTAATAATTATTTCAAAAATCATATTTATAAAGACCCGTGATTAATTGGCGAGAAACTAACCAAGTGGTTAAGTGCAAGTGATTAACGCACTGTTATTTAAGGATGAATTGTTCAGGCTCTGCCTGAATTCGTTCCTTGGGTATGTAGCAACACTTGATCAGGCTTTACTAACCACGCGGCCGATCCGGAGATTAGTCCCATAACGGATCCAAACGATCTAAGCCGTGTGGGTACTTCGAGTGCTCATCGGTCCCAAAGATTAACTAGGGTGAGTATCAAACAAAAAAAAATTCACTCGTAAACAAAACTTTTTTCCAAGTTATACTCTATGTGACTATATAATTAAAAAAAAATTAAACTGTTAGTAAAATGACGGTTTTGAAACGAACTTATGCAGTTTTGCAAGTTATACTCTATGTGACTATATAATATTACTGCATATATAAAGACTCAAAATTCATTTAATGTAAGAGGACCTATATAATATTTAGATTTTGTTTGGTAAAAACTAGCGGATCTCAAATTAGCCAATACATAATTGAGCTTATAGCAAATTAAGCGGATAAACTAAGGAAATGAACTACCTAATAAATCTAAAATGACATAAAAGGATGTGTAAATACTTTTTTTACATAAATTCTATATTTCAATTTATGTATATTATATATGTTATTTATTTTTAAATGATTATCATTTATAATACTTTAATTTATTCTAAATTATTTATCAATTTAAAAATTAAAATGTTAGTTTTTAATTAGGGATTAGAAAATATTATATTAATATTTTCTTTTATTTAGCAGGGGTGAATGATGAATTTAATTAAAATATTAGAGAAAAAATGTGGAAAAATGATAAGATATAAGCTCAAATGCTACATCAATTAGAGTTTGGAAGAAATTTTACAAACTAATAAAAAAATGTTATAAACAAGTTAAAAAAATAGTTACCAAACAAAACTATCATCCGTTATAAGCTATCTACTTGAAGCTAGTGGATTAGCCTTGCATAACAGGCCCTTAATATAGAAATTTAATTATTAAGTGAATAAATACTCAAATTGGTCCTTGAAAAATTTAGGAGACCTACTTTTGGTTCCTTAAAAAAAATAAATTAACCACCTAATTCCTCAAATTTGCAAACACGGAACATTAGTGTATCCTTCATCTTCCAATGTCTGTTTTTACTTTTACATGTGTCCAATTAATCATCCTCGCGACTCATTAATAATCTCGCAGGAACTTATGCATAAATTTCAATGGCGAAAAACAAATAAAAAGTTAAAAAAAATGCACAAATTTCAGGTATATAGATTTTAAAATTTTGTAAGTTTTTTTTTCCATTCTCATTCATTTTTTACGAAGAAAATTCGTCATAGACCACGCACGCAGGGACGCACCCATTTAGTGACGAGGGTCTGCTGATGCACCTCCTCAGTTTTGCAAATTATATATAGTACTCTGATTTTTTAATTTTTGCACCTCCTATTTTCAAATATTGAACCCACTGCCCCAGCTCCATCGCTGTGTAACACACTAACCCAGATGATGCACGTTTTCAACTTTTCCATAACACCGGCTTCTAACGTGAGCAATGTCGCCATGTCGCTCACGTGGGCGACTTATTATAGCTGTTAGATTGTGAGGTTCTACCAATATTACCATACACCATCAACATCCAAATTTTTTCATGCTCTGACGCTCACACTCGATACTCTCTCTCTCACTGACAATGACACAGCAGCCCTCTTCTGCCTTCCGAGGATGATCGATGGCAACAACGGTGATAAAGAAGAATGGGAAGTCAGTTTTGGCATTTATTAAGCAAATGTTTAGTTCATAGAGTTCACCAACTTCCAAAACTATTTTTACAAGCTCACATATAACAAGTTTGCAGAAAAAAATCAACAAAATTTGTCTAAATTTATTATGCATGACCCCACAAAATGAAACAAGTTACAGGAATTTTAACTAAAAAATTAAGATCTAAGCAAGAAAACACTGAATTGTTGAAGAAGAAGAATTTGATTGTGGAGTGTCTAGGAATGAAGGATTTTGTAAAGAGGGATGTAAAGGGTAAAGGGTACCAGAAACCCTCTCCGCCGTGCCGCCGCTGCTGTGCGCGATGCTCCTTCTCGCCGTCGCACGACGCGTTCTCCCCTCCGCCTCTATCGGCCACGGGACGTAGTGTTCTCCCTCTACCACTGCGAGAAGAACTCGCAAATTAATTGGAACTTCTTGCTGCCGCCATGTGCGGAGCTTCTCGATCTCCTCCGTCGCTGCTTCGTGCGGCCTCCCCACCACTAACTGTCGCGACATCTGGGGGTCTCGTTCTCCACTTCTCCCTCCATTGTGAGAAAACTCACAGATCTGTCCGCTTCGCCTTTCCTCAGCCGTGACACCTGCAGCTTCCCCACCGCCGTCAGCCGCCTTGGAAAGAGTGGAGGTGGCGCTGCTATCTGGTGGTGTGAGGTGGGAGTAAGCTGAAGGTAGTGGTGGCAGGGATGGAGGGGAGTTGAGGAGGAAATATTCTAGCATGGAGGGAGTACAATAAAATCATGGGGATTAAAAAATCAATGGTATGTAATAGTCTCTCACCATGAGAGACATGCATGCTCACCCTAGCATTTGCCCCACTTTAATGCATGCAATATGAATAGATACACAAACAAATATAAAAGGGAAAAGATGTGGCTTTCCAATCAATTTACGCTCCAAAAATTAAAATAATAACAACCGAATTGAAGAAAAAAAACATCAGAGAAAGGAAAATAGGAATAAGAAGTTTTATTTTATTTTTTATTTTACTAAAAAGGTATTCATTCATTAAAATGGATAAAATATATCGAAAACAAAACAAATCCAACATCGCTAAAAAACCGAAAGGACGAATCTGCGAATAAACTCACAAAGACCTGGGGTTAATAGCATAACACGGCAAAAAATCAAAATGCCTACAAAAATGACAAAATCAAAGTCACGGAATACCATGTCTCCGGATCTGTAACATTGACGCCTAATTCTTGATCAAATCTGTGATTGATCGAAGCAAATATGTCAATCTGAACCAAACGAACACCACACCAAGATGGGAAACCAAACAACGCCTCACTAAGATGACGAACAACAATGCTGCCACACACAGACGACGAAAAACACGAGAAAACAAAACCAAATCTATGAGGAAAAACCACTTATTTTGATAAAAAGGGAGAAAAAACGAAGTAAATTGGTAATTCTAGACCAAAAATGGTCCAAAACCACCCCCTCTAATAATGGCACGTGACTGTGTGTGTAAAGAGAAGGGAGAGGGTTTGAAGTTAGAGAGACAACATGATTTTTTCTTCTTAACACGCTTTGTTATGAATAAGAAGTTGATGAATATTTTTAGCTTGACTTGAGATTTTGGGTTAGGAAATCCCAAAACTCCAAGCCTTACGATCTTGGAACATGTTCAAAGTTTGGTTGCTTCTCTTGATCTGCTCCTCTATGAAGATGAAAGTATAAAGATAAAAGTAGATGAAAGTGAAAAAAACTAGAAAGGTAAGAGAAAACTCACACTTCAAACTTTTCACTCTGTCACTCCATAGTCCATACACACACGACACTCTCTTCATCTTCTACTTAAAATTTTTTCTCACTTGCTCATCCACCCATACACACTTGTCACTCCTTCCTTGCATTTTCACTCTTACACTTTTACCCACACACTCACCCGTAGCACACACACAATTAAAACACATAATATTTATTTTACAAAAAAAAATAATTTAGAAATAATTAATTTTAGGTGATGTAAATTAATTTTATATATGTATATATTCAATAAATTAATAAATTATTTAGAATATTAATTTTGTGCCCCTAATTAATTTTCTTGGTTTCATCCATATGCATGGATGAATGATTATCTAGTGATTTATATTGAGAAAGATATGTTCAATAATATTGAAAACAAGTCGATCATCCAACGATTTCAAAACAGAAAATCACATTGCAAAGTATATAATTTATATGACTAGATATATTAAAATTTTATGATTTTAACATATCATTCTCTAATCAATCCATAAAAAATGTTATCCTCATATATATATATATATATATATATATATATATATATATATATATATATATATATATATATATATATATATATATATATATGGTTCTCCAGTGTATCCTCCTGCACTCGTAACTGTAGAAACTAATCCCTCGAGTCAGGTAGGACCACAAGGGCGGTAAAATTCTTCCTCAAGAGCTTTAACAATGTTGCATTCCTAGAGCCACGATTCGAACTCGAGACCTATGGTTAATGTGGAAGTAGAGGTGGGTATTTGGACTCGGTCCATGGACAAATCCGTTAAACCCGCGATCCCAAGGACTTGGACACCCTAACTTACGGGTCCAAAAAATTGCGGGATTTTTGAGTCCGGCCCGTTTAGCTCAAGGGCTTAACGGACTCGGTCCCCATGGATTCACGGACCCGTCCCGCGGACTGGAGCTGTTTAAAAAAAAAAACTTGCTTGGGCCAACAAAAAACTAACCCATCTAGCCCAAAACTAACCCATCTCACTCGGACACTCACCCATCTCTAACCCTAGACTACTCAACCCACTTCTCCTTCAACCTTCATCTCCTCTCCATCTTGCTACTCGTGGCGTGCGGTATGTTGCTCTTCGTAGTGTGTGTTTTCTTGATTTCCTTTTTCCCTTTCTTCTGATTCACCATGAGAGAGTGTCTTGTGAGCTTTTGCACGAGTGCCATGAAGTCTTTAGGGTGAGTCTCGATGATCTTTGGAGAATGAGTGTAGATGATCACCGGGTTGGCGTCTTTGCTTTGTTGTACTTGTGGCTTGTTCACCGAGAGTGATGATGATGATGTTTTCTTAATGGAATGAGAAGCCCTATTTGTTTTCTTAAGATTGGTTGTGATTTCTGTCTTTGCTGGGTGGAATGGTGCAGGGCTCATGATGATGATGAGTTCCAAGTTTTTGAAGCAAAAGAAAAAAGGGTAAAGGAAAATGGTGGACGCTATGGAGATCCAGAAGTGTTTGTGTTTGAATAGCTATGGATGGTTGAATGGAAGCTAAAATTGAAAAACGACGCGTACACGTTGCTACTCGGCAAGAGATAGGAAGAAATCGAATATGTTTGTTTTGCTTAGCTTTCAAAAGATTTGTTAAGGTTTCAGTAATCCATGGGATAGATCCAAATTTTTTGTGCCTTTTTTTCTTTATGTTGTTTTTTATTTTATTTTTTTTTGTTTTCATGGGATAGAGTCCGCGGACAGTCCGTTTAGTCCGCGGACTATGCGGACTGGACTTGGACTCTATTTTTCAGAGTCCATTTTTCATGCGGACTATAAAGTCCGGTCCGTTTAAATGCGGACTTATGCGGACCGGACTTAAACGGACCGGACTGGTCCGTTTACCCACCTCTATGTGGAAGAGACCCATACTATCTCATTCGAGCGCTATTGGGTGTTATATATGTTAAAGTATATGATAATAATAATTATTATTATTATTTTTTACTTTTTAAATAGTTTGCCCCCACTGACCCAAGGTCCTGAATCCGTCACTGCATGCAGGACCACTGTGACACCCTAAACTCGGCGTCACGTGATTAGCTAATTGCGGAAATATTTCTGATTTACAAAGCTGATTACTTTTTGAAAGTATCATTTTCTCGATGGATGAGTACACTAAAAATGGTAGTTAATTTTTTTTTCGAGATGAAGGAGGATAAAGGTGATGAACACTCAGAACATGAATTGAAGACAACATACATATATAACATGTCCCAATGAAAACCAAGTTTCAGTACATAAGATAGGGCCTTATCAATGGCCATTTCAACAGATGTAGGCATCTAGGAGTTACAACTTAAAAAAAAAGAGTAAGTAAGACACAGGGAAAGAGGGTCCGGAACCACATCCAAAAGATAACTCTAAAAGTCAGATGACGGAAGATTATCCACAAAATGCTCCAAACTGGTTACTAACACTGGCTGCAAGCAAGGTCTCCTCAGGTAATGGGTCTATAACATCGCCGCCCTCATCAACGGAATCGTCGTCGTCATCATGATCCATAACGTGATCCTCCGGCTCATCTTCCTCCATGACCTCATCGAAGTCCTCCTCGGGGTCCTCCTCAGGATCCTTCTCGGGGTCCTCCTCAATTGGCGCTGCCGGCTCTACGTCAAGAGGTGGTGGCTCATGTAGTAGTCCGTGAGCTCACAGTGTGTGAAGGTAATACCAGGTCGGAGGCAGAGCTACCCTCCCAGTTTCCACAGTGTGGCTTCTACGGATTGGGTCTCCGTCAGCATTTAGATTGGTCGTGGTGATGGCTCCGTGGTATGTGGCAGATGTCGCCCCTGGGTGTATCTGCCATGCCCCAGCATCCCCTGCATCGTCGAAGACCTCAATCTTCGATGTTGTAGGCACCGTGAGATATTGGGATCCATCCGGACTCATGTACATACGGCGATACCAAAAGGAAGACAGAATAACAAGTAGAAATGAAAGAGTGAGATACCGACAACGGATATATCGTACAACGACCATATACATGATACATACAACACCTTGGCATATTGACATTTTAAACATTACTCATAGGCAAACAACAAGTATTATTTCAGTGGGTCTCATACCCGAATCAATCAATTTTTATAAAGATAATGCATGACACTTCAATCATCAGGCTCTAATCTTAATCTCATGAGATACCATCACCATTTTATCATTAATAAATAAAGAGTTGATCAGGCTCATATGCCACATTTGGCAAGTTGTCTCCGTCACCTCATGTACCCGGATCAACACCATCACGAATCCCTTATAACGGCCATTCAGATATATACATCATCAAATATCACATCTTAAGCGGGTATTCGGTAACTCAAGCACGTCTGGCAAGGGGAAATGCATATGAATAAAAGACTTTTCATTGACCAGACTTTTCTTTGTGTTCACTCTTTTCTATTTGTCGAAGCCCAAAGCTAACGACTGTTACGGTTTCGGCAAGTATACCTAGTCGCAAACAAGTAATACGGTGGTGAGACCGGATATCGTTCTCAGGGATCGTGGGCAAGTACCACTTCGCAAATTGGACTACTATCTAGACGATCGTTTGGATGGAAGGGAGATCAATACTAAGTACCAAGCTCAGCAAAAGTAAACAAAACAAAACAAACAAGAATAAAATGTTTTTGGTCTTTTAGGTATTTTAACAAACACTTAGAATGCAAACAGAGATGAGGTCAACAAATAGATGAAATTGTTAGGGTTAGACTGTGCTAATCCTCCCTTGATTGCAATGAAATGATTAACAACACAATTCCTAATTCAATTATGACAATCAAATCTTCTGAAATACTCAAACCCTAATGTCTTAGGTGGAATGAGCCTAAAACCCCAAATTAAACCCTAATGTCTTAGGTGGATTAACCTGAGATTTTGCATTAAGAATCAAGATTTATAAGATTGCAAGTATCCCAAGACCTATGTCTAGGTTCATAAACTACTTGGCATTTGATTCATGAGCATGCCTTAACATCAATCTTTCAATTGTCTATCAAAGCAACAAATCATTCCTAGGATGATCAAACCAAGGAAAGCATTAAGCATGGAATCAAACACTCATAAAGAAATAGGAATTTGTATTACAATCAAATCATGAGACAACCAAGTTCAGAGAAGTCATCATCTAACCCCAACAAGAGGTGGTTTAGCTACACATAATCAAAGAGAAAAACAAAAGAAAAGATACAGATGAAGGAAGGAAAGAATTCCATGGAAGAATCCACAGCAGCCAGAGAGTGTGTTTTTAGGGTCCAGCCTGCCTTTCTGTTCTGACCAGATTCGTATTTATAACTTAGGTGCGCGTCACGGACGTGATGGCCATCACGGTCAGGCCGTGACGTGTTCTGCCAAGGGCGCTCTTTCAAATTCTGGAGCATCACGGTCGTGATGCTCATCACGGCTAGGCCGTGATCGCTTTTGCCTTCACTAATTGGTCTGTCACGACCGTGATAGCCATCACGGCTAGGCCGTGACACCTTCTGACTTTTGGCTTCTTTATCTTCAGTTATTGCTCCATCACAACCGTGACGGTCATCACGGCTAGGCCGTGATGGGCTCTGCTTGGCTCATTTTCTTCTCTTTTCAGGCTCAACCTTCATCCAAGCTTCATCATGGCTAAATCTTGGGCATTTAATCATAAATTTCTGCAAAACAACACACAAAACCGCTTCACCTGTTCCAAGATAAAAACTAACTAATAATCAAATTAAATATGCCTAAACTATACAAAAATGCATGCAAAATGTACATGAAATATGAGGTGAAATCACACTCATCAAATCACCCCAAGCTTAAGACTTTGCTTGTCCTCAAGCAAAAACCAAGGCCAAAAGATAATTAAACAGAGCAAAGATAGTGAACAAAGAACCCGAGTAGTAACTAATCAAAGTAACAGACATTTTCAAATAATTCACCAAGAGACGATCAATTTCAAGTCCAATTAGATGCTTAGGTTCCTAGACTCATATTCTCACTGATTCGGGCACTCCTTCTCACCTCACTCAAGTGATTAGGGATATATGATAATTCGCTCAATTTCCTCAAGGAATGAATTCTACCATAAGCTTGACTATCAACCAAATCTGTACTTTATTAAAGAACACATCTAAGAATCAAGAGGTCTTTTACTTTGGTTGTAACGGGGCCATGGGATTTATTGTCAGGTGGGGAAATCAAGAAAAAGAAATTTCAAAAGGCTAGCAAAATATCAAGTATTTCAAAGCACGACACCTTCTAAAATACCTTTTTGGGTTTTGACTCATTTTTTCACCTTTCTTTCTATCTTTTTCTTTTATTTCTCACTTTCTTTTGTCGTCCCCTTCTCAATATATATTTTCTTTTTCTTTTCTTTATTTTTCTAAATTTTTTCTTTTTGTTTGGAGAAGGGGAGATTTTTAGCTCAATAGAAATATTTTCCAACTTTCTCATCCCATACGTTTTCAACTACCTTTTTACCCTTTTGTGTAATACTTTAGAAGGTCTCCTATCGAGCATCATTCATCAATAAATTTCAAGGTACCAAGAAAAGTATTTTATTTTTCTGTAGGCTCAAAATTGGGCAACTAAGGGTAGCATTTAGTCAATCGAAGCTCAGAAGGCCGGAAAAATACCTAGTGCGTCAATCATTTTCAAAAATGTTTTCAAAAATTTTTAAGCTTCAAAATGGTTTCAAGTCAAGTTCTAGAGAATAACAATCCAAGAGGAACAACACTCTATCAAAAAGAATGGGGTAGATTTAATGAGTACCCCTTAATGGCTCAAAAGCTCACATTTAGCAGTTCAAAAATCAATGAGAAACACAAATCTAAGGAACCACATGCTAATGATCAACTATCAAAGATCATCTCAAGCATTTTTTATTTGATGCCTTATCACAAGAATAATAAAAAAATTTTGGTTCAACAATTCACTATCTCAATTTATTTGGTACTAAGTTCTCACAATCGGATGTAAAATCTAAGCAAGGGGGTAATCGAATCATGTGATCAAGTCAAACTATGCCTATATGAATGCAAAATACAAAATGTAACAATTCAAAAAATTTACCAAAATAAATACCCCTACCCCAAGCTTAAAAATTTACATTGTCCCCAATGTAAAAAAAAATCACGTTGGAGAGAGGAGAAAAATTGGAACAACTCACCGGGGCGGTAGCGGGTTGGAGTGAAATAAAATAAAGAAAACAAACAAAAGCAGAGCAATGAAAACAAGGCAGTTCAAAGAGATTATCAAATAAACTAAAGCGATTAACCTACTGTTCTCGGTTTCCCACTATCATTGGTTCATGTAAATTCCAAGCCCTCAGCAGATTCTAATCCCCTCCCGGTTGTAGCAACAATTTACAAGCGAAACCACTACTACGGATATATGTCCCTATTCTCGAATTAAGCAAACGGGGTGAAGCACTCATGAACTAAGCGAACATGATTGAACACACGCGAATTAAGCAAACGCGATTATATATAGGAACATAACATCACCGAAACAAATCAACACAATACTACACACTCCTGAATTAAGCAAACAGAAACATATAGCATCGCATTGAAAAGAGAAAAGCAAACAAAACAGGAATTACATAACCTCAAGTGTGGTAATGGAAACCAATCACAGTAGATTAATCTAGGAGACTAGTTCTCCATTACAAAAGGGAAACAATAAACTAAAGAGAAAACGAAAGACTAACTACTGACTAAAACCTAGCTAGCTTCCATTTCTGCCTTCAAACAGGCTTATATACAACTTCTGGAATTCGCTGACTCGCGAGGCGAACACTGTCTCGCGAGGCGAATCTCTGCATCGTTTGGTATTCTCGCGAGGTGAAGCACGGCTCGCGTGGCGAGGAATGGAAAGGTCATGGCTTCTGGTCTTCACTCTCGCGAGACGAGTAATCTTTTCGCGGGGCGACACAGAAAGGATGCAAATTTTCTGGCACAGTCACTTTCAGGTTCGCGAGGCGAATGCCTTCTCGCAGGGCGAAAGCTCCAGATTTATTTCTTTTTATTAACCTGAAAACAGAAAATAGCATAAGTGCTTTATTTAACTCTAAATCAACTAAATTAACCTAAAAATACTTTATGGACTCAAAATGATACTTAAAGACAATCAAGTCTAATTTGGGCGAAAATGATATAAAATTAGCACAAAACCACGATCATACTAGCTATAAAACTAGATGAGCCAGCGGCTGATCAAAATACCCCAAACTCAAACTTTTCTTGTCCCTAAGCAAACTAAAACTCAAAAACTTAAAAAGGACTCAAGACCTGGCAAGCTTAAGGACTCAATCAACTTTGCACAGATTTCAAGCAATTTCTTCAAAACAGTTTTTTTTTCAATGTTCCCCCTTTTCAAACAAAGTAATCCCCACAATCATTTATTCTAAACTATTGAGAATTTCATCATTCAAACAATCATTAATCTAAGCAGGGGTTCCAAGTTACACACAAGAGGGAGATCACCAAATTCAAACAACTGCCTTCCTCATAAGGGCGTTTAGTGTTTCACTCAATCGCTCAATTTTTGTCTAGGTTATCAACATTTCACTCAATTTTCACTTTTAAGAGCACTTCCCATAAATTTGATTTTCATCTCCAAATGATTCCCACAGAAAACATGCATGCAACATCAAAAGGTCTTTTATGGGTTGTAATGGGGCCTGGCTAAGGGTAGGATATATAAAGGAACTAGCTGAAGACCCTAGGAACTAAGAGAGCATGAAACACTTCAAAACATTGAAATTCCACTCAAGTTCCTTTCTTCATTTTTCTTTATGCTTTGGGTAACTACAGCCATTTCTTCTAATACTTTTTTTTTTCATTTTTACACTTTTCTTTTTTTTCTCTTTTTTTTTACAAGCCTTTGGCTCCAACCTTTTTATTATATTTTTTTTTTCCAATCCCAAACAACACATCATATCCTTGTAGCCACCCCAAACTAAGTTTCTTGCACCCATTCTCTTTCTAAGATTCCATGCTCTCCTAATCCTAAGATCGGGTTAACATGGTTTTCCAGATTTTGAGCTCATAACATCAGGTTATCAAGAATTAACAGGCTAATCAGGCTCAATGGGGCTAACTAGGGAACATGCATTAGGAATTGGTTATTTTAGGCTAAGTAGTTATTTACAAAGAAAATGCCTAAATCATTTGAAGCAAACACATAAACATGCAAACCATAAAGAGATTCAAGCAAATTCAGGAAAGTGCAACTTAAAAAGTGATTTTCACACAGTCAAAAACATGTTGGAGGCTCAAAACCTCACCTGGACATTATTTGCAAATTTGTTTGACAGAGATTCTATCCCTAGTGTGTGCTTCCTATCACCCCAAACTTATCATAAATCATGTCATCACAACAAAATCCCAAAGTTCAGTTTTCAATTTCATGGGGATCACTTTTCAAATTTCAAAATCTAGGGGAAACAGTCAACTATTAACATGCAATCCATCTATGCAAATTCAACCAAATCCAATAAACTTGCCAACACAAGACTCAACACAACTCCTGAGCTTCTCAAATTATTCAGGAGCTTTATTGAAAACAAAACAGAAATAAAGCAAAGCATAACTAAAAGGAAAAGGTTTAGAGAAAACTCATTGAGGGGCGGTTCCACCAGGATCCCACTGTCTGTGATACAGGGGCCACGGAATGCTCAAAGTACGATTTGATCCTCCCGGATCCCATGGCCTACAGCATAAGTATGAGAACGGACACTTGATAATCTTGGTACCTCCGCCAAGCGCGGCGGACTTCTCACTCCCTATCAGGTCACAGTTGACCTCTTTGTCAACCTTGTCAATAAAATCCTCCCAATAATATCGGGGCTCAATCTCTTGGACTGGCCATGGTGCAATTTCCAGAGGCTTGAACTCCATCACCGGTTGTTCCACAGGGGAAGGTGGCTGCTCAATGGATGGTACAGTTGGAGTATCCATGACGTCAAGAACCTCGGCTGAACAATCAGCTTCACTCACACTATCACCCTGCAAAATAGAGTCAAGAAACTCAGCACAAACAGCACACGGGTTAGTGTCAGTACATTCAGTACATGTAGTAACCGAAACTGAATTAGTAGAGGTCTGAATGTCTGGACTTTCAGCATACAGTTCATCCATCCCATCACTTTCAATACGTGCATTTGATTCCACAGGTTCTTCATTATCCTCAAGCTTTTTGCCTTGATTGTCAGGATGGAATGTATAAGCTCGAGGCCAATAAGTAGCATCTGTCAGAATGGGGCATGCCTCATACAGGTGCTCAGGAGAGCCGCACATGCCACAAAACTCTCTCTGCTGAAACAATTGCTTCAAATAAGTGAGCTTATCAGTAAGATCCATAACCAGACAAATTCAGCAAAAAAATATATTTTTATTTATTTATTTTCTGCTAATAACACAACAAGAGTCCCCGGCAACGGCGCCAATTTTTGGTCGCGCTGTCGCCACGCGCCAAAAAGAACGAGCGTTTACAAAATAATGTAGATAGGGAAGCGACAACTCGAGTATCGTCTCACAAGGACTCTTAGGTTGTTGTTATTAACAGAAAATCAGTTTTGGGGGGTTGGAGTGAAATAAAATAAAGAAAACAAACAAAAGCAGAGCAATGAAAACAAGGCAGTTCAAAGAGATTATCAAATAAACTAAAGCGATTAACCTAGTGTTCTCGGTTTCCCACTATCATTGGTTCATGTAAATTCCAAGCCCTCAGCAGATTCTAATCCCCTCCCGGTTGTAGCAACAATTTACAAGCGAAACCACTACTACGGATATATGTCCCTATTCCCGAATTAAGCAAACGGGGTGAATCACTCATGAACTAAGCGAACATGATTGAACACACGCGAATTAAGCAAACGCGATTATATATAGGAACATAACATCACCGAAACAAATCAACACAACACTACACACTCCTGAATTAAGCAAACAGAAACATATAGCATCGCATTGAAAAGAGAAAATCAAACAAAACAGGAATTACATAACCTCAAGTGTGGTAATGGAAACCAATCATAGTAGATTAATCTAGGAGACTAGTTCTCCATTACAAAAGGGAAACAATAAACTAAAGAGAAAACAAAAGACTAACTACTGACTAAAAACTAGCTAGCTTCCATTTCTGCCTTCAAACAGGCTTATATACAACTTCTGGAATTCGCTGACTCGCGAGGCGAACACTGTCTCGCGAGGCGAATCTCTGCATCGTTTGGTATTCTCGCGAGGTGAAGCATGGCTCGCGTGGCGAGGAATGGAAAGGTCATGGCTTCTGGTCTTCACTCTCGCGAGGCGAGTAATCTTTTCGCGGGGCGACATAGAAAGGATGCAAATTTTCTGGCACAGTCACCTTCAGGTTCGCGAGGCGAATGCCTTCTCGTGGGGCGAAAGCTCCAGATTTATTTCTTTTTGTTAACCTGAAAACAGAAAATAGCATAAGTGCTTTATTTAACTCTAAATCAACTAAATTAACCTAAAAATACTTTATGGACTCAAAATGATACTTAAAGACAATCAAGTATAATTTGGGCGAAAATGATATAAAATTAGCACAAAACCACGGTCATACTAGCTATAAAACTAGATGAGCCAGCGGCTGATCAGCTGCAGATTGTATCACGACTGTGACCACCATCACGGCTAGGCCGTGATCAATTCTGGTTCATAGGAGTGGCCTGTCACGACCGTGACCTTCATCACGGCTAGGCCGTGATGGCCTCTGATCTTCAGGGTCCTTCCATCACGCCCGTGATGGGTATCACGGCTGGGCCGTGATCCTTTCTGGTCTTCACATTAAACTCATCACGGCCGTGACCAGTGTCACGGCCTGGGCGTGATGGTTACTGACTTTGTTTCTCCCTGACCTTTTGCTCTTCCTTCCTTCTAAGCCTGAAAGCACTTAACAAATCTATTAAACTATGATTTTTTGTCCTCTTGATCTTCTCAAATTATTCAAGAGGTAAAATCAAAAACAAAAAGAAAAGGAAAAGGAAACTTGGGTTACCTCCCAATAAGCGCTTCTTTAACGTCACTAGCTTGACGAGTTACAGTCCTCTATGAGGGTGTTGCAAGAGGGATGGAGACTGTTTGATGATCAAAGCCTCCTCCAAGGTAGTGCTTGAGCCTTTGCCCATTAACAGTGAAAGTATCTCCGGACGATGGATCTTCCAATTCAACCGCACCAAATGGGGAAACTAACTTGACATGAAATGGACCCGACCACCTTGATCTCAACTTGCCCGGAAATAGCTTGAGACGTGAGTTAAAGAGCAAAACTGATTGGCCTTCTTCAAATTGCTTGGGACGAATGTACTTATCATGCCAAAACTTTGTTCTTTCCTTGTAGATTCTTGCACTCTCATATGCCAAAAGTCGGAATTCATCCAACTCATTCAATTGTAACAGTCTCTTGTCCATAGCCAGCTTCGTGTCAAAGTTCAAGGCCTTCATTGCCCAACAAGCACGATGTTGGAGCTCTACCAGAAGGTGACATGATTTCCCAAACACTAATTGGTAGGGTGACATACCAATAGGTGTTTTATATGCAGTCCGATAGGCCCAAAGTGCATCATCCAGTTTCTTTGCCCAATCTTTCCTAGCATTGTTCACTGTGTTCTGCAAGATCCTCTTCAATTCCCGATTAGACAACTCCACTTGCCCATTGGTTTGCGGGTGGTATGGTGTGGCAACTTTATGATTGACCCCAAACTTGGCCAGCACTGCATTGAACTCCTTGTTGCAAAAGTGAGTACCCCCATCACTAATAATGGCTCTAGGGGTTCCAAATCTGGTAAAGATGTTCTTCCTCACAAAATTAATCACCGCTTTTGCATCATCTTTCACAGTTGGGATAGCTTCTACCCATTTGCTCACATAGTCAACAGCAACCAGAATATACTTGTTGTTGTAGGATGATGGGAAAGGACCCATGAAGTCGATTTCCCACACATCAAAGAGTTCCACCTCTAAAATACCCTTCAAGGGCATTGGTCGCGCTGTCGCGCACGCGCCAAAAAGAACGAGCGGTTTGTAAAAATGTAGATAGGGAGCGACAACTCGGATATCGTCTCACAAGGACTCTTGGGTTGTTGTTAACAGAAAAAGTCAGAATTGGGGGGTTTTGGATTTCAATGCAAATAAGGAAACAAAACAGAAAAACAATGCAAACTAAGTAATTACCAAATAAACCAAAGCAATTAACCTACTGTTCTCGATTTCCCAACTATCATCGGTTCATGTAAATTCCATGCCCTAAGCAGATTCTAATCCCCTTTCGATTGTAGCATCAATTAACAAGCGAAATCAATACTACGAGACATATGTTCCTATTCCCGAATTAAGCAAACGGGGTGAAGCACTCATGAACTAAGCGAACATGATTGAACACACGCGAATTAAGCAAACGCGATTAAATATAGGAACATACAATCATCGAAATAAATCAATACTAATCCTATACATATCTGAATTAAGCAAACAGAAACATATAGAACAATATTGAAAAGAAATAGAAATTCAAATAGGAATTACAAAACCTCAAGCATCAACGGAAACCAATCGCAGTAGATTAATCAAGGAGACTAGTTCTCCATTACAGAAATAAACCCTAATTTCGCTGCTGTCTAACTAAAGAAAAGAAAAATAAAAACTGACTAACTCCTGCAATCTGCCATAGAACAACAATTTATATCTGTGAGTTCTGCGCGAGCTCGCGAGGCGAACACTGTCTCGCGACGCGAATATTATGAAGAGTCTGCAACGTTTGGTATTCTCGTGAGGCGAAGTACGGCTCGCGTGGCGAGGAATGGAAGAGTCATGGCTTCTGGTCTTCAGTCTCGCGAGGCGAGACATGGATTCGCAGGGCGACACAAAAAGGTATGCATTTTCTGGAACAGTCACCTTCAGGCTCGCGAGGCGAGCTACCTTTCGCGGGGCGAAGAACTCCAGAATTATTTCTTTTTATTACCTGCAAACACGGATTAACAGTAAGTACTTTATTTGACTCTAAATCAACTAAATTAACCTAAAAATACTTTACAGACTCAAAATGCTGCTTAAAGACAATCAAGTCTAATTTGGGCGAAAATGATATATAATTAGCACAAAACCACGGTCATACTAGTCATAAAACTAGATGAGCCAGAAGCTGATCAGGCATCTCATTTATCTTGGATATATTTCCGGTTCTTTGAAACTTGTCACACTTCATCACCCAAGCTCTAGAGTCTTTAAAAATGGTGGGCCAAAATAAACCATTTTGCAAGACCTTCATGGCGGTTCTCTCACCACCAAAGTGTCCTCCATATGGTGAGTTGTGGTAGTGAGTCAAAACCCCGTTAACCTCTTCTTCCGGAATACATCTCCTCAGAATTCCATCCGAACCTCTTTTTAAAAGGTAAGGTTCATCCCATACATAGTATTTAGAATCATGGATGAGCTTCTTCCTTTGCTGTGCATTGAAGTCCTTCGGAATCTTGTTTGCAGCCTTATAATTTGCAATGTCCGCAAACCAAGGTGCCACTTGCACCATAAACAACCTTTCATCCGGTAATTCTTCTTGAATTGGCAGCTCATCCTTTGCTTGAATCTCTGCTTGTGGAATCCTAGACAGATGGTCTGCTACCACGTTCTCCACTCCTTTCTTGTCCTTTATATCCAAATCAAATTCTTGGAGCAATAGCACCCACCTAATGAGCCTTGGTTTGGCATCCTGTTTAGTCATGAGATACTTCAAAGCAGAATGATCAGTGTACACAATGGTTCTAGAGCCAATCAAGTAGGATCTAAACTTATCAAATGCAAACACCACAACAAGCAATTCTTTTTCAGTCGTGGTATAGTTCAATTGAGCATTATTCAGCACACGACTGGCATAGTAAATAACATGCAACACTTTATTTTTCCTTTGACCCAAAATGGCTCCCACCGCATAGTCACTTGCATCACACATTAACTCAAATGGCAAACTCCAATCTGGAGGTACAATGACCGGTGCGGTGGTGAGTTTTTCCTTTAAAAGTTGGAAAGCATGCATGCAATCATCATCAAACAAAAAAGGAGTATCAACTACCAAAAGCTTGCACAAGGGTTTCACAATCTTTGAAAAGTCTTTTATAAATCTCCTATAGAAACCCGCGTGCCCTAGGAAGCTTCTAACACCTTTTACATTGATGGGAGGGGGAAGTTTTTCAATTACTTCAATTTTTGCCTTATCAACTTCTATCCCCCATGATGAAATTTTATGACCAAGAACTATACCTTCCCTAACCATGAAATGACATTTTTCCCAATTCAAAACAAGGTTAGTTTCTTGGCATCTTTTCAATACACATGCAAGATTTTTTAGACAATCGTCAAAAAAATTACCAAACACAGAAAACTCATCCATAAATACCTCAATGAATTTTTCAGTCATATCAGAGAATATGGAAAGCATGCACCTTTGAAAAGTGGCGGGTGCATTACACAACCCGAATGGCATCCCCCGATATGCATAGACGCCATAGGGACAAGTGAAAGCAGTCTTCTCTTGGTCCTTTGGGTCAACCACAATCTGGTTATACCCTGAGTATCCATCAAGGAAGCAATAAAAAGCATGGCCCGCCAACCTCTCTAGCATTTGATCAATGAAAGGCAAGGGAAAATGATCTTTTCTGGTGGCCTCATTCAATCTTCTGTAATCAATACACACTCTCCATCCAGAAATGGTCCTTGAGGGGAAGAGTTCATTCTTTTCATTTGCAACAACCGTCATCCCCCCTTTCTTAGGAACAACTTGGACTGGACTCACCCAAGGACTATTGGAGATTGGATAAATTATACCCGCATCCAAAAGCTTAAAAACCTCCTTCCTCACAACTTCTTTCATGTTTGGGTTGAGTCTTCTTTGGGGTTGTCTAACCGGCTTGAAGTTTTCCTCCAAAAGGATTTTGTGCATACAAAATGAGGGACTTATCCCTTTCAAGTCGGACATAGACCACCCAATTGCAGATTTGTGCTCCCTAAGCACCCTTAACAACTTCTCTTCCTCTAAAGAGTTCAATCCGCTACTAATGATCACCGGGAATGAAGAATTCACTCCAAGGAAAGCATAACGGAGATGGGATGGAAGTTCCTTCAAATCTAGCTTAGGTGTCTCACCCTTGTCTTCAATCCGCACATCCTCCACAACCTTGTCTTCATCATTATTCAAAGCTAGACAAGCCTCAAGGGATTTAACCATGAACTCAACTTGTTCCTCACATACATCCTCTTCTATATTCTCAATCATAAGAGCCGCTTCCAATGAATCTTCAAAAGTTTGTTGCACGCTCTTGTCAGTCAATGATTCAACAAGGTCCACACTCATACATGTATCTTTGTCACTCAGATGTCTCATTGCTTCAAAAACATTGAAGGTGACCTTTTCATCTTGGACTCTAAGCACCAACTCCCCTTGATTTACATCGATCAAAGCCCTACCCGTGGCTAGGAATGGCCTTCCGAGAATCAATGGAGTCTCACTATCTTCCGCAATATCCAACACTCCAAAGTCCACCAGAAAGATGAACTTGTCTACTTTTACCAATAAATCCTCCACTACACCATAAGGATACGTAATGGAACGATCCGCCAATTAGAGAGAAATCCCGGTTGGCTTGACTTCACCAATTCCCAACTTATTGAAAATGGATAGAGGCATAAGGTTGATACTTGCACCAATATCACACAAGGCTCTTCCAATGTTCAAATGACCAATAGCACATGGGATAGTAAAGCTACCCGGATCCTTCATCTTTACCGGTAACTTCCTTTGGAGTATGGCACTACATTCTTCCGTGAGCATGACCGTTTCCTCCTTCCACTTCCTCTTGTTAGTAAGAACCTCCTTCATAAACTTGGCATAGGAAGGCATTTGTTGAAGAGCTTCGGTAAAAGGGATGTTGATTTACAACTTTTTGAACACATCCAAGAACTTAGAGAATTGTTGATCTTTTACCTCTTTCTTCAACCTTTGAGGATAGGGTATCTTGAAATACGGTGGCAGCTCCTTAGGATTGTCAACTTCTTCAAGAATCTGCCTTCTAGTCTTCTTTCTTGCAAACTCTTCATCCACCAATTTTTCCCTCTGTGGTTTTTCAGCTTCAACAACAATAGGACAAGAGGCAGTGGCTTGGGGAGTCTCTGGTTCTTCATGGGTTGCATCTTCAATGGTCACCTCATCAACTCCCTCACCAATTCTCTTTTCTTCTCTCTCTTTTTCATGTGGAACTAACACTCTCCCACTTCTTGTAGTAATTGCCTTGTAATCCTCCTTTGGATTCTTCTCTGTATCTCCCGGCAATTGTCCTTGGGGTCTCTCCGTCATTTGCTTTGCCAATTGGCCTATTTGGTGTTCTAGATTCTTGATGGAGGCATTTTGATTCTTCATATTATCTTGAGTTGCTTGCATGAATTGGGCTAGAATATTCTCCAATTTGCTTGAATTCTCTTGAGGAGGCTTTGCTTGAGAACTTGAGCCTTGCCCTTGTCTCCAACCAAAGTTAGGATGTCTACGCCACCCCGGATTATAGGTGTTAGAGAAAGGATCATGCTTAGGCCCTTGGTTTCCCATGTAGTTTACTTCTTCTTGCCCAGAACTTCCAACCACATTAATCTCACAATTGCCATTGGCATGGTTACCTCCACAGAAGTCACACATTGAGGCAGCTTGAACTTGGACCGCTTGTAATTGAGAATTTTGTAGCTGAACGGTCCCCAATTGCTTGGTAAGAATGGCCATTTGCGCCTTAAGAGCACCAACTTCATCAAGCTCCAAAACGCCTCTCTTGACCAATGATCGTGAACTAGGCATTTGATTGTTAGCCATAGTTTCAACCAAGGCCTTTGCTTCCTCAGGTGTCTTTTGACTCAATGTTCCACCTGCAGCCACTTCAATCATACTTCTAGAATTTCGGTTGAGACCATTAACAAAGGTTGCAACTTGCTGCCATGTTTCCAGCTCATGATTTGGACAAGCAGTGAGCAAAGATTTGAACCTCTCCCATGCTTCATAAAGTTATTCGCCATCCCTCTGTGCAAAAGCATTAATCTCCGATCTCAACTTGATCATTCTTGACGGAGGGAAGAAACGAGATAAGAACTTGCTCACCAAATCATTCCAAGTAATGATGCTCCCATGAGGATGGGATTGAAGCCATGACTTAGCTCTATCCCTCAAAGAGAAAGGGAAAAGCCTTAAACGAATAGCCTCATCGGAAGCTCCATTTAGCTTGATAGTATCACATAGCTCAATAAATGTGCCAATGTGAGAATGAGGGTCTTCACTCTCTAAGCCTCCAAAGTGATTTTGCTGCACAAGATTAAGAAGTGATGCCTTGATCTCAAAGTTGTTGCAAGCCACTGTAGGTCTAACAATTGGCATTCCACATCTATCGACTCTAGGGGAAGTATAGTCCCCCATAGTCCTCCTTGGTGCATTGTCTTCAGCCATGGTGACAGTTGCTACTTCAACTTGTGGTTCTTGCACTTGGTAACTCAACTTGTGGCTCTTGTACACTAGAAGATGCTTCTTCTCTGTTTTTCCTTACTTTGGCTTCCTTTCTATTATGTCTACAAATCTTCTCGATCTTCGGGTTGAATTGAAGTTCACCTGGGTCAATTGTACCTCGCATACACAAACAAACAGAGCAGAACAACAACGAAACAACAAGTACAAGTTAAGAAACAAGTGGACAATTATGCAGTTTCAATGAAAACAGAAAAACAGAACAAAACAGAAAACACAACAGGAAAACAGAAAACAGCAAGAAAGCAAAGAAAAGAAAAAAAATGTCTAAATTAGAAGTCCCCTTTGGTACTCGTGATATTGGCACACCGATCCCCGGCAACGGCACCAAAAACTTGTTACGGTTTCGGCAAGTATACCTAGTCGCAAACAAGTAATACGGTGGTGAGACCGGATATCGTTCTCAGGGATCGTGGGCAAGTACCACTTCGCAAATTGGACTACTATCTAGACGATCGTTTGGATGGAAGGGAGCTCAATACTAAGTACCAAGCTCAGCAAAAGTAAACAAAACAAAACATACAAGAATAAAATGTTTTTGGTCTTTTAGGTATTTTAAAAAACACTTAGAATGCAAACAGAGATGAGGTCAACAAATAGATGAAATTGTTAGGGTTAGACTGTGCTAATCCTCCCTTGATTGCAATGAAATGATTAACAACACAATTCCTAATTCAATTATGACAATCAAATCTTCTGAAATACTCAAACCCTAATGTCTTAGGTGGAATGAGCCTAAAACCCCAAATTAAACCCTAATGTCTTAGGTGGATTAACCTGAGATTTTGCATTAAGAATCAAGTTTTATAAGATTGCAAGTATCCCAAGACCTATGTCTAGGTTCATGAACTACTTGGCATTTGATTCATGAGCATGCCTTAACATCAATCTTTCAATTGTCTATCAAAGCAACAAATCATTCCTAGGATGATCAAACCAAGGAAAGCATTAAGCATGGAATCAAACACTCATAAAGAAATAGGAATTTGTATTACAATCAAATCATGAGACAACCAAGTTCAGAGAAGTCATCATCTAACCCCAACAAGAGGGGGTTTAGCTACACATAATCAAAGAGAAAAACAAAAGAAAAGATACAAAGATGAAGGAAGGAAAGAACTCCATGGAAGAATCCACAGCAGCCACATCAGCCAGAGAGTGTGTTTTTAGCATCCAGCCTTCCTTTCTGTTCTGCCCAGATTCGTATTTATAACTTAGGTGCGCGTCACGGCCGTGATGGCCGTCACGGCCGTGATGGCCATCACGGCCTGGCCGTGACGTGTTCTGCCAAGGATGCTCTTTCAAATTCTGGAGCATCACGGCCGTGATGCTCATCACGGCTAGGCCATGATAGCTTTTGCCTTCACCAATTGGTATGTCACGGTCGTGATAGCCATCACGGCTAGGCCGTGACAGCTTCTGACTTTTGACTTCTTTATCTTCAGTTATTGCTCCATCATAGCCGTGATGGTCATCACGGCTAGGCCGTGATAGTCATCACGGCTAGGCCGTGATGGGCTCTGCTTGGCTCATTTTCTTCTCTTTTCAGGCTCAACCTTCATCCAAGCTTCATCATGGCTAAATCTTGGGTATTTAATCATAAATTCCTGCAAAACAACACACAAAATCGCTTCACCTGTTCCAAGATAAAAACTAACTAATAATCAAATTAAATATGCCTAAACTATACGAAAATGCATGCAAAATGTACATGAAATATGAGGTGAAATCACACTCATCAACGACTATTCACAATTTCCATCACTTGAAAATTTATAACATAGGACGCATAGTCCGAGTGCTCAATCACAACACCGTAGACCGCGGCCGCAGTCCAAGGTTGTGGTCGTAGAAACAATTATAATTTTATCCATGTTTTATTTAAACATGATAAGGACTCCTATCCCATAACAACGAAATTAGGACACACAATCCTCAATTCCAAAATTAGGACTCCTAGCCCATAATATCACGATTAGGACCCTTGGTCCATAATTCTTGACACGGATCCCAGATCACGTGCATAAATTGAATACTAGAGGCGACGTCTCACGAACTAATATTCTCTTTCACATGTGCTTACTTTTCGCTCAGCGATAATCAAAAACCAAAACAAAACCTCGGTCACTTATCCAAGTAACCGGAACGTTTCTAAATCATTTAGGAGAAAATCTTTTCCTTTACAAATTCTTTAATAAAACATTTAGGAAATTCGTTTGCTTTTGAAATCCTTGATGAAATAAAGTCAACTAATTTCCAAGGGGTTTTCCTTCATAAAACACAAAGTTCGAAAAAGGTTTTCTCTCGTACCAACTTTGGATCATAAAAAGGTAATTTCTATTGTCTTAAAAACACTTCAACATTTCTTTTCAAAATAAGAATCTCATTTTATTGAAGTAAGCGTTTTAAACAAGGAACTTTTTATAAATGAAACCAATACTTTCAAAGTTCTATTCAAGGCTTATTAAGGCTTTTAATCCTTTATAATCACTATGCACAGACTCAAGTCCGGCTTCTCAAACTTCAATCAACAGTAACATATTCTCAACAATAATATCACAGTTAACGATAGTTCATCACATATATATATAATTCATAACACTTTAAAGCAAGTAATGTTCAACTTCAAGTAATAACCACAATAGTTCAAGTAAACAAGTTATTCAAGTATTGGCTCAATATCACAATAATATTCAAATCACTCAAATAAACACATACACACATGCATATAGTCATTGAATATCCCTAGGCAATCCCCTCTTACTTTCTTTGAAGGTAAGAAGGTTAGATGCTCGACGAGGTAAGTCACGAACGTTCTCATTTCCTCCGTGATGGAAGTCTAAGGTTATGAACACAAAATCACAAGTTAAAGTCAAAACAAGAACACTAAACCACAAGGTATAGGTTCGGCCAAGACTAGTTCTTAGGGTTAGAGATTCCCAAAAATTATACAACTCATGGATTTATGATCCTTAAGTGTTAGGAGTTCATAAACAATGATCTTTTAACAAAGTTGAATTAAAATTCCACTAAGTTAAAAACATAGGTCATTCGGCCAAGGCTAGTAAAATAGGCTAGCATTCACTAAACTTTCCAATCTCTTAAGTTTAGCATCCATATGTGTTAAGGAGCTCAAAACCATGATCATCTTGGAAAAATGAAAATAACACATACTAGCTTTAATAACATAAAATAAACAAGTTATACATCCTTAAACTTTCCAATCTCTTGGACTTAGCATCCAAATGTCTTATGGAGCTCAAGTCCATGATCTTCTTGAAAAAATGGAAGTAACACATACTAGCTTTAACAACATAAAATAAACAAGTTATAAATCCTTAAACTTTCCAATCTCTTAGACTTAGCATCCAAATATCTTATGGAGCTCAAGTCCATGATCATCTTGTAAAAATGAAAGTAACACATACTAGCTTTAATAACATAAAATAAACAAGTTATAAATCCTTAAACTTTCCAATCTCTTAGACTCAGCATCCAAATATCTTATGGAGCTCAAGTCCATGATCATCTTGGAAAAATGGAGGTAACACATACTAACTTTAACAAGTTATAGATCCTTTAACTTTCCAATCTCTTAGACTTAGCATCCAAATATCTTATGGAGCTCAAGTCCATGATCATCTTGGAAAACGAAGAAAAATGAATAAATATGCATAGTTTTAAAATCTTGATACCTAAAAGTTGAACATGTTTTTTCACTTTTCATTCATTTTCGACGGTGGAAATTCATCACAGGCCACATATGATTACCGACGAGTCATGTAGAATGATTAACGAGACATATAGGCAAGTAAACGATTATTGGAACTGGTCTGACAGACTAACATATCTCGTGTTTGTAAACTTGAGGGATCAAATGGTTAATTTATTTTTATCTTTTTTTGGTGCCCAACGGGGCCAAAAAAACGAAAAATTACATCAAATGAATGTCACGGGGTATAGACACCCCAACTAAATCACCTTGAACAAGATTCATCAAATCACCCGAAGGAAACAACACCTCATGAAAGCCAAGATGTTGCGTAAGGCACCAATTAGCTAACCAATCTACACACATATTTTCATCACGGTAAGAATGGACGAACTTGATATTCCACTCCCTTGCCTTCTAACCAAGTATTCTTCCGAGGAGCTTCTTTCTGCAGTTGCAAAGATTCTCATTTTGAAGGAGGGTAACAAAAGCATGAGAATCAGATTCAATAATCAGTCTATGATATCCTTTTCTCCAAGCCATACCTAGTCCATAAACAATCCCCCATAGCTCAGCTGCAAAAGTTGTTCACACACCAATATTCACACTATATCCGGAAATTCAATTACCACTAGAATTGAGAAAAATACCACCACAAGTTGCACGTCCCGGGTTCCCGGTGTTGTTAGTAAAGAAGAAGGATGGTAGCATGAAGTTGTGTTTCGATTATCGACAACTCAACAAGGTGACCATTAAGAATATGTACCCTCTCCCTGTGATCGATGACCTTATGGACCAGCTGGTAGGAGCTTGCATCTTTTCTAAGATAGATCTGAGGTTAGGATACCATCAGATTCGGGTCAAGTCTGAGGACATCCCGAAGACCGCTTTTAGAACGCATTATGGTCACTACAAGTACTTGGTTATGCCTTTTGGTGTGACTAATACTCCCGTTGCGTTCATGGATTACATGAACAAGACCTTTCACCCTTACTTGGATAAGTTTGTGGTGGTTTTCATAGATGACATCTTAGTATATTCTAAGACTAAAGAAGATCATGAGGAACACTTGAGGGTAGTCTTGTAGACCCTTAAGGAAAAGCAGTTGTATGCTAAGTTGGCTAAGTGTGAGTTTTGGTTAGAAGAGGTGAGTTTCTTAGGACACATCATCTCTAAAGGAGGAATAGTTGTAGACCTAGCCAAGGTAGAGACTGTGCTCCAATGGGAAGCACCGAAGTCAGTAACTGATATTAGGAGTTTCTTGGGTTTAGCAGGGTACTACAGGAGGTTTATAGAGGGGTTCTCTAAGATAGCTTTATCTGTGACCCATCTCACTAAGAAAGGTCAGATCTTTGTGTGGGACTCTAAGTGTGAGAATAGTTTTTAGACCTTAAAAGAAAGGTTGACATCTGCACCAGTGTTAGTTCTACCCAATGATAGTGAACCTTTTGTAGTGTACTGCGATGCTTTCAAGCAAGGTTTAGGTGGCGTGTTGATGCAAAATGGCCAAGTAGTAGCTTATGCTTCTAGGAAGTTGAAAACGCATTAAAAGAACTACCCTACCCATGATTTGGAACTAGGAGCTGTAGTGTTTGCCATAAAATTTGGAGGCATTACCTTTATGGAGCTAGATTTGAGGTCTTTAGTGATCATAAGAGTTTAAGGTACATGTTTGACCTGAAAGGGCTAAATATGAAGACAATGTAGGTGGATGGAGTTTCTTAAGGATTATGATTTTGAATTGAGTTACCACACAGGAAAAGCCAATGTAATGGCAGATGCTTTAAGTAGAAAGACCTTCCATGTTTCAGCCTTAATGGTTAGAGAGATGGATTTAATTGAGGAATTTAGCTACTTGAGTTTAGCTTGGGAAGACACCCCTAAGAGTATTAGGCTTGGAACTTTGAAGATCACCAATAGTTTGATGGAAGAGATTAGAGAAGGCCAAAAGATAGATGTGTACCTCTTAGACCAAAGAGAGCTACTTGCTCGAGGTAAAAACCTTCGCTTTAAGGAAGGAACTGATGGAGTTTTGATGTTCCAGGATAGAGTTTGTATACATGATGTTTCAGAACTTATGAAGTTGATCCTTAAGGAAGGACATATGAGTGATTTGAGTGTTCATCCATGTGCCACAAAAATGTATCGGGATCTAAAGCGTATGTTTTGGTGGCCTAGAACGAAAAAGGATGTAGCTGAGTTTGTCTATGCTTGCTTAGTATGTTGGAAGGCTAAGATAGAACACTAGAAACCTTCGGGAAAGATGCAACCTTTGAGTATTCTAGAGTGTGAAGTTAACACAGGCAAACACAAGAAGGGGGGGTTGAATTGTGTTTGTTAATAATTTTTGGAAACAACCTTTATAACAAATTTTGCACTCAAGGAGATTAGAAAGCAGAAGCACGCACAAAGAAAAAGATCCTTTTAAAAAGACTTTAACAAAAGCAATATGAAAACCCCACAATTTGTATAAGCAAATAAAACTGAAGAGTTTAGGGATAGAAGATTCACTCAAGAGATTTTATCCCGGTTCACTCTCTTCCAACCAAGAACTATGTCAAGTCCCTTCGACTTGAAGGATTTATCCACTATTTCTCCAAATAGATTACAAACAAGTATTCAACACCTCTCCAGGCTTACAAGTATTTCTTTCTTACCAAGCCTCTTCAGGATCTAACTCTAACAAAGAGATTTAATGTTTGATCTTCTTAACTCACTATGTGTGAGTATATGACAATTTAAGATCGTATGACTATTTACATAATATTCAAACTAATAAATACAAACTCTTGTTCTCTAAAGAAATATGAGTATGAGTAAAAGTTGAGCTCGTAAGGTTGTGCAGTCAAGAATTTTATTTCAGTATCTCAGGTCTCCTATTTATAGTGACCTTCTTCTTCACTTGTATTTCTTCAACGGTTACTTTGAATAATCCCGTTTAGAGATAGCATTTAATGCATGATATCCGTTGTGACTGATAGCTTGATTGTGGCAATGCTGAATAGTACTCTTGGTTATTGAGGTAACATGAAATTGGAGGCTTATTGCTATGAGTTTTGTAGCTTGAGAACTTGTTGTTCCTCCTTTGTGTATAATTCAGCTTTTTCAGCCATAAAGTTGTCATCGTACAGATTGTTTTGTAGTAGCTTATTGTACAATTCTGCTTTTTGCATTTCTTGATGGCACTATGTTTCTTTTTCAACAAGGTGAAACATTAAAGTAGATAAAACAAATGTGAAGAACATATATTCTATCGAAATAAATAACAATCATTTGAAATAAATTCAAGAGATTCGGATTGCATTTAATTCATTTCAAAGATAGAGCTCGTCTAAGAAAAACTCCGTCTACTTAGTTATATGAGAGACTAAGTCAATTCAATATTTTATTTTTCTCGTCAGATGACGTGGCATATCCTCTTGTCTATCAAGTCTTCGGACTTGCTATTCCTCAATGAGATATAAAGATCTTCGTCTGGTGACATGGCGGTTAGAGCTCGTCTACTAGATTACTTTATGTTTCAGTTCATTTACTTGTACTAATTACTTCCGTCTGCTTACGTGGCAAGATGGACGCGCTTAGTATCAAGTCTTTGGACTTGCTGTATCTAAACAAGTTATTTTGGTATTCGTCTAGCAAACATTTAGAGCCTCGTTCACTTAAGAAAATCAGTCTACTAAATTAAATAAACAAGTAACTTTACCAAGGTAAACAGTCCGTCTACAAAGGTGGACGCGTATTTTTCAATGAAAGCTTGTCCTATGTTTATTTAAATTAAAGTATTCCTGCATAACTGAAAGCACATGTTAGATCTCAACTAACACTTTGCTAAGCAAATTTAATCCTTTTGTTAGCATCAAAACTTAGAGATTATTAAATACAAAACCACTTTGGTTCCAACAATCTCCCCCTTTTTGATGATGACAAAACTAATTAAATTTGAAAAGCAAAGTCTAAGAGAGCTTGCAGGGTTCCCCCTAAGACGAAGCATTCAAATATTTAAGCAGAATATGCATATGAAAAACAACTGCATATAGCCTAACAGATAGGTGCAACAACTTATCATACTTAGAGTATATATAAGGGAATAAATAAGCATAAGTATTAGAGCAGCATATATTAAAACAAATAAGCAAACGTAAGTATCAGAAGAGTTAGCAAGTAGATGAGAATATGCAAATGCAAACTAATAAGAGCTTTTCAAAAACTGACTTTGATGGCGTTTGGAAGAGCTTATTTAAGCTCCTTTTGACTTATCTGATGACATAAGCTCTTATGCAGTGTGTTTGGCAGAGCTTATAAAAATAACTTATGTCATCCCATAAGAAGTTTTTGACTTATTTTCATAAGTCACTGGGAGAAGCTTATGGAATTATCATAAGAGCTTATGCACTAAACACCCTCTCCGTGTTTTTCACTATTCGAATCCTTTCATGCCCCTTTCTTTCTTTAAGCGCTTATGGCATAAGCTCTCATACGATAAGGTCTTATGTGATAAGATCTTAATTAAGTTGTTTACCCAAACGCACCCTTTATATATATATAAATCTCTTTTCTTTCCTTTCTCCACCTTTTTGTCATCAGCCAAAAAGGTAAAAGGAGAGGACCATCATTGTCAGTATAAGAAAAAAAAAAGTAAAGGTTAAGCAGGTGGAGGTGGTGGAGGAGGAGGGTTGTGAGTCTGACTCTTCTTGAAGTCCATGAGAAATTCCAGCATTTTATTTACAACCTCTAAGGTTGGAGCCATTGAAGTTTGAACTTGCTGGTTGACATCCTCCTTAATCTTCTCAGTCAACTTTTCAACATTCTCATCAACTATCTTGCCAACCCTTTCATCAACTATTTTTCCAAGAACCTCTTCAAGATTAGATGCCAGAGCCTATTTCCTTGAGCTTTCAGCAAACTCTTGAAATGTGCTTAGTGTTCTTGATTGATCTGAAGGGTGCATCACAACTAGAGCTAGTGGTTGAGAAGATTGTCTTTCTGATGAGCTCTGATGGTGAATTGATTAAGTTGTTTCCTCTAAGCCAACAGTAGTGGCAAATTGACCATGTTCTTCAACAACAGTTTCATCTGTGATAGGTTCAGAAGTAGGTGGAGGGATCGCCGAGACTTCCTTTGACCATCTAATGGGATAGATGAATTCCACATTCTTACTGTTTATAGGAAGTCCCCAGAGGTCTTTATAGATCATATATCTAAAATTTGACATACCACACTTCCCTTTGACCTTGGGAATATCCTTTTTATCCTCTTCAGACAGACCAGAGGAAGATGCCTCTCTGGTGCAGTGGATAATGTGAGATTTCCAGAATTCAGCAGCTCTATGTTCGTTGATCAACTCAATGGATTCGGTATGCAAAAGGAAATCCAGCATTGAGTAGTCAAAGGTTTCTTGGTCAAGATCAAGCATTACTGATTCAGCTTTAGGCATCACTCCCTTGAATCTTCTGTTTTTCATGTCCTTGTCCTTATTTAGATCTAACATGGCCAGTTTTAGGCAGATCCTGTAAGGCATGATTCCAATTCTGGTTGCTTCGTTATGTCTCAGCCTAGATGGAGGGACAAAATACGTGGCTCTATCAACTCTGATTTGACTGAATTCCCACTTCAGCATTTCATAGTAGAGCTGATCCAGAAAGAAGTCAGAGGCCCTCCCATAGACTCTGGGATGCTCAAAAGACACCCATTTAGTGTTCTTTGGCATGATCATGGGAACATGCTTTGAAGGTCTTGCTCTACGCTCAAGGATGGTATGAATATTTTTCCTATTGGGGTCAGTCTCCCAGACAGGTATGATATGTCTCTCAACTCCATCAGTGAGGGGTAAGAAAGGAGGAGTTTTGACAAGGTTAGGGTAAATTTTTCTAGGGTAGGTGAGTGACTAATGGCCCTAAGTTATTGTGCATTTGAGAAGGCCCATTTTTATTAATTTACACTCAGGATGAGGTAGGTAAAGGGGTTCAACATATGGGCTGATTTCTTCCACATACTCAGGTAGAGGATACCATCTGGTTGGAATGTGTTCGGGTTCAGGTTGGTGAGAATGAAACATAACTTTACATTCCCTTTTTACCTTGGCCCAATCCTCAAATTTGTCATCGTAAAGGACAGAAGTTAGGGTGAAGGGAAATAAGGTTCTCAAGGGTTTGGGGAAAGGAGCACCAGGAGAAATGCCATTATCTGGTTAATTGAACTAGGGATCATCGGCAGGGATAATAGGTTGAAATTTTGGAGTGGTTATTTGTGTTGGTTGGGGTGAAAGGGGTGTTGGAATGTACACATCATTTGGAGTGGAGACAGGCACATCATCAATCCTAGTTTCTAAACTGGACACTAGGGCATCTACTGCTATTTGAACAGGATCACTAGTAGAGATGATTACCTTAGAAGTCTTAGTTGATCTGGATTTTCTTCTTGGTTGCCTTCTACGTTTTGTTGGAACAGGCACAATGGCCTCAGCAACAACGACAGAGGTCTTCTGCTTCTTTAGAATTGAACTGATAGGAATGTTGTCCTCATCAGCTTCCTCATCTTCATTGTGAGAGAAGATAACTCTTCTTTGCTTCTTTGCAGCAGGGGCATCAGAAGGTTCCCTGATAATAATGCCACCAGCTGGTCTCTTGGGGGCAGGCTTCCTTGTTGCAGTGATCTTTTGCCTAGTTACCCTTTTAACTCCTAGGACTTCAGCATTGTTTTATTCCATCATCTCTTCTTTAGCCTTCATTAACTCCCCAGTCTTGTCCATTGCAGCAGCAACATAGGTACTGAGGTTCATATTGGCTATATTCATCTTACCAAAGTCTGCAGCCGACATTGGTTTTCAGTTAATATCCTAGCTTGCTCCTCATCAGTCTTTGCAGCAAGAATCTCACAAATTCCTTGAGCCTTGAAAATCATGGAAAGAAGATGGCAAACAGGAATTACTGAGTCTTTTTTTATTCATCACAGCTTCTCTGAATCTTCCGTACAGAATTCTTGGAAGATTGATTTTTGTTTGTGAGAAGATGGCAAAGGCAAAATTTGTACAGAGAGGAGAGGTTGTCTTTGGATCCAACCTTGTGAAGTACCACCTTGTTAAGAAGCTGATGAAGGATGCGAACAATGTCCTTCATTTCAACAACTTTCCAGGTGTGAGTTCTGACTGTATCTTCTTTCATGAGACAGACTTCAATGATGTAAGAGACGCCCAAGTCCTCTTCCCATGTCTCAGTAAAGACTAAACCCTCCTGAGGATAGAACATTGCATCAACAATAGTTTTCTCTGAGACTGTAATCTTCTTTCATAACAACATTGAGAAAAGTCAGTATCAGTTACTTGGACATTTCTCCAGAAATCCCTGATCAGGTTGGGAAAGACAGAGACCTTCTCTGTGAAGAGTCCTCCCCACCCGATTGCATTGACATATTTGCTTATGTCTAGATTGTTGTCTTGCAGCACTCCAAGGTTGAAATGATGCTCTATTTCCAAGTTGAGCTTGTCCACGTTAAAGGTTGAAGAAGAAACCATTTTAGGTGATCAGAGAGCTTAGGGTTTGAAAGCAGAGAGAGGTAGAGAGAGAGATAGTTCGAGAGGTTATGGAAATGTATAGTTTTTCTCAGAGGGAAAAGATTACTTTTAAAGGAATTTTGAATATCAAAGGTTAAAAAAAAACTTTTGACATGACATGTCATTATGTTAAAACTGCGTTGGTAACTTGGAACTATAAAAAGGTCTAGATGGGATTGATGGAAGTACTGACTCAGCAAAGAGAATAAAGGATAAATTTGTCTTGAGACAAAATAAATGCATTTATTAACACACAAGGAAAATATACTTAGACATAGGCAGATGTGAACTCGTCTGAACCTATTCAATGGACGCGGTAACCAGTATCAAAGGATGCGTTATATGGACGTGCAATACAGTATGCAATACACCCACAACTTTTAATAGGTATTAAACGAGCATAGGTAATAGATGCAGGATTAACAAAACAAAATTTTCTCGAAGCTAGACGCCTAAATTAATCTACACATATCATATTAAGATGCTTCCTAATAAAGATAAATATGTCCTCTGCAAGAGGTTTAGTAAAGATATCTACCCATTGATGGCCAGTATCTACAAATTGAATATCAATCACACCTTTTTTTGCACATAATACCCAATAAAATGATGTTTAATCTCTAAGTGCTTAGCTCTAGAATGCAAAATAGGATTCTTAGATAGATTTATTGCAGCAGTATTATAACACATAAGTGGAATACTACTTACAAATACATTGTAGTCCTCCAATTGATGTTTGATCCAGAGAAGTTGTGAGTAGCAATTTATAGCTGATATATACTCAGCTTCAGCAGTTGATAAAGCAATGGTACTTTGTCTTTTGCTTGACCATGAGACAAGATTAGCTCGAATGAAGTGGCATCCTCCACTAGTGCTTTTTCTTTCAAATCTACCTTTGTATTGGAATGAACCTGGTGAGAATGTTGTGTTAGGACCTGATATAGTCCAAGAGACTACAGGAAATATGAGAATGATCCAGGATAAGATGAGAGTGGCATAGAGTAGACAAAAGAGTTATCTTGACAAGAGAAGGACGGTTCTTGAATTCCAGGAGGGTGATCATGTGTTCTTGCGAGTTACTCCAACAACTAGGATTGATAGAGTAATGAAAGCACAGAAACTTAACCCCATATTTATTGGTCTTTACCAAATTCTGAAAAGAGTTGGCGAAGTTGCTTACCAACTAGCCTTACCACCTTTCTTGTCCAACCTTCACAATGTGTTCCATGTGTCCCAACTTTGGAAATACATTCATGATCCTAGCCATATGATAACACTTGATACAATTTCGTTAAAGGAGAACTTGACTTTTGAGGTACTACTACTTCGAGTTGAGGATTGAAGGACGAAGCAGCTGAGGGGAAAAGAAATTCCCTTGTTCGAGATTATTTGGAGTGGGACTACTAAGGAAAGTGCTACATGGGAGTTGGAAAGCAAGATGATGGAGTCATATCCGCACTTGTATGTTCGAGGTGAGTAGAAATTTCGAAGACGAAATCTTTATAAGGGGGTGGAATTGTAACACCCTATTTTTCATCTCCATGCTTATATGTGTTTGTTTTAATAAATATATGTTGCCTATAATTGATGTTTTTTTCTAGATTATTTGGAAAATGTTTTAGGATGGGTAAAAATGGAATAAGGGAGATTTTCTAGTCAAAAATCTCTTTCCTACACATGAGCACTGCCCGCTGCTCATTTGAACACGGCCTGCTGCTCATTTGAGCACAACCGTGTCGGAATTTGAACGTTTGACAGAGATATTGCGGACCCATTGCTCATTCAGCACGACCCCCCGCTTATATTGAGCACGACCCCCTGCTTGTTTAAGCAAACCCCTTGCTCTTTAAGCACAACCCCATGCTAGTATTGAGCACGGTCGTGCTCAATTGAGCGTGACCCCCTTCTCGATCCTGACAGCACAAAAATGCTGATTTTAGAGGGTTACGAGCCATAGCCCTCATTTTGACACTTTTTCTCAATCCTTGTCCGTCAGAAACCCTCTCATCTCCCTCATCTTGAACCTCTTAAAATCTCTTGGTGTTTTCTCTTGCGATTGGAGAGTAAGCCGCGCATTAATGTCAATTAAGGTAATCTTCTAAACCTTTTATTAATCTCCTTTTTGTTTTCTTGAATTGGGGATTAATCGTTTTTTCCTTTTTAAAGATCTTGACCAAGATTCGTTGAACCGTTTGAGTGAGCCGAGTTTGGATTCGCTCAAGTTTATCGTAGACTTAGACCATCATACCAGTTATGGGGAGAAGGAATTATTATGAACATGTAGGTCTTAGGGTAGCGTAAGATGAGAGTTAACCCATGACCCTTTTGTGTGCTATGTGTTTTATTGATGTTTGGCTATTTAATTTCATTGTTGATATGTGAATGAATATGTCTGTTTATATTATTGGTAAAATGTATGATGAATACCATTGATGAAGCTGGTTGCTTGATATGAATAAATGCGTTACTACTGGTATGTCTTGATGTGATGAACTGTTATGATGGACCGCTTTGAAGTATCGCCGCGATGAACCGTTATTAAGATTAAACCATAATAATTTTAGATATAGGGAGATTAGTGTTGAAACTAAGACTGAGAATAATTAATTGATACTCATAAGACATGAAGATAACAGGGATGAGTGACATCATCCCGTCGGGGCACACTTGGTCCCCAAACTGTTCTGACATCAATCTCCCCTTTAATTCAAGTCATCTAACTCGGCTAACTTTGGAGGCGATATCCTCCACGAAGCGATGGAGATCCGATTGAATCTAGGAACTAGATCAGTCGAAACTCAATATCCTTCACAGCGACAAACCTAGAACATTCTCAGGGAATACTCCCAGAAAATCTTCCACAACAGGTACTTCATTTAGATGTCTGACACCATCCCAAAAGGATAAACGAACGTGTCAACATGAACCAACGTACCATTTGCTAATCATGAGATTTCACAAGGTCTCAACTAGGTCGGAACCCATCCAAAACACACCCACCGGTGCGTCAACATACATTGTTTCGACAAGGAAACAATCAAGCAATGACCAAACAGAGATCACACAACAAAAACATAACGGACCTATTTCCCAAGTTCCCGAAAGACTCGACCAGCTCTGATACCACCAACGTAACACCCCCCTTGGGCATTACTTCCTAATCACATGCGGAAATAAATTAAAAGAAAGTTTACTGCTTTTGGAAAAACTTATATTATCTTCATAGGTCTGAAAATATGGGGGTAAAATTTTTCTTTTCTAGGATTCACACATCACTTAAAATGAAATCACACTGCATTTTACTAACACACAAAGACTAAGTTTATTTATAAATCATAGCACCTCAGTATATACTTTTCAGGAAATAATCTTTCGTCTGAAGTTACAAAATTACACAAGGTTTTTCAGAATTGCCTATATCGACTTCTCTAAAACGCACACAGCCCAAAGGAAACATCCTAAGTGTTAAGTCTCTAAAATGTCTGATGTGCATTTCCCTAAGTTTTGATGAGAACTAAACATTGGTTAATGATTTAATTAACCTTCATATTGGTTGCTAACCTGTCTATCTAGTGTGCAGATTAAAACTGTAAGAATCATCCGTTCACTAAAGTGACAGAAGCGCTCGTCCACTAAAGTGACAGAAGCGCTCGTCCACTAAAGTAACAGAAGCGCTGGTCCACTGAAGTGATAGAAGCGCTCGTCCACTAAAGTAACAGAAGCGTTCTTCCACTGAAGTGATAGAAGTGCTCGTCCACTAAGGTGACAGAAGCGCTCGTCCACACAAGTCTTTGGACTTGCTAAGTCCTTAATGAGAAGCTCCGTCCAATGACATCGCATATGGAGTTCGTCTCCTAGACCGTTCGAATGTAAAATCTTAAATGGCTAGATGGACGCGATTATTTTCAAGATGGACGCGCTTATTTTAAGGAGGTGAATTCTATAAGAATTATCAGAATCTTATTTCAAGAACAAGAATCAAGAAAACAGATTCTGTTATCAGAACCAAAGACCAGTTAAAGAATGCTTCCAACATGCTTTATTCCCTAGTACCTCTGGTCCTTACACAAAAAGGGAATTGTACTCAGTGAAGTACAAAAAGCTCTCTGCACAACTCTGATATGGCTGTATCACGATGCATAAAGCCATGATCCTTCATGTTAGAGTACAACCAACGTCCCTATAGCATTAATGGCTACCCAGAACGACTCTATTGCATTTAATAAAGTTCTGCTTGAAGCCAACATCTGAGGGAATGTCTCTAACGGATCCTAAATGCTTGAATACTATAAATAAAGAAGTCAATTAAGATGAAGCATAGAGGATACACACAGCATTAAAGAGCCATTACTTTGTGCATTAATATCTTCATTCTTTCACTCTGTATTCTTCAATCATCTGAAGTTATTACGCAGACTTTCCTAAGCTTTACATTTAAACCACTCTCTGAGTGTTAGTGAAAGTTCTGTTTGTCTGAAGTTGTATTTATTACAAACCAAATCTTTCAAACAAACCTGAGTGAGCCTGAAGAGGCTAAGTATGCAAAGAATACTTGTCTTGAGCCTAAAGAGGCTAGTGATGAGTGTGATTTCACCTCATGTTTCATTGACATTTTGCATGCATTTTAATATAGTTTATGCATTTTTAATTTGATTTTTGTTAGTTTTTACCTTGGAACGGGTAAGATGGTTTTGTGTGCAGGAATCGAAGATTAAATTGCTCAGGATCAGTTGTGTTGGAGCTGGTATGAAGATGGAGCTTGGAAGGCAAGAAAATGAGGCAAACAGAACTAATCATGGCCTAGCTGTGATGGCCATCACGGCCATGATCAAGTGTTGCTGAAAAGAAAGAATGGAAAAGTCAGAGATGATCACGACCAGGCCGTGATGCCCATCACGGTCGTGACATGTCGGCTGAACCAGACCCTCATAGGCAGAACTGATCACGGCTAGGCCGTGATGGTGGTCACAGCCGTGACAGACCAACCAGTGAAGCAACCTCCAAGGCAGAATCCGTCACGGCCTGGCCATGATGGCCATCACAGCCGTGACGCGCAATATATGGATTCATAGAAACTGATTTGATCTGATTTTTGTATTGGCTTGGGATTCAAGTTACCCCAGATTATAAATAGCCCTCTAGGACTCGAAACTGAGGACTTTTGGGGCTGCTACTTTAGGAAAAATTAGGGTTTCTCTTCTTCTTCTTCTTCTTCTTCTTCTCTTCTCTTAGGTTTCCTTTTATGATTTTGTTAATCAAGCTTGCTATGAACATGGCAATGCTTGAGTAGTAGTCTTATTTCTAGGGATTGGGGCTATGCCCAAGATTTGTTTATGGTGACAAATTGACGTTTGGTCTCTTGTTAATTATGATTTTGTTTTCGATTTGATTTCTATTGCTTTAATTACTCGTAAATTCGGTGGCCACTTATTTGTGTGTCGTAGATACTCTAAGGAGGAACCTAGCGGTGAACTTAGGTATCGGTCTATAGGAATCAAGCTTAGGACTTAAATCACGAGAGTTAGAAGCAGTCCTTCGAGGGCTCACGAATTGTCATAGAACTTAAAAGGTTCAATTTAAATTCAATTACCACGAGAGTAGGGGTTGGTTTAATTGGGCACAGTTTTTGTAACCCGAGAGGGAGCATTAACTTATTAAGGATAAATTCGCCTTCAAAGCAATTTTGATAATTAACAAGGGGTAGTCAATTTGGTAACATGAACAATCTTGTTGGTAACCCAATTCCTAGGAATCTCTTTTGATTTGAAAACCCCCTAATCGACTTACTTTCCTATTTTAATTGATTGCGTTCTTAAATATCTGATTTTTTTAGTTAATTCTTATTACAAAAATCAAATCTTTTCCAAATCATTTTTTATATAGTCTAGTTTAATTGATTTAATAATTAATTGTTGTTTGAGATCACGGTCTCTGTGGGATCGATCTTTTTATTACTTGATGACGAATCCGGTACACTTGCCGGAGTCACCCATCAAGTTTTTGGCGCCGTTGCCGGGGACTGTATTTCTTGAATTTCAATTTAATTTTTAAATTGATTTTTCTGGACATTTTTTTTTATTATTTAATTCTTTCTCTTTTTTTCTTTTTCTAGTGTATCTACCTCTCTCTTTGCAGGAATTTTTCTCTCTTATGCGAAGATCCCAAAGTCTTGGAAATCTTGTTGAAGTTGACCCCGAGATCGAAAGGAACTTTGTAGACGTGGGAGACTACAAAGACAAGGAGAGAGAGAGAGGTTGATTCTCATTCCACTCATGGCGAATCTACCGGATACCAAACCACTGAAGGACTACGCAGCCCCAAATGCTAGGGGTTTGTGAACTGGGATTGCTAGGCCAGAAATTGAGGCGGAGAACTACACTATACCGCCTATGTTAATTGACATGATTAGGCAACATCAATTTGGAGGATTACCCACGGAGGACCCGACTGATCATGTGGAGACATTCTTGGAGTTCACCAATGCAATAAGAATTCATGGTGCCCAGATTGATGCTATTCGCTTGAGGTTATTCCCCTCCTCTCTGACTGGAAAGGCAAAAGCTTGGTTGAAGCAAGTGCCCGCTAATACCTTGTCAACTTGGGACCAACTGGAGCAGGAATTCTTGGAAAAATTCTTCCCTCCATCCAAGACTGCTTACCTACGAACTCAGATCACCGGCTTCTTCCAAAAGGACGGAGAATGCTTATCCGAAGCTTGGGATCGTTACAAAGGATTGCTAGAGTCTTGCCCACATCATGGACTCGAGAGGTGGTTGTTAGTGCATACCTTCTACAACGGATTGGATTACTCTTCGAAGGTGTCGCTTGACTCCGCAGCTGGTGGAGCCTTTTTGAATAGACCACTAACAGAAGTATTCAATATCATTGAAAACGTGACCACCAACTATCACCAATGGGGTTCGGAAAGAGGTAATAACCAGAAAAAGATTTCGAGGGGTAAGTTTGAAATGAATAGCACTGATCTAATTATGTCTAAAATTGACTCATTGAATAAACGCTTTGATAAGCTTGAAAAGGCTAATGTGAGTTTAATAAGTGCTACTAATGTTGTTTGTGAGATTTGTGGAATGCAGGGACATGACATAATGAAGTGCCCACATGGTATTGCTCCTAGATCTGGTGCTTCGGGGGAACAAGTGAACTCTTGTCACGAATTCTATGACACAAACCCGAAGTTGCCAAACTATGTTCCCCCAAATTCTTACAACCAAGGAAGGAAGAATAGCCCTTATATCTCCTATGGGAACTACAACAACACGTTGAACCACTAATTCCAGGAAGGCCAAGGTAATAGGAAACCCGCATCGGGGTATCCTCAGGTACAAAAGTCTAAACTTGAGTCTCTTTTGGAAAATTTTGTGGAAACTCAAACAAAGCAAAATGAAGAGTTTAGGCAACAAGGTAGGGCAGTCAATGAGGCAATAAAAGAGTTAGCATCTAAGGTAGATAACTTAGCCATCCATAATAAGATGTTAGAAACTCAGATTGCCCAACAAGCTAGTACATATTCTAGAACTAAGGGTACGTTTCCAGGACAACCCGAAGTTAATCCCAATGAGCACTGTAATGCTATATACTTAAGGGATGATAAGCTTGGGGTAATTGAAAAGGATGTGGAATGCGAGGAGGACATGAGTGAACATGAAGAGATAGAGCCAAAGTATGTCCCTCCACCACCTTACCAACCCTCAATACCTTTCCCACAAAGGTTGGTCAAGAAAATACAAGTAGAAAAAGAAACTAAGAGCTTAATTGAGGAGTGTGATGTCATGATAAAAACTAATATGCCTCCTAAACTAAAAGATCCAGGAAGTTTCTCTATTGCTTGCTCAATTGGAGAATTAAAAATAGACTAATCCTTATGTGACTTAGGGGCTAGTACGAGTTTGATGCCGCTTACTATCTTTGGTAGGTTAGGAACCAAGGAATTGAGTCCATCCAAGTCCTCTTTACAATTTGCGGATGGATCAACTAAAACTCCTCTAGGCATACTAGAGAATGTTCCCATAAAGGTAGGGAAAATTTTTCATTCCTATCGATTTCATGGTATTGGACATGAACGAGAATTCTAAATTCCCTATCATTCTTGGAAGGCCATTCTTGGCCACAGCTGGAGCAATAATAGATGTAAAAAAATGGTAAGCTCTCCTTGAATGTAGAGGAATGTAGGGTGGATTTTGATTTGACTAACTCATATAACAACCCTCCTTTTGAGAGTCATGTGTGCAGGATTGAGATAATGCCCCCAAAGGTGAAGGAAGAGCTTAACATGGAAGCAACTCCCAAACTTTTCATGACAAATGATGCACCAAATAATGATGAACCAGGAGTTGCTCAACATGTGGAGTTAAAACTTCCCCCAGAAGGAAGTAAGGCCATGAAACTCAGTGAAAAGAGCAAAGTGAAAGCGCAATTGGCCATACGAACAAAATAGGCTCTTTGAAGGACTTCCATGGAAGAGAGGTGTTATTGTACATCCAAGCCCGACTGATCCCGATTGATCCAAGGGAGTATGGTCAATCTTAAGACCGTAAATAAGCGCTTCTTGGGAGGCAACCCAACTTTTCTTTCCCTTTTCAATTTGTTTTTGAATTTTGTCTTTGAATAATTTGATAAGAATAAGAGAAGAAATATCATTAATTGATGGTTTTGCCAAGTATTTGCAGGTTATGAAGGCAGGAAGAGCAAAAATGGTACCAAAAAATAAAGTCAGAATTGATCACGCCCAGGCCGTGACGGGGGTCACGACCGTGATTAGCCAATAGCTGAAAATCAGAAAGGATCACGGCCCAGTCATGACATCCCTCACGGACGTAATGAGGATGACCCAAAAGATCAGAATGTATCACGGCCTAGTCGTGATGGAATTCACGGCCGTGAGAGGCCAACTCATATAGACCCGAACTGATCACGGCCTGCCCGTGATGAACATCACGGCCGTGACACATCTTCCAGCAGCTCTTTGACTGGCATTTGAGCCAGCACCCTCGACCACCTCGGTGAGTTGTTCCATTTTTCTCCTCTCTCCGACTTGATTAATTACATTGGGGACAATGTAAGTTTTTAAGCTTGGGGTAGGGGTATTTTTACATTTTTTGCATTTTTGAATTTTTCATGTTGCATTCATATAGGCATAATTTTGCATAATCACATGATTAGATTGCCCCTTGCCTAGAGTCTGCATCCAATTGTGAGAACCTTGCGCCAAATGAATTGAGATTTTGAACCCAATTTTTGTATTCTTGTGATAGGCTAAAAATAAAATGCTTGAGATGATCTTTTGATAGTTAATAATTAGCATGTGGTTCCTTAGATTTGGGTTTCTCATTGATTTTAAACTACTAAATGCGAGATTTTTTGAGCCTAAAAGGGGTACTCACTAAATCTACCCCATTCCTTGTGATTGAGTGTTTTATTCCTATTGGATAGTATTCTCTAGAACTTGACTTGAAACCGTTTTGAAACTTAAAAATTTTTTGAAAACATATTTGAAAATGATTGAGGCACTAGGAATTTTTCTGGCCTTCTGAGCTTTTATTGATTAAATTTTACCCCTTAGTTGCCCAATTTTGAGCCTAATAAAATAAAATACTTTTCTTGGTACCTTGATTTATTTTGATGAATGATGCTTTGTATGACACCTTTTAAAGTATTGCAAAAAGGGTAAAAAGGTAGTTTGAAAAATAAATTGTGGGATGAGAAAGCAGAAAAATATTTCTCTTAAGTTGAAAATCTCCCATTCTCCAAATAAATGAAACAAAATAAAAAAAAATGGAGAAGGGGATGAGAAAAAGAAAGTGAGAAATAAAAAAAATAAAAAATAAAAAAAGGGGAAGAAAGAAGGAAAGGTGGAAAAGTTAATTTAAGCCCAAAAAGGTATTTTAGAATGCTGTCATGCTTCGCATTGTTTGATATTTTATTTAACCCTCTTGAATTTTCCCTTTTTTGATTTCCCCACCTAACAATTAATCCCATGGCCCCATTACAACCAAAATAAAAGACCTCTTAATTCTTATGTGTTTTCATTAATAAAGAAGAGATTTGGTTGATAGTCAAGCTTATGGTAAGGTACCTTCCTTGAGGAAATTGAGCGAATTGTCATATACCCTCAAACATATGAGTGAGGTGAGAAGAGTGCCCGAATTAGTGAGAGATGTGAATCTGGGGAACCTAAGCTCCTAATTGGACTTAAAATCGACTGTCGCTTGGTTTTTTTATTGAATATGCCTGTTACTTAAATTTATTACTCGGGTTCTAGATTCACTGTCCATGCTCTGATTGATTATCTTTTCTGGCCTTAGTTATTGCTTGAGGACAAGCAAAATCTTAAGCTTGGGGTAGTTTGATGAGTGTGATTTCACCTCATATTTCATTGACATTTTGCATGCATTTTCATATAGTTTAGGCAATTTTAATTTGATTTTTGTTAGTTTTTACCTTGGAACGGGTAAGGTGGTTTTGTGGTGCTTGTGTGCAGGAATCGAAGATTAAATTGCTCAGGATCAGTTGTGTTGGAGCTGGTATGAAGATGGAGCTTGGAAGGCAAGAAAATGAGGCAAACAGAACTGATCACATTCTAGCCGTGATGGCCATCACGGCCATGATCAAGTGGAGCTGAAAAGAAAGAATGGAAAAGTCAAAGCTGATCACGGCCAGGTCGTGATGCCCATCACGACCGTGACATGTCTGCTGAACCAGACTCTAACAGGAAGAACTGATCACGGCCTAGCCGTGATGGTGGTCACGGCCGTGACAGACCAACCAGTGAAGCAACCTCCAAGGCAGAATCCATCACGGCCTGGCCGTGATGGCCATCACGGCCGTGACGCGCAATATATGGATTCATAGAAACTGATTTGATCTGATTTTTGTATTGGCTTGGGATTCTAGTTACCCCAGATTATAAATAGCCCTCTAGGAATCGAAACTAAGGACTTTTGGGGTTGCTACTTTAGGCAAAATTAGGGTTTCTCTTCTTCTTCTTCTTCTCTTCTCTTAGGTTTCCTTTTATGATTTTGTTAATCAAGCTTGCTATGAACATGGCAATGCTTGAGTAGTAGTCTTATTTTTAGGGATTGGGGCTATGCCCAAGATTTGTTTATGGTGACAAATTGACATTTGGTCTCTTGTTAATTACGATTTTGTTTTCGATTTGATTTCTATTGCTTTAATTACTCGTAAATTCAGTGGCCACTTATTTGCGTGTCGTAGATACTCTAAGGAGGAACCTAGCGGTGAACTTAGGTATCGGTCTATAGGAATCAAGCTTAGGACTTAAATCACGAGAGTTAGAAGCGGTCCTTCGAGGGCTCACGAATTGTCATAGAACTTAAAGGGTTCAATTTTAATTCAATTACCACGAGAGTAGGCGTTGGTTTAATTGGGCACGGTTTTTATAACCCGAGAGGGAGCATTAACTTATTAAGGATAAATTCATCTTCAAAGCAATTTTGATAATTAACAAGGGGTAGTCAATTTGGTAACATGAACAATCTTGTTGGTACCCCAATTCCTAGGAATCTCTTTTGATTTGAAAAACCCCTAATCGACTTACTTTCCTATTTTAATTGATTGCGTTCTTAAATATCGGATTTTTTTAGTTAATTCTTATTACAAAACTTAAATCTTTTCCAAATCCTTTTTTATATAGTCTGATAAGCCTCTGGCTCATCTAGTGTTATAGCTAGTATGACCAGGGTTTTGTGCAAATTATATCGTATTTTCACCCAAATTAGATTAGATTGTCCTCAAGCAGGGTTTTGAGTCTCTAGAGTAGTTTTAAGTTAATTTAGCTAGTTTTGAGTCAAAATAATACACTTATGGTTATTTCCTTGTTTTCAGGTTAAGTAGAAGCTGAGAAAATAAAGAACAGGGGATTCGCCCCGCGAAGGACACGCTCGCCACGCGACCCCGAAGCCTGACTGTTCCAAGAAATTGCTAAGTCTCTGGTTCGCCTCGCGAAGAAGGTCTCGCCCCGCGAGTCTTGCAACCCTGAAAAAGTCAGAGACGATCACGGTTTGCCCGTGTTGAAGGTCATGGCCGTGGCAGTTTTGAAGTTGAAGAGTTTCGCCTCGCGAGCATCACTTTGCCTCGCGAGAATGCCAAAGGTTGCTGACTGTTCATGAAATTCGCCTCGCGAATGTGTGCTCGCCTCGCGAGCTAGCTAATTTCAGAATTTGTATAAAAGGCTGTTCTGAACATTTTGTAAAGACTTTTGCTTCTCCACTGTTTAGTTTTACGTTTTTTCTCTGTGTAATTTCGTTTGTTATGGAGAACTAAGTTCTAGGATTAGTCTACTGTATGGGAATTCTCTATACTTGAGGTTTTGTAAATCCCTATTGTAATTGCTTTTCCCTTTTCAATACCATATTACACATTTCTGTTTGTTATTTCAGGAGTGTGTAGCATTGTATTGATTTGTTTCAGTGATGTTAATTTCCTATACATAATCGCGTTTGTTATTTCGCGTGTGTTCATTCATGTTTGTTTGTTCATGAGCGCTTAACCCCGTTTGTTATTTCGGGAATAGGAACTTGCATCCATAGTAGCAATTACGTTGTTAGTTGTTACTGTAACTGAAAGGGGATTAGAATCTGCCTAGGGCTTGGGATTGCATTAACCAAGGATAGTTGGGAATTCTTGACAGTAGATTAATCGTTGTTTGATATTTGATAACCTCTTTTCAGCTGCCCTGTTTTTAATTGCTCTGTTTTGTTTGTTTCTTATTTGCACTCCAATCCAAACCCTCCAAAACTGATTTTTTGTGTAAGATAATATTCTCAGAGTCCTTGAGAGACGACATCCGAGTTGTCGCATTATACTACAGTTTTAAACCCGCTCGTCCTTTTTGGCGCGTGCGCGACAGCGCGACCATAGTCCAATTTAATTGATTTAATAATTAATTGTTGTTTGAGATCACGGTCTCTGTGGGATCGATCTTTTTATTACTTGACGACGAATCCGGTACACTTGCCGAAGTCACCCTTCAGTTAGGTGTGCAAAGAATACTTGTCTTGGAGCCTGAAAAGGCTAGGTGTGTAAACAATACTTGGAGTCTGTAACCTGATCAGTTATAGTGGATAAATCTTGGTGCTGCCAAGGACTGAACGTAGCTCTTTGCTTTGAAGAGTGAACCATGGTAAATAACTGTGTCGATCTCTCTTTCCTTATAACCTCTTTAGTTGCTTTAGTTTTCTTACACGTTTATCAAGTGGTGTGTTTGCCAAAGTCACTATTAAAATTTCATCAGACAGGTCATCTGTCTGTCTTGTATCTTTCCACTCGTCTGAACCTAGCTTATGTATGCGATACGATTTCAACTTTGTTTAAATTCTAATAAACACAATTCAACCCCTCTTCTTGTGTTTATAGTCGTCTATTTCAGTTGGTATCAGAGCTCAACCTCTGGGTTAAGCATCTAACAGTGTAGAGGTAAAAGGTCCTGAAGAATAGACATGACCGCTAGAGCTAGTTCAAGTGGAAGTCACTAGACTGAAGGAGCTTACCTAACCAGACCTCCTTACTTCAATTGAGAAAACTACAACTATTGGAAAGATAGATTTCAATGGTTCATTCTATCTACAAACTCTGATCTTTGGGAATTCATACAGATGGTCCATTCATTCCCAAGAATGATGATAACATTGACAAACCAAAAGCTCAGTGGACTACTGCAGAAAAGACAAAATGGGAGCTGAACCACAAAGCTAGATATAACATCATCTGTGCTCTCAATCCTGAAGAGTTTGAGAAGGTAAGGTATGTGCTTGTGACTCTGCCAAAGAAATATGGGACACTTTAGCTGTCACACATGAAGGAACAGCCAAAGTCAAGGAGTCAAAGATTGCCATACTTATCAGAAAGTATGAACTGTTTGTCATGGAGGAAGGAGAATCTGTTGCTCAAATGATAGGAAGATTTCAAACTATAGTCAACAGTTTAAAATCTCTTGGCAAAGTCTATACCAATGCTGAGAAGTTTGGAAAGATTCTGAGAAGTCTACCTAAACAGTGGAGACCTTTGGTCACTGCTATCTCTCAAGCCAAGGATCTCACTACCTTCACTATGGATGAATTTCTTGTAACACTCACTGTTCATGAGCAAGAACTTGGAAAAGAAGTTGCACCAAAGAAGGGCAAGTCAATTGTTCTGAAAGCTGATCAAAAGTCAGCAAAAGTGTCCAAAGCTCTAAAGGCAGACGAGTCGTCCAGTGATGCTGACCTGTCTAAACACGAGGATTCTGAGAGTGATGAAGAATTGTCTCTCCTGACCAGGTAGATAAAGCTTCTCCTACAGAAAAAGAAGTTCAATAGGGACAAGCCATTCAGAACGTTCAATAGGGACAAGAACTTCAAAGAATCCACTTCAACAGACAAAAGTCTAATTGTCTGCTATGAGTGCAAGAAACCTGGTCACATCAAGGCTGAATGTCCTCAACTCAAGAAGGCCCCTTTTAAGAAATTCTTCCAGAAGAAGAAGAAAGGAATGATGGCTACTTGGGAGGATCTGGAGTCAACATCTTCTGATGAAGAAACAGAGGAAGAAGCCAATCTCTATTTGATGGCCAACACTGACTCGGACTCAGATGATGAGGTACATCCCGACTATGAGGAATTACTTGATGCCTATGAGGAGTTGCAGGAGGAATCCAACTGCTTATCTAAGGCCTTCAAATCCCTCATGAGAGAGTATGTAAATCTCACCAGTGAGCATAAACAGAAATCTCAAGAGTGTGAGAAGCTGGCTAAAGAGAACAATGAGCTGAAGACTGAAAATTCTAATGAAGCTAAGATCTCAAATGAAACATCACCATCTGAAGAAGTTGAAAAACTTTAACAGAAAGTGGAAGAGCTCACTTCTGATCTTGCCAAATTTTTTAATGGTAGAGATAATCTGACTAAGCTACTTGGCTGTCAGAGGCACTCTCTTAACAAATAAGGTATTGGATATGTTCATCAGACACATCATAAAGTATCAACTAAAGCTTCTACAGTATCCGTTAAGTCAACTGTAACCAAGTCTACACCTGTCTGTAACTTCTGTGAAAAAAATGGACATGTTATGTCTAAGTGTATCCATAAGAAGAGAAGGAAGTCTTCACAGACTCCTAGAACTAACAGAAAAGGACCTAGAAAAATATGGGTACCTAAAGATCAAATAATTTTTGTTGCAGATGTCCTCAACAGGACAAAGAAAACACCATTGCTGGTACCTGTACAGTGGTTGCTCGCGTCATATGACAGGAGAAAGGTCTATGTTCCTAGACCTCCAACTTAAGAAAGGAGGACACGTTGCCTTCGGAGGGAATAAGAAAGGGAAAGTTATAGGAATTGGTACTATTGATGGTAAACCCCCTCTTCCCTCTATATCTAATGTTCTTATGGTTAAAGGGTTAAAACACAATTTTCTTAGCATAAGTCAATTATGTGATAGTGATTTTGATGTTTCCTTTACCAAGGACATCTGCATAGTTAAAGACTGTTGTGGCAAAACCCTCTTTTGAGCTAAAAGGCAACAAAATCTTTATAAGATTGAACTGTCTGATCTCTTAGATTAAAGTATAACCTGTCTGATGTCTAAGGAGGATAAGAGATGGTTATGGCATAAGAAACTAGGACATGCTAGTATGAAACTAATTTCTGAATTAAAAAGGAATAATCTTGTGAGAGGATTGCCTGATATTAGTTTTAAGAAAGATGTATTGTGTGATTCATGTCAGAGAGGTAAGCAGATAAAATCAAGTTTCAAATTGAAAAACCAAGTATAAACCTCTAGACCTCTTCAGTTGTTACACAAGGATCTGTTTGGACTAGTTAGTGTTGCCAGCCTGGCTGGAAGAAAATATGGATTTGTCATCGTTGATGACTATTCTAGATACACATGGGTACTATTCCTAACACACAAGGATGAGTCTTTTAAGGCTTTCTCAGCATTCTGCAAAAGAGTACAAAATGAGTAGTGTTTCTGTATTTCTACCCTTAGAAGTGATCATGGGGGAGAATTTGAAAATGAGTAGTTTAGACAGTTCAGTGAGGAGAATGGAATCTCTCACAATTTCTCTGGACCTAGAACTCCACAGCAAAATGTAGTGGTTGAGAGAAAGAACAGATCTCTGCAAGAGATGGCTAGATCTATGCTCAATGAAAATAATCTCCCTAAGTACTTCTGGGAAAAAGATGTAAACATTGCTTGTTATGTACAAAACAGAATACTTATTAGGACTTTTCTAAAAAGGACTCCTTCTGAATTGTGGAAAGGAAAAAGCCCCAACATATCTTATTTTCATGCTTTTGGATGTGAATGTTTTACTCTGAACACTAGAGATAATCTTGGAAAGTTTGATTCTAAGGTAGATAAAGGTATTTTCGTAGGTTATTCTGAAATGTCTAAGGCTTTTAGAGCTTACAATTCAAGAACTTGTATTATTGAAGAATATGTTCATGTTAAATTCAATGATGGATTAAAGACTGATAAAGAACTATCAGATCTAGAAGATGATCTTGCAGCTCTTGATATAAACAAGCCAGAAAGTCAACAACCCGATCTAACCAAAACAGAACCTGTGCTTGATTCTGACAGACAAGTGGAATAGACAAGTCAACAGACGAGTCAGCAGACAAGTCAAGATCTTCATGATGATCTCAAAAGGGATTGGAAGTTCAACACTCATCACCCTAAGGATCTTATTATTGGAAATCCTTCTGAAGGAGTAAGAACCAGATCCACATTAAGAGAATCAAGCAATGTGGCCTTTATTTCAGATTTGGAGCCTAAACGTATTGAAGAAGCTCTTGAGGATGAAAGCTGGATTCTTGCTATGCAAGAAGAACTTAACCTGTTCACCAGAAATGATGTCTGGACTCTTGTCTCTAAGCCTAAAAACAAGTCGGTTATTGGAACAAGATGGGTCTTCAGAAACAAATTGGTTGAAGATGGTAAAGCTGTCAGAAACAAGGCAAGGTTAGTAGCTCAAGGCTATAACCAACAAGAAGGTATTGATTATACTGAAACCTTTGCACCTGTAGCTAGAATATAAGTCATACGCATTTTAATGTCATATGCTGCACAACACCAAATTACCTTGTTTCAAATGGATGTAAAAAGTGCTTTTTCTAAATGGTATAATTAAAGAAGAAGTGGATGTTAAACAACCCCCTGGTTTTGAGGATACTGATAAACCAGATCTCGTTTTCAAACTTAAAAAGGTATTATATGGTTTGAAACAAGCACCTAGAGCATGGTATGATAGACTTAATTCTTTTCTCATGCTTAATGGTTTTACTAGAGGACAAGTAGACAATACTCTATTCAAGAAATGCTCTAAAAGGGACTTTATTATAGTTCAAATATATGTTGATGATATTATTTTTGGAGCAACTAATGAAAAGCTGTGCAAGGAATTTTTAAATCTAATGCAAGCTGAATTTGAGATGAGCATGATGGGAGAATTGAAGTTCTTCCTTGGATTAAAAATCAAGCAGACAAGTAGTGGAATTTACATTCGTCAACAAAAATATACCAAGGAGATACTCAAGAAATACAAAATGGAAAATTCAAAGCTCATGAAAACCCCTATGCAACCAAATGCAAAACTAAGCAAAGATGATGAAGGTAAAATGGTAGATCAAACTGTCTACAGAGGTATGATTGACTCTCTACTGTACGTAACTTCAAGCAGACCTGACATTCAATTTAGTGTCTGTATGTGTGCTAGATTCCAAACTGATCCTAGAGAATCTCATCTTAAGGCCGTTAAAAGAATATTAGGATATATGCTTGGAACTACTAATATTGGTTTGATGTATTTAAGATCAAAAGAATATAGATTAGTGGGATATTGTGATGCTGATTTTACTGGAGACAGAATAAAAAGAAAAAGCACCAGTGGAGGATGTCACTTCATTGGAGCAAGTTTAGTCTCATGGTCAAGCAAGAGGCAGACAACCATTACCCTGTCTATTGCTGAAGCAGAATACATCTCTGCTCCTAGTTGCTGCTCTCAACTCTTATGGGTAAAACATTTACTTGAGGATTACTCTATTTATGAACATAACATATCTGTATGGTGTGATAATTCCAGTGCTATATGCTTAACAAAAAATCCAATTCAGCATTCTAAGGCTAAGCATATTGAAATCAAACATCATTTTATTAGGGATTATGTTCAGAAAGGCATCTTTGATATTAAGTTTGTTAAAACTTAAAATCAATGGGCTGATATTTTCACTAAACCCCTCGCAGATGAAAGGTTTTTATTCATTAGAAATAATCTAAACATGCATTGCATTGTTGAATGACATGTCCGAATGTTAACCTGTCTATGCTTTATCACCTGTCTATGCTTACCTGTCTGACTCTACTGAGCCACTATGCTAGAACTCATCAGTTTTGTTGAAATGGTTATTATTTAATTAATTCCATTCCCTTATCTGAAGCTAATCGTGTGCACGGTGGTTTACATATCTCAAAAATATGTTTTCATTATGTCTTAAGTGGGAGTTTGATGAGTGTGATTTCACCTCATCTTTGTCTATCATTTTGCATGCATTTTCATGTAGTTTAGGCATATTTAATTTGATTTTAGGTTAATTTTCCTTTGGAACGGGTAAGGCGGTTTTCGTGGTGTTGTTTTACAGAAATCAAGGGTAAAATGCTCAAAATCAACCATGATGGAGTTTGGATGAAGATAGGGCTTGAAAAGTGAAGAAAATGAGCCAAACAGAGCCCATCACGGCCTAGCCGTGATGCCCATCACGGCCATGATCGAGCAAAACTGAAAAGGAAGAAAGGCTGAAGTCAGAGTCTGTCACGGCCTGGCCGTCATGTACATCATGGTCGTCACCAAAAACCCCCACAAGTCAGAGACCCTCACGGCATAGCCGTGATTCCTATCATGGCTGTAAAATGAAGGCTCGCATCGCGAGCATACTTTCGTGTCGCGAAAGTTCTGGAACCTATAGGATTGCCAAAGGCAGAAGCCGTCACGGCCTGGCCGTGATGGCCATCACGGCCGTGACGCGCATTACTTGGATCTGAAGCAACTGAATTGGATCAGATTTTGAGTTAGATTGGGATTCCAACTTCCCACATCTATAAATAAGGACCGGGCAGAGGCAGAGAGACACACGAAACACATAGACTTTAGGGACTGCTACTTAGGCTACATTTTAGGATCTATCTTCTTCTTCCTCCTCTCTTCTCTGGTTTTGTATTTGCATGATGTTGTCAACCAAGCTTGCCATCTCCATGGCAAGGCTTGAGTAGTAGTTTATTTCTAGGGATTGGGGCTATGCCCAGGTTTTGTTTATGATGTTAATTTGATGTAAAATCTTTGTTAATTTCGATTTTGTTTTAGATCTGATTTCTAGTGTTTGAATCACTCGCAAATTCGGTGGCCACTTGTTTGCGTGTCATAGGCATTCTAAGGAGGAACCTAGCGGTGAACTTAGGTGTCGGATCTATAGAGTCAGACTTGGGACTAAAATCACGAGAGTTAGAAGCCGTCCCTCGAGGATCAACGAGTTGTCATGAAACGCAAAGGGTCCAATCTGAGTTCGACTACCACGAGAGTAGGGGTTGGGTCAATTGGGCACGGTTTTTGTAACCCGAGAGGGAGCTTAAACTGTTAGAGGATAAACTCGCCTTCAAGGCAATTTCGTTAATTTACAAGGGTAAATCAGATTAGTAACATAAACAGCCTCGTAGGTAACCCAAATCCCTAGGAATCCATTTAGATCCAAAAACCACAAAGAGATTTGTTTTCTGTTTTATTAATTCAAATATAAAACCTTTTCAAAATACAAATCCTTTTTATACAGTCCAGATTTACCAAATTGAAAATTAGTTGTGATTCGAGATCACAGTCTCTGTGGGATCGATATCTTTTATTACTTGGCGACAGTCCGGTACACTTGCCGGAATCGCACGCACGCGCGCGTCGCGCGTCGCGCTGTCAAGTTTTTGGCGCCGTTGCCGGGGGCTGTGCGTTCTCAAATCTCAATTTAAATTTTGAATTGATTTTTCGGGACCTTTTCTTTTTATTCAATTTTTATATTTGAAAAAAAAAAGAAAAAATCAAAATTTCTTTCCTTCTAGTGTATCCATCTCTCTGCGTGTTATATGCAAAGATCCCTAAGTCTTGGGAGCCTTAGTGAGGTTGATCCAGAAATCGAGAGGACCTTTCACAGACGTAGGAGACTACAAAGAGAGGGAGAAAGGTTGATTCCCATTCCACTCATGGCAAATCAACCGGATAACAAACCTTTGAAGGACTACGCAGCCCCAAATGCTAGGGGTTTGCGAACTGGGATTGCCATGCCAGAGATTGAGGCGGAGAACTACACTATACCGCCTATGCTAATCAACATGATTAGGCAGCACCAATTCGGAGGATTGCCTTAGGAGGACCCGACTGATCACGTAGAAACATTCTTGGAGTTCACCGATGCAATTAGGATTCATGGTGCCCCGGTCGATGCTATACGCTTAAGGTTATTCCCCTCATCTCTGACTGGAAAAGCAAAGGCTTGGCTAAAGCAAATACCCGCCAACACCTTATCTACTTGGGACCAACTGGAACAGGCGTTCTTGGAGAAATTCTTCCCTTCATCCAAGACGACCTATATACGAACCCAGATTACCGGCTTCTTCCAAAAAGACGGAGAATCCTTATCGGAAGCTTGGGATCGCTACAAGGGACTGCTGGAGTCTTGCCCACACCATGGACTCAAGAGGTGGTTACTAGTGCACACCTTCTACAACGGATTGGACTACTCTTCGAAGGTGTCACTTGATTCTGCAGCTGGTGGAGCCTTTATGAATAGGCCTCTGACTGAGGCATTCAACATCATTGAAAACGTGGTCACCAACTACCACCAATGGGGTTCAGAAAGAGGTAATAACCCGAACAAGATTTCGAGGGGTAAGTTTGAAGTTAATAGCAATGATCTTATAATGTCAAAAATAGACTCACTTAATAAACGTTTTGATCGGCTTGAAAGGGCTAATGTGAGTGCAATAGGTGCTACTAACATTGTTTGTGAGATTTGTGGAATGCAGGGACACGACATCATGGAGTGCCCACGTGGAATTGCTCATGGATCCGGCGCTTCGGGGGAACAAGTGAACGCTTGTCACAACTTCTACGACACAAACCCGAAGCTGCCCAATTATGCTCCCCCAAATCCCTACAACCAAAGGAAGAACAGCCCTTACCTCTCCTACGGCAACTACAGCAACACGCTGAACCATGAGTACCAAGAGGGCCAAGGTAATAGGAAACCCGCACCGGGGTATCCTCAGGTACAGCAGACTAAACTCGAGTCTTTATTCGAAAGTTTTATTGAAACCCAAACAAAACAAAATGAGGAGTTTAGACAACAAGGCAGGGTAGTGAACGAGGCAATAAAAGAGCTAGCGTCTAAGGTAGACAACTTAGCAATCCATAGCAAGATGCTAGAAACCCAGATTGCCCAACAAGCCAGCACATACACTAGACCTAAGGGTACGTTCCCGGGTCAACCCGAAGCTAATCCCATTGAGCATTGTAATGCCATACACTTGAGGGATGATAAGCTTGGGGTAGGGGAAAAGGACGTGGAACCGGAGGAGGACATGAGCGAAAAGGAAGATCCAGAACCAAAGTATGTCCCTCCACCACCGTACCAACCTCCGATACCTTTCCCACAAAGGTTGGTCAAGAGAAAGCAAGTGGAAGTAGAAACTAAGAGCTTAACTGAGGAGCCAAATATCATGAAAAAATCTAATATGCCTCCTAAACTGAAAGACCCAGGTAGCTTCTCTATCGCTTGCTCAATTAAACAAGTGCAAATCGACCAAGCCTTATGTGACTTAGGGGCTAGTACGAGCTTGATGCCGCTCACTATCTTGGAAAGGTTGGGAACGAAAGAGTTGAGACCATTCAAATTCTCCTTACAATTTGTGGATGGCTCAACTAGGACTCCTCTAGGCATACTAGAGAACGTTCCAGTAAAGGTAGGGAAATTCTTCATCCCTACCGATTTCCTGGTATTGGATATGAAAGGGAATTCTGAATTCCCCATCATTTTAGGAAGGCCATTCTTGGCCACCGCTGGAGCGGTAATAGATGTAAGGAATGGCAAACTCTCTCTAAATGTAGAGGAAGGTAGGGTCGATTTTGAATTTACTAACTCATATAACAACCCTCCTTTTGAGAGCCATGTGTGCAGGATTGATATCACGTCTCCAGTGGTAAAAGAAGAGCTCAACATGGAAGCAACTCCGAAGATATGCATGGCTGATGATGCACCAAATGGTGATGGAGTTGGAGTTGCTGATCATGTAGAAACAAAACTTCCGCTGGAGGGAGGAAGGCTAGGAAAGTCCGAATGAAAAGAGCAAAGCGGAAGCGTAACTGGCCATATGAGCAGAATCGGCTTTTCGAAGGACTCCCATGGAAGAGAAGTGTTCCTGTACTTCTACGCCCAGTCGACCCCGGTTGATTGAAGGAAGTATGGTCAAGCTTAGGACCGTAAATAAGCGCTTCTTGGGAGGCAACCCAAGTTTTCTTTCCCTTTTCCTTTTATTTTTGAATTTGGCTCTTGAATAATTTGAGAAGATCAAGAGGCAAAAATCATAAATTAATAGATTTGTCTAGTGTTTTCAGTTTAAAGAGGAAGGAAGAGCAAGAAGAGCAAGGACTAATAAAGTCAGAAGCCATCACGCGGTGATGAGATAATAAAGGAGACCAGAAAGGATCACGGCCAGCCCGTGATGAGCCTCACGGCCGTGATGCTATTTCCACCCAAGTTTTGACTGGAATGTGATCCAACACCTGCTACCACCTCGGTGAGTTATTCCAATTTTTCTCCTCTCTCCGACTTGATTATTTACATTGGAGACAATGTAAGTGTTAAGCTTGGGGTAGGGGTAATTTTTGCATTTGCATTGTTGCATTCATATTGCATTCACATAGGCATAGCTTGGTATGATCACATTCTCTAGATTGCCCCTCACTTAGAATATGCGTCCAATTGTGAGAACTTGGTGCCAAATGAATTGAGATAGTGAATTTTTGAACCCAATTTTTTATTTCTTGTGACAAGGCTAAAAATAAAAATTCTTGGGATGATCGTTTGATAGTTGATAATTAGCATGTGGTTCCTAGATTTGTATTTCTCACTGATTTTTGAACTACTAAATGTAAGATTTTGAGCCTAAAAGGGGTACTCACTAAATCTACCCCATTCTTTGTGATAGAGTGTTTTAATTCCTCTTGGATCGTATTCTCTAGAACTTGACTTGAAACCGTTTTGAAACTTAAAAATTTTTGAAAACGTTTTTGAAAATGATTGAGACACTAGGTGTTTTTCCGGCCTTCTGAGCTTTGATTGATTAGATGCTACCCCTTAGTTGCCCAATTTTGAGCCTAAAAGAATACAATACTTTTCTTGGTACCATGAAATGTTTTGATAAATAATGCTTGGTATGGCACCTTTTAGAGTATTACAAAAAGGGTAAAAAGGTAGTTTGAAAGTATGGGATGAAAAAGCTAGAAAATAATTTCTCTTGAGCTATAAATCTCCCATTCTCCAAATAAATAAAATAAAATCAACACAAAAAAAAATGGAGAAGGGGATGACAAAAGAAAGGTGAGGCGAGTGCCCGAATCAGTGAGAATATGGTAGAGTACTTTCCCCTATGGTAGAGTACTTTCCTTGAGGAAACTGAGTGAATTGTCATATACCCTAAAACACTTGAGTAAGGTGAGGCGAGTGCCCGAATCAGTGAGAATATGAATTTGATGAACCTAAGCTTCTAATTGGACTTGAAATCGATTATCTCTTGGGTGCTTATTAAATATGCCTGTCACTTGGATTAGTTTCTCGGGTTCTTGGTTCACTATCCATGCTTTGAATGATTTATATCTTATGGCCTGGGTAATTGCTTGAGGACAAGCAAAATCTTAAGCTTGGGGTGATTTGATGAGTGTGATTTCACCTCATCTTTGTCTATCATTTTGCATGCATTTTCATGTAGTTTAGGCATATTTAATTTGATTTTAGGTTAATTTTCCTTTGGAACGGGTAAGGCGGTTTTCGTGGTGTTGTTTTGCAGAAATCAAGGGTAAAATGCTCAAAATCAACCATGATGGAGTTTGGATGAAGATAGGGCTTGAAAAGTGAAGAAAATGAGCTAAACAGAGCCCATCACGGCCTAGCCGTGATGCCCATCACGGCCATGATCGAGCAAAACTGAAAAGGAAGAAAGGCTGAAGTCAGAGTCTGTCATGGCCTGGCCGTAATGTACATCACGGCTGTGACCAAAAACCCCCACAAGTCAGAGACCATCATGGCATAGCCGTGATTCCTATCATGGCTGTAAAATGAAGGCTCACGTCGCGAAAGTTCTGGAACCTATAGGATTGCCAAAGGCAGAAGCCGTCACGGCCTGGTCGTGATGGCCATCACGGCCGTGACGCGCATTACTTGGATCTGAAGCAACTGAATTGGATCAGATTTTGAGTTAGATTGGGATTCCAACTTCCCACATCTATAAATAAGGACCAGGCAGAGGCAGAGAGACACACGAAACACATAGACTTTAGGGACTGCTACTTAGGCTACATTTTAGGATCTATCTTCTTCTTCCTCCTCTCTTCTCTGATTTTGTATTTGCATGATGTTGTCAACCAAGCTTGCCATCTCCATGGCAAGGCTTGAGTAGTAGTTTATTTCTAGGGATTGGGGTTATGCCCAGGTTTTGTTTATGATGTTAATTTGATGTAAAATCTTTGTTAATTTCGATTTTGTTTTAGATCTGATTTCTAGTGTTTGAATCACTCGCAAATTCGGTGGCCACTTGTTTGCGTGTCATAGGCATTCTAAGGAGGAACCTAGCGGTGAACTTAGGTGTCGGATCTATAGAGTCAGACTTGGGACTGAAATCACGAGAGTTAGAAGCCATCCCTCGAGGATCAACGAGTTGTCACGAAACGCAAAGGGTCCAATCTGAGTTCGACTACCACGAGAGTAGGGGTTGGGTCAATTGGGCACGGTTTTTGTAACCCGAGAGGGAGCTTAAACTATTAGAGGATAAACTTGCCTTCAAGGAAATTTCGTTAATTAACAAGGGTAAATCAGATTAGTAACATAAACAGCCTCGTAGGTAACCCAAATCCCTAGGAATCCATTTAGATCCAAAAACCACAAAGAGATTTGTTTTCTGTTTTATTAATTCAAATTTAAAACCTTTTCAAAATACAAATCCTTTTTATACAGTCCAGATTTACCAAATTGAAAATTAGTTGCGATTCGAGATCACAGTCTCTGTGGGATCGATATCTTTTATTACTTGGCGACAGTCCGGTACACTTGCCGGAATCGCACGCACGCGCGTCGCGCTGTCAGCGTTGCAGTTCCCCATACAAATCATGCCATTTTGAATTTAAAATATCATTTTTCTCTCTCCTACCTTTATGACTATAAAAGACAATGGATCAGAAAGGTTGAACCTTTACGCTTCAAATTCCAAAATCTTTGTCTTCTCATCTTTCAAACCCTATTCTCTCTCGAAACCCTACAATCGTTTTCTCTCAAAAATGGCATCGTCCAAGCATCTCTCTACAAAAGAAATCACTCGGAAATACAATCTCAAGGTTACCGAGATAGAAAAGATCATTCCGGGAAAGACTGTTGATCTTCAACCGATGAAGAAACTAGGAATGGATGTCACTGAAGAGTTGGAGTACTCCAAGTGGACTCCTTTCTTCGACATCAAGGAGCTTGTTCACCCTAAGCTCGTTCAAACATTCTGGAGAAATGTCGTGGTTGTCACCAACGGACTCAACAGAATCAAAAGCTTTAAGGCTGAAATGGGGGATAGAACCCTTCTCTTTCCCATTAGCTCTCTGGAGCTTGTCACAAAATGTCCGAGAATCGGAGCTGGCTTCACACCCAACTGGGAAGATGAAGTGGGAGTTGACAATGTCAATGTTGCCATCTATGGTGTTCCCAAACCAGTGAACCCTAAGACTGTCAACATGGTGGTCAAGTGCAGATTCCTACACAAATTGTTGTTGGAGTGCGTGATGCCAAGGAAAGGCTCACGAGACAGTGTGACCAAGATGGACAGATTTGCTCTGTACCACCTGATCCACAAAATCAAGGTTGACATCAACGACCTTATCTACATGTACCTTGAGACTCTGATCAAGAGAACCAACATGCAGACCTATCCTTATGGGATGTTGCTGACAAGGGTATTCAGGAGCAAGTTGTTTGTTCCTAGTGATGTTCACTTTGTGGACATGTCACTGTCCATAGACAATAAGATACTGTCTATGATGGACATCAAGGGAACCTGATGAGTGTGATTTCACCTCATTTTCCATGTACATTTCTGCATGCATTTGAATATAGTTAGGCCATTTTAGTGTTTATTTTGTTTAGTTTTTCCTTTGGAACGGATAAGGTGGTATTGTGTGTTGTTTTGCAGATATTCATGATTAAATGCCCAAGAAGTAGCAAGTATGAAGCTTGGATGACTTAGAGCCTTGAAAGATAAGAAATTGAGCCAAGCAGAGAGTATCACGGCCTAGCCGTGATGGCCCTCATGGCCGTGAGGGAGCAGTAGCTAAGGAAAGAATTGAGCCAGAAGTCAGAAGCTGTCACGGCCTAGCCGTGATGGCTATCACGGCCGTGACGTGTCAGCCGTGCCAGATCTCCAAAAGTCAGAGACGATCACGGCCTAGCCGTGATGTATATTACGGCCGTGATGAATCAGTTGGAAAAGTCAGAGACGATCACGGCCTAGCCGTGATCTCTATCACGGCCGTGACTTGTTTGTTGGAAAAGTCAGAAAGGATCACGGCCGTGATGAATCAGAAAGTGAAGCGGTGCCAAGTCAGAAACCATCACGGCCTGGCCGTGATGGCTGTCACGGCCGTGACCGGCCACGAGTACTAGAAAAACTGAGCAGAACAGAAGAATTAGGGATGGAGAGAAAAACCCTAAAGGAAATCCTCTGCTGCTGGGCTGTGTGCATCATTCCATGGAGCTCTCCCATTTCTTCATCTCTGTAATTATTTCTTTTGTTTTATCTTCAATTATGCGTAGCTAAACTCCCTTTGTTGGGGTTAGACTATTGTTATCTGAACTTGGTTGTAATATGACTTGAGATTAATACAGTTTCCTTCTTCTTTATGAGTATATAATTCTATGCTTAATGCTTTCCTAGGCTTGATCATCTTAGGAATGATTAGTTGCTTTAATAAACAATTGAAAGGTTGATGTTAAAGCATGCTCATGAATTATATGCCAAGTAGTCCAAGAATCTAGACATAGGTGTTGGCTACTTGCAATCTTATGAATCTTGTCTTAATGCAATTTCTCTTATTAATCCACCTAAGACATTAGGGTTTAATTTGGGATTTTAGGCTCAATGCACCTAAGACATTAGGCTTGAGTATATTAGAAAAGATTCGATTGTCATAAGGGAGTAGGAACTGTGTTAGTTATCATTTCATAACAATCAAGGGAGGATTAGCTTAGTTTAACCCCAGCAATTCCATCTCATTGTTATTCATCTCTTTGCTTTCACGTTAACTGTTTGAGAAAAATCCAAAAAGAACAAAATATTTTCTTCTTGTTTGTTTGCTAGATGTTAGAACAACCCTCAATCCAAAATCCGATCGCCTAGATAGTAGTCAAATTTGCGAAGTGGTAATTGTCCACGATCCCTGAGAACGATATCCGGTCTTACCGTTTTTATTACTTGCAACGAACCGGTACACTTGCCGAGTACGTGTCAAGTTTTTGGCGCCGTTGCCGGGGATCGGTGTGCCAATATCACGAGTACCAAAGGGGACTCCTAATTTAGGCATTTTAATTTTTTTTTCTGTTTTCCTCTCGTGTTTCGTTCTTAATTCCTATATCTCTGCTTTGTGAATTTCTGCAAGTGCTTTGTTTTTGTTTGTTCTGTGCTACTCCGTTTGTTCGGTGTATGCGAGGTACAATCGACCCGGTGAACTCCAATTCGAACCCGAGATCGAGAGACTCTGCAGAAGGAATAGAAAGAGAACCAAGGCAAGACAGAACAGAGAAAGAGCATCTTCTAGTAGACAAGAGCAAAGCAAGTTGAGTTAACCAAAGTGTGCAAGAGCCACAAGTTGAAATAGCAGTTTGTCACCATGGCGAAAGAGAACGCACCAAGGAGAACAATGGGGGACTACACTTCCCCTAGAGTTGATAGATGTGGAACTCCGATTGTGAGACCTGCGGTGGCCTGCAATAATTTCAAATCAAGGCCTCACTTCTCCACCTTGTGCAAGAGAACCAATTTGGAGGATTGGAGAGTGAAGATCCTCATGCTCATATTGGTACCTTCATTGAGCTGTGTGACACCATCAAATTAAATGGAGGCGTCCGATGAGGCCATTCGGTTAAGGCTTTTCCCTTTCTCTTTGAGGGATAGAGCCAAGGCATGGCTTCAATCTCATCCTCATGGAAGCATCATCACCTGGAACGACTTGGTCGAGCAAGTTTTTATCTCGATTCTTCCTCTCCGTCAAGAATGATTAAGCCGAGGTCGAGAGATCAATGCCTTTGCACAGAGGGATGGTGAGTCACTATATGAAGCCTGGGGAGAGATTCAAGTCTTTACTCAGCTTGTCCAAATCATGAACTGGAGACATGGCGGCCAGTCGCAACTTTTGTTAATGGGCTCAACAGGAACTCAAGAAGTATGATTGAGGCGGCTGCGGGGAGGTACATTGAGTCGAAAAACACCTAAGAAGCAAAGAACTTGATTGAGAACATGGCTAACAATGACTATCAAATGCCTAGTTCTCGGTCAATGGTCGAAGAGAGGTGTTCTAGAGCTGGATGAAATTGGTGCCCTCAAGGCACAAATGGCTATTCTTACCAAACAAGCGGGGTCAGTTCAAGCTGCAGAACTCTCAAGTACAAGCTATCCAAGCTCAAGGTGCCTCAGTGTGTGATTTCTGTGGAGGCAACCATGCAAATGGGAACTGTGAGATCAATGTGGTTGGAAGCTCGGGACAAGAAGAGGTAAACTATATGGGCAACCAAGGGCCTAGAAATGATCCCTACTCCAACACCTACAATCCGGGGTGGCGCAATCATCCCAACTTTAGTTGGAGACAAGGACAAAGTTCAAATACTCAAGCAAAGCCTCCTCAAGAGAGTTCAAGCAAATTGGAGAACCTTCTAGGCCAGTTCATGCAAGTTACTCAAGAGACTATAAAGAATCAGAATGCTTCAATCAAGAACTTGGAGCATCAAATGGGCCAACTAGCAAGGCAGATGGCAGAGAGACCTCCAGGACAATTGCCTGGGGATACAGAGAAAAACCCTAAAGGAAATCCTCTGCTGCTGGGCTGTGTGCATCATTCCATGGAGCTCTCCCATTTCTTCATCTCTGTAATTATTTCTTTTGTTTTATCTTCAATTATGCGTAGCTAAACTCCCTTTGTTGGGGTTAGACTATTGTTATCTGAACTTGGTTGTAATATGACTTGAGATTAATACAGTTTCCTTCTTCTTTATGAGTATATAATTCTATGCTTAATGCTTTCCTAGGCTTGATCATCTTAGGAATGATTAGTTGCTTTAATAGACAATTGAAAGGTTGATGTTAAAGCATGCTCATGAATTATATGCCAAGTAGTCCAAGAATCTAGACATAGGTGTTGGCTACTTGCAATCTTATGAATCTTGTCTTAATGCAATTTCTCTTATTAATCCACCTAAGACATTAGGGTTTAATTTGGGATTTTAGGCTCAATGCACCTAAGACATTAGGCTTGAGTATATTAGAAAAGATTCGATTGTCATAAGGGGAGTAGGAACTGTGTTAGTTATCATTTCATAACAATCAAGGGAGGATTAGCTTAGTTTAACCCCAGCAATTCCATCTCATTGTTATTCATCTCTTTGCTTTCACGTTAACTGTTTGAGAAAAATCCAAAAAGAACAAAATATTTTCTTCTTGTTTGTTTGCTAGATGTTAGAACAACCCTCAATCCAAAATCCGATCGCCTAGATAGTAGTCAAATTTGCGAAGTGGTAATTGTCCACGATCCCTGAGAACGATATCCGGTCTTACCGTTTTTATTACTTGCAACGAACCGGTACACTTGCCGAGTACGTGTCAAGTTTTTGGCGCCGTTGCCGGGGATCTGCTTTGCCAATATCAGTAGTAACAAAGGAGATAACTAATTTAGACATTTTTAATTTTTTTTTTGTTTTATTTTTATATTTTGTGTATATTTCATTTTTTTTCTTTTGAGTTTTATCTGTTCTAGGTGGATTGCAACACATGGAGATTTATTATTTTCCTGCCTTGGATGGAATTACAAAATATTCCTTTGGGCCTAATGTAGTCATGGGAGACTATGTGCTCTGGAGAAATCAATGCCCTCATGCACAAGCTTATAGTGTAATCATGAAGCATGAGGAGGAATGGAAATGGAATGAGCCAAATCCTTTGAAATTTGCTCTGGAACAATATTCACAAGAGTTGTCCATCTCTGAGACCAAAATAAGAACCAACTGTGATAGTATCAAAGCTGTGATGCAAAATTTCAAAATGCAAGTTGATGAAATTTGTAAACAGTTGGTACAAGAATCACATGAAGGACAATTTGAGCAAAATCTGGTTTTGGGGATAATTCAAAGTGAAGTTGAAGTGGTAGTGGAAGGTGAGTCACAAGAAAAAGAACATGGAATGGAGAGCAAAGAGGAACTACCTTTCACCATGCTTGCTGAGAAACCGGGAATTTCTGCATTGGATAAATATATTGGTTTGGATGCATGTGTGGATACTACAAAATTGGCTCAAGAAGTAAAACCTCATGTGCTTCATGGAACACTTATGCCTGAAGAGGTTGAAAGAGGAGCTTATCACTTGCAGTTTGACCCAGGAGGAACCGAGAGTAGAATCATATTGCTTCTGCAAGTGCCACTTCACAAGCTATGGGATCCGGGAGGAAGCCTTTCAACTTTGAGCATCTCTTGGCCCCTATGCTACAAGCAATGGGATCCGGGTGGAAGCTTCTCAATGAGTTTTTCTTAACCCTTCACTTTAATTTATTTTTATTTTCTTGTTGTTAGTTGTGTGTTTCACATGTTTTAGTTAGTTTGTGTTAGAATAAAATAGACCAAGCACTTAAAGATTTAGGATGCTGTTTTGAGATGTCACTTTTAGCATTCTCATTATTTTGTGCATTTTGTCTGGCTATTTTCCTTTCTTTGGAAGTTCTTCTTGTAGTATAGTCTTCATGTTTCAAATTTGTTCATAGTAATTTTCATAACCTCTTTGCATATTTTTGTTTCTTTTTTATTAAATTCATGGCAATAAGGTATGGAACGAAATTTTGGAATCTTAGTTATAACCTTAGTGAGATATTGGGCTTGATTGTTGATTCTTTGAGTGTGCACCATTGAGTTGATGTGCTGAGATTTGCTTGATTCTTTTATCTAAGATTCATGAATTGCATGTTTTTCATAAAAATGATTTGGGCCATTTTTCATAAGCCACTTGAGCCAAAAAGCCAACCTTGCATGAAAAATTCCCTTGCTAACCCCTTTGAGCTTATTGTTACTTTTTGTTCTCACCCTTGCTTCTTGAATGATGATTACCATGTTTATTCCAACTTGAGGATAGGAGAGCATTGGTGAATTGCTTGTGGACAAGTAAAGACTTTGGTTTGGGGGAGAGAGTAATGAAATATTGTGAGAAGCTTTGAAAAAAAAAAGGTGAAAAAAAAAAGACATGAAAAAGTGGGGAAAAAATTGATACCCACAAGAAAAAACAAATTTTGAAAAAATGGAAGTTGAAAAAAAAAGAAAAAGAAAAAGAAGTTTGAAAAAAAAAAGATTTATGTGAATAAGGTTGAGGAATAAAGTTGAAAGAAGCTTCAAAGAAGGGAAAGGAGAAATGGAAGAAAAAAAAATTCAATTATAGCAATTGGGAATTTGTGCTTTACATTGAAACATTTGAGTTGTTGTAATTGCTCTCCTATTCTCTTGGATATTTTTCTATTTGTTTCTCACCTCATTTTTTTCCACTTTAGCCAAGTTACAACCCAAAATAAAGTCCCTTTGATTTGTGCATGCTTGTGGTTTGTGAGTTTTTTTAGAGTTAGATGAAAAGCAAATTTATGGTTCCATGACTCTAATGTGTGCTTTGAGGGAAACACTTCACCACCATATACTTTAGTGATTATTTGATGAGTGTGTATCCTGTGAGGACTAAAGTTCTATTTTTTCTTCCTTTGCCAAATTGCCATGATTTTTAATTTGAAGAATTTGGAGATTGCAAAGTTGTTATGCTTTTTGCTTCTTGGCATTTTTGGAATTGAGCTTGTTTTTGGTTGATGCTTCTGTTTTAGGAATTAGTCATTGTGCAATTTTGCCTTATAGTGATTTTGTTTAATTGGGTGCTCTTTCGGTTTTCCCAAATCATATAAGAGCCTGGTCTGTTGTCCTTAGTGTTTTGTGTGTTAGTCAGGTTCTTTTTTGCTTGGGGACAAGCAAAGTCTTAGGTTTGGGGGTGTGATAATCTGTTAGATTATGTGATTTTTATGTGCTTTTTAAATGAATTTTTGCTCCCAATTATACTAATTGATTGAGTTTTGTCCCAAAGTTTAGCGAATTTAGTTTTTAATAATATTTTACATATTTTAATTTATTTCATATATATATATATATATATATATATATATATATTTGAGTTAATCTAATAGTGTTTTTACTTCTTTAAATGTTTAGAATATAATGATATTGAATCATGAAGAATTGAAGAAAGAAAAAGACAATGCTTTTCCATTTCTTTTTGAGGAAGCCCACTTAGACCATTGAGCAATTGGATTTAAGAAAAGTGGGAGGAGGCCCACGCAATGGCAGCTTAACAGAGAATGAAATCCTAAATTGAGGAGGTGGGCCTACGTGAAGTAAGGAGGCTGGAAAAAATTGAGACCCCTAAGGAATAAAAAACCAACAGCAACGTGAATAGGGTAGAGGAGAAATAGTGAGCAGCCGCATAAGAGAATAAAGAAAGACAGCAGCCGCATAGAAAAAAAACAGGGAGCCGCACAGTAAAACAAAAGAGGGGACGTGAGGCAGCGTGAGAAGAAATAGAGCCGCACAGTAAAAAAGTATATGAAGAAGAAGGAGTTGCGCCTGCAATTTTGACGGAGAGCAGCATGAGGAATCTGCTGTGTTCTCTTGCTATCAGTATCATGAAGTTTCCTTCTCTCTTTATTTATCTCTATTTTAATTTTATTTTAGGGTTTAATATGTCTAGCTAAATCCCCTTTTTGTTGGGGTTAGATGATAGTTTTTCTGAACTTGGTTGTTTATTGATTTGGTTTAATACAAGTTTCTATTTCTTTTTGAGTGTTTGATTCCATGCTTAATGTTTTTCTTGGCTTAGCTACCCATGAAATGATTTGTTGCTTTGATAGACAATTGAAAGATTGATGTTAAGGCATGCTCATGAATCAAATGCCAAGTAGTTCAGGAACCTAGACATAGGTCTTGGGGTGCTTGCAATCTTATTAATCTTGACTCTTAATGCAAAATCCCATGTTACTCCACCTAAGACATTAGGGTTTAATTTGGGGTTTTAGGCTCATTCCACCTAAGACATTAGGGTTTGAGTATTTTAGAAGATTTGATTGTCATAAATGAATTAGGACTTGTGTTAGTAACCATTTCATTGCAATTGAGGGAGGATTAGTGTAGTCTAACCCTGACAATTATATCCATTTCTTTCTGCATTCCAAGTGTTTGTTAAAAATCCCAAAAGACCAAAAACATTTTATTCTTGTCTGTTTTGTTTTGTTTACTTTTGCTGGGCTCGGTACTTAGTATTGAGCTCCCTTCCATCCAAACTCGATAGTCTAGATAGTTGTATAATTTGTGAAGTGGTAATTGGCAACCGATCCCTGAGGACGATATCCGGTCTTACCGTTTTATTATGTAACGATATCCCATTGTTACAAGAAGTGGGAGAATGTTAAGTCCACAAGAAAAAGAGAAGGAAGAGAAGACAAGTGATGCTGGAATTGACAAGGGGCAATCTGAAGAGGTAAACAATGAAGAACCCGGAACTTCCCAAGGTACTACCTCTAATCCCATTGATGTAGAGGTGAAGAACCACGAGAGGAGAAATTGGTTGATGAAGAATTTGCGAAGAAGAAGACTAGAAGACAGATTCTGGAAGAGGTTGATAATCCCAAGGAGCTGCCCCCATATTTGAATTCCATACCCCCAACGGTTGAAGAAAGAAGCAAAAGATCGCAGCTTTCTAAGTTCCTGGATGTATTCAAAAAGCTACAAATAAACATCCCGTTTGCTGAAGCTCTACAAAGAAATGCCTTCCTACGCAAAATTCATGAAGGAGATCCTTACAAACAAAAGAAGGTGGAAGGAGGAGACAGTTATGCTTATCGAAGAGTGCGGCGCTATACTTCAAAGGAAGTCGCCATAAAAATGAAGGACCCGGCAGTTTCACTATCCCATGCACGATTGGTCATCCGAACATAGGGAGAGCATTGTGTGATTTAGGGGCAAGTATTAATCGATGCCGCTCTCCATTTTCAAGAAGTCGGGATTGGTGAAGTAAAACCAACAGGAATTTCTCTTCAACCGGCAACTGTTCAATTACATACCCCTATGGTGTTGTGGAGGATTTGTTGGTGAAGGTAGATAAATTTATTTTTCCAGCAGATTTTGTGTTGTTAGATATGGCTGAAGATGGTGATACCCCCCTGATTCTTGGGAGACCATTCCTAGCAACAGGTAGAGACTTGATCGATGTCAATCAAGGGGAATTGGTGCTTCGGTACAAGACGAAAAGGTTACTTTTAATGTGTTTGAAGCGATGAAACACCCAAGTGACAAGGACACATGCATGATAGTGGACCTCATTGAGTCATTATCTGACAAGAGTTTGCCCCAGAAGTTTGAAGATTCGTTAGAAGCCGCTCTAATGGTAGAGGATGTAGAGGAAGAGGTATGTGCGGGAAGAAGTTGATCTAATGATTAAATCTCTGGAAGCTTGTCTGGTTGTGAATACTGATGACGATAAATTGGTGGAAGATGTGAGAATTGAAGATAAGGGTGACCCACCGGTGCGAGAGTTGAAGGAACTGCCATCCCATCTCCGCTATGCCTTCCTGGGGATGAACTCTTCATTCCCGGTTATCATCAATAGTGGGTTAAATTCATTGGAAGAAGAGAAGGCTGTTGAGGGTGCTTAGGGAGCACAAATCTGCGATTGGATGGTCTATGTCCGATTTGAAAGGGATAAGCCCCTCCTTCCGCATGCACAAAATCCGTGTGGAGGAAAAATTCAAGCCGGTTAGGCAACCGCAAAGAAGACTCAACCCGAATATGAAGGAAGTTGTGAGGAAGGAGATTGTGAAGTTGTTGGATGCGGGCATTATCTATCCCATCTCCGATAGTCCATGGGTGAGTCCGTACCCAAGTTGTCTAAGAAAGGGGGATGACAAGTGGTAGCAAATGAAAGGAATGAACTTATTCCCTCCAGGACCGTGTCTGGATGGAGGGTATGCATTGACTACGTAAGAAGCTGAATGAGGCCACTAGAAAAGACCACTTTCCATTACCCTTCATTGATCGGATGCTAGAGAGGTTGGCGGGCCATGCTTTCTATTGTTTCCTTGATGGATACTCCGGGTATAACCAGATTGTGGTTGACCTGGAGGACCAAGAGAAGACCGCTTTCACCGCCCTTATGGAGTCTACGATACAGGAGAATGCCTTTCGGGTTGTGCAATGCACCCGCCACTTTTCAAAGGTGCATGCTCTCCATATTTTCTGATATGAATGAGAAGTTTATTGAGGTATTTATGGACGATTTTTCTCGTATTTGGTGATTCATTTGATAACTTGTTTGAATAATCTTGCCTGTGTCCTAAAAAGGTGCCAAGAAACTAACCTCGTTTTAAATTGGGAAAAATGCCATTTCATGGTTAGGGAGGGTATAGTTCTTGGGCACAAAATTTCATCGAGGGGATGGAGGTTGATAGAGCCAAAATTGAAGTGATTGAAAAACTTCCTCCTCCCTTAAATGTGAAAGGTGTTAGAAGCTTCCTAGGGCATGCGGGTTTTTATAGAAGGTTCATAAAAGATTTTTCAAAAATAGTGAAACCCTTATGCAAGCTTTTGGTAGCTGATACTCCTTTTATATTTGATGATGATTGCATGCATGCCTTCAAAATTTTGAAAGAAAAACTCACCACCGCACTCATCATTGCTCCTCCAGTTGGAGTTTACCTTTTGAGCTAATGTGTGATGCAAGTGACTATGCGGTGGGAGCCATTTTGGGCCAAAGAAAAAACAAAGTGTTGCATGTCATTCACTATGCTAGTCGTGGTGCTTAATGATGCCCAATTGAATTACACTACGACTGAAAAAGAGTTGCTTGTTTGTGGTATTTGCTTTTGATAAATTTAGATCCTACTTGATTGGTTGTAAAACTACAGTCTACACCGATCATTCCGCTTTGAGATATCCGATGACTAAACAGGATGCTAAGCCAAGGCTTATTAGGTGGATACTGCTACTCCAAGAGTTTGATTTGGAAATAAAGGACAAGAAAGGAGTGGAGAATGTGGTAGCCGACCATTTGTCCAGGCTTCCACAAGCAGAGAGGTCCAAGCGAGAGCAAAGTTGCCAATTCAAGAGGAGTTCCCGGATGAACAGTTGTTTGTGGTGCAAGTGGCACCTTGGTTCAGTGGATATTGCAAATTACAAGGCGGCCAATAAAATCCCTAAGGACTTCACTGCGCAACAGAGGAAGAAGCTAATTCATGATGCCAAGTTCTACATTTGGGATGAGCCGTATCTTTTCAAAAGGTGTTCAGATGGAATTCTGAGGAGGTGCATACCTGAAGAAGAAATTAATGGGGTGTTGACCCACCGCCACAACTCACCCTATGGAGGACATTTTGGTGGTGAGAGGACCGCCATGAAGATTCTGCAAAGCGGGCTGTTTTGGCCCACTATTTTCAAGGACTCCCGAGCTTGGGTGATGAATTGTGATAAATGCCAGAGGACCGATAGTATTTCCAAGAGAAATGAGATGCCCTTAAAGGGTATATTGGAGGTAGAGCTCTTTGACGTATGGGGGATTGACTTCATGGGTCCTTTCCCGTCGTCTTACAACAACAAGTACATCCTAGTGGCGGTTGATTATGTGAGCAAGTGGGTGGAAGCCGTGCCAACTTTGAAGGATGATGCAAGAACTGTGATCAGTTTTGTGAGGAAGAATATTTTTACCCGGTTTGGGACCCCTAGAGCTATCATAAGTGATGGGGGTACCCACTTCTGCAATAAGGAGTTTGATGCAAGTACTTGCCAAGTTTGGGGTGAACCACAAAGTTACCACCCCATACCATCCACTAACCATAGCGCAAGTGGAATTGTCCAACCGGGAGTTGAAGAGGATTTTGGAAAAAACTGTGAACAATGCAAGGAAGGACTGGGCGAAGAAAGTTGATGATGCACTTTGGGCTTATCGGACTGCTTATAAGACGCCTATTGGTATGTCACCTTACCAATTGGTGTTCGTGAAATCATGTCATCTTCCGGAAGAGCTACAACACCGTGCTTTTTGGGCAGTGAAGGCCCTGAACTTTGATGCAAGGCTGGCCATGGACAAGAGGATGCTTCAATTGAATGAGTTGGATGAGTTCCGACTCTTGGCTTATGAGAGTGCTAGGATATACAAGGAAAGGACAAAGTTCTGGCATGACAAGTACATTCTTCCCAAGAAGTTTGAAGAAGGCCGATCGATTCTGTTGTTTAACTCAAGACTCAAGCTCTTTCCAGGCAAATTGAGATCAAGATGGTCAGGCCCATTCTATGTTAAGTCTGTCTCTCCATTTGGTTCTGTTAAATTGGAAGATCCATCATCCGGTGATACCTTCACGGTAAATGGACAAAGACTAAAGCACTACCTTGGGGGCAACTTTGATCGTCAGGCGATTTCCGTCACTCTTCAGGCGCCATCTTCTTTATGAGTTAAAAAAAAAAAAAAAAAAAATTCATCCGTCAAGCTAGTGACGTTAAAGAAGCGCTTATTGGGAGGCAACCCAATTTTTATTTTTTATTTTCATCTTCTCTGTTATTTTTGATTTCCCCCTCTTGAATAATATGAGAAGCTCAAGAGGTTTGTTAATAGTTTGTTGAGTGATTCCAGATGTTGAAGGAAGGAGGAGAAGAAGGGCAAGAGGAAACAAAACCGTAAAAGCATGTGATTCAAAGACCACTACCACCTTGTGAGTTGTTCCAGTTTTCTCCCCTCTCTAAGTTTAATTATTTACATTGAGGACAATGTAAGTCTTTAAGCTTGGGGTAGGGGTACTCTTCTTTTCTTGCATTGTAAATATTGCATCCATATATGCATTGTGAATATTGCATTCATATAGGTAAGTTGCATGATCGCATGATTCGGTTACCCCTGCTTAGATTGAGCATATGATAGTGAGAGCTAAGTGCCAATTTTTCTGTGATAGTGAATTTTGGACCCTGATTTTCTATTCTTGTAATTTGGCTTCATTAAATAAGCTTGAGATGTTCTTGGATAGTTGATGATTAGCATGTGTTTCTATGGATTTGTGTTCTCACTGGTTCTTGAACTGATGAATGTGAGCTTTTGAGCCATTAGGGGGGCACTCACTAAATCTGCCCCCGTTCTTTGTGTAGAGTGTTTTCCTCTTGGACTGTTTTTCTCTAGAACTTGACTTGAAACCATTTCGAAACTAGAAAATTTTTGGAAACATTTTTGAAAATGATTGAGGCAATAGGTATTTTTTGGCCGACTTTCTGAACTTTGAATGTGTAAATGCTACCCTTAGTTGCCCATTTTGAGCCGGAATGAATAGCATGCTTTTCTTGGTGCCCTGAATTGTTTTGTTAAATATGCTTATGAGGGACCTTCTAAAGTATCTTGTGCAAAAATGTGTTAGAAAATTTTGTTTAAATTTGGGATGATTAAAATAAAAATATTAATCTTAAAAAATTTTTACTTCTCTTGGATTTAAAAATCTCCCCTTCTCCAAAAAAAAAAAAAAAAAAAAAAAAAAGAAGAAGAAGAGAAAAAGAAATAAAAATGGGGAAGGGGATGACAAAAATGGAATGAGAAGTAGAAAAAATGAAAGAATGGTGGAAGAGTAAATCGAAACCCAAGAAAGGTATTTTAGAAGGTCGTGCCTTGCAATGCTTGATTGTTTGTATAGCCTTTTGAAATTTCCTGTTTTGAAATTCCCACCGAAAATTGATCCCATGGCACCATTACACCAAAGAATAAGTCCTCTTGATTCTTAGATGTTTTTCATTAATAAAGTGAAGATGTGGTTGATAGTCAAGCTTATGGTAGGAATCATTCTTTGAGGAAAATGGAGTGAAATGTCATATTCCCTTAACACTTGAGTGAGTGAGGCAAGAAAGAGAGCCAAGCAAATGAACAAGCTTGGGGTGAGCTTCAAGTGAGATAGAGTGCCCGAATTAGTGAGAATGTGAGTCTAGGGAAACTAAGCCCCTAATTGGACTTGAATTGAGTGTCTCTTGTCGAAATAATTGACTTCTGTTGCTTGGATCATTTTATTCGGGTTCTTAGTTCACTATCATTGTCCTGGTTGTTTTCATCTTATGGCCTTGGTTTTTGCTTGAGGACAAGCAAAGTCTTAAGCTTGGGGTGATTTGATGAGTGTGATTTCACCTCATTTTCCATGTACATTTCTGCATGCATTTGCATATAGTTAGGCCATTTTAGTGTTTATTTTGTTTAGTTTTTCCTTTGGAACGGATAAGGTGGTATTGTGTGTTGTTTTGCAGATATTCATGATTAAATGCCCAAGAAGTAGCAAGTATGAAGCTTGGATGACTTAGAGCCTTGAAAGATAAGAAATTGAGCCAAGCAGAGTATCACGGCCTAGTGCGTGATGGCCTCACTACCGTGAGGGAGCAAAGAGCTAAGGAAAGAATTGAGCCAGTGGTCGGAAGCACGTCACGGCCTAGCCGTGATGGCTATCACTGCCGTGACGTGTCAGCGCGTGCGGATCTCCAAAAGTCGAGACGATCACGGCCTAGCCGTGATGTATATTACTGCCGTGATGAATCGCTTGGAAAAGTCGAGACGATCACGGCCTAGCCGTGATCTCTATCACGGCCGTGACTTGTTTGTTGGAAAAGTCAGAAAGGATCACGGCCTAGCCGTGATGCGTATCCCGGCCGTGATGAATCAGAAAGTGAAGCGGTGCCAAGTCAGAAACCATCACGGCCTGGCCGTGATGGCTGTCACGGCCGTGACCGGCCACGAGTACTAGAAAAACTGAGCAGAACAGAAGAATTAGGGATGGAGAGAAAAACCCTAAAGGAAATCCTCTCTTTCTTTGGCCGTGTGCATCATTCCATGGAGCTCTCCCATTTCTTCATCTCTCTGTAATTATTTCTTTTGTTTTATCTTCAATTATGCGTAGCTAAACTCCCTTTGTTGGGGTTAGACTATTGTTATCTGAACTTGGTTGTAATATGACTTGAGATTAATACAGTTTCCTTCTTCTTTATGAGTATATAATTCTATGCTTAATGCTTTCCTAGGCTTGATCATCTTAGGAATGATTAGTTGCTTTAATAGACAATTGAAAGGTTGATGTTAAAGCATGCTCATGAATTATATGCCAAGTAGTCCAAGAATCTAGACATAGGTGTTGGCTACTTGCAATCTTATGAATCTTGTCTTAATGCAATTTCTCTTATTAATCCACCTAAGACATTAGGGTTTAATTTGGGATTTTAGGCTCAATGCACCTAAGACATTAGGCTTGAGTATATTAGAAAAGATTCGATTGTCATAAGGGGAGTAGGAACTGTGTTAGTTATCATTTCATAACAATCAAGGGAGGATTAGCTTAGTTTAACCCCAGCAATTCCATCTCATTGTTATTCATCTCTTTGCTTTCACGTTAACTGTTTGAGAAAAATCCAAAAAGAACAAAATATTTTCTTCTTGTTTGTTTGCTAGATGTTAGAACAACCCTCAATCCAAAATCCGATCGCCTAGATAGTAGTCAAATTTGCGAAGTGGTAATTGTCCACGATCCCTGAGAACGATATCCGGTCTTACCGTTTTTATTACTTGCAACGAACCGGTACACTTGCCGAGTACGTGTCAGAACCCCTCTTGCTGATGAAGAGGAAGACAACAAGAAGAAGAAGCAGAAGAAGAAGAAGCCTGTTGTTGAGTAGAAGAAGGAAGAACTAGTGGTTTCCACTGACGAATCAGAAGTCCCCATTTTTGAAAGATTGCTCAAACCGTCTGGAAAGGTTACCAGACAAGACCAAATTCCAAAGCTGCAACTCTCAGTATCTGAAGATTCTGCTGAAACAGTTGAGCCTTTGAGGTTCAGGCTGAGGAGACCCTTTGCCAAGGTCAGACTAGTGAAGCTGAGGAATTAGTGGATGTTCCTGCTCATCCCAGGAAGAAAAGGAAGCGGGTGAGGACCTTTGCCAAGGTCAGACAAGTTGAGTCTAAGCCTAGCAAAGAGGAAGCATCTGCTCAGGGGGAGCAGACAGAGCATGTCCTGGAAGAACAAAAGAAGACTTTCATCTTGGGAATTATTCCCAAAAAGAGAAGATCTGGTTACCCAGTACCTGCAAAAGCTAACACTGCAGAAGACCTGTCTGGAGGACCTCAAACAGTTGTACCCAAGGATGACCAAGTGTCTCCTTCTCACAAGAAGTTGAAGATATCTGAAGAGCAGACATCTCCTTCATTCCTTTCCCCTTCTCATCAAGGTATCATCAACCCATCCGTCTCTTCTCCATTTTCCCTTTTTGTTCAACCTATTTCTGTTGCATCTCCTATTTCTTCACCTGTCTCCTCCTTTCAAACTCAAAAATCTTCTTTCACTATTGTACCTGATGAATGTCAGTACACAGTTGTTCACAGGGACTCTGCTCCCAAAGAACAAACTGGCATATCATCGAGACTCTTTCTGTCTGATCTGCAATCTCTTTTACTTGCAAGTATCTCACATGTCTCTTTCATCCCTTCTCCTCCACCACATATTCTTAACCCCTGTAGAGAACTTTTCTTCTACCCACCTATTATTATCTTCATATTAGAACATTAGCCGGAACTCACTATCCTGCTTCTGTTGTAATGCTACCACATAGGTCTAGGTATATCTTTATGTTAGTCACAGGATCTAATTATTTTTTCTACCATATTGACTCTTTATTACCTATCCCTCCCTCTGTTTTAGCTCAAACACCACTTCCCCCACCCTTTCAAATAACAATCATCAGACTGTCTCTGTTCGAGAGACTTTCCTGTGTGTTTCCTTCACCTGATACTGACTATGTCATAATCAACCTTATCTTCAAATTCGTCTTTCTTCCTTTCTATGCCCTTCAAACTCTCCATGAGCTTTTCTTCCCTTCCATCACCTCTCCCCTATCTCTAGCTAAGGCACCCCCAGTTTTAGCCCTACCCTGGCACTCTTCTCTGTCTCAAACAGTGGCCATACAAGACTTTCATCTGCTTCAAGGACAAGTAGAAGACTTAAAAAGATAGCTAGATGAAGAAACGCGAGCTAGGCTGCTCTTAGAGCAAAGGGTTGCTGCTTTATTTTTGTTAATTAGTCAACTTAGGTAGTTTTTTAGGTATATAGACTACCTCGTACTTGTAAACATCCATGATGAATAAATTAAATTTCTTCTTTATTTCTTTAATGCCTTCATAGTTTATTCCTTTTTGATGCTGACAAAATGGGGAGAAATGAGAAATGTGACATAGGAGAATAGGAGAATGAATATGAATGAATATGATATGAATCTTAAATAATACATGGACATGAGTATGCTCTGATAGTTGCTATAATTTCTCAGATAAATCTTAAGTAAGATTGCTCTGATAATAATTTCAAAGTAAAACAAGTCAAACTTATGTGTGACTAAGTTAAACGGATTATATAATTAATCTTAATGTCTGATCAAGCATCTGCATGACCTATCCGCTTAAGAAAATTTCAACCTGTCTGATATATGCTATTTTCTTTGTTGATATTTTCGGAGGTTTATTAAATCATCTCAATGTTTGTCATCATCAAAAAGGGGGAGAATTGTTAAGTCTCTAAAATGTCTGATATGCATTTCCCTAAGTTTTGATGAGAACTAAACATTGGTTAATGATTTAATTAACCTTCATATTGGTTGCTAACCTGTCTATCTAGTGTGCAGATTAAAACTGTAAGAATCATCCGTCCACTAAAGTGACAGAATTGCTCGTCCACTAAAGTGACAGAAGCACTCGTCCACTAAAGTAACAGAAGCGCTCGTCCACTGAAGTGATAGAAGCGCTCGTCCACTAAAGTAGCAGAAGCGCTTGTCCACTGAAGTGATAGAAGTGCTCGTCCACTAAGGTGACAGAAGCGCTCGTCCACACAAATCTTTGGACTTGCTAAGTCCTTAATGAGAAGCTCTGTCCAATGACATGGCATATGGAGCTCGTCTACTAGCCCGTCCGAATGTACAATGTTAAATGGCTAGAAGGATGCAGTTATTTTCAAGATGGAGGCGAATTCTATAAGAATTATCAGAATCTTATTTCAAGAACCAGAATCAAGAAAACATATTCTATTATCAGAACCAAAGACTAGTTAAAGAATGCTTCAACATGCTTTATTCCCTAGTACCTCTGGTCCTTACAAGAAAAGGGAATTGTACTCAGTAAAGTACAAAAAGCTCTCTGTACAACTCTGATATGGCTGTATCACGATGCATAAAGTCATGATCCTTCATGTTAGAGTACAACCAACGTTCCTATTGCATTAATGACTTCCCAGAACGACCCTATTGAATTTAATGAAGTTCTGCTTGAAGCCAACATCTGAGGGAATGTCTCTAACGGATCCTAAATGCTTGAAGACTATAAATACAGAAGTCATTGAAGATGAAGTATAGAGAATACACATAGCATTAAAGAGCCATTACTCTGCGCATTAATATCTTCATTCTTTCACTCTGTATTCTTCAATCATTTGAAGTTATTACGCAGACTTTCCTAAGCTTTACATTTAAACCACTCTGAGTGTTAGTGAAAGTTCTGTTTGTCTGAAGTTGTATTTATTACAAACCAAATCTCTTAAACAAATCTAAGTGAGCCTGAAGAGGCTAAGTGTGTAGAGAATACTTGTCTTGAGCCTGAAGAGGCTAGGTGTGCAAAGAATACTTGTCTTGGAGCCTGAGGAGGCTAGGTGTGCAAACAATACTTGGAGTCTGTAACCCGATCAGTTATAGTGGATAAATCTTGGTCCTGCCAAGGACTGGACGTAGCTCTTTGCTTTGAAGAGTGAACCAGGATAAATAACTGTGTCAATCTCTCTTTCCTTATCACCTCTTTAGTTGCTTTAGTTTTCTTACACGTTTATCAAGTGGTGTGTTTGCCAAAGTCACTGTTAAAATTTCATCAGACAGGTCATCTGTCTGTCCTGTATCTTTCCACTCGTCTAAACCTAGCTTCTGTATGCGAAAATATTTCAACTTTGTTTAAATTCTGATAAACACAATTCAACCCCCCTTCTTGTGTTTATTGTTGTCTATTTCACTAAGCTGGTCGTTCTAATTATAGACACCTGTTGGAAAGAACTAGTAGTTCTTACCATTGGAATAATCACCCACCTCTTCAAAGATCGGGATTAATGCTCCCGAGTGAGGTCAGGAGCTTCTCAGTACCACCTGTCCTAGTGTACCAAGGTACAACAACAAAGAACCAGGAAAATCTGATATATTGTAAGGGTGAGATACCAATATATGGATAATCATGATAACTACATATTTGCAACACATAACATCAGATACAACATATATCATACATACATGGCATAAAATATTCAAATAAAACATAACATCACACAATTCATCGTAGTTTTTGAAAACACGTGCATCTTTAAAGTTCAACGTGTAATAGAAATCTCCGGGGAATTCAACTTCGTTTAAAAATGAGATGATCAGGCTCGATTGCCAATAAGGCACAACGTGAATTTCCACAACACTGTCCAAAACTCCTGGAACATTGATCAACGTGTGTGGATGTCCATAGCAAACTGTCCAACACAAGTCACAGTAACCCAGGCATATGGACTTCATTGTCCATCAAGGAACAATGAAATAACTTAGCATGAGATACCTGACCCTTCAAGGTATTCATACAAAACAACGTGGGCATGTCTGCCAAAAATGAATGCATGAGAAAAAACATTTTTATTTTCAGCTTTTTTGTGTGCTTTGTTATTTCCTTTGTTGAGGCTCAAGGCTCATGATCTTCCAAGGTTTTTAACGTCTTAAAACTTTTATTATCAACACAGGACCTTAAGTGTGAGTGTCTAATCACAACAGTCCTAGACCTGTGCACTAGTCTAGAACTTTGTGGTCGTGGAAAACAACTTTCACCTTTTATCACCTTCAGCATATTTCACTTCAACGTGTGTAGGACTGCATTCCATAGCAACGTAGCACGGATCATAAACCAACGTGCTATTGAAACACTAGTATCCCGACGTCTCGGTTACTAGGTTCAACTTTTCAACTTTTCATCTTTTTCGCTCGGTGAAAAACAATAATCTAAAAACAAAACTTTCGTAAATTATCCAAGTTATCGGATATTTTATTTTGAAAGAAAACCTTCTAAAAGACATTTTTCCTTTGAAATTCATTTTGAAAACCTTGAGTTACAGATGATTCTCTCTTCTTTAGAAATCCATATTTACTTGAGAAAAAGTCCATCATTAGGAAAATGTTGAAAACGTTTTGAGCGAAACTCCTTTTAAAACATTGAGAACTAAAATTTCTCCAAAAGAACTTGGAATTTAACTTGTTTTCCTCTATTGTTTTTCATCATAAAATAGTCTCAAAAAAAAAAAATTTAAGTTTCTCATAGAACATCTTTAAAAATTTGTTTCCCGAATAAATTTTTCTTATCAACATGCTACTTAAAACTTAAAACCATTGTTTTGTGGTTTTCCACATAGTCTTTTAAGGCTTTTATCTTTAATAGTTGAGCTCTAACTAAGGTTAGGCTTCTATACAACAACCAACACAACTTTCAGCAACTTACAACATAAATAACATAATATGTTCAAGCATATATTTCAATTCAACATTTCATCAAAATCATATAAATGCAAGTAATTCCAAAACAACCACTTAAACAACAACTTAGCACAACTTCATAGACTTAACACATAATCATATAGCAATCCAACTTTTTCACCCATGTAGCAACAACATCAACATAGCCAAACAATTCAAATATACAAGCATTTAGTTACCACAATTGTAATATCCCCCAGGCTTTCTCCCCTTACCTTAGCTTGAGCAACAACTTGTGGTCTTTTCGTGTGTTTAAGGTAATGAACTCGATCTCCCTTTCTCGTTTAGAAAATCTAAATAAAATCAAACATATAATATATGTCAATTTTTTTTTTATAAAATCACCTTTTGCTAATAGTGTTTGTTTCGGCCTTACCGGAGGAATTAAGGCTAAAAATTTCAAATTCTTGCAAACTTTTGGATTTAAATTTCCTTAATCATTATAGAAGTGAAATCAAGTCTTGAAACTTAAAAATAAATTTTTAAATCCTTTCACTCTATACCAAATAGGTTTTGGTCTTTTTATAAAATAAGTACCAGAATTTATTTTTCAACACTTCCGTTACATGCATGTGTAACACCCCCACTAGGGAATTATTACGTAACACATACGAAATTTAAATTAAAAGGATAATTTGCTGGATTCTTTTGGAAAATAATTTATATAAGTACATAAGCGTCTGAAATTCAGTGTAAAAATTTGTCACGACTCCAAACCTAAGCCTTGATCGGCACACAGGCTTACAATCCTAGCCTGGCAAGCCTATTTAATTTAGAGATATACTTGAATAAAAGCTAGTATTTTTACGAAAATTTCGACAGTCTCCTCTATAATTCGAACATCCCAGGTAAAAGAACACCTGCTAAAATAGTTAAATTTTCATTCCAGAATTCCACTTACACCAAATACAACCAGGCAGTAATATGCTAAAAATAGTTATATCAATTAGCTATACGTGACCAAAAGGAAAAGCTTAAGTTTTCATTCAAAAGAGATGCTCTTCGAGCCATAAAAATTCCATTTTAAATTAAAAGCTCTCTGAGCCATACTCATATATACTATCAAAAATCTAAGTCTCAAACCCTAAGCTGGTCATTCTAAAAGTTATTCCTGAGGAAAACTCACGTAGTCATTCCACAATCAAATACTTCATCACACAACCAGATTTAAGTCTCTGAGTGACTTAGGAAGACTCCTCTGCACCATATGTACAAAAGTACCCAGGGTACGACAGCGAACCAGAAGAAACCTGATATATCTGTAAGGGTGAGATACCGATAAATGGATATATCACACAACAACCATATACACGATACATACATCACTTCAGCACATTAATATTTAATTATTATTCAGAGATAAAATGGCAAGTGCTATATCAGTGGGTCTCATACCCGAACAATCAATTTTATAAAGAGAATGCATGACACTTCAATAATTAGGCTCTAAACTTAATCTCATGAGATCCCATCACCGTTTTATCATTAAGAAAGAAAGAGTTGATCCGACTCATACGCCATTTTGGCAAGTTGTCTCCATCATCTCATGTACCCGGATCAACACCATCACGAATCCCTTATAACGGCCATTCGGATGTGTACATCATCAAATACCACATCTTAAGCGGGTATTCGGTAACTCAAGCATGTCTGCCAAGGGGAAATGCATATGAATAAAAGACTTTTCATTATCGAGACTTTTCTTTCTGTTCACTCTTTTTCGTTATCAAAGCCCAAGGCTAACGACTATTCATAATTTTCATCACTTGAAAATCAATAACACAGGAAGCGCAGTCCGAGTGCTCGATCACAACACCTTAGACCGATGCCGCAGTCCAAGGTTGAGGTCGTAGAAACAATTATACTTTTATCCATGTTTTATTTCAACATGATAAGGACTCCTAGCCCATAACAACGAAATTAGGACACACAGTCCTCAATTCCAAAATTAGGACTCCTAGCCCATAATATCACGATTAGGACCCTTGGTCCATAATTCTTGACATGGATCCAAGATCGCGTGCATACAACTGAATACTAGAGGCGACGTCTCGCGAACTAGTATTCTCTTTCACATGTGCTTACTTTTTGCTGAGTGAAAATCAAAACCAAAACAAAACCTCGGTCACTTATCCAAGTATTCGGAACGTTTCTAAATCATTTAGGAGAAAATCCTTTTCCTTTGCAAAATCTTTTCTAAAACATTTAGGAAATTCGTTTGTTTTTGAAATTCCTTGATGGAATAAAGTCAAATATTTTCAAGGGGGTTTTCCTTCATAGAACACACCGTTCGAAAAGGTTTTCTCTGGTACAAAACTTTTGATCATAAAAAGGTAGTTTCCTTCAACTCAAAATCACTTCAACACTTTTCTAAAAACAAAGATCTTATTCTTCTGAAGTAAGCACTTTAAACAAGGAACTTTTATAAGTGAATCCAAAACTTTCAAAGTTCTATTCAAGGCTTATTAAGGCTTTTAATCCTTATAGTCATTGGGCACAGACTCTAGTCCGACTTCTCAAACTTCAATCAACAGTAATATATTCACAACCATAATAATATCACAGTTAATGACAGTTCATCACATATATATATAATTTATAACACTTTAAAGCAAGAAATGTTCAACTTCAAGTAATAATCACAATAGTTCAAGTAAACAAGTCACTCAAGTATTTGCTCAATATCACAATAATATTCACAACATTCAATTAAACACATACACACATGCACATGGTCATTGAATATCCTTTGGCAAACTCCCCTTACCTTTGAAGACAAGTAAAGGATCCTCGTCTTAATGCTCACGTTAGTTCCAAGAGTGCAAACTCTACTCCACCAAGTAAGCATAGCCGTGTTCAACATCACAGAGACACAAACCAAGCATGACAACAACAAACAAATTCACCGATTCAATTTTTCATCCTCAAAACATATAATCAAAAGAAACCATATATTTAATTCAGTAAATAGAATCGATTTCTCAATAATATCGATTTGGGTAAAAATGAACCCTAATTAAAATTGGGGAACATTTGATTTGGTTTGAGAAACATGAAATTGAACTTAGAAATCTCAAATTAAAGGTCCTAATTTGAATAAAACATAATTAATTTCATAGAAACATAATCGATTTCAAATAAAATCAAATTGGGGTTTAGGGTTCCTAAACAAAATTTGGGGAAAACTCATTTGATTAAAGGATAATAAAATTAGTTTAGTAAAACACTAATTTATAGTCCCAATTGCATAAAACAAGATTTAATTTCAAGATTAAAATCTGAAATCAAAGGGTTAGGGTTAGGGTTAAGGTTTCAAAATGAAATTTGGGGATTTTGAATCTTAAACAAATACATGAGGGAAATTCCAACTCACCCAACAAGAAGAAGGGGTAGTGGTGCTGTGATGCTTCTCGCGGCGGTGGACGGCGGCCATGGCGGAGGACGGCGGTGGAGCTCCATTCTGCACCACTAGGACAAACAAAAACAAACTGAAGTTCAGAGAATGAGAGGAAAGAGGAAGAAGTTGATGAAGGAGGTGGAACCACCATGAGAGGCGACTGGTCAGACCTACCGCGATTGAGAATGGCGGTGGGTGGCGGTTCCGATGTGAGACCACGCAGCAATGGCAAGGAGCTCATGCAGAGATGCGAGTTGCTTCCTCCCAGTAGCGAACGACGACCGGCGAGTCCCTTAGGGCGGCGTGCAGCTCCTTGTGCGGTGGAGGGAGGCGGTTTCGCCACCAGACAGCGCAACAATGGCGAAGGTCACGTGCAGGGACGCGATCTTCGTCCTCCCATCGCGAGCGACGGCCCTAGGGGTGGTGGCGTGCGATCGGGTTCGGCAAGAAAAAGGGTAGGAGATGAATGGAGTTTCTTTGAGAGAGATGAGAGGGAGAAGGAGTTTGCTATTCAAGAAGAAAGAAGAGGAAAAAGAAAAGAAAGAAAGGGTGGGGTGGGGAGGGGGTTACGGGTTTTTAGATATAATAGGAGAGAGAAAATTTGATTTTTGTATTAGTGTGTACAAAATGAGTGATAAATGTTAAGCCTAAAAATAAACATGTTTTTAGTTTTTAAATCTAAAAATAAAGATTGATAAATATATGATTTCAAAATTCAAATTAGAGTAAAGATTAATAGTTGAACTGATCAACTAAGAAAATACTCGGTCCAAAATTTAATCTCCAATTAATGTCAAACCAGTTTATTTTCAAATCTAAAATTAAATAGAATGAAAATATAGAAATGCTTTTCTCTTAATCATATTATTTAAAACATTTTTCTGTACTGGTAATAATAGTGACAATAATGTGAATTATTGTCTAGTAAGCGTGCATTTACTGAAATAAGTCAGTGCTAACGCACCCAATAAAATAATTTGAAGAGAGTAATTTAATTACTCAAACTAAACCACATAACAAAATAAACATAAACATCCAAATAAAATAATTAATCATATGTGTAAAAACAAGGGTGTTACAGCATGCACACAAAAAATGAAGATTTTAAAACATGAAATTTCTCTAAGATTTTAAAAACTAAATTTTCTTGACCTCAAAACTAAAATTTTTGGCCTTCTTAAAGTATGTGTTGGAAAACTAAATTTTCAACTTTCATAGACACATGTATGCATCAAAATAGAGATTAAGGAAAATATTTTCTTAAAATCAATATAACTCAAAGTATCTTCAACTTTTTATCAACATGCAAGAGATTAACATGATGATCAAAGTGCTCTATTTTCTCAAAACTTAAAACACTCCATTTTCAAATTTTACCACATGCATGTAAAAATCAAGAATCAAAATGACACATTTTCCTTGAAAATGAAAGTTAAGCCTCCTTAACCCAAACTATTAGGGTTTCGGCCTTCATACTCAAATAGGAAAGAAAACTCAAATTCTATAGAAAGCTCTTAAGCTTAAAACTCACATGCATCTAGGTTTTAAAGGCATGCAATAGAATTTTCAAGAAAACATCAACCTTTCCACTTATACCATTTTCGCCCATAACAAAAAAATAGGTTTTGATGGATTTTTCATTACATGCAAATGTAGAAATGGATAGCAAGGATGATGATGAGTTTAAATAAATTCATCTCTTGTTTCAAAATTTAAATCAAGAACATGATCATGAACTTAAACGAAATATCATGCATGTGGATATATCAAAGCTTTTTAAGAAAGTAAAAAGTAAGAGTTTAGAGTTTATACCCTCTAGATGTTGATGATGATGAGTAAAAGATGAGGATGAAGTTAATCCTTAGTCTCCAAGCTCAAGAAGTTGAGAGGTTGAAGATGATGAATAGTAAACTTGAAAATTTTGCAAGAGTTTGGGAGCAAAATAAAGGATGAAACAAATGAGTAGAAGAGGTGGTGAGAGGTATTTATAACAATTTGCCTATCTAGAAAAAATCTGGGATATGTTTAAAATTATAACAATTTTTTTATTCTATTTTAAAATGATGCATTTTCTAGTTAATTGAAATCAATAATTATACTATGTCATGAATAGTGATAAATAGTGACAATGGTCATTATTCACGTCAAATAAAATCTTTGCCAAATCTGGAAAAATCTGAATTAAATAAATTTGGCTCGTTCCGGTACCAATTGATACGTAACGTAAAAAACCGATCGTATTTTTCTTTGTTAATTTTCACTCGAAGAATTCATATAAAAATAAATAATTTATAAAATCATGAAAATAGTCATAACTGGGTTAGAAAAATTAAAATTTCATTTTTGTGTATTAAAATAAATTTTTCGGTCGATAAAGTCTAACCTGACAAATAAAACTCGATCGTAAATGTCTGAAATTTTCTACCGAAAATTCAACTGCAATTTTCTAAAATAAAATAATTTATGATATTGACAATTGGGTTTATCATAATAATTCTTTATAATTTATTATAATAAACACTTAATTATCTATATAATCACAAATTACAGACAAGCAGAAAAATCGGGGTGTTACACTGATGGTTAGTCTGAGAGAACCATCCAATCCTTAGAGGACCTGTTGAGAGCGTGTGTGCAAGAACAGTCAGGTATTTGGGATAAATTCTTACCCTTTATAAAGTTCACCTACAACAATAGCTCTCATTCCAGTATTGGGATGACACCCTATGAAGCATTGTATTGAAGGAGATGTATGACACCTTTGAACTGGAATGAACCCGGTGAGAATGTTGTGTTAGGACCTAATATAGTGAAAGAGACTAAAGGAAATGTAAGAATGGTCCAGGATAAGATGAGAGTGGCATAGAGTAGACAAAAGAGTTATCATGACAAAAGAAGGAAGGCTCTTGAATTCCAGGAGGGTGATCATGTATTCTTACGAGTTACTCCAACAACTAGGATTGATAGAGTAATGAAAGCACAAAAACTTACCCCCAGATTTATTGGTCTTTACCAAATTCTGAAAAGAGTTGGCGAAGTTGCTTACCAACTAGCCTTACCACCTTTCTTATCCAACCTTCACAATGTGTTCCATGTGTCCCAACTTTGGAAATACATTCATGATCATATCCATATGATAACACCTGATACAATTTCGTTAAAGGAGAACTTGACTTTTGAGGTACTACTGCTTCGAGTTGAGGATTGAAGGACGAAGCAGCTGAGGGGAAAAGAAATTCCCTTGGTCAAGGTTATTTGGAGTGGGACTACTGAGGAAAGTGCTACATGGGAGTTGGAAAGCAAGATGATGGAGTCATATCCGCACTTGTATGTTCGAGGTGAGTAGAAATTTCGAGGATGAAATCTTTATAAGGGGGTGGAATTGTAACACCCTGTTTTTCATCTCCATGCTTATATGTGTTTGTTTTAATAAATATATGTTACCTATAATTGATGTTTTTATTCTAGATTATTTGGAAAATGTTTTAGGATGGGTAAAAATAGATTAAGGGGGATTTTCTAGTCAAAAATCTCTTCCTGACACATGAGCACGACCCGCTGCTCATTTAAGTACGGCCGTGTCGGAATTTGAACGTTTGATAGAGATATTGTGGACCCCTTGCTCATTCAGCACAACCCCCTGCTTATTTTGAGCACGACCCCCTGCTCGTTTAAGCAAACCCCTTGCTCTTTAAGCACAACCCCCTGCTAGTATTGAGCACGATCGTGCTCAATTGAGTGTGAACCCATTTCTTCCAAACCAAGAATGTCAAAAACAAGGGAGTAGAAGAGGTTTGAATCACTCTTGAAATTGAGAAATTACAACTTGAAGCTCTAATGATCACAATGAAAGATTGAGAGAATGAGACGCAAGGATCTTGTGAGATTTCGTGTTTCTTTTTTTCTGTTAGATGATGGTTAACGATCTTGAACGAAAGAGATGAATAGATCTATTTATTAGGGGTGTTTGTTACGTTTAAAAACCAGATCTGACAACTGTAAATCGATTCACAGACCCCTTGAATCGATTCACAGAAAGCTGAAACACACGAATCTATTCATGAATCTATTCACAGAGACTGATACATCGTGAATCCATTCATGAATCTATTCACAGAGATTGAAACATCTTGAATCCATTCATGAATCTGTTCACAGAGGGTAAAATGCTTTGAATCTATTCATACCAATCAATGAATCTATTCACAAGATATTTACATTAAGGTTTCAATCATCTTATTTGTAAATCTATTCATTTAAACTTAGATTTTCAACATGAAACTCATATAATGATCAAGTATTATATATTCATGCATTAAGTAAAGATTTAAAACATTTCAACATGATGAATGCATGAATTCAACTTGATTATGTTAACCTATGTTGATTTTAATTTCATTTTATTTGCGTCTCATTTAAACCTCTTATATGATCTTACAAAGGTATTAAAAAACATAAAGGTATCCAAGTCATACTTGGGGAATGCGTTCATTCACATTCTCCCCCTTTTTGACGATGACAAACCCATGAAGACATTGTATTATCTTTTTTCAAGTTCCCCCTAAATATTAGCATCCTTGTTTTGATAAAAGGTGGGAGTATAACCTGAAAATACAAATGGGAACTTTTCTCCCCCTTTTGGCATTATAGAAAAAAATCGAATATGATAGGAATGCGTTCATTGCATAAAAAGATCTAAAGATAGCATAGCATCGCAATAAACACAATAACAAGGAAGTGCATACACAATAACAGAACATATTGGGGAAATATGAAAGCACACAACATATCCAAAAAGGAATCCATCATACAACCATAAGAAATAAACTAGCACAGGGAAACTAGAAAATTCATGATAGAAAATTTAGATGCAGCAACAGAAGCATATTTATTTTAATGAGTAGAGAAGAGCATCATGAAGAAGAAGAAACAACAATGGGACAGATGTAGCACAATTAAGTGAAAAAACCATGAAATAATGTCCCTGATGTTCGTGTGAATCAATTCAAAATAGGGGTGAATCGATTCACAGAGGCAAAAATTGTGTTATGTGTGAAAACATACACTGTGAATCGATTCATAGAGTGTGTGAATCGATTCATAGAGGCAAAAAATGCAGAAAACCAGAAAAACAGAACTAGATGCTGTCATTTATGCCTTAAAAGCTCACTTTCACATATGAATTTTTGATTAATGATTGAATTGCCCGTTCTAATGCATGGAGCAAGTTTGAATACACATTTTACGCACGTTCATAACAAGCTAAGCATCAAATACAATCAAATCATCAAAATCACATATTGAGTTGTCAAAGTTCAAGTTTTAAAAGAAAATAGGTCATGCCTTGAATAATTTTGGTACTTTTGCATATGCATACCTATTTAAGAAATCACACACATACTCAATCTATACATGATATATCAAGTATGCCTAATTCACTTCTTATGTGGAAAAAGCTTTCTTTAGGCAAAGGTTTTGTAAAAATGTCCCCTAATTGATTTGTTGTTTCAACAAACTCAAAAACACAATCGTCTTTCTCAACACGGTCTCTTAGAAAATGATGTCGAATATCTATATGTTGTGTTCTTGAATGTTGAATGGGATTTTTGGTTAAGTTTATTGCACTAGTATTGTCACATCTTATAGGAATTTTGTTAAGTTTTAAGCCATAGTCAAGGAGTTGTTGTTTCATCCATAAAATTTGTGCACAACAACTTCCTGCAGCTATGTACTCAGCTTCAGTTGTTGACAAAGCTACACTAACTTGCTTTTTACTATTCCAATAAATTAAAAAATTCCCAAAGATATGGCAAGTACCGCTAGTACTATTTCTATCCAACTTGCATCCTGCAAAGTCGGAATCTGAGTATCCAACTAAACCAGAAATTCCACCCTTAGGATACCATAGACCTGTATTAGGTGTTCCTATTAGATATCTTAATATGCGTTTAATAGCAATGAAATGTGATTCCTTGGGATTACTTTGAAATCTAGCACACATACACACGCTAAACATAATATCGGGCCTACTATCTATCAAGTATAGTAAAGAACCTATAATACCTCTATATTTTGAAGGGTCAATAGGCTTACCACCTTCATCTTTGTCCAAATAACAGCCGGTACCCATTGGTGTGATAATTTCTTTGGCATTCTCCATTCCAAACTTCTCGATGAGCTCCTTGCAATATTTAGCTTGATTTATGAAGATGCCATTCCTTGTTTGCTTTATTTGAAGTCCAAGAAAGTAATTTAGTTTTCCCATTAAGGACATCTCAAATTCACTCTGCATCAACTTTGAGAACTCTCTACACGTAAACTCATTAGTTGAACCAAATATAATATCATCCACATATATTTGAACAAGCAATATATTCTTTCCTTTATCCTTTATGAAAAGTGTAGTATCAACCATTCCCCTTTTATAACATTTTTCTAAAAGAAATTTACTCAACCTTTCATACCAAGCTCTTGGAGCTTTCTTAAGCCCACAAAGAGCCTTTTTCAATTTCAAAACATGGTTGGAAAATTCAAAATTTTCAAAACCGGGGGGTTGATCTGCATAGACTTCTTGTATGAAACCATTTAAGAAAGCGCTTTTCACATCCATTTGGTATAGTTTAAAATCCATGATGCATAGAAATGCAAGAAGTAATCTAATAGCTTCTAATCTAGCTACCGGGGCATATGTCTCATCATAATCAATACCCTCTTCTTGATTATAACCATTTTCTACAAGTCTAGCTTTATTTCTAGTTATAATTCTGGTTTCATCAAGTTTATTTCTAAAAAACCACTTAGTGCCAATTACTTGATGATTTCTTGGTCTAGGCACAAGCTCCCAAACATTATTTCTTTCAAATTGGTTTAATTCATCATGCATGGCCATTAACCAATTTTCATCAATAATTACATCACTAATGGTTTTGGGTTCGATTTGAAAGACAAGTGTTGAATAATTGCATATATTTCTAAGATCCAACTTAGTAGTTATCCCTTTTGATATGTCTCCTATCACTTGGTCGATAGGATGATCCTTCATTGTTCTCCACTCATGGGGTAGGTCTACATGCTCAAATTCTTCTTCCTTTGGAGGAGTTAGTTTCATCTTCATTTCTTTCATCCATCTTTTCTTTGTTGACTTCCTCATTTGACTTTTGTGACATATCTACAACATTATCAAAGAAAATATCCTTTTCCACCAATTTGGGGTTAGATTCATCAAATGCAATATGTATTGACTCTTCAATAGTCATAGTTCTCTTATTGTAAACACGAAAAGCTTTACTAAAAGATGAATAACCTACAAATATACCTTCATCCGCCTTTGCATCAAACTTGCTTAAATTTTCTTTGCCATTATTTAAAATAAAGCATTTGCATCCAAAAACTCTAAGATGTGAAATATTTGGTTTTCTACCCTTATACAATTCATAGGGGGTCTTTTTCAAAATTGGTCTTATCAAGACCCTATTTAAAACATAACAAGTGGTATTAACCACATCCGCCCAAAAGTACTTAGGTAGGTTTGTTTCATTAATCATAGTTCTTGCTAACTCCTCTAGAGATCGATTCTTTCTTTCAACTACTCCATTTTGTTGTGGAGTTCTAGGAGCTGAAAAATTATGGTTAATTCCATTTTCTTCACAAAAGCTCTCAAAGAGATGGTTCTCAAACTCACCTCAGTGATCACTTCTAATGGATGCAATTTTTATGTCTTTTTCATTTTGAATACGTTTAGCAAGCTTGATGAAAACATGAAATGCTTTGTTCTAATGAGGAATGAAAATGGTCCATGTATATCTAGAGAAGTCATCTACTATTACTAGGGCATAGTAATTGCCACCAAGACTCATAGCTCTAGAAGGGCCAAACAAGTCCATGTGCAATAGTTGCAAAGGCCTATTTGTTGAAACTACATTTTTTGCTTTAAAAGACGCCTTGACTTGTTTTCCCTTTTGACAAGGATCACATAACTTGTCTTTTTGAAATTTTATTTTTGGTAGGCCAATTACTAGGTCCTTAGAGATAAGCTTGTTTAAGTGCTCCATATGTATATGAGCTATTCTCCTATGCCATAACCATGCATCCTCATCTTTTGTCAATAAGCATTGATCATCATTTGAGGGTATATTTTCTAGGTTAATCATGTAGATATTTCCTACTCAATGACCAATGAACTTAATTTTCTTATCACTTTCATTTTCAATTATGCAACAATTTGAGTTGAAAATAATTCTATAACCTTTGTCACATAATTGACAAATGCTAAGCAAATTATGTTTCAAGCCTTCTACATACAACACATTTTCAATGATAGTAGAGGAAGAGTTACTAACATTACCAACTCCGAGAATATTTCCTTTGTTGTTATCTCCATAGATGACATCACCTCCATTTCTAGGGGTTAGACTTATGAATTTTGTCTTGCCACCGGTCATATGCTTGGAGCATCCACTATCAAGATACCAATCTTTTCTAGTGGGCTTCAAGCAAACCTACAACACAACCAAGGATAAGATTTAGGTACCCAAATTTGTTTGGGTCCTTGAATGTTAGTTTTGGGCACCAATCCTTTTGGAACCCAAATTTTTCTATCACTTTGAAACTAATTATTTCTAATGTTACAAGTAGTTGCCGTATGTCCCTTTTTGCAACAATAATAGCATGTAGTAAAGGGGGTACTTGTCTTGCTTGGATTAGCAAAGCAACATTTTAAAATCTTTCTTTGTGCAAAGGGATCATACCCCAAACCGGCTTTGCTAAGCATACGATTTTGACTTCCAAGCAACATATTCAAGTTTTCTCTACCCATTGTGAATTTGGCTAGAATGTTTTTCATATCATCAATTTTTTTTCTCAATCTAGTACAATCTCCACAACTAAAGGGTTTACATGCATTATTTTTGCAACATACATTTAATGAAGATTTCTCACGACCAATCTTTAAGAACTCATATTCATTTGTGACTTTTTCAAAATCCTTTTTGCACAAAGAGAGTTGTTCTTTTAAGTCATAAATGATTTTCTTAAAAGAAGAGTTTTGTTTAATGAGTCTTATAGATTCTTCATGAAGTTCATCATAGGCATTTTGTAAATCATCATCGGAAGAAAAAGAATCAAATTCATCATTAGTTACCTCATCTTCCTCATGGTGGCTTGCCATTAGACATAGGTTGGCAACTTCATCATCATCGGAGCTATCGGATGAGTTGAGGTCGTTATCGTCCCAAGCTATGTATGCCTTTTTGCCCTTCTTGTCCTTTTTAGTCCTCTTCTCATATTTGTCCCCTTTCTTTTGCAATTGAGGACATTCCATTTTCATGTGCCCTTTCTTTCCACATTCATAGCAACTTATTGTTGAAGTGTCATTCTCCCTTTTGAAGTTCTTCTTATTCCGGTTGAATGGCCTTCTATCTCCACCTTTTTTCTTGAGGAATCTACTAAACCTTTTCACAAAGAGGCTAAGGTCATCATCGCTTGAATCCGAGTCTTCCGATTCGTCACTTTTATTACTTTCTTCTTTCCTTGCTTTTAAAGATGTGGAGATTAGGGCTAAGCTCTTCTTTTTGTCTCCTTCCTCATGCTCAGTGAGACGATTCAGTTCTAATTAGTGCTCTTGGAGCTTTCCAAATAATATGGCTAAGGACGTTGTAGCCAAATTCCTTGATTCTGCAATAGCTGTAACCTTTGGCTGCCAATTCCTGCTCAAACATCTTAAGACTTTGTTAACTAAGTCTTCATTTGGAAACGTTTTTCCTAATGTTGCTAGATGATTAACTATGTGTGTGAAACGTTTTTGAATATCTTGTATTGATTCTCCTGGAATCATATGAAAAAGCTCATATTCATGGGTCAAGGTGTTAACCTGAGCTCGCTTCACTTCACTAGTACCCTCATGGGTAACTTGCAGATTATCCCACATTTCTTGTGCAGATCTACAATTACACACTCTAAAGAATTCATCTTGTCCTGTAGCATAAGATATGATATTTTTACCTCTCCAATCTAGTTGTACTCTTTTTTTCTCATCATGAGTCCAACTATCTCTAGGTTTTGATGTTTCCTTTCCATCAACTAGATGTGTGGGAACATAAAGACCATTTTCTATGGTGTTCCATACATCTAGATCATGGGAACATATAAAGATTCTCATACATTCTTTCCAATACGAATAACCTTCACCATTAAAAACCAGGGCTTTATTGTATGACCCATCCGTTTGATAAAAACCATTAGAGGCCATGGATCCTATTTAAAGCCAATTAAGCTTGTCCTAAAGAGTTCAAGTTCTGGTACCACTTGTTAGCCCAAGTGGCCTCTAACAAGCGTTGGAATCCTAGAGAGAGAGAGGGGGGGGGGGGTGAATAGGATTCAAAAGATTTTCGCAAACTTTTCAAAAACTTTTGTTGTATGAAGGTATAACGTATTTAACAAGAGCACGAAGTGAATCTTTAGATGACATGAACGTAATTGAAATGATGATTCAACAAGATTGTTTCAAATGCAATTCAATTCTTTATCAATTAAACCCTAATATGTAATGCAAATTGAAATTAAAGAGAGAAGGGTTAAGGAGAATTGCAAACCAATATTTTTACTGGTTCAATCACAATTTCTTGTGATCTACATCCAGTCTCACACCCACCGGTATGAGAGTTCCTTCACTAATCAGGATCTTAAGTACAACGTTCAAGAAATTTTACACCAGAGATACCCCACTCTGCAACCTACACACAACCAGGGATTCCACACCCTGAATCCAACCCAGAAGAAGATACCCCACTTCTTCCAAACCAAGAACGTCAACAACAAGAGAGTAGAAGAGGTTTGAATCACTCTTGAAAGTGAGAAATTACAACTTGAAGCTCTAATGATCACAATGAAAGATTGAGAGAATGAGACGCAAGGATCTTGTGAGATTTCATGTTTCTTTTTATTTGTTAGATGATGGCTAACGATCTTGAACGAAAGAGATGAATAGATCTATTTATTAGGGGTGTTTGTTACATTTAAAAACCAGATCTGACAGCTATGAATCGATTCACAGAGATTGAAACATCTTGAATCCATTCATGAATCTATTCACAGAGAGTAAAATGCTTTGAATCTATTCACACCAATCAATGAATCTATTCACAAGATATTTACACTAAGGTTCCAATCATCTTATTTGTAAATCTGTTCATTTAAACTTAGATTTTCAACATGAAACTCATCTAATGATAAAGTATTATATATTCATGCATTAAGTAAAGATTTAAAACATTTCAACATGATGAATGCATGAATTCAACTTGATTATTTTAACCTATGTTGATTTTAATTTCATTTTATTTGCGTCTCATTCAAACATCTTATATGATCTTACAAAGGTACTAAAAAACATAAACCTTTAAGAACTACCCTTTGTAGATCTAAGTCTTCAAAACTTGATATAGTTGACATGTTGTCCTTTGTCATCTTCAAAACTTTGTACTTTAAATATCCAAGTCATACTTGGGGAATGCGTTCATTCACATTATTATGAACATGTAGGCTTTGAGGTAGCGTAAGATGAGGGTTAACCCATGACCCTTTTGTGTGCTATGTGTTTTATTGATGTTTGGCTATTTAATTTCATTGTTGATATACGAATGAATATGTCTATTTATATTATTGGTATGATGTATGATGAATGCCGTTGATGAAGATGATTGTTTGATATGAATAAATGCGTTAGTGCTGCTATGTCTTGATGTGATGAACTGTTATGATGGACCGCTTTGAAGTATCGCCGAGATAAACCATTATTAAGATTAAACCATAATAATTTAAGGCATAGGGAGATTAGTGTTGAAACTAAGACTGAGAATAATTAATTGATACTCATAAGACATGAAGATAACAAGGATGAGTGAGGTTAATGCACAATGGAATAGTAAAAGACATTTAGGGATGATCTCGAGTGCTTTAGGAGAACTTGTGAGGTTCCCTAGAACAAATAGGTGAGACAGTGACTGGGATAAAAACAAGAGTGATAGTCCAATATTCAATTAATGTTATAATCCTTGATAAAGACATTTAAAGATGAAAATGTTGAGGTCGGTTAAGACGATAACGATGATGTTATCGCACATTAAAGCTGTTGGACCTTGATGCTTATTGGTTAAGGTTGTTAAATCATAATTAATGATGTTGCTTAACTTTGATGCTTATTGGTCAAAGTTGACTTTGATGCTTATTGGTCAAAGTCGTTAAGCCATAAATAATGGTGTTGTTGGAGGTGGTGGTTAACGTTTGACTGTTTGTCGGTATCCATGCATTCATGCATGAAGTTGTTAGGGGAAATTACAATGGCAGGGTAGTTCGACCGAGAGTAAGGCGAACTGGTCATCCGCGGTGATTCATCCGAGAGTTAGGTTAATCGTGGGCCCCACGTGGTGGTGTATCCGAGAGTAAGGTGCATCAGCTATCCAAGAGGTTCACCCATGGTTTGGTGGACTGTCGGTGTTGTTACTTATTGGTGAATGTGGATATATAACTCCGAAGTCGTCTTCCCGAGTTGAATATGGATCCACATGCATACGGAGTAGCGAAGTCACACTACATTGCATAGTTGAGTTGTTAGATATGTTGTTGTGCAGGATGTATATTATAATGTGTTATATTGTGACTTGTTATCGTTGTATGAACATTTTTCTAACTATTCCATTTCCGTTTATGTTCATATGTATAGTTTCTTACTCTCTTTTGTTATTGTTTTTCTTTGCATGTATCTTGGCTTATGCAGAGAATAATGAGCAGCATGTTGAGGAAAGATCCCGGGAGATTGCTTACTCGTAGTTTAGGATTTTTATGTTAGTTGTTTCCGATGTAATTTTCAGATTGGTTACTAGCTCTGATATGTGACATCGGGGTATTGGGTTTAAGTTTATGTTTGATTTTGGTTATGTTTTCCGCAATTGTTACCTTTGATTATTTATGTTTTTGGATCATGTGGTACTCGCTACCTTATGGTTATTGTTTATTTTATAACAAATGACTATTTTATGTTACATTTAAAGTATGCACGGTAGAGGGTGTGGCAAAATACCGGGTTGATCAGGTCCAATATTTCAAAGAATAGCATGCAGCATTTATAAATCTAACAAGCATCCTATGTGGTCAAGTTTTGTTTTAAAAAAACTCCTCTGTCACAGTCCGATTTAGAATCGAACTGCTCTGACACCAAACATGTAACGCCCTTCGTTACAATAGTAACCCATAATAAAACATAATTAAAATATAGCCAAAATAAAAAATTTATAAAATAAAATATTCTAAAATAAATACTTCATAAATAATAAATAGCAATGTTAACAAATCCTTACAAATAAATTTATTTGCCTCAAAATCAGGCATCTACTTATAAACCCAACGATAAATAAATAAACATGTCTAGCCACAAACGGCTCCTTATTCAAGAAAAATACTAACCACGACTAGAAAATAACTAAGAAAATTCACTAAGTCCTCAAGCATCTTCAGTCTCAATGGCGTCATCCTCGTACTTTGAAAAACAACACTTTTAATGTGATCGAAATAATCCCAGAGAATAAAAATAAGTTCTAAACTTATTTTTTTTTCAAATAGTGTTGTTCTCAGCTGGCATGGTAACCAAGAAAAAATCCACGATATCCGCATATTTCCAATTATAATTCAAACATATATTCAAAAATTACAAATACACATTAATTTCATGAAATTCGTGTATAAAACATAACACCATAAAAAAAAACACCATCAAAAGAAATAATTCACTTATGTCAGCCACATAACATAAATAAAATCATACAAAGGACATCTCTCGTGTCCAAACAATCTAAATATGTCATCCAAGTCTCTTTTATTTAATTACCCAATTGTAAGTCTATGAGCTCATGACAAATGTAATGGCGCCCCCTTGCCTTCCCCTTCCCAGAAGGAAGTATCTATAATGAGTCTTTTGCTTCTTATAAGGAGGTATCTGTCTTCCCCACTAACGATGAGGTATTTGTCACAATAATCTAAAATCATATTTTGGACATATATCATGATCCCAAGACATGACATATGACCTCATGCCCCAAACTCAATGATATAATTCATGGCAAATAAATCTATAGGCATTCTAAAGCATGTTTAACACATACATCATATATGTAAATTATCAAATAATTGTTATAACATTTAAACAACCATACAGACAGTCAATAAACGCATCAAGTAATTATTTATTGAAAACCCCCAAATCAATTTGTTGTTCTTGAATCCTAATAAGGCAAAAAATCTATATTCCCAATCAAATTACCCAACATAACATTAACAGTTTCGATAACCTAAAGCCCTTTTTAAAATACCATGGAAGGGTGGAAATATAATGTTTTTACTCACCTCTCGTAGACCTCCAAAACATGCACATGAACAACCCCCTCAATGAATCTCCTCTTCACGATTAGTAGCCACTTCTCACTAATATGTTACTGCTCTTTCTATCATCTACAGTTGTGCATTTGTTTTCATAGAATTAGAGCCTGAACCATTTAGTTTACTTTTTATTCCAATCCCAAATTTGGCGGCCCTATTTTTTTTGAAACTTCCTATTAAAACAGAGACCGAAACGTCCCTTTGCAGCCCATGTAACACCCCGACTTATAAAAGTTATTTTTTATATATATAATTATATAATTTATGAAAATAGTTATATTTCTCAAAAACCATGGATATATAATTTCTGTGGAAAACCTGATAAAATCATTAGGCCTCTCAAGTGCCCAGTCAGAGTGTTACATTCTAAACAACATAAATAAAGAACAATACAATGAGCTGAATGGGCATCGCAGCACCACCCCTAAAGGTTTGTTGGGGAATATCAACAGAATCACCATGAGGACAAGGATGATTTCTGGTACACAAAAGTTCCCCTCAACCCTTACTAAAACTAAACTAAGACTAAGGCGGACCACGTCTCGATGGTATGAACCTCCTGAATACCTGAACTGTCAGGGGGCCGTACAGCACCATTTGTTTAGTGATAATCCTCGGACTGGTCGATGGAAACTGAATCTCTAACCTCGTGATCTTTGGATACTCCTGAAATGGGTTCTCCGTCATCCTATCTTGATGGTCGTCATCTATATAAATCCGAAGCTCAGCGGGCAGGGATTCAGATGCAGAGTCTGGATGAAAAGTAGTAGGAGGAATAGCAATGGGGTCCTCCTCCTCCCTCGATATAGATATGTCTACCTCCTGTGGTGCATCCTGCTCCATATGCTCAAGTAGGACACCCTCCGCTGGAAGGATCTCGGCTCCATCCAGAAGTGGTGAAATCACGGGAACTCTCTCGGATGGGCATAAGGACTCATACGTGTTGACCGACTCTATGTCGTATATCGCCTCATGGGATCTTCAGGATCATGCAAGGGAAGTGCTGAAATCACAGGAACTCTCTCAGATGGGGATAAGGACTCATACGTGTTGACCGACTCTGTGTCGGATATCGCCTCCTGGGATCTTCAGGATCATGCAAGGGAAAAGAAGAGCAGATACAACAAGAAAAGGGAGTGAGAATCTCCGCTGATTCACTCAGTAAGGGGAGCCCTCAGCGTGCTTTGTCCTCACTCACACGCCATCAAGCACAAACAAGTTTCAAACACAAACATAGAACAATATACACACTCAACAAAGTATGCATTATGATGCGTGGTCAAACAATGTTCAACTAATGCCTAGGTGCTATGAATGTGGGCCAAAATTCATCGCAAATCATTGCGGAATCGTACCCCTGGTGGATAATTTGGAATTCAAGCCACTTCCCATTCACTGCGACATCGCAACCCCGTTATGGGGCCTGGCACACACCATTATTTCAGGCAGCCACTTCGCATTCATGCAGCATCATACTCCTGGCGGATAATGCATATGATGCATGTATATTTGCTACACCTCAACATTCATAAGTCAGACACCATCATACAATATTCATTACGTGAGTTATGTCTTATTATCTTTGTTTGATTATACTCTCTTATATATATTTATATAAGTTATCACCATAACTCACAGCACGATGAACTTTTCTAGTACTTAGCATGATCGTATGCTTTGACTAGTGCGTTCTCACAGTATCATTCATCATTGAGCACTTACAGCTCTTTACATCATCGATCATTATATCATTCCCATCATTGAGCATTCATAGCTCTTGTACAGATATTCATCATTTCATTTCATCGTTGAACATCTATAGCTCTTATACTATATCATTTCATCATGTGCATCTATAGCTCTTATCATATCATTTCTTCATTGAGCATACATAGCTCTTATCATATCATTTCATCATTGAGCATGCATGGCTCTTATCATTTCATTTCATCTTATCATCGCTTTGGTATGTTTTATTTATTTGATCACCTCACTTGAATTACACCTCTCTCTTTATTACCTCCATTGGGGAAAAAAAAATAATTAATAACTTTATACAACGGTAGTTTTCATTATTAAAGTAACTTCACAAGTACTCATATATTATCCTTATTCTTTGATCAAAAACGTATAAAGATAATACTTTGGTATCATACCTTTATGTCCTTCAAACATAATTATGAATATTATGTAAGAAATTACATTTATTCAATATTAACTCATAAATAGAATTTATAAATAACATAGGAAAATATTTAAGTAAAAGTGAATTGTTTTATCAAAGTAAGATTCCAAGTTTGGAACTCAAAAAAACTCAATACTTAAATAAATCTCTTCAAGGTATTTAGACCTTAAAAATAAACATTTCCATCCATGATAAATAATGAGGATAAATACTTTTAGTAATAGTTAAAGAAAATACTTTTGTTGTTGGCTATCCTTAACCACAACATCTTTAATCGTCAAAACATACTCACTTTTTGTAAATCACCTTGATGACTTTATTTTAAATAAAAGTTATCCAAAATAATTATTATACATATTCTATGAAAATATGGAACTACTTTATCCCTAAATATTTTCATTATCAAGAAAATATTAATTACGCATTCGTATACAAAATTCCTTTGAACCGTTACTTAGATAATTATTTTCACCAATTTATATTTCTTAAAATACTTCTCAAAATACTTATATTTAAAAAATACCCTCTTCCTTTTTATTCTCACTTGTTACCTCAATTCTTTGAAAACCTCTTTTTATCATCATCCTTTTCACTTACACTTAGTTTTATAATACTATTATAGAAAATTCTTTTCATATAAAACTTATCATTTATTTTCCATGAAATTCTCCTTTTTCCTCTTACTCATCCACACGGCCACCACCCCTTCTTTTCGTCCTCACACTTTAAATTATTGTTATTACACATTACTAATTACTCATGTGACCTTTTATTATTATTTTAAGGCTTAAAACTTCTCCAATCATTTCCTTTTTCTTTCTTACACAAGGCATGTGAAGCCTAGAGTGTTTAATGCAGTTTCCTTGCCTCCTTTTTGCTGACATAGCTGCTGCCTTGGTCAGCATAGCCATCATCCATGGCATGGTAAGCTTCTCAAGCAAGAGCCATGCATTGGCTCTCACCATGGGCTACTCTAGCCCTATTTTCCTTTCCTTCTTAATTTATTATAATATTTTATTCATTAAAATTAATATTACTCATTCACCCACAAACTCGGAATCTGGATTTCTTGTCTCATTAGTGTTGAGATGATTTTTATGAGTTTGTTGGTGTTCATCATGTTTTTCCAGAGCTCCCTGTTGGAATCACAAACTCCAGTTTTTAGGGCTATTTTGTATCACAGTTTTATGTGCCTTAAAAAAATCCCAAACACGAGTTCTTTATATCACTTTAAAGGTTTTCTCGTATTCTTTCCAGTGGTATCTTCATATTTTAAACAAAAATCTATAAAAATTATTAAAAATCTGGTAATGACCAAAGGTCAGTCTAGGAAATGATTTTTCTCGGTCAGCTCTAGTCTGACTTTGCATGCATTTTTAGCCCATCATTTCTTCTTCAAAAATAACAAAATTTATATGAAAATCGAAGCCAAGAAAGTGAGGATTCCAAATATGTGTTCACTTTTTGGAGAACATTTTTCGTTTGAAAGATACGACTCAGAATACAAACATGTATCATGCTGGAAATTCATGTTTCAGCACATGCAAGCACTCATGTCAAACATCCAACACATTATGAACACATTTTCATCGCCAGATTGCATGTATCACATATTAAACACATGATACAGATAGCAAAGTTAACATGCAAAGCATTTCTAGGCATTCAAACATTAGGGGAAGGGGTTCCAAACTACAAAGAAGAGAGTCTCCTCCCTTACCTTTGTCTTTTCATGTGGGCAGCAAGGTTTAGAGGGGGTTAGAGCCTCCAAGCTTCCTCCTTTGATGATGATACCTAGCTCAAAAGAAAGCTCTAGAGGAGAGGAAGAGAAGTTATGAAGGGTTGGAGAGCAAAAGATGAAGGGAGAATGGACATGCAAGAGCTAGAAGATGAGCTTACCTTAGTTTCCTTGACAACCTCTCTCTCTAACTCTTTTCTCTTCCTTCTTTTCTCTCTTCTCTCACGCCACTCTCTCTCTCTCTTTTCCTCACTCTACTCTGATTTCTCTCTTAATAAAATGGAGAATGAGGTAAAGGTGTGAAGTGTGAGGAGTAGTCTCCTATTTATAGACTATGGGAGGTGGGGTTAGAATTAACCAAAGTAGGAGTGGGTGTAGATAGAGTTAACTTGCCTTACACTCCATTTAATTTTCAGTCAACATATATTTAGAGTATCCATCTAATTATTTTAATCATCCTTAATAATGTTGGTCCCTTATAAATTATTATGACTTAATGTACCCTATTGTACTTGGACCGGGTTTAGTTAAAATCGGACGAATAAAATACTCCACCGTATGGTCCTCACATTTTTATGGATATAAGTCCATAATATTTTTATGTACTTAAATCCATTAACTCTCCCTTATTTATCAATTAGATTCTTCCTCCTCTTGGGGTTAGTCCTTGGACTTCTCCTTATTACAAATTGACCCCACTTTTATTTCTTCACCACTTGTTGACACATGTTACTCAAGCATTCATCAATTTCTTTTCTATTTTCCTTTAATTTCTAAAACCATAATTACGCTTCCTACCAATACTTGTATTTTATTTTATCTCGCATGGCTTAATGGATATTATCTACCACTAATCGGTTGCTAATAAAATCGGGCGAATTAATAAAATGCACTGTCATCCGTGTCTATGCATTTTTATTCGGATAATAAAATCCTTAATATTTAAACTTGAATTCTTTATTAAATAATTAATTACAGTGTTCCATTAATGTAATTTTCGGGACGTGACAGCCCACCCACATGAGGACATTTTGCTAGAGTTAGTGTCAAATTGATAATCTATGTGGGTCCTGCGTGATTTGTTATATGCTTCCTAATCCTATATTTATTTGTCTCTTGTACTTGAAGTCTTGAGCATTATTTTATTTTATTATTTTTTACTAATAATTCTCTTAAATTCTCATTGCAACTCAGGTGTAACACCCCAACTCGAATTCTTTTTAATTATTTAAATAAATAAATACTATTAAATTGTTAAGCCGTGCTAGGGAAAAAAATTTCTTGCGAGGATCCTTAACATTTATATTTAAAATACGAGTTAGTCTTACTATTTCAAGTTACCAAATTAATTTATTATCTGTACAAAAGTACTTCATTTATCCAATGTTGGGATGCTGCATTTCTCTCGCACAGTTTTATCCTTTCACAAGAAGGATTACAAACTTTCGAGCCAGACACAAAAATAGAAAATACTAAAAACTACCTGTGTCCATCTTGGACACTACCCGACGTCCTCCTTGTGATCCTATTTATCTTCACTAAGATCTTAATCTTCATCTTTGTTGAGATCTATCTTGTCCACTGATCCAGGGTATCTGAGGGAAATAGAAGAGTGGAGAGAAGAGAAATAACAGAAATAGTAGGGGTGAGAATCTCCATTGATTCACTCAGTAGGGTAGAGCCCTCGACGTGCTTTGTCATCACTCACACGCTTCAAACACACACAAACATAGATAATCAACACAAACATATCACATCACAAGCCACAATTGGTGTTCCACCCTAAGTCACATGATGCAACTATATGTATGCATGTGGGCCCATAATCATCCTCGCAAATCACTGCAGCATCGCAACCCAGTGCGGGACCTTACACACCATCACAGGTGGCCACTTCGTAGATTATATCATCATCGCATCCTATGCGGGACCCCGGCTCACGCCACTCGGGTGGCCGAGTTAAAGAACCACGACATTGCTTCCTATGTGGCATCACAACCCAGTTGACCTGGCATTCACCATTATTTTAGGCGGCCACTTTGTAGATCTGTGTCCACGCAATCACATGTGGCCGAGGCTACAGGCACACGGCTCACGCCATCTCAGGCGTCCGAGACTCAGAACTATGATATCGCTTCCTATGTGGCATCACAACCCAATTGCGGGACCTGACACACCATCATTTCAGGTGACCACTTCGCAGATTACTGCGGCATCGCAACGCAGTTAGGGGACATGCAAAATGTATGCATGTATGTATGCAAGCCACAATCATTCATGAATACAAACATCAGTACCAACATAACCACGCAAGTTTTGGTTATTAGTTTTGTCTTATATGTATATATATTTATTTTAATATTAACCATAATTCATTTACCACCATAGACACACAAGCGTTCAGTATCAGAATTGCTACACAGGCTTTTCAATATTCAAGATTGCCTCACAGGCTTTCGTTATTCATAATGCCATATAGGCCTTCATTATTTTCAATGTCACAGAGGCTTTCATTATTTATAGTGTAACACCCTTCTCGGGGGATACATTGTCTGTGACATTTTCTCAATTCCGTTTAACGCGGAAAATAAATTTTCTGAAGATACGAGTTTATTTTTCGCTATTCATTTTCGTAAATAAGAAATTAGATAATACTTAACATTTATTAACATTTTCCAACCACTAACAGGCCTAAAACATATACATCCAGAAAATGGAGAATAAGTAGTAAACAATCATACATTCCCTGTATGTACATAGTACTTTTATAAATTCTTTCAAAAGATAAAAGTCATGTAAATACAGAAACAACTACAGGAGGAAATAACAACGCCATTAAAATAACATGACTAAGAAAAACATAAATAACCTTGGAGACGCAGCTCCATAAAACTAGTCCTAAACACCGGGACTCATCATGCTGGCATGTACAAAGCGGCGATGAGGTGTCATCATTGTACAATAATAACTGAGCTCTCACGTCTTCCATATACTAATCTCTGAATATGCGTCTTCTTGACCGGTCCGTCTCATATTCCAAAGCTGGCTATGATAATGAAGCATTACTACCGTCTTCGTTGCAGAACATAAAATAAACAGAAGACCAGAAAACACAAAATGAGGTGAGATCCCCATTCATCATACACATAATGCAGGCATACAGTAGTACGACCCACACACATGTTACCACATACATATATTCATATTATCTTCCATTCTCATTCCGCATATCAAAACTCCAAGAATATACAACACCAAACTAAACAAAGAAGCTTATCAAGCATACCGGACACGGTTTGTCCACCGAGGGACGAGAATAGAGAGAAAACTGATTGAAATCGTATAGTCTCATACCTACACAGTCTCAAGGAATTCTTGATCCTAACTCCGGAGCTAATTGATATTTTGGAAAGGAAATGGTTAGTACAGGTTTCACAAACGCCCACCTCAGGCACCATGTGTGGCTATCATGGCGCACAAGGCTTAAATCATAATGTACATACAAATCAAAATCACATGTGATCTCAAACTCTCTGTAAAACATCAGGCTCTTTGTGAAACCTTTACAACTGGGAAGCTCGGCTTCCTAGGCACAACGGCCTTAGTGAACATAGTATCAACTATATATTTGGGAAAAATTGTCGGAATACGTCCAATTGGTCTATCTACCGGATAACCTCGTGATTCCACCTGAATTCATTTTATGTCAATTTTTGACAGACGATATTCTCGGGTCCGAATCACCGGTCCTTCAATGAACCATGATTCTCAAACAGACTTGTCATGTTTGTGCAAAGATGTTTTGAGGAGCTTTCTTACAAGTCCTAACGTATTATGGAATTGGATCAACAATCCAATCATTTATTTCTTTGCACTTTTCTAATGGAGCCTTTTGCTTGGCTTCCAAGAAATCAAATTATTCTGAGTCCATTAAGTCTTATGGATGTATGGATATTGAAATATCAACACTTTATGACACATGTCTTGCTTCAGTATAAGTCATAAATCATTAATCTCATATTTTCACTAAGTCATCTATGACTTAGTTTTCCACTTTACTGTAAATACTAGTCTTTGAAGACTAAAATCCTTTTTGGTTTTAAACCAAAACCTTTAGCTAAAACCAAATCATTTCAAAGTAAGATTTGAACTTAGTCATATTAGTACCAAACTTCTTAAAATAGTTTCCCGAAAATACTTGAAATACTTAAAAGACGGTTTTGCCCCTTTTTACTGTATTTAGAACCGAGACTGCGTATTTTCAAAATTCCAACTCTTTTTCTCGAATATTTCACTTTCCTAAGTTACAATACCTATGTTAAGGTATTAAAAATACTGATTTCAACTTCACATTACGATTTGCTCAAAAACCCTAAATCTCGACCGAACGTCACCAAATTCAAAAATCGCATAATTCCTTTTTCAACGATTTTTAAATCTAAGGGTCCGAAACTCATTTTGGAGTCTTAGGACACTAAAATGGACTTCAAAAACAGTTTGAGGCAAAATTGGAACCTTGGTTCATTTTATACGTCCGGTTCTCTTAGAAATTCCACTTTTAAGTCCGTTAAGATACGATTTATGTTCTCTTAAGACCTAAACTTAGATTAAAATCATTTTGGGTAATTGGAACCACCAGAAGTCATATTTCAATACTATGAAAACAGTTTTGCAAAACATTATTTTCTTCTTGGTTTTATTCCTTTTCAAACCTTTAAACAAGACTAGGATTACATAGATTGATGAAATTAAGGTTGTCATGCCATTTCTTCTAGCCTTGGCCGAACCAAGCATCAAAAAAATGAAGGTTTTCACTTCACTAAACAATCTCATGATCATATATACATGTATCAATACATAAAGTTCATGGCATATACTTTAACATTTTATGCATACTTTCCTATTCATGATACAAGAAAGCCAAACATGAATTTTTAACCAATAAGCATGTTTCAATCAAGCATATACTTTACTAATTATAACCACACAACAACCGCAATCATGAAATCCATTCCTCCAAGAGGATCACATAAACACACATATATATGACCATTTGACTTAGGTTTCAAAACAAGTCAATAATCAAATAAACCACACACACATCCACAATATGGTAGATGAAGGTTATTCTCCCCATTACCTTTTGTAGATCACATGAAAATCAAGCCAAAAGATGATGTTGTTCACCTAGGGCCTCACCGTTTTGAACTCAAAACCTAGCCAAGAACAATCAACAAAACAAAAGGATTACACATATAGGCTTGGCTATGATCATAGAAGGTGGTTCATGGTGAAAATCGCTTACTTGAAGTGGAGAGATGGATGAATCATAAATGGATGTCATAGGTTAGAAAACCCCATTTTTAAGGAGGGCTCTAAATGAAAATTTGTGTGAGATGAAATAGGCTTAGAATGATTATAGGAGAAAGGATATGCTTCTAGTTTTTCAAACAAATGGATGGATCATGGTAAGATGATGGTGGCCAAATTTTTGAGAAAGAAGGAAAGAAAGGTTTTGTTTCATGAACTCAGATGATAACTTAGAAAAAAGAAGTGAAGATGTGGGTGAGAGGGATGCTGGCCGAATTTCTCACATAAGTGAGAAGGACATCCTTGCATGTTAAGTTAAGTTCAATCATAGTTTAAGTTAACTAAGGATAGGTTAGGTATTTTCATCAAAGAACTTAGATATTTTGTGTTTAAGTCATAATGACTATGTGAGTCATTGAAAAGGAGTGATATATGGATGGGAGGAGGTGGCCTTGTGGTTCACTCATGTGGGAAAAGAAGTCAATTTGAAATTGTCTTGGTTATTAACCTTAAGTAGTAACCATGGTTTTTGGTGAGGTTAGAAGATAACTTAAAACACTTAGATATTTTCATAATCATCTAGAATCAAGTGAAAGAATGTCTATCCAAGAGGGAGTGATCGAAATTCACAAGAGCAAGAGGGGAAAAATGAACAATTACACTTAATGGACAAGAAAGGACAATAAGTTAACTTAACATAGGATTTTAGATATTTTGTTCAAAACCCATCATTACAAGGGTGAGTCATGGTGGTGACTCACCATGTGACTCACCACTTGAGGTTAAATGTTTGTCCCATCAATTCCAGTATCCAATGCTATCTTTGCAGTTTCGTATCCAGCTTCGTCGTTACCCGATTTAGGTTTTCGATTGTTTTTCACCAAAATTCGCTGAATAAAATGTAATATTTTATTTTTGAGCGAACATAAACTTTATCACTAAAATAAATATAGAATCTAGAATTTCTCAGTTTCAGGTCAAATTGGGGTTTTCGCCAGTACAAAATTATACTGTCAGCGAAAACGCAGACCAATTTCCTTCTGAGTTTTAAACCCAAAATTTAACTGTAACTTCATTCGATATAGAAGGTCTCAACTATGATTTTGTTTTATTCAAAATTATTTTCTAGATCCCGATAATAATATAAAATATAATTACCCGTCAAGAGACGAGAAAACGGGGTGTTATATATAGTGCCACATAGGCTTTCATTATTATCAATCCCACACAAGTTTCCATTCATAATGCAACTTAGGCTTTTATTATTCACCCATATGTTATCGCATAACAATTTCATTAATGTATTCAACTTACATATATGTAGGCAAGGTCAATATCTCACACTCATTTTCTTATCATAGGGTTGACCTACATATTATGCCTACGTATTTAATTATATAGGACCATTCATTAATTTTTGTGGATCGAAACAATATTCTTAAATTATTTTTCTTGATTATTAAATTATTAATTAATTATTATTTAATTAATATTTAATATTTAAAAATTAACATTTAATTCATATTTAATATCAATTAATAAATATTTATTTAATTTTTAATTCTTATTTATTTAATTAAATTATTTATTTATTATAAATTATTATTTTATATAATTATTAATTTTTAAAATACCTTAAACCAAAACCACTTTCACCATTTTCCAAAAGTCACATGGTTTTGCAACCATGGTGTTCACATCTCCTAGGTGGTTTTTGATGAGTGTGATTACACCTCATATTTCATTATCATTTTGCATGTATTTTCATATAGTTTAGGCATGTTTAATTTGATTTTTGTTAGTTTTTACTTTGGAACGGGTAAGGCGGTTTTGTGGTGTTGTTTTGCAGGAATTAAGGATTAAATGCTCAAGATCAACCATGATGGAGCTTGGATGAAGATGGGGCTTGAAAAGTGAAGAAAATGAGCCAAACAAAGCCCATCACGGCCTAGCCGTGATGACCATCACGGCCATGATTGAGCAAGACTGAAAAGAAAGAAGGTAAAAGTCAGAACTGGTCACGGCCTAGCCGTGATGCCCATCACGGCCGTGACCTGTCAGCTGAGCCAGACCACCACAAGTCAGAATCTGTCACGGCCTAGCCGTGATGACCATCACGGCCGTGACAGACCAAAAACTGAAGAAGCGCCCAAGGCAGAAGCCGTCACGGCCTGGCCGTGATGGCCGTCACGGCCGTGACGCGCATTACTTCGATCGGAAGCAACTGATTTGGATCTAATTTGAGTTAGATTGGGATTCAAACTTCCCAAATCTATAAATATGGCATCTGGGCAGAGGCAAGGGAGGACTTTTTGGGCTGCTACTCTTAGGCTATTATTTAGGATCTCTCTTCTTCTTCCTCCTCTCTTTCTGATTTTTATTTTCATGTTGTTGTTAACCAAGCTTGTCATCACCATGACAAGGCTTGAGTAGTAGTGTAATTTCTAGGGATTGGGGCTACGCCCAAGGTTGATTTATGTTGTTAATTTGATGTTATATCTTTGTTAATTGCGATTTTGCTTTAGATCTGATTTCTAGTATTTTAATTACTCGTAAATTCGGCGGTCGTTTATTTGCGTGACGTAGATATTCTAAGGAGGAACCTAGCGGTGAACTTAGGTATCGGATCTATAGAATTAGACGTAGGACTGAAATCACACGAGTTAGACGCCGTCCTTTGAGGATTAACGAATTGTCACAAAACGTAAAGGGTTCAATCTAAATTCGACTACCACGAGAGTAAGGGATGGTCTAATTGGGCACGGTTTTTGTAACCCGAGAGGGAGCTTAAACTATTTGAGGATAAATTCGTCTTCAAGGCATTTTCGATAATTAACAAGGGCTAATCAATTTAGTAACATAAACGATCTTGTTGGTAACCCAAATTCCTAGGAATCCATTTAAATCTGAAAAACCATGAATAAATTTACTTTGTTTATTTGATTCTGATTTTGAGTTATCCCTTATTTCACATATCAAAACCTTTTCAAAAAACTTTCTTTACAGTCCAGTTTTATCATTTAACAATTAGTTACGATTTGAGACCACGGTCTCTGTGGGATCGATATCTTTTTATTACTTGGCGACAATCTGGTACACTTTCCGGATCGCACGTGCGAATGCACGACATCAAGTTTTTGGCGCCGTTGCTGGGGACTGTGCTTTCTTGAATCTCAATTTAATTTTTGAATTGATTTTTCTTGAATTTTTCTTTTTATTTAATTTTTTTAAAAAAATTATTTTCTTTTTTCCTTCTAGAGTATCTATCTCTCTGTGTTGTTTTCTCTTTTATGCAAAGATCACTAAGTCTTGAAAACCTTAGTGAGGTCGACCCCGAAGTCGAAAGGACATTTCACAGACATAGGAGACTACAAAGAGAGAGAGAGAGGTTAAGTTCCATTCCACTAATGGCGAATCAACCAGATTCGAAACCTCTGAAGGACTACGCAACCCCAAATGCTAGGAGTTTGCGAACTGGGATTGCTAGGCCAGAGATTGAGGCGGAAAACTACACTATATCGCCTATGCTCATTAACATGATCAGGCAACATCAATTCGGAGGATTGCCCTCGGAGGACCCTACTGACCACGTAGAGACATTCTTGGAGTTCACCGATGCAGTTAGAATTCATGGCGACCCCGTTGATGCTATCCGTTTGAGGTTGTTCCCCTCATCTCTTACTGGAAAGGCGAAAGCTTGGCTGAAGCAAATACCCGCTAACACCTTGTCGACTTGGGACCAACTGGAGCAGGCGTTCTTGGAGAAATTCTTCCCTCCATCCAAGACGGCCTAGATACGATCCCAGATCACCGGCTTCTTCCAAAAGGACGGAGAATGCTTGTCAGAAGCTTGGGATCACTACAAGGGACTGCTGGAATCTTGCCCACATCATGGACTCGAGAGGTGGTTGATAGTGCACACCTTCTACAATGGATTGGATTACTCTTCGAAGGTGTCACTTGACTCTGCAGCTGGTGGAGCCTTTATGAATAGGCCTCTGAATGAGGCATTCAACATCATTGAAAACGTGGCCACCAACTACCACCAATGGGGTTCAGAAAGAGGTAATAACCCGAAAAAGATTTCGGGGGGTAAGTTTGAAATAAATAGCACTGATCTTATAATGTCTAAAATAGACTCACTGAATAAACGTTTTGATCAGCTTGAAAGGGCTAATGTGAGTGCAATAGGTGCTACTAACATTGCTTGTGAGATTTGTGGAATGCAGGGACATGACACAATGGAGTGCCCACGAGGTATTGCTCATGGATCTGGCGCTTCGGGGGAACAATTGAACTCTTGTCACAACTTCTACGACACGAACCTGAAGTTGCCCAACTATACTCCTCCAAATGCTTACAACCAAGGAAGGAAGAACAGCCCTTACCTCTCGTACGGGAACTACAAAGAACACGCTGAACCATGAGTTCCAAGAAGGCCAAGGTAATAGGAAACCAAAGAACGGGGTATCCTCGGTGCAGTAAATCTAAACTCGAGTCTTTATTGGAAAGTTTTGTTGAAACTCAAACAAAACAAAATGAGGAGTTTAGACAACAAGGTAGGGCAGTAAACGAGGCAATAAAAGAGCTAGCATCTAAGGTAGATAACTTAGCCATCCATAACAAGATGCTAGAAACTCAGATTGCCCAACACGCCAACACATACTCTAGACCTAAGGGTACGTTCCCGGGGCAACCCGAAGCTAATCCCAATGAGAATTGTAATGCCATATACTTGAGGGATGATAAGCTTGGGGTGATTGAAAAGGATGTGGAACCAGAGGAGGACATGAGAGAGGATGAAGAGCCAGAACCAAAGTATGTCCCTCATCCACCGTACCAACCCCCAATACCTTTCCCACAAAAGTTGGTCAAGAAAAAGCTAGTAGATATAGAAACTAGAAGCTTAATTGAGGAGCACAATGTCAAGATAAAAACTAATATGCCTCCTAAACTGAAAGACCCAGGTAGTTTCTCTATCGCTTGCTCGATTGAAGAAATGCAAATAGACCAAGCCTTATGTGACTTAGGGTCTAGTGCGAGCTTGATGCCGTTCACTATCTTGGAAAGGTTGGGAACCAAAGAGTTGAGTCCATTCAAATTCTCCTTACAATTTGCGGATGGCTCAACTAGAACTCCTCTAGGCATACTAGAGAATGTTCCTATAAAGGTAGGGAAATTTTTCATCCCTATCGATTTCCTGGTACTGGATATGAAAGGGAATTCTGAATTCCCCATCATTTTAGGAAGGCCATTCTTGGCCACCGCTGGAGCAATAATAGACGTAAGGAATGGCAAACTCTCTCTAAATGTAGAGGAAGGTAGGGTAGATTATAATTTGACTAACTCATATAACAACCCTCCTTTTGTGAGTCATGTGTGCAGGATCGATATAACGTCTCCAGTGGTAAAGGAAGAGGTCAACATGGAAGCAACTCCAAATATTTGCATGGCGAATGATGCACCCATTGGTGATAGAGTTGATGATCATGTGGAAACAAAACTTCTGTCGGGAGGGAGTAAGGCCATGAAGCTCAAAGTGAAAAGAGCGAAGCGGAAGCGCAATTGGCCATATGAGCAGAATCGGCTCTTTGAAGGACTTCCATGGAAGAGAAGTGTTCCTGCACTTCTACGCCCAGTCGACCCCGGTTGACTGAAGAAAGTATGGTCAAGCTTAAGACCGTAAATAAGCGCTTCTTGGGAGGCAACCCAAGTTTTCTTTCCCTTCTCCCTTTTCCATTCGTTTTTTAATTTAACTCTTGAATAATTTGAGAAGATCTAGAGGAAAAAAATCATAAATTAATAGATTTGTCAATCGTTTTCAGGTTAAGAAGGAAGGAAGATCAAAAAGGGGCAAGGTCAAACAAAGTCAGAAGTCATCACGCCCAGGCCGTGACAGTGGTCACGGCCATGATGAGCTAACCATGAAGACCAGAAAGGATCAAGGCCCATCTGTGACATCCATCACGGGCATGATGAGAAGACCCTGAAGCTCAGAATGCATCACGGCCTAGCCGTGATGCGAGTCACGCCGTGATGTGCCAGCCAGCTCCTGAAGACCAGAATTGATCACGGCTTGCCCGTGATGAGCCTCACGGCCGTGATACATTTTCCTACAAGTTTTTGACTGGCATGTGAGCCAACACCCGCTACCACCTCGGTGAGTTGTTCCATTTTTCTCCTCTCTCCGACTTGATTATTTACATTGGGGACAATGTAAGTTTTTATGTTTGGGGTAGGGGTATTTTTGATTTTTTTTTTTTGCATTTTTCATGTTGCATTCATATAGGGATAGTTTTGCATGATCACATTGATTAGATTGCCCCTTACTTAGATTATGCATCCAATTGTGAGAACTTGGTGCCAAATAAATTGAGATAGTGAATTTTTTAACCCAATTTTTTTATTATTGTGATAAGGCTAAAAAATAAAAATGCTTGAGATGATCTTTTGATAGTTGATAATTAGCATATGGTTCTCTAGATTTATGTGTCTCGCTGATTTTTGAACTACTAAATGTGAGATTTTGAGCCTAAAAGGGGTACTCACTAAATCTACCCCATTCTTTGTGATAGAGTGTTTTATTCCTCTTGGATTGTATTCTCTAGAACTTGACTTGAAACTGTTTTGAAACTTAGAAACTTTTGAAAACATTTTTGAAAATGATTGAGGCACTAGGTATTTTTCTGGCCTTCCGAGCTTCGATTGATTAAATGCTACCCCTTAGTTGCCCAATTTTGAGCCTAAAAAAAATACTTTTCTTGGTACCTTGAATTACTTTGACGAATAATGCTTGGTATGACACCTTTTAAAGTATTGCAAAAAGGGTAAAAAAGATAGTTTGAAAAAAGTATGGGATGAGAAATTTATAAAATATTTCTCTTGAATTAAAAACCTCCCCTTCTCCAAATAAATAAAATAAAATAAAACAACAAAAAAATGGAGAAGGGGATGACAAAAAAAAGTGAGAAATGAAATAAAATAAAAAGGAAAGAAAGATGGAAAAGTGAATCAATGCCCAAAAAGGTATTTTAGAAGGTGTCATGCTTTGCAATGTTTGATATTTTGTTTAGCCTTCTTGAAATTTCCTTTTCTTGATTTCCCCACCTAACGATTAATCTCATGGCCTCGTTACAACCAAAGTAAAAGACCTCTTGATTCTTATGTGTTTTCATTAATAAAGTGGAGATTTGGTTAATAGTCAAGCTTATGGTAGAATATCTTCCCTGAGGAAATTGAGTAAATTGTCATATGCCCTTAAACACTTGAGTGAGGTCAGAAGAGTGCCCAAATCAATGAGAATATGAATTTAGGAAACCTAAGTTTCTAATTGGACTTGAAATTGATTGTCTCTTGGTTTCTTATTCGAATATGCGTGTTGCTTGGATTAGTTACTCGGGTTCTTGGTTCACTATCCATGCTTTGATTATTTATATCTTATGGCCTTGGTGATTGCTGAGGACAAGCAAAATCTTAAGCTTGGGGTGATTTGATGAGTGTGATTACACCTCATATTTCATTATCATTTTGCATGCATTTTCATATAGTTTAGGCATGTTTAATTTGATTTTTGTTAGTTTTTACTTTGGAATGGGTAAGGCGGTTTTGTGGTGTTGTTTTGCAGGAATTAAGGATTAAATGCTCAGGATCAACCATGATGGAGCTTGGATGAAGATGGGGCTTGAAAAGTGAAGAAAATGAGCCAAACAGAGCCCATCACGGCCTAGCCGTGATGACCATCACGGCCGTGATCGAGCAAGACTGAAAAGAAAGAAGGCAAAAGTCAGAACTGGTCACGGCCTAGCCGTGATGCCCATCACGGTCGTGACCTGTCGGCTGAGCCAGACCCCCACAAGTCAGAATCTGTCATGGCCTAGCCGTGATGACCATCACTGCCGTGACAAACCAAAAACTGAAGAAGCACCCAAGGCAGAAGCCGTCACAGCCTGGCCGTGATGGCCGTCACGGCCGTGACGCGTATTACTTGGATCGGAAGCAACTGATTTGGATCTAATTTGAGTTAGATTGGGATTCAAACTTCCCAAATCTATAAACATGGCATCTGGGCAGAGGCAAGAGAGGACTTTTTGGGCTGCTACTCTTAGGCTATTATTTAGGATCTCTCTTCTTCTTCCTCCCCTCTTTCTAATTTTTATTTTCATGTTGTTGTTAACCAAGCTTGTCATCACCATGACAAGGCTTGAGTAGTAGTGTAATTTTTAGGGATTAGGGCTATGCCCAAGGTTGATTTATGTTGTTAATTTGATGTTATATCTTTGTTAATTGTGATTTTGCTTTAGATCTGATTTCTAGTATTTTAATTACTCGTAAATTCGGCGGCCGCTTATTTGCGTGACGTAGATATTCTAATGAGGAACCTAGCGGTGAACTTAGGTATCTGATCTATAGAATTAGACTTAGGACTGAAATCAAGAGAGTTAGAAGCCGTCCTTCGAGGATTAACGAATTGTCACAAAACGTAAAGGGTTCAATCTAAATTCGACTACCACGAGAGTAGGGGTTGGTTTAATTGGGCACGGTTTTTGTAACTCGAGAGGGAGCTTAAACTATTTGAGGATAAATTCGCCTTCAAGGCATTTTCGATAATTAACAAGGGCTAATCAATTTAGTAACATAAATGATCTTGTTGGTAACCCAAATTCCTAGGAATCTATTTAAATCTGAAAAACCATAAATAGATTTACTTTGTTTATTTGATTCTGATTTTGAGTTATCTCTTATTTCACATATCAAAACCTTTTCAAAAATCTTTCTTTACAGTCTAGTTTTATCATTTAACAATTAGTTGCGATTTGAGATCACGGTCTTTGTGGGATCGATATCTTTTTATTACTTGACGACAATTCGGTAAACTTGCCGGGTCGCACGTGCGAACGCACGACATTAGTTTTCACCAAAACCATCAAAGTCTTTCACTTTAAAAACTGTTGTGACACATGGCATCTATGCATGTCGCCAGTTTGGATTTTATCATTTATCTTATCCTTTGTGACACATGGCAAGTGTGCTAAGGTCTCTTAGGATTACATTATCCTAATTAAAAATTAGGGTTATCTTTTAAGGTGAATTCTTTGGTACCCATCAAAATTTGAGAGTAATATTTACCCTGCTTAGGTGGTTTAATAAGATGATGCCATCTCAGATTTAGTGTGACACCTCATCTTTGACTTCGACAACCCTTTATTATTTGTTTAAAAGTCCCTCCAATTTTTATCTTTTAACTTTATCCCCAAAAGGACTTACTTACAAAAATATAAGTTGAACCCCTATCATCACTTTCATCCCTCATCTGCAACACCACGATTCACCGGAGTGGAAGTGTGTGGAACCACCACCACCATGGGTCAAGTTTTCTCAACAAATTGGTAAAAACCTAGATAGGATTCCAATCTAAAACTCCAAAAATTTCAAACTTTTTAACAGATCCAATCAAACTTACTCACTCACCTTAACGCTAACGTATCCTGCAAGGTGAAGCAACGCGTATTGGAGCATGCAACCGTGCCCAGCTGACAAAACGAAACGATCACGGTGGAACTAATAAGAGTTATTGGGGTTATACCTCATCACCTCATCCTAGAGAACGTGACCCATCGGGGTGCGAACCATGGACAGACCAGGATGACCCACTGCGATGGGGTGTCGCAAGAAGAGGGGATCGTGCCTTCTGGTTCGTGGTTGCGATGAGGTTGCGCCGATGGAGGGCTTGCGCGTTCTGGATCTGCATCACTGGCTGTTCGCGACACGACGGTTCGCGGTAGGAACGGCTAAGGTTGTGTCAGGTTGGTTGCGGCAGAGCTGGACTGGTGGTTGCACACATTTCCACTCTGTTGAAGTGGAGGTGTTGCAGATAGGGGGTGAAATGAAAGTGATGATAGGGTTCAACTTTTATTTTTGCAAGCAAGTCCTTTTGGGGCTAAAGTTAAAAGAAAAATATTGGAGGGACTTTTAAATTAATAATAAAGGGTTGTTTAAGTCAAAGATGAGGTGTCACACTATATTTGAGATGGTATCATCTTGTTGGGCCATCTAAGCAGGGTAAATATTACTCTCAATTTTGATGGGTACCAAAGAATTCACCATCTTTTAAATGGATTTCTAGTGGCACTTGACACAAAGCTTGGATTTCCTTTTCCTTTACTTGGATTATGGTTTATTATTTTGATAATCCTTTGTGACACTTGGCAACCATGCTTAGGTCACTTTGGATTGCCTTCTCTTTTATTTAAAATATTGATTTATCTTAAACGCCTCGTACTTTGTGTATAGAGTTTGAAGGGATCAAACTCATGGCTTCAAGTTCTCAACTTGATGAACATAGCCAAGAACACTATGAATTGAGGTGCACTTAGTGTTCTTCAAACCTCTTGAATTTCACTTGTTTAAAAATTATCTTTTACATAAGTTTTGATCCAATATTTTATCTTGTCATTTTAACACTTGTTTATGGTCCATTTTATACTATAAATCTTTACTTGTTCGGCTTAAAACATTATTTTCAAAAATTATGTTTTTCATTCAAAATTCGGATGGACTCTTTTATGAAAATATTTTCAGAACAGCAGTGAGTGTAAATAGTGAATGATCAGTCAAATATCCTTTAAAACTTTTGAGAATTTAGTTGGAGGTACCCAACTCACAAAGAAACACAGTGCAGTTGGTCCCATGTAAAAATTCAAAGTCATTAATTCATGAAAAATCACACACTGCTTATGTTTACACAGGATTTTTTAGAAATCTAGTTCATCCACACGTAACTTTAAGAAATTGTTTCTCTTCATTTAAGCATGTAAAAATTCCAAATCTTCAACCAAAGTTTAGATTTACTTTAGTACTAACCCAAAAAATTTAAAAAAAGCTTTTGAATTTCGAAATCATATTTAAAATTACTATGCAACCAACTATGTTCTCATCGCAGCCAGAATTTGTTTCTACTTTGTATGGTGTTTTGACCCAGTAAATCTCATCAAAATTTTAGATATTATATATCAAATTAAGCCCTAGATGTCTTCTTTCCAAAAAATATGTTTATGTTTCTAAAATATTTTGTGTGAAAAATAATGGGCTCACGAAGCACTAAAGGTCATACTGCTGCCAGATTCATGTTTTCACATATTCATCCATATTAATGAAAGTCTCATTATTTTCAGCTACAAGCTCATTGTTATTCCAAACCTGCTGCACGTAAGAAAAGACCTCAGGACCACTCATCTCCCACTTCTTCTGGTAAAAAAGAGTTGGAGCTTTAAGAGGACCCATTTGGAACATTGCGTCTTTGACTTCTTTTTATGAAAATGAGACTCCCAGCACATCAAGTCTGCCACGGACCAGAGAAGGGAAGTTGCTTTTTGTAATAAGGCTAGGCGTATTTCTATCATCTTCCGTGAAAAGGTTCAAGTAGAAAACACGAGCTTCCTCTTTCATAATTTCCTGATCATCGACTCACTCCACTTCCGAATATATTTTTAGAGACTAAAAGTGTGTCCATATTTTTTTAAGAAGCAAATTGGGCTTCAGTGTTTTAGTATAGATTTAAATAAGTTTTTAGTCTCTCTAAAATTCAATAATTTTGGTTTTAGTTTCTGTAAAAAAAAATTCTTAGGATTTCATCTATGTAATTTCAAAAAATTTGTAAATAGTCCCTACCGTTACTCCCGAGAACTAGAAATCATACCAGATGAAAAAATTTGTTAATTTTAACCATGTCACCCTAATATATGATTTTTTTTATATTTTCTAGCCAAATTTTGGAGCAAGTCGGATAGAAACAAGAAATCACATCGCTACCTACTGTATATCATATAAAATGGAGGAATTTAGCAATTTTAACCACGTAGTCCCTAATGTATGATTTTATTTCTATTTTCTCGCAAAATTTCATAGCAAGTGAGTGATATGGAATTAGCTATAACTACGTCACTGTATCAGAAGGGATATGGTTGAGAGAGTAGGGGAAGAAAGTAGAGAAGAGGATAAGGGAGACTGAGAAGGAGAATTCCTGAATTTTCTGGTTATCTCTTTATTTCCTCAACAGCATGATAATAAAGCATCATAATGTAACAAATCATCCCTAGTAATTAGGATCACCCTAGTAATTAGGATCAGATAACAAATCAACCCTATTCTATAATATTCTTGATGTAATCCTCTTTGCTTTGCTTCTCATATTAAGATGTTGGGGTACTCATTCTTTTGGGCTTGGCATTGACTCATTCTTTTGGGCTTGCCACAGGGGGCCCATTAGCTTGCCTTGTATCATTACCGACCCCTTCAGACTGATCTTGTCCTCAAGATCATAGTGATTGGAAATCCCATAACATCTTTCATTATTAGTAACATCATATTCAACCGATTCATTAAATTCATAACCCAAGTGTTGATCATAATATTTGTTGCAAAATTTATTGAAGAAAAAATCACAGCTCCTCCAAAAAAAATATTGCAATTTCTGTTCAGCCCAATTTTCCTTCAACAATAGTGAGACCCAATCTGCAAGTTGGCCCAAATATGTGGTGAAGCCCAAAGAGGTGGCCTCCAGCAATACAGATCTACTCACTGAAAACCTAAAATTGGATTGGATTATGATACTCCATCCCAATATAAGGCCCAAAATAAGGAAGCACTTGCCCATTGAAACCCTAAGAATACTTTGGTTGTTGTTACTCCAAGGCCCTCATGACCAGCATGAGGCTGCTACATGTGGCAGCGTCGTCGCCAAGAAGGAAGCCGACGCTGACGACGTACTGAACCCGACTGACGCTGGCGGATGCGACTGGGACATGCTTGACTGCGACGAGTTTGACGGAAATGGAGATGGTGGAATCGAGAACCTTCGAACGTGAATACGGCGGCTCACGACGGTGATAGCCCCACCGGATCGGGCGAAGAGGTCGGCGACGAGGGAGATGGGACGACTCAACCGGGTTCGAGGCGACGAGCACGGTGGTAGTGATATGTCGTGCGGTTGCTATGACCAGAGAGTAGGGGTCGTGTCCTAGCTCGCCGGTGAACCAGGGAGGTGATGGCGGTTGAAAAAGGAATGAAGAACGATGCGGCGTCAGCGGCAAAGAAGGAGCAAGAAGATTCCGGGAATCCAGCACCGACGGCATAATGCGGGCAAAGCCATCGCTGGAGTCTTGAAGCCATGGCAAAGCAAACTGAGGTAATTGTTTTCCAACCCCAAATTTGTTCCCTAATCCTGTCTGGCGCATCTCGGAATGTACAATCACAAGAACTGAGGTTAAGACAGTCTCCACCGTGGGTTTGACCACGATTGCAGCAAGGTCATTGGCCTCATAACTGGGTTTAGGCATGATTGAATTTGTCGGCTTCTCAACATTCTTCTTTTCGCCATTTTCAGTTTCAGGGGAGGAGAACTTGTTTGCGATGGCAATGTGAGTCTCAGCTGCTATGGTAGAGGTGATTACTAGTTGAGGAGGGTGTTGTTGAGGGCGGATTTTCGGGTTCTCGATGACGGAGGGGGAGTTTGCTGGCTTGAGTGGAAGAACTGGAGCTAAAGTAAAAACGGCAATATTGGGTTGGGATGATTGTAGAGGTGGAGGGGGTTGAGGTTGGCTTGGAAGGGGTGGTTTTGCAGTTGTAAAGGATGGATGTTGAAACTGGTGTTTCTGGGATTTGAAGAAGTTGAGAAACTTTTCGTGATGACGATTTTCTGAAGCTATGAACTGAGCCACTGCCTTAGCGAGAGCATTGATGCATTCTTGGAGTTGGGTGTAATCTGGTTTTTCTGAATGGGAATGGTGATGCATTTTGTTTTCTTTTTTTTTTTGGAATGAGGTTGATTTGCAAGATGAAATCACCAATGATATGGAATTAGCTATAACTACGTCACTGTATCAGAAGGGATAGGGTTGAGAGAGTAGGGGAAGAGAGTAGAGAAGAGGATAAGGGAGACTGAGAAGGAGAATTCCTGAATTTTCTGGTTATCTCTTTATTTCCTCAACAGCATGATAATAAAGCATCACAATGTAACAAATCATCCCTAGTAATTAGGATCACCCTAGTAATTAGGATCAGATAACAAATCATCCCTAGTAATTAGGATCAGATAACAAATCATCTCTAGTAATTAGGATCACCCTAGTAATTAGGATCAGATAACAAATCATCCCTATTCTAGAATATTCTTGTTGTAATCCTCTTTGTTTTGCTTCTCATATTTAGATGTTGGGGTACTCATTCTTTTGGGCTTGGCATTGACTCATTCTTTTGGGCTTGCCACTGGGGGCCCATTAGCTTGCCTTGTATCATTACCGACCCCTTCAGACTGATCTTGTCCTCAAGATCATAGTGATTGGAAATCCCATAACATCTTTAATTATTAGTAACATCATATTCAACCGATTCTTTAAATTCATAACCCAAGTGTTGATCATAATATTTGTTGCAAAATTTATTGAAGAAAAAATCACAGCTCCTCCAAAGAAAATATTGCAATTTCTGTTCAGCCCAATTTTCCTTCAACAATAGTGAGACCCAATCTGTAAGTTGGCCCAAATATGTGGTGAAGCCCAAAGAGGTGGCCTCCAGCAATACAGATCTACTCACTGAAAACCTAAAATTGGATTGGATTCTGATACTCCATCCCAATATAAGGCCCAAAACAAGGAAGCACTTTCCCATTGAAACCCTAAGAATACTTTGGTTGTTGTTACTCCAAGGCCCCCATGGCCAGCATGAGGCTGCTACATGTGCCAACGCCGTCGCCGAGAAGGAAGCCGACACTGACGACGTACTGAACCCGGCTGACGCTGGCGGATGCGACTGGGACATGCTTGACGGCGACGAGTTTGACGGAAATGGAGATGGTGGAATCGAGAACCTTCGAATGTGAAGACGGTGGCTCACGACGGTGATAGCCCCACCGGGATCGAAGCAGAAGAGGTCGACGACAGGGAGATGGGACGACTCAACTGGGTTCGAGATGGCGAGCACGGTGGTAGTGATATGTCGTGTGGTTGCTGTGACCAGAGAGTAGGGGCCGTGTCCTAGCTCGCCGGCGAACCAGGGAGGTGATGGCGGTTGAAAAAGGAATGAAGAACGATGCGGTGTCAGCGGCAAAGAAGGAGCAAGAAGATTCCGGGAATCTGGCACGGACGGCATAGTGCGGGCAAAGCCATCGCTAGAGTCTTGCAGCCATGGCAAAGCAAGCTGAGGTAATTTCTTTCCAACCCCAAATTTGTTCCCTAATCCTGTCTGGCGCATCTCGGAATGTACAATCGCGAGAACTGAGGTTAAGACAGTCTCAAGCGTGGGTTTGACCACGATTGCAGCAAGGTCATTGGCCTCATAACTAGGTTTAGGCATGATTGAATTTGTCGGCTTCTCAACATTCTTCTTTTCGCCATTTTCAGTTTCAGGGGAGGAGAACTTGTTTGCGATGGCAACGTGAGTCTCAACTGCTATGGTAGAGGTGATTACTAGTTGAGGAGGGTGTTGTTGAGGGCGGATTTTCGGGTTCTCGATGACGGAGGGGGAGTTTGCTGGCTTGAGTGGAAGAACTGGAGCTAAAGTAAAAACGGCAATATTGGGTTGGGATGATTGTAGAGGTGGAGGGGGTTGAGGTTGGCTTGGAAGGGGTGGTTTTGCAGTTGTAAAGGATGGATGTTGAAACTGGTGTTTCTGGGATTTGAAGAAGTTGAGAAACTTTTCGTGATGACGATTTTCTGAAGCTATGAACTGAGTCACTGCCTTAGCGAGAGCATTGATGGATTCTTGGAGTTGGGTGTAATATGGTTTTTCTGAATGGGAATGGTGATGCATTTTTTTCTTTTGTTTTTTTTTTTTTGGAATGAGGTTGAGTTGCAAGATGAAAGCACCAATGATATGGAATTAGCTATAACTATGTCACTGTATCAAAAGGGATAGGGTTGAGAGAGTAGGGGAAGAGAGTAGAGAAGAGGATAAGGGAGACTGAAAAGGAGAATTCCCGAATTTTCTGGTTATCTCTTTATTTCCTCAACAGCATGATAATAAAGCATCACAATGTAACAAATCATCCCTAGTAATTAGGATCACCCTAGTAATTAGGATTAGATAACAAACCTAGTAATTAGGATCACCCTAGTAATTAGGATCAGATAACAAATCATCCCTATTCTAGAATATTCTTGATGTAATCCTCTTTGCTTTGCTTCTCATATCAAGATATTGGGGTACTCATTCTTTTGGGCTTGACATTGACTCATTCTTTTGGGCTTGGCACTGGGGCCTCATTAGCTTGCCTTGTATCAGTGAGACAGTAAAATAAATTACCTGGGTACCTCAAAGTACTAGATAACAGAAAAAGATGACGATAGGGACTATTTACAAAAAATTTGAGATTACAGGGACGAAATCTTAAGAATTTTTTTTACAATGACTAAAATCAAAATTGGTGAACTTTGTAGGGACCAAAAATTTATTTAAACCTTTAATATACATGCTGATAATTTTTTTTTTGTAGAAATCTTTGTCCTGAAAAGAAAAATAGAAACAAATTAATTATTAGTGGATTTGATTGTAATAATTATTATAATTTGTAGATTTGAAAAATACATTCTTAAAAGAAAATTAATTAAATGAAAATAAGTAAATGATATGCATATTTGGTAATAATAGTTATTAATTATTAGTAGATTTGAAAATATATCAAATAAAAGTTTAAAAAAATCAAAAAAAAAAAATTTAATGTAGGTGATGCAAGTATGCAACGTGGCTCAGTGAGGAGAGAGATTGTGGAGAATGAGTTGCATTTAAGAATCAATTGCTCTAATTTAATATATAATTGTTGATTAGTAGTAGATTTGGAAATTAGTATCGCACAGTGTGTACACAATCTTGAAATTAGCATTAGTATTGGAATTGTTTTCTAAAATAAAAAATTAAATAAGAATAATGAAGTAAAAATTATAGTAATTATTGTAATTATATCAATCATTTAGTTTTCTAAAAATTAAAATAATTAAATACAAAAATAAGTAAAAGAATTTTGAAAAGCATTTAAAAATGATGTATGACGCATTGAGGATAAGAGAGCTTATAGAGAATGATTCGAATTTAGATTCAGTGCAGTCAAAAGTCATTGCATTTACTGCATTCATTAATATACATGGTTGGATCATAATATTTCAATTTTTTAATACACGTCCAAAAGCACGAAGGATGTATCTCAATGAATACAGTGATTTTTAACAACAGTGAACCAAAATCCGAATGATTCAACGTCTAATTTAAAAGTGTCGCTTCCACTGCCACCGTTACCCTTTAAAACATTTAATGTCATTTTCTTATCCAATATTAAATTAGTTTCAATTAAATTTAAAATTGAATATAAGAATGATAATGATATTGATTTGCCCAATAATTAACTAGAATAACGTAATTGTAAAAAAAAATAGAATAATAACGTGATAAATTCATTTATAACAAATGATTTAAAGGCTTAATCAATTTTTTAATCCCTTCAAATTAAGGGTGGTCACGGGTCGGGTTGAGTTGGGTAGGCCGTTGGGTTTAGTGGGTTTTGCGACACCCCTTCTAGGGTTCTCACATAGTTACCCAAAAGCGGAAAATTATATTATTAATCACTAGTTACTTTCGAAAAATATACTTTAAAGTAAACGTCTCATTACGAAAATAGAGTTTTTTTTAAAACATCGAACCATCTAGAACGTAAACAAACGTGTGTGTGTGTGTCTATATATATATATATATATGCGTCATCATTTAAATACACACTATATCTATTAGGAGATCCCAAAAGAGCCATCATAAGTATAGGCTATTCTCCATCATCAAACTAAGTAAAGAAAATAAAGACATATACATATCAGTAACGAGCAGTCCAGAACCATATCAAAAACTCATGGCTCTCAGTAGCCAGATCAAAAACTAACAAGACTCGCTCCCCAGAACTATACCTATAGCTGGTCAAGCTAATCAAAACCATTAGGGAGATCATGATGATCAACCCCACCTACAGCAGATGTATCTGATGAAGATACCTCCGCTCCCGCTCCCTCGTCAGAAGAATCATCATCATCGACAGCAGAAGGGTGGAACTCAAGATCGTCCTCAAGGTACTCATATGGGTCCTCCTCGACCTCATTCAAAACTACCTCAACAGGAGGTACTGCTGGTCCTTCTATCAGAATCGGAATCAGCTGAGGTGGCAAATCAAGTAACCCGTGCTCAGTCAAGTACTGTAAGTATAGCCATACCGGAGGTAGAGATACCTCAACAGTCTCCACAACATGCGTCTTTCGCTGCGGTCCTGCCTCTACTGTGCCAACAACCTCTCTACTAGGGTCATGATAGGTGGCGCTGAGTGCCCCAGGGTTTATCTCCCAGGCACCACCAAAATGAGCGCGATCCAACATGATCGACCGAAGCCTCGAATGTGCCAGAGGCATATCCGGTTCCATCTAATCTCAGACATAAAGATATATGCACAAGTAGAGAAACCATAAATAAAACATGCAAGAGTGAGAAACCAATATATGGATTTTACTCGACAACTACATGATAGACACCACATAAAACACATACACATATATCAACACAAGCATTCATAAGCAAATAGTTTATCAAAGGGTTTAACACCCCAAGCGTCATCATTTGAAAAACTATGCATGAACACTTCATATTCGTCATCTAAATTCGTACCTAATCTCATGAGATATCCCAACACATGGTGAGTTGATCAGGCTCAATTGTCATCCCATGGCATAAAGGCACGCAGCCATAACCCATTGCACACTGTCCACACCTAGGGCATCAGTGATAAAACCGTAAATGGGGTTTCATTGTCCAACCAGGGCACAATGAAGAAAATCGTAGCATGAAATACCTGACGTCGCAAGGTAATCACACATAGAACCGTGGGCACGTCTGCCAAATGCATGCAAAACACTTTGCTCATAACATTTTTCTTTGTGTTCAATCTTTCTTTGCCAAAGCTCAAAATGGCTTACGACTCACATAGTTTTAACATCTTTAAAACTTTCATTACAACACAGGACCTCATAGTCTGAGTGCTCAATCACGACACCTCTCGACCGATGCACTAGTCATAGGTTCGTGGTAATAAAAAATATCTTAAATGTTTAAACACGTACAGTATACACCATGTATACAGTAGACACCAAGTCTACAGGACCTCAAAGTCCAAAGGACCCCAAGTCCATAACAACAAAGAACCTTAGTACCCCGACGTCTCGGTTACTAAGTTCACCACGACTTTTAACATGGTTGAATTAGTTTTGCTTTCGGAAATTCTTTTCAAATGGGAAACTCTTCAATAAAATCTTTAAATAATAAAACTTAGTTTTCACAAGGGTGAGTCACATGAGGTTTTAAACTTACTTAAACTATGTACTACCGTTTCAAAATACTTGCCGTCGACGCTTTTCCAAATTTGCCGTCAATTATCACTTTTAAAGCCTTTTAAGCTAAAACTTAGCTTTTTCCACTTAAATAATTTTCTAGAATCATAATTAACTTATTTCAACAATTAATTTCATAAAATAACTTTTTATAATATTACGAAATTTCTTACGTAAAAATTAGCAGTACAAAAATAATTTCACGGTTTCGCTTTCACTTTCACTATAACTCATAATTCACTCTTATAGTAATAAATCATTAAAATAATGATATTTTCCAAAATTCCTTCTTTTTCCCAGATAAAATTTTTCATTAATATTATATACCAATATTTTACCGTTAAAACATTGAATATAATTATGAAAATTCTTAAAGCTTTTATCCAAATAATTTAATTGGGCACTGACAACTGTCAGGCTTCTCAAACAACAACCAACAATAATATCACAGAGATATTCTCAGGCAAATCATGCATCACAACAGCATAATATAATTGCAGATAAACAATTAAACGCAATTAAACCAACACAGATACAAATATCATAACTTAAACAACTTAAATAAATACTAACAGACAAATAATTACAGACAAACACAGGATAGCATATAGCCATCGAATATATCCCTCAGGTAATCCCCTCTTACCTCTCGTAGAATTCTCAGCAGAAAAAATTGCTTCGTCGAATGTCCGGTTCTCACGTACACAACGGAATAAATTCAACATTCACCAATAAAATCAAATCATTACTAATCAAATAATTAAATCCATCAAAATCCTTCCTACATGGTCACGGTCTCAAGGGTCTTGGTGATTAAAAATTCCTAATCATGATTAAGTCATGGATTAATGATCCTTAATTAACCAAGATCATGGATTAGTGACTGAACAACTAAGTTTGGAAATCAAAACTCCCTAACTCACACACCTAGTTTCGGCCATGACATTTTCATAGGGCTAGGGATTTTTGTTTAACAAAACAACTCGGATTCCCTACACATATATACTAACAAGCTAATATACATGATTATTTACAAAAGACATGAACAAAATCTCCTCCAACTTCACCTCTATAGGTTCGGCCTTGATGAGTAAAAAGGGAAGGAAATTTTTGATTTCAACATACTCTTGGATTTAGAACATATACATGATGACAAGAACATAGAAATTGGTTTCAAACTCAGGATTTTTCTATGATTTTCTATGATTTATCAAAGTTAAGAACAACTAAGATGAACATGAAAAATAAAGCTTTGAATCATGAAATGGTTTGAAGACACAATGACTAAAAGATGATGAGGATGAAGAATCACATATTGGAATTGAAAAATTATCAAGCAATCTTCAACCTCCTTCACAAACTTGGCTTCTTTGTGTGAGAGAAAAATAAGAACAAGGTAGAACACTTGAGAGCTTTTGAGAAAGTGTGAGAATATGTGAGAAAGTGTGAGAATAATCATGAAGCCACTTGACTCATCAAGTTTATGAGCAAGTCATGGGCCTTCCGCATTGGGCTTGAGGAAATTCACTTGAGCCGACTTGATTTTGCATCATGAAAATTGCTTAAGACATACACTTGACAAGGAACTTAAATGAATGAAATTGGTATCATGAAAATGAATCTTTGGTCATGACATTTGGGCTCTAGGCCGCAGTCCTTAATGGGTTTGGATGACAAGAATTTGGCCCATTTCACTTAGTGTATCACGAAAATTAGTTTAGGGACCAAATGTAATTAATAAAAAGTTTAGGGGTCAAAATGCAATTATCAAAAATTTCTAACATAACCCTAAGCCACATTAAACCTCTCACATGGATGACTCATCCCTAAGATAATATAGGGTTTATCCACTTATCGAGTCCCGAAACTCCCGTAATCAGCTCCGTCGTTCGCCCGATTGAGTATAGCGTCCGTAAAACGTATATTATTTCACTTTTTATTAAATATTTCAAAAAATACACTATCATAGGAAATAAAATAAAAATCTTAAGTTTTTTGTTCACGAATTAAAATTAGGACTTTTGAGCAGTATAATTATACTGTCAATGGAATTCGCGGGCCGGGTTTCACCTGACTTTCCAACCTAAATTTTAATCGTAGCTTTCTACATTCAAGTAGAATTGAGTGGTAAAAACCGTTTATTTAAAATGATTTTCTAAAACTTAAATAATCATATAAACATATTTCTGTTATTTAAAACAGTGAAAAACAGGGTGTTATAGGTTTTAACACTCAACCGAGTCAAATGTGAGTGAGTTGTATTGGAGTTGTCAAAAAAATTTATGAAACCTGAATCAACCCAACCCGACCATTTACAGGTTGGGTTGGGTACTCGGCTCTGGCATGAAGCACGCGGATTTCAACCCTTAGATCGGGTCGGGTCGGATCCTCGAGACAGACTGGCCAAAAGAACTTGAAAAAAGGTGGAAAACCACAAATAAACCTAATCTCCAACTGAAACCAAATTAAAACATTACACTGAAACCAAGTTAAAACATTACATTGAAGTCATCAAAGTTTACCAAACTACATTCTACAAACATTACAATGGTATTAGGGATTAAAGATTTGGGATTAGGGATTAAGGATTAGGGAAGAAAAGACAAAAAAAGTGATTACTATAAGAAAAATAACCCAATTCCTGTTGATTAGGGATTAAAGCATAGAAAAATAACCTAGTTTAAGTTTAATGTAGTGTATGGGTTCGGTTGGGTTCAATGGGTTTAGAAATCTGAAACCCAATATCCAATTCATACTCTATGAGTTCTGTATGTTTTTACCCAAACCAACCTAATCATTTGAACCAGCCTACAAAATCAGGGTTGGGTTGGGTCGAGTTTGTGGGTCTACCTAGACCCGTGACCACCCCTACTACAAATATAGACAATTTTGGTTTTGGTCTCTATCTTTTTTCCATAAGGTTTTGATATTTTTAACTTTTAAAATGTTGGAACTAATCCTTGCTATCAAGATGTACCGTTAAGTGCTAATATGACTAATGGATTGTCACATCAGCACTTTCAGGTGCTCTTAAATATAAATTTTAATGTCATGTGACATTTAAAAAATAAAAAAAAAATGGTTTTAGTCCCTGTACTTTTTTCCTTAGGTTTTGGTCCCTGCAAATTTAAAAACGTTAGAATCGGTCTTTGTCTTTAGTTCCCAGCTATTAAGTGGTAATATGACTAATGGTATGCTACATCAGCAGTATCACGTGGAATAAATTAATAATTTCAAATGTCAAGTTGGATTAAAAAGATCATTATTATATGTTTATAATTTATAATTATTTATATTATGTAGAATTATCTCAATGCTGCTCTTCATTTATATTTTGAATGTATTATTAGTTGAACAAAACTGTATCAAAACTCGGTAATAGAAAGATTTGATAGACTAAAGCAATCAATGAGCCTTTGTGATAGCAGCCATTGGGGGTTAGAACTCGAGCGTGTGCCATATGAAGCCACTTCGTTAAGCATTGCGCCATGCGGTATAAAAAACAAATAATAATATTATAATAAAATTAAAATATTTGAATAATTGTATATAATAAATAATAATATTAATAATTATAAAGCATAGAAATATTAATAATCGTCAATGACTATTTTCCATTTTCATGCCCAATAATAATATAATATGTATATTGATATCAATTCTAATTTTTTCTTCAATTTTTAGTTCATGTTTTTTTTTTTTGACGCAAACCAAATCAAGCTATTTCATTAATGATAATGTTCCAAATATAATTAGGAATATGATTAAAAACCATGTGATTAGCGTAACTGATAGAAGCTTTTGCTAAAGTATGAACACTACCATTTGATTGTCGCCTAGTGAAAACAATTTGGAAGTTGTTGCTAGAAAATAAAATGGTTCTACATGCAGCAAGAATAGAACCATACTCAGACATATCAAATTTGGCCTTGTACACATCATCAGCAACCTGCTTGCAGTCCATCTCGATGATCACATTCTGTTTGTTCATGGAAGAGAGCCAAGTTAGAGCTTGGTACAACCCCCACACTTGGATTCGACTTCTCTGCCTTTGTGGTGGGTAAAGGTAGGTGCCCTTGGCTAGTTTGAGTCGTTGGATCTAGATCCTTGTTGATCTGTCCATTCATTTAATTTATCAATTATAATTTTTATTAAATCTATTTTTCTTTCGTATTCTGTACAATCACAGTACTCACAATGATATTTCATGTGTTTATTACATGTATCAGTGGCTTCATCTTTTAATTCTTGTATCAAATCTTTTAATCTATTTTGATTTGTTAGATCTCTCATGCTTAGATAGTGAACAAATTTTTCAATGTATAGAGTACTCATTATTTAGCTAGTACTTAGCTCTGATACCAATTCGGTACCACTCTATTTTTTCCCAGGTAGTGGTAGTAATTAGGCATAATCGGGATATTTTTCATGCATAATTTGTGTTACTAATAATTCATACCCATAATCCATTATAGATTCATCTATTTCCATTATATCTTTGATTAATTGATCTCGTTCTTCTTCACAAAATGCTAACTGAATTCTTTGTTGAATTTGTTTTAGATAAAGCTTTTCTTGCCAATGTTGGTGTTTTAATTTGTTAATTATTATTTGCTTACAATCTATGGGTATTTTCATTATCAGAATACTTAATATTTCTTGGTCCATTTTAATCATCCAGTAAATCTCATTCTTCATATATATCAGATAATGATAGTCTATCATATTCAAAACCTAATTATATTTCTTCCATATAGTTCCATTCTATATCTAACGAAATAGTTGCAAGATAATAATCTTCTTGTCTAAATTGGGCTTTTATCTGTTCAATGATTATTTGTTTGCAATCAATAGGTAAATTCATTACTAGTACACTTATTATTTCATTTTCTGTTTGCTCATCAAACTCAGAATATATTTCCATTATTTCAATTAATATCTTCGAAAGTTGGTGCCGTTAATTTAAAATAACTAGTCGTTGGTTGATAAGGCTTTTTCGAAATTATTCCTTCTATTTGTTCTATTTTTTCCATTATTAGTCTTTTATGTTCTTCTCTTTTATTTCTTATATTATTAAGCTCTTTTTCTTTTTCTATAATATATTCTTCCATCTGCTTCCGATTTTTATCTTTATTATCTTTTTTAAGATAATTATCATAGATATTTATAAAGTCTGTTATATTCTTTTTATCTTGATTTATTTTATTATATGATTTTTCATAAATATTTCTTAATTTTTTTCTTTGTTCATATTCTATTTCTTAGGTATTGGGCTAAGTCTCTGACTTGATTTGACAATTTATTTATGTTTTCATCTTCCTTATTATTTTCTGTTTCAGAGAAAGTAATTGGTTTGTGTGTCTGCCTAAAACTTAGTGATCTTGGATTTCTTATAGAAATTCCTAATTCTGTTAAGTCATTTCTTTTAGGATAATAAATCTTTCCTATTTCTTCGAAAAGTCTTGGTATATCTATTCTATCATTGTTTCTAAACGTAATGCTATGACGTGAGTTTGTTAGTGCATATTTGACACAATAAGTAATTGAGAAAATCTTGTCTCCTGATCTCATTAAATTATTTCTTAAAAATCTATGTTCCATAGTTAAAGATTGGTCTAATCTTTGAGTATCTAATGGTATTCCAATGTTTGGGTGTATTTCGAATTTTAACTTAACATAGGCTAAGTTTCCTTCGATTACTCCTAATATTTTATCCTTTGGATCTGTTATTCTATCATCCTTTAGAACTAATTCAATAGGTGAATCTATTCCTTCTTGAAAGGTTGCTTTAATTAAGACTTGTATTGCTCCTATATGAATGTAACCTATTTTCTTTCTATGTGATTCCTTTTTTAAATTCCTTTTTAACTCAATTAATTTCTTCTTGTTTAATAATTGTATACAGGTGTTTCCTTGTGTTTCAGATATATCTACTGGTGTTTCATTGATTATTTTTCCATAATATATTTTTTTTTTCTGGTTAAATCGTTTCATTATGCCTCCTAATTTTTTTATGTTTGCGTTTTTAGATAAATTTAAGTCTTCTTTCTGAATCTTTTGAAAAAGTTTTGGATCTATTAACATACTTCCTTCATAGTTTCCGTCTTCTTCAGTAATTTGTAAATGTTCTACATCAGTATTATTGATTATTTCTTTTTCTATTTTAGACATGATTAATTTCTAGTATAAACTGAATAAAATTAAATGGTTTACGAGTCATACCTGATCTGATGTTTGAAGTGATTCTGGGTTCTTTGGTCCACCGCAGCTTCCGTCTAAGTCAAGTTGGAATTTCAACGAGTAGTTGGAAGTAATGAAAGTAAAGTAGTAATGAAGTAGAGGAATATATGAAAGTAGTATTTGTTTATATATAAACAGTAGTGAAGTACATAGAACTGGGTTGATTCCACACTCAAGGAATCGCTAAGCATAGCTTAAAACTTCTCAGAGAGAAGAGGTGAGAATTGAAACACTTTCCAAGTTCTGCCTTCTCCTTTGCCTCCGAGGGCTTATTTATACAATCAGGGGGGCTAAGTAATTTACAAAAGAGTCCCTACATTATTACAATCAATCAGACATTTGAATAATTCTTGATGACGTCATTGCTTACATCATCCCTCTATTATTGTTTGATGACGTCAGTGCTTACGTCATTCTTCAATAATGACTTCGTCTGAGTCCTTGTCATCTTGCCGACAGTCTTTTTGCTTTACGCATCTTTCACATGCGTGATTGCCATTCTCCTTAATCATTGAGCACAACAAGTTAAGGACAGCTGGCTGGTAGTTCATCGAAAGTCCTTGTAACGTGTAGAAGGGTAATTCGAAGTTCGTCAGTAGTGCTAGATCTCTTTCTCTAATCAATTTTCCACTAGTCTTGCTGAGTAGCAGAGTATGTGGACCTTTGTACATAGCTTTGATGAAAGAGTCTTTTCCAATGATCTGGCATTGAGTAAAAATGCTTGCTAGTTGATTGGCTAGAATTGTGATAATCTTTTCTTCGTCATAAGTTTCTCCAGTAGGTTCATCTCTCATAGAGAAGCTATTATTACTTACTCCAATAAAGATTAAATTCTTTGTGGGTTGTTTTGTGGCAAAATCTGGGTAGGTTGAATAGAACTTCAAGAAGATAGTTCTATCTTTTGCAACATTTCTTTGATAGTTCTGGATGGCTTCTTTTAAACTGTATGGAAATAATTTGATTTCCTCCAAGTCTTGGCTGAGGTAGAGACATTCGATAAGTCCAAACTGGAACATATTAAATGTAAGAATCGATGTTGCTCCGGGAGTAATTACGGCTTTAACACCGAAAATGTTTCGATTAACCATGTAAAAACAATTAAGTTTTTCCTTTTCAGACCAGTTGGTCAATCTTTTCTGGTTTTCATAAAATTTTTCTTTAGAAAATTGAACTTGTAGTTCATGGTCTTTTCTTGAAGGGATTTGGTAGTCATCAATGGAGGAAGGAATTCTTCCGAGTATCCTTAATGAAGTTTTTTGAGCTGGTGGAGTCTTTATGGTTTCAGAGAAAGTCCTTGGGCCAAGATAAACTTCTTTTCCCTTGTCTTGTTCTTTCTGGTAGTCTATCAAAGCTTTTTCAGCTTCTTCCTTGGTACGAAATCCTTTGTGATGGACTCCGGAATTCCAATGCAGTGAGGGGCTGCTTTGTGCCATTCATTATAAACACCTGGGTGTGGTCCATTGAAGATAGTGTACCATTTTTCATTAGTGCTTTCTTGTACCTGTTGTTTTATATTTCTCATAGGATCTTCTTTGATAGATTCTCCTTTGGCTTGTAATTGAAACTCCAGTACTTCAATGTTTGCTTTAATCAAGTCTAGCTCCATTATTTTCTGCTTCTCGAGCATTCTTTGATATTGAATCTGCTTCTTTATGTCTTCAGTTGTTGACTGCTCCATTCTCTTGATAAAATATCTGCAAGAACATTTTTATCTCCCTTAATGTGAGAGATTGAGTAATTGTATTCGGCAAGCTTCATTTGCCATCTAATCAATCGTCCTTGTTTGTAAGTTCCTTTATGATTTAAGTTCTTAAAACCTGCAACATAAGTAGAGTCGGTTCAGACAATAAAGTCCTTATCCAGTATATAAATCCGATGTTTTTCCAACATACGGATCAAGGCCAATGTCTCTTTTTCATGAGTGGGATAATTAATCTCACTATCTGAAAAAGTTCCTGACATATATCGGCACAGTAATTCATTTTTATATCCAGGGGGTTTTGCTTTCATAACACCTCCCCAACAGTCATTTGAGGCATCAGTCTCAATAATTATTATATCGTCATCTGATGGATGATATAGCTCAGGAAGATCCTGGCATAAGTCTTTCATTTTTATAATTAGTCTATCATCTTCATCAGTCCATGTCCAAGGGACATCTTTCTTCAGCTTTTGCTGGAGTATTCTTCTTTCGGCTGCAAGATTCCTAATGAAACCTTCATTTGAAATATATGTTAATAGTCCAAGAAATCTTTGTAAATCCTTTTTGTCCTTTAATGTTGTTGGAAAATTTTGAAGTTTTTCTAATACATGTTGTTGCATTATTATCTTTTCTTTTTCGATTTCTAATCCTAAATAATTAATTCTATTTTGATCTAGGACAGCTTTTTTCTTGCTTAAGACTATTCCATGTTCATAACATTTGTTAAGAACGAGTTCTATCTTTTTAAAGTGATCATCTAATCCTTTATTTGAAAAGATTAATATATCGTCAATATAAATAAGACAAAAGTCTTTAAATTCTTTAAGTATTGAATCTATTCTCCGCTGAAATATTCCAGGTGATTGCTTTAATCCCATTGGGAGTACATTCCATTCATATTGACCTTGGGGACAACTGAATGTTGTTAGAGTCTTAGATTCTTCAGTCAATCTAATTTGGTAAAAACCTGATTTGCAATCAAAGGTGCTAAACCAATCCATATTTCTAATTCTTTCAATAATCAAGTCTTTTCTTGGAAGAAAATAGGCATCTCCTTCCATAGCATCATTAATTTGCTTATAATTAATTACTATTCTTCGTTTTCCTCTTTTTATTTCATTATGATTTTCTACATAAAAGGCCGGTGCAGAGTGTTTACTATTTGATGGTCTAATTAGTCATTTCTTATGCATTTCATCAATGTCTTTTGCAAATTCATCTCTATCTTGTTTTGTGTAAATCATTGGTTTACATTTTACCTCTTTTGTGGGGTCTTTTAATTTTAATTCAACTAATTCAGTATTTTTGTTAATTCTTGGGTCTAAAGGGTTTTCGCTACAAACATTTTCTAAAAGTTCTTCTATATGAGCTGGTATTATTCTATTTGGTTCTAAATTGACTAATATATGGCGAATTTTTGTGCAAATTAAGCTAATAATCTCACCACGTTTCAGCTGTTGAAACTTTGATGAATAAGTACATGCAGAAGAGTGGATAATTGGTATTTTAATAATTTCCCGTTTTTGTTTTTGATAAATATATGGGGTTTTTTAAGTAATATATGTTAGATATTGACAAAATGGTTGATACAATCTTAAGAAATTATTTCCAATAATTATATCCAATCCAGTTTCTTGTTTATATATCGTAGGTATTATAAATATTTTGTTTTGTATTATCAAAGTAATTCTTTTTGCTATCCAGTACAAAGAGTGTATTGATCCATCAACAATTTGTATTTTTAATGGTTTTTCCAATCTTTCCCAATTATCAAGCGATAGGTTTCATTTTGCAAGGCATAGACTTGTTCCAAAGATCTATACAAAGCTTCTTTACATTATTACTTTTTTCTATCACTATTTTTATATAGGTATTATTCGAATTCTCCTTCTTCTGAAGAAGATTCATTTTCTGTATATTCATATATACTTATTTCTGAATTACTTAATTCTTCTAGTGGTTCGAGTTTATATATCTGGTAAACTTGTTTTATTAATTTTGATTTTTCCTTAAAATCTTTATCTTTTCTTTGGGGGCATTCGTTGGCATAATGTCCTTCAACATTACATATCCAACATACACATTTCTTTTTTCCCTTTGGGCAATATTTCTTTGGTGTTGATTTCTTTCTTCTAAAATATTTCTTTTTATTATTTTTGTAATAATTTTTCTTTCTAGAATAAGTCTTTCGTAAGTTTGGTCTTTTATGGTATTTTTCTTTCTTTTTATTTTTTTATCACAACCATATTTACCTGATTTTTCTATTTCTGGGATATCACAGCAAATAACAATACTTCCTCTATTCAATTGTCTTATTGTTTCTCTATTCAAGCATTGTTCCTTTAATTCTTGGTATAAAAGTTTAATAACTCCTCCTAGAGTATTTGCTGTTTCTTCATGTTTCGATTCCCATAGTTTATTAATTTTTGAATTTAATGGATAAGGTAATTTATCTATAAAGAAATATTTATATATCTCCTTAGTTTCTTCATTTAATTGATAATAGTATTTTTGATATTCGCAGATGAAACTTTCGATCTGGCACATATCACATATTTGCATTCTATTAAGATGTGATTTGACATTTTCAATTAGAGTTTTATTTGTCTTTTCTCTTTGTTCCATTAAATTATGTCCTAAGAATTCTTGGTGTATTAATGTCATTATTAATTTAACATAGTCTGAGCTATTATCTACCATTCTTCCAAAGTTAATCCATTCTGCATCCTTAATACTTAGTAAGAATTTTTGTACATTTCCTGTTGTTTTGAATGTCACAAAATTTTTGGTTTCTATAAAGTTTAGTTGTTTAAATCTTTCATCAGTTAGGATCATTAGGATTATTTCGTTCGTCCATCTTAATAATACATCTTCTTTATTTCTAATACAGTCAAGGTCAAGTATATTTCCTGTATTATGGTATCGAGGTTTAAATTCCTCTTGAATCTTTGTCCATTTATTATCTTTCTTGCAAATCCTTTATTGTACATGGTTTCTTCTTCATACTTATCCCAAGTTCCGTTGGGTGTATATTTATATTCTTCCCATTTTCTTTTAGGGTTTTTTCCACTATATTCTCCTCTTTCCATTTTTATATGGTTCTCTTCAGATTCTGAAGATGAGCTGTAATTTAAGATTATTTCCTCATTTTCTTTATCTTCCATATTTTTATCAATTTTTTCAATTTTGTGTATTTGATCCTTTTCTTCTTCAACTATTTTAAGTTGTTCTAATAATTGTTGAATTTCTTCTAAATCATTTGATTTTCTTAATGTTTCCATATATTCTTCTTTTATCCCCTCCATGAGGATACAGGTGTAGGTATCCATGAAGATTCTTGTTCTGGTTCTTGTTTAATTATTATTCCTTTTAATTTCTTGGATCCTAAAATTTCTTCTAGTTCATTTTTTGTTATACATCTATTATTTTCTTCATATTTTAATAGGTCTTCTAATTGTTCTAGAATAATTTTTATTTTAGTAATGTCTTCGAGTTCATCCATTTCTTTTCCTTTACTTATATTATATAAAGTATTTTTAATGTTTTTTATTTCATTTTGTCCTTTTTGTATTTTATTGCAAGTGTAATTTGCAATTTTATCAGTATTTTCGATCAATTGAATGATATTTTTATTAATTTCTTTCATAATTCTTTCTAATTCTTTGAACCCTGCTTCTATATCTTCGGATAATCTCATTATCCTATACAATTTTCTAATTCATGTTTTAATCGTCTTATTCTCTTTCTAACCAATTCTTGGTGGTAAATAATATATTCATTTGGTTCTAGTTAGGGATGGAAATAGGCCAGGCCAGGCCAGGCTTTAGTTAAATAGGTCTGACCTGTTTCAAAAATATAAAGCCTAAGCCTGGCCTATTATCTGACGTAGGCTAATTTTAAGGCCTGGCCTGGCCTGGCCTGAAAGCATGCTTAATGGCCTGTTTCACATTAACATACTACTAAATAAGCTGAACCTAAACTCCTATCAATAAATAGGCCATTGACTAAACAGGCCAATAGGCCAACACCTAATACCAACTAGCAAAAAAATTAAGCACATATAAACTACTAATATTTGTAAAGAAAAAATTAAAGTAGGTCTCAAAATTCAAATTAATAAAAAAAACCAAATAAGCCTCAGGCCATAAAATACCAAACACTAAAATCACATAATAGTAACAAACACATCACCAAAATATATAATTTTGGGTTATAGAAGAAACAAGGAGAGGCGAAAAAAGAAGAGGAAGCACCAAAACAACACCAGAAACAACAACCTTCATTACATTTATACCAATGCTATTACAACACCAGATCTGAGATGACCCAGTAGTAAATAGATCTGAGATGATCCAGGTAGAACTGACACCGCCGTGTCCAGCTCTCCCCTCGCCAGACGGCGTTACTGCCATCACCTCCCAGCGCCGCCCACGCCACCTCAAGTCAGCCCGCCGCCGCGAGATGTAACCACCGAGAGCCACGGTTCCGTTTGAACTGGATCCGTCGCGAGGCTCCGTCACGAACCACCACGAGGCCCCGTAGAGACGCTGCCTACGACCGAAACAAAGACGAGATGCTCAGACTCGCAGATGGAAGGAACTAAAAAAGGTAATGACGACTGACAAGGAAGCAGGGAGAGGAAAAAAACGCAAAACTTGTAAGTTGTAACTGAGGATGGCGGCACAATGGAGGGGAGATGAAGAGGGAGGGGGTTTATTTCTTTGAAACGTGAATAGGGTTTCTTTTTAACACTCCAGAATAATATGGGGGTTTTAAATGGCTAGGATTAGAAATAATATATTTAAATATTTAATTTTTTTAATAAAATTAATATTGTATTATATATTATATATTTAATTTAATTAAAAATAATATTAATTTTAAGTAGGCCGGCCTACCAGACCTAAAAGGCTTTTTCATAAGCCTAAGCCTGGCCTATTTAACTAAAGAGGCTTTTTATAAAGCCTAAATATGACCTTTTTATTAAACAGGTCAGGCCAGGCCAGGCCTTAAGCAGGCCAGGCCATAGGCCCCTGTCGGGCGGCCTGGCCTATTTCCATCCCTAGTTCTAGTGTTTCTAATATTTCTAAGTATTTTCTTAATTCCTTAATATTTTGTTTTAATACTAAAAATCTATTCATCATTCTAGTTCGTTGGATAAATCCAATGGCTATTAATTATTAAAGTCAAGTTACTTTAAATAATTAAAGTTAGACAATTCTCATCCCCCACACTTCTGCTTCTGCTGCTGTATAATTCCTTTGCACAAATCAGTGAAGGCTAGGACGAAATCACCCCCTTCATTTCGCAAACCTGCACCTGTCCCCACACGGATCTTGTCCTTAAAAGTGGCTGCGTCGACATTGCACTTAGTGAAGCCTGACATGGGAGGCGTCCAACACTATAAGAAATCTGACATTTAGTAACGGACAATGTTTGTCACTAGATGTCAAAAATCCGTACGTAAATGTAGATATGACATTGACATACGGATAAATTATGTGTCAACTTTAAGGGGACAAATAGCTGTAGTTGTTTGTATGTCACTATAACCTTTACCTACGGATGATATACTTATACCTACATTTGCATCGGTTTGTCACTATTGGTTGTACCTACAATTTCCTTTGTCGTAGGTAAAAGTCATTAATTTGTAGCTACACCCTCCAACCATAGGTAAAAGACAAATATTAGTTAAAAAAATTCTATCTACCGACATTATTTGTTAATGGTTATTAAATGAAATATATTTTATTTTATAATTATAAATTTAAATTATATAAAATTTATTTTATATGAGATACATAATCCATAAAAATATGATCATACTTTTTTTTGGTAAGCAAATATTGTATTATAAAGAATACAAGGGATACTCAAACCCGTATCCAAAGATAAGGGTAAAAAGAACAAGAACAAGGTACATGTATAAGCAAGGTACAAGTTCAACCCAAAGAAAGAACACCAATAAGTTGAAAAAGTAACTAAGCCCCGCAAAGGAAAGAAACAACAGCACCCTGATCCACAGAAAAGACCGAAAGTAACAAAAAGTAAATGAGGTTCCTTTAGATAAGCAATGCCTGAATCCATCTGATAGGCATCTCAAATAAAACCCCCTGAAAATTGCAAGAGTAGCTTGATCATCCAACAAATTCATTTGCAAACTCATTTTTGGAATGCCTGTCTCCTGCATTCAACAAGCCATGAATTAGTATGCATAGTGATTAACCTCACACACAAGCACATGTAAAAAGCAAGGAGGAGGTGAAAGATGAAACCAAGAAAGCAAAGACCTTGGCTCAGCTCAGATTAGTCTCATATTGCATGCTCTACACTTTTAACATATTGTGATATGCCTCTCCATAAAAAATATTCATTGTCCATATCCAGCACTCATCCCTAACTAAATGTGAAGTGCCTTGATCACCTTCCCTAGGCTTATAATCAGTTTAAACTATCAATATTCAGAATAATTAAACATGCACAAAATCTTCATTCTGAGCACATCCTAAAACTAAATCTACTTCTAAAGAGCCAAGAGCAAGAACACAAACATAATTAAAAAGAAAATGAGAGAAAGGGCTGCTTATATATCAGACAAAATGGTCTAGATTCAAAACACATAATCTTCAAAGGATAATGTTGCGCTTATGGAGAAGATAGGAATTTTGCATTTGAAATTACTTGGATAACTATCTTTGATCTAATAAATGCTTCAATCTTTTTCCATTCACGGTCATACCTGGAATTGGATACCAAATAAAATGAACAAAAGAACGTGAGGATGTTGCAAAATGGCGAACCAAGACCACACAGGGAAAAAAATCATATTTGATACCATAAAGAATAAATTAATATGCTACATTCACCTTCTTTTAAAGGTTTGAAAGAAGAAGATGAAGAATTTGGAAGGAAAAAAAATTAAAAAATTTACCCTATCTGAAATCCCTTAATTTTAGAACTTGACATAAATTTGTAACAAAAACTAACAATTCTTCATAAGCAGCTATCTGGAACCATCACTGGACACACACACAGAAACCCATGTTACAGTTGCTTTGATAGCAGACTCGTCAGGAACTTTACTGGCAGCATGAATCCAAAGACGACCTGCAGATCAATGTCAATATGAATGTGTATTGTTATTTTGGAATAATATGTTGAAAGTTATTGGCTCAAATGTAACACCCGGGTGCCGACTAGGGCGAGGAGTAGTCGCCGGTGAAAACAGGCATAGACAAGGAGCGGCTCCAGGCAGGATTCTGTGTAGGTATGGACTATACAGTTGAGGAAAGCTTATATGAATTGATTGGTAGTATCTATATACTAACAAAATGCATCTTCTTTTCGGGAGCTCATCACTTAAAAACTCCACAAGACCCGTATTGGTATGTGGGGACAATCGTCAATCCATAGGGCATGTTACATAAAAAATGACACAGATGACAAACCAGTGATCTCTAGTCTTGCCTCAACCCATGCAAACCAGCACACAAAAAAAAAAAAACACATCAATAAAAAGTATCAAATGGCTAACCTCTAACAGAGATTCTTTCTCTTTCTCTTTCACGTTATCCACCGAAAGAGAAACTTGATAAAGATTATGATGTTACAAACACAAAATAACTCTATTTCTCTTAATTGTTTAAACAATATCTTCCTGCATCTGCTATGATTTAAGCAACCAATTGGTGAATGATAACAGAAGTTGATGCTATGATTACTTTCACCTACTCCTTCCAATGAATACCCTATAATAATAACATTTTCAATAAGATACCTTTAGATTATTTTGCAACGGTGTGCCACTCATAATAATGCGATGAGTACTTGGTATCTCGAGCAAACTTTTAGCTCTTTGTGTGCTTGGATTCTTTATAAGGTGTCCCTGTAGTTCAGAACCATTTGGGGCATGAGCAGGAATTTAACTTACACTATATTATTCACCTGAATCAAATTAAGAAAACAAGAAAGGTCTAGTATCTGAAGTATGTATGGAGAACATAAGAGAGTAGAACACACATATATCAAAAGCAAAAGCTCTCTCTGTGGTATCTTGGGTGGCACCACTTGTACATTGCTTTCATGATATAGCAAAAAAAAAAAAAAACATATTAAGGTGATTGTCACCTAATAAAAACCACCACAGTTTAAAAAATAATTTTTAAAGCACATCAAAATACGAAATAATTTCCAAATTTGCGCACCTCCCTTAAACGCCCCTAAACATCACCAGAACGTACCTGCACTATTGCAATATTCAAAACATTGAAAACGGTAATTATTTTATATCAAGACCTTCTTGAAACACTTTCATTTCTTTTACACAGGTAGCAAGCATTAAGTGTAAGAGGGTACCAAAACATGAAGGCCAGAACAGAATCAAAGACAGAGGAGATACCAAACGCTTTCGAGTTTTGTTTGCTAAACTAAGCTACACTAAATGGTAATGATATCTTATAATGCTGCCATGACAATTCAACTAAGCTTTCCTAAAATCCTAAAACTAAGCTTCAACTTCACAATTCAAGTTTCCATGACTTCTAAAGTAACAAACTAAATAAATTAAAGTGAACGCATAAAAAATTTCAAATCATAAATTATTTATCTCTAAAACTGAGAACAGATTCGAGAATAAAAAAATGAAATTAAAACTAAGAACAGATTCTCATGATGGATTATCGAAATACAATTTGCCCTAACGTAAAAATGAAATTTAAACCAATAAGATGATGAAATAACAATTACCATCGGTTTCAAGAAAAATCTGACACTGAATTTGTTCCAAAAGTGTCAAATAAGATGGATCTCGGAAGGTATGGGAGGGACAAGAAGAAAATCACGATTCATGCTCCAAGTGATCCGCCATAGAAAAACTCAAAGGGTAGAAATCAAATCAAAGGTTGAATCAAGTGTAGGGGAACTATGTATTCAACATTGTTAGAAGAGAAGAATCAAGAATCTTAGTGATTCTCTCCAATGCCGTTTCTACCTCTTCCTCCATTGACATGCGAAGTGCGAATTTGATTTTCGAGTTTATGAGAAATTAGAAGAAAACGACGTGAACTTGCAACTGGTTTTGAGCCGTAGGGTGACACATTCGATTGGGAAGGCAGTGAAAAGTAAAGGAGAGGCCTATGGCAAGCGAATTGAAGCGACCGATATGTAAGTATAAATTTGACTAAACCCCCAATTTGGTCCCTGAGAAAAATACTCGGGTCTGAAATAGTCCATATCCAAAAAAAACTATCCATTTAATCCTTAAGAATGTATTTCCGGGACAGATTAGTCCTTCTGTCAGTTGACCACCTTTGACCGCAGGTTAAATGCTGACGTGTCAGTTTCCATTCCAAAACGCATGCCGTTTTTTCCTTCTTCTTCATCTAGCTTCTTCTTCTGAGACACTAGGTATTGTTTACGAAAGAAACAACCACCACCGCCCAAAATCTCGTCACTCAGCTCTCTCCACCGCTTGAAATCTCTCGCACTCGCCCCTCTCCACCGCCTCCAACTCGCTTCTACACTAAGCCCTCTCCACCGTGGCACTCGTTCCAACAAATGCATCCCTTCCTTGCTTGCTCGATCTCGGCATCGTCGACGGAGCAAGCATTTAACAATTCCCCTTGCGCTTTAGGCCGGACCACTTCCTCCTTCCAAACAGAGCATAGCTCTTATCCCGTGACAACGATAGAGCAAACACACCAGTGATCTGTCGATCTCCTCCATCGATCTCCCTTTTCTAGATCGTACTACGCCATCACCATTGTTTTATTGTTTTTTGTCATCAATCTCGCTTTCTGTCTTTTTTTTGTTACTCCGGTTTCTTATTACTAGATCCACTTTTTGTTTTCAATCTCCCCTCTATGTTTGATTGCGGTGGTTTCTTGTTACTAAACAGAGCACTACACCGTCATTGAACACACTCTTATTGCCTTTTGTTTTGCCTTCGCCACCGCCGCGGAGATGAACCTCGAAGCAGCAAGGGTACTTGGAGACCCAATTGAGGGCTTTGCCCTGAAAATCTAGGGTTCTGAACTTCTTCTGGAGGGTGGTTAAGGGGATCTTGTGGTTGGGGTAGCGGAGGATGCTGTTCTTGATCTGATTGTTAACGATCCAACGGCGGTTGCGAGAGAGCGCGAATTCGAGGTCTGGGTCCTTCTTCATTGACCAGAGACAAAATGTTCGGAATCGGAGAAGAAGCCATTGTTGTGGATGGAGATGATGCTGATGGATGGCTCGAGGAATCATTCGTGACATGCAGATGAAGACTGGTTTTAGAATTCAGATGAGCTTCAAATCAAATGCAATTCTGAAAACCCTGCTTGGAGGATGAAGAAGAAGCTGGAGGAAGAAGAAGGAAAAAACAACATGCGTTTTGGAATGGAAACCGACACGTCAGCATTTAACCTGCGGTCAAAGGTGGTCAACTGACAGAAGGACTAATCTGTCCCGGAAATACATTCTTAAGGACTAAATGGATAATTTTTTTTGGATAGAGACTATTTCAGACCCGAGTGTTTTTATCAGGGACCAAATTGGGGGTTTAGTCTATAAATTTTAACCTATACCGACAGATTGTTTAGAATTGTAAAAAATAACATTTAGTGACAGAAGCCAGTCCATCACTAAAAACGTCCGTAGCTGTATGTAAGTTTTTTTGTAGTGCAACTAACATGCTCTGGTGACGTTGAGGTATCTGCATGGCTCGCATTTTTCATGCATGGCTCCAAAAATGAAGAACATCATCAGCTCTAGCTATAACTTGTTTGACTGTAATTTCAGCCTCTGCCTCCCAAAATTGTAAGTTTCTTTTCCTCCATAAGCTCCAAAGAAGCATGCTAAATCTTGTCAGCTGAGCTTCGTCCATGTTCCGTCCAAATATCTCAGATGGGAGATACTCGGCCGGAGAAAGTCTAGTGAAGTTGTTTTGGAATTTGCTTGACAGAATGTGAATCATGCTCCTACGTATCCAAATGGGAATCAAAGCAAACGTAGTTCTAAGTGAGGGGGTTGAGCCCCTATTTATAGATATTTTCAGTGCAACCGTTCGAGTAAGACGGTTACCGAGATCCTATTTGTTAGGATCGGATGGTTATTGCAGTTAGACATTGATAGGGATAAGGCTCCGAGTTATACGGAGAGATATTTGGACCAGCGAGATATTCGGCCCAGTCAGTTGCGGCTGGATAGCTCGGGGCCGAGATATCTTCATTCGTGGTCGGTGGAATAGGTCCGAGTAGTTATCCTTGGTTGTCGAGTGTATCAACAGGTCTTCGGCTCCATGGGAGTTCGAGTCACGGCCCGCTTACGAGAGTGAGCTCGGTCGTGTTGACAATCCTCGGTCTTATATCTTCGGCCAGTACACAAGCCCCCCGAGCTCCGAGCTTAAATGAGCGAAAGAGCTGATAAGTATGAAACCGAGCTTATTCTTCGGCCACCCAGACTTCCGCATTCCCAGCTGTCATTTCAATCAAATCTTTCCTCTTTGTCAGAGAAAGCAATCATTCCCCCTAATACTTCTGCGGCACGCTTTAGGTAAGAAACCCTAGAGTTCCGCGCCCATTTAATGAGGGGAAAATCAAAAGTCGCGCCTTTTGGGCTTTGATGGAACGTGGGCCGTTGATCGTGTTATCAACCGCAGCTACAAATACCCCCTCCGACTCCAACTCTCTTCTACCTTGCTTATCCTCCTTCGCCCTTCACCTTCGTCTTCCAAGTTTCTGCCATCACTCTTCTGCCTGTAATTCTTCAGGTACGCCCAGTCTCCTCCTTTCCCTCGTGCTTCTAAGTTTAATTTCTTCTTACCATATATGAGTTCATCCATGTCCTTTGAGTCAAATACCTCGCCTCTAATTGAGCGCGAGGTTTCCCCAATTGGGGGTTCTCCCTCCACCTCTTCAATTCCTTCACAGGAATTGAACATCGGAGAAGGGGAAACGTCCTCCTCCGGGTCGTCTTCCCCTGGGTCTGATTCCTCTGGGTCTGACTCTAAGTCCGGCTCTCCCACTCCCCAAGTTTCCAAACCCGCCGCTCGCAAACAACGCCTAAGGGTTCCAAAAGATCCTGTTCCCGATATTACCCTTCCTGGGTATACCTGGGTTAAAGGCGAGGTTGGGACATTTTTTTTCTGACTTTCAGACTTCAGACTCAATTGCTCAACTTCGGTCCCAAATTAATATCTCGGCGTCCGGCGACGAGTCCGAGTTTATTTGTTCTCCATGCTCGGGTACCGAGTGTGTCTTTCTCAGGGCTCGTCCTTCCGAGCCCCCCTTTACATACATGTACAAAACATTATTTGATAAATTGCACGTGTCTCTTCCTTTTACCGAGTTTGAGTGTGACGTTCTGAGAACCATGAACGTCGCACCTACTCAGCTCCATCCCAAGGCTTTTATGAAAGCCTTTCAAATCTTGTGTAAATACCTCGGGATGGAGCCCACCACTCCAAAATTTTTGTATTTTTACCAAACAAGGTTTGGTGAGAAAATGGGATGGATTTCCCTTAATGGGCTGAACCGGAGAGGACTGCTTAGTCTATACACATCGTCGTATAAAGATTTCAAAGTCGGCTTCTTCCGAGTTCGCCCCTCGGGCTCTCACTCCTCCCACTTTTTTGATGAAAATAAATGCGCCAAGTTTCCTTTATACTGGCAATCCTCCCCCACAAAATTCGTTGGCTTTGAGTACCAATCCCTTCCGGCCGAGGATAGGCGGGATATAGACATACTAGAAAAACTTCCTCGGCCCCTCCATTGTGGATTCCTTCTAAAACTCCCCTTCTCATCTACTCTGAGAACTGACCTGAAAAGTAAGTGCTGTGCTTTTTAGTTTTTGAATCTTTTCTGTATGTGCTACTGTACTAACAACTCTTTCTTTTTCGCAGTCGTTATGGGGAAATTCGACTTCTCCAAGCTTTTAAAGGCTGCTGCAAAAGAGGGTCAGGGTCCCTCCTCAACTGAGAAGAAGAAGAAGAAAAGACCTCCTCCTACCAAGGCCTCTGCGAAGGGGGCTTCATCATCCGCCCCTCAAAAAAGAAAGAGGGTAGAGGTTGTAGTTGACACCGAAGATTCTCCCCCTCCTCGCCCAAGTCCCCCACACCCTACTACTCAGGAGACAGGAACCGCGGGGCGAGAAGAACAAAACCCTCCTTCTACCGAGGTGAAGTGGTACAACACTTCCCTAAAAGCAGGGACCTCGTCCCTTTGGGGCGAAGATGTCAACCCCTTTCCTTCTTTCGACTCGAACTTCCTGAAGCCCGCTGATCTCCGGCTAATGAAGCAACAAGGGGCTCAGTCTGGCATGGAGGCTCTATCAACCTACTGCATCCGAGCTGCTGCCTTGGCCCGCTCTTGCAGCCGAGATTTAGTGGATGCTGAGAGGAAGTCTCGGCAACTGGAAACCGAACTGGCTTCTATTGAGAAGCTGAAGGGGGATTTTACCCGGACCTCCACAGAGCGTGACGAGCTGGCCAAGACTAATAATCTCCTGAACACTACCATCACCGAGTTGAATGGCCAGAACTCCGAGTTTAACACCAAAGCAAAATTTGCTGAGGAGAGTAAAGCTCGGGCTGAAGAAGGTAGAGCTCGTGCTGAAGAGGAGCTCAAGAAGGATCAAGCTGAAATTGAGCAACTTAAAGCTGCCTTGGAGGCCGAGACCAAGGCCAAGATGGAGCTCCAGGAGGATGTAAAAGAGGCCACTAACTGCATTATCATCGAGCATCGGAAAGGTTTTGACAAGGTCATTGCTCAAGTTGAGGTTCTTGCCCCGGAGGTTGATCTTTCGGGAGTAGATGTGAATAAAGAGGTGCTGAACAGTGAACTTATTCCCATAATTCCCGAAGAGGAGGAGGAGGAGGTGGAAGGGGCGGGAGATTCTCCTGGGGATCATATCGAGGACGAGGAGAGTCATAGGGACGAGTAGCTGTGTTAGCTTTTTGTCGTTTTCATCCCTTGTAACGGGCTTTTGCCCTTGTAATTTTGATTTGTCTTAATGAGAATTTTGTTACCATTTTGATGACTTTCTGTTCATCTTGTAGCCTCTTGTTTGGCCGAAATACCCTTTGAAGTATTTTTTATCTTCCGACGTTGTGTTCGGCTTGTTTAAACAAATCCTCGGTTAAGGCCGAGGTATTCTACCGTTCGTATCAAAGACGGACGGTAGTTGTCACACGTGAAACACATGATTCACGCCTTACGCATGCAGTCACGCATTATATGCTTTGGAAACCGCAATGGGTTCATGCAATTACTGCTTTTGCTTAGTTTCGAGATTCGTTTTTCCAACAAATCTTTTCCCAGCGCATATTTCTTCCTTTCCAACACCTCTTGCCCCTTATAAATAGGGCTGCTTCGCTGCTTCACTTGTTCATTCCTCATTCTCTTCCACCAGGAAAATTCGTCTTCCTTCAATCCGAGTAGTTCTATGATAGTGTTAGAGGTTTATGCTCCCCTCTCCCAGTTAACATCCTTTTTTGAGTTTCATAGCTGCCAAAAAGGATGTAAGTGGGAGATGGGATCCAGAACTCCTTTTATGATTTAATCCTCCAAGAAGGATGTTAACTGGGAGAATAGCAGTCTTCGGGCGTCGAGAAAGGGGTAGAGGCCGTCTACTCCCTGAGCACGCCGAGTACCTCATCGTCCAGCTTTCGCAGGGGGAAGTGATTACTTTCCCCCTTGAGGGAAAGTTGTGGTGTCCGACTGGGGGGACTACTGGCCACCTGATCTTGCCCTTGCCCTAATTGGGGGGACGACTGGCAAGCCGGGCGGGCCTTATTTTCAATTTCAGCTCTTTATGTAAGTCGTAGTACTTTCTAGTACTCGACTCGTATCTTGTTTTTACTTTCGGCATTGTACTCGGTTCTATTAAGAAATTTTAATGGCTCGGACTCGGTCTTTAGATTATAATTTTATTCTTCTTACTGCTCGCATTCTATTTTACTTAAATAATTTCAAAAGGCTCGAACTCGGCCTTCAGGCTCAAACTTGGCCTCAGACAATTTAATGGCTCGTACTCGGTCTTTAGGCTCAAACTTGGCCTTAAACAATTTAATGGCTCGTACTCGGCCTTTAGGCTCAAACTTGGCCTTAAACAATTTAATGGCTCGTACTCGTCCTTTAGGCTCAAACTTGGCCTTAAAATTTAATGGCTCGTACTCGGCCTTCAGGCTCAAACTTGGCCTTAAATAATTTAATGGCTCGTATTCGACCTTTAGGCTCAAACTTGGCCTTAAACAATTTAATGTTCGCAAAACACATACATCGGCAAATTAAGAAAACAAAACAATGTTCATAATAAATTCTTTTATTGGATAAAAAGGAAGTCTATGGTGTGCCTCGTTAAAACCTTCTCGGTCAAAACCCTTTTTGGGACAAAATACCGAGGTAGGAAAAAGAGTACATCATCTGACTATAAACATCAACTATAATAAAATTTTAAATGCGAAGCATTCCAAGTCCTCGGGATAGGCTTCCCGGACAACTCTTCTAACCTATATGCTCCGTTTCCCAAGTTTTCTACCACCCGGAATGGCCCTCCCCAGTTTGCTGCCAACTTGCCTTCCGTGTGATCCTTCCATGCTTCTCCTTTTATTCTCAGCACCAAGTCTCCACGCAGGAAACTTCTTGGTTTCAATTTTGAATTATACCTTCTAGTTGCTCTCTATTTGCAAGCTTCCTCCCTGATTTTAGCCTCCTCCCTGATTTCCTCTACCAAGTCAAGTTCGACCCTTAAGTTGCTTTCATTATCATTCTGCTCATGTTGCATACGTCGGAAAGACGGCTCACCAACCTCCACTGGGATCATGGCGTCTGTTCCATATGTCAGCTTGAAGGGTGTTTCCTGAGTAGTGGATTGAGGCGTGCAGTGGTAGGCCCATAGGATACTGGGAAATTCTTCTGCCCAAGCCCCTTTGGATTTTCCCACTCTCTTCTTCAATTCTCTGAGAATGACCTTGTTGGCTGCCTCAGCTTGCCCATTGGTCTGAGGATGTTCAACCGATGTGACGTGGTGTTTAACACCGAGGTTGGCATAGAATTCTTGCAATGTCTTATCTATAAACTGTCTTCCGTTGTCTGTGACGATTGCAAAGGGAATTCCGTGCCTACAGATGAGGCTTTTCCACACAAACTTTTGTACCTTCTCGGCGGTAATTTTCGCCAAAGGCTCTGCTTCAATCAATTTTGTAAAGTAGTCCACTGCTACCAGGAGGAATTTTACCTGTCCTTTGGCTACAGGGAATGGCCCAAGTATATTGATGAGTGTGATTCCACATCATCTTTGTCTATCATTTTGCATGCATTTTCATGTAGTTTAGGCATATTTTTATTAGATTTTAGGTTAATTTTCCTTTGGAACGGGTAAGGCGGTTTTCGTGTGTTGTTTTGCAGATATAAAGGGTAAATTGCTCAAGATCAACCATGATGAAGTTTGGATGAAGATGGAGCTTTAAAACTGAAGAAAATGAGCCAAACAGAGCCCATCACGGCCTAGTCGTGATGCCCATCACGGCCATGATCGAGCAAAACTGAAAAAGAAGAAAGGCTGAAGTCAGAGTCTGTCACGGCCTGGCCGTGATAGCCATCACGGCCGTGACCCAAAACCACCAAAAGTCAGAGCACATCACGGCCCTGCCGTGAAATTCTTCACGGGCCATGAAACTGAAGTCTCGCGTCGCGAAACATATCTCGCGTCGCGAGAAATTGGATTTTCCAGAATTGCAGAGGCAGAGACCGTCACGGCCTGGCCGTGATGGCCATCACGGCCGTGACGCGCATTACTTGGACCTGAAGAAACCGAAATAGATCAGATTTTGAGTTGGTTTGGGACTCTAACTTCCCTATTTCTATAAATATGGACCAAGGCATCAGATACAGAGGACACCAGGGGGATCACATCATAGAATTGAGGATCAACACATTAGGGACTACTACTCTAGGCTTAGATTTAGGATCTCTTCTCCTCTTCTCCTCTCTTCTCTTTTCTGATTTTCATTATGTTGTCAACCCAGCTTGTCATCTCCATGGCAAGACTAGAGTAGTAGCTTAGTTTCTAGGGATTAGGGCTCTGCCCAAGGTTTGTAAATGATGTTAATTTGATGTTGAAACCATTGTTGATTTCATAATTGTTTTAGATCTGATTTCTAGTGTGTTAATCACTCATAAATTTCGGCAACCGTTTATTTACGTGACATAGACGTTCTAAGGAGGAACCTAGCGGTGAACTTAGGATTTCTAGGGTGATTCACTCGTAAAGCCCGGCAGCCACTAGTTTGTGAGATGTGAATGATCCAAGGAGGAACCTAGCGGTGAACTTAGGTTATTTGCATAACTGAGACATTATAGGGAGGAACCTAGCGGTGAACCTAGGTGTCGGACCTATAGAAGTCAGACTTGGGACTGAAATCACGAGAGTTAGAAGTCGTCCCTCGAGGAGCAACGAGTTGTCACGGAACGCAAAGGGTCCAATCTGGGATCGACTACCACGAGAGTAGGGGTCGGGTCAATTGGGCACGGCTTTTGTAACCCGAGAGGGAGCTTAAGCTATCAGAGGATAAACTCGCCTTCAAGGCAATTTCGGTAATCAACAAAGGTAAATCTGTTAGCAACATAAACAGCCTCAAAGGTAACCCAAATCCCTAGGAATCCGTTTTAGATAAAAACCCCATAAACAATTGTTTTCTGTTTTAATTGTTCTCTGCTCATCTATCTTTCAATTCAAAAACCAATTTCAAAACCCTCTCTAAAAAGTCCAGAACTTAATCGATTCGAAATTCATTGTGATTCGGAAACACAGTCTCTGTGGGTTCGATATCTTTTATTACTTGACGGCAGTCCGGTACACTTGCCGGATACGCACGAGCGTCGTCGCACGTCGACTGACGCGACATCAAGTTTTTGGCGCCGTTGCCGGGGACTGTGCCTTTTCGAATCTCAATTCAAATTTTGAATTGATTTTTCTGGACCTTTTCTTTTTGTTTGATTTTTATCTCTGAAAAATTTAAAAAATTTAAAAAAAAAAAAAATATATTTCTTTTCCTTCTATTGTATCCATCTCTCTGTGTGTTATATGCAAAGATCTCTAAGTCTTGGGAGCCTTAGTGAGATTGATCCGGAGATCGAGAGGACCTTCCACAGACGTAGAAGACAACAAAGAGAGGGAGAAAGGTTGAGTCCCGTTCCACTCATGGCGAATCAACCGGATACAAAACCTTTGAAGGATTACGCAGCCCCAAATGCGAGAGGCTTGCGAACTGGGATTGCAAAGCCAGAGATTGAGGCGGAAAACTATACCATACCACCTATGCTAATCAACATGATTAGGCAACATCAATTCGGAGGATTGCCTTCGGAGGACCCGACCGATCACATAGAGACATTTTTAGAGTTCACTGATGCAATCCGGATTCATGGAGCCTCAGTCGATGTTGTGCGTTTGAGACTGTTCCCCTCATCTCTCACTGGAAAGGCGAAGGCCTGGCTTAAGCAAATCCCCGCTAACACTTTGACCACTTGGGACCAATTGGAGCAGGCGTTCTTGGAGAAATTCTTCCCTCCATCCAAGACGGCCTACATAAGATCCCAGATCACCGGCTTCTTCCAAAAAGACGGAGAATCATTATCTAAGCCTTGGGATCGATACAAGGGACTGCTGGAGTCGTGCCCACATCACGGACTCGAGAGGTGGTTAATAGTGCACACCTTCTATAACGGATTAGACTACTCTTCGAAGGTGTCACTAGATTCTCGCAGCCGGTGGAGCGTTTATGAATAGGCCTCTCACTTGAGGCATTCAACATCATCGAGAATGTCGCCACCAACTACCACCAATGGGGGTCCGAAAGAGGTAATAACCCGAACAAGATTTCGGGGGGTAAGTTTGAAGTAAGTAGCATTGATCTGATAATGTCTAAATTTGACTCACTAAATAAACGATTAGATAAGATTGAAAGAGCTAATGTGAGTGCAATAGGTGCTACTAACACTATTTGTGAGATTTGTGGAATGCAGGGACATGACATGATGGGATGCCCACATGGATCCGGCGCTTCGGGTGAACAAGTGAACTCTTGTAACAACTACTATGATATGAACCCGAAGCTGCCCAACTATGCTCCCCCAAATCCCTACAACCAAAGAAGGAACAACCCTTACCTCTCCTACGGCAACTACAGCAACACGCTTAATCATGAGCTCCAAGAAGGTCAAGGTAATAAGAGAACCACACCGGGGTACCCTCAGGTACAAAGATCTAAACTCGAGACTTTATTTGAAAGTTTTGTCAAAACTCAGACAAAACAGAATGAGGAGTTTAGACAACAAGGAAGGGCAGTGAGTGAGGCAATAAAGGATCTAGCATCTAAGGTAGACAACTTAGCAACTCATAACAAGATGCTAGAAACCCAGATTGCCCAACAAGCCAGTACGTACTCGAGACCTAAGGGTGCATTCCCGGGGCAACCCGAAGCAAATCCCAATGAGCATTGCAATGTCATACACTTGAGGGATGATAAGCTTGGGGTGGGGGTAGCTGAAATGGACGTGGAACCGGAGGAGGACACGAACGAAAAAGAAGAGCCAGAACCGAAATATGTCCCTCCACCACCGTACCAACCCCCGATACCTTTCCCACAGAGGTTGGTCAGGAAAAAGCAAGTAGATGTAGAGACTAAAATGCCTACTAAACTGAAAGACCCAGGTAGTTTCTCCATCGCTTGCTCGATTGAACAAGTGCAAATTGACCAAGCCTTATGTGACCTAGGGGCTAGTGCGAGCTTGATGTCCCTCACTATCATGGAAAGGTTGGGAAGCAAAGAGTTGAGACCATTCAAATTCCCCTTACAAATTGCGGATGGCTCAACTAGGACTCCTCTAGGCATACTAGAGAATGTTCCTGTAAAGGTAGGGAAAATTCTCATCCCTACCGACTTCCTGGTATTAGACATGAAAGGGAATTCTAAATTCCCCATCATTTTAGGAAGGCCATTCTTGGCAACCGCTGGAGCATTAATAGACGTAAGGAATGGCAAACTCTCTCTAAATGTAGAGGAAGGTAGGGTAAATTTTCAGTTGATTAACTCTTGTAACAACCCTCCTTTTGAGAGCCATGTGTGCAGAATTGATGTAACGTCTCCAGTAGAGAGAAAGAACTTAGCATGGAAGCAACCCCAAAGATATGCATGGTTGGAGATGCACCCAGTGGTGAAGTTGGAATTGCTGTCCATGCAGAAACAATACTTCCGCCGGGAGGAAGGAAGGCTAGGAAGCTCCGAGAGAAAAGAGCAAAGCGGAAGCGTTATCGGGCCGTATGAGCGAAACGGCTATTTGAAGGAGCTCCATGGAAAAGAAGTGTTCCTGCACTTCTACGCCCAGCCGACCCGGTTGACTTGAGGAAGTATGGTCAAGCTTAAGACCATAAATAAGCGCTTCTTGGGAGGCAACCCAAGTTTTCTTTCCCTTTTTCCTTTTGTTTTTGATTTAACCTCTTGAATAATTTGAGAAGATCAAGAGGCAAAAATATCATTAATAGGTTTGTCTAGTGTTTTCAGGTTGAGAAAGAGAAGAAGAGCAATAAAAAAGATAAAGTCAGAGGCCATCACGCCCTGGCCGTGACAGTGGTCACGGCCGTGATGAACTAAACAAGAGCACAGAAAGGATCACGGCCTAGCCGTGACAACCATCACGGGCGTGATGAGTAGGATGCCAAAGCCAGAGAGCATCACGGCCTAGCCGTGATGTAGATCACGGCCGTGACAGGGCAACTCCTGAGGACCAGAAACGATCACGGCCTAGCCGTGATGAGCCTCACGGCCGTGATAAAATTTCTACCCAAATTTTGACTGGAATGTGAAGCCAACACCCGCTACCGACTCGGTAAGTTGTTCCATTTTTCTCCTCTCTCCGACTTGATTATTTACATTGGAGACAATGTAAGTAATCAAGCTTGGGGTGGGGGTATTTATTTTTGCATTTGCATTGTTGCATTCATATTGCATTCACATAGGCTTAGATTGGTATGATCACATTCTCTAGATTTCCCCTCACTTAGAACATGCATCCGATTGTGAGAACTTGGAGCCAAATGAATTGAGATAGTGAATTTTGAGCCCAATTTTTCATTATTCTTGTGATATGGCTAAAAATAAAAAAATTCTTGAGATAGTCATTTGATAGTTGATAATTAGCATGTGGTTCCTTAGACTTGTGTACCTCACTGATTTTTGAACTACTAAATGTAAGATTTTGAGCCAAAAGGGGTATTCACTAAATCTACCCCATTTCTTGTGCAAGAGTGATTTAATTCCTCATGGACTGTATTTTCTAGAACTTGACTTGAAACCATTTCAAAACTTAAAAATTTCTGAAAACATTTTTGGAAATGATTGAGGCACTAGGTATTTTTCCGGCCTCCCGAGCTTTGAATGATAAATGCTACCCCTTAGCTGCCCAATTTTGAGCCTAAAGATAAAATACTTTTCTTGGTACCATGATTTAATTTGATAAATAATGCTTGGTATGGCACCTTTTAAAGTATTACAAAAAGGGTAATTGGTAGTTGGAAAAAGTATGGGAAGAAAAAGCTAGAAAGTAATTTCTCTTGAGCTATAAATCTCCCCTTCTCCAAACAAATAAAAATGAAATAAATAGAAAAAAATGGAGAAGGGGATGACAAAGAAAGTGAGAAATGAAAAGAAAAAGAAAAAAAAAAGAAAAAAAAAAGAAGAAAGGTGGAAAAAGTAAATCAAAGCCCTCAAAAGGTATTTTAGAAGGTGTCATGCTTTGTAATGTTTGATAATCTGTCTAGCCTTCTTGAAATTCCCTTTCCTTGATTTTCCCACCTTACAATAAATCCCATGGCCACATTACAACCAAAGGAAAAGACCTCTTGATTCTTAAGTGTTTTCTTAAATAAAGTAGAGATTTGGTTAATGGTCAAGCCTATGGTAAAATACTTTACTTGAGGAAATGGAGTGAATTGCCATAAACCCTAAAACACTTGAGTGAGGTGAGATGAGTGCCCAAATCAGTGAGGACATGAACTTGAAGAACCTAAGCTTCTAATTAGACTTGAACTTGATTATCTCTTGAATGCTTATTAAAAATGCCTATTACTTGGATTAGCTTCTAGGGTTCTTAGTTCACTATCCATGCTTTGAAAGATTTATATCTTATGGCCTGAGTAATTGCTTGAGGACAAGCAAAGTTTCAAGCTTGGGGTGATTTGATGAGTGTGATTCCACATCATCTTTGTCTATCATTTTGCATGCATTTTCATGTAGTTTAGGCATATTTTTATTAGATTTTAGGTTAATTTTCCTTTGGAACGGGTAAGGCGGTTTTCGTGTGTTGTTTTGCAGATATAAAGGGTAAATTGCTCAAGATCAACCATGATGAAGTTTGGATGAAGATGGAGCTTTAAAACTGAAGAAAATGAGCCAAACAGAGCCCATCACGGCCTAGCCGTGATGCCCATCACGGCCTAGCCGTGATGCCCATCACGGCCATGATCGAGCAAAACTGAAAAAGAAGAAAGGCTGAAGTCAGAGTCTGTCACGGCCTGGCCGTGATAGCCATCACGGCCGTGACCCAAAACCACCAAAAGTCAGAGCACATCACGGCCCTGCTGTGAAATTCTTCACGGGCCATGAAACTGAAGTCTCGCGTCGCGAAACATATCTCGCGTCGCGAGAAATTGGATTTTCCAGTGCAGTGGCAGAGACCGTCACGGCCTGGCCGTGATGGCCATCACGGCCGTGACGCGCATTACTTGGACCTGAAGAAACCGAAATAGATCAGATTTTGAGTTGGTTTGGGACTCTAACTTCCCCATTTCTATAAATATGGACCAAGGCATCAGATACAGAGGACACCAGGGGGATCACATCATAGAATTGAGGATCAACACATTAGGGACTACTACTCTAGGCTTAGATTTAGGATCTCTTCTCCTCTTCTCCTCTCTTCTCTTTTTCGATTTTCATTATGTTGTCAACCCAGACTTGTCATCTCCATGGCAAGACTGGAGTAGTAGCTTAGTTTCTAGGGATTAGGGCTCTGCCCAAGGTTTGTAAATGATGTTAATTTGATGTTGAAACCATTGTTGATTTCATAATTGTTTTAGATCTGATTTCTAGTGTGTTAATCACTCATAAATTTCGACAACCGTTTATTTACGTGACATAGACGTTCTAAGGAGGAACCTAGCGGTGAACTTAGGATTTCTAGGGTGATTCACTCGTAAAGCCCGGTAGCCACTAGTTTGTGAGATGTGAATGATCCAAGGAGGAACCTAGCGGTGAACTTAGGTTATTTGCATAACTGAGACATTATAGGGAGGAACCTAGCGGTGAACCTAGGTGTCGGACCTATAGAAGTCAGACTTGGGACTGAAATCACGAGAGTTAGAAGCCGTCCCTCGAGGAGCAACGAGTTGTCACGGAACGCAAAGGGTCCAATCTGGGATCGACTACCACGAGAGTAGGGGTCGGGTCAATTGGGCACGGCTTTTGTAACCCGAGAGGGAGCTTAAGCTATCAGAGGATAAACTCGCCTTCAAGGCAATTTCGGTAATCAACAAAGGTAAATCTGTTAGCAACATAAATAGCCTCAAAGGTAACCCAAATCCCTAGGAATCCGTTTTAGATAAAAACCCCATAAACAATTGTTTTCTGTTTTAATTGTTCTCTGCTCATCTATCTTTCAATTCAAAAACCAATTTCAAAACCCTCTCTAAAAAGTCCAGAACTTAATCGATTCGAAATTCATTGTGATTCGGAAACACAGTCTCTGTGGGTTCGATATCTTTTATTACTTGACGGCAGTCCGGTACACTTGCCGGATACGCACGAGCGTCGTCGCACGTCGACTTACGCCACATCATATATCCATCCCACATAGCAAAAGGCCAAGGGGAGCTTAATGTGTGAAGTTCCTCGGGTGGGGTACGATTTATATTGGAAAATCTTTGGCACTCATCACATTGTTTCGTCCATTTGATGCAATCTACTCGGATGGTAGGCCAATAGTACCCTGCCCGGACTACTCTGGAGGCCATTGATCGACCACCGCTGTGAAAACCGCAGATTCCTCTGTGAACCTCCTCCATAACATATTTTGACTGTGCCCTTGTTAGGCATTTTAACAAAGGTGCCGAGAATCCCCGTTTATACAATTCTCCGGAGACAATAACAAAGTGACTTGCTCTGAGCCTGATCTTCCTGGCCTCAACGTGATCTGGGGGCAGAGTTTCTGAGGATAAATACTCCCATATGGGTGTCATCCACTCTCGGTCAACCAGCTCGTTGGCCATCACTTCCCCGAACGTGACACTCGGTTCATTTAGGGTTTCTTGAATAACTGTTCTATGGTGGCCCGGCTTCTTCTCGGGGAATATGCTCAATAGCGAATTTCTCAAAGTTGGAGATTAATTGGTTGACCTTACATAAATACTTGGTAAGCTGAGGCTCTTTCGTTTGATATCCTCCAGATATTTGCCCTGTGATTAGATGTGAATCACTCCGGCATCTAACAGCCTTCACCCCCATTTCCTTTGCCAGCATTAACCCTGCTATCAAGGCTTCATATTTGGCTTGGTTGTTTGAGGTTTTGAACTCAAACTTTAGTGACTGCTCTAGGATCAGATCTCCCGGGCCTTCCAGAATCACCCCAGCTCCACTGCCCCTGACATTCGAGGATCCATCCACATACAAATTCCACCAGATATCCTCGGTTATCGGCTGCGGATTGAGCTCGGCCACGAAGTCGGAGAGACATTGAGCTTTTAGAGGGCCTCTCAACTCGTATTTCAGGCCGAACTCGGATAACTCTATCGACCAAGCAATCATGCGGCCGACCAACTCGGGCTTTTTGAGAATCTGCTTAATCGGGTGATCGGTTTTGACAATCACCTGGTGACTTTGGAAATACGGACGCAACCGCCGAGCTGCAGTTACCAGGGCCAAAACCAGCTTTTCTATGACTTGGTACCGGGTTTCAGCATCATGAAGGACCCTGCTGATGAAGTACACCGGCATTTGAACTTTCTCTACTTCTTGTACAATGACTGCACTGATAGCATGCTCGGTGGTTGACAGGTATAAGTACAACTCTTTGCCAGGGATGGGTCGAGTTAATATCGGTGGTGCGGACAAAAAGGCCTTGAAATCGACGAAGGCCTTCTCACATTCCTCCGTCCATGTGAAGGTTTGAGGCCTCTTCAGTAATCTAAAGAAAGGCCGAGCTTTCTCTGCAGATCTGGGTAGGAACCGAGATAATGATGACAGCCGTCCTGCAAGTCTTTGCACTTCTTTAATATTTTGTGGGCTTCGCATCTCAATCACAGCCCGACATTTATCAGGATTGGTCTCGATTCCCCGGTGTGTCAACATGAAGCCGAGGAATTTCCCACCCTGGACACCGGAAACACACTTCTCCGGATTCAACCTCATATTATACTTTCTCAGCTGCTGAAAAATTTCCTCCAAATCTTTTGGGTGGTTGTTGGGGTCATCGGATTTTACGACCATGTCATCCACATAAACCTCCATAGTCCTTCCGATCTGTTTTTCGAACACCCTGTCCATGAGCCTTTGGTATGTAGCTCCAGCATTTTTCAGTCCAAATGGCATTACCCTGTAACAGTAATTCGAGCCTTCAGTTATGAAAGTTGTTTTCTCCTCATCTGGGGGATACATTCGGATCTGATTGTACCCCGAGTATGCATCCATGAAACTCAAAATTCTGTATCCGGAGGCTTCATCCACCAGTCTATCAATACTCGGCAAAGGATAGGAATCCTTTGGGCAAGCTTTATTCAAATCTGTGTAATCGGTGCACATGCACCACTTGCCATTTGCTTTTTTGACCAGAACAACGTTGGCCAGCCAGGTAGTGTATTCTACTTCTCGAATAAAGTTGGCCTTGATCAACTTCGCTGTTTCCTCTTCCACAACCTTTCTCCTCTCCTCACCAAGTCTCCTTTTCCTTTGAGCCACTGGTTTCACCTCGGGACAAATTGCTAATTTGTGGCACAAGAAGTCGGGATCAATTCCCGGCATGTCTGACGTGGTCCAGGCGAATAAGTCAGCGTTGCTGAGAAGCACTTCCTTTATTTTCTTTTTTAAATTCGGTTCAAGTTTACCACCGAGCTTGGTACACTGATCGGGTTGTGATCCGATCTGGAACTTTTCTAACTCCTCAATGGGTTGTGGATGTTGTTCCTGCATGTCCATTCTTGGATCCAGTTCAACAGAGTTAACAGAATTCACTGACTTGTCTTTTCCCCTGTCTAGCGTTTATGCAAGTGTAGGTTTAAGTTTGCTTACACGCAAACTATCAGCATAGCACTGTCTGGCCATTTTCTGATCAGCCCGGACAGCAACTATGTCTCCGGAGTTGGAAGGGAACTTCATTGTGAGGTGGGGAGTAGAGACCACAGCTCCTAACTCGTTCAAAGAGGGTCTTCCGATCAGGATATTGTACGACGTTACAGCATTAACCAACACGTACCTGATCATGATAGTCTTGGACGCCTTGCCATCCCCAAAGGTAGTTAAGAGGTCAATGTATCCTCGGGTATCCACCTGTTCCCCAGCAAAGCCGACGAGCTTACTGTCGTATGGCTGAATAGATTTCTCTGGGATCCCGAGCTTCTGAAATGTTAAATAATATAAGATATCCGCCGAGCTCCCCTGGTCGACAAGAGTTCTTTTGACCGAGAAATTAGCCAACTACACTGTGATTACCATAGGGTCATCTTGATTAGGATCCACCCCCACGAAGTCTTCATCAGAAAAGATAATAGGTGGGGAAATCCTCGGGGGTTTGCCGGATACCGAGTTGACAGCCCGAATAGCCCGCAGATGCTTTCTCCGAGCTGAACTTGTTGTGCCTCCCCCTGCAAATCCACCTGAAATAGTGTTTATCACACCTCGGACCACATTATCCTCCTCCCGCCTTTCATTCTGGCCTTCTCTAGTCTCCGTTCTTTCATTATTTTGCCGACCGCCACCCCTTCTCGGGCTTTGGTCACCTCCTCTTCTTCTACTTCTGCCACGCCCCTCGCCATTGTTGTGGTTTCTCCGAACAAAATTATTGAGATGGCCAGCTTGTACCAACTCTTCAATCTTATCTCGCAGGACCCAGCACTCCTCGGTGGTATGCCCGTAATTACGATGGTACCGACAATGTTTCTGTCGATCAGCATTCTGGGGCGTGTGGCCACGGTTGGGGAGCTGCAAAAGTTCCCCGTTGTAGGCTTCTTCAAACACCCGAGCTCGGTTTGTGTTGAGGGGAGTATAGTGCTCATACTTCGGTCCCCTATACAAATGCTCGGACGGGCCTTTGAATTTCGGCTTATCACCTCCGGCCCTCCTCTTCTCTCTCCCTTCTCGTCTATCAGCATCATCAGTTCTCTCCCTTTTCTTAGTCTCCTCAACCTCCTCCATATTAATGAATCCCGCAGCTTTTCTCCTCAACTCATCCATACTGGTTAGTGGCTTCCGAACTAAGTGTCTGGCGAAAGGGCCAGGCCTTAACCCGGTCAAGATGGTGTGTGGTGCAACATCGGCACTGAGATTCTGGATGAGGACGATCTCCTTGCTGAATCTGGCCATGAAATCACGCAGGGACTCATTCTTTTCTTGCCTAAAGTTTACCAACGAGGCCGAGGTTTTTTGATGAGCCCGGCTCGTGGCAAACTGAGCATTGAACTTATTCATAAATGTGTCAAAGGAGTCAACTGACGCTGTCGGTAGCTGGGTGTACCAGGTCAACGCAGCATCCTTCAGAGTAGTTGGAAAGACTTTACACATGACAGCATCATCGTCGGTAAAGAGGTACATCTGAGTAGTGAAAGCGTCTAAGTGACGCTCCGGGTCTGAGGTGCCATCATACCTGTCAATGTTTATTGGTTTGTAGTTGGCTGGTAGGGGAACCTCCATGATGGCGTTTGTGAAGGGATGTCTCGGCCTCCGCACGCCGGTCCTTTCATTAAGCCTATTTGCCTGAAGTGAAAGTTCAGGGGCCTGCCTAAGAAATTCCTCCTCGTCTACTCGGTCCATATGATGAGAAGCCCGGAGTTGTGGGCCTCCTTCTCTGCGCGAGTTTCTGGATCCTTCATTCTCAGCTGTTCGACGCTCTCTCTCAGGAGGAGAAGAGGCGGACCTTTCTCTGCTCTGTCCTGGTTCGCGACGGTTGTTCTGCTGCCGAATCTCCTCATTCTCCCTTCTCAGCATGGCAATCTGTACGAGAAGTTCTTGGATAATGGGGTTGTCGGTCGTCATAGAAGGGTTTATGGACCATTCCCCATTATCTCCGTTGTTAGCGTTCTCTGGCTCCTCTCTCCTGCAGTTCCCGCTCCTTGTTCTCACCATTGTTTGTGGTATGGGAAAGTTTTGCTTCGATTCCCACAGACGGCGTCAAATGTTCCGTCCAAATATCTCAGATGGGAGATACTCGGCCCGAGAAAGTCTAGTGAAGTTGTTTTGGAATTTGCTTGACAGAATGTGAATCCTGCTCCTACGTATCCAAATGGGAATCAAAGCAAACGTGGTTCTAAGTGAGGGGGTTGAGCCCCTATTTATAGATATTTTCAGTGCAACCGTTCGAGTAAGACGGTTACTGAGATCCTATTTGTTAGGATCGAATGGTTATTGCAGTTAGACATTGATAAGGATAAGGCTCCGAGTTATACGGAGAGATATTTGGACCAGCGAGATATTCGGCCCAGTCAGTTGCGGCTGGATAGCTCGGGGCCGAGATATCTTCATTCGTGGTCGGTGGAATAGGGCCGAGTAGTTATCATCGGGTGTCGAGTGTATCAACAGGTCTTCGGCTCCATGGGAGTTCGGGTCACGGCCCACTTACGAGAGTGATCTCGGTTGTGTTGACAATCCTCGGCCTTATATCTTCGGCCAGTACAGTCCAGAACCTTGCTAGTGAGGAAATATAACTCTTTAAAACTTTCAGCTTGGTGCATGGGAGCTTGCAGGTGATGCCAAAGTTGAGTCCTCTGCCAACAAGATATGCTACTTGGGCAAGTTAGAAAAAGGTGCCAAGTTGTCTCAAAATCATTATCACAACAAACACAAAGAGAGGAACATTGTACTTTTCTGCTACACAAGCTTGTACGATTAGGCAGGCAACCCTTCAAAAGACGCCAAATGAACACTTTAACCTTAGGAGGAATTTTCAACGCCCACAATATAGGCCAATCACTAGAACACTTGAGCTCATCTCTGTTAGCAATTTTTTCCATGCAAACCCTATACCCGCTTTTGACAGAGTAATTACCCCTCTTATCGAACCTCCAAACCACTTTTTCTTGTTCATGCGGCTCCAGCAAAGGAATTTTTAAAATCTCCTCCACATCCCTTCTACCAAAAATATTTGTGATCAGCTCTTTCCTCCATTCACCTGAGTTATTATCAATTAAATCACATACCCTAAGATTTTGATATTGAAAAGGTGGAATTGTAGTAAACCGTGGGTCTTCCAAATTTCTTAGCCAGGGAGTAGTATTCCAAACATCAATACTACAGCCATTACCAATCTTCCAACGGTAGCCTTCCTCTAAAAAAATACATGATGACCAGATACTACGCCAAACATAGCTAGGGTTATGCCTAATAGCAGCCCTTAAAAAATCCCCTTTAGGGAAATATTTGTTTTGAAGACTCTTGATACTATAGTATCCGAGTTGGTTAAATATTTACAACCTTGCTTCCCCGACATTGCTAGATTGAAGCCATGCAAATCTCGGAATCCCATACCTCCACATTCCTTCCTCATTGTGAGCTTCTCCCAATTCACCCAGTTTATACCCTTCTTCTCTCCTCTATTCGAACCCCACCAGAAAGAGTTCATCATATGTTGAATCTCATCCTCAATAGAAGCTGGAAGAAGGAAGACACTCATACAGCCGGAATGGCTTGAGCACAGACTTAATTAGGACTTCTCTACCTTCTTAGGACAACATCTTGCTACTCCAGCTAGAGATTTTCCTCCGAACTCTATATTTGATGTAGTAGAAGATGGATTTCTTGCTTCTGCCAATAGAAAGAAGGTCGAGATATTTTACAGTCCCCTAACACTCCTTAGCCTCTAAAATGTCAATAAGAGAATTTTTGGAAGAAGCATCAACATTTCTACTAAAATAAATCTCTGATTTATGAAAGTTGATAAACTTGGCAGATGCATTAGCATAAGTTACAAGAATATTTTTCAGAGCATGAACTTCATTATCTTTTGCTCTAAAAAAAATAAAAAAATGTCATCTGCAAATAGGAGGTGGCTAATAATAGGGGCCTTCCTACAAACTTGGACACCATGAATTATACCTTTCTTCTCAGCTTGCTTCAAAAGAGAGGTTAGCCCTTCAGCACAAATAATGAATAAATATGGGGATAAAGGATCGCCCTGTCTAAGGCCTCTACTAGGAAACACGGGCCCAACTCTATCATCATTCATCAAGACAAAGTAATTTATCGTTGTAATGCACATCCTCATCCAATTAATCCATCTGTTGTCAAAGCCCATGCAGCTCATAATAGCAAAGAGATATCCCCAATCTACCCTATCATAGGCCTTGCTAATGTCAATATTCAAGGCTACTTCACCTTTTTTACCACTTGTCTTACACTTTAAATAGTGTAGATTTCTGTAGCAACTAACACATTATCAAGGATTGATCGGCCAGAAATAAAACCAGATTGCTCTTCAGAAATACATTTAGAGAGGACTTTTTAAATTAGCAAGAGCTTTAGATAAAAGTTTATACACTACATTACAAAGAGATATAGGCCTTAAATCTTTCATAGACATAGGTGTATCACATTTAGGAATGAGAACTATATTTGTATCACCAAGAGAGGCTGGGATAATACCTTCATCAAGCCAACAAGTTCAAGCTTGAAAAATATCATCTCCACATATGTCCCAGAACCTTCTATAGAAAGCAGGATTCAAACCATCTGACCCTGAAGCTTTATCTGGATGCATTTAAAAAACAGCTTGCTTAAACTCTTCCTTTGTAAAGGGTGCAATAAGCATAAGATTATCATCACCATCAAGCTTTCGGCTAACAATAGAAGTGATTGGTGCATAATCTGATTGTTGAGCTCTAAACAGTTTCTCAAAATAATTCATGCTCAAATCACAAATCCCAGCCTAAGTGTTAACCAGATTGCCATCCTCATCATGCAGTTTTAGAATTTTATTTTTCTGTTTTCGGGAAGTTGCAGCTACATGAAAGAATTTGGAATTCATGTCCCCATCCCTCATCCAAAATACCTTGGCTCTTTCTCCAGAAACTTTCTTCTTGTGTCAATAACAAGTCAAGCCTCCTCCGCAACTCTAAGAATTCCATCTCAGCATTATGAGTGTGACATACAATGATTTTAATTTAACGTGACATACAAAAATTGTTGATTTAACGAATTACATATAATGATTTTAATTTAACGTGACATACAAAATTGTTAATTTATTCCATGTGACAGTGCTGATGTGACGTAACGTTAAATGCGACAACATTTAACATGATAACAAACGGCAATGATTAATTCCAATGTTTTTGAACTTGTAGGGACCAAAACCTAAGGAAGAAAAAGTATAGCGACCAAAACCAAAATTTATTATATATATTTTTAAATGTCACTTGATATTTAAAAAAATATTTAATGTCACGTGGCAGTACTGACGTGGCAATCTGTTGGCCACATCAGCACTTAGCGATACATCTTGATGGCAGGAACTAGTTTCAAAATTTTAAAAGTTAAAAACATCAAAATCTAGCTAAAAAAGGATGGAGGCATAAATCGAAAGAGACTATATTTGTAGGGACTAAAAAGTTTATTAAGCTTGATTTAAAATTTTCTAGTTACCTATACAATATTAATTAGGCAGTTAAAACCGGACTGGACCAGCTTGACTGGGAACCGGAGCAACCGGACAAAATCGATGGTTCACCGGGTTCCGGCGGTCCGCGAAAAACATGACCCTCTTCTATTCCAACGACCGCTCGACGACCTGACCATCATTTTATTGCTTCTTCAACCTCCTGCGACTTGAGAGAGGGTGAGCAAAAGAGATAAGAGGACGAGAAAAAGAAGAAAGAAAAGAGGAGTGAGGTTGAACTTCAAAGAACATCCATAATAGAAAGAAGAGAAGTGTGATTGAAGTTGAAAATTGTTCAGAACAAAACGAGTAGCAAAATGCAGAAACAGGGGATGAGAGTAAGGGGCGGTGGCTATGGTTTAATGGGAAGAGAAAATTAGGTTAACCTTTCCTTTTGTTTTTGCTGAATGGCCTAAACTCCCACGCTCACCCTGGATTTTCTTTTTTTGTCATATCTTTAGTTTTTGCATGATGGGCTTATAAGTTATGCGAGCCCAATTTAGTTTTACTCTTATTTTAGTTCATATAAGAGAACTTTGAGTTGTTGGGTCCTTAAAGTTTTTTTTTTTTTTTTACATTTTTGGGAGTAAATACAAGAATAATTCTTATAAATTTATAACCATATATTATTTTAAAAAATATGAGAATATGTTAATATTACTACATATATTATATTAAAAATTTAAAATTATTATTTTATTATTACCCATTCAACCACGATCGGACAATTGAACCTTGAACCAGCGCCTTTACCGGTTCAGTAACCAATCTGGTTTTAAAAACCTATTACTAAATGATCACCATATGAAATCATTATTCAAAACAATAATAAAAGATTAATGAGTACTGAAAATAAGGATAATCTATACAATAAAAAGTTTAAAATAAACAATTGTCGTGTATTGCATTGGTCAATTACAAATTTACAAGCATAAGCTCACTAAATCAGGAGGACAGAATGACATTTTCAACTAACAAATGGGTTTTGGAAATTTCTTTTTCTTACCTTCATTAGACTAAATCACGGTCCAAACATGCATTATGCACCCAATACATATGTTTCTCATTGAATAGGAGATCAAGACCACATCCTCATTGGCTTAGCTTAATTCAATCTCTACAACAATGAAAACATAATTAGAAATAACTTCTTAATTGTGTTACAAATTGCACAAAATATTATCACTCCTGATAATTTGGTAAGGACAAATTGTCAAGCATTGGAGTCGGGACCAGCCGGTTTTGAATTGAGAAGTGGCTGGAGAGCTTTGACAACAATAGTCATGTTTGGTCGGAAGTCGGCTTCATACTGAACACAAAGTGCTGCAACCGCTGCCAACTACATATCCACATGAAATTATTAATCACAATCTCATAGTATCTTGGATATTACTACCTCCGGATTCAATTATAAGTAAAAATAACTAATTTCACACATATTAAGGAAGTTGGTTAATTTAATTTAGTTGTCTTGATTTATATAAAAAAAATGAGTTATAATTACTAATCATCTTTTAATTGTCTCGGGAATGTGCAATGCTCTTGGAAAAGTAAAGGGAGAATTGATTTGATTGATCAATTTTCTTGATTTTTGGAATGCTTACATTAAATAGAGTTAAGTTGATTAGATTTTGCATATATTTGAGTCCAAAAAATATAGGTGTTTTTTTGCTTATAATTGAGTCCAGATGGAGTATCTAAGATCGGCTTCATCCGCACCTAAGATCAACTTAAGGTGACATTTGGTTCAAGAAATGTTTTATTCCCAAGTAAATTACATTCCTGAGAAACTGATTCTCCGGAATATTTCTTTCTCACTCTCACATGGAAATAGAATTTTCGGGTTTTATTCACACAAAAATTATTCGCGAACATCTTTTATTCCTGGAATGATTTTTTATCTCCTGGACCAAATATGGGAAAATTATATTTTCACCTCACATTCCCATGAATGTCAAAATATACCTGATACCAAACTTTACTTAAGTGAAAGAATGAAGAACCAAACCTTAGCAATTGCCTTTGGAGGGTAGTCATTGTTTAGCTTAAGATCCACACATTGTCTCACCTTGTCCTCACTCAGCCTTGGAGTTGCCTGAAATAGTTAGAAATCATATTAGCAAAAGAGTAAACAATAATAGAAAAATAAGCCAAGGTTGTTAAACTCCAAAAGGATGATTGAATTAGGGGTAGACATACCCAAGTAACAAGACTTTGTTGCCCTTTGGGCATTGTGTGGTCTACTGGCTTCCTTCCTGTCAAAAGTTCTAAAAGCACAACCCCAAAACTGTATACATCGCTTTTCTGGGTTATCTGCCCAGTCATGGCATACCTGAAGATGAAAGTAATGATTCCAAAACGTAAAATGATAACTTATACTAACACGAAATTAAAGTTTGATACACAGAACACTCAATTATATGTGGTTGGAAATTTTTGTATATGGTGAAAACTGAAAAGTAACCTTTGAATTTTTCATAGCCACAAATTTCAAGATTTGCATAGTTTCTGACTCTGTTGAAAACTTTTGTGCATGTATCATTGCTCTTATTTTTATTACAAAAATAAGGTTAGTGTTTTATTAAGGATTGGATATCAAACATTAGCCAACAAGAAGCCCACATATTCTAAAGATGTATTCTACTTATTTGTGTTATGCCAATGTAGACATTCTTCATTTTGCATATAAGAAGGCTATGTTTAGTTATTAAGCCTGCTTCATGTTAATGGGGGAACAATATAGCTATAAGTTAAAAATCAACTCAATCCTTTCTTTAATCATGCACAATTGACCATAACTGGATCTCAAACAAACTATGAGGAAGGTAGAATTCAAGGGCATACTCTGGAGCATGATAGCCAAATGTTCCTAAGACTCTTGTTGAATGTAGCCTAGCTGCTGTATCAGAAGACTGATTTGTCAAGCTGAAATCAGCAATCTTGGCCTCATAGTCATCGAACAGTAAGACATTGCTGGATCGAACATCGCGATGAACTATAGAAGGTTGAGCCTTTTCATGAAGAAACTCAAGTCCTTTTGCTGCACCAAATGCAATTCTTGCTCTCTGGTTCCAGCTTAATACTGGACCAGGTTCAGCCCCTTGTACACCCTTCCTTCCTGCAACATCAAAAGCCTATAGTGTTCAGTCAAAGAACAAGAACTATAATTTCCTTAGTAGAAAAGTTTTATTGTTATGCCTACCATGTAATATGTCATGCAAAGATCCAAGACTTGCATATTGATAAACCAAAATTCTGTTGTTTGCCTCTAGACAATATCCCATCAACTCCACAAAATTTTCATGCTTCAGTCTTGAAACAACTGATAACTGCATAATGCAATGTAGCAAAAAGCATAGGGTGAGTGTGCCAATATAAGCACGGACACAACATGGACATGGACACGCAGATATTAGCAATATCCAAAATATAGGACACCGCAACATGGTTATATATATGTGTGTGAAATCAAATAAAATTAAAATTGTTCGAGTCACATAGAAGTGTTAGTAATGTCCAAGCTTTTACTGAGCCAAAAATAATAATTTTTAAGACAAGTGTCATATATGTGTTGTGCAAGTGTCGCATGAATGTCGGTCTCAGGTGCATGTCTAACACTCGGACACTCTAAAAGCTACAAGTGTCCATGCTTCATAGTGGTAAGAGCCAAAACATTGCCTCACTAGATTACAATCTCAAATAAAGAAGAAAAAAATCTTGCCTGAGATGCAAAATCAGAGTCATCTTCTGGCGAAGAACCGGTATCCAACTTCTTAATTGCAGCATCACTACCATTACTCAATTTTGCATAGAAAACCCTTCCATAGGAACCTTCTCCAATGAAAGCCTTTGAACCAAAGTTGCCTGTTAACCTATTTAACTCATCCAATGGTATAGCGGGTATCTCAATTGGTAATACTTTCTGTGGGGCACCACTTCTTACAGCATTGCTCCTTGGCTCTCCTCTATCATTGCCTATACTCAAAGAAGGTTGATGTAAATTCTTACTCATTAGTGATACCCTTGGAGAGGAAAGGTATTTAACCAAGTGACGTGAGAAAGAAAGAAAAAAAAAAACTTAATCCAATTTTGTTCCTCATACTATTGGTCATGACTCGTGTGCAATTTGGTCCCTAATATTTTTTGTGTACATTTAGTCCCTCTATTTTTTCAATGTTTCAAATTCGGTCATTCCATTCAATATCGATCAAATTTTCAAAGAATAACATGGAGAAACTTTTTTTTTAAAAGCATAAAACCTCTGATTGAGCTTGTGATAAAAGACCCTGTGGTGAAACCAAAAGAAGTCTAGGTAAGGAAAGACAAAAGCAATAAATAACATAGAGGAACCACGTGCTGAGTTGAAGAGACTGAGGAGGGAAAACATCAATTAGAGGTGTACTTAGAGCAGTCTTCTTTGCCTCTCTTTTCATCATCGTTGAAAATTTGATGAATATTGGATGAAGGATCCAATTTGCAACATTAACAAAAACAAGGACTAGATGTGCCCTCAAAAAACTTTAAGGACCAAGGATCAATAATAGGAAACCAAAAGTGCAATTAAGTAAAAAAAAATTTAAAAATTTACATTAGAGCATTATAGATAAAAGCATGTTACCTCCTCCTCCACCGTATGCACTACCCCCTCCAGGTGGTGCAGTGTATTGGCTTGCAGGAGGGCCGCTGCTCTCCTCCTCAGCTCCTCCGCAGCACAACATTAAAATTGAAATTCACTGCACTGCCACCAACAATTTGTCTCTGAAAATGGTTTAATAGACAAAGTGAAAATAAGACCACAGCCCAACCAATATTTTTTATCCATGTGTATCAAAATTCTCTCCAACTCTCTAAATATTTTTCAGGGCCGCCCCGAGGCCTAAAGCTAGGTGGTGAACAAATTATGAGACCAAAATCTCATGTGTAATTTTTGTTAGGTATAAATAATATGTAAGGGATCTAGTGGGGTGGACGGGAGGCCTAAAGTAAGGGCTTGCTTACCTTTATCCTCGGGCTGGCTCTGACATTTTGTATAGCAACGAAGAATATAATCAATTAAAAGTTAAATCTTTGTTCCTATAGCATCATCTCTAATGGGTGATATTTAAGCAACCATTGGTTGTGTCTCATTAAGTGAGTCTCATTATATCACATCATATTTAAGCAATCCATCATACTCCAGTGGTACCTATTTAAGCAGCTCTTAAACAATCCACATTTTTTATATTTTTTTATTTACACTTAATTTTGTTTCAATTTAAAATAACAATTCATCCTTGAAATTTGAGCAAATATTAATTTTTTAAGTAAACCATGTCTTATTTTAAGTAAAAATCATTGCCACATATATCAACTCCAATTGGAGGGAAAAATAAACAATGATTCCTTATTTGCACAACATAGATTTAAGAACTCCATAAGCAACCCTCATTCGAGATGCTCTAAGAAGAACACACAAATTTAATACACACACGATGTAATACCCACAAAACCTCTTTTGTTATGTTATCAAAAAAGTTGATTTAAACAACATTTTCATGGGTACCGTAAGATGTCTCCATTTTTTGCATTGTCATATAAGAAGACCAAGCAAGTTTAATACACACACGACGCAATACCCACAAAACCTCTTTTGTTATGTTATCAAAAAAGTTGATTTAAACAACATTTTCATGGATATCTTACCTAACGATGTCACCATTTTTTGCATTGTCATGTAATGGGATGAAAGAGAAAAAAATTTAAACAAATACATTAAAATTTTAAAATATAATATTGAAATTAAAAATGTTTTACAAATAAGAATTAATAAATTTATTGTTTATGCACTCAAGTCCCTAATGAGAAAATATGCCCACAAATCGAAAACAAAATTTGCAAGATTATAAATGTGTTTTAGAGTCGTTGACGAGGCAAATCCAATCACGAAACAATAATACAATATTGACTGGGAACATAACATTAAAAATTCAAACCCTCTTCCGTTTATATGGAAATCTACAAGTAAATAAATAAATAAAATGTTAAAAGCATATGAATGACATTAACACTAACCTGTTCCTGATCAAACAAGGAAGCTCAATGAGACAATATGTGATGAACGATGTAGCAGACAAAGAAGGATATTATTAATTAAGAGAAATACATATATAATAAATAACTTAGAGATTAGGAAATGCAGAAGAAGAAAGAGGAGAAGGAGGAGGAGGAGGAAGCAAAATTGGGTGTTTTTAGTTCCTAACTTTCTTGTGATGAAGCTCCGTTTTGGAACAAAGGCACGTGTTGTTCTGTTACCCGGGAAAGTCGGGTATTTTTGTATATAAAGAGCTTAACCGAAAAACCAGAAGGTAACACCTTGCGAGGATTGTGTTGTGTTGTGTACCTATGTGCTCCCACGATGCACGCATTTCGCTCTTGGCCTACTATTTTAATGCGTCTTTATGGTTTGTTGTTCTAAACAAACAGCACAACACAACGTGCAAATCAAATGCTGAATAGTATGCACAATACTAATTACTAGGCAATCAATTTATCAAAAATTATACCGATCTTTGAACCGGTGAATATAGATAAATCTTGTAAAATACACACAAGATCCTCTCTAGTTTCTTCCTACTTTCCAATACAAGAACGTTATTTGAAGAAAAAAAAGACAATAATTCGACAATAGTTAATATTACCTCTGTTCATATTATAAGAAATAAATGATATATTTTTTGATCCAAAATATTATAAATATGTATTAATTTTTATATATATTAAATGTTAATTTCCAATATTACCATTATTTATAAGAGGATTTATATTTACGAGATACATATCAATTTTCCATGCAAGTAAGTTGATTCATTAATTAGAAGGGGTATTTTTGGAAATATATATGAATATTAATTACAATTTGTTCATTTCAAGAATTAGACCCTTCGGACTCCCTATGTCACTAATCTCTGGTTCGGCTGAATGAGCAAGATTTTACCCCTTGGTTCTCAGCCTCCCAATGGGGGTGACTCCACAAGGATTCGAACCCGGGTTCTCCAGGTTCTCCTCCTTATGGGGACTAGTTGCTTCCACTGGATCAACTTGATTAATGATATACAAATTCTTGATTAATGCAACTCAGTAGATGATTAATGAGGTATCAATCTTTGGTGTACCTATTAATCAAGTTCAACATGTAACGTTCAAAATCATTATTAATAATATGTTGAACTTGGTTAATGGATACACATAAAAATAAGGTAAATTTTTTATCGATAACTTAATTAATAATATACAAAATCTTAAATAATACAGCTCAATAAATGAATAATGAATTAACCATTTCCTAAAATCAACTCCTCGTTAATTGTGGTTGATTGTTGTCCTATTTTTTTATTATCAAATAACAGTGCTGTTCGAATAAGATTGTTTTTTTAGATTGATGCCTCGAAGAAAGGCAAATGCTCTAGGCTGAGAGACCGTCTCTCACCATAAGCCCTTAAATATAAATTTTTTATCATTCTAAAATTATTAAATTTTTCAAAATTTACAAAATCCACCTCATGTTCTTCTCTCTCACCCCCAACCCTCCCCTCTCTCCCCTCCTCCTCCTTAACCCCACCGTCCAGCCACCAACTCCAAAATACCATGAACAAACACAAATCATTGAACACCACCATGAACCAGACACTCAGCCCACCCCTCCTCTATTTTTACGATGTTCTCTATCGTTCAAATCAGTATTTTTCACCTATTTGATTAAACATTTCCCCTTCAATCTGCTTGTTATTCAGCTTCGATCTGGATGCTGCGTTATTTCGCCTCGCTTCCACTCTCTCGTCCCCCAGGTCGAAAACACCGTCATTCGCGTCGATTGCGTCATCTCCGACGATGATCCCCGCAGCTTCCTCCGACAAATCCCGCAGAAGCTTCTCCATCCTCTTTCGTTTAGTCTTCAGTGGCATCGTCAAGCTCATTCAAGCACTGGGCTAGTTCTTGGGCCCAATGTTAGAAATTGAGATTTTTCTATATAGTTTAAGTTAATGTTAGTTTATTGTTAAAGTATTTTGGCCAGGTGAAAAGAAGAGATACTCCTTGGTTATCTTAGTCTTTTGTTTACATTTTTTTCTGCTTGTATATGTAAGAACTTTGTACGTGAATGTAGTGTAATCAACATATTTTCTTCCATTTTTTTGTTCTCTGTTGCTCCTGCATAACTCATCTCTCTTCTCTGTTCTGTTTTTTCGAACATGGTATCAAGAGCCTTATTGATCTTAAAGGGTCTGTGAGTAAAAAAAACCAGTGGGCAAGACAGTATCTGAGAGAAAACCAGCAAGAAATCCTCCACAAAAAAAAACCTTCAAACATCAAAATGGCTTCCAGCAATAGTTCTTTACCTCCACCTCCTATATTTGCTGGAGAAAACTATCATTTGTGGGCAGCAAAAATGAGAAGCTACTTCAGAACTCAGAGTTTATGGGATATGGTGGAAAATGGCAACAATCCACCTCCTTTACTAAACAACCCAACAATAGCTCAAATGAGGAATCATAATGATGAAGTGGCAAAGGAAGGAGAGCACTTGCCATCATGCATGTTGCACTACATGATGATGTATTTATCAAGATCTTGAATCTTGAAACTGCAAAAGAAGCTTGGGAGAAGCTGAAGGAGGAGTTTCAAGGGAGTGAAAGAACAAAGAGGATGCAAAGTCTTGAACTTGAGAAGAGAATTTGAAGCATTGAAGATGAAAGAAACTGAAACTATTAAGGAGTTTTCAGATAGACTTTCAAAGGTAGTCACACAAATCAGATTGCTAGGTGAGGAGCTTAGTGATCAACGGGCGGTGGAGAAAATTCTGGTGTGTCTTCCAGAGAGGTTTGAGTCAAAAATCTCCTCTCTTTAAGAAAATAAAGATTTTTCTCAAATTTCAGTTGCAGAGCTTGTGAATGCTTTGCAAGCTACTGAACATAGAAGATCTTTGAGAATGGATGAAAATGTAGAAGGTGCTCTTGTGGCCAGCAACAAAGGCAAAGTCCAAGGCTCTAGTAGTCATGGGAAAAAGCCATTTGGAGGAAAGAAAGGAAAAGGAAAAAAAGAAGTAGAAAGCAGCAAAGGAGGAGGTTGGAAAACAAAGTTTTCACCTTGCCCCCACTGTAAGAAGGACAACCATACAGAAAAATATTGTTGGTACAGGTCAGGAGTTAAATGTAGGGCCTGCAATCAACTTGGTCATGTGGAGAAGGTTTGCAAAAATAAAGCAAACCAATAGGGACAACAAGCTCAAGTTGTTGAGCATCAACAAGATGAGGAGCAACTATTTGTTGCTACTTGTTATTCAGCAAGCAGTAGCAAAGAAGCATGGCTAATAGATAGTGGATGCACTAATCATATGACACATAATGCTAGCATTTTCAAGGAGTTTGACCAGTCCTACTACTCCAAAGTCACCATTGGCAATGGAGAGCGTGTTGATGTCAAAGGCAAAGGAGTTGTTGCCGTTGAAACTCCCTCAGGTATCAAATATATTTCTGATGTCTTATTTGTGCCTGAGATAAATCAAAGTCTTTTGAGTGCGGGACAAATGCTAGAAATAAATTATTCCTTGCATTTTGAAGATATGAGATGCACCATATTTGATCCTTACGGGTGTGAGCTAATGTCTATTAAAATGAGAGGCAAGCACTTTCCAATAGAGTGGAAACAAACTGCTATGCATGCTTTTCCAAGTGTTGAAGATGATTCTTCTTTGTGGCATAAAAGACTTGGTCATTTTAGTTATTCAACTTTGAAGCAAATGAGCTCAAATGATTTAGTCGAAAATTTACCAACCATTCAAGATGATGTTGATGTGTGTGATGTATGTCAATTTGGAAAACAAAGTAGACTGCCATTTCCTGCTGTAGCAACATGGAGAGCTGCTGAAAAATTACAGCTTACACACACTGATGTGTGTGGTCCAATGAGCACAATATCTTTAAATGGCAGCAAGTATTTTCTGCTGTTTATAGATGATTTTACAAGAATGAGTGGGTGTTTTTTCTAAGGAAAAAATCGAGAAGTTTTTGCTGCATTTCGAGGTTCAAGCTTATAGTTGAAAATGAAGTCTGAATGTCAAATTAAAAGGCTCGGATCGATAATGGAACTGAGTATACAGCAGGGGAATTTAAAAAGTTTTGTGAACAAGCTGGAATCCAGCATCAATTGATCGATCCTTACACTCCTCAACAAAATGGAGTGAGTGAAAGGAAGAACAGGACAGTTATGGAGATGGCTCGATGTTTGCTCTTTGAAAAAGGTCTTCCTAAAACCTTTTGGGGAGGTCAGAACGCCTCAGTGTACTTGCTGAATTTGTTGCCTACAAAAGCCTTAAATGGCAAAACACCCTTTGAATCATGGTTTGGAAGGAAGCCTTCAGTGGAGCATCTCAAAATATTTGGATGTGTGTGCTATGCTATTGTTCCAGAAGTGAAAAGAGATAAACTAGATAAGAAGTCAGAAGTTGGCATTTTTGTGGGATATAGCAGCAACTCTAAAGGCTATAGAATATACAATTTAAATACCAAAAAGATTCTTGTTAGCAGAAATGTAAAGTTTGATGAGCTTTCCAAATGGAATTGGGAGAATTGCAAAGTAGAAGCCTCAAGTAAAGATCAACCTGGAGAAGGCAATCTCCAAGGAAATAATTCTGAAAATGAAGAAGAAGATTATGATAGTGATGCTGATTTTCCAGTTAGAGGCACTAGAACCTTGGAAGATATTTATGAAAGATGTAATGTTGCTGCATTAGAACCAACAAGATATAGTGAAGCTGCTGAAATAGAAGGTTGGAGAGCTGCCATGAAGGAGGAGATGAATATGATAGATAAAAACAAAACACGGTAGCTTGTGGACAGACCAAGCAATCAAAAGGTAATTGGTGTTAAGTGGGTTTACAGAACTAAACTCAATGCTGATGGTTCTGTAAACAAACTTAAGGCAAGATTGGTGGTAAAAGGCTATTTTCAGCAACATGGTGTTGATTTTTCAGATACATTTGCTCCTGTAGCAAGACATGATACAATCAGGTTGTTAGTTGCATTGGCAACAAAATTGAGTTGGAAAATTTATCATTTTGATGTGAAGTCTGCATTCTTAAATGGTTTGCTTGAGGAGGAGATTTATGTTGATCAACTTGAAGGTTTTCAGGAAGTGAGGATAAAGTCTACAAACTTCATACAGCTCTCTATGGCTTGAAACAAGCACCAAGGGCTTGGTACAGCAGAATTGATAGCTATCTTATGCAGAAAGGCTTTAAAAGAAGTGAAAGTGAAGCTACTTTGTATGTGCAAAGGTCAAGGAATGAAGTGCGGATGATTGTGTCATTCTATGTTGATGATCTACTTGTGATAGGTAAAAATTCAATCTACCTAAAACAATTTAAGCATGACATGGAGAATGACTTTGAAATGACTGATTTGGGAGAAATGAAGTATTTTCTTGGAATGGAGATTGATCAATCAGATGCTGGAATGTTCATTTCACAAAGAAAGTATGCTTTCGAGATATTAAAGAAGTTTCATATGGAGAAATGTAAACCTGTGGACACACCCCTTGTTGTAAATGAGAAGCCGTCAATTAATGATATTAACAGCAAAATAGATGCTTCTATGTACAGAAGCATGATTGGTAGCTTATTGTATCTTTCAGTCACAAGACCTGACATAATGTTTGCTGCAAGTCTGCTGTCCAGATTCATGCATTCTCCTAGTCAAGCTCATTATAGTGCAGCAAAAAGAGTTTTGAGATATGTTAGAGGTACAGTTGATTATGGCTTGTGTTTTCTGAAAAAAGAAAGTGGAGACCTCCTAGGTTATGCAGATAGTGATTGGGTAGGAAGTGTAGATGATGCCATGAGTACCTCTGGTTATGTTTTCTCATTTGGCAGTGCTGTTTTCTCATGGAATTCAAAGAAACAAGATGTGGTGGTCCAATCCTCAGCTGAAGCTGAATATATTTCAGCTGCAGCAGCAACAAATCAATCTATTTGGCTGAGGAAGATTTTATCAGATGTGGGGCAGTTTCAAGGTGAAGCTACTATCGTTTATGTGGACAACAAGTCAGCTATTGCTATAGCAAAGAATCCTGTCCAGCATGGAAGAACCAAGCACATCAAGGTGAAATATCATGCCATTAGAGAAGCAGAAAAATCAAAGGAAGTAAGCTTGGAGCATTGCAACTCAGAAAGTCAGATTGCAGACATAACGACAAAAGCCCTTTCCAAGGGCAAGTTTGAAGTTTTGAGATCAAAGCTTGGAGTATTCAAGAAAAATCTCAAGGAGGAGTGTTAGAAATTGAGATTTTTCTATATACTTTAAGTTAATGTTAATTTATTGTTAAAGTATTTTGGTTAGGTGAAAAGGAGAGATACTCCTTGATTTATGGAGATTTGTATTAGCTTTTTGTACTTTCTATAGGGTGGCTATCTTAGCCTTTTGTTTACATTTTTTTCTGCTTCTATATGTAAGAACTTTGTACGTGAATGTAGTGTAATCAACATACCTTCTTCCATTTTTTGTTCTCTGCTGCTCCTGCATAACTTCACTGCTTTAGTTTTACAAAATCTCTCTTCTCTGTTCTGTTTTTTCTAACACCCAAAAAGAGCAACCTTAGCCACCGGATCTTCTTCTTGTTCTTCGTCCCGCGCTGCTGAACTGTCTTTGTCGATAAGAATTACGTGTTTGGTGACAACACACGACGACGGTGGGATGGTTTGGCGGCTGCATGCGGTGGAGCCTGTATGAGGTGGAGCTCTGATATGGTTTTCTGCTTTGGAGGACGACGTTGCCGCAATGGTGGAGGAACGCATCATGGACGACGTTTCCGCAATGATGGAGGAACCAATCTTATTAAAATCCAACCGGTGATCTCCACTCGGTCAGGCACCGGGTCATTTGGTTCAACCGTGATCACTCGTTAACTCAGTTTAAATCGATATATATTAAAAAATTCTAAAATATTCATATATAACAAGATAATTTAATATGTCCATACTCCAAATTTAAAATTATTATCATAAATAAGTATCTAATTAAACAAATACCAATCAAGATGAATTATTATGATTGATTTATGTATATATATATTGTTTGACAGGAGTTGACTCGGTATATATTAATTTTTAAAAAAATATTCATATATAGGTCAAACATAATTTAACATGTTCAGATTGTGGTTCAGATTCAGTAGAAGACATCTCTGACTAAAAAACAATTCGATATTATGGAGAGTAATATTGAGTATAGTATAATGTCAATATTATGTCAGTTCAAATCATTATCAACATATTACTTGAATATTATCAGTATCAGAAATAAATATATCATTATATCATTATAATATAAATACAGTTTATAAAAAAAAAACAAAAAATCGGGTCAACCGATTTTTTTCGGCCTGGTCAACCGAGTTTCACAAAAACCCGACCGGGTCGATCGGGTCAATCCGGATCGATGTGCTAAACGATCCAACATCCTAACCGGACCGATCTGGTGACCGGTTCCTGGGCTAACCAGTCGAACCGACCGATCCAGTCCGAGTTTTATAACACTGGAAGGAATGCATCATGGGTGGCAAGTGGCTTCAGTAGAAGACATCTCTAACTAAAAAACAATTCAATATTATGGAGAGTAATATTGATATAGTACAGTGTTAGTATTATGTCAGTTCAAATCATTATCAATATATCACTTGAATATTATCAGTATCAGAAATAAATATATCATTGTATCATTATAATATAAATATAGTTCATTAAAAAAAAAAACCGTCGGGTCAACCGGTTTTTTCCGATCGGGTCAACTGAGTTTCACAAAAACCCAACCAGGTCAATCCGGATCGATGTACTAAACGGTCCAACATCCTAACCGAACCGGTCTGGTGACCGGTTCCTGGGCTAACCAGTAGAACCGTCCGGTCCGGTCCAAGTTTTATAACACTGAGAGAAACACATCATGGGTGGCAAGTGGCTCCATGGAGGTGAAAGGGGGAGTGGGAGGGGAGGCGGTGGGGTTAGGGGATGGGAGGGGTGCCGGAGGAGAGACGAGAAGATAGGTCAATTTTTTAAATTTGAAAATAATTAAAATTTTGCTTAAATATTTTCCCTCTTTATGATCTCTCATCCTAGAAGCTCCCCTCAAACAAATAAAAACTTCTAAAATAATACATATTCCCATGCATGAATTTCACTCGCATCTTACAACATTCTCTAACATACCCCAATGTCGAGTTTCACAATTCCATGTTCAGAAGCAGGTAACTTTTCCCGAAATTAAAAGAGGAGAAAGCTGAAGGCCAACTTGAGAGTGACCTTCAAGTATAAAGTTACAAGCTGTGTGGAATACAAATTCAAAAGAGAACCTATGGAGAGACAAGTAGATCACTAGTGCTTCATTCTTTGGCTGAGAGCAAAACCTTATAACAATGGTTACAGGTTTAACAATCTTTCCATATACACTAATCATAGTGGAATCCCTAATATATTCAATATTATATTTACAAGTCTCAATCTTCTTTCCATATACGACCAGTGATCCTCAACTTTAACTCCTTTCTATCCCCACCTGAAAAATAAAGAGCTAGGTTCCTGTGAATGATAAGTCCATCTTGACAATCTCTTACTTTTCTATGATGGTCACGAATGCTCCTTGGAATTCCTTGCCATGTAAGTTTGCGGCCATTTGCACCAACTTCCAAGCTGTAGCTGAATTTTTTTGATTCATTTTCATCACCCATAAACCGCAAAAAGGCCATATAAACTGGAGCAGTGCCAAGGTTGAATGCCTCAAAGTGCAAGCAGAAATGCCTTCCAAAACTATTAAAAATCTGCAAAACTTCAACATGTAAGTGGGGGAAGGGGGCTTTATACTAGGTGTAGATTAGAGTTTAACACCAAGAGGTCAAAATAAAATTTGTGATGACATGTAGAAGAAAAAAAAAAGAGTGAACTCGTATATTAGCTTAGACTTAAAGTCAAAAGAAAGACCACATGCCTACATGTATGTCATGTGACCTATGATGCAATACGTTGTGAACTGTTTCTCAGAAAACAGGACTAAGAAACTGTTTCCCAACACCACTAGCAGAGAATTAAAAACAGTGCAGAAATACATCTAATTTACAGAACAGAAACAAGTATAGCCATGTGCACACACAAAATTAATGTCGCATATTAGAAGATATGACTGAGAATTTAAGTATTCAATAATAAAATAACATGCAAAAATGCTAACCTATGAGAAAATAGTACATCAAATCATCAAACAAAACATTTGCTATAATTTGTTAAATGACTTACAGTTAGCATCCATGTGGCATTTTCAACTTCATGTGGATTTGCTTTGACATATCGATGATTGAAGGTGCATCCATCATGCATGTCAACCTTGTGATCTTCCTTGAGATGGGCAACTAGAGTTGGAATGTCACCCATCACAGAGCATTCAGAACCAGCATAGGGGCAATTGTATGGGCGAAATCCACAATTTGCCTCATGCTTAAGCTTAGTGTAGTATGGGAATATATCATGACAACCTAGAATCTGATACCTGCAAGGAAGCTCCAATGACTCTGCCACTTTCTCTAGAGCCAAACACCTTATATTCCCAAGATCACGGTGACAGGTTGGGCAAAGATTATGGACTTCAATCTTACAATTTGAACATAATGTATGGCCATTTGGGCACTGAAACACACAATACAAACATAACGGAAACATTATAATAGAGAAGAAGACTGGAAAAATTCACAGGAACATCATGATAGAACATTATGGCGCCGTTTGATCCATGTAGCCAACCCCACCTAGTGGGATAAGGCTTGGTTGTTGGGTAGAATGTAGAGTTTCAGTAGGTTCTAAGAACCATCTATAATAATTCAACTGTCCTAACGGGCAGCCCAGTGGGCAGTGGACAAGGTCAGACATACACAGCCTTCAGTGAAAAAGTTCAACAACAACAAAATGAAACTAGCAAGTTAGCAACACCTGCACTTCATACAAGAATTCTTTTTATGATTGTTTTTTAACTTCTTCTTGCTACCTCGCTTGAGTGTAAATCTCAATTAAATTCCACTCTCCTTAGCATGAGCCATCTAACTTTACCTGGGATCTCAATCAATATTTATAGATATATGCCTAGAATCTGCAAGTCTCATTCCTGACCTTCCCTTTGCAGGATGTGCAGGATTATCTGAATCAAACTCACCATAGAAAGTGACTATAAAAGCCTATAAACTAAAGTTTTATCTGTTTGAGTGTTTGTTACTCCAAAACATTCACTTATGTAACAATAAAAATTAATAACAAAGGATGTGGAATAAATTTGTTGAATGTGGATAACTATAATGTAACTCACTTAACAGATAAATTGAATAGATAACCATGATAACTTCATGAAACCCCGAGGATTCAAGCTATTCAATTTGTTCATACTGCTCCCTACATCCCTCCATTCATCACTCACTATAGATCAATAACTAAACTAATTCCACACTGTCTAGAAAATTAAGGAGGTTACTAAAATGAAGTCTAATATGCAACAGCATTAAGCTGCATGGTGCAGCCTTCGAATCACAGTGGAGGAATAAGTAAACAAGTGATTTTATCTTCAAATATACTTATATGGACTACGGAGAAAAAGGGTTACAATGCCACTATTTGTATGCCTATATCTATTTCATGTTATGGTATATTACGAGACAAAGGTATCTCAAACACATACAACCAAATAAAAACATAAGGAATTGCAAGCACTATACCTGGTGAATTGGGGGATGCATCAAATTCTTGCAAACAGGGCACTCGAGTAAGTCATGCACGTCACTCTTTGAACTAATTCCATTCTTTCCGTTCAACCCAACACTAGATTTTGTAAATGTATTGTTACTCTTGGCCTCAGACTTAGCCCTGCTTGTTTCATAATCTGAACAAATCAGGTGAGATTCAATAACTTCTTTGAAAGCACTGCCTCCAGGAGCCATCACATCTACAATATTTCTTTTTCAAATGACTAGAGCCAAAAACTCCCCTTCAGTCCAGTTTCTTCTGCTTTGGATTTTTTTTATGGCATGCTACATCTGTTAAAAAGTAAAATGGCCAATGCATAAGAACTTACAGAGTAAATGCTATATCCAGATTTTAATATTCTTTAGTCCAAAATAGGGGGGGGGAGATTGAAAGAAAAAGCAAGAACAACTAAGATGTCCTTTTGTGGTCTGAAATCAGAATAATGACCTTATATAGTTTTCCTAGAATAATTTAACACATAAGTTTCATTCACATGAAACAGTAAATACATTAACTTCAGATTTTACTACCTAAGTGTTTCTGGTCCACACTTATCATGTAAGTAATAATTTTCTTTTAACAGTTCTCGCCAAGATTCATGGAGTCAAGAAAAGAAAATATGCCTGAAACATGAGAACAACACCATGCAACATAGTTACCCCAATATGCAATCTGTAAACCGAACCTCTCGCAAGTGATGGAGAAGGGGAGAAGGCAGCCATGAAATTGGCTAAGTGTGGGGCTGTGACAGCCATGTAAAATGAGTGGTTTAGGGGAGGGAGATGTGTCCTTAAATAACCATAGTTGATGTTAGCTAAACTAGGTTAAGTTAATACATAAATATCTAGGTATTTTACTACCTAAGTGTTTCTGGTCCACACTTATCATGTAAGCAATAATTTTCTTTTAACAGTTCTCGCCAAGATTCATGGAGTCAAGAAAAGAAAATATGCCTGAAACATGAGAACAACACCATGCAACATAGTTACCCCAATATGCAATCTGTAAACCGAACCTCTCGCTATAAAGACATGGATAAATTGCTCCATAAATGAATTTTCACATGTTATAAAATTTAAGTTTAAGTCACTATTAACAGTCATCAAAGGCAAAGTATAGCAGAAAGCCAGAAACATAATTTTCTTTCACATATATCAATCAAATGATATGCCATTCCATACGATCCACTCACTACTAGCTACATGATTCTTGAAAGACAAATATAGAACATATATTTGTTCACAAACAACATACCATCCCAACTGCTAAACTACTATGAAATTGTGAAATCGATTTTCAGTTTAAAACTGCTTCAGCTTGAGGAAGGAGAATCGAACAAAAAACACAGCCAAAGTAAAAATCATAACAATAATTTCATTCCAGATTCCAAAATACCCCTCCTGCCCCAGGTTCGTTTTACTGCATATCTGGGAAAACCGAAACCCGGATCAATTTTCAGACAGAAGTTCCTCAGCAGAACATGTCTCAGTCTCACCATTCAGTAACATTGACCCTCATCTTAGTCCTTCATCTTAACCTGGAAATAGACAAATCCTAATTCATAGTTTCATACCTTCAATTTTACATGAAAAACTGAGTTATGCCAGAGATCACCGTCGACCATCCCTTGTCTCTTGCCACATTTAAATTATCCATCAATTAATCAAACAGATCAAAATAAGAAGAAAAAATTACAGAAACAAAAGAAGAAGTCAGAAACTCAACAAGCATCATAATTCTGGTTGAATTCGCCAGGAATCATCCATAAAAAGTCAAAATGAGAGAAAAAATTACTAAAAGAAAAGAAGCCCTCAAAAATTCAATCAAGCAGTACCTTATAAACAAAGAAAACCCAAGAAATCAAAATATAAAACAAAAATGTAATACCTGAAACTGTGTTTAACACTGGGTAAGTTTCTCCAATAGCAAGCTATGTATATATAAAGTTAAAACACAATGCAATTAAAAAAGTTACATTGTAACAGGCAAATGAAAACAAATCTGAACTCAAACATTCAAAAACATTACCAATAAGAGGAAAAAACAAAATCCACAAGATGTGAACAAAGAGAAAGACAAACTTTTTAGCCTTAAAAAAATAGAAACAATAAGAAATAAAGAACTGAAAAAAAAAAGAGTAAAAGGATAATTCAAATGAAAATAGAAACATTTCGTACCAAGTGCTCCGGAAGTTGCGGAGATAAGCACCCCGCTATGGTGTAAGTGAGTATGGAGATTGAAGAAAAACGCGTTCCTTGTTGAAATCGATATGGATGGTGCTGACCAAAGTTAAACAACGTTGTTTCTTGTCTTTCTTTTGCTTCGAAATCGCAGTCCCGGGATTTCTTTGTATTGTTCTATGTTTGTTTCCTTTTTTTTTTTTTTTAGTTTTGGGAAATAATTATAAAATATTTTTTTGGCTTTGTCTGAGAGTAATAAATGTCTAATCGTCTCTGACTCTGTGGTCTCGTCACCTTCCCGCACGCGACGTTTAAAGTTTAAAAGGGAGCACATTTTTTTCTTTTTCTTTTTTTTTTCCGCTTTTGGACTTTTCCATTGGTCCGTTGACGTAAATTTTCTTGCACTGGTAACTGTTTCCTGTAACTGAAAGGTTACTTTCGGTAAGTTCAGTTTTATGCATAAGTCATCTGCATTTTTACTCGTTTATATCAATAATTATAAAATTTAAAATTAACATTTTATATTAGCTAAGTCCTTGCCAAATTTTTTTTTGATTAATTAAGTAAAAAATGAAGTTAGTCAAGTGTCAAAATCATTTTACCTTTTACCATTTGTTTATGCTTCTTAAACCTTGGTTTCATCATTCCCGATTTCTTTTGGCTAATGTTTTGTTGGTGGATTTTGTTTAGGAGGGGAAGTAAGGGAAAAGGAAAAGGAAAGTTTGTGAGAATTTCATCCTTATTTGTAAGTTTAAAAGTTTGGAGGGTAAGGTTTTGAGAATTTTAGAAAATCTCAAACCGCAGCCTCAACCCAATTTTTTGGTTTACCCCAATTTGGAATATTTTGGATGAAAAATAATTAAATTACCAATTTACCCTCTTTTTTGAGGATTCACACCCACTTTTGAGGATCTACACCCACTAAATTATTGCTATATAATTTACGAATCATTTCAGCACAGTGTTCCTGTCGCCTAACATCTTTCTGATTTTTATTATCTATACTAGTGGCAAGACAGGCAGCCACATTTCTAATGTTTTTACTCGTATTTATCGAAGTTGTTGGTATATATTATTTTTTCACTTATGTAAACACGATATTTTTAATCAATAATTTTTGCAAGTTTATATCGTGATTGATTAATATAAAACACACGCAGACATATAAATATATGTATGTCATTACGTTAAAGTGATTGCAATATTTTTTATTAAATAATTATATAATTAAATAATAAATTTATTTATATATATATATATATATATATATATATATATATATATATATATATATATATATATATATCAATAAGTCACTAAGTTAAAGTTTAGTCTTGTTGATAAATAAAAAGTCTAAGAACAGTCTCCGTAAAATCTCAATCTGGATTCCCTCCAGCCTAAATCCATCCAGCGCCCCAGCAGCAAGAAGATCTGGACCGTCCATCCAGATCGGACGATCCAGATTAAATGGGCTTTTAAAATTAAAAAAAACTAAACATGCATCAGAAGCTGTGAAAACCCAAATCCCTTCCCCATTCCCACGCCACAACCTCACAGTCGCGACCCACCCACCCCCATTCACACCACCTTCGACGGTGCCGTCACCAACCTCCGACGGCACCGCCCACCTCCGCCTGATTAGCGGCGGCCACCCCCTTCCTTTATCTCTCTCCTCCTCGAGTGTCGCCCAAGCCCATTCCCAAATCTCTCTCCTGGTTCTTCTCCTCCTCAAGCATCGTCGTTGCGTCACATAACCTTTCCCTTCCAGTCTCTCAATTTCAATCGTTTTCGTATTCCTCGCAACGTAACTGCTATAAAAGCTATTACTTTGCTCCGCACCAACCATACAAAAAAAAAAGACCACATGTTGAGAGAGACATTTGAAGTCTCACCCTCACACAGAGGCTTGCTAGAGTGTGTGGAAGGTTCTGAAGGGCAAAGCAAGAAGAAAAGGAACACCTAAAGAGACATCATCGAGGTAATGGTGCTGAATATTTTTGTTCTGTAACAATATATTTATATTTCTATTCTTTGAATTTTGGCTTCAGAAACTGGTGGTTGTGGGCGGCGTCGGCGGCTCCTAATGGGCGGTGCGGTGGAGGTGGTTTGAAGGGGGTAGGTTGCGATGAGGGGTGGGGTTTAGGTTTGGGTTTTTTCAGATTTCAGATTCTTAACATTTTATGTTTTTGTTTTTTTTTTTAAATTTTAAAAGTCCATTTAATCTGGACTGTCCGATCTGGACGGACGGTCCAGATCTTCTTGCTCCAGGGGGCTGGACGGATTTAGGCTGGAGGGAATCCGGATTGGTAAAATCCGTATACCTTGTGCATAAAACGGTTTCCCTTTTTTTTTAAATTTTAAAATTTTGATTGTTTTATTTTTTATTATAAATGAATGGAAGTTATTAGGGATAGTCTGGACATTTTGAAATGTTGTAACCAAAATTCATGCATCCTCTTTATATATTAGTATAGATATATTTACTAATAATTAAAGGGAAAAGTGCATAAAGACCCCCTAAACTTTAGTCCATTTGCAAATAGGCATCTTCAACTATTTTTTATTCCCAATTATTCCTTGAACTACCACTGTACTGACTGAAAATATAAGGCCGAGGACTTGTCGAGGACTTGTTAATAAACTGGACCAACCGAGCTTACTCTTATAAATGGGCCTTGACTCGAACTCCTCCAAAGCCGAGGACTCGTTAATACACTTATCATCAGAGAATAAATACTCAGATCTATCCCGAAATAAACCACCTATGAAGGAACCTCGGTCCCGTGCAGTCCAGTCACAACTGACTGGGCCGAATATCTCGCTGGTCCAAATATCCTTCCGCATAACTCGGAGCCTTATCCTTATCTTTATCTAGTTACTATAACAATCCGATCCTAACAAATAGGATCTCAATAACAGTCCAACTCAAACTGTTACACCAAAACATCTCTATAAATAGGGGTCCAACCCCCTCACTTAGAACTACGTTTGCTTTGATTCCCATTTGGATACGTAGGAGCAGAATTCCCATTCTGTCAAGCTATTCCAAAACACTCCCACAAGAGCTTCTCTGGACGAGTATCTCTCACTTGAGATATTTGGACGAAACATTTGGCGCCGTCTGTGGGAATCGAAGCAAAATTTTCCCATACCACAAACAATGGTGAGGAAAAGGAGCGGGAACTGCAGGAGAGAGGAGCCAGAGAATGCCAACAATGGGGATAATGGAGAACGATCCATAAACCCAGCAATGACGACCGACAATCCCATTATTCAAGAACTCCTCGCACAAGTGGCAATACTGAGAAGGGAGAATGAGGAGATTCGTCGGCAGAACAGCCGTCGTGAACGAGAACAAAGCAGAGAAAGGTATGCCTCTTCTCCTCATGAGAGAGAGCACCGGACAGCCGAGAATGAAGGATCCAGAAACACGCGCAGAGAAGGAGTCCCACAACCCCGTGTTTCTCACCATGTTGACCGAAGAGGCGAGGAGGAATTTCCTAGGCAGGCCCCTGAACTTTCACTTCAGGCAAATAGGCCTAATAAGAGGGCCGGCGCGCGGAGGCCGAGACACCCCTTCACCGATGCCATCATGGAGGTTCCTCTACCGGCCAACTACAAACCAATAAATATTGACAGGTATGATGGAACTTCAGACCCGGAACGTCATTTAGATGCTTTCACTACTCAAATATACCTCTTTACCGACGATGATGCTGTCATGTGTAAAGTCTTCCCTACTACTCTGAAAGATGCTGCGTTAAGCTGGTATACCCAGCTACCGCCAGCGTCAGTTGACTCCTTTGACACGTTTATGACTAAGTTCAATGCTCAGTTTGCCACGAGCCGAGCTCATCAAAAAACCTCGGCCTCGTTGGTAAACTTTAAGCAAGAAAAAAACGAGTCTCTGTGTGATTTTATGGCCAGGTTCAGCAAAGAGGTGCAAGCTGGTCATCTGAATAATTTCGTTCGGAGAAATCACAACAATGGTGAAGGGCGTGGCAGAAGTAGAAGAAGAGGAGGTGGCCAAAGCCCGGGAAGGGGCAGCGGTCGGCAAAATAATGAAAGAGCAGAAAATAGGGAAGATTGGAATGAAAGGCGAGAGGAGGATAATACTGTCCGAAGTGTGATAAACACTATTTCAGGTGGATTTGCGGGAGGAGGCACGACGAGTTCAGCTCGGAGAAAACACCTGCGGGCTATTCAGCCGTCAACTCCTGGTGAGTCGGCAAACCCCGAGGATTTCCCCACCGATTATATTTTCCGATGAAGACTTCATAGGTGCGGATCCTAATCAGGACGACCCTATGGTAATCACAGTGCAATTGTCCAACTTCTCGGTCAAGAGAACTCTCGTCGACCAGGGGAGTTCGGCTGATATTCTATATTATTCAACATTTCAGAAGCTCGGGATCCCAGAAAAATCTATTCAGCCATACGACAGTAAGCTCGTCGACTTTGCTGGGGAACAGGTGGATACCCGAGGATACATTGACCTCCTAACTACTTTTGGAGATGGCAAAACCTCCAAAACTATTCTGGTCAGGTACGTGTTGGTTAATGCAGTAACATCGTACAATATCTTAATCGGAAGACCATCCTTGAACGAGTTGGGAGCCGTGGTCTCTACTCCCCACCTCACAATGAAATTCCCTTCCAACTCGGGAGACATAGTTGCTATCCTGGCTGATCAGAAAATGGCCAGACAGTGTTATGCTGATAGTTTGCGTGTAAGCAAACTCAAACCTACACCTGCGGAAACACTAGACAGAGGAAAAGACAAGTCGGTAAATTCAGTTAGTTCTGTTGAACTAGACCCGAGGATTGACATGCAAGAACAACGGACACAACCCATTGAGGAGTTAGAAAAGTTCCATCTTGGATCACAGCCCGATCAGTGCACCAAGCTAGGCGGTCAACTTGAGCCGAGTTTAAAAAAGAAAATAAAGGAAGTGCTCCGCAGCAACGCCGATTTGTTCGCTTGGACAACATCAGACATGCCGGGGATTGACCCCGATTTCTTATGCCACAAGCTGGCAATCTGTCCTGAGGCAAAACCGGTAGCTCAAAGGAAAAAGAGACTTGGTGAGGAAAGGAGAAAAGTGGTGGAAGAAGAAACAGCGAAGTTGGTTAAAGCCAACTTTATTCGAGAAGTAGAATACACTACTTGGCTGGCCAACGTGGTTCTGGTCAAAAAAGCAAACGGCAAGTGGCGCATGTGCACTGATTACACAAACTTAAATAAAGTTTGTCCAAAGGATTCTTATCCTTTACCAACTATTGACAGGTTGGTGGATGGTGCTTCCGGGTACAGAATTTTGAGCTTCTTGGATGCATACTCGGGGTACAATCAGATCCGAATGTATCCCCCAGACGAAGAGAAAACAGCTTTCATAACTGAAGGCACGAACTACTGTTACCGGGTAATGCCATTCGGATTGAAAAATGCTGGAGCCACCTACCAAAGGCTCATGGACAGGGTGTTTGAAAAACAGATCGGAAGGACTATGGAGGTTTATGTGGATGATATGGTCGTAAAATCCGATGACCACAACAACCACCCAAGGGATTTGGAGGAAATTTTTCTGCAGTTGAGAAAGTACAATATCAGACTGAATCCAAAAAAGTGTGTTTTTGGTGTCCAAGGTGGAAAATTCCTCGGTTTTATGTTGACACACCGGGGAATCGAGGCCAATCCTGATAAATGCCGAGCTATGATTGAGATGCGAAGCCCACAAAATATTAAAGAAGTGCAGCGACTTGCAGGGCGGCTGGCATCATTATCTCGGTTTATCCCCAGATCTGTAGAGAAAGCTCGGCCTTTCTTTAGATTATTGAAGAGGCCTCAAACCTTCGCGTGGACCGAGGAATGCGAGAAGGCCTTTGTCGACTTCAAGGCCTTTTTGTCTTCACCGCCAATATTAACTCGACCCATCCCAGGGAAAGAGTTATATTTATACCTGTCAGCCACCGAGTACGCCATCAGTGCGGTCATTGTGCAAGAAGTAGAGAAAGCTCAAATGCCGGTGTATTTCATCAGCAGGGTCCTTCATGATGCCGAAACCCGGTATCAAGTCATAGAAAAGCTGGTTTTGGCTCTGGTAACTGCAGCTCGGCGATTGCGTCCGTATTTCCAGAGTCACCAGGTGATTGTCAAAACTGATCACCCGATTAAGCAGATTCTCAAAAAGCCCAAGTTGGCAGGCCATATGATTGCTTGGTCGGTGGAGTTATCCGAGTTCGGCCTGAAATACGAGTTGAGAGGTCCTCTGAAAGCTCAATGTATATCCGACTTCGTAGCCAAGCTCAATCCGCTGTCGATAACCGAAGATTTATGGTGGAATTTGTATGTGGATGGATCCTCGAATGTCAAAGGCAGTGGAGCTGGGATAATACTGGAAGGTTCGGGAGAGCTAATCCTAGAGCAGTCATTAAATTTTGAGTTCAAAACCTCAAACAACCAAGCTGAGTACGAAGCCTTGATAGCAGGGTTAATGCTGGCTAAGGACATGGGAGCAAAGGCTGTTAGATGCCGAAGTGATTCACAGCTAGTCACAGGACAAATCTCTGGAGAATACCAAACAAAAGAGCCTCAACTCACCAGGTATTTATGTAAAGTAAATCAATTAATTTCCAACTTTGAGAAATTTGCTATGGAACACATTCCCAGAGAATAAAATACTCGGGTCGATCTACTGTCGAAATTGGCCAGCACGAAGAGGTCAGGCCAGCATAGAACAGTTATTCAAGAAACTCTCAATGAACCGAGTATCACGCTTGGAGAGGTGATGGCCAACGAGCCAGTTGACCGAGAATGGATGAGACCCATATGGGAATATTTATCCTCAGATACTCTGCCCCCAGATCACGCCGAGGCTAGAAAGATCAGGCTCAGAGCAAGTCACTTTGCTATTATTTCCGGAGAGTTGTATAAACGGGGATTCTCAATACCGATGTTAAAGTGTCTGACCAAAGCTCAGTCAAAGTATGTAATGGAAGAAGTTCACAGAGGAATCTGTGGTTTTCACTGCGGGGGCAGATCAATGGCCTCCAAGGTAGTCCGAGCAGGGTACTATTGGCCTACCATCCGAGCAGATTGCATCAAGTGGACGAGACAATGTGATGAATGTCAAAGATTTGCCAATGTAAGTCGTACCCCGCCCGAAGAACTTCACACATTAAACTCGCCTTGGCCCTTTGCTATGTGGGGGATGGATATACTTGGACCATTCCCCATAGCCAAAGGTCAAGTCAAATTTCTCTTGGTAGCGGTGGACTACTTCACGAAATGGATTGAAGCAGAACCTTTGGCAAAAGTTACTGCCGAGAAGGTACAGAAGTTTGTGTGGAAGAATCTCATCTGTAGGCACGGAATTCCCTTCGCAATTGTCACCGATAACGGAAGGCAGTTTATAGATAAGACATTGCAAGAATTCTATGTCAATCTCGGTGTTAAACACCACGTCACATCAGTGGAACATCCCCAAACCAATGGGCAAGCCGAGGCGGCCAACAAAGTCATTCTCGGAGAGCTGAAGAAGAGAGTGGGAAAATTCAAAGGAGCTTGGTCAGAAGAGTTGCCGAGTATTCTTTAGGTCTACCACTGCACGCCACAATCCACTACTCAAGAAACACCCTTCAGGCTGACATACGGAACAAACGCCATGATCCCAGTTGAGGTCGGTGAGCCGTCTTTTCGGTGTATGCAACATGAGCAGAATAAGAATAAAAGCAACTTAAGGGTCGAACTTGACTTGGTGGAGGAGATCAGAGAGGAGGCTAAAATCAGGGAGGAAGCCTGTAAACGAAGAGCTACTTGGAGGTATAATTCAAAGATGAAACCGAGGAGTTTCGTGCGCGGAGACTTGGTGCTAAGAATGAAAGGAGAAGCAAGAAGAGATCATACGGAGGGCAAGCTAGCAGCAAATTGGGGAGGACCATTCCGAGTGGTAGAAAACTTGGGAAACAGAGCATATAGGTTAGAAGAATTATCAGGGAAGCCTATCCCGAGAACTTGGAATGCTTCCCATTTGAAATTTTATTACAGTTGATGTATATAGTCAGGTGATGTACTCTTTTTCCTACCTCGGTATTTTATCCCAAAAAAGGGTTTTGACCGAGAAGGTTTTAACGAGACACACCGCAGACTTTCTTTTAAATCCAATAAAAGAATTTATTATGAACATTGTTCTATTTTCTCATTTTACCGATGTATTTATTCTGCAAACATTAAATTGTCAAGGCCGAGTTCGAGCCATTCAAATTTTTAAGGTCAAGTTTGAGCCTGAAGGCCGAGTTCGAGCCAATTAAATTGTTTAAGGCCGAGTATGAGCCACTAAATTATTAAAGGCCGAGTTCGAGCCAATTAAATTGTTTAAGGCCAAGTTTGAGCCTAAAGGCCGAGTTCGAACCATTAAACTGTTAAGGCCAAGTTTGAGCCTAAAGGCCGAGTTCGAGCCATTAAATTGTCAAGGTCAAGTTTGAGCCTGAAGGCCGAGTTCGAGCCATTCAAATTTTTAAGGCCAAGTTTGAGCCTGAAGGCCGAGTTCGAGCCAATTAAATTGTTTAAGGCCGAGTTCGAGCCAATTGAATTATTAAGGCCGAATTCGAGCCTGAAGTCAAAAGAAGGGAAGGGATTGAAGTCTTCGCCCCAGAGAGACGAGGTTCCTGCTTTCAGAGAAGTGTTATACCACTTCACCTCGGTAGAAGGAGGAAGTTGCTCCTCTCGCCCCGTAGTTCCCGTCTCATGAGTGGTAGGATGTGGGGGACTTGAACGAGGAGGGGAAGAATCTTCGGCGTCAACTACTATCTCTACCCTTTTTCTTTTGTGAGGGGCGGATGATAAAGCCCCCTTGGCAGTGGCCTTAGCAGCGGCCGGAGGAATTCTTTTCTTTTTCTTCTCGGTCGCTGAGGGACCCTGACCCTCTTTCGCGGTAGATTTCAAAAGCTTGGAGAAGTCGAATTTCCCCATGATAACTACCGAAAAGAAAAGCTGTTAGTACAGGAACACATACAGAAAAGATTTAAAAGCTAAAAAGCTGAACACTTACTTTTAAAGTCGGCTCTCAGAGTGGATGAATAGGGGAGTTTTAGAAGACGTCCACAATGGAGAGGCCGAGGAAGTTTTTCTAATATATCTATATCCCGTCTATCCTCGGCAGGAAGGGATTTGTATTCAAAACCAACGAATTTGGTAGGAGATGATTGCCAGTACAAAGGAAACCTGGCGCATCCATTTTCATCAAAAAAGTAGGAAAGGTGAGAGCCCGAGGGGCGAACTCGGAAGAAACCGACTTTGAAGTCTTTATACTATGATGTGTATAAACTAATCAGTCCTTTTCGGTTCAGCCCATTGAGGGAAATCCATCCCGTTTTCTCACCAAACCTTGTTTGGTAAAAGTACAAAAATTTGGGAGTAGTGGGCTCCATCCCGATGTATTTACACAAAATTTGAAAGGCTTTTAGAAAAGCCCAAATGTTGGGATGAAGCTGAGTAGGTGCGACATTCATGGTTCTCAGAACGTCACACTCAAACTCAGTGAAAGGAAGAGACACGCGCAGCTGAGAAAATAGTGTTCTATACATATATGTAAAAGGGGGCTTGGAAGGATGAGCCCTGGGGAAAACATACTCGGTACCCGAGCATGGAGAACAAATAAACTCGGATTCATCTTCGGATGCCGAGATAGTAATCTGGGACCGAAGACGAGCAATTGAATCTGAAGACTGATAATCAGAAAAATAAACCCCAACTTCGCCCTTAACCCAGGTATACCCGGGTAGGGTAATATAGGGAACAGGGTCTTTTGGAACCCTTTGGCGTTGTTTGCGAGCTGAGGGTTTGGAAATTTTGGGGGAGGGAGAACCAGACCTAGAAGGGTCGGACCCAGAAGAATCAGACTCAGAGGAAGACGACGCGGAGGAGGACGGTCTCACCTGACCGAAGTTTAGTTCCTGTTAAGGAACAGAAGAAGTGGAAGGAGAGCCCCCAATGGAGGAAACCTCGCGCTTCACCAGGGGTGAAGTGTTTGACTCGATGGACTCGGATGAACTCATGACCGGAATCCAGAAATCAACTTAGAAATTTGAAAGAAGGAAGAAGGCAGGGCGTACCTGGAGAGCGAAAGCGATTCCAGAAACTTGAAAGAAAGAGATTAAGAATGGAGAAAGGTAGTGGGCAAGGGGGAATAAGGTGAAGTTAGAGGAGATATTTATAGTTGCTGCGGTTGATGATGAGATATGATCAACAGTCCACATTCCTTCAAATAAAAAAGGAAAAGGGGCGCGACTTTTAATTTTTCCCCTCATTAAATGAGCGCGAAACTCTAGGGTTACTCACCCATAACATGCAGCAGAAGATTGAAGGGAAATGATATCCTTCTCTGACAGGAGGAGAAGTCAGTTGAAATGACGGTTTGAAATGACGATTTGAAACACAGAAGGAAGAAAGTCCAGCAGCCGAAGCATAACCTCGGTTTGATACTTGTCAGTTCTTTAGCTTATTTAAGCTCGGAGCTCGGGGGGCTTGTGTATTGACCGAAAATATAAGGCCGAGGACTTGCCGAGGACTCGTTAATAAACTGGACCAACCGAGCTTACTCTTATAAATGGGCCTTGACTCGAACTCCTCCAAAGCCGAGGACTCGTTAATACACTTATCATCCGAGAATAAATACTCGGATCTATCCCGTAATAAACCACCTGTGAAGGAACCTCGGTCCCGTGCAGTCCAGTCACAACTGACTGGGCCGAATATCTCGCTGGTCCAAATATCCCTCCGCATAACTCAGAGCCTTATCCTTATCTTTATCTAGTTACTATAACAATCCGATCCTAACAAATAGGATCTCAATAAATGTCCAACTCAAACTGTTACACCAAAACATCTCTATAAATAGGGGTCCAACCCCCTCACTTAGAACTACGATTGCTTTGATTCCCATTTGGATACGTAGGAGCAGAATTCCCATTCTGTCAAGCTATTCCAAAACACTCACACAAGAGCTTCTCCGGACGAGTATCTCTCACTTGAGATATTTGGACGGAACAACCACCATTAGTAAAATCAGTCATTCAACTAATTTTTCGTTCCAATTAGTCATTAAACTACTATTATTAGTAAAAGCAATCCTTCAACTAACAAGTTTCAAGACCTTATTCTTATTTTTTTTATAAAAACATAAAAAGCTTAAAAAATACAATAAACATATTAGATTTAAACAAAATGAACGATTGAATTTATTCATTGTTAGCGATCCAACTGAGAGTTAACAGAATGATTAATTTTACTAATATCACGATTTTAAGGATTAATTGAGACGAAAAAATAGTTGAATGATTGATTTTACTAATAGTATAAGTTTAAAGTCTAATTGAGAAAAAAAAATAGTTGAACGTACCTATTTACAAATGAACTAAAATTTAGGGAGTATGTTTACACTTTTCCATAATTAAATAATAAAGTATGCCATACTGTTCATTTTCATTATCCATCCACTCACATTTTACTATGCTTCTTCATATTTATATACTGACATTGTACGTTTTTACTATTTAGTATGCAAATGCGAAAAATAAAATTAATCACAATGTTCCTAACATTGCTTAATAAGCATTTCATTTAATAAGCACCGGTACTTACTTTCAAGGTGCCCTTAGAGCAAGTTTTGCAAGAGTTGCTTACCAAGCACAAGTGCTTATTTAAGCACTAGTTCTTATCTCAAATTGTGTGTCAATGTAGAATATTTTTTTATTAAAAAATGTTTTAGCTATTGATTTAAAAAAATATTGATGAAATGTAAGGATGTGGGTCCACTGGTGGGGTCCATTTAAGAATTTTTTTGAAGTTGTTGGGTTGGAGAGATGAGGTGTTTAAGTTGTAAAAAGTAAAAATGAGTGATGTATCAAAGTAGGACCCATTTAAGAACCCAAAAAGTAAAAATATGGGGTGCTAGGATGGAGATGGCCTTATACGTTTGCGTCATAATTTACTATCTATTTTTTTTTTAAGATAATTTATTATCTATTTTTTTTTGAAAGGTGCATTAATATTATTTAAAAAATATTACTTATATTTAATTTTCTAAAATAAGGGTAAGATTCTAAAAGTATGTTATGAACCCTCTATTTACTAATATGCACTCACAAACAAGGGGAGCGATAATACTCTCATTCTCTAAGTGCGTTTCTTATTGCTTTTCCATTGGAAGGTCCAAACCAGTGTTATTAAAATCGGATCGGACTGGTTAGGCCGGAAATCGGACCCATGATCGATCCGGTCAGCATATCGGACCTCTTAAGCTGTTAAACTAGCACTGACGTCATCCACCCGTGGTTGAACCGGCTTGACTCAGCATTGAACCGGAATTCCACTCGACCGGTCCAACACGTGTGCACACACCCATGACTGAAATGCAGCTGAAATTCCAAAAATTCAGTCTTGTGAGGCGCTGGAGGATTCGACACGGTTCGAACAAATTCATATGCATTAGAGGAGCTACTAGGCCAGTCACGCTTTTGAGGTTAGGCCGGAAATCGGACCCATGACCGATCCGGTCAGCATATCAGACCTCTTAAGTTGTTAAACCAGCACTGACGTCATCGACCGGTGGTTGAACCGGCTTGACTCAGCATTCAACCGGAATTCCACTCGACAGGTCCAACACGTGTGCACAAGCCCATGACTGAAATGCAGCTGAAATTCCAAATATTTCGTCTTGTGAGGCGCTGGAGGATTCGAACACGGTTCGAACAGATTCATATGCATTAGGGGCGCCACTAGGCCAGCCACGCTTTTGAGGATAAGTCTAAAATATAATATATATATATATATATATATATATATATATATATATATATATATATACATATTTTATAATAATTTTAATATATATTGATTCACCTGTACCAGTGACTCACCGGTTCGACTAGTGATCCTTTAATAGAGCTGTCAAAATGGGTTACAACCCGTGAGCCAACCCAGCTCAACCCGACTCACTGATAGGTTGGGTTGGAAAAAACTTGACTCACTTAGACCCCAGGTGCTCACTTAACTCGCGGGTTATGCGTGTTCAACCCAGATTTAGCGGGGTTGGCTTACGGGTTGCATCATTTAAAAAAAAAAATCCCCTAAACGCGACGTATCACGTATAGCATCCTTCTGAAAGATTGAAACAAAAGCTATTAGCATTTCCTTTCCTTCATTTCTGACTTCTTCAGTTCATATAGTTCCTATGTTCCTTCTACGAAAAACCCTAGGCCATATTCTTATTTTTGAGTTGCCGCTCCACGCGATTGCCGCTGCCCACTGGTTGATCCGTCGCACGTTCTTCGCCACAGTGCTGCTGGTTTCCAGATCTTCCTCCGTCAATCTCCGTAGCTGCTCTTCCAGATCCGTCAATCTCCGCCTCTTGTTTCAAGATCTACCTCCACCGTCGCCTATATAGAGGTACTCTGCCGCTGCTCTCCATCAACCCCACCCAAATAGTACTCCCCTCTTCTATGGACCAGACCAGTTAGATTTCTCACAAGATGAAGAAGATAACCCTACCAAAACCTCTGCCAATATTACCAAAGTTTGATGATGGTTGCTTTGATGAAACACCTGAACACTCTTGCAATTTTGGGTTCCCAGTTGAAGATCAAACCTTCTGTTTGTGGTCCTATCGAGTCCCTACTTTTAGTTTATTGTTTGTGAAATAGGTTTTTTTTTAAAGCAGTGTTGTTAGCATCTTAGTAAAAGATGTTAGCATGCAATTCAAGTGTTATTTTATTTTATTTCTATTTTTTTTAATTGTAAGTAAGCCAACCCGTTTAACCCACCAACCCGTGGTGGATCGAGCCGGGTTAGCTATTTCTTAGCTCATTAAAAAAGTGAGCCAACCCGGCTCGACTCACTTTATCCCCAACCCGTGGTGAGCCAACCCGGGTTGGCTCACTTTGACAGCTCTACCCATTAATCCAGTGACCTGACCGAGTCGATGACCAGTCCGGTTTTAATAACTCTGGTCCAAACGTCCAAACACCCTACTAATTATTTTGTTCAACCTTTTCATTTAACTTGTATTTGTGTAAATTAGCCCTTTAACTTTGTAAACGTTGTGGTGCCGTCTAATATGCACCCTCTAAAAAAGGTGCAAGCTGCACCATTTGCCAAATTCCCTTTTTACCCCACCTCTAATTACAAAATTAACATATTATCCTCACCCCTTCCTACCCAACTAAGCCATCAGGGTCCTCCTTTCCACACCTCCTCCAGCCAAAAACCAAAAGAATCGATCCTTCCAAAATTTACCAAGTTAATACCGGATAAATTGATTTTATGTTAGTTGAGTAATTATATTTTCTTCCATCTCAATTTCTCTCTATAAGATGAACTTGAACTTGAATTTAAATCATGAACCCAGAAAATGTAAATTAATAATCCATAACAACCAAAAACATGAACATCGAATCTCAACATTAATAATCCAGAACAACAACAAAAAATGAACATCAACCAACATCAACATCAATAAACCCAAGAAAATCAAAAAGTGTTACACATTTGAAACCCATCCATCACAAGAACACTATGTTAAAAGAGTGTTGCAGAGATTCCAGATGGAAAATACCAAGGCGGTAAGCACTCCTCTTGCTACTTATTTCAAGCTGAGTGCTAAACAAAGTCCTTCAAATGAAGCAGAGAAATTAGATATGGAACGGGTTCCTTATGCATCTGTTGTGGATAGTTTGATGTATGCAATGGTATGTACAAGAACAGATATAGCACATGCTGTTGGTAAAGTCAGTAGATTTTTGTCTAATCTGGGTAGAGAGCATTGCAATGCTGTGAAATGGACTTTGAGATATCTTTGTGGTACCGCTTGTATGAAGCTTTGCTTTGGAGGTGATAAGCCTACTTTGGTGGGGTACTCAGACTCGGATAGACATTGATTCCAGGAAGTCCACTTCGGGCTATATGATTAGATTTTCAAGGGGAGTCGTGGCTTGGTAGTCTAAGTTGCAGAAGTGTGTAGCGTTGTCCACTACTGAAGCAGAGTTCATTGCCATTACCGAAGCATGCAAGGAGTTTCTATGGTTGAAGAAATTCTTCCAGGAGCTTGGTTTTGTTCAAGACAAATATTTGTTGTTTGTTGATAGTCAGAGTGCTATTCATCTTGGTAAGAATCCAACTTTTTATTCTAGGTCCAAACATATTGATGTGAGGTATCATTGGATACGTGATGCTTTGGATGCTAAGCTGTTGGAGTTGGCTAAAGTTCATACTGATGATAATGGTGCTAATATGATGACTAAAGCACTACCAAGAGGGAAATTTGAAACTTGTTGTGATATCTCCGGTTTGGCGGTTATCTCCACATAGTTGTGAGGGGGAGATTTGTTCGGTTTTGGTCTCCCTTCCTATGTGGAGAAAGGCCCAAATGTGTAAGCCCATTTTGTCTCACTTGTTTAAGTGGAGAGAGGTCAGATTAGGGTTGCAGAGATGTCTCATTTTAGTAAGAATATAGCAGCCAACAAGAGAGAAGAGAGGAGACAAATCCAACCCGCATACCCACCAGACACTCACCGTAAAATCACGATAGAGGATTTGTTCACCGTTGGATCGGGCTGAAATTTTTGCAGCAGGTTCAGGACATGTGGTTCTTCATCTCACCGTTCGGATTTTCAAGACGAGGTCTGAAGTGAGAGATATTGGCTTCGTACAGTAGCTCTATTTTTTAGGAAATTTCATCCTCTTGTTTCTCATTTGTAAACATTGGTGCTTGGTTGTTTTGGTTGATTGTTAGCACGGTTTGTGTACTTGTTGAAGACTCTTTTGTACCCTTATTTGATCATAGTGGAGCTGTTTCTTTGGTCTGGATGACCCGTGATTTTTACCCTTGCTTTAAGGGGTTTTCCATGTTAAAATCTTGGTGTCTCTTTTATGTTTGTGTTGTTCTATTTGCTGCCATATATTTGTTGTTGCTCCCCACAGATTCTTGCAAGTTTGGGGGGATTTATTTCCGTTGTGTATTGCTTTATTATTGTGTTACACTGTTGCATTGTTGTTCCCCACATCATGTCTCCGGCAAGGTCCCTTCCCCAGTCATCTTAGATTTCTTCGGGTTTCTATTCGGATTTCTTCAGGTTTCTCTACTTCTTGGTACTTTTACTGGTCCAGTGGAATGGGATTTCTCTGACGATAGCGACTAGCAATGAAAGCCTAGTAGCAACCATCCACCCATCGTTAACCATAGGTTACTCTTCCTCCTTCACAAATCAATCTCTTCTTCAAGTGAAACCTTACTTTGCTTTTTCTTTTTCTTTCCAGGTCTATTTTTGTTGATGGTTGTCGTTGTCACTGGGTTTGGGTTGTGTTGGCAGTGGTGGGTGAGGGAGAAGGGGTAGGGGTAAGGGAGGCGACTTAGGGTGATGGCGGCAACGATGATGGTAAGAAAGAAGAAGGGTGGGGTGGGGATCTATACAAAATGATAAAGGGTCGGAGATGGATTTGGTTAACTAGTGGGTAAGGTTGTCAAAATCGAGATCTTACGTATGACTGAGAGGGGAGACGAGACAAGTAAAACATGAGATTGTAATACGGATCGTAAGATTTTACTACAAATTAAATTTACATATAAACATATATATATATATATATAAAATAAATAAAGAATTAGAAAATTCATCCCCGTATTTTATTAAAGAAAGCAATGAAAAATATTATTAATTCGAAAGACATTTTTAAATGAAATTTTCAAACACAATATCTAATTTATATACATGGATTGTACCAATTTTTGGTGACTCCACGACCCTCCTTTCCAATAGCCAATTCTTCAGCTACTGTGGTACTCCACGTGGTATATATAATAGCATAGTATTATAGTATGTACATCATGTTCATTTCCATAACATTGAGTCATAGGATAATAATGGCAATATAATGGTATACAGTACTCCCTCCGTAATTATTCTTTCATAATTTAAGGTTTTTACACATAAATTAAGAAAACATTAATTTATTTATATTTGTATCAAGATATCCTTATTTATGGTATTATTAATTAGTTACAATTTTCAACTACATTTATTCTACACTCCACTAGGAATGTGCACATTTTATTTGGTCAAAAAAAAGGTGCATTGATATGTGCCACTTTTGTTTTGGAATATGTAACATTTATGATTGAATTTAAATAAGGAAGATTTAGTGTATATTTTCAAGGCATTTCTCATTAATTCTATTATAAGGGCATATATGGAAAAAAAAGTTTTCAAATATATCGTGTGTTTATAAAAGAACCATTATTTTGGAACAAAAACAAAAAGCTAAAATTACCAAAGAAAAAGAACGAAGGGAGTATATACTATATATAATATATAATAAAATAAGTAATAATCGAGTCACAGGCTTGCCGCTTGTAGCAAAAACGACACACTCGATCACTTGCTGAGTTGTAGAAGGAACACACTCAGTCATTTGCAGAGTTGCGGTCGCAGATGCATCAGCAGAAGTTCTTGGCTTTTGAGTTTCGGCTTTTAGGGGGATAGAAGATAATTGGTATGAGCTGTTTTTGAAAGCTGAAACGTCTGAGTCTCCTGGTCTCTCATAGAATAAGTCAAAATTCCATTAAAGAGGGGTAAAATTGAGATTTCATTAGCTGCAAAAAAATTTCTCACATGAATGCAAAATACGCACGATTCTACGAGTTCATGTCTTTCCTCGACGATTCCACCTCGAGCCACCGTTTACGAGCTTTGTTTATGATCGGGATCAGCAGTATAATGAAAACTCGCAAGATCGTATGATCTTACGAGTAAAATCACAATTTTGCCAACCTTGTTAGTAGGAGATGGAATTGATATTTGAGAAGGGTGAGGGAGAGGTGGGAAATAGATGATAAAGATGAGGACAATATTGTCTTTTTTATATTTTTAATCTTTAAATTTTAATTATCTCTTTTTTGTTTTAATGAATGTGTGGCTATGATTCAAATAGCAGCCTACACCAAAGCTATGGAGGTGCTTGCTAGCGCACTCACTGTGTTTACAACATTAGTCCAACCATCAGAAACCTTATAATATCGTAAAATATTAGTTTTAGATTATTTTGTGAAAAGATCATTTTTCTAAAATAATCACTTTAATGATTTTTCATGTGTTTTTGAAAGTAATCAAAATATAAAGAAAAAAAAATTGAAATCTCATTATGGTGAAAAGTTATTGAGTAATTTATCATAAAAGCTAATATAATAGATGAGAGTGTTCAAATAAGTGATTTTTATGATTGTAAAAAAAAAAATGTACCTTTTATTTAATAATCTCTAAAAAATAATTGCTAGATTATTTTATATAAAAATCACTTTTTAGTTCTTAAATAAATGAATTCTTATTTTGTCCTCTCTCTTCTTTCTCTTTCTACCACCATTGTTCTGATTTCTACCACCATTGTTCTGATGACTGAAGTTGAACCACCATTTCACGTCCAACAGGCAGTGCCACCGTCATTGTTGTTAACCAGCCTGACAGTGACATTGTCAACCTAGAACCACGTGTAATATTAAGTAATTTTAATAATTTAATTATATGTTTCAAATGACACTAGGTCCGGTAATTTAAGCATTGCCTCTTTGTATACAAGCGATGCACAATAAAAATATTTTTAGCAATAAATATGTTCTTTATTAATAACCTATACTATGATTCAAAAGTGCTCTTGTTCGTTCTTTAATAATTTAAATATAGATTTTTAAGACATAATTAGTGTAGTGTATAATTTTACATACCTCGATAAATTAATAAAGCTATTAAAAAATGTATATGATTTTTGCCCATAATGCCCCTATAGAGGGATATTTTCCTAATGTTTTGTGATGGGTGTTCAAGAGGTAAAACCCACCCTTTTCAAGATTGACTTGTCAAAGTAAATTTTACTTAAAGTTTTTTTTTTTTTATAAAAGAGAGATTGGGTGATGTTAAGTCTTTAAAATGTATAATGTGGATTTTCCTAAGTTTTGATGAAAACGAAATATTTGTTAATGATTTAATTAACCTTAATATTGGTTGTCAACCTGTCTATCCAGTGTGCAGATCACAATAGTAAGAATTCACTTTCTCACCTGTCTGCCCACATAAAAGATCACCTATCTGGAGATGCAAAAGTCAACCTGTCTGCTGACTAGGATATTGACTACCTACATTGAAGTTTCAACTTGTCTTCTGATAAGTTATCATACTAGTCTAAGGTTCTTCGATGGGGAACTCAAGTACAAAGAGTTTTTGAAAGTTGTCCCCTCATATAGAAGACTCTGAAGCTCTCTCTTCTTCTCACGATTATCAAGAAAGTCAGAAGGTCCTTCTCACAAGCAACCCAGGAAATCAGAATCGAAGTCCAGTTAAAGAATGCTTCCAACATGCTTTATTCCCTAGTACTCTTGGTTATTACACGAAAAGGGAAATGTACTCTCCAAAGTACAAAAGCATTCTACAAAACTCTGATTTGGCTACTGCACGATGCATAAAGCCATGATCCTTCGTTGTTAGAGTACATCCAACGCTCTTATTGCATTAATGGTTGCCCAGAACGACTCTATTGCATTTAATGAAGCTCTGCTTGAAGCCAACTTTTTAAGGAATGTCTCTAACAGATCTTAAATGCTTGAAGGCTATAAATACAGAAGTCATTAAAGATAAAGATAGAGAACACAACATTAAAGAGCCATTACTCTATGCATTCATTTCTTCATTCTTTCAGTCTGTATTCTTCAATTATTTGAAGTTATTATGTAGTCTTTCATAAGCTTACATTTAATCCACTCTTTGAGTGTTAGTGAAAGAACTTTCTGTCTAATTGTATTTTATTACAAACAAACCTCTCAACCAAACTTGAGTGAGCCTGAAGAGGCTAGGTGAGCAAATAATACTTGTCTTGGAGCCTGAAGAGGCTAGGTATGAAAACAATACTTAGAGTCTGTAACCTGATCAGTTATAGTGGATAAAACTTGGTTCTGCCAAGGACTGGACGTAGCTCTTTGTATTAAAGAGTGAACCTGGATAAATAGTTGTGTTGTTCTCTCTTCCCTTAAACTCTTTAGTTGCTTTGATTATATTATCTGCTTTCTAACTAAAGGGATTAAAGTGTGAATATCAAACTTGTTTTCAAGATTGTGTGCTTGTGTGTTTCTGTTAAAATCATACCAGACAGGTCACCTGTCTGTGCAGTGCTTTCACACTTGTCTGAACCTAGCTTCTGTGTGCGAAAAGTTTTTAAATTTGTTTTAATTTCTGATAAACACAACTCAACCCCTTATCGTGTTTATAGTTGTATATTTCAGTTGGTATCAGAGCTCAGCCTCTAGGTTGAGCATCTAACAGTGTGGAGGTAAAGGTCCTGAAGAATAGACATGACTGCTGGAGCTAGTTCAAGTGGGATCCACCAAACTGAAGGAGCTTCCCTAACCAGACCTCTATTCTTCAATGGAGAAAACTACAACTATGGGAAAGATAGATTTCAATGGTTCACTCTATCTACAAACTCTGATCTCTGGGATGTCATCACTGATGGTCCATTTATTCCTAAGAACGATGACAACACTGACAAGCCAAAAGCTCAGTGGACCCCTGCAGAAAAGACAAAATGGGAGCTAAATCACAAAGCCGTATACAACATCATTTGTGCTCTCAGTCCTGAAGAATTTGAAAAAGTTTGTGCCTGTGATTATGCAAAAGAAATATGGGATACTTTAGCTGTAACTCATGAAGGAACAACCAAAGTCAATGAATCAAAAATTGCTATACTTGTCAGAAAGTGTGAACTGTTTCTCATGGAGGAAGGATAATGTGTTGCTCGGATGATAGGAATATTTCAAACTATCATCAATGGCCTAAAGTCTCTTGGAAAAATTTATACTAATGCTGAGAATATTGGAAAGATACTAAGAAGTCTACCTAAGCAGTGGAGACCTTTGGTCACTGCTATCTCTCAAGCCAAGGATCTCACTACCTTGACTATGGATGAACTTCTTGGTACACTCACTGTTCACGTGCAAGAACTTGGAGATGAAATTGCAACAAAGAAGGGCAAGTCAATTACCTGAAGATTGATCAAAAGTCAGCAAATCTTCCAAAGCTCTGAAGGCAGACGAGTCATCCAGTGATGATGACCTGTCTGAACCCGATGATTCTGAAAGTGATGAAGAGTTATCTCTCCTAACCAGGAAGATAAAGCCTCTCTTACAGAAAAAGTTTAGAAAGGATAAGCCATTCAGAAGGTTCAACAAGGATAAGAACGTCAAAGAATCCACTTCAACAGATAAGAGTTCAATTGTCTGCTATGAGTGCAAGAAGCTTGGTCACATCAAGGTTGAGTGTCCTCAACTCAAGAAAGCCCCCTTTAAGAAGTTATTCAAAAAGAAGAAGAAAGGGATGATGGTTACTTGGGAGGATCTGGAGTCAACATCTTCTGATGATAAAGAGATAGAGGAAGAAGCTAATCTCTATATGATGGCCAATACTGACTCAGATTCAGATAATGAGGTACATCCTGACTATGAGGAATTGCTTGATGCCTATGAGGAGTTGCTGGAGGAATCCAACTACTTATATAAAGCCTTCAAATCCCTCAAGAGAGAGTATGTAAACCTCCTTAGTGGGCATAAGCAGAAATCTCAAGAGTGTGAGAAGCTAGCCAAAAAGAACAGTGAGTTGAAGACTGAAAAGTCTGATGAAGCGAAGATCTCTAGTGAAACATCACAATCTGAAGAAGCTGAAAAACTTCAATAGAAAGTGGAAGAGCTCACTTCTGATATTGCCGAATTTGTTAATGGAAGAGACAATCTGACCAAGCTGCTTGGCTATCAGAGACACTTCCTTAACAAAGAAGGTATTGGATTTGTCCATCAGACACATCATAAAGTATCAACTAAAACTTTTAAAGTGTCTGTTAAGTGAACATTCATTAAATCCATACCTGTGTGTAACTTCTGTGGAAAAACTGGACATGTTATGTCTAAGTGTATGCACAAGAAGAGAAGGAAGTCTTCACAGATGCTTAGGACTAACAAAATGACTCAGAAAATTATGGGTACCTAAAGAAAAAATAATTCATGTTGCAGATGTCCTTATTGGGACAAAGAAAACACCACTGCCGGTACCTAGACAGTGGTTGCTTGCGACACATGATAGGAGAAAGGTCTATGTTCCTAGACCTCCAACTTAATAAAGGAGGACATGTTGCCTTTGGAGGCAATGAAAAAGGGAAGGTTATAGGCATTGGTACTATTGGTGGTAAACCCCCTCTTCCCTCTATATCTAATGTTCTTCTGGTTAAAGGATTAAGACACAATTTGCTTAGCATAAGTCAATTATGTGACAATGGATTTGATGTTTCCTTTACCAAGGATTTATGCATAGTTAAAAACTTTAGTGGCAAAACCCTATTTTAAGCTAAAAGGCAACAAAATATGTATAAGATTGAACTGACTGATCTATCAGATCAGAGTGTAACCTGTCTGATGTTTAAAGATGATGAAAGATGGTTGTGGTATAAGAAACTAGGACATGCTAGTATGAAACTAATTTCAAAATTGAAAAAGGATAACCTTCTGAGAGGATTGCCTGATATTAGTTTTAAGAAAGATGTCTTGTGTGATGCATGTCAGAGAGGTAAAAAAATAAAATCTAGTTTCAAATCTAAGAACCGAGTATCAACCTCTAGACCTCTTCAGTTGTTACACATGAATCTGTTTGGGATAGTTAGTGTTGCTAGCTTGGCTAGAAGAAAATATGGATTTGTCATAGTTGATGACTACTCTAGATTTACATGGATACTCTTCTTAACCCACAAGGATGAGTCTTTTAAGACTTTCTCAGTATTCTGTAAAAGAGTACAAAATGAACAGGGTTTCTGTATCTCTACCCTAAGAAGTGATCATGGGGGAGAATTTGAAAATGAGCAGTTTAGACTGTTTTGTGAAGAGAATGGGATCTCTCACAATTTCTCTGCACCTAGAACTCCACAACAAAATGGAGTGGTTGAGAGAAATAACAGATCTCTGCAAGAAATGGCTAGATCTATGCTCAATGAGAATAATCTCCCTAAGCACTTCTGGGCAAAAGCAGTAAACATTGCATGTTGTGTCAGAACTGAATACTTATTAGGCCTTTTCTAAAGAAGATACCTTATGAATTGTGGAAAGGTAAAAGCCCCAACATATCTTATTTTCATGCATTTGGTTGTGAATGCTTCATTCTAAAAACTAAGGATCAACTTCGAAAAGTTTGATTCCAAAGTAGATAAGGGTATCTTTGTAGCCTATTCTGAAATATCTAAAGCCTTTAGAATTTATAATTCCAGAAATTCTGTTATTGAAGAATTTGTTCATGTTAAATTCAACGATGGTTTAAAGACTGATAGGGAACTATCAAATCTAGAATATGATTTTGCAGGTCTTGACATAAACAAGCCAGAAAGACAACAACTTGATCTAACCAAGACAAAACCTGTTAATGAGCTAGACAGACAAGTGGAGCAGACAAGTTAGCAGACAAGTCGAGATCTTCATGATGCTCTCAAAAGGGACTAGAAGTTCAAAACTCATCATCCTAAGGATCTTATTATTGGAAATCCCTCAGAAGGAGTAAGCACCAGATCTACTCTAAGAGAATCAAGCAATGTGGCTTTTATGTCAGAAATGGAGCCAAAACGCATTGAAGAAGCTCTTGAGGATGAAAGCTTGATTCTCACTATGCAAGAAGAACTCAACCAGTTCACCAGAAATGATGTATGGACACTTGTCTCCAAGCCCAAGAACAAATCTATCATTGGAACAAGATGGGTTTTCAGAAACAAATTGGATGAGGATTGCAAGGTTGTCAGAAATAAGGCAAGGTTAGTAGCTCAAGGCTATAACCAACAAGAAGGTATTGATTATACTGAAACCTTTGCACCTGTAGCTAGAATAGAAGCTATTCGCATATTAATGTCATATGTTGCACAACACCAAATCACTCTTTTTCAAATAGATGTAAAAAGTGCTTTTTTTAAATGGTATAATTGAATAAGAAGTGTATATCAAGAAAACCCCTGGTTTTGAAGATACTGATAAACCAGATCACGTTTTCAAACTTAAAAAAGGCATTATATGGTTTGAAACAAGCACCTAGAGCATGGTATGATAGACTTAATTCTTTTCTCATGCATAATGGCTTTACTAGAGGACAAGTAGATACTACGCTGTTTAAGAAAAATTCTAAAGAGAATTTCATTATAGTCCAAATATATGTTGATGATATTATTTTTGGAGCAACTAATGAAAAGTTGTGCAAGGAATTTTCCAAACTAATGCAAGCAGAATTTGAGATGAGCATGATGGGAGAATTAAAGTTCTTCCTTGGATTACAAATCAAACAGAGGTATGATTGGTTCTCTATTGTACTTAACTTCAAGCAGACCTGACATTCAGTTTAGTGTCTGTATGTGTGCTAGATTCCAATCTGACCCAAGAGAATCTCATCTTAAAGCTGTTAAAAGAATATTGAGGTATTTGCTTGGGACTACTAATCTTGGTTTGCTATATCTAGGATCAAAAGAATACAGATTAGTGGGATTTTGTGATGCTAACTTTGCTGATGACAGAATAGAAAGGAAAAGAACAAGTGGAGGATGTCACTTCATTGAAGCAAGCTTAGTCTCCTGGTCAAGCAAAAGGCAGACAATTATTGCCTTGTCTACTGTTGAAGCAGAATACATCTCAGCTGCTAGTTGTTGCTCTCAACTCTTGTGGGTAAAATATCAACTTGAGGATTACTCTATTTATGAGCATAATGTATCTATGTGGTGTGATAATTCTAGTGTCATATGCTTAACTAAAAATTCAATTCAGCATTCTAAGGCTAAGCATATTGAAATCAAACATCATTTTATAAGGGATTATGTTCAGAAAGGTATCTTTGATATTAAGTTTGTTAAAACTAAAAATTAATGGGCTGATATTTTCACTAAACCATTAGCAGAAGAAAGGTTTTTATTTATTAGAGATAATCTAAACATGCATTGCATTGTTGAACGACATGTATAATAATTAACCTGTCTATGCTACTTGTCATATGTTTTTATATCACCTGTCTGTGATACCTGTCTGACCCTGATGAGTCATAATGCTTAAACTCAACAGTTTTTAGTAAAATGGTTATTAATTATTTAATGCCATTTATTAATCTGAAGCTAATCATGTGCATGACAGTTTTTAATCTCGAAACCATGTTTTCATAATGCCTATAGTGGGCGCTGTAGTTCCCCACGTAAATCGTGTCGTTTTAAAATTAAAAATGTTTTCTTCCTCTCTCCTGACTTTATAACTATAATAGATAAAGAGTCAGAAAGGTTCAACCTTTACGCTTTCAAATCCCTAAAATCTCTTCGTCTTTGTCTCTTTCTCTGCCAAACCCTTCTAAGCTTTCCATACCCTAAAAATCTTTTCTCTCTGTAATGGCACCCTCAAGGAACCTTTCTTCTAAAGAAATTGATGAGAAGTACAACATGAGAGTATCTGATGTTGAGAAAATCCTGGATGGAAAGACTGTAGATCTTCAACAGATGAAGAAGTGGGGCATGGACGTCACAGAGGAGATGGAATACTCCAAGTGGACCACCTTCTTCGATATTAAGGAGCTGGTTCATCCCAAGCTTGTCAGATACTTATGGACAAGTGTTGTTGTCCTCACCAGTGCTGTTGATTGTTGGACGATTTTTAACAGGCAAGTATACCTTGTCGCAAACAAGTAATACGGTGGTGAGACCGGTTATCGTCCTCAGGGATCGGTTGCCAATTACCAATTCACAAGTCAAACAACTATCTAGACTAAACTATGGCATGAAGAGAGATCAAACATAAAATGACAAAAGCAATAAAATATTTTTGGTCTTTTGGGAATTTTATCAAACACTTGGCAAGCAAACAGAGATGTGTTTAACAAATGAATAAAATTGTCAGGGTTAGACTACACTAATCCTCCCTTGGTTGCAATGAAATGGTTATTAACACAAGTTCTAATTCAATTATGACAATCAAGACTTTTGAAATACTCAAACCCTAATGTCTTAGGTGAAATGAGCCTAAAATCCCAAATTAAACCCTAATGTCTTAGGTGGATTAACCTGAGATTTTGCATAGAGAGCCAAGACTTATAAGATTGCAAGCACCTCAAGACCTATTTCTAGATTCATGAACTACTTGGCATTTGATTCTTGAGCATGCCTTAACATCAATCTTTCAATTGTCTATCAAAGCAACATATCATTCCAGGGGTGATCAAGCCAAGAAAAGTATTAAGCATAGAATCAAATATTCATAAAGAATTAGAAACTTGTATTAAAACCAAATCAAGAGACAACCAAGTTCAGAAAAGCAAACATCTATACCCCAACAAGAAGGGGATTTAGCTACTCATAGTAACAGAGATTACAAAAGAGAAATTCAAAACAAAAACAATAGAGGTAAAGGAGAAGAAAGACTCCATGGAAGATTTCCACAGTCGTCACCCCAGCCCTTTGTTCAGAGAACGTCCCTTTAGGGTTAGCCGTCGCCCCCCTAGGGTTCCAAGTTTGCTCCAGGTCTCCTATTCTATTCTGCCCTGGTGTGTATTTATATATTAGGTGCGCGTCACGACCGTGATGGCCATCAGGGCCAAGCCGTGACGTGTTCTGCCCTGGGCGCGTATTCAAATTTTAGTCTGTCACGGCCGTGATGCTTATCACGGATAGGCCGTGATCAGTTCTGGTCCATAGGTGCTGATCTGTCACGGCCGTGACCTCCATCACGGCTAGGTCGTGATGCTCTCTGATCTTCAGAGTCCTCTCATCACGCCCGTGATGGATATCACGGCTAGGCCGTGATCCTTTCTGATCTTCATGGCTGGTTCATCACGGCCGTGACCAGTGTCACGGCCTGGGCGTGATGGTTTCTGACTGTGTTTGGCCTTGCCTTTTTGCTCTTCCTTAACCTGAAAGTATAAAATAGCATTAAATGCTTTATTTGACTCAAAATTAACTAAAATATCCTAAAACTACTTAAGAGACTCAAAATGTTGCTTGAGGACAATTAAATCCAAATTTGGGTGAAAACGAGATTAAAATCGAATAATTAGCACAAAAACCATGGTCTTACTAGTTATAAAACTAGATAAGCCAGAGGCTTATCATTGATAGAACCAAAAGCTTTCGTGCTCGCGTTCTAGACACCTCGATTCTCGTTCCCATAAGTTCTGTGGAACTTGTCACCAAATGCCCAAGGATTGGAGCAGGTTACAGACCTCAATGGGAAGAGCAAGTTGGAACAGACAATGTGAACATTGCTCTGTATGGCACTGCTAACCCATAAAACCTGAAGCCTGTGAACATGGTTGTGAAGTGCAGATTCATCATTCATGCACAAGTTGTTGTTGGAGTGTGTGTTGCCTAGGAAAGGCTCAAGGGACAGTGTGACCAAGATGGACAGGTTTGCACTGTACCACTTGATTAACAAGATCAAGGTGGATATCAATGAGTTGATCTTCATCTACTTGGAGTCTCTGATCAAGAAGCCCAACATGCAGACTTGAAGAAGAAGAGGAAGAAGAAGAAGAGGAAGAAGAAGAAGAGGAAGAAGACGAAGAGGAAGAAGAAGATGAAGAAGAAGAAGAAGAAGAAGAAGAGGAAGAAGAAGAAGAAGAAGAAGAGGAGGAAGAAGAAGAAGAAGAAGAAGAAGAAGAAGAAGAAGAAGAAGAAGACGAAGAAGAAGAAGGAAGAGGAAGAAGAAGAAGGAAGAGGAAGAAGAAGAGGAAGAGGAAGAAGGAAGAGGAAGAAGGAAAAGGAAGAAGAAGAAGAAGAAGAGGAAGAAGAAGAAGGAAGAAGAGGAAGAGGAAGAAGAGGAAGAGGAGGAAGAGGAGGAAGAAGAGGAAGAAGAAGAAGAAGAAGAAGAAGAAGAAGAAGAAGAAGAAGAAGAAGAAGAAGAAGAAGAAGAAGAAGAAGAAGAAGAAGAAGAAGAACCCTGCTGCTGAGCAGAAGATGAAGGTGAAACCAGTGGTGTCCAGTGATGAGTCAGAGTTTCCTTTATCTGAAAGGATATAGAAGCCTACTGGAAAAGTGGCTAGACAGGACCAGAGGTCTGCTTTGGAGAAACCATCAGTTTCTGCTGAGACTGTTGAGACAGTTGAACCCTTGAGGTTCAAGTTGAAGAAGCTGTCTCCCAAGGGAAAGACAAGGGATTCTGAGGTATCGGAAGCTGAGTCTGCACGGCCCAGCAAAAAGAGAAGGCTTGTGAAGACCTTTGCTAAGGCCAGACAAGTGGAGTTTGCAACTAGCAAAGAGGAAGCACCTGCTCAGGGGGAGCATAAGACACGTCCCTTGGAGAAGCCCAAGGAGACGAAGACTCTCAATTTGGGACTCATTCCCAGAAAGAGAAGCTCTGGCTACCCAGTGCCTACTATGGCAACTGCTGAAAGGGTAGAAGTTCCTGCAGAAGTTCAAGCTACAGAGGTTGAAGTTGCTGCTGCAACTGTTGAAGACCTGTCTGTTGGGACACAGACAGTTGTTTATCCTGAGGTTGACCCTCTGAACCCTCCTTTTCCAAGGAAGAAGCTGAGGATGTCAGAAAACCAGTTGGTCCTTCCATCCATCCCTTCTACACCATCTTCCCACTCTCATCAAGGTATCCTGAACCCTTCTGTTTCTTCTCCACCTGCCTTGTCTGTCCAACCCCTCTCCCATGTGTCTCCATTTTCTTCACCTGTCTCCTCTCACCAAACCCAAACATCATCTTATGATGTTGTGTCTGATATATGTCAGTACACAGTAGTTCATAGAGATTCAACTCCCAAAGAACAAGCTGGCATATCATCAAGTCTATTTGTGTATGACTTGCATCACCCATGACTGCAAGTATCTCTAACCTTCGTGTCGTTCCTTCTTCTCATCTTCATATTCTTAACCCATGTAGGGCGATTTTCTTCTATCCCCCTATTGTCTTGTACATTAGAACATTGGCAAGGACTCACTATCCTGCCTCTATTGTAATGTTACCATCTAGGTCTAGGTATTACTTTTTGTTAGTTACAGGTTCAAATTATTTCTTTTATTACATTGATTCTTTACTACCCCTCCCTCCCTCTGTTCTTGCATAAACGCCTCTTCCCCCTTCTATCCAGATTAGAGTTACCTGTTTGTCTCTTTATGAGAGACTATCCCGTGTCTTTCTCCTGATACTGACTTTGTCAGAATCAGACCTTTGTTTAACTTAGTCTTTCTTCCATTCTTTTACTATAGAACCCTTCATCAGTGTGTCTTCCCCCGAATCTATTCACCTTTTCTGTGCCCAAGGCACCCCCAGTCTTAGATTTGCCTTGGCACTCAGACCAGTCTACTGTTTCATCTAGCCTAATCATAGAAGCCTCCACTCCTCAGATGGTGGACTTACATAGATTCAACCTACTTCAAGCTCAGCTAGAGGAATCTAGAAGACAGCTCGTGTTTATAGTTGTCTATTTCAGGTGATACATGAAAAAAAGGATAGGCAAATTGGTCATGGTTCATGCCACGTGGAGCACAACCGTGGATGAATTCAACTCTTAGTTTTGGTGTGAACTTGTGACATGGAATAGATTAAGTAATTACCTCACAATTGGTAGAATAGCAGTTGGTAGATTTGGGTTTGGGGGCTTATCCACTCTCGATCCACCTCTAGACCACATAATTAGGGGGTTGTGTCGGTCAGGGCTATGAAAAGCCCCCAATCAAATGGGCTAAAAAATAGGACTAAAATATGGGGCTAAGTGGGTTGGCCCATGGAATAAGGGCTGAATTGACAGCTCTAGTCGGGAGCCCTTATTAGCCTAAGGATGGAATTTGACTTCATTTAATTAGCCCAACATGGAATAAAGGTTGAATTGACAGCTCTAGTTGTGAACCCTTGTTGGCCTAAGGGTGGAATTTGACTTCATTTAATTAGCCCAACTGGTTTAGGCTTAAGTCATGACTTATAGGTCCAATATGTTTTATGCCTTCCTAACCTAGTGTGGGCTTCCTAATCCTTTCCTAAGTGTCCATTATCATTATGGTGATCTTTATACTCGTAAATTTTAATAACTTAATTATAAGAAGTAATTGATATTATGCCTTATAAGTTTAATTTTTTTTCTCGTATAAAGGTTACCTAATATTTTTTGGGTTATAAATATATTTTTAATTAATAAAGTATATTATAGTCAAAAACAAATTTAGTCTTTAATTAATAATTAAAATAAATATTTTAAGACCTTGATAGGATAGCGTATAATTTGACACACCCTTAGAAATTCAACTAATAGGATTAATGAGCTAATAGTAATTATTGAGTTGTTTCCTAAATGTCCTTGCATTGAGAGGCATTTTTGACAAAACCTTAGAATTTGTGTTTAAATGGAGGGAGGAGCCCCCACTCTCTCTCACATTTGCCTCTAAAGTATTTTGAATCCTAATAGAGAAGTAGAAGACGGAAGGGGAGAAAAGAGAGGAGTAGAGAGCTTGAGGTTGGAAGAGGCATCAAGGGAAAAGCTTGATGGTGATCATCCCTTTCTCTTCTTCATCTCTTCTTTTTGGTTCTTGAAGCATAGGGTATTCATCTAAAGGTGAGAGATTTTGATGTTCTAAATGATTTATTTTTGAATTTTGATTTGAGAAATGGCAATTGTGTAAATAAGTATATTGATATGAAAATAATGGTCTTGAATATCTATAGTGAATAAAGCTGCTCATGAACCCAGTTTGTATAGGTGTTATATAAATTAGTTATTGTTTACCCTATTTCTTTTGTGTTCGGATCTGAACTTATTTTGAAACAAAAAATATGCTAGATTGTTTGCTTTGGGAAGTGTTAGACGATGCTTTAAAACTGGGGGGAACAAATTCTATTATTTGTGAAGAGATCCTGCAAATGATGATAAAAAGTCCTAGTGTAGATGTTGAAAAAAATGTAAATAATGCAAGACATTCCTTTTGTGTTGTAATTGTGTCATTTGTGTGTTTCAAGTTATGATCTTGATTTTGTGAGTAAGGGTGTAAACGAGTCGAGCCAAACCGAGCACTTAAAGCTTGAGCTTGGCTTATGAAAAAAGTGGGAAGCTCAAGCTTGGCTCGTTTTTTTAAATGAGCCTAATTAAAAGCTTGAGCTTGACTTGTTACAAAAAAGTAAAGCTTGAGCTTGGCTTGTGTAGCTCATTTATAACTTAACTATTTTTGCATTTATGAAAATTTAGCTTAAGAAACAACCATCCATAGTTCCATACACTACAAGAAAAATTGGTGTTAGCGAGGGCCAAAAGTCTCGCAAACAGCAAAAATCCATCGCAAAATGAGTGTTTCTGACGGATTTGCGATGGCTTCGGATCCTCAGCTAATAGGGTCGTCGTAAATAGTTTCAGACGGTTGTTTTAAGTTCCTGTCACAAATTTGCGAGGGCTTTGTCCATTGCAAATAACAAGACCCATAGCGGCGGCTTGGCCGTCGCAAACACAATTTTATATTTTATTCAATAAATAATTAAATTAAATTATTTTTAATTAATTAAATATTTAATATTTGATCAAGAGGAGAGGCAAGGGGGATCAGGGTATTTTTCCTCGAGTATCCCCACAATAACTTCAGAATCAGGCACCCATTCGCCATTAAACTTAACCACTGGCACCTTCCCTTCAGGGTTCACATCCAAGAACCTAAAAATATCAACCAAAGACGAAGAAAAACAAGCTTGTTATCAGCCCAAGGAAGAGAAAGAGTGAGAACATAAACTCATAATAAAGATCATTATCGGCGTAGAATAAATATAATACCATTGGGGTTTGTTACTGACATTGATGATGTGAGTGTTGTATGGGATTTTATTCTCCTCCAAAGTTAAGAGCACCCTTTGAGAGAATGGACCTGAAAACAAGGAGAGACATTTTGATTAAAGAAAAGGAAGAGAGAACAAGAAATTAGAAACATTCATTGTGATGTAAAGGGTAAAACCGTAAAAGAGAGAGTGGAGGGAAAAAGGAGAATGGAGGGAAGGGAAGAGTGTTGTTTGCATACAGTCACCGAGAACCGACAGCGGCCTTGACAGCAACTTCGAGAGCCATTTGGGAATAGAAGAATGATGAATGATGAAATAGTTGGAACCAAATTGGTTCTGGTTTTTTTAATCTCTAGGTTTTGATATTAACAAAAGTATTAAATTTGCTTGGCAAAGTGTTAGTTGAGATCTAACAAGTAATTTCAGTTTATGCAGGAATATCCAAAATAATATAAGGTATACAATGCTTGGACTATTGCAAAGAATTACCCATCCAAAGGTTATTTAAACTGTTTATATTTTGATCATTAAATAGACCGCTAACTATATTTCAGTAGATGTCCATAGTGCCACGTCATTGGACGGAGTTTCTATAAAGTCTTAACAAGTCCAAACACTTGTGTGGACGAGCGCCTCTGCCACATCAGTGGACGAGCAGAAAAAAACCTTGTGTAGACGCATTCTAAAACTGAGTGCATGTAGACTGTTCTACATCTTCTATATCTTTACTGCCTTGAATGTGATTTAATGCAATCTGGACCACATTGAATTTATTTCAAATGATTGATATTTATTTCAAAGGAATATATGTTCTTTATAATTGTTTTATCTGGTTAATTCCTTATTCCTTTTTGAGAAAATTCATTGTACTATCAAGGAAATACAAAAAGCAAATAGTACAATTGGAATTGCAAAACGATCTATACAATAAGAACTTTATTGCTGGACAAAAGCTGGGTTATACACAAAGGAGGAAAGAAAGTTTTTAAGGTACAATTACTCAGGACAGTGAGCCTCCATTTTGTGCTTTTCTGATAACCAAGGATGCTTTTCAACACGGCCAAAATCAAGCTATCGGTCTCAACGGATATCATGTATTTAATGCTATCTCTATAACGGGACTATTCAAATAACTGTTGGAGATTTGCAAGAGAAGCTGAAGACCACTATATATAGAAGGTCTCAAGCACTAAAGAACAATTTTTGCCATTTGAACATTTGCAAGATATTCAAAGCTCATATTCCCTTTGTAAAGCTAAAGTCTGTAATTCTTAAGGTTGAATATTTGTAAAAATATTCTGTAGATCTTAAACCTTCATACTCTCACATATAGTGAGTTATAAAGATCTTAGAAAAATCTATGTGATTGAGTTAGAGCCTAAAGAGACTTGACAAGAAATCAATACTTGTAGCCTAGAGAGGTGTAGAATACTTGTTGTAGAAACTATTTGGAAATAGTGGAGAAAATCCTTCAAGTAGAAGGGACTGGACGTAGCTCTTGGTTGGAAGAAAGTGAACCAGGATAAAATACCTGAGTGAATTTTCTATCCCTTATCTTTTACAGTTTTATTTATTTATACAAACTGTGGGATTTGATTTTGGTTTTTTTAATCTTTTTAAAAAGGATTTGTTGTGTGCTTAAACTTTTTATCTTTTGCTTGTGAAAAGGTTTCTCAAAAAGGGTTTTTGAGAAAATAATTAACAAACACAATTCAACCCCCCTTCTTGTGTTTGCCTGTGCCAACTTCAGTTGGTATCAGAGCACAGCCTTGACAGGGTTGAGCATCTAACAAGTGCTAAGGCAGTACGATCCTACAATCATGGATGCAGAAGGACAAGCTATCAACAGACCCCCTCTCTTTGATGGAACTGATTATGATTATTGGAAAAAAAGGATGATGGCATTCTTGGATGCACAGAATGCTGACATCTGTGAACTGATAGAAAATGGCTACACTGAGCCAAGGAGTGAAGCTGGAGCTGCAGTATCTAGAGCTGAATGGACTCAAGAGCAGAAAATCCAACACCAACTAAACTTGAAAGCTAAGCACTATCTCATGTGTGCTATCACCAGATCTGAGCATGACAAGGTTCATAGTTGCAACACAGCTAAAGAAATCTGGGATACTCTTGCACTAGCTCATGAAGGTTCCTCACAAGTGAAGGAATCAAAGATAAGCATGCTGGTTCACCAGTATGAGCTATTCAAGATGGGTGATCATGAAACCATAGACCAGATGTTTGGAAGATTCCAAACAATCACCAACAGTCTCAGGTCTCTTGGAAAGGTCTATGAGAATAGAGATCATTTGAGAAATTTTTGAGAAGTCTCTCAAAGCAGTGGAGACCTAAGGTAACTTCTATCTAGGAAGCAAAGAATCTGAATACTCTTTCTCTGGAAGAGCTTCTGGGTTCATTAAAAGTTCATGAACTTGAACTTAATGAAGAGGAAAACTCCAGAAAAGGAAAATCCATTGCCCTAAAAGACAAGAAAGCCAGTTCCTCAAAGGTACTTAAAGTTGCCGAGTCCTCAGATGAAGCTGATTCATCAAATAGTGAAGGTGACTCGTATAAGGATGAACTATCTTTCATCTCCAGAAAAATCCAACACATGTGGAGAAAGAAAGGTGGATTCAGAAGGAAGCAGTTCAACAAAAAATTCTCCAAGGAGAAGTCAGATTCCAAGGAAAAAGGCCCACCCATGTGCTTTGAATGTAAGAAACCAGGACACTTCAAAGCCGACTGCCAAGAGCTGAAGGAGAAAAAGAAATTCTTCAAAAAGAAGAAAGGCTTGATGTCTACAAGGGAGGATCTTGACCTGTCTTCTTTAGATGAAGAAGATGAAGCAGGAGAAGAAGAAAACATTTGCTTCATGGCTGACACTGCATCTGAAAAAGAATTTACTGATGATGAGGTGATGGACTCTGATCCATATACTCTTCAAATTGTTTTTGATGAATTACTGCATGATTCATGCATACTGTCTAAAGAGTATAAGAGTCTCAAAAAGAAGTTTATTAAACTCTCTAGAGACTATGATAAGGTCTGCACAATGAATCAAAACCTTAAAGATGAAAATGAAATATTAAAATCAAACAATGTTAGTCCGGCTGACAGCACGAAGTATAAGTCTAATAGCTCTTGTGAAGTTGAACAACTGAAACAAGATGTGGGATACTTGACAGACTCTCTGTCAAAACTGGCTGGTAGCTCAGATAAATTAAACCTTCTTTTAAGGTATTCTAGATCACCATGTGACAAATCTGACATTGGTTATGATAAAGAGAAGCAAGATGCATCTCTGAATAAACCAAAGGTTCATACACAATATAAGGCTTCTAAAGTCCGTCCACAGCACACTAAGTCAAAACCAAGCCCTTCCAATACTTACTGCAAAGTGTGTGGAAAAAGTGGGCATGTGTCATCTAGATGCATACATAACAAGCATGCAAAGCATTCACGACCTATGATCACTAACAAGAAAGGACCAAGTCAATTTGGGTACCTAAAGATAAGATGATCCCTATTGCAGATCTGCTTAACAACAGGAAAGAAACAGAAGTCAAGGTACTTGGACAGTGGGTGCTCACGACACATGACAGGAGAAAGATGTATGTTCGAAGACCTTAGACCCAAAGATGGTGGCTGGGTCACTTTTGGAGGAAACCAAAAAGGAAAGATCATTGGTATAGGCAAAATAGGTAAACATCATTTTCCCTCCATCGATAATGTTCTGTTAGTAAATGGTTTTAAATACAATCTGCTTAGCATTAGTCAATTATGTGATAGTGGGTTTGCTGTTTCATTTGATAAGAATATGTGTACTATCAAGAAAGCTAATGGATCACTCTTATTCACTGCCCAGAGGCAAAACAATTTGTATAAGATTGACTTAGAGGACCTCTCAAATCAAAGTGTCTCATGTCTAGTGTCCATTGAGGATGAGTGATGGATTTGGCACAAAAGGTTGGGTTATGCAAGTTTGAGATTAATCTCAAAGCTGAAAAAGCATAACCTTGTAAGTCTACCAAACCTTAGTTTCAAATCTGATGCTCTCTGTGATGCATGTCAGATGGGAAAACAAGTCAAAGGTTCATTTAAATCTAAGAATGTTGTTAGTACCAACAGACCACTAGAATTGCTGCACCTTGATCTCTTTGGTCCAACAAGGACTGCCTCTGTCAGTGGTAAAAAATATGGTCTTGTCATAATAGACAACCCACTAGTGTAAAATATGCTTTTCATGTCAGGATTTAACATCGGTTCTTTTCGAACCGATGTCTAAAACGAGGTGGTGGTATTATTGAAATTAATGTCAAAACTTTTGACATCGTTTGATAAAATAACCGATGTTAAAAGTGTTACACATCGGTTCGTTTTGTAAACCGATGTGTAAGAATAAAACAAAAATTGAAAATTGAAATTCTGCTTTACTTTTATCATCGGTTCCCGAATTAACCGATGTCTAATGTCTTTAATCAAAAACAAATTTTAAAATTGCTTTACTTTTAACATCAGGTGTTTCTTGAACTGATGTCTAAAAGCCCAAAACCAATATTGTTCTATTCATTCCCTCCAATATCACAGTTCGTACCCTTTCTTTTATCTTGGCTTCTCTAAACCTAAAACCTCATCATGCGTGCCACCGTCTTGCTCCGTCGTGCACCGACTGCTTGCTCCGTCGTTCGTCGTCCGCAGAGGTTGGAGCAACACAAAGGTGGTCCATCGCCGTGCGTGTTCGTCGTCGCCATTGCAGGTGGTCCATCTCTGCTTTCAGTAATCGCGGGTGGTCCATCTCTGTTCTGCTCTGTTCTCATTGCTTTGGTTCTCACCACTCAAGCTCCCCATCAACGCAACCCTCTTCAGTTCTCATCACATAGGTAACCCATTCTCTTCCTCCACTTCATAACTTGGGCGTTCCCTCGTTTTCTTCTCTCTCTCTCTCACTTGGGATCAATTTTGGTGTCCCTAGATATTATCCAGGAAGCCCCATTTGGATGATCAAATCTACAACCAGCTTGTTGAGAAAGCTAAGACAGAGGGTTATGATGTGAGCAAACTCCACAAGACTCCACAGAGTGATCCTCCACCAGAGTAAGAAGGCCCCCAAGACACCAACGACATTTGGTGGATCAAATCCATATTTGGGAAATAGGTATGTAGATTTATCAACAATGATATTTCTTCAAACATTGCTGAGTATGTTTAAAACACTGATGTTGATGAATGTGGTTTGTCTTCAATATTTTTTTATTTATTTTGTTGTTTGGATGGTGAGTCATTATTGGTGCTGATCATCTAGATTTCATCTAAGATTCTTTTGGGATGCTAAGAATAAGTTCTCTCTTTTAAAATCCGTTAGGACTCTGTATAGAAAAAAACTGTATGAAACGAATTTTACATATGCTTGTGGCTATGAGCATGTTTATCTTTTGCTTCTAGTGAGATATCTTTCATAATTTACTATGCCAAAATTTTATTTTTCAACTTCAGATTTTTATTTGTGTTGTTAAATGTCTTTTTCATCAAAATGTTGTCAAGGTATTCTTCTTTTTCTACTTTTTAGTTAGATTTTTATTCATGTAGTTAAATGTCTTTTTCATCGAATTGATGTCGAGGGTGTGCTCAGACAATCGACATGACCTCCTTGATTCCTGTGGGTTACATTTACGACCATGTTGCGATTGAAGTTTGTATTAAATATGTATTTCATCACTATAAAATCGATAAAATTTGATTTTGGTCCTTATAAAAATTTTATTTGTTTTTAGTCCCTCCTTAAGTTTCAAAAGGGGAGTGGGATTGATTCACTTGAGTGTGGAGGGAGGAAGGATCACGAATTATGGTCTTCAGTTCAATAAATTAAGGAATAAAGCTCACTTATGGAATTTTCTCACTGAACTATGAACTTCCTTGGGCAAGGGATTGCTCACATTCAAAAGAAAAAGGGAATGCTAAGCCTGCACATAATAAAAGTTGAATTAACTAAAAAACTCACATTTCATTTCTGCATTGTTAGATTCACCAATACTTGCGCGCTAACGGTTCTGTTTCAGCTTCTTGATTTGAAGTGGAAACAAATTTACATGGTAGTGATGTCTGTCCTTCTACCCTCCAAATTTCCTTCTGACAACGTCATCTTGTTCTTGATAGTGAATGATGTGTGTCTAAAAGAATTAACCATATTCTTTTGAGAGAAATCATGCTAAAATTCTGACATCCCTCATATAGGATGACTTAGAAAGATTATCATTAAACATGCAAAAGTTAGAAGTTAGAAATGGTGGCATTTGCATACATCATTTCCCTAAACCATACTAACTCAATCCTACTAAGTTATTGTTGTAGCTATGGATCGCGATTGGATAAATGCTAGACGGACAAGTGATGAGTATGAGAATGGAGTGGAAGCTTTTCTACAATTTGCTAAAAGAAATCTTCCTGATAGTAGTAACGAAAAGTTTTATTGTCCTTGTGTTAATTGTTTGAATGGGAGACGACTAGAAGCCGAGGAGATATGGAAGTATCTTATTTGTGAGGGGATTTGCAAGAGTTATACAATATAGATATAGCATGGTGAATTGTTAGACAGGTCAAGGGTGTCTCAAAGAGAGGAAGTTGATGTTTTGGATATGGACGATCGACTAGAGGACATGATCCGTGATATTGGTCAAGTGTTTTTTCAGTGAACACATGTGTATGACACTTTGTGCAGTGATACAGAAGTTCCTTTGTATCTGGGTTGCACTAATTTCACACGGTTGACAGCGGTGTTAAGGTTGATCAAGGTGAAGGCGAGAAATGGGTGGAGTGATAAAATCTTCACCGAATTGCTTGAGTTGTTGAAAGACATGCTTCCATAAGGTAACACATTACCATCTCGTAACTATAAGGTGAAGAAGATATTGTGCTCGATGGGTATGGAGTATAAGAAAATATATGCATGCACCAATGATTGTATATTGTACAGAAATAGTTTGAAGATATGCACGAATGTCCTAGATGTGGGGTATCACGCTACAAAGTGAAGGATGGCGATTCTAGTTATGATGTGGTCACAAAGGGTCCTCCTGCGAAGGTATTATGGTATCTTCTAATAATTCCGAGGTTCAAGCAATTGTTCGCTAATGTAAATGATGCAAAGAACATTAGATGGCATGCAGATGAGAGGGAATGTGATGGAATGCGAAGGTATTATGGTATCTTCTAGTTATGAACGTTGCAAGCCTGTAGGGCCAATGGCTGATCAGTTTCACAATTTTGTGGGCTTCGTTGCTCGAACCAAGACTAGTATTTTTATTGAGGATTGGGAACATGTACCGGAGAGTGTGAAGGATCAAATATGGGATACCATCATGGTATATATACTTTTAATGTCTTTTTTTGTATTTATTTTATTTAACCATATTAATATCATACACTAATTTCTCCATTTTGTTGTGTAATATAGCTCACCTTTGAAGTGCCCAATACCGAGCGTATGAGGAGGACATGGATAAAGTATGCCGGTGAGCATTGGAGGCAATTTAAGGCGGACCTGGGCAGATACTACATATTTGGGCAGCGTGACAAGTCCCCACTTGAAACATACTCATTTATTGACCAGGAGACTTAGGATCGTTTTGTTCAGTCCCGACATGAGGCCTCCCACCAGGTTAACTTAATTGAGTCATCTGTTAATTTAATTAATTTTATTAATTTACGTAATACGGTTGTCTGTCATTTATAACAGGTGACAAGGAAAAAGGCACAAGACATCCAGAAAAATAATGTCTACCCCCATGTAATGGCTCGTGCAGGATATGATGGTCTTAATATACAAATGATGGAAGAGAAAAAGAAAAGACTCCAGGAAGAAGCATCCCAGGCTGATCCTAATGATGAAAACCCTCCAGAAGTTGTTGATCCACTTCCAACCCCACGCCATAAGTCATGGAAGAGAGCTCGACGAAGAAAATCGGGACAATATACCACAGAGGAGATACGTCGGGTAGCTGAGAAGATTGTAAGTTTATTTTGAATTCTAATTGTAATCTTAACAATCTTATCCATTGTCTTACACAAATTAATGTGACATTCTATATGTTGTAGGATTCCTTGGACGAGCAGGCCACTCAAGGAAGTTTTGTGCCTAAAGGATGCAAAGATATTTTGGCTATTGTGATTGGTAAGCAAGATCACCCTGGCCGTGTCATTGGTGTTGGATGGGGCGTTGGCATTCGCCAATACCATGGCTCATGTTCACACCATCGCCCCAAAGAAGATGTAGATCGAGAACAACTAAAACGAGAGATTGTAGATGAGCTTAGATGGGAGATTGGCCAGCAGATGCAAACTTTTGCTATTTCCCAACAAAGTACCGGTGTCTCACCCTCTGTCCGTGTGAGCACCAAGGGGTCATGTGATCCTCCTCATCAGCCTGATGACATGGAGGAGGATCCTGACATGTGTGAGCTGTATGTTGATGATAATCATGACCACTTAGTGGCATTTGGGAGGGTACACAACTTGGGAAATACCTTACACAACCAGACATTAGGAGATGATGAGGTGAGGGTGGTGGTTGAAGATATTCGAGATGCTGATGCTCGAGTTCCTGTGCCCACCGAGGATGTTCAAATATTAGGTCAGGCCCTCAATAATTTCATCTATTGGCCGAGAAGACTTCTGAGGTTTTTTGTTTCAGCCAAGGTATTCAATTACTTGTATTTTTCTAAATTTTCAATAGAAATAATTTAATTGTGTTTATTAACGCTTTTTTTGTTGTTTAGGATTCTGAAAAGGATGTTCCACCCAAAAAGTATCATATGGGAAGAACTGTGAAGTCTTCTTCTGACAAGGTATTCATATAATCATTCAATTACTTACAATTGAATTAACTTAACCGTGTTCACTAATGTTTTATCTTTGTTGATTAGGGTATCGACTAGGGGGATCACTCTGATGCTCTTGAACTTCTGGTTGTAATGGCTGTGAAACTTGCGATGAATCTGGCTTCCATAGAGTTGGAACACGATGGCAAGCCTGATCAACCTTTCAATCTCCCCGCAAGGGACTTTATGGAGATAACTCTTGATGGTGAAAAGGTTTGCTGGCCGTGCATCTCACTACTAGAAAATTGTTATTTACGGACAGATTCACGGACGGATTTTAGACGGAATTTGGACACTTTTCCCACGGATTTGGGACGGACAATTAATTTCGGACAGATTTCAGACGGAACATCCCCCGTCCGAAAAAGTCCCATTGCAAATTGAAAATTCTGTCCGAAATTAGTTCCAGACAGATTTCGGACAGATTTCGGACAAACACAAAAATCTGAATTTTGGTTATATTGACTTAATTTCGGACGAATTTCGGACGGATTCAATATTGCTATTCATGCAAATTCTGGACGGATTTCAGACGAATGTTATGATATTATTTTGGACAAATTTCCCACGGATTAGATAATCATATTTAAATAATATTTTTTGATAAACAAATCATGTTTATTAATAAAAAAGGGCCAAACTTAAATAATTATGCATACCAAATTAGGTACCTGGACTTGGAATCTAATATAATATAATAAAAAATTATTATTATTAAGGTACCACTCTAGACAAGTATCAAGCTTCAAAATAAACAAAAACACAAAGTATCTTGAAATACAAGAATGATATATTAAGATTCAAAGCATTAAAATATCATTACAAACATCAAAGATATAAATTTATTCCTCATTGTTACTTTGATCACTAAACTCTTCATCTTCATCTAGCACATCATCCATCATCTCCTCCTCATCATCATATCATCGTCGTTGTCATCTAATCATCGTCGTCATTGATTAATTCGTGGCCACCATCATAAACGAGAAGGATGTTACTATAATCTAATAAAAGATAGTGAGTCCTTCTGAGAAAGCATTCATCACACTGTAACAAGATAATCGACATTATAACTAATTTAAATAACAAGATAGAAAATATGGATATTCAATCCATTTGGCTTGTACTCACATAATGGACACCATCACATTAAGATACTCTCTACTCTTTTTAGTGCGGTTTCTCATGGTCTTCTCCTAACATGGCTAAACTACATAACATAAGATTCTACCATCTCTACCATAATAGGTGCTACCCCTACATTCTCTCTAATGCATTCGTTCTTAATTTTATCTTGTCTTGTATGTCCCCATGTCCAACACAACATCCTCATAGCTGCAACATTGAGCTAATGTTCTTGTTGGCTTTTTACTGCCCAACATTAACATAAAACATCACGTCTCATAGTTGTGTGACAAACTTTTCCTTTAAAATTGAGAGGCACTTTTCTATCACAAATAAAACCCGACGTACTCCATTTCATCCACCTAGCTTGAATCTTATGTTTTACATGAAAAACTACTTTGCCATTTTGGATTTTTAATGAGCAATATCTACAGATTTTCTTGGTTTTGATGCAAACAGAAGTAGCCAAGATAAACTCACTACATAATTACCACACTCCAACAAAACATGAACAGTTTCAAGAACCAACTTGTCATTAATAAAGGTAAAATGAGGAAACTAAAATTGGTTATTTTATCAATTAATAATACCGCTTACAAAATAATAATTGTTTAGGGTTAACAGTTCATTTCACATTTCACAATAAGGATCGAATTATAATGGAAAGAAAGGATCTGTGGGGAAAAATAGTTTCTCATTAAATGAAAAGGTGTTATGTAATACACACGCTGTGTGAAGAAATGTGAACTTTAAGAAAAGTTCACTTGAAGATACAAATATGGGCCAAGATTCAGGTGAACATCAAACATGTGATGCTAGGAACATATCAATTAAAGCCACACAAAATCCATCATGAAATCCAAACTGGAAAACTTCAGATATATTAGACAGAACAGAAGGAAGAAAATTGCAGGAGTTGACTACTATAATGCTGCCTAGTTGAAATTGTTTATCCAGAACAAATATATGGTCCTTTAACTTTTCAGGTGCAAACAGGAGTGATAAAATGTCCGATTCCCTAGTATGCAATGTAGTGATTAACAATCTACACTCACTGCTATCCAGTAATCAATGTATAAATAAGGTATTAAATTACAGTGTCCTTATAAAGTAACTCTTCTAACATACCGCTTCTGCACCATAACAGGAACCACAATAAGTCTCATTGTGCTCAAGCCTGCCTCCATGTCTTTGCAAGGGCTTTTCAATCTGCACAAATGAACATTTATAAATAAAATGTTCTATAATGAGGCAAACGAGATAAAATTTCTTAAAACTATAGTTTAAGAAGAAAACATAAATAAAGCACTACAAGTGTAATCTTAAAAAAGATCCAACAAGACATGGAATCAGAAATTTAAAAAGAATATCCTTACGATTGCTAAGCACCTATTATCTCTGTCTTAATGAATTTCTTCTTTAATCCAAAAAAAATGCTTAGAACCAATTAAATGGTTTTAGAATCCTAAACAGTACAAACCAAATATGACACTAACATGCTATACTTCAAAGATGGCAATATTGTTCATTCTTATTTGGGTACCTTCAATAAAAAAACTGTTCAAGAACTAACAAATAAATCATGACTGAGCAAAGGAAGAGATGCAAGCATAAGGAACTTACAAGTTGTAGTCACATTCAAAGGCAGCATATTCTGCAAAGTGGTTTGCTATATCAAGAAGCTGATGATTTCTTCAGAATTCAAAATATGATGCAGCAACGTTAGATTTACTCATGATTGTAACTTATAAACTATTTGTTATTTTTTTAAAATAATGAGCTGATCTCATTAGTTAGATGCCAAAAACTAAAAGCAAAATAAAGTGAAACAGCAAAGCCTAAAAATAAGGAGGTTGCAACCAGCCAAAAACTGCTACATGTACAGCATTAGCAGAGAAACAACATCATCCCATTTTCATTTCATTTATATCCCTTTCCTTTTGTTTTATTTTATTTTTTTTGCAGCACCTATCTTCAAACTTCAATAACCCTCCTTTGTTTTTCTTATTCCTACCTCTCTCTCTAACTCATTCTCACTTTCTCTCTCTGCATAGAATAGCAATTAACAAACAAAATGAAAGAAGAAACTTGGAAACTCCACCCATCCACCCATCAAACAGGACATATGTTTTCCTAGATCTTGCATCAGTCCATGAGTTATTGCATTTGCAATTGTTTTCTTCATTTCATCATCCCCTTCCTCATACATATTCTGCAACACTCATTACATGCAATTGAAAATAAACAAAGAAGAATTAGGATTTTTTAGTTTGGGAAGATAACATCCTCGATCACTAATGAAAAAGGAAAACATAAAAACTTCCCAATCCCTCATAATAAAACCACCAGAATCATAAAGGACAATAAAAAAAGGTAACAAAATTTACTGCTAACAAAATTTAAAAAGCTCATAGCCCACCTCAGAAGGAATCGATAGCAATGAACTAATAAAGCATATGCATTTAGTAAATCTCAGAAAGCATGTGCAACGAATTGGAAAAGCAAAGGAGAAAAAATGAAAAGAAAGAGCACGGATACCAAACAAAATTTTTCTCTTCCACTAACTTTAGACTCTTAACAAATTTTCATATGAGCATGCAGTTATCAAAGTTTAACTCTATAATTCCCCCATCTATTTTTTCCGTCTCACATCAAAATCACAAGGAAAATGCACAAGGCATAAATGTAAAGCATATGAGTTATAGAGTGTGAAACTCAAGCTTAATAGTTTCAATGAGAGAGGACTTACAACCACATCAAAAACAAATTACTGAATCAAATTAAATGAAAAGCCATAAACACAGAGATAGCCTTACATGATAAAATAAATGATAGAAAAGAAGGATATCATACTTCCCAAGTTTCAATTTCAAAATTGAAATCTGAATTCAAAAGTTAGGGTTAGGGTTTGGGAAAATTTGGGGATTCTTGAAATTAGATAAAGTGAGAAAATCACTCACCCAACCAAGAGGAAGAAGGAGACGTGGTGGCTGAAGAGGGGCGGACGGAACACGAGCAGAGAGGGGCGGACGGAATGCGAGCAGAGAGGGGCAGACGGAACGCGATGGCCGTGCGGCTCCGGCAACGGTCTAGTGGTAGAGATAATAAAAAAAAAAGAAGGAGGGGGTTCTGTCGTGCAGGGGAAGGGAGGGACTTTGGGGTTTTATTTATTTGTTTTTCAAGTACTTAGTGATTAGGTACCAAATAAGGGGTTGAGATTAAGTTTAGAAAAAAGGAAATAGTATTACTCATTAGATCTAAAAATAATGAGTGATAAATATATACTTTTAAAAATTAAAATAGAGTAAAGATTGATAGTTGAATTGATCAACTAAGAAAATCAACAGTCCAATATTTAATCTCCGATTAATTTTAAACTAATTTATTTTCAAATCTAAATTAAATAGAATGAAAATATGAAAATGTTTTTCTCTTAATCATATTATTTTAAACATTTTTTGTACAGGTAATAATAGTGATAATAACATAAATTATTGTCTAGTAAGCGTGCATTCACTGAAATAAGTCAGTGCTAACGCACCCAATAAAATAATTTGAAGAGAGTAATTTAATTACTCAAACTAAACCGGTACGGATTGCTTTAATAGGGACAGATTTCAGACGGATGTAAGATAAATCAAGGAAAATATAAAAAATAACAAATCCGTGTGAAATCCGTCTGAAATTTTCGGACAGATTTCAGACGGATGTAAGATAAATCAAGGAAAATATAAAAAATAACAAATCCGTGTGAAATCCGTGTGAAATTTTCGGACAGAAATTTTCGGACAGATTTCAGACGGATGTAAGATAAATCAAGGAAAATATAAAAAATAACAAATCCGTGTGAAATCCATCTGAAATTTTCGGACAGATTTCAGACGGATGTAAGATAAATCAAGGAAAATATAAAAAAAAAAAATCCATGTGAAATCCGTGTGAAATATTCGGACAGATTTCAGACGGATGTAAGATAAATCAGGGAAAATATAAAAAATAACAAATCCGTGTGAAATCCGTGTGAATTTTCGGACAGATTTCAGACGGATGTAGGATAAATCAAGGAAAAGATAAAAAATAACAAATCCGTGTGAAATCCATCTGAAATTTTCGGACAGACGGATGTAAGATAAATCAAGGAAAATATAAAAAAATAACAAATTCGTGTGAAATCCGTCTGAAATTTTCGGACAGATTTCAGACGGATGTAAGATAAATCAGGGAAAATATAAAAAATAACAAATCCGTGTGAATTTTCGGACAGATTTCAGACTGATGTAGGATAAATCAAGGAAAAGATAAAAAATAACAAATCCGTGTGAAATCCGTCTGAAATTTTCGGACAGACGGATGTAAGATAAATCAAGGAAAATATAAAAAAATAACAAATTCGTGTGAAATCCGTCTGAAATTTTCGGACAGATTTCAGACGGATGTAAGATAAATCAAATCCGTGTGAAATCCGTCTGAAATTTTCGGACAAATTTCAAACGGATGTAAGATAAATCAAGGAAAATAATCCGTGTGAAATCCGTCTGAAATTTTCGGACAGATTTCATACGGATGTATTTCCGTCCGAAAATTCCATTTGAAAATTTAAGTTTTCTAGTAGTGTCTCATTATGGTGCACGTAAGTAAATTTTTTATTTGTTAGCTTAACTAAATAAGTTTCAATACTATTATAATTAACATGTTTTTTCAATATATTAGGTATTTGCATCGCCAATGTATTGTTAGGGGCAACCTCCATATTTATGGATTCATTGACCCTGGCCTCACTCAGGGTGAGACACTTCCCCCAGATGAGATTACTGCGAGCATGCGGCACATGCTTGGTCGAGGCAACAAACAGTGCTACCTAACACCTTGCCTCAAGAGGTAAGTACAAGTATAAAAGTGATTTATAATTATCTATGATTTGTCACTAACTGTTCCCAACTGCAGTGAACATTGACAATTATTGGTCTTATGTCCTAGTTCGAATGTTGTGGTGCTCTTCTGTTCGTTGGGAAGAAGAGCGACGAAGGAACTCAAGGCCATTGTTGAAACGTAAGCTTTTAATTTTCTTATTTAGTACTGCATTTGTTTTATTAATTACTCGAAAATATGTAATATACTTTAACTGTATATTTTCTTATGATAGATCTATGGACGCACGTCGCATGTTAGGTGGTACTAGGCCTAGGCCTAGGCCTATTAAGTGGATTTTCCCTAACGTAAGTATTTTATTAGTACCCGAGATTCTATTGCAATTTACAATATAGTTAATGTTAAGTGTTTACTCATTATATTCAAATCGGGTTCATTTGTAGTCTCATAGGCAACGTGGCTCATGGGAGTGCGGCTACTATGTTATGAAGTGGATGCTCGACATTGTATCCGGTTGAATTACTGAAGGATGGATGACAGTATGTAATAGAATTTGTAATAAGTTATATATTAATTATGTTTTGTTTTAGTCTGATTATCTATAATGTTTAATTTATCTTATGTTACATGCAGATATTCGACACTCGGGATTCACTATCTAAAGAGGACATTATGGACATAAAGAAGCGTTGGGCAACCTTCTTTCTAGAGTTGACTGGAAATTAATGGGTGATCAGATACTCATCTATGTGTAGTTTCTTTGGTGTCATATTATTTAGTTTGAATTTATGACATTCTATGTATTTAGTTAAGGTTTTTAGTTAATATAGGACTTTGAATGAAATTTTGGTTATAAGGGATTCTGTTGAGAATATTTAGTTTGTTTGTTGGAATTTTGACTGTAAAAATGAAACAGGGAAAGAATTGAAACTGGTGTAGGCCTGATTTTAAAAAAAATAAAGAACTTTCAACATCGCTTATTGTTAAAAACCGATGTTGAAAGTTGACTTTAGACATTGGTTTATAAAGGAACCGATGTGTCAAGTGATTTTCAACAGAGTTAGAAAACGTTGAAAGTTCACTTTAGACATCGGTTAAAATTTTAACCGATGTTTAAAGTACACTTTCCACATCGGTTTTCACAAATAACCGATGTGTTAAGTTATTTTCAAAAGAGCAAGAAAACGTTGAAAGTGCACTTTAGACATCGGTTAAAATTTTAACCGATGTGTAAAGCATACTTTCAACATCGGTTCATAACCGATGTCTAACACCAGCACATACAACATCGTCAGTATACACATCGGTTCACTAACCGATGTTAAAACCCAAAATTAACCGATATTAAAAGTGTTTTCTGCACTAGTGACTACACTAGATGGACATGGGTTATGTTCCTTACTCACAAGGATGAGTCATTCAAGGTCTTTTCTGTATTCTGCAAACGTGTACAGAATGAAAAAGGCATGTGTATAGCTTCAATTAGAAGTGATCATGGGGGAGAATTTGTCAATGAGTTATTCCATGAGTTTGTGAAGAAAGTGGTATTCAACACAACTTCTCAATACCAAGAACACCACAGCAAAATGGTGTGTTAGAGAGAAAGAACAGATCTCTTCAAGAGATTGCTAGGACTATGCTCAATGGCAATTATGTCCCTAAGCACTTCTGGGCTGAAGCTGTGAACACTGCCTTCTACATTCATAACAGAATATACATTAAACCTATTCTGAATAAGACTCCTTATGAATTGTGGAAAGGTAGAAAACCCAACATTTCATACTTTCATCCTTTTGGTTGTAAATGTTATATTCTTAATACTAAAGATCAACTATGAAATTTTGATGCTAAAGTAGATAATGGAATCCTTTTAGGATTTTCTGAAACTGCAAAAGGTTTTAGAGTTTATAATTCTAGAACTTTAGTTGTAGAAGAATGAATGCATGTAAAATTTGATGACAAACAGCCTGATAAGAAACTATCAGAGCTAGATGAAGCTTTTGCAGATCTTGATCTAAATATCTCAGGAGAGAAACCAGAAATCAAGACTGATATTCAAGTAGACGACACTTCTCAACAACAACCAGAAATGAGGATGTGGAGTGGCAAAAGGAAAAGGAAGGGGGAGGGACTTTACCTTGGGTGACGGGTTCACGATGGCGGGGGTGGGAACAAGGTGCGGCGGCGGTGGGAAGGGGGTGAGTGGACGGCGGCGGCGGTTCCTGCTTGTGAGGTGGCGGAGAGTTGAGAAATAGGGAGTAAGAATTTTGGGCTAGTTGTGCGAGTGAGGAGAAGATGAAACAGTTCAGGTATTTATAAAAATTTGACACAGCTACTTATAGTTTCCGACGGACTGAATCGTAGCAAAATTGGGTGGATTTTAGTGATGCCTGCCCGTCGCAAAATGAAGATGACATCTGGCAAATAGCGATGGCCTACCCATCGTAACAGCATCTGGAGATTAGTGATGGCCTGTCTGTCACAAAATGACCCTCGGAAATATGGCACCATTATTTCGCGCAAAAAGGGGAGAAAACTAGTGACTGTTGAGGCTGTCGGTATTTAACTTTTTTGTTTTGCGACAGCTTAGGCTAAGCCGTCGCAAAATTTGGACACTAAGCACAATGTTTGTTTGCCACCGCCTAGCCCGTCGCAAATGAAGAAATTACTGACCGTCAGTAATTTGCATTATTCTTGTAGTGATAATATGAAAATTTTAAATTTAGTATTTAATAAATATTTTAACAAAAAGAAACTTCAAAAGTAATTTTAACACTCTCATTAAAGTTCTACATATTTCCATAATATAAATAACAAAAACTGCTGAAATCCTCATCATCAATTTATTGGTAGAATATTCTCCTTCAAAATATTGTCCACCCGAATACACAAAAATATATAAGTATTTAATATTATAATTTCAACTTATTAATAAAATTAATAAACTAAATAAAAACAATATATATCATACATTTGGCTTCTTTTTTTGCCATACTTAAGGCATATCCAATCATCTCCACAAATTAATGCTTGGATAGTTTCTTAATCCAAAGAAACTCGATATGCATCAATAACTGTACCACCGACACTAAAAGTTGACTCCAAAGCAACTGTTGATATAGGCATTGCTAAGATATCAGCTGTCATATTTGATAAAATCTTGTATCTCAAATTGTTAGTCTTCCACCATTCTAAAACATTATATTGTGTATGAACTCCATTTTCACATATGATTAGACTCTCTTCTTGATAGAGTTCAATCTCAGATTTGGAAGTTGGAATAGATTCCTTTTGCTTGACATAATTCATCAATGGTGAATGGATGTCATGCATAAGCACCTATTGGGAAGTTCCCTCTCTCATCTTTTCATGATCATAATTGGTACTTGGCTGCAATAAGAAAGGGATCTGTGCATCAGAATTAGATTTTCCAAAATTCAAGGTCCTTTGCTTCCAATTAAATGTTCGCCTTGGTCCACATGTCCCTAAATGTCTCTTCAAATGTGAAGTTTCCCCACCTATCTTGTAGGACGTTTTCTCCTTGCAATGTACACAAACAGCTCTTAGTGTCCCATCTGGTAACTTAAGCTCATTGAACTCTTTCCAAACATCTGAAGTTTTTTGCATTTTTCTTTTGATGACTTCACCACCGTCTTCATTTGCTACATTAGATGGTTGTGTTTCATTGATGGTTGTCATTGACTTCTATGTTGTCAGGGTTGGTTTCCATATCTGAAACGTAACATTCAAAAACATGAGTCATAAAATCAATCAAATAATGCAAAACTAATACAACAACATCAAAGTTAACAAGTATACTAAAACAGCATCAAAGCTAACAAGGAAAAACTAATACAACATATGGCATGAAAACATAAAACAGATCATGCCAAATTGAAAATAGAAAATGACTCAACCAACAAAGCAAACCAATCCGAAAAAAAAACAGAGCATTAAAAAATAGAGCAGAATTTAACAAGGCAGAACAACGACGCTATACCTCCAACACGACGGAACAACGACGCAGTGACATTAGTAATGTAGCAAAGTGTTCAGCATAGAGCAATAAAAACAGCTGGGCTGTAGCAGAGCACCAGAAATTCTACCTCAATTTCTCCCTCTCCTTCGTGTCGTGTCTGTTCCTCTTGCCTGTTCAATTCCTATTCTTATAGTGCATTTTTTTTTTTTGTCCCTAGGCATTTTGATCAAACTGGTTCCTTTTAGAAATTATTAACCAGTTTCTGAAACTATTTATCAATGGGGATCATTTTGGACACGTGACATATTTTATTTTTTTTCAATCTGACAAGTCAAAGGCGCCACTGCAGTTGGCGCCACCCCTATTTTTATTAATAAAAAAAAAAAGTAAAAAGTAGATGCGCCACGGTAGTTGGCGCCCCTCCCACCAATTCCCTGACACCCCCCCCCCCCCCCCAATCCCCTTCAGACGTAAATTATTGTTGCTATAATTATTTTTTATGCCTCCTGTGATATTAGTTGCTACTCGTTATTACGGGTTTTTTTATATTGCATCTTGTTGTTTTAAATAGATACTTTATCATTAATGTCATCGTGACTCCCTATACTTATAGTATATTTTTTTTGGTAGCGGTGTTCCTTTAAAATTTTATGTGACTTTATTTTAATTCTTATAAGGTAAATTTTTTTTCACTACTGTAATAATTGATGAATATTTATGGGTGTAAATTGTTATTGGTATTATTTTTTTTATGCCTCCTGTGATATTATTTGCTACTCGTTATTACTGGTATTTTTTATTGCATCTTGTTGTTTTAAATAGATACTTTATCATTAATGTCATCGTTACTCCCTATACTTATAATATAATTTAGTTTTGTAGCGGTGTTCCTTTAAAATTGAATGTGACTTTATTTTAATTCGTATAAGGTAAAAAAAATTTACTACAGTAATAATTTACTGGTGTAAATTGTTAATGGTAATAATTTTTTTATGTCTCCTGTGAAATTATTTGCTACTCGTTATTACTGGTATTTTTTTTATTGCCTCTTGTTGTTTTAAATAGATACTTTAATTACATTTATCATCAATGTCAGTATTTATTGGGGCTTAATTGATACTATAATTTTCCTTAATTACTCAATAGATTTTATTATATAATCTATATAACTGTAACATTTTTTTTAATGTTAGGTGATAGATATGGCATCATCTAACTCACAATCAGGGGCACGATTGGTAAACCCCGGCCCAGTGGATGATTCACTATTGAACATGCAAGAAAAGCATGTTTCTCAGCATGTATGGAACGGATCACCCGATCGAGTTCTTAGAGCTCGACGTGGACTGTCATTTAATACTGCTGTTTTGGATCTCCCAGAGTCTGTCAAAGCTAATCTTCAAATAGCCGGTTTCTTGGGGGTAGCCCAAGTAAATATAACCCAGCTTGATCATAATTTGATTACTGCACTTGTTGAGCGATGGAGACCCGAGACACATACCTTTCACATGCCGTGGGGAGAATGCACCATCACACTGCAGGATGTAGCTATTATCTGTGGACTACGCATTAACGGTCCCGCTGTTATTGGTGCAACTCATAAACATTGGAAGGAATATGTCGGTAAAATGCTAGGCAGAGTTCCTAACGATTCTGACATGAAAGGATCAAGAATAAAGTTAAAGTGGCTGGAAGATCATTTTGGGCACTTCTCTCAATGGGAGGATAATCAATGGTGGAGGATTGTATATACACGAGCGTACATACTCAGGTTGATAGGGAACCTATTGCTCCCGGATCACTCCGGTTCATTTGTATCACTGAGATATCTTCCACTATTGGAGAATTTTGAAAGTAACAGTCAAGATAGTCGGGGTTCGGCTGTATTGGGTTACTTGTATCGAGAGTTGTGCAAGTCTACGAATTATGAAAAGAAGGAGATTTGCGGGTTCGTGTCGTTGGTTCAAATATGGGCATGGGAAAGGATGCCTTCCATTGCTCCGCAGCTCGTGATTGACCAACGAGATTTCGGTACACCATACGGTACACGGTAAGTAGCATATAAATTTCGTAATGCCCTCATTATTTGTAGCATATACTTGATCTGATAATCCTTTTTTAAAACAATGATAGGTGGCGTTCAGGGGTTACTTATAACAGGCAGATGCACCATCTGACGTATTATCGTGACCGATTTGACAAAATGAAGCATCGCGATGTAAGTATAAATTTTCAATTTAAATAAAAATTAGGAATGTTTTGTATTATTTATGTTGTTTATATCTTATGAATTTAATTACTATAATTTGTTCCATGTTGGTAGATAACCTGGTGTCCCTACGACGACATGATGATTCCAACCCTACCCATGGTCTGTCTAGAAGCCATGTACTTATGGAGGGTTGTTCTTCCTTTGATATGCTTCAACATTGTCGAGTGGGTTCAACCAGATCGTGTGATGCGTCAATTCGTCATGCAGCAACATATACCCAATGAACTCCGCCAAACCGTAAAATCGCCATGATCTGTCACTTAGGGGCAAACATTCTGAGAATTGGCCACTCATGTTGGATGATGACATTAGTTTCTGGAATGAGAGACACATGAAGGTGATTTGTCATAATCAACCACAGATTGGTCTCCTAAATAAGCAATTAGAGTATATGCGGTGGTACTTGCGTAGGACACGACGATGGGTTGGCAGGGAAGGTGCACTCAGAGGATTTTCGGTAACGTTATGGTTTCCCAGCATATTGTTTTTTTGGTTGAATTATAGTTTGATAAATTATTGTTAATAGTTATTAACCTTGCTGTAGGCTGATGGGATGGAGCGATTGTACTACTTAAGTACTCCCGAGGGTCAACCAGAGTTCACGTTTGTTGAACTTAACCAAGAGCTTGCGGCTATTATGGCAGCATCGGACGAGGCGGATAGCATCACTATACCTACTGTCTCAGCTGTACCTCTCACACAAGCCGTGGAACTGCTTCCTCCGTTCGCACATGTGCCAGCAGTAATAGTGGAGGGTCAGTCTCTTGGTAGGAGAAGACAGCGTCTGGAACAACATAATTTCTACACACCGCCTATGCCGGCACGTGGAGAAGGATATTATTATGCTCCCAACCAGGGTCATGACTTTTCACAGGAACCCGCTCCAACGTATTTTCATACTGACATGGCAGGACCATCGTCCATGCCTGCCCATTCCTCATCGTCCATGCATACTCATTCCCCTATTGATCCAAATTCACCCAATTTGTTCTTCACACCACCCGCATATCACCCAACTGCTAACACACCAGGAGCACCCAATCCCATGATTGAGCAAATACAAAACACCCCAATATACTCTCATGGATACGTTGGTGTGGGTATTGACTTGAACGTCGACTTCTCCGCAGGTTTAGACTCTAGCTCAGCAAGTGAACAGCATATTCAAGTTGAGCCCAATGTCAGAAGAAATCCACGTCGTGAGGCTCGGGATAAACAACGACAGTGCATCTTGTCTCCCTTTCAGCATGATGGTGATCACGCTCAGTAGTCACCTTACAGCTGCATTGTAATTATGTAGAATATTATCTAATTGATATTTTGTACCTAGCGGACATTTATACCAATTTTGTATTTAGTAGAGTAACTTGATATTTTGTTTCGTAATGTTTTTGTTTTTTCTTGAAATTACAGCCATTTATTATTATAACAAAACATACTAATTATATGTCGTAACATTTGACTATGGCAAAACAAAGCATTGGAAAGCATACATAAAAGGGTGTAAGCTAAATATTTTCTTCCATACCAACTCCTCCACTTCCTGATCCTCCAGCTAGTTGAGGGCAGTGGTGCCGGTTATGACCCTGAGACCTACACAATCCACAGCGCTGGGTCGGTTGTGACTCTACCCAGTCCATCTCATTACGAATGCGGGTTGACTTGGGTCTCCCTTTCGGGCATAGCATCGACACATTCGGAACTAAGGTCCAAGGCTGTTGTATCTCGGGTATTTCTTCCTCATTTCCGATTGGAAACCACTGGGCAGCGTAAACATTAATGATACTGTGCCATTTGTAAACATCGTTGACATACTGATCATGGTCGAGCATCATGGACGCACAAGCAGCAATGACATGTGAACATGGCAAATGATATGCTTGAAAGTTTCCACACTGACAATATTTAGTTTGTAAGTTAACCCTCCAACAGCGACCCCCTCTCTGGGTGACCGGATTGAAAGCCTCTTCGACCTCGAATCGTAGATTCTGGGTGTCATATCGGCGGACTTGATGCGTAGAAGCATCTTCTTGATGTTTCAAGAGCTTCTTCATTGCCTTGTCAGAATATCGATGACCAGAACTAAGCTTGCCTCTTGCTTCCGCACCCCGCTGAACAAAATACTCGACAATCCTACCATATGAACACTTAACCAAAGCGGTGATTGGCAGATTCCTAGTACCCTTTAAAATTTTATTCACGCATTCTGACAAATTGGTTGTCATGTGTCCAAATCGACGACCACCATCATCATAAGCCAGTGACCATTTCTCCTTCCTAATGCCATCAATCCACCTTTGTATTTCAGGACTGGTTTCACGGAATTTCTCAAGCTTCCGATCGAAGTTTATCTTGCATGCGGTGTACCCTATACAAAAACGTTAACTTCTTTAGGTCGCCATATTATTATAGAAAACATAAATACAAAAATTATGTAATTTGAAAAAGACATACCTAGAGTCATCAGTTCCTCCTTCAACTTTTTATTCTCGAATCTCTGGTTGAAATTACTGGCAATATGTCGAATACAGTATACATGATAAGCATTTGGAGGCTGCCAACCTAGGTGAGGATTCGAAACGGCTGATTTAATGCTTTGGTGCCGATCGGAGATCAGACATATACCGGTCTTATTAGTACCATGTTCCCGGATTAATCCCAAAAACCAAGACCACGCATCTAAAGTTTCTCCTTCCACAACAGCAAAAGCAAGCGGCAGTAAATGATTGTTTCCATCCTGTGATGTGGCAATCAACAATGTGCCACGATACTTACCATACAGAAATGTGCCATCAACCTGTATTATTGGTTTGCAGTGATTAAATGCATCACAACATTGTCTAAACGTCCAGAAAACACGATGAAACGTGCGATATTGGTTGTTCACACGGTTGCCCACCACATATAGGTTGGTCTCGATCTTGTAAAATGAATCTGGTGAAAACAACTGCATATGTTGTAACCATCTAGGTAGCATGGCATATGATTCATCCCAATCTCCAAATACATTCACTATGGCCTTTTGTTTGGCTTTCCATGCTTTTCTCAGAAGATATCTTGTACCCGTAAGTACTTAGAATTCTTTCGCGTATCAAAGCTATAGTCACCGATGGCGCTTCTCGGACCATACCTAGGAAGTCGATTTAAATATAAAGTTATATTACACTTGGAATTAACAATAAAAACAATTATCATACTAGTAATCATCGTACCTAGTATGCACGAGCATACGAAGTTAGAATCCAGCTTTGTGTGGTCTTGCGACAACATCTGGTTCATACAATTATGTTGACCGCCCCACTTTGTAACCTCCCACTTTAGTGACTTTTTCGACAAGATAGCCCTCAGCCTCCATGGGCATCCTGTCAAATGATTTGACCACTGGACATAATACTTGGTTGATTTAGATTCAACAACTTTGAAATCCTGATGAACGTTCATGGAATAATGTTTAACAGCCATTTGAATCGCCTGTTTAGTATCAAATCGCAAGCCAACATACAATTCCTGACCCACTTTCCACGATCCCGGAACATCTATGCCTTCAAATTCTATCTCCTGATCAGGATGTTCCCAGTTTATATAATTATAATGGGGGGATGAGTTGAAAAATGCATCATGTGAATGACCTATAAGTGAGTAAAAATGAATAAATTGCCAATTAGAGTAAAATTAATAATATTTATACAAATAAAAATTAATAATAATGATGTCGGAATAAAATTATTAATTGTTGGAGGAAACCAACCAGCTTGATGCTGAACAAAACCACCAGGAGCCATCGATGAAACCGGGGCTGCAACAATTCCAGGTGACGCCAATGCGGACAAAACTATGTTGGAACCCTGTTCAACCTCCTCCTCGGTGTCCGATGAACCTGATGTTGGTATATCATCTTCATCATCATCTTCATCTGACTCATCCTCCATCTCGCTTGCCCAATCTTCATCTCCGTCATCTTCGTCATCTGCATTTGACCCAAGGTTTACCGGCACATTTCGCTGCTCGAAATTACTACCCAATGACGGCACAGGGAATGTGGAAGTGCCCGCAACATTAACATCAACGTACAACTCAAGTGTCGACATCCAGGGATTTTGGATTAAACCATTCAGCATGCACTCCACATCTCGATCAGCAGCAATTTCAACAAGAATATATTTCGCCGGGTTGCCACATATCATATATCTTGTCACAATTTTTTAAACTGATTGATTTGGTTACAACCTCAGCTTCGAGTGAATCTTTGCCCTCAAACGCTCGTATCGGATGCAATGTTTTATTTGCAAAATTTCTTGGTCCCCTTCAAATGTAATTCCTTCTGGTCCATCGAAGACTCTCCCGTTCGAGTATACAAATACTGCAACCTGGCTCATGACGTCTGACCTACAATAATATCAAATATATAAAAATTACCCCATAAATTTACAAGTTCTAATAATAACAATATTAAAAATACACAACAACAAATACAAATAATGGTATTAATAATATTAACATCATATTTAATATTAAATATGTAAACTTAAAAATAACATTAATATAACACAATAATATCACTATTAATAATAATATTACAAAATAAAATTAATTACCAATTACTAATAATAAATACCGATACTAATAAAAGTAATATTACTGTTATATTATAATAAAAAAATAAACTTAATAATTAAAAGAAAGTATCAAATAATATTACATGAGGCAATAAATTTTTAACAATTTATACCAATAAATATTCATCAATTATTACAGTAGTAAAAAAATAATTTATCTTATAAGAATTAAAATAAAGTCACATGTAATAACAATTTACATCAATAAATATTCATCAGTTATTACAGTAGTAAAAAAATTTATCTTATAAGAATTAAAACACGGTCACATGTAATTTTAAAGGAACATCACTACAAAAAAAAAAGTATACTATAAATATATGGAGTAAAGATTATATTAATGATAAAGTATCTATTTAAAATAACAGATAATAAAAAAATACATTAATAACGTAACAAATAATATCACAAGTAGTAAATAAAATTTCTTACTAAGATTTATATATAGAGAAGGAACTAAAGGACGAGGGACTACTACTGAAACGTCTTGTTTTTTGGAGGGAGGCTCTGTTGATGGATATGGCTTTGTGGGGGGGGGGGGGGGGGCACCAGTGAGATGCGCCAACTGCAGTGGCGCATCTACTTTTTGATCTTTTTTTTTTTAATAAAAATAGGGGTGGCGCCAACTGCAGTGGCGCCTTTAAAGGCGTCATTTGCAGTGGCGCCTTTGACTTGTCAGATTGAAAAAAAATAAAATATGCCACGTGTCCAAAACGACCCCCATTGGTAAATAGTTTCAGAATAACCTTAAACTGGTAAATAGTTTCTAAAACGAACCCAGTTTGGTCAAAAAGCCGTAATTGTAGGTTAGTAACTTAGCATCAGTAGGATACAAATGGTTTTCTTTATAGTTAGAGATGGGTGGGAGGTGGCAAGCCTTTTCATTAGGTTAATTACAAGGAAAATTCAGTGGGAGTGGGCTTAACTGTTGGGCCCAAAATGTATTTGTACTACAATCAAATTGTTTGGGCCCGATCATTAATTTTGAAAGTTTTTCAGTTATATGAAACGGAAGTTCATTCATCAACAATTCATTAAGAAAGAGGAAGTAAATGGAAAAGGCGGTAGTATATGTAATCCTAATCATCCATGTATGATTGTATGACCCAGATTTATCCTTCTCACTCTCATATAAGAAAATCATTCTCATTAGATATGCCCCATATATATATATATATATATATATTCGCGAGCCCTTAATGTCGAGCCTATAAGGCTTGGACTTGGCTCATTTAAATAATTGAGGCCACTCTTAAGCTTAGGCTTGTTTATTTAATTAAACAAACGAGCTTCATCGAGCATTTAACGAACGGAGTCCGTGTATTTCAAGAATAGCTCAACTCATTTACACCCATACTTGGGAGTCTATATATAAATATTGGAAATGTGAAAATAATTATATGATGTCGTGAGAATGATTGCATCCGTTATGAGTGAATCACAAAATGGTTTATTGTTGATTCTTTTGGCACTTATATATATATATATATATACTAATTGTACTATAGGTAAATAAAAATTGCAAAGGTGGGATAACGTAATTAATGGTGTTAGGATTATGAGTAGTAGTAGAAACATTGTGAAATTAGGGAACATGTTCGACTTTCAATTTTTTTATATGCTATATATTAATCTTTTAAGGACTTTATTGAAGTGTTTTAGTATTTGAGTGTTAATAATATGCTGTAATGTGCGTATGAATAAGGAAGTGTATGACTTGTGTTGAAATGGTTTCTTTGAAATTTAGGCCTATGATAGTATGATAGCGTTGTTAAGGATTGATTTATAAGTGATGCTACAATAAATATTATTATGAGTTTTTCATTAATGTGAATGAGGATACTTGTTGGAATGGATTGACTAAATGTGAAACTTTGGGTAGTCGACCAGAGAAACTGGAGGCTCCGCGATATAAATAATGTTGTCGAAGAGAGGGACCTCGTAAGTAACTCAAGCTAAGGAGTGTGCTGATGTTAGTCGGAGGAAGCAGTATCTCAAGGGTAGAAATCAAAATCGTCGGGGCAGGAGGTCCTTGAGAACCCACCTCCTAGGATATCCAAAGGTTTGATTTATGATTAGGCTCAGGTTATGTCTTATCCCAAGATATTACTTATGCTAAGTTATGGGTTTGCAAGTTATTCCTCAAGTGATCATTAGGAGGGCAAAAGGATCATATGTATGTTATGGAAGTTTTTAATCAATTGATATTACTTATGAGATAATATGATGTTACCAATTATGTATGGATGTATGTGTGATTCTTAGTTCACACTCAATTATGTATGACTGCATGTGTGTGTTTTTTTTTTTTTTTGGGGGGGAGGGGGGACACCCTCACCAAGTCACTGAAAGCTTTTAATGCCATGTGGATAGTTTTAAGGGGTTACCCTTGATTTTAAGTTGTTGTAGTTATAGTTGGGACTTTGTAATTTTTATGATGTTAGTCACTCTAATGTATTTGTTGTTTGTGTTGCAGAAAGAACACTTAATTATTCTTATTATTCTGACTGAAAAACTGATACATATATAGGAGAAAACATGGCAACAGATCTGCCATTGAATCTCCTTAGTTATGGCAATAAATATCCTAATTAAGAAAGCAAATCAGAATAGATATTTCAGGAAACATCCTTCCTAATCTCTTTATTAAACATTGACCTAATAAGAGAGGAAAAAGGAAACTGCAAATAAATACTGAAAACAGCTCCCTACAGTTTAGGGATTTATATCAGAATTAAAACAGATCCCTAAAATTTAGGGATTGAGATCAGAATTCAACACTCTCCCTCAAGCTGGTGAATAAATGTTGATCATTCCCAGCTTGGACTTCAAATCTTCAAACTTCACTCTAGGAAGAGCTTTGGTTAGAATATCTGCCACTTGGATATGAGTAGGCGTGTGGATCAGGTTCACAATTCTTGAATCCACTTTTTCCTTGATAAAATGGCGATCTAGCTCCACGTGCTTAGTTCTATCATGATGAACAAGATTTTTTGCAATACTTATTGCAGCCAAGTTGTCACAAAACATTTTTATTGGTTCAGTGGTTGAAATCCTTAATTCTTCAATTAACCTTTTTAGCCATAATCCTTCACATATACCTTGAGCCAAGGCTCTGTACTCTGCCTCAGCACTACTTCTAGCGACAACTGATTGCTTTTTACTACGCCATGTTACCAAGTTTCCCCATACATAAGTGTAGTACCCCGTAGTTGATTTACGATCTGAAATACATCCCGCCCAATCAGCATCTGAGTAGATTTCGATCCCCTTAGTTTCACCCTTCTGAAAGAATATCCCTTTACCCGGTGTCATCTTCAAGTATCTAAGGATTCTATAAACAGCATCAAGACGCTCTTCATTTGGCTTGTTCATGAATTGGCTCACAACACTAACTGGAAATGCTATGTCAGGCCTAGTGTGTGACAAATAAATAAGTTTTCCAACAAGCCTTCGATACCTTGTAGTGTCAACAGGTGGGCTATCTTCTTTGGAACCAATTTTGTAATTTGGTTCCATTGGAGTATCTGCAGGTTTGCATCCCAACATTCCAGTCTCTTTCAACAAATCTATGATGTACTTGTGATGAGAAACTACAATACCTTTCTTTGAACGGGCTACCTCCATACCAAGGAAATATTTCAACGATCCTAGATCCTTAATTGATTTCAAATTCTTTAGCAGGTACTCCTTTCAAGTTGTCCAATTCTTCTACATAATCCCCTGTCACAATAATGTCATCAACATAAACTATAAGAATAGCAATCTGCCCTTTTGGAGAGAATTTTGTGACCAAGGCATGACCATCTTGTCCTTGTAGATACCCATGCTTCTTAATTGCCTTGGTGAACCTATCAAACCATGCCCTAGGAGATTGCTTTAGACCATATAGGGATTTTCGAAGCTTGCAGACCTTGTTTATATTGCATTTTGTCTCAAATCCTGGAGGAATGTCCATGTTCACTTCTTCTTCCAAGTCACCATTAAGAAATGCATTCTTCACATCTAATTGATGAAGGGGCCAGTCTTGATTTACTGCTAAAGATAGTAGAACCCGAACAGTATTGAGCTTGGCTACAGGAGCAAAAGTTTCTTGGTAGTCAATGCCATAGGTTTGAGTAAAACCTTTAGCTACAGGTCGAGCTTTGTACTAACTAATGCTTCCGTCTGGATTCCGTTTATCAGTAAAAATCCATTTACAACTTATTGTTCGCTTTCCTTCTCGAAAATATGATAGTTCCTAAGTGCCATTCCTTTTTAGAGCATCCATCTCCTCTTGAATTGCAACTGTCTATTCTGGCTTCTTGAGAGCTTCATGAATATTATGTGGGATTTCTATGTTGGACAGATCAGTGACAAATGCTTGATATCTAGGAGATAAATGATCATAAGAGACAAAATTATATATTGGATGCTTGGTACAGGACCTCACACCTTTCCTCAAGGCAATAGGAATACTCAACTCATCATTTACATCAATGTCAGTCTGAAAAGTGTTACCTGGACTTTCAACACTTGGATTGGGATCAAATTCATGGTTTTGCTCTAGAATGATGCAATACTCTATGTCCTTGTTAGTTCTTTTCTTCCTTGTTGAAACACGCAGCTCTTTTTCACCTGCAGCTTGTGTACTGTGAGGAATATGGGTTTTTGGAACAGTTTCAGTGTTTGGCTCAATTTCAAGAGGTGTTTGAGGAATGGGTGAGTCTGTTTCTGTATCTATATTGGGCACATACACATTTCATGGTGAAGCAAGCCAAAAACTGCATTCTGGTATGTTTGAGTTCTCCCACTGAATGGATGTTTTTGGGTAATAGGACTGTTTTTCAAAAAAGGTGACGTCCATAGAAGTGTAAATCTTTTTAGTGATTGGAGAGTAACACTTGTACCCTTTTTGAGTAGGAGAGTACCCAAGAAAGAGACATTTGACAGCTTTTGGGTCAAGTTTACAGCGGTGTTGCTGGTGGATATGAACAAATACGGTACACCCAAATACTTTTAAAGGTAAGGTTGATATGATGCGAGTATTTGGATAGGATTGAATGAGAGATTTGCAAGGTGTTTGGAAATTTAGTACTCTTGATGGCATTCGATTGATAAGATATGTTGTAGTGAGGATTGCCTCACCCCAAAAATGTTTGGGAACATGGGTAGTGAACATTAGGGATCTAGCCACTTCTAGGAGGTGTCTATTTTTCCTCTCCACCACTCCGTTTTGTTGAGGAGTGTCAACACATGAACTTTGATGCACAATACCTTGACTCATTAGATATTCACCAAGTATGGAATTGAAATAATCCTTGGTGTTATCTGATCTAAATACCTTTATTTTAGTTTGAAATTGTGTTTGGATCATTGTGTTGAAGTTCCTAAAAATAGCGCTTGCCTCTGATTTTTTTTTTCATCAAGTATACCCATGTTATTCGAGTGTGGTCATCAACAAATGAAATAAACCACCTAGCTCCAGAGATATTGTTGATTCTACATGTTCCCCATATATCACTATGTATCATTGTAAAAGGGTGTGAGGGTTTGTATTTTTGTGAGGGAAAACTGTGTCTTGAATGTTTGGATAGTTAACACACTTCACATTGGAAAACCTCAAGGCTGATTTTATTGAATAATAAAGGAAACATTTGTTTAAGGTATTGGAAATTTGGATGACCTAATCTATAGTGCCACAAAAGGACAGCACTATCATTATTACATGAAACTGGACATGACACATAACTTGCAACTGAGTTGTTCTTCAAGATTGTGAGAACCATTAAGGATATAGAGCCCTGCACATTCTTTAGCATTGCCAATCATCCTCCCCAATTCCAAATCCTGAAATTCACAATGATTTGAGAAGAATTTAGTGACACAATTCATATCTTTGGATAGTTTGCTAATGGACAAAGAAATTACAGGTCAAATTGGGTACTAAGAGAACATAATTTAATGTCAAATTCTCAGCTATATTTATTGATCCTATCCCTGCAACTTTAGATAATGACCCATCAACAATTCTAACCATGAGATTTTCATAACTTATCTTGTAAGTAGTAAACAATTTAGCATTACCAGTCATATGGTCTGATGCACCGGAGTCAACTATCCAGGAGTTGTGGTTTTGCACTTGAGTATTCATAGCCATGGGGAAATTACCTGTATGAGCAACAGACCCAGTTCCAAGGACATGCTCGATAGAAACAGGAGATATCGTGTGATGGCTGAACATTTTTTGAAGAAACTCCATTTGTTCCTTGTTGAAGAGTGTGGTTTCATATGAAGTTTTTTCTTCACTTGTGGTCATGTAGCCTTTGCTTTCTGATGGCTGTCTAGGCTTCCAGTTTGCTGGTTTGCATTGTATCTTCCAACAAGTATCTTTTGTGTGTCCAGGTTTGCGACACACTTCACAATAAGGTCTCCCTTGTTTCTTTTGCCGATTGTCTTGGTATTGAGGACCTCGTGCAACAAGGGTGGAGGTTTCAACATCAAGTTGGAGATTTGGAGACCCCATCATCAGTTTCTTTCTACTCTCCTCACGATGTACTTCAGAGAAAACTTCTCGGAGTGACGGAAGAGATTTGGTTCCCAGAATTCTACCCCGGACCTCATCAAGAGTCTTGTTTAGACCAAGTAGGAATTTGTATATTCTCTTCTTCTCAACAATCTTTTTGTATTTGGTACCATCAGTGGGACAATCCCAGTTATGTGTCTCATACATATCTAATTGCTGCCAATATCGAGTGAGAATATTAAAGTATTGAGTGACTGCGAGATCACCTTGACATAAATCATAGAGAATGCTTTCGATCTCGAAAAGTTCGGCTGTATTTTCATTAGTTGAGTACGCCTCCTTTGCTGCATCCCAGATTTCTTTTGCAGTTTCATAGAGGAGAAAATTGTCCCCTATGTCATTGTTCATGGATTTGATCAGCCATGACATGACCATATTGTTTTCGGTCTTCCATCCTTTGTAGGTGGGACTCGTTTTTGCCGGGGCTGCTGCATCACCGGTGAGGTAGTCCTCCTTGTTTTTCCCGCATATGAACTTCATGACGGATTGAGACCATTGGAGATAACTCTACCCATTCAGTTTGTAACCTGTAATGGGAGGGTGAGAGCTGTCTAGCGCTCCATGATTAGTTGGAGTGGTGACTGTAAGGGAAATGGTTGGTTTTTCGGTAGCCATTCCGATGGCTGGGACGTATTTGGTCATATAGTAGAGATGGCTCTTGATACCATGTTATTTGTGTTGCAGAAAGAACACATAATTATTCTTATTATTATGACTGAATGACTGATACATACATAGGAGAAAACATGGCAACAGATCTGCCATTGAATCTCCTTAATTATGGCAATAAATCTCCTAATTAAGAAAGCAAATCAGAATAGAGATTTCAGGAAACATCCTTCCTAATCTCTTTATTAAACATTGACCTAACAAGAGAGGAAAAAGGAAACTGCAAATAAATGTTGAAAACAGCTCCCTACAGTTTAGGGATTGATATCAGAATTAAAATAGATCCCTAAAATTTAGGGATTGAGATCAGAGTTCAACAGTATTATATTCCTTATGTTATTAATGAATGTAATTCTTTACTTTGGATGAGACGAATTTATGTATGCCTGTGAGGCTGCGAAGGGGAAAGAAAAAACTTTGCCTTTTTTCCGGTCATGACTATGATATTCGAGTCATTACATGATCAAAATCTAGCTATGGTTCCTAATCAGCGACAAACCAACCTTGGACTGAATGGGGGCTACTACCCCAAAAACTAAAAATTTCTTCTTTTTAAAGTTTTGAATAAATATTTTGTTGCCCTCACTAAAAAAATAATGTTGCCCCCATTATGCTACAATCCTACTCTACATAACACTTTTGAATTTTTTTTTTAACTTACATTTGACGAAAAATATATTTGGAATTACTAATGAACTATCTTATATATTGCAAAGAAGTGATTAAGATATTGTAAATGTTATGACATTAGTTAGAGTGTCAAAGGAAAGAATGCAAAGTATGAGAGATGATGGTTAACATCATTTCCTCATTGAAGTATCATTGTTTTATTATAAGCAAAATATTGTCATTTCAAATATGGATGTTGCATTCATGATACAAGGAAGATCAGGTGAACTTTAAATTTTTTTAACCTCGCATCACTCTCAAATTGGGGTATTTTGTCAAGTGATTGATAGACAATTTATATCTTAATTCATGTGACAATCATTGGTTTGTTTAGCTCAACTTTATCTATAATAGTTTTCTTTTGTGGAACTTATGGGACTTGATAGTCAACTTGAAAATTATATCAAAGATATTAGCTTAATTGATAATAATATCATTATTTTATCGCTTTTATATATATATATATATATATATATATATATATATATATATATATATATATATATTAGTATAAAGTCTTCCCCCACTAGATAAAATTTATGGGTTCGTCCCTGTTGGTAATCCAGTTATTTGATTCAAGTAAGGAACCATTATGATATCCTATGCATTGTACTATGTCTGATTATCACATTTAAGTCTCAATAACTTACCATCGCAAATGAATGTCGATTGTTTCATCAGTAGAAATGAGTTATCCTCATGACTCAATTAGAGATGAAACTGTTGTTGGTCAAATTGGGAACCAATACATACTTTTGCTTATGAATTTGTGTTATATATATATATATATATATATATAATTTTCTAGCTTGTAGGTACTATAACGCTTATGTTTATATGTATTGACAACTATGATATGTAAGTAGTACTCCATTCATTTTCTTCTTCATTATCACTTTGACCTTTTGAGTTGAAGTAGAAAAAAAAGGATATCAAAGGTTAAATTAATCTGAAGATCTTTGGACTATTTGGGAATTTTTCAAGTAGGTCTCTATATTTTAAAAGTCTGTAATCAATGGGATTGCAGTGTTAAAGGTTGCAATAATAAAGTAACAGTTAATGTGTGTAGGGATTGGAATCCATCTCCTTAAGGGGACATGACAATGAAGAGGGGAACAATGAAGATTAAGGTGAAAGTTCATCTGAAGATTATTTCCAGGTTGATAGCGTTGAGGATTTTGGATACATTACTTTTGATTTGTTGTCCCCTGAATTGATAAGGAAATTTCATTTTGCCAACTTAAACATTGCATATGAATTTTACAATGAGTATGGTTGGACTATAGGTTTTAGCATAAGGAAACACAAGGTTGGTTATAGTAGAAGTGGTGAGTCGAAGGAAATGCTGTTGAAGAGCTTTGTTTGTTCAAGGCAGGGTGTTAGGGATTCTAAAATCACCGATAATAGTGACCGTCAAAGGGAGGCAAGAGCGAATACTAGGTGTGGCTGCAATGCTTTATTTCGTGTCCATGTAGATTCAAGAAGTGGTTGATGGTGTGTTTCTTTTTTGAGAAAGAGCACTACCACGAGCTTCTGAGATCAAAGTTTGTTGGCCGCTTATGGTCACATCGTGGAATGAGTGAAGTCGATGTTGCTGAGATGAAGAGCATGAGAAATGTTTGTATAACTACCCCGAAAATATTTGCATCTTTTGCTAGGCAATTTTGTGGTTTTGACAAGGTTGGATTTAGGGAAAAAGTAATATATAATGAAATTAACAAGCAATGTAAAATGCGTGGCGGTGATGCAAAAGCAACAATTAGGTCTCTTCGGGAGTTGTGCACTATAGATCCTCGAATGTATTAAAAGCATGAAGTGGATGATGAGGCTAAGCTGCGACATATATTTTGGGCCGACGAAGATTCACCAATTGATTATTCGGTGTTTGGGGAGTTGTTGGTATTTGATGCAATGATGAGTGTGATTACATCTCATATTTATTTATCATATTGCATGCATTTTCATGTAGTTTAGGCATTTTTAATTTGATTTTTGTTAGTTTTTACCTTAGAACGGGTAAGGTGGTTTTGTGGTGTTTATGTGCAGGAATTAAAGATTAAAATGTTCAGGATCAACCATGATGGAGCTTGCATGAAGACAAAGCTTGAAAAGTAAGAAAAATGAGCCAAACAAAGCCCATCACGGCCTAGCCATGACAGCCATCACGGCCATGATCGAGCAAGACTGAAAAGAAAAGAACGAAAAACTCAGAACCTGTCACGGCCAGGCCGTGATGGCCATCACGACCGTGACAGGCCATCACTGCCAAGTTTTCCAAGACAGAATCTGTCACGGCTTGGTCGTGACAGGCATCACGGTCGTGACGCGCAAAATCTGAAAATTTAATTGCTAATTTGATCTGATTTTGTAACAACTTTAATCCAAAGTTACCCTACATTATAAATAGGACTCTAAGGCTCGAAAATATAGATCCCTTGGGCTGCTACCTTAGGCAAAAAATTAGGATTTATCTTCTTCTCAATTTCTTCTCTTCTCTTAGGTTTTTTTATGCTTTTGTTAATCAAGCTTGCTATGAACATGGCAATGATTGAGTAGTCTTTTTATTTCTAGGAATTGGGGCTATGCCCAAGACTTGTTTTATGTTATGAATTGACGTTTTACTTCTTGTTAATCCCAATTTACTTTCGATTTGATTCCTATTGCATGAATTGTTTGTGAATTTGGTGCGCACTTATTTGCATGTCATAGATACTCTAAGGAGGAACCTAGCGGTGAACTTAGATATTGGATCTATAGGGATCAAACTTAGAACTTAAATCACGAGAGTTAGAATCGGTCCTTCGAGGTTTCACTGAATTGTCACAAAGCTTAAATGGTTCGATTTAAATTCAATTACCACAAGAGTAGGGGTTGGTTTAATTGGGCATGGTTCTTGTGTCCCGAGAGGGAACATTAACTTATTTAGGATAAATTCACCTTCAAAGCAATTTTGATTATTAACAAGAGGGTAGTCAATTTAGTAGCATGAGCAGTCTTGTTAGTATCCCAATTCCTGGAAATCTCTTTTGATATTGAAAAATCCCATATTTGATTTGTTTATGATTTTGTTTGATTGTGTTTAGATATTTGATATTGTTAGTTAATCTTTTAAAAACCAAATCTTTTTTTCTTGTCCAGTTTAATTGATTTAATAATTGATAGTTATTTAAGATCACGGTCCTGTGGATTCGATCTTTTTATTACTTGACGACGAAGTCGTTCACTTCATGGATTTGAGCCCATCAAGTTTTTGGCGCCGCTGTCGGGACTGTGCTTTCTTGAATCTCAATTTAATTTTTAAATTGACTTTTCTGACCTTTTTTTTATATTAAAATTTTCTCTCTTTTTTTTCATTTATCTCATTTTCTTTTTCTAGAGTATCTATCTTTCTTTGCAGGTATTTTTCTCTTTTATGTGAAGATCCCAAAGTCTTGGAAATCTTGTTGAAGTTAACCCTAAGATCGAAAGGACCTTTCGTAGACGTGGGGAGTACAAAGACAAAGAGAGAGAGAGGTTGATTCCCATTCCACTCATGGCGTATCCACCGGATACCAAACCACTTAAGGACTACGCAGCCCCAAATGCTAGGTATTTGCGAACTGGGATTGCTAGGCCAGAAATTGAGGCAGAGAACTACACTATACCGCCTCTTTTAATTGGCATGATTAGGCAACGTCAATTTGGAGGATTACCGTCGGAGGACCCGACTGATCATGTAGAGACATTCTTGGAGTTCACCAATGCAATAAGAATTCATGGTGCCCCGATTGATGCTATTCGCTTGAGGTTATTCCCCTCCTCTCTGACTGGAAAGGCAAAAGCTTGGTTGAAGCAAGTGACCGCTAATACTTTGTCAACTTGGGACCAACTGGAGCAGGCATTCTTGGAAAAACTCTTCCCTCCATCCAAGACTGCTTACCTACGAACTCAGATCACCGACTTCTTCCAAAAGGACGGTGAATGCTTATCCGAAGCTTGGGATCGTTACAAATGATTGCTAGAGTCGTGCCCACATCATGGGCTCGAGAGGTGGCTGTTAGTGCATACCTTCTACAACGGATTGGATTACTCTTCGAAGGTGTCACTTGACTCTACAGCTGGTGGAGCCTTTATGAATAGACCACTGACTGAAGCGTTCAATATAATTGAAAACGTACCCACCAACTATCACCAATGGGGTTCGGAAAGAGGTAATAACCCGAAAAAGCTTTCGGGGGGTAAGTTTGAAATGAATAGTACTAATTTAATTATGTCTAAATTTGACTCATTGAATAAACGCTTTGATAAGCTTGAAAAGGCTAATGTGAGTTCAATAGGTGCTACTAATGTTGTTTGTGAGATTTGTGGAATGCAGGGACATGACATAATGGAGTGCCCACATGGTATTGCTCCTGGACCCGGTGCTTCGGGGGAATAAGTGAACTCTTGTTACAATTTCTATGACACGAACCCGAAGTTCCTAACTATGTTCACCCTGGTCCTTACAACCAAGTGAGGAAGAATAATCCTTATCTCTCTGACGGGAACTACAACAACACGTTGAACCACGAATTCCAAGAAGGCCAAGGTAATAGGAAACCCGCATCGGGGTATCCTCAGGTACAAATGTCTAAACTTGAGTCTCTTTTGGAAAATTTTGTTGAAACTCAAACAAAGCAAAATGAAGAGATTAGGCAATAAGGTAGGGCAGTCAATGAGGCAATAAAAGAGTTAACATCTAAGGTAGATAACTTAGCCATCCATAATAAGATGTTAGAAACTCAGATTACCCAACAAGCTAGTACATATTCTAGAACTAAGGGTACGTCCCCAGGACAACCCGAAGTTAATCCCAATGAGCACTGTAATGCTATATACTTAAGGGATGATAAGCTTGGGGTAGTTGAAAAGGATGTGGAATGTGAGGAGGACATGAGTGAACATGAAGAGATAGAGCCAAAGTATGTCCCTCCACCACCTTAACAACCCCCAATACCTTTCCCACAAAGGTTGGTCAAGAAAATGCAAGTAGAAAAAGAAACTAAGAGCTTAATTGAGGAGCATGATGCCATGATAAAAACTAATATGCCTCCTAAAAGATCCATGAAGTTTCTCTATTGCTTGCTCAATTGGAGAAGTGAAAATAGACCAAGCCTTATGTGACTTAGGGGCTAGTGTGAGTTTGATGCCACTTACCATCTTTGAAAGGTTAGGATCCAAGGAGTTGAGTCCATCCAAGTTCTCTTTTCATTCCTACCGATTTCATGGTGTTGGACATGAACGGAATTCTAAATTCCCTATCATTCTTGGAAGGCCATTCTTGGCCACAGCTGGAGCAATAATAGATGTAAAAAATGGTGAACTCTCCTTGAATGTAGAGAAAGGAATGGTGGATTTTGATTCGACTAACTCATATAACAACCCTCCTTTTGAGAGTCATGTGTGCAGGATTGAGATAATGCCTCCAAAGGTGAAGGAAGATCTTAACATGGAAGAAACTCCCAAACTTTGCATGACAAATAATGCACCAAACAATGATGAAATTGGAGTTCCTCAACATGTGGAGTTAAAACTTCCGCCGGGAGGAAGTAAGGCCACGAAACTCAGAGTGAAAAGAGCAAAGCTAAAGCGCATGTGGCCATATGAACAAAATAGGCTCTTTGATGGACTTCCTTGGAAGAGAGGTGTCCTTGCACTTCCAAGTCAGGCTGATCTTGGTTGATCCAAGGGAGTATGGTCAAGCTTAAGACCGTAAATAAGCGCTTCTTGGGAGGCAACCCAAGTTTTCTTTCCCTTTTTAATTTGAATTTGAATTTTTTTGTTGAATAATTTGAGAAGATTAAGAGAAGAAAGATATCAAATTGATGGTTTTGCCAAGTATTTTCAGGTTATGAAGGCATGAAGAGCAAAAAGGCATGGAAAAATGAAGTAAGAGGATATCATGGCCTGCCCCTGATATCCATCATGGCCATAATGTGAGACCAGAATTGATCACGCCCAAGCCGTGACGGGGGTCACGACCGGGATTAGCCAACAACTGAAGATCAGAAAGGAACACGACCCAGCCGTGATAGCCCTCACGGGCGTGATGAGAAGGACCAAGAAGATCAGAATGTATCACGACCTAGCCGTGATGGAAGTCACGGCCGTGAGAGGCCAGCTCCTATAGACCCGAATTGATCACGGCCCAGCCGTGATGTATATCACACCCGTGATGGGGTGACAGCAGAACTGGTCACGGCCTGCCCGTAATGAATTTCACGGCCATGACACGTCTTCCAGCAGCTCTATGACTGGCATCTGAGCCAAAACCCTCCACCACCTCGGTGAGTTGTTCCATTTTTCTCATATCTCCGACTTGATTATTTACATTGGGGACAATGTAAGCTTTTAAGCTTGGGGTAAAGGTATTTTTGCTTTTTTTTTTGCATTTTTGCATTTTTCATGTTGCTTTCATATAGGCGTAGTTTTGCATAATCACATGATTAGATTGCCCCTTGCTTAGAGTATGCATCCAATTGTGAGAACTTTGTGCCATATGAATTGAGACAGTGAACTTTTGAACCCAATTTTTGTATTCTTGTGATAGACTAAAAATAAAAATGCTTGAGATGATCTTCTGATAGTAAATAATTAGCATGTGGTTCCTTGGATTTGTGTTTCTCATTGATTTTAAACTAATAAATGTGAGATTTTTGAGCCTAAAAGGGGTACTCACTAAATCTACCCCATTCTTTATGATTGAGTGTTTTAGTCCTCTTGGATTGTATTCTTTAGAACTTGACTTGAAATCATTTTAAAACTTAAAAAATTTTGAAAACATATTTGAAAATGATTGAGGCACTAGGTATTTTTCTGGCCTTCTGAGCTTTGACTGATTAAATGTTACCCCTTAGTTGCCCAATTTTGAGCCTAATAGAATAAAATGATCTTCTTGGTACCTTGATTTATTTTGATGAATGATGCTTGGTATGACACCTTTTAAAGTATTGCAAAAATGGCAAAAAGGTGGTTTGAAAAATAAATTGTGGGATGAAAAAGTTAGAAAAATATTTCTCTTAAGTTGAAAATCTCCCCTTCTCCCAATAAAAAATAAAATAAACAAAAAAAAATGGAGAAGGGGATGTGAAAAAGAAAGTGAGAAATAAAATAAAATAAAATAAAATAAAGAAAGAAAGGTGGAAAAGTGAACTAAAGCCCAAAAAGGTATTTTAGAAGGTTGTCATGCTTTGCATTGTTTGATATTTTGTTTAGCCTTCTTGAATTTTCCATTTTCTTGATTTCCCCACCTAACGATTAATCCCATGGCCCCATTACAACCAAAATAAAAGACCTCTTGATTCTTATGTGTTTTCATTAATAAAGTAGAGATTTGGTTAATAGTCAAGCTTATAGTAGAATACGTTCCTTGAGGAAATTGAGTGAATTGTCAAATGTCCCTAAACACTTGAGTGAGGTGAGAAGAGTGCCCGAATTAGTGAGAGGCATAAATCTGAGAACCTAAGCTTCTAATTGGACTTGAAATTGATTGTCTCTTGGTTACTTATTTAGATGTTCCTGTCACTTGGATTTGTTACTCGGGTTCTTGATTCACTGTCCATGCTCTGATTTTTTTTTAGGTCAACGGGCTAGGTATGCAAATGCATCACTATGAGAGAGAAAATCCTAACTAGGTTGGCACCCAAACCCCCATCAATCATATGCAGCAAACCCTTTATTCATTAAAAAAAGGAAAAGGGAGAAAACATAAAGCATGGGGGGATATTGACCAAACCCATGAAAGAACAAGTCATCTAAATCTATAACTAGGAAGGCCTAATCTATTTCTAGAAAAGTCTTCCTTTACAAAATGTGAGAAACTAAAAAGCTCATACTCTTAACATATTCCAAAGCATTCCGTCAGCATGTTCTGATTGTCCAAGGAACCAAATCCAAAGATTTAAAAGCTTTCTAGACAAAGCTTGTGCCATCCTCTCTCATAGGCAGTTTCAATGGCAGTGATGATAGCAAGGAGCTCTGCTTGGAGAGAGTCATTAACTCCAAAGAAGGATGAAAAGCAGCCCAACACCTTCGCCCTGTTGCCTCTAAAAATTCCACCCCCAGCAGCTAAGCCTGGAGATCCATAGGCAACACCATCTGTGTTGCACTTAATCCAACCACTTAGAGGGGGATGCCAATGAACTTCTTTGATAGTAGGGGCTTTACAAAGGTGACCTGAAACTGTGAATTTTTTAAGGATCAGTAGTTCCTGAACAGATGAGGACATTGTACCCTTGGACACCTTACCTGCAACAGACACAGCAGGTGAAACCAAGGTCATAGCAGACGTAGCAGTGATGATTTTGTTGTCAAATCTCAGCTTGTTCCTACTGTACCAGATATACCAAACAATGTTAATAATTCCAGCTAATACCACATCTCTGACTTGAGAGCTCCAACCAAGATTGCAAACAGCAAGCAGATCTTTAATGCCAGTAAGATCCAGCCTACAGCCAAGAATAGAGCTGAACCAATTCCACAGTGATAGAGCAAAATCACAGTTAAAAAATATATGCTGAGTCGACTCTTCTGACTTTCCACAGAAACAACAGATGGAAACTGTAATGCAGTCTCTCATCTTTAAGTTTTCGTCAGTTGGAAGCTTATTATGAATCATTCTCCAAATAAGGAAAGATATAGAAGAAGGGGTGAAGTGGTTCCAGACAAGGTTTACAAAACCGGACCGGCCATCGAACCGGTGAAGGCAGCGGTTCGAGGTTCAATGGTCCAACCGAGGTTGAACCATGGTTGAACCGGTTATAATTAAATAATATTATTTTAATTTTTAATATTATATTTATAACAATATTAAACAAAAAAACAACATAACAACTAAAATATTAAGCACAATTTTTTTTTATTTTGAAATTAAACTAAATAAATATAAAGATATATGTTAAAATCATCTTCATAGGGAAAACCAACCCAAAATCTACAACCAGCCCACATATGTTAGAAAATAAAAGAATTGAGTTTTGGCTAAGATGACCCAAATCCTTTTATACTAATTTTTTTAAAATTTTTTTTAGGAAACCGGTTCAGACCGGTTCACAACCGGTTTTACCGGTTTTGAACCGGTTTGACGGTTCTGAGACCGGTTTTAAGCAAGGCCGGTTCTGAGGGCCAACCGGACCGGCCTAGGTCCCGGTTCCCGGTTAAACCGGTCGGACTAGCCGGTCCGGTCCGGTTTTGTAAACCCTGGTTCCAGATTAGCTTACCCCAAGTAACAGGATTCTGCAGCTTATTCAGAAAGGTATAAGCATCCTTAAATAGGAGTTTCCTAGAGGGAGAACTGTCCCAAACCAGATAGTCATTATCATGGAATTTTGGTATCGCTATCTGATCAATTGCAACAGGTAAGGCAGGGTATTTGTTAGCCAATTCCATAGGAAGATTCCATTTACCATCAGAGATAAAGTCTGCTACTTTAGATTGCAGAGAATTATGGCAAGATTCCGGGAAATCTAGAAGGTCAACAATCGGCTTGGACAACCATCTGTCAGTCCAAAAACTAATATTAACACCAGAACCAAGCTGCCAAGAGGAGTTGTCTAACACAGTGCTTAGAAAAGATTTGATTCCTGGCCATATAGTGGATTTCAGATAGAGATTCGAAGGTTTTCCATTCCTAAAGAACCTTGCTCGAATCGGAGAGGACCATTGTTGGTTTGAGGAGCAAACTTCCCAAGCAAGTTTCAACATGGAAGACTCGTTGATGATTCTAATGGATCTTAGACCAACATGATGTCGTGCCTCGTCGTGCGAGTGCACGTGCGTGCGATCCGGCAAGTGTACCGGATTGTCGCCAAGTAATAAAAAGGTATCGATCCCACAGAGACCGTGATATCAAATCGCAACTAATTGTTAAATGATAAAACTGGACGATATAAAGAGATTTTTGATATTTGAAATAAGAGATAGTTTAGAGAAGGAATGCAATCAAGTAAAACAGAAAGTAAACAATTTATGGTTTTTCAGATCTAAATGGATTCCTAGGAATTTGGGTTACCAACAAGATCGTTTATGTTACTAAATTGATTAACCCTTGTTAATTACCGAAATTGCCTTGAAGGCGAATTTATCCTCAAATAGTTTAAGCTCCCTCTCGGGTTACAAAAACCGTGCCCAATTAAACCAACCCCTACTCTCGTGGTAGTCGAATTCAGATTGGACCCTTTACGTTTTGTGACAATTCGTTAATCCTCGAAGGACGGCTTCTAACTCTCGTGATTTCAGTTCTAAGTCTGATTCTATAGATCCGACACCTAAGTTCACCGCTAGGTTCCTCCTTAGAATGTCTACGACATGCAAATGAGTGCGCACCAGATTTACAAGTAATTCAAACACTAGAAATCAGATCTAAAACAAAATCGCAATTAACAAGTTATAACATCAACTCACTGCCATAAACAAACCTTGGGCATAGCCCCAATCCCTAGAAATTATACTACTACTCAAGCCTTGCCATGGTGATGACAAGCTTGGTTAACAACATGAAAATAAAATAAGAGAATAAGGGAGGAAGAAGAAGAAGAGATCCTAAATTGTAACCTAAGAGTAGCAGTCCAAAAGTCTTCCTTTCATCTCTGCCTGGGTCCTTATTTATAGATTTGGGAAGTTTGAATCCCAATCTAACTCAAATTAGATCCAAATCAGTTGCTTTTGATCCAAGTAACGCACGTCACGGCCGTGATGGCCATCACGGCCAGGCCGTGACAGATTCTGCCTTGGGCGCGTCTTCAATTTTTGGTCTGTCACGGCCGTGATGCTCATCACGGCTAGGCCGTGATAGATTCTGACTTGTGGGGGTCTGGCTCAGCTGACAGGTCACGACCGTGATGGTCATCACGGGCAGTCCGTGACCGGTTCTGACTTCAGTCTTCTTTCTTTTCTAGTTTTGCTCGATCATGGCCGTGATGGTCATCACGGCTAGGACGTGATGGGCTCTGTTTGGCTCATTTTCTTCACTTTTCAAGCCCTATCTTCATCCAAGCTCTATCATGGTTGATCCTGAGCATTTAATCTTTAATTTCTGCAAAACAACACCACAAAAACCGCCTTACCCGTTCCAAAGTAAAATTAACCAAAAATCAAATGAAATATGCCTAAACTATATATGAAAATGCATGCAAAATGAAAAACAAAGATGAGGTGTAATCACACTCATCAAATCACCCCAAGCTTAAGATTTTGCTTGTCCTCAAGCAATCACCAAGGCCAGAAGATATAAATAATCAGAGTATGGATAGTGAACCAAGAACTCGAGTAGCTAATCCAAGTGACAGGCATATTCAAATAAATCTCCAAGAGATAATCAATGTCAAGTCCAATTAGAAGCTTAGGTTCTTTAAATTCATATTCTTACTGATTAAGGCACTCTTCTCACCTCACTCAAGTGTTCAAGGGTATATGACAATTCGCTCAATTTCCTCAAGGAAGGTATTCTACCATAAGCTTGACTATTAACCAAATCTCCACTTTATTAATGAAAACACATAAGAATCAAGAGGTCTTTTACTTTGGTTGGAATAGGGCCATTGGATTAATCGTTAGGTGGGGAAACCAAGGAAAGGGAAATTTCAAGAAGGTTAAACAAATTATCAAACTTTGCAAAGCATGACACCTTCTAAAATACCTTTTTGGGCATTGATTCATTTTTCCACCTTTCTTTCTTTCTTTTTATTTTTATTTCTCAATTCCTTTTTGTCATCCCCTTCTCCTTTTTTTTTTTTTTGTTATTTTGTTTTATTTACTTCATTTGGAGAAGGGGATATTTTCAATTCAAGAGAAATATTTTTCTAACTTTCTCATCCCATACTTTTCAAACTACCTTTTTACCCTTTTTGTAATACTTTAAAGGGTGCCATACCAAGCATTATTCATCAAAGTATTTCAAGGTACCAAGAAAAGTATTTTATTCTTTTAGGCTCAAAATTGGGCAACTAAGGGGTAGCATCTCATCAATCAAAGCTCAGAAGGCCGGAAAAATACCTAGTGCCTCAATCATTTTCAAAAATGTTTTCAAAATTTTTTAAGTTTCTAAACGGTTTCAAGTCAAGTTCTAGAAAATACAGTCCAAGAGGAATTAAAACACTATCACAAGGAATGGGGTGGATTTAGTGAGTACCCCTATTTGGCTCAAAATCTTACATTTAGCAGTTCAAAAATCTGCGAGAAATACAAATCTAGGGAACCACATGCTAATTATTAACTATCAAAAGATCATCTCAAGAATTTTTATTTTTAGCCTTATCAGAAGAATAAAAAAATTGGGTTCAAAAATTCACTATCTCAATTCATTTGGCACCAAGTTCTCACAATTGGATGCATATTCTAAGTGAGGGGCAATCTAGAGAATGTGATCATACAAAACTATGCCTAGATGAATGCAACATGAAAAATGCAAAAATGCAAAAATTTGCAAAAATACCCCTACCCCAAGCTTAAAAACTTACATTGTCCCCAATGTAAATAATCAAGTCGGAGAGAGGAGAAAAATTGTAACAACTCACCGAGGTGGTAGCGGGTGTTGGCTCACATTCCAGTCAAAAACTTCATGGAAACTTTATCACGGCCGTGAGTATCATCACGGCTAGGCCGTGATCAATTCTAGTCTTTAGGAGCTGGCCTGTCACGGCCGTGACCTGCATCACGGCTCCGCCGTGATGCTCTCTGATCTTAGCATCCTACTCATCGCGCCCGTGATGGATATCACGTCTGGGCCGTGATCCTTTCTGTTCTCCTTTATTAGCTCATCACGACCGTGACCACTGTCACGGCCTGGGCGTGATGTCTTCTGACTTAATTTGTCCTAGCCCTTCTTGCTCTTCCATCCTTCTTATCCTGAAAACACTTGACAAATTTATTAATTTATGCTTTTTGCCTCTTGATCTTCTCAAATTATTCAAGAGCTAAATTCAAAAATAAATGGAAAAGGGAAAGGAAAAAAAATTGGGTTGCCTCCCAAGAAGCGCTTATTTACGGTCTTAAGCTTGACAATACTTCCTTCAATCAACCGGGGTCGGTTGGGCGTAGAAGTGCAGGAACACTTCTCTTCCATGGAACTCCTTCAAAGAGCCGATTCTGCTCATATGGCCAATCGCGCTTCCGCTTCGCTCTTTTCACTCCGAGCTTCTTGGCCTTACTCCCTCCCGGCGGAAGTTTTGTTTCCGTGTGATCAGCAACTCCAACTTCATCACTACTGGGTGCATCATCAGCCATGCATATCTTCGGAGTTGCTTCCATGTTGAGCTCTTCCTTTACCACTGGAGACGTTATATCGATCCTGCACACATGGCTCTCAAAAGGAGGGTTGTTATATGAGTTAGTCAAATGAAAATCTACCCTACCTTCCTCTACATTCAGAGAGAGTTTGCCATTCATTACGTCTATTATTGCTCCAGCAGTGGCCAAGAATGGCCTTCCTAAAATGATGGAGAATTCAAAATTCCCTTTCATATCCAATACCAGGAAATCGGTAGGGATGAAAAATTTCCCTACCTTTACAGGAACATTCTCTAGTATGCCTAGAGGAGTCCTAGTTGAGCCATCCGCAAATTGTAAGGATAATTTGAATGAACTCAACTCTTTGGTTCCCAACCTTTCCAAGATAGTGAGCGACATCAAGCTCGCACTAGCCCCTAAGTCACATAAGGCTTGGTCTATTTGCACTTCTTCAATCGAGCAAGCGATAGAGAAACTACCTGGGTCTTTCAGCTTAGGCGGAATTTTAGTTTCTATATCTACTGGCTTTTTCTTGACCAACCTTTGTGGGAAGGGTATTGGGGGTTGGTACGGTGGTGGAGGGACATACTTTGGTTCCGGCTCTTCATCTTCGCTCATGTCCTCCTCTTGTTCCACGTCTTTTTCAACCACCCCAAGCTTATCATCCCTCAAGTGTATGGCATTACAATGTTCAATGGGATTTGCTTCGGGTTGCCCTGGGAATGTACCCTTAGGTCTCGAGTATGTGCTAGCTTGTTGGGCAATCTGAGTTTCTAGCATCTTGTTATGGATGGCTAAGTTATCTACCTTAGATGCTAGCTCTTTTATTGCCTCGTTCACTGCCCTACCTTGTTGTCTAGACTCTTCATTTTGTTTTTTTTTAGTTTCCACAAAACTTTCCAATAAAGACTCGAGTTTAGGCTTCTGTACCTGAGGATAACCCGCTGCGGGTTCCCTATTACCTTGGCCTTCTTGGAACTCGTGGTTTAGCGTGTTGTTGTAGTTGCCGTAGGAGAGTTAAGGGTTGTTCTTTCTTCCTTGGTTGTAAGGATTTGGGGGAGCATAATTGGGCACCTTCGGGTTCGTGTCGTAGAAGTTGTGACAAGAGTTCACTTGTTCCCCCGAAGCGTCGGATCCATGAGCAATGCCATGTGGGCATTCCATTATGTCATGTCCCTGCATTCCACAAATCTCACAAACAATGTTAGTAGCACCTATTGCACTCACATTAGCCCTTTCAAGCTGATCAAAACGTTTATTAAGTGAGTCTATTTTTGACATTATAAGATCAGTGCTATTTCTTTCAAACTTACCCCCCGAAATCTTGGTCGGGTTATTACCTCTTTATGAACCCCATTGGTGGTAGTTGGTGGCCACGTTTTCAATGATGTTGAATGCCTCAGTCAGAGGCCTATTCATAAAGGCTCCACCAGCTGCGGAATCAAGTGACACCTCCGAAGAGTAATCCAATCCGTTGTAGAAGGTGTGCACTAATAACCACCTCTCGAGTCCATGATGTGGGCAAGACTCCAGCAGTCCCTTGTAGCGATCCCAAGCTTCTGATAAGCATTCTCCGTCTTTTTGGAAGAAGCCGGTGATCTGGGTTCGTATGTAGGCCGTCTTGGATGGAGGGAAGAATTTCTCCAAGAACGCCTGCTCCAGTTGGTCCCAAGTCGACAAGGTATTAACGGGTATTTGCTTTAGCCAAGCTTTCGCTTTTCTGGTAAGAAAAGAGGGGAATAACCTCAAGCGAATAGCATCAACCTGGGCACCATGAATTCTGACTGCATCGGTGAACTCCAAAAATGTCTCTATGTGGTCATACGGGTCCTCCGAGAGCAATCCTCCGAATTGATGTTGCCTAATCATGTTGATTAGCATAGGAGGTATAGTGTAGTTTTCCGCCTCAATCTCTGGCCTAGCAATCCCAATTCGTAAACCCCTCGCATTTGGGGTTGCGTAGTCCTTCAACGGTTTTGTATCCGGAAGATTCGCCATGAGTGGAATGGGACTCAACCTCTCTCTCTCTCTTTGTAGTCTCCTACGTCTATGAAAGGTCCTCTCGATTTCGGGGTCAACCTCAGTAAGGTCTCCAAGACTTAGGGATTTTTGCATAAAAAACACAGAGAGATAGATACTTTAGAAGGAAAAGAATTTTTTTTTTATAAAAATAAAATAAATAAAAAGAAAAGGTCCAGAAAAATCAATTCAAAAATTAAATTGAGATTCAAGAACGCACAGTCCCCGGCAACGGCGCCAAAAACTTGATGTCGTGCCTCGTCGTGCGAGTGCACGTGCGTGCGATCTGGCAAGTGTACCGGATTGTCGCCAAGTAATAAACAGGTATCGATCCCGCAGAGATCGTGATCTCGAATCACAACGAATTGTTAAATGATAAAACTGGACGATATAAAGAGATTTTTGATATTTGAAATAAGAGATAGTTTAGAGAAGGAATGCAATCAAGTAAAACAGAAAGTAAATAATTTATGGTTTTTCGGAGCTAAATGGATTCCTAGGAATTTGGGATACCAACAAGATCGTTTATGTTACTAAATTGATTACCCTTGTTAATTACCGAAATTGCCTTGAAGGTGAATTTATCCTCAAATAGTTTAAGCTCCCTCTCGGGTTACAAAAACCGTGCCCAATTAAACCAACCCCTACTCTCGTGGTAGTCGAATTCAGATTGGACCCTTTACATTTTGTGACAATTCGTTAATCCTCGAAGGACAGCTTCTAACTCTCGTGATTTCAGTCCTAAGTCTGATTCTATAGATCTGACACCTAAGTTCACCGCTAGGTTCCTCCTTAGAATGTCTACAACATGCAAATGAGTGCGCACCAGATTTACAAGTAATTCAAACACTAGAAATCAAATCTAAAACAAAATCGCAATTAACAAGTTATAACATCAACTCACTGCCATAAACAAACCTTGGGCATAGCCCCAATCCCTAGAAATTATACTACTACTCAAGCCTTGCCATGGTGATGACAAGCTTGGTTAACAACATGAAAATAAAATAAGAGAAGAAGGGAGGAAGAGAAGAAGAGATCCTAAATTGTAGCCTAAGAGTAGCAGCCCAAAAGTCTTCATTTCATCTCTGCCTGGGTCCTTATTTATAGATTTGGGAAGTTTGAATCCCAATCTAACTCAAATTAGATCCAAATCAGTTGCTTCTGATCCAAGTAACGTGCGTCACCGCCGTGATGGCCTTCACGGTCAGGCCGTGACAAATTCTGCCTTGGGAGCGTCTTCAGTTTTTGGTCTGTCACGACCGTGATGCTCATCACGGCTAGGCCGTGACAGATTCTGACTTGTGGGGGTCTGGCTAAGCTGACAGGTCACGGCCGTGATGGTCATCACGGGCAGGTCGTGACCGGTTCTGACTTCAGTCTTCTTTCTTTTCTAGTTTTTCTCTATCATGGTCGTGATAGTCATCACGACTAGGCCATGATGGGCTCTGTTTGGCTCATTTTCTTCACTTTTCAAGCCCTATCTTCATCCGAGCTCCATCATGGTTGATCCTGAGCATTTAATCTTTAATTTCTGCAAAACAACACCACAAAAACCGCCTTACCCGTTCCAAAGTAAAATTAACCAAAAATCAAATGAAATATGCCTAAACTATATGAAAATGCATGCAAAATGACAAACAAAGATGAGCTGTAATCACACTCATCACAACACCGCCCTCAATAGTAGGATAGCAAAGTTTTCTCCAAGCCAATGTCACCACTTTCTTGGAAAGAATGTCTCCAGACCATATAAAGTTTCTAATCCATTTGTCAATCAATTTCAATAGCGAGACTGGCCAAGCATACACATGGAAGCTGTAGGAAAGCATTCCGTGGATTATGGACTTAACCAGCTGGATCCTACCCATGATGGATAATAGAAAGCCCTTCCAAGATGCAAGCTTCAATCTGATTTTATCAGCGATTGACTGTAAATGGCACTTTCTAGGCTTCCCTTTAAACAAGGGGACACCAAGGTAAACAAAAGGTAACTGGCCAGCATTAAAACCAAGAGTATCAGCTAGGACAGCAGACCTTCTAACAGAAGCAGAGTTAGTATAGAATTTACACTTATTTAGACTAAGTAGTTGACTAGAGATCTCACCATATTCTTGAAAAAGAGTCATAAGATTAGCTAGATTTCTTTTCCCTCCCTTGCAGAATACCATCACATCATCAGCATAGAGGGTGTGGCTTGGAACCTGGAATCCTCTAGGGCCAGACATTGTTTTCAGTAAGCCAGAATGCACTAGACTAGAGATCCCCCTACTCAAAACATCCTCAGCTAAACAAAAGAGCAAAGGAGAGAGGGGTTCACCTTGTCTAACCCCTCTCTTACAAGAGAAAAAACCACAGGACTTTCGGCCTTAGTTATTACTTGGGGACAAGCAAAATCTTAAGCTTGGGGTAGTTTGATGAGTGTGATTACACCTCATATTTCTTTATCATATTGCATGCATTTTCATGTAGTTTAGGCATTTTTAATTTGATTTTTGTTAGTTTTTACCTTGGAACGAGTAAGGTGGTTTTATGGTGTTTATGTGCAGGAATTGAAGATTAAAATGTTCAGGATCAACCATGATGGAGCTTGCATGAAGACAGAGCTTGAAAAGTAAGAAAAATGAGCCAAACAAAGCCCATCACGATCATGATCGGGCAAGGCTGAACAGAAAAGAACGAAAAAGTCAGAACCTGTCACGGCCTAGCCGTGACAGGCATTACGGCCGTGACGCGCAAAATCTGAAAATTTAATTGCTGATTTGATCTGATTTTGTAACAACTTTAATCGAAAGTTACCCTACATTATAAATAAGACTCTAAGGCTCGAAAATAGGGATCCCTTGGGCTGCTACCTTAGGTAAAAAATTAGGATTTCTCTTCTTCTCAATTCCTTCTCTTCCCTTAGGTTTTTTTTATGCTTTTGTAAATCAAGCTTGCTATGAACATGGCAATGCTTGAGTAGTCTTTTTATTTCTAGGAATTGGGGCTATGCCCAAGACTTGTTTTATGTTATGAATTGGCGTTTTACTTCTTGTTAATCCCAATTTGCTTTCGATTTGATTCATATTGCATGAATTACTTGTGAATTTGATGCGCACTTGTTTGCATGTCATAGATACTCTAAGGAGGGACCTAGCGGTGAACTTAGGTATTCGATCTATAGAGATCAAACTTAGGACTTAAATCACGAGAGTTAGAAGCAGTCCTTCGAGGGTTAACTGAATTGTCACAAAGCCTAAAGGGTTCGATTTAAATCCAATTACCACAAGAGTAGGGGTTGGTTTAATTGGGCATGGTTCTTGTGTCCTGAGAGGGAACATTAACTTATTTAGGATAAATTCACCTTCAAAACAATTTTGATTATTAACAAGATGGCAGTCAATTTAGTAGCATGAGCAGTCTTGTTGGTATCCAAATTCCTGGAAGTCTCTTTTGATATTGAAAAATCCTAGATTTGATTTGATTGCGATTTTGTTTGATTGCGTTTAGATATTTGATATTTTTAGTTAATCTTTTAAAAACCAAATCTTTTTTTCTAGTCCAGTTTAATTGATTTAATAATTGATAGTTATTTAAGATCACGGTCCATATGGGTTCGATCTTTTTATTACTTGACGACGAAGTCGTTCACTTACGGATTCGAACCTATCATGCAACCTATGGTCGCAACAAGTATAAGTTCCCAATTGTGGTTTTGTATGGTGTTAATCACCACATGCAAACTGTTGTATTTGGTTGTGGAATTTTGGCTGAATAAACGGAAACAACCTATACATGGTTACTCGAAAAGTTTTTGCTTGCTATGAAGGGAAAATTTCCGAAATCGGTCATCATAGATGGGGACATGTCTATGAGGAAGGCCATTGCTGAGTCTTTCCTAAGGTCCATCACATATTATGTGGCTGGCACTTGCTACGCAATATAACAACCGATGTTGGCAAACCCGAATTCACAGAAGATTTTAGAAGATGCATGTTGAATGACTACAAAGTAGATGGGTTTGAAGCTGAGTGGAAAGCAGTGGTGAAAGAAAATGGAGTTGAAGACGCTACCTGGGTACATGGTATATATGACATGAAGAAGATGTGGGCCACTGCACACGTGAGGGGTAAGTTCTTCGCTGGAGTGCGGACAATGTCTCGTTGTGAAGGATTGCATGACAACTTGTAGGACTGTGGGTCACAAAACAAAAGGAAATGCCCGTATGAGGCCAAACTCAATGAAAACACGTTGAATGATTTGTGCAGTGAACGAGATGTGGATGAAGGACAAGAGCAAGTTGATGGATTTAATAGGGACTGGGTTACTTTTTATCTGTACAATTAATGATGGAATGCTGCATCGAGATCCCACACAAGGCAAAGCATAACACGTCTGGACTCTAGCTGCTCATTTTTGGGACTATCCATAGTGTGGTAGATGCTGTAGATTTAAAGCTCTCTTTCTTTTACATTTTGATAGAATTGATTTTGATAGAATTGATTTTGATAGAATCAATATTAAAAAAAATGATTTGTGTTTGGTAACAATATTTTAAAAGTAGGTTTAGAAGAATTGATTTTGTTTGGATGATAAAGTAAAATCACTTTTGTGGTGTAAACATGTAGAATTTTGTGGGTCCGACTATAAATCAATTATTTCCAACTGAGTTTCGTACCCAAACACCCCAATTACAGTAGCAACTGGGGTTTGGGGGTTAAAACGGAGTTTCAAGAGAGAACCAAACAAGCACTTAGACATGTTGGCACCTTAGCTAAATTACCATGTTAAATTATGTATTAGATTGTTGTCTGGATTATTTTGGTCTATTTTATCCTTTAATTTACAGTCTGAATTTCGATATCATCCTTAACTATATTTCAATGTGTTAGATGTTGTTTGAATGTATTTGATCAGGTACTGCATTATTATCAGTATGTGTAATTTGAAGATAGGAAATATATGCCATAGGAAATCAGGTTGCGTCCATAAAGCCCATTAGTCATAAATCAGCGCCCGTAATTAGTATATATTCAACGAATAATATAAAATAGGAAACATGCCATAGGCCCAAGTCTGGCCCAATGTCAAATTGGCAAAATGCAACAAATTCCATACATCAAAATGCTCATACATTAATATGCACTCGGACATTATAATATGACCCAAGTATATATTAGGTAATGGCCATACATTAAATTTCAGAATTTATATAAAGATATACAATTCTGAAAATGGATGAAGATTCCATATAGATAGATTCCATAGAATTCACGAAAATGTTTCATACAAGCATAGTCCAGTGTCAAATTGGATCAACAATATACTTATGACAAGCACTCACACACGTACCGCAAAAATCCAACAATACAACTAATTATCCCAATATATATAAATTAAAACCACTAGGGCCTCCAACTAATAATGTTTGTAGGCCTCCAAAAAATAAGACCAACCATGTTTGCCAAAATACAAAAAAAAAAAAAAATGGTCCACATTAGTCATGCATCTTTTTCAAAATACAAAAGAGGGGTAAGACTCAAAAGACTCAATGATGGGTCCTAGTTTGTGGAACTTTCTAAATTCTTTATATATGTAGATGTCTTCTCCTTCATTAGTTCATTTCATGTTCCAATTCGTTAGCAGTACTGGTAACCATGTTGGTGGTTATCCTCATCCTTACAACATTCTCATTAAGCTGTTGCAAATATCTTAAAATTTTGAGATTGATTTTTTAAAAGCTTTTTAAAAAAGTGAAATAAGATTGTCTAATTTACCCGTCTATAGATGTTGGGTTGGAATCAATCTTCCATCTCCATCCAATCCAACAACCATATCAAGGAGTCCCAGGTACACGATTAGTACATCACATATGTTAAAAATATTGTTATAAGTTGTTCATATTAAATACAAGTGTAAGCATGCTTATCTAATGAATGAACATATCGCCACATTTTGGTAACAATATTTTAAAAATGGGTTTAGAAGAATTGATTTTGTTTGGATGATAAATTAAAATCACGTTTGAAGTGTAAATATGGAGAATTTTGTGGAGCCTACATCTAGAATCAATTATTTTCAACGGAAAAACGAGAAATTTTTGCTTCCACAAAGCTCAGTTTTGACCCACCAGAAATCAATTATTTCCAACGGGGTTTCGTAAACAAAAGCATTAACAGTACCCAAATGCATGAACAGTGACCCCAAACAGACACTCTAGCTTTTCCGTTGAAAATAATTGATTCTATATGTAGGCCCCACAAAATTCTACATATTTACACTTCAAAAGTGATTTTACTTTATCATCCAAACAAAAGCAATTCTTCTAAACCCACTTTTAAAATATTGTTACCAAACACAATCAATTTTTTTAACCTTAATTTTTCCAAAATCAATTCTTCCAAAATCGATTATTCCAAAATCAATTCTATCAAAATCTAAAACAAACGGACCCAGAATGTCTCCCATGGTCATGCAATGGCACATATATCTACATTTTGGATATCATAGTAATAGTTAGACCAATATGCCTCATCTAACCCAATAGGAATTACTTGGCCCAATAAGTATTACTTGGCCCAATAACACCTAGTTAGACCAGTGAGACCTACTTTGCCCAATAAGACTTACTTCGCCCAATTAGACTTACTTGGACCAAAAGGACTGAACTGGTCCAATAGGACTTACTTGGACCAGTAAGACTTACTTGACCCAATATGACTCATCTAGCCCAATAGGAGTTACTTGGACCAAAAGGACTCAACAGGCCCAATAGGACTTACTTGGACCAGTGAGACTTACTTGGTCCAATATGACTCATCTGGCCCAATAGTACTTACTTGACCCAATGACACTTCGCCCGATTAGACTTGGACCAAAAAGACTCAACGAGCCTAATAGGACTTACTTGGACTAGTGAGACTTACTTGGCCCAATAAGACTTGCTTGGTTCAATATGACTCATCTGACCCAATAGGACTTCCTTGGCCCAATAAGACTTACTTGGACCAATGAGACCTACTTGCTCCAATAAAACTTACTTGCCCTAATATGACTCATATTGCCCAATAGGGCTTACTTGGCCTAATAAGTCTTAGACAGTTAGACTTACTTGAACCAAAAGGACTGAACTGACCCAATAGGACTTACTTGGACCAAGGAGACTTACCTGGCCCAATAAGACTTACTTGGCTATATATACTCATTTGGCCCAATAAGATTTGCTTGGCCCAATTAGACTTACTTGGACCAAAAGGACTGACCTAACCCAATAGGGCTTACTTGGCCCAATAAGACTTACTAAGCCCAAAATGACTTACTAAAAAGGACTCAACAGACCCAATAGGACTTACTTGGACCAGCGAGACTTACTACGCCCAATAAGAGTTACTTAGACCAATATGACTCAACTGGCCCGATAGGACTTACTTGAACCAATATGACTCAATTGACCCAATAGGACTTACTTCGCCCAGTCATACTTACATGGCCCAATAAGACCTGCTATGTCCAAAAGGACTTACTCAAAATGACTCAACTAGCCCAATAGGACTTACTTGACCAAAAGGGCTTACTAGGCCCAATAAGAGTTACTTAGACAAATATTACTCAACCTTCCTAATAGGATTTCTTTGGACCAGTCAGACTTACTTGGCCTAATATGACTTCTGTGGCCCAATAGGACTTACTTGGCCCAATAAGACTTACTTCACCCAATTAGACTTACTCGGACCAAATGGACTGAACAGACCCAATAGGACTTACTTAGACCAGTGAGACTTACCTGGCCCAATAAGACTTACTAAGCCCAAAAGGACTTACTCAAAACGACTCAACTGGCCCAATTGATTGGACTTACTTGATCCAAAAGGACTTACTAGGTCCAATCAGAGATACTTAGACCAATATGACTCAACTGACCCAATAGAACTTACTTGGACCGGTGAGACTTACATGACCCAATAAGGCTTACTAAGCCCAAAAGGACTTGCTCAATATGACTCAACCGCCCAGTGGGACTTACTTGACCCAAAAGGACTTATTAGGCTTAATAAGAGTTACTTAGACCAATATGACTCAAATGGTCCAATAGGACTTACATGGATTGGCCGGGCTTACTTGGCCCAATAAGACTTGCTAAGCCCAATAAGGACTTACTCAAAAGGACTCACTTGCCTGATGGGACTTACTTGACCCATAAGCAAGGTTGGCAAAATCGCGATTTTACTCGTAAGATCGTACGATCTTACGAGTTTTCACTACACTGTCGATGTCGATCTTAAACAAAGCTCGTAAATGATGGCTCGATGTGGAATCGTCGAGCAAAGACTTGAACTCGTAGAATCATGCGTATTTTGCGTTCATGTGAGAATTTTTTTTGCAGTCAATGAAATATCAATTTTATCCATCTTTAATGGAATTTTGACTTATTCTCTGAGAGACCAAGAGACTAAGACGTTTCAGCTTTCAAAAATAGCTCATACCAATTATCTTATATCCCCCTAAAAGCCGTAACTCAAAAGCCAAAAACTTCTGCTAATTTGCGCATGTGCATCTGCGACTACAACTCTGCAAGTGACTGAGTGTGTTCCTTATGCAACTCAGCAAGTGACCGAGTGTGTCTTTTTTGCTGCAAGTGATAAGCCTGTGACTCGATATATTACTTATTATATTATATATTATATATAGTATATAAGACGCCCCGACGTCCCATTAAAGAAAACCCAAAATATTAATATCTAATTTCGTTATTGTCGTTAAGCGAGTATATTAAAATAGCGAAAAATTTAAAACTTAAAGTATACACAACATATATACATACATACATAACATATACACCTCAAGTCCTGATACAGTACAGTAGAGGGAATCCCATCAGTCAGATCCCAAAATGTACAAATTGATAATCAAACAGAAAATAAAAACATCCTAAAGAGACAAGACGCACTAGCCATAGACTCTATACTCAACCATGAGGATCCACTGCTCGTCCTCCAACATCTGGCATACGAGGTCCCATCAAGTTCCTCCATAACTGGCTCCCTCGTAGGATCTTGTCATCATGATCACAAAAAAAGAAACATATGCAATATGTAGAAGACAGGGATAAGAAACCATATAACATTAAACGTGGAAAGAGTTTAGCAACATTTAATTAAATAACGGCACACTAAACATCTGTCTCCCAAGTATAAATATATGTAACACAATCATCCTCAATCCACATCTAGGATCTTTCCTATACCCTCCATCATGATGCAATGCTAATGCTGTATGAATAATCTCCTCAGGTATCGGCCATATCCGGATATTACAACAATATAATCGACACGTCCCAGAGTCCCCGACGCACACCCTCGTCCACGGATGGAGGGTGCCCACGCAGAGCAATGGCACTATAGCTACACAACCCGGTGCACACCTCTGGACCACAATCCAGGATGCTCATGCAATGCATGAACTATAGTTGCGACTAAAATGAAATCATCTCTGGAGGTCCGCCGTTACCCTATCCCCGGGAATTCTCCCTCCGAGGCATAGACCCCTCTCGACCATGTTTCAGGTCCACTCGACCATGTTTCAGGTCCACTCGACCATGTTTCAAGTCCCTCATATCACAGACCATGTTTCAGGCCACTCCCTAGTGCCCTAACCGCTTATCACAATCTCATAGATAACTTCAAAATAATCTAATCTCATCAATCTCAGCCTCATATCACGATAATCATCTCGGTTATGCACTACTATCACATATCGTATGCGATCTCCAAATACATCCTCGTGTCTCAACATAACTTATGATTTACTCAATCCTCTAAGCACAATCATAACACTCATCATATCATCATAATCATCATCATGGTATCCAAAATCATCATCAAATATCATCATGTCATAATATCATTTCCAAATAATAAATACCAAAATATTATAATAATAATAATAATAATAATAATAATAATAAGTATAAACACTTTCAAAAATAATTACAACACTTATGATATCATACATCAAGTACCAAGTTCAAATCAACCAGTCAAACATGCAATCATCATGTAATAAAATAATATATATATAGCGTAACGACGATAAACGCACAATTTCTATATCATCATCGGTACCACTGAGTAGTCTCCAATGTGGTATAGACATCGTCCGTTGCTCGCTCTCGTGTATGGTTTGGGTCGCCCTACGCTATTATCTAATTAATGTAACCGCGTTGTTTCCGACGTTAAATAGTTTCTTTCCCCCACTTGGGATGTCTTAGGCTAACTCTGGAGCAACGAAATGAACCCCCTCTCAACCCCTTAGTTGCTGCCACGTAAAGAACTAAGGCCTCTAGGTCTCCAAAAATTCACCTGAACACATCATTGTGAAGCATACGTTATAGGGAATCCTAATTTGAAAATTGAATCGAAAACCGATAGATGGATTGAAAGATAACCTCAATACCATCGCCGACGGAATTTTGGCATAAAAAGGACATGGGTTTACCTTAGCCTAATGAAGAAAAGAAAGATAGGATGATGGAGTAGACGTCGCAAGGATCACAACGGTATAATCGGTTTCTCGCTAGGACGAACAGATTGATCAAAAATCTCTCCAGAATTTTCTCTCACTCTCACGGTTTCTCTCTCTCTCTATTCTATCTCTCGGTCTTTCCTTATTTTGTGCTAACTCCGTGAGAAAGAAAAAGAACCGAGTTGAAAGAAAACAAGTAGGAGGCGTGGCACTTTGATGATCATGCAATATGCTTCAAATTTGCGTGAAAACGAGCAGGAGGTGGTGTGATTGAGTCCTTTCCTTGAATGACCATGCACACTAAAGACTAAAATTAAAATAAGGCTTGTTCTATTTGCTTTGATTACCGCATAAAAATTTGGAGTGGTCACCATGCAAGTAGGAGGTGTCTAAGTAGGTGTAATTGTCAAAGCAAGTTACTTAAGCTCAAGGAAACTTCAATATATATATATATATATATACTTAGCATTTTTTTGTTCACGGCTGCACTTCCCTTTTGTAAGCTGAATCATCAAGACTACTCCTTGGCTAGGTTGATACGGTGGGCAATAAGTGACAAGGGATGAGAAGAAATCAAGTAGGAGGTGTTACTCATACAAACCTTGTCATCTTTTCACTAAGCATGAGATGTCATGATAAACATTTTCAAGTTATTTCCTAGTCAAATATAGAACCGTGCAAGCTGTCCAAAGAAATGTAAACTTACGTTTCTTGTTTAATAAAATATAGCTATGGTAATCTAGATATGGTGAAGTGATTTAATTAAGCTCAAGTATCATGAACGAACTAATAAATTGAGATTAGTATTAATTAATCATGATTAGTAAAACTTGAGTAAATTGATCACAATTAGTTAGATATGATTAAGGTCTATATCTATTGCTAATTATCTTTTAATTTTGTTAATGATAAACCACCTTAATTAAGAATTTAAATTGAGGTGCTTCCAATAGGGGTTTTGACGTGCTTGTTTGAGGTACTTGCCTAACGAAATTTTTTGAAGTGCTTGAATTTTATTTTAAACTTGCATATGTGTTTAGATTCTTAAATAATTTTAATTTATATAACCCTCATTCCCATCCAATTAAGATATCTAATTTTTATTCACGAAAGATAGGATGTTACATTACTACCCCCCATAAAAGAAAATCCGTCCTCGGAATTTACGTACCTCAGAAAAGATGTGGATACTGTTGCTGTATATCTGCCTCACGCTCCCACGTAACATCTCTAGTAATCTCATCCCAAATGACCTTAACCAAAGGAATCTGTCTGCCACATAGTTCTTTAATCCTTCTATCTGCGATCTTAACCGGTAAAGCCTCATATTCTATATTCTCTCGGAGTTGTATAGACTCAGGATCAAGTACATGAGAAGGATTAGGGTAATATTTTCTCAACTGGGAAACATGGAAGACATCGTGAAGGTTGGAAAGGTAAGGCGGAAAGGCTATCTGGTAAGCTACTGGACCAATTCGTCGAAGAATCTGAAATGGTCCAATGAATCGGGGAGTGAGCTTTCTAGACTTTATAGCTCTGCCAATTCCCGATCTTCGGAGTGACTCTCAAGAACACGTGATCACCTTCTTGGAACTCTAAGGGTCTCCTCTTCTTGTTACTGTAGCTTCTCTGTCGATCCTGGGCTTCCTTCATTTTCTCTCTTATTTTCCTAACTTGTTCTGTTGTTTGTTGTATCACATCAGGACCCAACACTTGGCTCTCGCCAGTCTCATACCAACATAACGGAGTCCTACACTTTCTCCCATACAGAGCCTCATACGGTGCCACCCCGATGCTACTGTGGAAACTGTTATTGTACGTGAACTCAACCAATGGTAGGAATTCATCCCAACTACCAACATGTTCCAACACACATGCTCTTAAAAGATCCTCCAATGATTGAATTGTTCTCTCAAACTGTCCATCCGTCTGAGGATGATAAGCAAAACTCATCCTCAACTTTGTTCCCAAAGCATCGTGTAAGTTGTTCCAAAATCTAGATGTAAACCTAGGATCTCGGTCGGAGACAATATTCGACGGCACACCGTGCAACATCACTACTTCCTTGATATAGATCTGGGTCAACCTTTCAAGACTATAACTCTCACCAACATGTAAGAAGTGAGCACACTTCGTCAACCTATCAATGATAACCCAGATCGCATCAAACCTCTTCGGAGTTCGTGGTAATCCAACCACAAAGTCCATCGCTATGCTATCCCACTTCCACTCTGGGATATCCTAGGACTGCAACAACCCGACGGGCTTTTGATGCTCTATCTTAGCTTTCTGACATACCAAACATGATAGAATATACTCCACCACTTCTTTCTTCATCTTTGGCCACCAAAACATCTTCTTCAAGTCTTGATACATATTGGTGGCTCCTGGGTGGAAACTTAGCTTACTTTTATGTGCCTCCTCTAAGATCATCTTCCTAATCTCTAAGTTCTCTGGCACACATATCCGATCATTAAACCTTAACACTCCATCTGATCCTCTCCTAAACTCTGAAACCTTACCCTCATCTATACCTCGATTCATATCCACCAAATATTCATCCTGACCCTGATTAATCTTAAGGTCTCTCAAAAACTCACTATTGATGGTGATCATACCACTAGTGCAATAAGTGCTTTTTACGTCAGTTAAAATTGATTTTTTACGTCAGAATCTTGGTGGACGTAAATACAGCTGACGTTAAAAGTTAAAATTTTAACGTCGGTTGAGAACTGACGTTAAATATAAAACTATTAACGTCGGTTCTTTAACACAACTGACATTAATTTTGTCAAAATTAACGTCAGTTCTTTAACACAACGGAAGTTAATTTTGTAGAAAGTAACGTCAATTCTTTAAGAACGGACGTTAATTTTGTTAAAACTAACGTCAGTTGCTATAAAGAACTGACGTTAAAGGTCTTAAGTTTAACGTCAGTTGTAATAAACAACTGACGTTAATAGTGTAATGTATATTTTATAAAATACTATTAACGTCGGTTGTTTGATACAACTGACGTTAATAGTATTTTTTTTTTAAATTCAGTTTTAAAATATCACTCCCTCACTATCCTATCCTCGCATTCAGGTAAATATCCCAAGAACACGTAATATCACACACATTCAGAATTGCAAAGGAAAAATGGAACAATGATCCATATGTACCTGTTCAAAAACAATATATATTTATTAACATAGGTTATAACTCAAAATAAATACAGAAATATAAATAAAAATAAATGTATACTAAGTTTAAACTACCTATATCAATATCCCTTCATAATGATCATCACGAGTGGCATGTACATCGTCTACCTGTGTCTCCTCGATTATAGTAGGCATGTTTGTTGAAAAAGAAGGAGTCTCGGGAATATCAAGATTTGAATCTTCATTTTCATCACTACCATTATACATGTTTTTTCCTTGGAGAACCACGGACAACCTTTTGTTAGAAGGATCGGTGATGTAGAACACTTGTTTTGCTTGGGAAGCCATTATGAAAGGCTCATTTATATGACCTAACTTGTTGAGGTCTACCAATGTGAACCCCAATTCATCGGTTTGTACACCACCGTTACTATCAACCCACTTACATTTAAATACCGGCACCGTAAGCTTAGTGTAATCGAGCACCCAAATATCTTCAATATATCCAAAGTAAGGTCTCGGTGCTTTAACGGGTTTGTGTCCTTTGCACTAGAGAAGTGCATTGCTTCGGCCACGATCATAACCCCATTATTTTGCATGGTACTCTTGTTATCTTGTTCCTTTGTATAAAAGGAAAAGTTATTGAAGTCGTATCCGCTCCAACATATGACGTTGAAGCTAGGCCCACGTGCTAGCCATCTTACGTCATCAGAAGCAGTACTACCATCCTTAAGCATTTCTTCCTTGAACCATGGTAAGAAAGTCTTGTTATGCTTGTTCAACAACCACCTTTCGCTCATTCGAGGGTTTTCTTGATTGACTTTTCTTTTATGTTCAAATAAGAAAGGTTGAACAGAATCGATGTTGTTCAATACATACAAATGTGCTTGAAGCACTTCATCCCGACCCTTGCTATTAATTCTTAAGCCATGTGTACCCTTACCTTGACATCTTATCTCATCATGCTGAGGCTTAGGAACCCCTATAGGATCCGTGTTATGAAGGTAGTCCGAACAAAACTCAATAGCTTTTTCTGCAACATACCTTTGAACAATAGATGCTTTCGGACGATGAGGATTCTTCACATACCCTTTCAAGATCTTCATGTAGTGCTCAACTGGGTACATCCATCTTAGAAAAACCGGCCCACATAATCTAATCTCCCTCACCAAATGAACAATTAAGTGAGCCATTATGTCGAAAAAGGAAGGAGGAAAATACATCTCCAATTGGCACAAGATTGTAGCAGCCTCAACTTCCAAGTCATCCAACATACGGGGGTCAACGACTTTGATACATATAGAATTGAAGAATGAGCACAACCAAGTAATGGCATGTCTCACATTTTTTGGAGCAATACCACAAATAGCAACGGGCAGAAGTTGTTGCATCAAGATGTGACAATCATGAGACTTTAAGCCAACCAATTTAAGATCACTAGAGACAAGCCTCTTCATATTTGAAGAGTAACCATGTGGAACTTTGATGCCCTGAAGACGCTCGCAGAAACTTTGTCTCTTTTTTTTTGACAAAGTATGACATGCTGGCGGCAAATAAGTCCGCTTACCATCCTCAACAACTGGAGCTAACTGCTCTCGTATACCCATAGCAACGAGGTCGAGACGAGCATTCACACCATCCTTTGTCTTGCCCTGAATGTTGAGAAGCGTCCCGATCATACTATCACACACATTTTTCTCCACATGCATCACATCAATGCAGTGTCTGACATCAAGCTTGCGCCAGTATGGAAGATCAAAGAATATCGACCTCTTCTTCCATATGTTTTTCTCAGCAGCTTTACCTTTCTTTTTGGACTTGCCGAATATAACATCGATGCCCTTTACCCTCTGATAAACCTGCTCTCCAATTAAGGCCGTCGGCGCTTCTTCTGTCTCTTGGCATCCATTAAAAGCTTTTTTCATCTTACGATATGGGTGATCATGTCTAAGAAATATTCGATGCCCAAGGTAAACCGTCTTCTTTCCATGATGCAACTGAGTGTAGCATGTGCCTTCTTCACATATAGGGCATGCTTTATGCCCCTTGACACTATACCCGGACAAGTTACCGTATGCTGGAGAGTCATTGATGGTGCAAAATAACATGGCACGAAGCTTGAAAGTCTCATGAGAATACCCATCAACTACATCAACACCTTCCACCCACAGCGTTTTCAAGTCTTCAATCAAGGGACCTAGATAAACATCTAAGTCATTTCCCGGTTGCTTTGGGCCCGAAATCATCATAGACAACATCATGTATTTGCGCTTCATGCACAACCAAGGGGCATTGTTGTAAATTACCAACAGAACAGGCCATGAACTATGAATACTACTCATGTTACCATAAGGATTCATTCCATCCGTAGCAAGTCCAAGCCTTAGGTTTCTTGGCTCATCGGCGAAATCCGGAAACATAGTATCGATATTCTTCCATTGAATAGAATCGGCAGCATGACGAACCTTTCCATCACGTTTCCTCTCATCATTATGCCATCTAAGATTCTTCGCATCTTTCGCATTGGCAAACAATCGCTTGAACCTTGGAATTATTGGAAGATACCACAACACCTTCGCAGGAGGACCCTTTTTATCACATCATCAAGATCATCATCATCATCACCACCCTTCACTTTGTATCGTGATAACCCACATTTGGGGCAATCGTGAATGTCTTCATGAACACTGGTGTACAATATGCAATCATTGGGGCATGCGTGTATCTTCTTATACTCCATACCCATAGGACACAATACCTTCTTGACCTCATAGTTACGGTCAGGTAATGTGTTGTCCTCCGGAAGCAAGTCTTTCAACACTTCAAGCAATTCCGTGAAGCTTTTATCGGTCCAACCATTTCTCGCCTTCACACAAACCAATTTTAGCACCGCCAACAACCGTGTATGAGTAGTACACCCTGGATATAAAGGCTTATTCGCGTCACCGCACAACCTATCATACACATGAGCTCGATGAAAAGATTCTTGTCCAATATCACGGATCACGTCCTCTACTCGATCATCCTCCATATCTACGTCAACGTCCTCACTTTGGGAGACACTTGCCGTACTACTCAACAACACATCACCATGCCATATCCATCTTGTATAACTCAAGCAAATCCCTTCACAAATCAAATGAGTACGTATATCCTTCACCGTACATTTCCTCGTATTCAAACACTTGACACAAGGACAACAGAACATTCCATTACTATTAGGAACATTCCTTTGAGCAAATTCTATAAATTCTCCCACCCCCTTCAAATACTCAGCACTAGTGCGCTTAGAAACCATCCAACTATGATCCATAACTAGATAGGTCCTGTAGATATACAAAACATATATCAAATATAAGGACAATACGGGAGATTGAAAACTATAGTTTTTGAAGATTGCCAAGCACTGGTCACGGCCTGGCAGTGATGTCCATCACGGCCGTAACGTGCAATCGAACCCAGACCATCACGGGCGGGCGATCACGGCCTGGTCGTGATGAGCATCACGGCAGTGACGGATCAACCAGCAGAGCAACATGCACTCAAAACCAAAAATAGAGACGTACATTCCAAACAACTCAAACTCACGGTTTCAAGTTTCAACTACTGAGACTACAGTTTCAACATACACTCAAAACCAAAAATAAAAAAATGTGCCCTAAAGACTCACCAGAAATAGGTGCTCGCGTGGTGGTGGGGAGGGGAGCTCGAGTGGTAGCCAACGTTCGATGTGGTTACTGAGAGCAGAGGGACAAGGAGAGTTAGTGCGCGGGAAGGGGAAAGAGAGATGTCAAGTTATTGCAAAGAATGAATGGAAAGATAGAGTTAGGGTTAATAGTGTACCTCACGGTGGTGGCGAAGAAGCCCTCGCGGTGGTTGCGGTGGAGATGAGCTCGTGATTAGGGCAGAGTGAGAGTGAGAGTGAGGGTTGAGAGTGAGGGTTGAGCGTGATGAAAAGAGAAAAGAGACGTACAGAGCGAAGTGCAGAAGGCGCGCGGGTGTAAACCAAAATAAAACAACATTTGACGTCAGTTGTTTGTAAAGACTGACGTTAAAGGTCGTATATTTAATGTCAGTTGTCTTAAGAAACTGACGTTAAAAGTTTATACCTTTATCCAAAAACATTAATTCCTTTGACTATTTATTTAATTGAAGTAAAAATAAAACTTTTAACGTCCGTTGTATTAAACAACCGACGTTAAAAATAAATATTTTTTATTTTAAAAACACTTTTAACGTCAGTTTTTGAAGACAACTGACGTTAAAAGTATATATCTGCAAAAAAATCTGTGCTAACCCATGCACCTTGAAACTTAATCCTCTTAATGAGCATTAAGTTTATAGATAAGTTTTCAAGAAAATCAGAGAGACTCTATTCTCTATATAATGTGTCATTCTTCTGTATCAGTCTGTAAATACACCCTCTTCTTTTCCTCTATATTTCGTGTGTTTTCTATTCCTTCACAATATGGTTCTATCACATTTGAGACTTTTGTTATTTCTTCCTATACCTATACTTAAAGGTCTCTGTCTTAATGGTCAAAAAACTTCTGAGGTTGAGTAAATCACATAATATGACTCCCTCACTTTATTCCATCTCCTCCCCAAGCGACTGTGGATAAAGCACAGATGGAGCATCAAGGACTTCAAATGAGCAAGGAGGGGATCGATGCATCCATTGGAGTTTCTGAGGACAGAACTGAGAAGAAATTGATGTTGAAGCAGAAACTTTTTAATGTTTTAGTGCTATGTTGCAGAAATTTTTTATCTTTTAATCATGTAATTGTAACTTATGAATCGCTTCAATGAGATACGATTTGATTATACATATAACACTTTTATGTTAAGTGTTTATTTATTTTAATTTTCACAAGAATATGTTTACTAATTCAAGCTAATTAATGAAGATTAAAAATAAACTTGTTTAATATTTACACAAGTTCTTTACACAATTGACGCAAATTGTGATTTAATATTTACAAATTGCCACCACCTCATTTTTAATGTCAACTTAATTTATGACTGCCAAGTTCCCGTATATTACATTATTTCCAATATTCATTCTGCACGTTTATAATTTATAGGATTATTTACGTCAGTTATTTATTATACTGAAGTAAAAACCACACTTTTAACGTCAGTTGTATAAAAAACTGACGTTAAAAATAAATATTTTTTATTTTAAAAACACTTTTAATGTCAGTTGTATTAAACAATTGACGTTAAAGGTGTATAAGTTTCTGCAAGAATTCATTCCTTTGACTACTGTGCTACTTACCCATGCACCTTGTAACTTAATCCTCTTAATGAGCATTAAGTTTATAGGTAAGTTTTCAAGAAAATCAGAATAGCTTAGTAACTTCATCCCCTGCTCCTATAAATAGCTTCCTTCCATCCTTTTAATTTTCTGCTTCACAATATGGCTCTGCCGTGGAGATTAACTTCATCACTCTTTCTTCCTATTCCTAGACTCAAAGATCTTTGTCTTAATGGTCAAACAACTTCTGAGGTTGTGTAAATCACATAACATGGGTGATAAGGTTGTGTAAATCACATAGTGTGAGTTGCTCACCTTATCATCTTTACGAGAATCGGCGACTACTGACACGAACGTCAGCTTTGGAAGCAAATGACTGTTCCAAGACCATTGCTGAAACAGATCGGGTGCACCCTTGCTCAGCCGCTCTGGAAAACTCGGTCGCTCGACTCTCCTCTCTTGTTCACCCGTGAAGGGAACGAAGCCTCAACAAATGTTTAGGATTTTAAACCCTTTCAATCTAACTTTTTATAGGATTTTAAACCCTATCAATGTAACTTTTTATAGGATTTTAAACCCTTTCAATGAATGAGATCCGGTTTGGGTTATTGATTCAACTTATACTTCGCACATATATTTTAGTTTTCAAAACAGAAACACAAAACATCAAAGCAATTGTGAAACTGAAACTTTGAGGAAGGCAATGCGGAAGGGTATACTAGATAAAAAAATTATTAAAATAACCTTTAACGTCACGGTGATGAAAGAAGCGAAGTTAAAAGTGAAGTGACTCACTTTTAACGTCAGTTGTTTATTGAACTGACGTTAAAAGTGAGTCACTTCACTTTTAACGTCAGTCCTTACAACAACTGACGTTAAAATTGAATTAATGAAGTCTGATATTTACAAAATTGCCACCGCCTCCTTTGTAACGTCCAGCTTTTGGTTAACTGACGTAAACCTTTACCGTCTAATGTATATTTTCCACTAGTGTAGTCTTTAGTAAGCATGGTCATTCAAGGAAAGGACTCAATCACACCACCTCTTGCTCGTTTTCACGCAAATTTGAAGCATATTGCATGATCATCAAAGTGCCACGCCTCCTACTTGTTTTCTTTCAACTCGGTTCTTTTTCTTTCTCACGGAGTTAGCACAAAATAAAGAAAGACCGAGAGATAGAATAGAGAGAGAGAGAGAGAGAGAGACCGTGAGAGTGAGAGAAAATTCTGGATAGATTTTTGATCAATCCGTTCGTTCTAGTGAGAAACCGATTATATCGTTGTGATTACCTTAGCCTAATCAAGAAAAGAAATATAGGATGATGGAGTAGACGTCGCGAGGATCACAACGATATAATCGGTTTCTCACTAGAACGAACGGATTGATCGAAAATCTCTCCAGAATTTTCTCTCACTCTCACGGTTTCTCTCTCTCTCTCTCTCTCTATTCTATCTCTCGGTATTTATTTATTTTGTGCTAACTCCGTGAGAAAGAAAAAGAACCGAGTTGAAAGAAAACAAGTAGGAGGCGTGGCACTTTGATGATCATGCAATATGCTTCAAATTTGCGTGAAAACGAGCAAGAGGTGGTGTGATTGAGTCCTTTCCTTGAATGACCATGCTTACTAAAGACTACACTAGTGGAAAATATACATTAGACGGTAAAGGTTTACGTCAGTTAACCAAAAGCTAGACGTTAAAAAGGAGGCGGTGGCAGTTTTGTAAATATCAGACTTCATTAATTCAATTTTAACGTCAGTTGTTGTAAGGACTGACGTTAAAAGTGAAGTGGCTCACTTTTAACGTCAATTCAATAAACAAATGACGTTAAAAGTGAACCTTTTAACGTCAGTTCTTCGTTGAACTGACGTTAAAAGTGAGTCACTTCACTTTTAACTTCTTCTCTTTCATCAACAGACGTTAAAGGTTATTTTAATAATTTTTTTATCTAGTATACCCTTCCGCGTTGCCTTCCTCAAAGTTTCAGTTTCATAATTGCTTTGATGTTTTGTGTTTCTGTTTTGAAAACTAAAACATATGTGCGAAGTATAAGTTGAATCAATAACCCAAACCGGATCTCATTCATTGAAAGGGTTTTAAATACTTTAAAATCCTATAAAACGTTACATTGATAAGGTTTAAAATCCTATAAAAAGTTACATTGAAAGGGTTTAAAATCCTAAACATTTGTTGAGGCCTCCTTCCCTTCACGGATGAGCAAGAGAGGAGAGTCGAGCGACCGAGTTTTCCAGAGCGGCTGAGCAAGGGTGCACCCGATCTGTTTCAGCAATGGTCTTGGAACAGTCATTTGCTTCCAAAGCTGACGTTCTGGTGCTGTAGCTGCCGATTCTCCGGAAAGATGATAAGGTGATCAACTCACACTATGTGATTTACACAACCTTATCACCCATGTTATGTGATTTACACAACCTCAGAAGTTGTTTGACCATTAAGACAAAGATCTTTGAGTCTAGGAATAGGAAGAAAGAGTGATGAAGTTAATCTTCACGGCAGAGCCATATTGTGAAGAAGAAAATTAAAAGGATGGAAGGAAGCTATTTATAGGAGCAGGGGGTGAAGTTACTAAGCTATTCTGTTTTTCTTGAAAACTTACCTATAAACTTAATGCTCATTAAGAGGACTAAGTTACAAGGTGCATGGGTAAGTAGCACAGTAGTCAAAGGAATGAATTCTTGCAGAAACTTATACACCTTTAACGTCAGTTGTTTAATACAACTGACATTAAAGTGTTTTTAAAATAAAAAATATTTATTTTTAACGTCAGTTTTTTATACAACTGACGTTAAAAGTGTGGTTTTTACTTCAGTATAATAAATAGTTGACGTAAATAATTCTATAAATTATAAACGTGCAGAATGAATATTGGAAATAATGTAATATACGGGAACTTGACAGTCATAAATTAAGTTGACGTTAAAAATGAGGTGGTGGCAATTTGTAAATATTAAATCACTATTTGCGTCAGTTGTGTAAAGAACTTGTGTAAATATTAAACAAGTTTATTTTTAATCTTCATTAATTAGCTTGAATTAGTAAACATATTCTTGTGAAAATTAAAATAAATAAACACTTAACATAAAAGTGTTATATGTATAATCAAATCGTATCTCATTGAAGCGATTCATAAGTTACAACTACATGATTAAAAGATAAAAAATTTCTGTAACATAGCACTAAAACATTAAAAAGTTTCTGCTTCAACATCAATTTCTTCTCAGTTTTGTCCTCAGAAACTCCAATGGATGCATCGATCCCCTCCCTGCTCATTTGAAGTCCTTGATGCTCCATCTGTGCTTTATCCACAGTGGCTTGGGGAGGAGATGGAATAAAGTGAGGGAGTCATATTATGTGATTTACTAAACCTCAGAATTTTTTGACCATTAAGACAGAGACCTTTAAGTATAGGTATAGGAAGAAATAACAAAAGTCTCAAATGTGATAAAACCATATTGTGAAGGAATAGAAAACGCACGAAATATAGAGGAAAAGAAGAGGGTGTATTTACAGACTGATACAAAAGAATGGCACTTTATATAGAGAATAGAGTCTCTCTGATTTTCTTGAAAACTTATCTATAAACTTAATGCTCATTAAGAGGATTAAGTTTCAAGGTGCATGGGTTAGCACAGTAGTCAAAGGAATGAATTTTTTTGCAGATATACACTTTTAACGTCAGTTGTCTTCAAAAACTGACGTTAAAAGTGCTTTTAAAATAAAAAATATTTATTTTTAACGTCGGTTGTATAATACAACTAACGTTAAAAGTTTTATTTTTACTTCAATTAAATAAATAGTCAAAGGAATTAATGTTTTTGGATAAATGTATACACTTTTAACGTCAGTTTCTTAAGACAACTGACGTTAAATATACGACCTTTAACGTCAGTCTTTACAAACAACTGACGTCAAATGTTGTTTTATTTTGGTTTACACCCGCGCGCCTTCTGCACTTCGCTTTGTACGTCTCTTTTCTCTTTTCATCACGCTCAACCCTCACTCTCAACCCTCACTCTCACTCTCACTCTGCCCTAATCGCGAGCTCATCTCCACCGCAACCACCGCGAGGGCTTCTTCGCCACCACCGTGAGGTACACTATTAACCCTAACTCTGTCTTTCCATTCATTCTTTGCAATAACTTGACATCTCTCTTTCCCCTTCCCGCGTACTAACTCTCCTTGTCCCTCTGCTCTCAGTAACCATATCGAACGTTGGCCACCACTCGAGCTCCCCTCCCTACCACCACGCGAGCACCTATTTCTGGTGAGTCTTTAGGGCACATTTTTTTATTTTTGGTTTTGAGTGTATGTTGAAACTGTAGTCTCAGTAGTTGAAACTTGAAACCGTGAGTTTGAGTTTTTGGAATGTACGTCTCTATTTTTGGTTTTGAGTGCATGTTGCTCTCACTGGTTGATCATCACTGGTCCGTGATGCTCATCACGGCTAGGCCGTGATCGGTTACCGCCTGTGACGGTCTGTTCGGCTTGGCACGTTACGGCCGTGATGGACATCACCGCCAGGCCGTGACCGATGCTTGGCAATCTTCAAAAACTATAGTTTTCAATCTCCGTATTGTCCTTATATTGGATATATGTTTTGTATATCTACAGGACCTATCTAGTTATGGATCGTAGTTGGATGGTTTGTAAGCGCACTAGTGCTGAGTATTTGAAGGGGGTGGGAGAATTTATAGAATTTGCTCAAAGGAATGTTCCTAATAGTAATGGAATGTTCTGTTGTCCTTGTGTCAAGTGTTTGAATACGAGGAAATGTACGGTGAAGGATATACATACTCATTTGATTTGTGAAGGGATTTGCTTGAGTTATACAAGATGGATATGGCATGGTGATGTGTTGTTGAGTAGTACGACAAGTGTCTCCCAAAGTGAGGACGTTGACGTAGATATGGAGGATGATCGAGTAGAGGACGTGATCCGTGATATTGGACAAGAATCTTTTTATCGAGCTCATGTGTATGATAGGTTGTGCGGTGACGCGGATAAGCCTTTATATCCAGGGTGTACTACTCATACACGGTTGTCGGCGGTGCTAAAATTGGTTTGTGTGAAGGCGAGAAATGGTTGGACCGATAAAAGCTTCACGGAATTGCTTGAAGTGTTGAAAGACTTGCTTCCGGAGGACAACACATTGCCTGACCGTAACTATGAGGCCAAGAAGGTATTGTGTCCTATGGGTATGGAGTATAAGAAGATACACGCATGCCCCAATGATTGCATATTGTACACCGGTGTTCATGAAGACAATCACGATTGCCCCAAATGTGGGTTATCACGATACAAAGTGAAGGGTGGTGATGATGATGATGATCTTGATGATGTGAGAAAAAAGGGTCCTCCTGTGAAGGTGTTGTGGTATCTTCCAATAATTCCAAGGTTCAAGCGATTGTTTGCCAATGCGAAAGATGCGAAGAATCTTAGATGGCATAATGATGAGAGGAAACGTGATGGAAAGGTTCGTCATCCTGCTAATTCTATTCAATGGAAGAATATCGATACTATGTTTCCGGATTTCGCCGATGAGCCAAGAAACCTAAGGCTTGGACTTGCTACGGATGGAATGAATCCTTATGGTAACATGAGTAGTATTCATAGTTCATGGCATGTTCCGTTGGTAATTTACAACATGCCCCCTTGGTTGTGCATGAAGCGCAAATACATGATGTTGTCTATGATGATTTCGGGCCCAAAGCAACCGGGAAATGACTTAGATGTTTATCTAGGTCCCTTGATTGAAGACTTGAAAACGCTATGGGTGGAAGGTGTTGATGTAGTTGATGGGTATTCTCATGAGACTTTCAAGCTTCGTGCCATGTTATTTTGCACCATCAACGACTTTCCAGCATACGGTAACTTGTCCGGGTATAGTGTCAAGGGGCATAAAGCATGCCCTATATGTGAAGAAGGCACATGCTACACTCAGTTGCATCATGGAAAGAAGACGGTTTACCTTGGGCATCGGAGATTTCTTAGACGTGATCACCCATATCATAAGATGAAAAAAGCTTTTAATGGATGCCAAGAGACAGAAGAAGCGCCGGCGGCCTTAATTGGAGAGCAGGTTTATCAGAGGGTAAAGGGCATCGATGTTATATTCGGCAAGTCCAAAAAGAAAGGTAAAGCTGCTGAGAAAAACATATGGAAGAAGAGGTCGATATTCTTTGATCTTCCATACTGGCGCAAGCTTGATGTCAGACACTGCATTGATGTGATGCATGTGGAGAAAAATATGTGTGATAGTGTGATCGGGACGCTTCTCAACATTCAGGGCAAGACAAAGGATGGTGTGAATGCTCGTCTCGACCTCGTTGCTATGGGTATACGAGAGCAGTTAGCTCCAGTTGTTGAGGATGGTAAACGGACTTATTTGCCGCCAGCATGTCATACTTTGTCAAAAAAAGAGAGACAAAGTTTTTGCGGGTGTCTTCAGGGCATCAAAGTTCCACATGGTTACTCTTCAAATATGAAGAGGCTTGTCTCTAGTGATCTTAAATTGGTTGGCTTAAAGTTTCATGATTGTCACATCTTGATGCAACAACTTCTGCCCGTTGCTATTCGTGGTATTGCTCCCAAAAATGTGAGACATGTCATTACTCGGTTGTGCTCATTCTTCAATTCTATATGTAGCAAAGTCGTTGACCCCCGTATGTTGGATGACTTGGAAGTTGAGGCTGCTACAATCTTGTGCCAATTGGAGATGTATTTTCCTCCTTCCTTTTTCGACATAATGGTTCACTTAATTGTTCATTTGGTGAGGGAGATTAGATTATGTGGGCCGGTTTTTCTGAGATGGATGTACCCAGTTGAGCGCTGCATGAAGATCTTGAAAGGGTACGTGAAGAATCCTCATCGTCCGGAAGCATCTATTGTTCAAAGGTATGTTGCAGAAGAAGCTATTGAGTTTTGTTCGAACTACCTTCATAACAGGGATCCTATAGGGGTTCCTAAGCCTCGGCATGATGAGATCAGATGTCAAGGTAAGGGTACACATGGCTTAAGAATTAATAGGAAGGATCGGGAGGAAGTGCTTCAAGCACATTTGTATGTATTGAACAACATCGAATGTGTTCAGCCTTTCTTATTTGAACAAAAAATAAAAGTCAATCAAGAAAACCCTCGAATGAGCGAAATGTGGTTGTTGAACAAGCATAACAAGACTTTCTTACCATGGTTCAAGGAAGAAATGCTTAAGGATGGTAGTACTGCTTCTGATGACGTAAGCTGGCTAGCACGTGGACCTAGCTTCAACGTCATATGTTGGAGCGGATACGACATAAATAACTTTTCCTTTTATACAAAGGAACAAGATAACAAGAGTACCATGCAAAATATTGGGGTTATGATCGTGGCCGAAGCAATGCACTTCTCTAGTGCAAAGGACACAAACTCGTTAAAGCATCGAGACCTTACTTTGAATATATTGAAGATATTTGGGTGCTCGATTACACTAAGCTTACGGTGCCGGTATTTAAATGTAAGTGGGTTGATAGTAACGGTGGTGTACAAACCGATGAATTGGGGTTCACATTGGTAGACCTCAACAAGTCAAGTCATATAAATAAGCCTTTCATAATGGCTTCCCAAGCAAAACAAGTGTTCTACATCACTGATCCTTCTAACAAAAGGTTGTCCGTGGTTCTCCAAGGAAAAAACATGTATAATGGTAGTGATGAAAATGAAGGTTCAAATCTTGATATTCTTGAGACTCCTTTTTCAACAAACATGCCTACTATAATCGAGGAGACACAGGTGGACGATGTACATGCCACTCGTGATGATCATCACGAAGGGATATTGATATAGGTAGTTTAAACTTAGTATACATTTATTTTTATTTATATTTCTGTATTTATTTTGAGTTATAACCTATGTTAATAAATATATATTGTTTTTGAACAGGTACATATGGATCATTGTTCCATTTTTCCTTTGCAATTCTCAGAATGTGTGTGATATTCGTATTCTTGGGATATTTACTGAATGCGAGGATAGGCGAGGGGAGTCATATTTTAAAACTGAATTTAAAAAAAAATACTATTAACGCCGGTTGTATCAAACAACCGACGTTAATAGTATTTTATAAAATATACTGATACTATTAACGCCGATTGTTTATTACAACCGACGTTAAACTTAAGACCTTTAACGTCGGTTCTTTATAACACCTGACGTTAGTTTTAACAAAATTAACGTCCGTTCTTAAAGAACTGACGTTAATTTTTACAAAATTAACGTCAGTTGTGTTAAAGAACTGACGTTAATTTTGACAAAATTAACGTCAGTTGTGTTAAAGAACCGACGTTAATAGTTTTATATTTAACGTCAGTTCTCAATTGACGTTAAAATTTTAACTTTTAACGTCAGCTGTATTTACGTCAGTCAGTATTCTGACGTAAAAAATCAATTTTAACTGACGTAAAAAGCACTTATTGTATTAGTGCTAAAATTAAAATAAGGCTTGTTCTATTTGCTTTGATTGCCGCATAAAAATTTGGAGTGGTCACCCTACTGGTAGGAGGTGTCTAAGTAGGTGTCATTGTCAAAGCAAGTTACTTAAGCTCAAGGAAACTTCAAAATATATATATATATATATATATATATATATATATATATATATATATATATATATTAATACTTAACTTTTTTTTTGTTCACGGCTGCACTTCCCTTTTGTAAGCTTAATCATCAAGACTACTCCTTGGCTAGGTTGATACGGTGGGCAATAAGTGACAAGGGATGAGAAGAAATCAAGTAGGAGGTGTTACTCATACAAACCTTGTCATCTTTTCACTAAGCATGAGGTGTCATGATAAACATTTTCAAGTTATTTCCTAGTCAAATATAGAACCGTGCAAGTTGTCCAAAGAAATGTGAACTTACATTTCTTGTTTAATAAAATATAGCTATGGTAATCTAGATATGGTTGATGAGCCTCTGTTTGACTGGTTTTATAACTAGTAAAGACCTTGGCTTTGTGCTAATTTTATATCATTTTCACCCAAATTAGACTTGATTGTCCTTAAGTAGTATTTTGAGTCTGTAAAGTGTTTTTAGGTTAATTTAGTTGATTTAGAGTGAATAAAGTACTTGCTGTTATTTTCTTATTTTCAGGTAAATAAAAAGGAATAAATCTGGAGTCTTTCGCCCCGCGAAAGCTATACTCGCCACGCGACCCCGAAGCTGACTGTTCCAAGAAAATGCAAGGTCTCTGGTTCGCCCCGCGAAGAAGAGCTCGCCTCGCGAGTCACCCAACCCTGAAAAGTCAGAGACGATCACGACTTGCCCGTATGAAAGGTCACGGGCGTTGCAGTTTGGGAATTTGAAGAGATTCGCCTCGCGAATATATGCTCGCCGCGCGAGAAGATGGAAGGTTGCAGACTGTTCGTAATATTCGCCTCGCGAGCAGTGCTTCGCCTCGCGAGGACGTGGATTCCAGGAGTTGTATAAAAGCCTGTTTAGGCAGAACTTAAGGGTCTTAGCTAGAGTTAGTCAGTTTTGGCTAGTCTTAGCTAGTCAGTAGTTGTAGTTTGTTTTCTTTCCTTTTCTGCTTATGTTTGTTATGGAGAACTAGTCTCCTAGATTAATCTACTGTGATTGGTTTCTATTACATTTGAGGTTCTATAATTCCTGTTTTACTTGCTTTTCTCTTTTCAATGCAAAGCTATATGTTTCTGTTTGTTATTTCAGGAATGTATAGTGTTGTATTGGTTCATTTCGGTGATGTTATGTTTCTATACTTAATCGCGTTTGTTATTTCGCGTGTGTTCATTCATGTTCGTTTGTTCATGAGAGCTTAACCCCGTTTGTTATTTCGGGAATAGGAACATACATCCGTAGTAGTGATTGCGTTGTTAATTGTTGCTACAACCGGGAGGGGATTAGAATCCGCTTAGGGCTTGGATTTATTTGAACCAATGATAGTGGGAAACCAAGAACAGTAGGTTACTCGTCTTTAGTTTATTTGCTATTCTCTTTAACTGCTTTGTTTTCTTACTCTGTTTTTATTTTGTTTTCTTTATTTTATCTCAATCCAAAACCCCCAAAACTAACTTTTAATTTTCTGTTAATAATAACAACGCCTAAGAGTCCTTGAGAGACGATACTCGAGTTGTCGCTCCCTATCTGCATTATTTTGTAAACGCTCGTTCTTTTTGGCGCGTGGCGACAGCGCGGCCATTCTAGATATGGTGAAGTGATTTAATTAAGCTCAAGTATCATGAACTAGCTAATAATTAAATTGAGATTAGTATTAATTAATCATGATTAGTAAAACTTGAGTAAATTGATCACAATTAGTTAGATATGATTAAGGTCTATATCAGTTGCTAATTATCTTTTAATTTTGTTAATGATAAATCACCTTAATTAAGAATTTAAATTGAGGTGTTTTCGATAGGGGTTTTGACGTGCTTGTTTGACGTGCTTGCCTAATGAAATTTTTTGAGGTGCTTGAATTTTATTTTAAACTTGCATATGTGTTTAGATTCTTAAATAATTTTAATTTATCTAACCCTCATTCCCATCTAATTAAGATATCTAATTTTTATTCACGAAAAATAGGATGTTACGGTATATACTATATACCATTATATTGCCCTTATTATTATCCTACAACTCAATGTTCTTGTCAAAAAAAAAAAAAAAAAAAACCGATGACTCAATGTTATGGAAATGATCATCGTGTACATACTGTAATACTATGCTATACATACCACGTGGAGTACCACAGTAGCTAAAGAATTGGCTATTGGAAGGGAGGGCCGTGGAGTCACCAAAATTGGTACAATCCATGTATATAAATTAGTATATTGTGTTTGAAAATTTCATTTAAAAAGGTCTTTAGAATTAATAATATCTTTCATTGCTTTCTATAATAAAATACGGGATGAATTTTCTAATTATTTATTTATTTTAAATGAATATATATATATATATATATATATTTGTAAATTTAATTTGTGATAAAATCTTACGATCCATATTACGATCTCTTGTTTTACGTGTTTACCCTCCCCTCCCGATCTCACGTAAGATTTTGACTTTGACAACCTTGCCCATAAGGACTTACTAGGCCTAATAAGAGTTACTTAGACCAATATGACCCAACTAGTCCAATAGGACTTACTTGGATCGGCCTGACTTACTTGGCCAAATAAGACTTGATAAGCCCAATAAGGACTTACTCAAAAGGACTCACTTGCCCTGATGGGACTTACTTGACCCATAAGAATTTACTAGGCTCAACAAGTTTTACTTGACACAATTATACCTACTTGTCCCAAAAGGACTGAACTGACCCAATAAGACTTTTTTTTATAAGCAAAAAGTATTTAGACTGGGAGTACAAGGGGTACTCAACCCATATACAAGAGAACAAAGGGGAAACCAGGTCCGATGTAAATAGAATATTGCTAAAATAGAACAGTATGCTTATTACACAAGCCTAGATCTAAGAAATCAAACAGGAAAAAAAGAAGCAACCCCAAAACGATCACCCATCTGCTCATAAACTGGGAACCCGTGAACTTCTTTAGCCCCAAAACGCAGCACTTATAGACCCCAAAAAGTATATAATGCAAACAACAGGACACCTTTGGGCTTCTGTGCCCAATAGGATTTACTTGGATCAGTGCTTGGCCCAATAAGACTTACTTGGCCTAATATGACTCATCTGGCCCTATAGGACTTACTTGACCCAATGAGACTTATTTCACCCAATCAGACTTACTTTGACCTAAAGGACTCAACTGGCCCAATAGGACTTACTTGGACCAGCAAAACTTACTTCGCCCAATTATACTTACTTGGTTCAAAAGAACTCAACTGACCCAATAGGACTTACTTGGACCAGCAAAACTTACTTCGCCCAATTATACTTACTTGGTTCAAAAGAACTCAACTGACCCAATAGGACACTTACTTGGTTCAAAAGAACTCAACTGACCCAATAGGACTTACTTGGACCATCAAAACTTACTTCGCCCAATTATACTTACTTGGTTCAAAAGAACTCAACTGACCCAATAGGACTTACTTGACTCAATAAAACTTAGTAAGCCCAAAAGGACTTACTCAAAAGGACTCAACAGAGCTAATAGGACTTACTTGGTCCAATGAGACTTACTACGCCCGATAAAAGTTACTTAGACCAATATGAAACAATAGGTCCAATAGGACTTACTTGACCCAATATGACTCAACTGGTCCAATAGGACTTACTTTGCGTAATAAGCCTTGCGGCTAGTACAATAAGACTTACTTGGACTAGTGAGACTTATTAGGCCCAAAAGAACTCTTATCCGGATTCGAATCATAATTGACTCTTATCTAGCTCTAATAGATCACAAAATCCTATCAAAATAATCACTGGTTGATCACCATGTACACTACCTCACTTTATGGAATATATGTTAGAACAAATCGATTATCGCATCCAATCAGACTGATCATAAGTTCATCACCATAGGGGTGTAATCGGATCGGTTTGGTTTGGATTTGAGGGAAAACAGTGTCCGAACCAATCAAAATTGTTCGGTTCGGTTCGGTTTCTGGCATTTTCTGTTGGCAGACCCGAACCAATCCGAACCGATCATGTTCGGATCGGTTCGGATCGGATCCGCGGGTTCCCGCCTTTTTTTTAAAAAAAAAAACCTGTTTTCTCCTATTACTCCTGTTTCACCTATTTCGATTTCCATTTCTCCTGAATGCAAATTACATATCCCACATCAAATCTAGTTTACTCCCCAAAAATCAACACAACATCTAACATAAAAAATCCACAACACCATATGATTCCAGAATGATAGAATTCCAAAACAAAAATCAACACAGCACCATATGATTCCAGGATTGTAGAACTGTGGCTAAGCACCATATGCTGTTATAGTTGTGGCATTACATTGCACAAATAGTCCAAACATAAAAGCAGGGAAATGCAATACTAAAATCAAAGTGTCCAAGGTATGTCAGAGACCAAAACACCTGCCTATAATCTTAATTATATAGAGGAAAAAAACCAAAAACTGAACTTTTAAAAGCATAGACCCTAAGTAGCATAACCAATTCGAATTGCTTTGACCAAGAAAAACTCCACCTTTCAGCTGCACAACCTCTCCTGGGAGCCATCAACTTAAATACCTGAAAACAACATAGCACGGCCAAGTCAATCACACTAAGAATATCAATCACATTTTACAGAAAATACAAAAAAATGATCTTATGTCCATTATCTACATATAACTAATCTTAGTTTTCAGGCCCCAAACACCCTATGACAACCCAGAAAGCATTGCCAACCTTCTTGGCACTGAAGCAACTACCATATCCTCAATCAACAAGAAGATTACTTCAAATAAAACCATCATAGTTCCTGTCTCTTGCTCTTTTTGATGTCAAACTTCATGGCTAAGTTACCACCAAAAGCTTTGGAATCAAGCAAATTAATGCCTTCTGAAGCAAGACAGATACATTTCTCAATATGCCTGCCTCTAAGGAAGCCTCTTTGTTGCTCAGAAACTACTTTAGGAGCAATAACTTCCAACCTGTCAGCAAGTGTATCTTTGTTATGATTTTGAAACTGAAATTTGTAAGAGAAATTGGTCTAAAATCCTCTATTAAGTCAGCTTCTGGAAATTTTGGGATCAAAGCAACCAAATTTGAGTTGAGGCCTGGCAATATCCAGTTCTGGTAAAAGAACTGCAAGACAACTTTATGAACATCCTCACGAATCACCTCCCAAAACGATTTGTAGAAGCAACCTCCAAAGCCATCCGGGCCAGGGGCACCAAGACCATTCATTGAGAAAACTGCAGCTTTTACCTCCTCCATTGTTGGCACATTAGTCAACATGACATTATCCTCTGGAGTAACAAGGGCTGGAACAACTCTAGCAATCAAGCTGTTTGGAGTGCAGGAATTATCAGAAGCATAGAGGTCCCTATAAAATTGGATGACATGCTGTTCAATTTCATCTGTAGAATGAAGAATATCACTGCCCCTCCTAAGTACTGATAATTGTTTGGTAGAATGCCTCACTTTAGCAATTTGTGAAAAAAGGCAGTATTCCTATCACCATTACAAAACCAGTTCAGGTTTGATTTCTGTTTCCAAAAAGACTCCTCAAATGATAAGGCTTTATTCAAGTTCAACTAAGCTCTTAGTTCATCATCATATAGTTTTTAGAGAAGCCATCAATCTCAATGTGATGTTGAATGTCCTCAAGTTCATCTAGAGCTAACTCCACTTGCTGATTAACATTTCCAAAAACTGCCTTGTTCCAGATTTTAAAGTCAGCTTTTAGATTTTTAAACTTCTGGACCAAGACAGCCATAGGGCAGCCAACAACTCCTTTAGACCAGGACTCTTTAACCAACCTTAAGCAATCATCATGCTTAGACAACATATCAAAGTACTTAAAGGATGAAGGAAAGAACTTGGCACTTGACACAGCATTGAGTATAATGGGAAAGTGATCAGAGCACACTCTTAGCAGAGTAAAGCATTGAAACCCCATGCTTTTGCAGGGTTCGTGTGGCCATCAGTGAAGTTTGAAAGATCAAACGGCAACCTTCCCATAACGGGGACAAGAAACATAAAGGCTTTGTTTGTTGTTTGATACAGCACTAAATACATGTTTATAATGAATGAAGTGTAAAACAACATAATAATAAGTTACCTTAATCCAAGGCCATAAACTGACTACTAGTGTTCCCAATATCCTGATGCAATACATTTATCTCTGGAAGCTCTAATAATATAATAATACAAAAAATATATTAGAAAGTCTGAAAGATATCAAATTCAATGATAAAATAATTAATAAACTTTTTACCTGAATCATCTTCAGCCATATGACTTTGTAGATTATCAACTTTTTCAGCTTTACTCCTCAACCAATTTTGAGTACAAATCAAAGCCTCTCTTTGTGGAGGGATGCAATGAACTACGGTATGGGTCAAGAACACGACCCCCGGTACTAAATGCGGACTCAGATGACACAGTAGACACCGGGATAACTAATATGTCCCTAGCCATTCGAGAAAGAACATGATACTTCACCGTCTTACCTCTCCACCATTTGAGAATATCAAAATCATCACAATAGTCTTCCACATCATCTTCAATATATCTTTCCAACTCATTTCTCTTCAGCTCGCCTTGCTTCCTCCTTACCTTTCGTATGAACGCACCTTTACATGATATTTCACTCTCGTCGTTTTGACCACCTTGTGCTTGAAGAGTACTATTCGAGGGTTGGGCATTAGAATCACAAGTATCATTGGGAATAGGATACCAAACAACATACTGAGAAAATATTTTTTTATAAGATCTTTCAATTTTTTTAATACTTCCGTCACAATAGCCATATCCGAACTGAATACCTGATCCAAACAACACTCAAAATACTCCAATTTATATCTAGGGTCAAGGAAAATAGCCACCAACAACAGATAATTCAAATGCTCAATGTCCCAATATTTGTCAAATTTTATTTTCATATTTGATGACATCCTATACAGCACCTCATCATCACTTTGCATCCACTTATTCAATGTAGCTTGGATTTCACACCACTTATCAAAGAAGCCATTAGAAGTGACATGCAATGATGCAGAAAAAGTAAGGGTAGCATCATAGAAAATCTTTAAAAATTTAGTGAAAACACGAGCACGATTCCAATCATCAATAAGAGGAGCACCCCCTTCACTATCAACAAATGCTACATAAGAGTGGTCATCAAATTGTAAGCGAACAAATGCCTTTTCATACTTTTCAGCTATGTCCAACATCAAATAAGTGGAATTCCACCTAGTTGGAACATCAAGCACAAGCATTTGACCCATGGTTATGTTTGCCTCATCGACACACCTCTTAAACGAGGACAATCTTTGTGGAGATGACCTCACATACTTGCAAGAAGCCCTTATCTTTGAAATAGAACTATCTAGTTCCTTCAACCCATCACTTACAATTAAGTTCAAGATGTGAGCACTACATCTCATATGCAAATACTCCCCTTTCAATATGGTAGTACCTTTCCAATCATCCATGCCTCTAACCAAATATGACATGGCTGTGGTGTTAGCACTAGCATTATCTACGGTTACAGTGCAAATCTTGGTAATACCCCAATCTTTTATGCATTTCTCTAAAGCTTTTCCTATGGTTTCCCCCCTATGGTCTGCAATCAAACCAAAACTCACTATCTTCTTTTGCAATTCCCACCCCTCATCAATAAAATGGGCAGTCACACACATATAATTCATGTTTTGAATGGAAGTCCAAGTATCGGTTGTAAGGGAAACCATTTGGTAGTTTTGTTCCAAGAAAGATTTCAAAAGCACTTTCTCACCCATAAAGAGTTGCATGCAATCCTTTGCCATGGTCACACGACTAGGGATTTTAAATCGAGGTTGAGCCACACTCATGAAAGCTCTAAACCCGGGGTTATCGACAAACTTAAAAGGGAGCTCATCCATTATTAGCAACTTAGCCAAAGCCTCTCTGCATTCATCTTGCTTAAACTCAACAAGCCTCATAGATACAGTGTTATCATTCTCACTTTGTTTTCCTACGGCAATCGTTTTTTGCTTCTTATCGGTGTTACTTGGGTTTTTAGTACACTTATTCATATGTTTGTTGAGGTTGGAAGTCCCATGATTACTACTATTGCAAGCATAATGTTTGCCACAGTAGATACATATAGCCTTATCACCCTCTCTCTTAAAATGATTCCAAGCCATAGATGGAGGTCTACTGGGTTTTTGTTTGACACGTACCTCTGGTGCAGATTGACCTTCAATCTGAGGTATCTCACTGACACTGAAAGTTGTTTCTGTTGGAGGAGTAGGTGCACTAGAAATTTGAGTCCCAGATGTATCTTGATTCTCAGTCATTTTGCACCAAACCTAAGGAATTAAGGAATGCACACAGGTAGCATAGATCAGAAAGAAAGAATCAATGATTCAAATAACAATAAAATAAAAAATCCCAAAATCAAAAATTTAAAAACCCTAAAATCACAAATCCCTAAATGCACAAATTGGGTACCATTCTAGTTACTGAGAGACAATGAGAGACAATAAAGTACCTAGGATGTGCCTTGTTACAAAGCAAGCATAGCATATGTATTAAAATATTTTGAGCGTTGTGCTCAAATTTAGTAACATGTCATTTATTCACTTGAATCTTCCTATGGTGATATGTTCAGATCAATGTTTATATAAGCAGTATCTTACCAAATGGGCAAAGGCACTCAGATTTTCAGGAAATACCCTCAACAGTTTCTGCTTTATAGGTTCATAAACTCCAACAAATAGAGCAGACGCCCTGCATATTTAAAAGCAACATGGTGTTAAATAAAGAAACATAGGCATGATTCATGAATTCATATCTTGATGAGCAGAGAACAAATATTCTTGAAAACCATTTTAATAATTAATGGAAATAAAAATAAAAAACTCTTTGCCTTTAACTACGCTCAGAGAACTCAACATCACGGTCTTGTAAGTATCCATCAATCTCAGATTCCAAAGGCAACCAAATGATTTACATTAAACAAACAAGCCCAGCCTATTGCGAAATTTTGAAAAAAAATTGAGTAAAATCACATTTTACTATCACCACTATTATTTAACTCCATGTCTCTACAAAGATTCCCTTTTCAAAACACACTGCCAGAACCACCTACAAAATGGGGCAATGTTAAATGCAGAAGAATAACAATCCCTAAGACACCTCTCCAACTAACCAAATGAATCTTCTTTCCTCATCTTATATACTACATAAGAATATATTATTTCTCAAATATCTTTGCCACGGAATCAGAAAATATCAAAGAGACAGAAACTATCTTTGCCTTTGGAATCCGGAGGGAGGTGCACGGTGCCGGTGATGGAGCTACTGAGAGAGGTGAAGAGGTTGAGGTGATGGAGCGACTGAGCGTCTGAGCGAGTCAGCGAGGTGAAGAAGTCGCGGTGATGTAGCGAGGTGAAGAGGTGGAGAGATGTCGCGGTGCTGGTCACGGTGGCGAGCAGTGCTGGAAGCCGGAAGGGACGCCGTCGCCGCCGCTGACTTGAGTTGAAGATTGAAGTAGGGTTGAAGACGAGGAGTGCGATCTGTGTCTGTGTGAGTGTGACTGTGTCTACCTAATATAAATATTGTAAATAATTTTAAAAAAAATTAGGGGTTCGGTTCGGTTCTAGCGGGTTCAATTTTCCTGGAACCGAGAACCGAACCGAACCAAGGTCGGGTCCAATGATTTTGACCCGACCCGAACCAATGACCCGAACCGACCCACAAAAACGGATTGGTTTGGTTCGGATCGTCCGGGTTCGCGGGTCGGATTAAATCCAATTACACCCCTACATCACCATGTACATCTATGCCTATCTTTGATAAAATTTATTTAATATTACAAATCACAACAACAACAAAACATTAGTTACATAAAATTAATAACCATTAATAATATTTAATAATATTACTAATGACAATAATAACAAAACATTAGTTATATAAAATACATACTTTAATTAAATATAGTGTTTAACATTTTATTCTTAATCGAAATGTTAAAATTTTGTCTTCTAAATTTTTCCAAAAAATTAAGACTTACTTGGAATACTTTTAAAAACCAGCGCTTAATATTATTAATCAAAATTGTCCCCTTCTAACTTAATTACTACAAAAGATTTTGTAGTTTTTGTTGTCTTTTTTTCCCTGGCTTCACTTACACAAAAAAACTTATTATTAATATCACTTTATTTAAATATTATTAAACTTCAATTATTTTCAAATTTAACCACATAATCTAAATCAACCAGCGCTAATACAACTTATGCAAAGTAATTGTATATCAAATTGCACTTAACTTAATTACAATCCAAAATAATGATAAATAGGTCACATTGATAAAAGGTCACGTTGATAAAAACAAAAAACTACGGATGGGTTTGATTTGCAAAAATATCAGGACAGTACAGGACAGACAGTACAGTACAGGACAAATCTTTGAGTTACAGGACAATTCTTTATCTTGTATATTGTTTGATGGATAATGGACAACATAAACAAAATAATATTAAATTTATCGGAATATCCTTTATAATATATATTATTTAATATATAAATATACAATATATAATTTTGTATAATTATGTATAGAGAGAGAGGATAGAGAAAGAGATAGAGAGGAGAGGGGGGAGAGAGAGCAATGAGAGATAGAGGAAAGAGGGGAGAGAGAAAGAGAGGGAGAGAGGGGAGAGAGAAAGAGAGGGAGAGGGAGAGAGAAAGAGAGGAAGAGGGATGTAAAGATAATTTTATCTTTTGTTTACCTGTCCATGAAACAACTTTTTGTCCCATGGTTTGGTGGGGGACAAAATTTTGGGTTTTTGTCCTGTCTCTCACCCCTTTTTTGTCCTGTCCCCTGCTCACTTTTCAGATCAAACAAAAGATAAAAAAATTTGTGCTATTGAATCCCCTGAACTTTTACAAATAAAACGCATCTTATACTAAACATTTCATCCGGTGCTAATTATCATTGCACAAAGGCCAACAAAAAAATTAATAATACTAAAAACCAATGCAATCATAGCAGCCAGTGACAATGATCACACTTTTCTTAAACCAAGTTTAATTTATCCTTCCATTGTCCAATCTCCATTCTCAACCTTCATTTGGTCTACCAGCCTTCTCACTATCAAATGATTCAAATCTTCCATCAAAACCGCACACCTTGCAAAGATAAAATAACTTATTTGGATTACTTTGTGTTCCACTGACTTTGATATCTGTTGGTCTCCCACAGTTGCAAATCCTCTCCAACTGTCTCGCTGACATCACTCTGCTGTCCCCAACACTTGATGAAAATGCCATTAAAACGAAGCAGTGTCTTCAAACGAGCCCCTTCAGACTAAAGGTGACAAATAGATGGATTGTATAAATTTTTGTTTGGATTATAACGAATGGATTAAAAACAATCAATTAATTCATTATAATTCAGTAAAAAATATCCAATCCATCTAATAAAAATCATCCATGATCCATCTAATTAAATATTCTCATTCTCTCCGTCTCTCTCCCTCTGTATCTCGCTCTACCCTTTCTTTTTACTTACTCTCCCTCACTCTCTCCTCTCTGTACAAAGAACAAAAGTCAAACCTCCATGACCTTGCTAGTGAGGGATGCATTTCTTTACACTTCCAAAAGCCACCAAATATTTAGAATAAATAGCGGGCCTCGGCAATGTGGAAGAACGACAACATCTTATAATTCTAATGATCCATTTCAGTTAAAAGAAATTTGTTGGATTTTATTTTTTTTTTCATATCATCCAATGGATTTAGAAAAGTAGTGGATGAATGACTAACCATCCATGAAATAAAATGGTCCAAATAGATCCAGTCAATTAACATTTTTTTGTTTGTAATAGATGGATTGGATAGATTTTTTTTGAATGAACTGGATGAATAATTGACAAATAGATTATTTTACCACCCCTACGAACCAACTAACAGGAAAGGGAGTGAGACAACCAACCTCAAGTACAACCCTTCTTCATGTATATGTCCAGCCGAGCCCTAACCGAGGCTTCTACGCTCTTTAAAGCAGTTCAAAAAAAAAGTACTTTTTTAAACTCCTGCAACAACACTTCAATGTACGAACACGCAACCTCTCCGTCTAAGCCTCTCACCATTGAAAATGGACAGACTAAGTGTGTGTTTGGATGAACGTTTGACAAACGTGATTTTGGATGGAATAGATTTTATAGAATTGATTTCAATACAATTGAGTTTGAAGTAAAGTAATTTTTGTTCGGATGTTTTTACTTTGAAAGCAAGTTTGATGTAAAACCTAGTGTAATTTTTCAATTCAAAAGCAGAAGCTACTCCAAGCTGCTTATGGTAGAATCAATTCTGGATGTAAAATTGATTCCACAAACGTGTTGTCAAACACCTCTTTTATTATCAGAATCATGTTTGACAGATACAGAAGTACTTTTAATACCTCTAGAAGTGGAACCAAACACACACTAATGTTGTTACTAAAAAAAATTTCACCCAAAATGATAGAAACAAAGTTCCGCTTCAGTTGTAAAATATCAATATACAATACTTTTGCCCATCGCATCATTACTTTTTTGCTTTTTCGTGTGCAGTGTAATTAGAAACACTTTTCAAGGAATGACTACGGTTACCGTGTCCTTCCGACTACATAATGAAAGAAGACAAATTCTAAGTAAATGGACTGAGTAAAAATGCAATAGTTCACTGATCCGATTGGGGAAATTCTAACTTTTGGACCATCCATTTCTTACATTGGGCCGTTATCTTGCATTAGATTACACACCTGATGTGGCCCATTAATTAAAAAAGCCCTAAAACATTCTTTATTGTCTGAACCGGTACCTGCTCCTCCATACCCGAAATATTTTTATCCGTTTCTTACATTGGGCCGTTCTCTTGGATTAGAGTGGCCCATTAACTAAAACAACCCTAATACATATAGTGAAAATCTGACCCAGTTTCTGTTTCTCCATACCCGAACAATCTGTCAATATACCGGGAAATATTTTACCGCAAAACACCTTCATCGCCGACCACCATTCATCAACGTATATGCAACAAATATTACCATGAACAATATCAACAACTTGCATAAATGTGGAAGACGGCTTTTGCTATTTGATCGTTGGGCTAAAACAGCTCCAAGTGCAAAGTTTGAGGCATCACACATCAGCTCAAAAGGAAGCTCCCAGTTAGGTGATTGGATGATAGAAGTGGTGGCGACTCGCCTCTTCAACTCATTGAATGCATCCTGGCAAGATTGATCAAAGACAAACTCTACATCCTTCTGTAAAAGCTTGGACAAGAGCAAAGCTATCTTGCTGAAATCCTGGATAAACCTCCTGTAAAAACCTGCATGGCTAAGAAAGGAACGCACCTCCTGCACAGATACGGGGTAAGATAAAGAAGCAATAACATCTAACTTGGCCCTATCTATCTCAATGCATTTGCTAGACACTAAATGCCCTATGACAATTCCTTCTGCCACCATAAAATGACATTTCTCATAATTCAGTACAAGGTTAGTTTCGATACACCTATCCAGAACTCTAGACAGACTTTGTAGGCATGCATCAAATGAAGAACCATAAATAGTGAAATCATCCATAAACATCTCCATGCAACTCTCTAAAAGATCAGAAAATATACTCACCATACATCTTTGAAAGGTACCTGGAGCATTGCATAAGCCAAATGGCATTCTTCTATAAGCAAAAGTGCCGAAAGGATAGGTGAAAGTGGTTTTATGTTGGTCCTCTGGTGCAATGTGAATCCGAAAATACCTTGAGAATCCATCCAGAAAACAGTAATGGGATTTTCCTGCCAACCTTTCTAATACTTGATCAATGAAGGGCAAAGGGAAGTGGTCTTTGCGAATGGCTTGGTTAAGCTTCCTGTAGCCTATGCAAACTCGCCAACTATTCTGCACTCTAGTTGGGACCAACTCACTATTATGATTTTCCACAACAGTTATCCCAGTCTTCTTAGGGACCACCTGAACAGGACTAACCCACTCACTGTCTGATACAGGGTATATGATCCCGGCTACTAATAGCTTGCTGACTTCTTTCTTGACCACATCAAGAGTGGTAGGATTTAGTCGCCTCTGTGGCTGCCTTACTGCTCTGGCATCATCCTCTAACAATATCCGGTGCATGCATGTAAAAGGACTAATCCCTGGAACATCAGCTAAAGTCCAGCCAATTGCTTTTTTGTGACCTTTCAAAATCTGCAACAACTTCTCCTCTTGGTCTGGTTGGAGATTGTTGGCTATAATCACTGGCAGCTTGTGATTAGCCTCTAAGTAAGCATATTTCAGGTGCACAGGTAGAGGCTTCAACTCTAAAATTGGTGGCTGCTCAATAGAAGGCAATGGTGTTCCCTCTATTGTTGTTGCTGCTACATCACAATCTGCATTAACATTATCTATAGCAACATTTATTTATGCACAAATAGCACACACGTCAAATTCATCACATGTACAAGGGGAGCAATCTAAATCATTAATTTCAGGAAATTTAGAATTTAAATTTGCATAATCATCAACTAGCAAATCAATGACATCAAGATATAAAAGAGAATGATCTTCCATGGGATGTTTCATGGCATCAAATATGTTGAACTGCACAATATCATCACCAACCTCCATGGGAAGAGTCCCTGCATGCACATCTATCTTGGTCTTTACTGTCTTCAAGAATGGCCTCCCCAAAATCAATGAGGTTCCATGACTAGAGGACTCATCCTCCATGTCCAAAATGTAGAAATCTGCTGGAAATATCAACTCATTAACTTGAACCAGCACATCTTCAAGTACTCCGACTGGATGTGTTGTGCTTCTATTGGCTAGTTGAATCACTACACCGATTGGCTTTAAATCTCCAAGCTTCAATGACCTAAAAACTGATGTAGGCATGACATTTATGGAAACACCTAAATCCAGCATTGCATTCCCAAATATGGAGTTGCCTATAGTACAAGGGATGGTGAAAGTGCCTGGATCCTTACATTTTTGAGGCATACTAGGCTGAATTAGTGCAGAAACATTTCTGCCCATGCTTACTTTCTCGTCACCCTTCAGCTTCCTTTTATGGGTGCAAAACTCCTTAAGAAACTTTGCATACTTGGGAATCTGATTGATGGCATCCAATAGGGGAATATTCACCTCTACCTTCCTAAAAGTTTCCAGTAACTCTGTATCTACCTCGGCTTGTGGTACTTTCCTTGGTTGAGCTATTTTTGTTTGGGAAAGGTAATGAAGGCCTTCTTTCTGAATCTGCTGCAGCACTTGAATTTTCTGATTTTTTCTCCTGCAACATGTTTTTCTTCGACTTGTTTCCCTGCAACTATTTTTCCTGATGCATTGCTCTTTCCTTCTTTACTTCTATTGCTAGATTCACTCTCCTGCAATTCCAGCTCCTTGCCACTTCTCAAGGTAATGTCACTCACATTTCCCTTTGGATTAATAACTGGTTGAGAGGGAATTTGACCAGATCCTTCTGACTGCAATTTATTAACAGTAATAGCCAGTTGTCCAATCTGTGTTTGCAGGTCTTGAATGGTGGTATTGATATTCTGCTGGAACTGAATGTTGCTGGTTGCCATTTGTTTCATCAAATCCTCCAATGAAGGTCCAACGCTAGTGTTCTGCATAGGTTGCTGCATATTCTGTTGTTGCCTAAAAGGAGGTGGTTGGTACTTGTTGCTCGAACCTACTGCCTGAAATATCTGCTGTTGTTGCACGTTTTGATGCCCAGGACCATATTTCAGATTAGGATGATCTTTCCATCCTGGATTGTATATGTTAGAAAATGGATCATAATTCTGCTACTGCTGAGATCTATATGGCTGTCCTCCAGTGAACATTCCAGCCACTGCAGCTGATTCATGAACACCTTGATCAGTTTCTTGAAGTGATCACCTTCATGGCAACCCCATCAGGCCAAGGAAGAAACCTTGGCATCAGTACGGTCTGCTGCTGCTGCGGGACCATGGAATCGTACTCTGCACTCACATACACAGGATTGCGACTCGTCGGTGCAGAGCGATGAGGCTTCTTGGTTGGGGAATGATCGAATTCGAAGTAATCTTTGGTGGGTTGTTGAGTGATGTACGTTGGTTCCATTGAGAGTTGTTGTTGATTAGTAATTACCAATTAGTAATAGTATCAATGTGAAGAAGAGAAGCGAGTATATCGTTCAATGAGGTGTTATGTTAAGAGGAGAGAGAAAATTAAAGGGAGAAGATGACCAGTAGCAATATAATTAAAAAAAAACAAAAAATTGAGTTAGAAATTAATTAGACAGTAACCTTCTAAGTCTGATTTTTTTCCCTCCCTCATAGCTGAGGGATTTTGTTGGTTCCTCACACTAGACGACACCTATTATTAAGACCAAATATATCTTTGCAAGCATAATCAACTTCTTTTTTTTCCTACTCTTTTCTACTTCTTTCCTTTCAAACAAAATATTTTTTGTTTTGTGATCAAACAAAGCTAAAACAACAGATTGATGAAAATTTTCATCATCTTAACCTAGAGCCGCCTCTCTCTCTCAACTTTCCATATACTCTTTTCCTTCTTCCTCGTTCACCAGAAGGGGGTGGTTTTGGGTCATTTTTTGGCCTGAAATCACCCCTCTACATCATTTTTTTCTCCTTTTATCTAAATAAGTGATTTTTCTTTCGTGTCTTTCTGTGTTTTCGTCGTCTGCGTGCGGCGGTGTTTTGTTCGTCGTCTTGTTGTGGCGTTGTTTGGTCTCCCGTCTTGTTGCGGTGTTCGTTTGGTTCAGATTGGCAGATCAGCTTCGATCCATTACAGATTCAATCAAGACTTGGGTGTCAACGTTACAAATCCAGAGGCATGAGTATTCCGGTCATTTTGATTTTGTCACATTTGTAGGCATTTTTCCGTGTTATGCTATTAACCTGAGTGCTGTAAGTTTGTTCGCAGATTCATCATTTTCGATTTTTAGCGATGTTGAATTTGTGTTGTTTTCAATATATTTTATCAATTTAAATGAATGAATATTTTTTTTAATAAAAAAAAACAACAGATTAATGAAAATCCTTCTTTTAATTGAGTTGGCACATTTTTTTAAAATAAAAAGGGAAGCCTTTTGAAAATAAAAGCCCCCTCCTTCATTCCATTTCATTCGGCGCCCACCTAAAATCAAAAAAGCACTCTCCCTCACAACAGTACAACACACCCACTCCCTCCACTCACACCAAAAATTGAAAAAAATAAAATAAAAAATTCATTTTCCCTTTCTTCCTCGTTCTCCTTCCTTCTTCACTACACATAGTACCACCCACCAAACTCATACTCCTCTCTGTCAACCATGGACGAAGAAGATGACCAACAAAAACTCCCAGATCTAGTTAAAGAACTCGTCCTCCGCTTACTCTCTCAAACCTCAACCTCCGACTCTTCTTCAAACCCTAATTCCTCACACTTCCAATCCTCGCTCCGTTACGCCCACCGCATCCTCTCCAGCCGCCTCACTCCCTCAGTCTCCGCCGACGCCGCCGCCATAGCCGACTCCATCAAACGCCGCCTCGCCACCCAAGGCCGCTCCTCCGAGGCCCTCTCCTTCGCCGACCTCTACACCAAGTTCGCCGCCAAATCCGGCCCCGGCAGCGTCAATAACAAATGGGCAGTCATCTATTTGCTCCGAATCATATCCGAAGATCGAAAAACCGCGGAAAATCACTTCGATTCTTCGGTTCTTCTGCCCAATTTGGCTCTCTCAAACGCTGAATTGAGTAAAGGTTCTTCTAGGGTTTTGAATGGTAATAATAATGGGGTTTTGTTGGTTGCTAAAGATCCTGAGAATCGCCGCGAGATAGCGTTTACGGAGTTTGTGAATTTGGTTAAGGAAGAGAATGATGTTTGTGAAGAGGTTTTAGTTAGGGATGTGATTTATGCTTGTCAGGGTGTTAATGGTAATTATGTGAAATTTGAGAGTGATAATGTTGGTTTTGTTTTATCTGATTTGATTAAGGTACCTAGAGCAACTAGGACTATGGTTCACAAGCTTTGTGAATTGGGGTGGTTGTTTAAGAGGGTTACTGGGTTCATATCCCAGAGTATGGATCGGTTTCCGGCCGAAGATGTTGGAACTGTTGGGCAGGCGTTTTGTTCTGCATTGCAGGATGAGCTTAGTGAGTATTATAAGCTGTTGGCTGTGCTTGAAGCGCAGGCTTCGAATCCGATCCCGTTAGTGTCGGGGGATTCGGGGAATTATCTCTCGTTGAGGAGACTGGCTGTTTGGCTCGCGGAGCCGATGGTGAAAATGAGGTTGATGGCTGATTTGGTTGAGAAATGTAGGGTTTTGAGGGGCGGCGCCATGGCTGGCGCTATTCATTTGCACGCACGGCATGGTGATCCGCTGGTTCATGAGTTCATGAGGAGGTTGTTGCAGCGTGTGTGTTCTCCGCTGTTTGAGATGGTGAGAAGGTGGGTTTTGGAAGGGGAGCTGGAAGATATCTTTGCTGAGTTTTTTATCGTGGGACAGCCGGTAAAAGCTGAGTCCCTTTGGAGAGAAGGTTATAGGCTCCATGACGCAATGCTTCCTTCGTTCATTTCACCTTCGCTAGCTCAGCGGATCTTGAGGACCGGGAAGTCTATAAATTTCCTTCGTGTTTGTTGTGAGGATCGTGGTTGGACTGATGCCGCAACAGTGGTTGTCACTGATACAGGGGCCACAGCAAGAAGAGGTGGTTTCAGGTATGGTGAAACCGATACCCTTGAGTCATTGGTTGATGAAGCTGCGAAAAGAATTGATAAGCATCTTTTGGATGTAATTTACAAGAGGTACAAATTCAAAGAACATTGTCTTGCAATTAAGCGGTATTTATTGCTTGGTCAAGGTGATTTTGTGCAATATCTAATGGATATCGTTGGTCCTGAGCTTTCCGAGCCAGCTAACACTGTAAGCTCTTTCAAACTTTCTGGGTTGCTGGAAACTGCAATTCGGGCATCCAATGCTCAGTACGATGATCCTGACATTTTGGATAGGCTCAGAGTCAAAATGATGCCACATGAAAGTGGTGACAGGGGCTGGGATGTATTTTCACTGGAATATGATGCTAGAGTTCCACTAGATACTGTGTTCACAGAGTCTGTGATGGCAAGGTATTTAAGAATTTTTAATTTTCTGTGGAAACTTAGAAGAGTTGAACATGCACTTATTGGTGCCTGGAAGACCATGAAACCAAATTGTATTACTTCTAATAACTTTACCAGATTGCAACATACTGTAAAGATGCAGTTAGTTTCAACATTGAGGCGCTGCCAGGTTCTTTGGGTTGAGATTAATCACTTTATTTCAAACTTGCAATATTATATAATGTTTGAAGTCTTGGAGGTATCATGGTCAAACTTTTTAAGTGAGATGGAAGTAGCCAAGGATCTTGATGACCTTCTCGCAGCTCATGAGAAATATTTGCATTCCATTGTAGAAAAATCTCTCCTTGGAGAGCTTTCCCAGTCCCTTTACAAGTCACTATTTGTAATATTTGATCTTATATTACGTTTTCGGAGTCATGCAGATCGGCTGTATGAAGGTATTCACGAGTTACAAACAAGGTATTGTTATTACTCTATCCCTATCATCCTCCCTGCACTTTCCCGACTTAACCCCGCTCCCCTAAGAGAAGAGTAGTATATTGCCATGCTTGACATTTGATCATGTGTTTGTTTCAGAATCACAGAATCTTCTCTACCCTCTCGAGACCAGAAAAAATCACGTAAGCAATTGATTGATAAGTCTGTGGAACAAGGATCCTGGATTGCTGATGGGAGGAAAGCCCTAACACAACGTGCTGGTGAATTTCTTCAAAGTATGGGACAGGATCTGGATGCAATTGCTAAGGAGTATTCATCGTTGCAAGAGGAATTCATTTCACAGTTGCCTGTACAGCAGCATGTTGATCTGAAATTCCTCGTTTTCCGTCTTGACTTCAATGAATTTTATCGGTCGGTGTCTCCTAGCATATAAGAAATCTGTGAATAAGGGTGAGGGTCAGGTTGAAGCATTGTTTCTTCAAGAAGACAAGGCATTAACAAAGCTTTGCAACTAGCTAACCACCATTGAGTGTTTGAGTGGAACAATTCTATTGATGCTAACTTCCGTCCTGACCAACCATTCCATGGTTCATTGATTGACTATAGGTATGATGGATATCTTTGTTTTTCGTATGTGCGTGTGTGTGTATATATATTGACATTTTCCATGATCTGACCCTCTTTCTCTCTCCAGCAGATAGTCATTTTTTTGGTTTGAAAGTTAGTTTGTGGCGGATGTGAAGATACTAATATTCTGATTGGATGCATAATGTGAGTGGTACACATGTAAGTATCTGAATATCTGATGATTTAATTAGTGTTTTCAGCATTGCAAGCTGTGCTTTCCAGAGATTGTTCATCTGTATCCTAGATTTTTTATTGGTTGAATGAAAATGGGTGTCTGAGAGCCCTTGTTTCTGCAATCTCTTCTGGTTTACCACTATCTCTTCTCACTCTGCAGAGTGCTTGAATATTTGCCTTGTGGCAGTAAAAATAAAGCCACAGGTGAATCAAGTATCAAGATGCTGCTATACTTTATACATGTGTAAGGTAATAAAGGAGCATCTTTATTTTTTATACTAGCCGGAGCATCTTTATGATTTTTTACAAGCCCAATCCCTTGAATTGACTGTGAAGCTTTATTTTGTGATTTTTTTTAATAGTAACTACGCATGAATAATAGAGCCCATCTGTGGAGTAATTGCTGAGACACATGCTTAGGTTGACACATGCTTAGGTGCGATCATACCACCACTAATGCACTGGATCCCATCAGAACTCTGTAGTTAAGCGTGCTTGGATGAGAGTAGTATTAGGATGGGTGACCTCCTTAGAAGTCCTTGTGTTGCACCTCTTTTATCCAATATTTGGCTGATATAAACTTGATTGCTGTGGCTTTAGAAAGAATATTCCTTTATTTTAGTGATTATAACATATCCATGTTTATTTTGTATTTCAATTTGGAGAATTGGCTTATATAAACTTGATTGTTGTGGCTTTAGAAAGAATATTCCTTTATTTTTGTGATTATAACATCCATGTTGATTAGAATTTTTGAATGTTTAGAAGGAAATAATTCTTGGTTTGGCTGAAAATGTTAGAGTTGCAAGTAACTTCAGATGTGCAAGAGTATCATGAGAAAGGTGTAAAGAATTGAAGTTATTTTGTAGAAACTTTGAAAGATCAGGAGTATAGGGCACATGATACAAAATAATAGTATTCTTAAGTCAGTGACGCCTTTTCTTTTTTTCTTTTTACCATCAAGCCAGTGGCTGAAGTTATATCTAACCCAAAAAATTATTTTACCAAACCAATGCTATTCTTTCTAACTTGAGAGTCCAGAAAGATGCATCCCGAAACTCCATTTGCAGCTATTGGCTAGTGGATAAGATTGGAGGAGTCTCGTGAAATTTTGCTGCCAATGTTATTTATTTTTTAATGTTTTAAAAGAGTAGATATTTTTGTCAATATCTGACTTGTCTCAATCTTTTGCATCTGCACTACATACATGATATAGGTTGAATTCTTAACTAAGGTACAATCTAGCTTACGTAACTCATAGTTCAGATATTACTTTTTGATAATATTATTAATGGTTGAGTAATGTTGCTTGCATTACCAATCAGCATTGTATAATAAAGATTGGCTACTGGCACCTGAAGAAGCGGACTCGAATCATCATCTCGGGAAGAGCTTTTTTTAAGCAGACTAATCCTTGGAGATTAGGCTTTCTTTCTTAACCTTTTTGTACCCAGAAAAATTTGACTACTGGCTCCTTTGTCGATCTGATAAGTAATCAGATTATTTTCAGTTATCACTTTTCTATACATACATGCGATCCAATGGTTTTACATATTTTTTGTCGTTTGTGTTTTTCATATAGCATCATCCTTAATTTAGCAGTTTATCATGTAATATAATTATGGTTCAAGTGATAGGAATGAGATGGATAGAGCTGTTTGGAAGCTGAGATTGTTGAGATATTTATCACATTCTAACGTTATTTGAGTAGTTGGAAAAGCAAGTTTAGGAGTATATTAAAAAAATGTAGTATTTAAGAACTCTGTTGTGTTATATATTGAAATTTATCGTTACTACATGGACTCAAATGTTATTCAATGGCTCTGCATATTTATTGTCTTTGTTTCCTTGTAAGTGTGATGTTTGTATTGCAGTTTTTTTCTTCTTTCCACAGATAGTTGGAAAGGAGTAGAACTATAATTTTGACTGCTCTATCAAGGCTCGAAACTACCTTCTCTCTTTTTAGTGTGTTTGGATGTTTTTTTTTTTTTTTTTGACCAAAGTGTTTGGATGTAGATGTAAAATGATTTTGAATGTAATTGATTTTGTAAAAATGATTTGGTAAGAATTGAGATTGAAGTAAAGTGATTTATGTTTGGATGTTTTTACTTTTTATTTTGAATGTAAGTTTGATGTAAAATCGAGTATAAAATTTTCAACTCAATACAAAAGTTTGTTTTTTGTAGCTTTTAGTCAAAATCGTTTTTGAAGGTAAAAAGGTACCTCTTAAGTTAAAGAGAAAATTTTACCGTACAACTATTAGACCGGCGATATTGTATGGGACGGAGTGTTGGGCGGTAAAAAATCAACACGAGAGTAAAATCAATGTAGTAGAGATGAGAATGTTGTGTTGGATGAGTGGAAAAACTAGACGTGAGAGGATTAGGAATGATAGTATTAAAGAGAGAGTTGGGGTAGCACTTATTATAGAAAAAATAATTGAATCTCGACTTAGGTGGTTTGGGCATGTATGGAGGAGACCTTTAGATTCTGTAGTAAGGAGAGTGGACTAGGTGAAGGGCAATCTAATAGCTAGAGACAGAGGTAGGTTAAGAAAAATTATAGGAGAAACTATTAAGAAAGATTTGGAGGTCATGATAGAACATTATGGTATCGTATGATCTATGTAGTTGATCCCATCCAGTGGGATAAGGTTTGGTTGTTGTTGTTGACAGTAATCAAACATATCATTTTTACTAAAATCACATTTGACAGGTAATAGAATCATCTCACGAGGTTTTCAATATGGAACCAAACACACTTCAATGACTAATCGTGTTTGTTTCTCATTGCTAGTGGAATTGACGTTGCTATTTTGCGTCACTATGATGATGTGAGAAGCCATCCATGCACAAAAAGAAAAAGAAAAATATTTTTTTTTGTATCATTTTTCTCTTATGGGGAAGAGAGATAAAGACAAAGGGATGTCAGGTGAAAGAGATAATACAAATTATAAAAGAAATTTCACAAATCTTGCTAATAAAATTTGTTCATATCCTTCATATGATGATATGAGAAAAAAATAATCGAGGATCTATTTCCTTATGATTGAATGTGGTTGGCTTTTATTCATAGGGAAAATTGAGATACACATTTTTTTTATTTCATGCAATGGTAGAATACTAAAATTGCCGACTTATTTAATGGAGTTTCACGAAAGGAATATAGAAGCCGACAAGGAAGCTATGGAAAGAATAAAACTTCATCATAAAACCAAAAGAAATAATGATAATTTTTTTTCATTTAATCCTAAATTAACATTTGATATACGTTTTAATATAAGATAGAACAAATAGATTTTATTCTGTGTATTTGATAAATAAAACAGATTTTTTTATATACTTTTTAAACTTAGGATGAAGTGGCGTTGTTTCAGTTCAAGGTAAGGAAAATCTTTGGGATCTTAAAAGTTCTTATAAAAGAATTTATATTTATCTTACTAGTGGGACTCTAACCTCTTATCATATATGAGACCTTATGCCCATATCTTCCTTTACTAGACCAACCCCTTGGGGTTATAAATAGAACAAAGCTAAATATAAGAAAATGATATATTTTAACTTTACTAGAAAATAGAACCAAGAGGAATAGATCTATTCTATAGGCACACAGAAGTCCAAAGACATTCTTAAATATCTTGGTTGCAATGTGCGTGCGTACATGCCGTTAGGGTTATAGGTTGAGCGAAACTGAGGCATTTCGGCTTGAAAACAAACTAGTCTATAATAGCTTTGGCTACGGTGAGCAACCTTGTCATGTTGCGCACTTTGAGCAACCACTTATCACCATTAATTAAGAAGTGTCATATGATATTATCATACATCAGTCACACTATATATATATTTTTATTTCCTTCTCTCCCCTCTCTCCCACTCTCGATCCTTTTCTATCACCATGACCAAACCCTTTTTTTCTCCCCGCCAGGTACCAGGCGTAGATCAATAGCCAAGAATAATGGAACATCCATGCATCTTGAGACCATAAGATTAAATCCCATTTGGATTCACCATTTCGTGACTCAAGTTTTTAATTCTAATTATGATTAACTCGTTAGATCAACCACATTGCTAGCTTCCCACAATTTTCACCAATGCTACAGGGTACTAACCTCTGCCAACGTGAAAAGAGGATTGAAAGGTCACACAATACGGTGACTCCCCAATTTCTAACCGGAAAAAAAGAAACAGAGAAAATTACACATAGACTACAGAGCTAGAGACATAATACCCGCTCTGCCACCTCCGCCCTCTATCCCATCCCACCCCCACCCCTCCCATCAATTCCCTTTTTCTTAGATCCCTAATTTTCTCCCTAGAATTTTCCAGAGAGAATGAGATTGAAAATGATGATAAATTTTCCCAAACATCGGGAGGCATTCTTGAAGATGATAAACTTGTTCTCCATCTAGCCGTATGATTTTCCTTGACACAGATTGAAGATAACATAATTCTTTAAATGCTAACCAAACATAATTTTTACAATACCTCATAATGAATTCCTCATAATAACATTTCCAAGAATATGATTCGCGAGAATATAATTTCATACCTTGAATGGGGTTAAGCAGATTATCATTAAGGTTGGTTTTGGGTGCCAATTCTTGCCTGAGTGGAATTCTTCTTCTCTGTACACTGAGTTCAGTCTTGTTCTGTTTTATCATTTTCTCCATTATCTTGGTCAGTATTTGCATTGTTCTGTTTCTGTAGAGAGCATAGCTTCTCCATTATTATATTTTTTTTATCATTTCAAATAGTGCATTCCCATCATACACTTTCTATCACCTTAAAATTGAACTTTACTATAAACGTGGCGTCACTATGAAAGCAAAATAGGTTTTAAATATTATTTTACAAAATTGTTTTGAAAAACAAAACAAAAACAACCACAATAAAACAATAAATTATGTCATCAAATTTTTTTCCGGGACCTGTTTGGACTTTTATTTTTATAGTTTATAGAAATTTTAAATAAATTCTCATATCTTAAAAGTTTTTAATTAAATCTCTATATTTTTGAAAAAATTAATTACATCTTTATTAACATCAATTTTAAGGACTTAATTTAAAATATTCCATGATTAGTGAAGATTTAATAAAAAATATTCATATAAAAGAATCTATTTATATTTTCAAGAAATATTAATACTTAAATAAAAACTTACAAACTACAATGACTCATTTAAAAATTTATGTGAAACTACAACAATCAAAAGATTAATATAACTTTAAATAAATATAGGAGTAGCAATGCATTGACAATGTGAAGTACATAATTTTAATTACACTGTCAATCAATCATAAATTGTTACACCGTCAACCAATTATAAATTGTTACTGTAACATCCCTTTTTCGCATAAGCGCTTGTTGTGTATGCTTTGTTTGTTTAGGACATTTAGAATGGGCTAAATGGGGTTTTTAAGCTGAAAAATCCTTTCCTGACGCATGAGCACGCCTGTGCTCATGTATCAACACGCCCGTGCTTGATGCCAGTGCGTTGTGACTGCCCGAGCCTCAAGCACGACTGTGCTCAAAAGGGAGCACGACCGTGCTCAGGGGAAAACGCATGTTGTCGACGCTGGTGTAAACATGACCGTGCTTAAGAGGGTGCACGACTGTGCTCGGGTCACAGAACCTATAAATAGGAACAGTACGCGAGGGTTTTGTTTGTAACCCTTATTTTGGTTTCTCTGCCTCCAAAACAACAAAAACCTCCTTTCCTTTTTCTCTCCTTTGAACCCTTCCTAGTTATTGGAATCCTTGCGGTGCTTGGGAGAGAAAAGTGCGCGTTAGTGACTTCAAAGGTAAGCCGGTTATCCCTCCCTATTTACACTTTTCTAATTGTTGGATTGTGATTAATTGGTTGTTCTTGTTTTTTGCCAAGGTGCACATTTGAGCACGCCTGTGCTCACACTACAAAAAAAAACTTATTAAGCGACCGAAGATTTCGGTCGCTAAACATGATAATTTAATTGCTATATAGTTTAGCGACCGAATTAGCGACCGAATTAAGGGAGTAGCAGAAACCCTGGTGGCTAAATGTTTAGCGACCGAACTTGTATTTCGGTCGCAAATTTGCGACCGATATTTCGGTCGCCGTATAGTTGGTCGCATGCTCAACTCACCTAATTTGGTGACCAATATTTGGTTGCTATTTCGGTCGCAAATTTTGTTTTGTTTTGTTTTTTTTTTTAAATTTTCCTGTAACTTAATTCTACCGACCAAATTTTGTTTTTCAACTATTACCCCATTGATTTTTAATTTCTGATATAAACAAAATACACCAATATTTTTTTTGAATAAATAGAAAACGTAAATATGATGTACTAACGATCCAAAAGACCACAGTCAATATGATCAAGAAAACATATACATTAATTAACGCAAGTTTAATAATTGTTTATAAAAAAAAAAGTTTAATAATGTACTAATTAAGGATCAAAACATAAAAACACACCACAGTCAATAAGTACTAATCAAAATATCAAAACTCATCAATATTCCAAAGGGATAAACATGTAGAAGCAAGAACCCCCAATGTACTTAAACTTTGCCAATGCACCAGTGGACAACAAATACAACTCCCTGATACCATTTGTATCTGTTGCAAAATATGGGCGATCCTCATGGATTACTATATTCCCATTGAACATATTTCCGCTTTTGTCTTCAATAGTCACAACACGCGGTATTTGTTGTCCCCACCGACGGTAGAATGATCGCGGGATTGAAATCAAATCCTGCAAATACACAAGAACAATTTAGTAAATGATTAGTTTATGCCTTAACCATCATTACGTGAATCCGATCATTATTCTTAAGTTAATGAGATACTGTACCTGGTCTATATGGATGGCTGTCACAAAACATTTAGTCGGATCCATTTTCTGATAAAACGATAAGGAAAACAAGTCATATGTCTAAACTTCATCAAGTGATAATAAGAAAAGATGGAAAGATCCATGTCGCATACTAGCATGTTAAAATAGAACAAAGAAATGCAACTTCACATGCAACTTTACAGATTAGCAAACATAGTAGTTTTCAGGAAAGCAGATGCTTTTACGTCGTTTTGAAGGATGGTCACAGAGAGGACTTTTCCTACCGGAAGTTCCTATATAACCTAGTAAGGATGGTCATCAACAACTATTTCTGGAAAGCTCAATTTCCTAGTGAAACAAATGAGTAGAAAACCAGAGTTGCTTTCATAATATTAAGTCACCAAAAGAAAGACCAATTTACAACTTTGCATATATCCATTCAAGAAGGTAAGATAGAAAACCACTGGAGCCAAAATATGGGAATAAAATAAATCTGCTAGAGAACATGAGGAGGACTTGCGGAAAACAAAACAAAGAGAGAAAATATGTTTACGGACTTATGACACAAGAAAAGAGAAGGAATCTCATGACACCATAATAATTTTGTAAAAAGGCAAGGGAGAAACAGGCCAAGGGTGGGTGGGAAATATACGCAACAAACCTGGCAACAGAAAGAGCAGTCAGTCTTAACTCCTAAACATGATGCACAAACTAAAGGCAAGCTCCAAAAAATTAAATGCACAGATAAGAAGTATGCGTCAATCGTATTAAGTAGGGACGAGATATCAAATATTGGCCCAACATATCCGCCATCAAGTAAAGACCAAAGACACAGCTTATTGCAACAGATAATAACCTCTAAAGAACTTGGATATCTAAGATACTATGACTCATTCTGCGTAATGGAAAGAAAATATCAACAATATATCATGATTGCCTCTTAATTATCCAAAATCAATATGTCCATCAAGAATATCCTCTCCCAACTAAGAGCTTCCTGATGCCCTAAAAGTATTAATAAAAAAAATCCTGCTAAAAAACAATAGAAGATAATGCACGGTGGGGTCTGAATTCTCAAACCCAAACTAAACCATGCAAAGAAATTTTCCTCCACTTAGTGCAAGAAATTCCCTTGATATCCATTCATACCAGCAAACAAAAAGACCACATTTATCATCCAAATTTGAATAAATGAAAAGCCACCCTCAAATTTCTACCGTAGGATCATTAGAATCAGCACAACATTGCTATATCCATTGCAAAAGACATTTACATTTCACTTAAATTGCAACATTTTTATTTCTTGACATTTCCAAACCGGTACTCAATTCAACAATTCTTATAATCATATTACCTCTATTCATTGCTTTTCAACCAAAAATGGAAAAAAGTAATCTTCCAATGAATGGGTCATACAAATTACATGAAATAAAATAAAATTAAAATAACATAAATCTCCCCGAAATACCATAAAAACAAATGATCATCACAACTCACATGAAATACACAAGTAGCCCTTCTCAGTAGTAAGCAATAAAGCAATGAAGTTCAAGTTACAGGATGTTCCGATATTAGAAGCAGCGAAAAATCGGGATGTTACAGGATCAAATATATCAAAACTGGTCAAGTCATGAGATCCAAACACATCATCAAAACCAGTTCCATTAACATAGTAAATGCACAAACCAGAGAAATAGAGAGAGAGAGATAGAGGCGAGGAAAGACGAAAACATACCAGAGAAGGAGGAGGACGGCGATGCTGCTCTGGTGGTTCCGGCAACGGTGGTAGCCGTGCGGAGAAGGAGGGAACTGAGAGGGAGAAAAAGTTAGAAATAGATAGAGAGAGAGAGATGGAGAGAGAGAGAGAGAGGAGAGCTTACCATGATGGTGGTGGCCGGAGGAGGGGCGACAGTCGCGAAACCGTGGTGGCCGGAGGAGAGAAAGAGAGATCGAGTGAGAGAGAGGAAGAGAGATCGCGAAATAGAAGAAGAAAGGGGTTTCTGCATTTTTAGGGATTTTAATTTTTAGCGACCGAAATATTCGGTCGCTAATTAGGTTGCAAGGGTGCCATTTCAAAATTTAAATTCATAAATTTAGCGACAAATTTTTAAATCGGTCGCTAAGACGCTCTCTTTTAGTTTTTTTACGCGCCGTTTAGCGACCGAATTAATATCGGTCGCAAATGTAAATAAAATTTAACCGATGCATTTAATTTGGTCGCCATTTCGGTCGCTAAAAAGGCATAAAATTTCTAACTTTTAAGTTCCTTTATTTAGCGACTGAAATAGCGACCGATAACCCTGCTACGCTCTATTTCGGTCGCTATTTCGATCGCCGTATTAACTCTAATCAGTCTTTCATGTAGATCCTATAATCAGTAGCCATTTCGGTCGCCAAAAACAACCAAAAAATTCGGTCACTATTTTCGGTCGCTAAACAACCTTTTTTTGTAGTGTCACCTGATAAGAACAGAACGCAGAACAGTCTAGAAAGTAGGGGTTTCACCCCAAATGCCTTAAAAGACTTAATAAGACACTCAACAAACTTGAAGACAAAAGACAAGTGAAAAGAGAATGTACCTTGGTAGCCTAGTGGCCAAGGGGGCCTTGATGTATGATGGTCAAGGTGGTAATCTCTAGTGCTTCATGGCTAGAGTGATAATTAACGATGATGATGTACCCTGGTAGCCTAGTGGCCAAGGGGGCCTTGATGCTTGATGGTGAAGTTGGTAATCTCTGTTGCAGAATGGTCAGAGTGTTTAAAAGAATAAATACGAAAAGATAACGATAATCCTCGATAGCCAAGTGGTCGAGGTGTTGATGGTGATAAAACTTGGGTAGCCTAGTAGCCCAAGTGGAGGTGGTGGTTGTATCTATGTGTTGTGTTGAGAATGCATTCACGCATCGGAGATGTTAGTGGGGGATGTTCAACATAGGGGAGGTCGTCCGAGAGTAAGGCGATCTGACCGTCCACGGTGATTCATTCGAGAATTAGATGAATTGTGCGCCCCCGCGGTGGCGCATCTGAGAGTAAGATGCATTGGCTATCCTAGGGGTCCACCATGGTAAGGTGAACTTCCCCGACGTTGGTGCTTATTGGCCAATATGGATATGTAACTCCGAAGTTGACTTCCTGAGGTATTACGGATCCAGGTGCATAATGGAGTAGTGGAGCAGAACTGCATTGTATAGCATACATGACTGTATGGTGATGATTGTTATGTTATATTGCTATTTGTTATAACATGCTTGTTTGATGTATTCTCGTCTTGCTAACTGCTTCCTTGTCATTATATTCATATTCATGTTTCTTACTCCCCTTTGCTATGTTTGTATTTTGTTGCATGTATCTTTTATGCAAAGGACGACGAGCAGCTAGTTGAGGAGTGACTTTTAGGAGCTGCGACTCGTAATTAGGATTTCCAGTTTTTTGTTGTTAGTTAGTTTGTTTCAGTTGTATCTGAGGATGTTTTCCTGATTTGGTTATACCAGCTCTGTATGTGACACCAGGGGTTTTGTTTCGTTTATGCTATGTTATCTTTTTGAACCTTATGTTTTTCCGCGTTGATACAATGTGGTATTCTCTACCCGTTGGTTTAATTTTAGTAAACGATGCATAATTTTTTTTATATATATTTATATCCTTTAATGCTTTATATATATATATATATATATATATATATATATATACATACATACATACATACATATACATACATATATATGCGGGGTGGATGGTGTCACATTTAGTGGTATCAGAGCAGGTCTGTCCTATCAGGTCGTGGCACGAGTCTGTTGTGTGCTCTTGTTTGAATTATCTATATTTACTATAGATAATGATGCTTAGTGTTAGTAATCGTTATCTCTTCCCTACTTTAAGTTCTCTGTAATTAATAAGCTTCGTTGGCATTTATAGGAACTTATGACAGGAAGAGGAGGCAGAAACGACCAGGCTATCGCAGACGCCTTGGCACTCCTTGCCATTATGATAGTCTAGGACCAGAACATCAAAAACAATGGGGGACCAGCTGAGTTTTAGGGTCTTAACAAGTTCCAGCGGAACAATCCGCCGTCCTTCAAGGGAGCTTATGATCCTGAGGGCTCTCTGTTGTGGATGAGGGAGATTGAGAAGATCTTTCGAGCTATGGGATGCAACGACCAGCAGAAGGTCATCTTTGGAACCTTCATGCTGACGGAGGAGGCTGAGCACTGGTGGGAGAACTATCGCCAGCGCATGCAAGTTGAGGGTACTGTGGTTACATGGAACGTCTTAAAAGACAAATTTCTAGATAAGTACTTTTCGGCAGACATCCGCGATAAAAAGGAGATGAAATTCATGGCACTAAAGTAGGGCAACATGTTAGTAGGAGAGCATGCGGCTAGGTTCGAGGAGTTGGCTCGTTATTACACACTATATCAGTATGTGACGGACGACCGCTCTAATTGCGTGAAGTTCGAGGATGGTCTGCCTCCATAGATCAAGTAGGCTATCAGCTACCAGGAGATCAGAGTCTTCCCAGTTCTAGTGAACAAGTGTAGGATCTTTGAAGATGGCTACAAGTCTGGAGGGTCAGCCTCCAAGGGATCAGAGGGCTAGAGCAACAAGAAGAGTGATCAGGGAAACAAGTGGAAACAACGTCTCGCTCCAACTGTCAAGGACTTCAAGCGGGATGGCAAGAAGTCTCAGCTTTCTTCAGAAAGGTCCAGGAGATGGGATTCATCTCATTCTAGACCTTTGTGGTGCAGAAAGTATGGACAGGGTCACTTTACTACTCAGTGCAAGGAAATGAACATCATCTGCTTCAAGTGTGGCAAGTATGGCCACATCAACCAGAAATGCGAGGGAGGAAAGTCAGAACCACAAAGTGCTAACAAGAGTCAAGCCTCAAGCCAACCGACTGAAGACCACGGGGAGAGTCTTTACTCTCAATGGAGCCGAGGCCTCCGAATCTGAAGATTTGATCCAAGGTATGTGCCTCGTTAATGGAATTCAATTAACTGTATTGTTTGATTCGGGTGCAACTCACACGTTCGTATCACATGAATGTGTTAAGCGTCTTAAATTGCAAGTGACACTTCTTGAGTGTGATTTGATTGTTGCCACACCCACGAATAAACCTGTTCTTACTGCTCATGCATGCAAGAATATTCTTATTACCATAGATGGTAGAGATTTTATTGTCGATCTTGTATGCTTACCCCTAAAGGACCTTGATGTTATTCTTACCATGGACTGGCTATCTTCCAACCACGTTCTTTTAAATTGTTTTGATAAAACCATACTTTTTAGAACTCCCGTGGAGTCTAAGGATCCGAGATTTCTCTCTGCCAACCAAGTTAAGGCTACAACGAAAGAAGAACCCCAAGTGTACATGATGCTATCTTCCCTGGAAGTAGAGAGCCCTCCTGATGTTGAAAGCGTTCCTGTTGTGCGAGAATTTCCTGAAGTGTTCCAGGGGGATGTTTACGAACTACCCCTAGAAAGGGATGTGGAGTTACATAGATTTAGTGCCTAGCACCAGGACTATATCCATAGTACCCTATAGAATGTGTCCTCTAGAGCTAGCTGCGTTGAAGAAATGGATAGAGGATCTGATGCAGAAGCAGTTCATTAGGCCTAGCGTATCCCCATGGGGAGCGCCAATGTTGTTAGTGAAGAAGAAGGATGGCAGTATGAGGTTGTGTGTCGACTATAGGCAACTCAACAAAGTGACCGTTAAGAATAGGTATCCCCTCCCTAGGATTGATGATCTTACGGACCAATTGATAGGAGCTTGTGTCTTCTCGAAGATAGATTTGAGGTCAGGGTACCATCAGATTCGGGTTAAGTCTGAGGACATCCTGAAGACAATGTTTAGGACGCCTTATGGTCACCATGACTATTTGGTTATGCCCTTCGGTGTGACAAATGCTCTTGTTGTGTTCATAGATTACACGAACAAGACCTTTCACCCTTACTTGGATAAGTTAGTGGTGGTGTTCATAGATGACATCTTAGTGTACTCCAAGGCCAAGGAGGAACATGAGGAGCACTTGAGGGTTGTCTTGCAGACCCTTAAGAAGAAGCAATTGTATGCTAAGTTGTCTAAGTGTGAGTTTTGGTTAGAGGAGGTGAGTTTCTTAGGTCACGTCATCTCTAAAGGTGGGATAGCCGTGGACCCGGCTAAGGTAGACACAGTGCTCCACTGGGAAGCGCCAAGGTCAGTGACCGAGATTAGGAGTTTCTTATGTTTAGCAGGATACTATAGGAGGTTCATAGAAGGCTTTTCTAAGTTAGCTTTATCCTTGACCCGTCTCACCAAGAAGGGATAGTTGTTTATGTGGGACTCTAAGTGCTAAGAGAGTTTCCAAACCTATAAGGATAGGTTAACATCATCACTTGTTTTGGTTTTACTCGATCCTAGTAGACCTTTCGTAATGTAATGTGATGCATCGAAGCAAGGTTTAGGTGGAGTGCTGATGCAGGCTGGTAAGGTAGTGGCTTATGCCTTTATGCAGTTGAAAACCCAAGAGAATAACTACCCTACCCACGACCTAGAGTTAGGAGCTGTGGTGTTTGCCTTAAAGATTTGAAGGCATTACCTCTATGGAGCTAAGTTCGAGGTTTTTAGTGATCTTAAGAGTTTGAAATATTTGTTTGATCAGAAGGAGCTCAATATGAGGCAAAGTAGGTGGATGGAATTTCTTAAGGATTACGAGTTTGATCTAACCTACCACCCAGGAAAAGCCAATGTAGTGATCGATGCCTTAAGTAGAAAAACTTTGCACGTCTCTGCTTTGATGGTTAGGGAGATGGATCTGATCGCGGAGTTTAGAGATCTGAGTTTAGCTTGGGAAGTTACCCCTAAGAGCATTAAGCTTGGAACCTTGAAGGTTACCAACAGTTTGATGGATCAAGTTAGAGAAGGCCAAAAGCTAGATAAGTTTCTCTTAGACCAGAGGGAGTTGCTTGCTCAAGGTAGATACCTTAGTTTTAAGGAAGGAAGTGATGGAGTTTTGAGGTTCAAGGATAGAGTTTGTATACCAGATGTCCCAGGGCTTAGAAAGTTGATCCTTGAAGAAGGACATAGGAGTGGCTTGAGTGTGCACCCAGGTGCCACTAAGATGTATCAGGACCTTAAGCAAATGTTTTGGTGGCCTAGGATGAAAAAGGATGTAGCCGAGTTTGTGTATGCTTGTTTAGTGTACCAAAAGGCAAAGATGGAACACCAAAAGCCATCAGTAAAGTTGCAACCTTTAAGAATCCCAGATTGGAAATGGGATAGTATCTCCATGGATTTTGTGTCTGGACTCCCCAGGACTCCAGCTGGTTATGAAGCGATCTGGATTGTTGTGGATAGATTGACTACGTCTGCCCATTTTATCCCTATGAACATGGAATACCCTTTGGAAAATTTGACCAGGTTGTACATCAAGGAGATAGTTAGGCTTCATGGTGTATCTTTTAGGATAGTGTCAGATAGAGACCCGAGGTTTACCTCTAGGTTTTGGAATAGTTTGCATGAGGCTTTAGGAACAAAGCTTAGGCTAAGTTCAGCTTACCACCTACAGACTAATAGGCCGTCTTAGTGGACCATCCAGTTCTTAGAGGACTTGTTGAGAGCATGTGTGCTAGAACAGTCTGGCAGTTGGGACAAGTTTTTACCCCTAATAGAGTTCACCTACAACAATAGCTTCCATTCCAGTGTTGGGACTTGGGATGACCCCATATGAGGCTATTTATGGGAGGAGATGTAGGACACCCTTGTGTTGGAATGAACCTGGTGACAATGTGGTGCTAGGACATGAGATAGTGCAAGAAACCATAGAAAAAGTGAGGATGATTATGGAGAAGATGAAAGTGGCACATAGTAGGCAAAAGAGCTACCATGACAAAAGGAGGAAGGCGCTCGAATTCCAGGAAGCCAATAATGTATTCTTGAGAGTTACTCCAATAACTGGGGTTCGTAGAGTGATGAAAGCGAAAAAACTTACTCCCTAATTCATCGGCATTTACCAAATTTTTAAAAGAGTCAGTGCAGTTGCTTACCAAATAGCCTTGCCATCGTTCTTGTCCAAACTTCATAGTGTGTTCCATGTGTCACAACTTAGAAAATACATTCATGGCCCGAACCATGTGATGATACCCGACACAGTTCAGTTAAAAGAAAACTTGACGTTCGAGGTACAACCTCTTCAAGTTGAAGATCGGAGGGTGAAGCAGCTGAGAGGCAAAGAGATTCCTTTGGTTAAAGTCGTTTGGAGCGGGGTGGCTGAGGAAAGTGTTACATGGGAGCTTGAGAGCAAGATGATGGAGGCATGCCCGCATCTTTTCGTTCGAGGTGAGTAGAAATTTTATGGACGGAATTTTTATAAGGGGGTGTAATTGTAACACCCCGGTTTTCGTATAAGCTCTTGTTGTGTATGCTTTATTTGTTTAGGATGTTTAAAATGGGCTAAGTGGGGGTTTTAAGCTGAAAAATCACTTCCTGACGCATGAGCACGTCCGTGCTCATGTATTAACACGCCCATGCTTCATGCACGTGCCTTGTGGTTGCCTGAGCCACAAGCACGACCATGCTCAATAGGGAGCACGACCGTGCTCAGGCGGAAAACACGTCTCCTCGATGCTGGTGTAAGCACGACCGTGCTTAAGGGGGTGCACAGCCGTTCTCGGGTCACATAATCTATAAATAGGAACAGTACGCGGGGGTTTTGTTTGTAACCCTTATTTTGGTTTCTCTGCCTCCAAAATAACAGAAACCTCTTTTCTTCTTTCTCTCCTTTGAACCCTTCCTAGCTCTTGGAATCCTTGAGGTGTTTGAGAGAGAAAAGTACGCGTTAGTGTCTTCTAAGGTAAGCCGGTTATCCCTTCCTATTAATCTTTTTTCCTAATTGTTGGATTGGGATTAATTTGTTGTTCTTATTTTAGGTCAAGGCTTGGGAAACTCATTGAGCCGCTTGAGGGAACGCGACCAGTTTACTATCAGAGTCTGATCTCCATACCAGGTATGGGGATAAGGAATAGTATGAGTATATAGGCTTGGGGGTAGCGTAAGACAAAGGGTTCCCATGACCCTATTCCTTTATAACATGCTTATATGCCTATATGCCTGATTGCTATTTGATGTTTAACTATTTATGATGATATTGGCATGACTGTTTTTGTTAATGAATGTTGTCTATTATGAATATGATGATGTTATGTTGCCATGCTTATGATGAGTTGATTGTGATGTATGGGCTGTTGATCGATATGAACACATGACATTTAAAACGTTAAAATCTGTAATGATTTTAAGGGAGGTTGTTCCCCTTTGTTCATAAGACTGAATAATAGAAATGAGGGTGAGAATTATACCAAATGGTTTAGTCAAGACACCAGGGATTAATCTTTGAGCAATTAAGGATAATTTAATGGACTGACATTAAAGGATTATTTCCCCTTCAATTTGTAAGACATGGAAATTTAATTAGAACCAATAAAACTGACGTCAATGGATTAGTAAAAGCTAGTAGGATTGAATCTATGAATCGCCCCAAGAAATTGGGCATTGGTTCTGACCCTTCTGACCAGATCATTACGACCACGCTCCATTGAGCACGACCGTACTTAACAAGGAGTACGCTCGTGCTCCAATTCAAAATCCAGCATAGGGCGTGCACTTGAGCACGCCCGTGCTTAACAGGCAGCACGCCCGTGTTGAGGGTGAGCACGTCCATGCTGAAGGTGAGCACGCCCCTGCTCACCTGACCATAACAGAACGCAGAACAATGCAGAAAGCAGGGGTTTCACCCCAAATTCCTTAAAAGACTTAATAATACACTCAATGAACTTGAAGACAAAAGACAATTGAAAAGAGAATGTACCTTGGTAACCTAGTGGCCAAGGGGGCCTTGATGCATGATGGTCAAAGTGGTAATCTCTAGTGCTTAATGGCTAGAGTGTTAATTAACAATGATGATGTACCTTGGTAGCCTAGTTGCCGAGGGGACCTTGATGCTTGATGGTCCAGGTGGTAATCTCTGGTGCAGAGCGGCCAGAGTGTTTGAAAGAATAATTACGAAAAGATAACGATAATCCTCGATAGCCAAGTGGTTGAGGTGTTGATGGTGATAAAACTTGGGTAGCCTAGTGGCCCCAGTGGAGGTGGTGGTTGTATCTGTGTGTTGTGTTGAGCATGCATTCATCTTATCATGTTTCTTACTCCCCTTTTCTATGTTTATTTTTTGTTGTATGTATCTTTTATGCAGAGGACTACGAGCAGCCAGTTGAGGTGTGACTTTAAGGAGCCACGACTCATAGTTAGGATTTCCAATTTTATGTTGTTGGTTAGTTTGTTTCAGTTGTTTCCGAGGATGTTTTCTGGATTTGGTTATACCAGCTCCGTTTATGACATTAGGGGTTGGGTTTCGTTTATGCTATGTTATCTTTTTGAACCTTAAGTTTTTTCGCGTTGATACAATGTGGTATTCTCTACCCGTTGGTTTAATTTTAGTAAACGATGCATTTTTTTATATCTTTATATCCTTTAATGCTTTATATGTATATGCGGGGTAGAGGGTGTCACAGTTACATCATTGAAAACATTTGACTCTTGTCATTATTAACTTAAAAGTCATATGTAATTTCGCGGAGCCCGACTGTCTGGTCACAACAATTGGCCACCGGAGAATCATAGGATTACTTCTTGGTTGACAATATGAAAAGACCTTATCCTAATAGTTATCAAATTTAAACTCATAAATATATATCCTGATTCTTCATTAATTGAATGGGAGAGAATTCTTGTGGTTGGATTCTTTCCTTATAAAATTTATATGGTAGAAGACATAATTGGTAAATACCTTTTAGGCGACATAGTGACTTATAGGACTTAAGAAGGATAAATGCAACTTCCCTCATGTGGTACCCCATGGGTATTTATAGATAAGAAAAGTCATTGTCATTGTGACAAGATCTTGACAAGTGTATTGCTCTACGATAGCATCCCAACCCTGACTATGATACATGCCATGTCTAATTGTTACTTGCTTAACTTATAATAACCATTTGAATTGAGATCTGAATTCAAATTGAATTTGTAATTTTAAATTCAATTTGGTCAAAAAGCATCGACCAACTGAAAATACCTATAACTCTTGAAATTTGCTAGTAGTTGCAGGGTTTTGGCTTGTTTGATTTGCTCCATTTGCTTGTACTTGTCTCCAAACTTCGGTCGAAATCTCAGTGCCTTGCTACTGTATAGTTGAACTACTTCTACAAAAAGGTAAAAATAAATAAATTTTAAAAGAATTTAACATGTTAATCTTTAAATAATTAGAAGAATTATTAAAATAATTCATTAGGATGATATCTTTTAATGGTCATTCCAACTATTAGTTCATTCCATATCTAAAATGTGATAATGGTAATTAATTGTGGTGCTCATTTCAAACCAAATCCGATTTAATTACTTGACCTATTATCCTTTAAAGCGGGTAAATATAAGTTCTTTTACTGTTTTAAAACTTTAATCGAATATTTTATTTTGATCAAACCTAGTTAACAAAACGAATCATACAAAAAAGATGCATTAATTGCTTTGCGAAAGACATGCCTTCCATAAGCAGTGTCACTGTGTTGGTGTCAAAATATAAAATTTATCCGATAAGCCATATCCGATAATTACATAGAAGAAAGGTTGACTTGTATCGGTGCCACCGATAATGGAGGTGACGAGTTCGACAAAAGGATAAATTTGAGTGGTGAATGTAAGCCATGACCAATGTTGGAATGATATGGTGATATGAATAACCAAGAAGAAAATTGAGAAATCACAAAGTGTTGAAATGAAAATATTTTTCCGATGAAGGTTCATTACATACGAAGCGAAATGACAATAAGCAAATCACATTTGATGCGACGTCGAAACGGAAGGAAAGGGTGCAATGGGAGTTGAATCACAACTTCAACAAAACTTTAAGCATGAAGGAGTAAGGGACCAACTTTTAGCGAAAGCATGTTTCGACAAATGATTGTCAATGCCACTTCAACATACTGTTGGACTAGAAGAAAGAAACATCGTTTTTCTAAAACCAAATAGGTGACCACTCGTGATTACAAACTAAACAAAGTGTGGAGTTCGTGTTTGCTTTATGGATTGGCGGCTGTCCTTACAAACCGAAATGGGCCTTTTCAGTGTGTTTTGTACACACTCACACGCTTCCTAGAAAAACAATCCAGGAGGTCACCCATCCCGGAATTGCTCTAAGTCAAGCATGCTTAACTTTGGAGTTCTTAAGTTATGAGATCTCGAAAAGAAGGCGCACCATGTTGGTATAGGTAGTACCAATCAATTCATTTTAAGCTATGCTCCACTGTATAGTCCCACACCTTTACAGTCTCCGTATCCCTCTTGTTCTAGTGTGTAATAGGTTTATTCATGTGTACCTTCACCTAGAAGCCTACCAAGTGCCGCCCCTTGGTCGTGCTTCCTTATGCACTACGACCAGTTCCTGCCCTCGTCAACCCTGGGTATCACATAGTGGAGCTGCAAAGCAGTTACAGTTCAAAAGACTCGAAGCCATGATCCACATAGTGGAGTAATTGATGAAGATCTTAACCATAGGATTACATGAGCAATTGTCATTAGGACAAGCGTCAATAGATTAGGACATTGGAAGTTAAAGTTATTTTATTTGTCTATAAATAATACTTAGCATCAGTGTAATCTCGATTTTATACTTCGATCTCACTCATACACATTCTCACTTTCATAATAGGATCAACGGAGGAACATCAAGTATGCCTTCCACCTTTATTTTCCCAACAAATTTTATTTTATTGCAATGCTCTTCCTCTTCCTTTCCTAACTCAGAAGTCTTTGTTTTTCCAGCGCATTTGCGTTTTAGCACCATATTATGAAAGCTTTTCATTAAATTCATACATCCCTTTAGATTCATGCACTTTCATGTTAATGCACCCCTTTAAGTTTTGTGAAAACCTCATATAGTTGAATAAGGTCTAGATATAAATCACCATGATTATGATTGAACCAAGATAAATTTTATGTGTGTTTCTCTTTTACTGTATCTTTTTTATGTTTATGATCCACATTGCACACAACAAACTCTGATTATTAGTTTATGCTAATACTGTCTTTGAAGAGTTTTTGTGAAATTGTTTTTTGAAATATCTACTTGTGAATGAATTTTAAAAATCCACAAACACTCAATTCATCCTTCCTCTCTTTGATGATGATTGCCACACAGGCCAATAGAAGAGACTTTTAAATTAGGAAAAGATGATGGCTCTATTAGGGTTTGCCTCCACGTGAATTTCTAGGGTTTTATGCATGGTTTTCATGGTTGGTTCTAAACCTATACGCCCTTGGGGATTTCTTGCTTCTCCTCCATATTCTCCCTCCCATCCTTCTTCTTCTTTGAATCCCTTTTCTCAATGTAGAACTTTTACTCAGGCATTTAGTAATTCTTTGGATGTCTCTCTATCACAACTTTCACGTCCATGTATCAAGGGTGATACCATGTCAATCAAGATATCGGAAGAAGAATATCACAAAGGCATTGATGGTTGCAAGATGAATTTCCATGGGAGATTACTTTTTTCTAAAGTGGATAAGGCTATGAAGTTCAATGATCTGCGTGAAAAACTAACTTCTTTTTGGAAGCCCATTGGCCAGTGGAGAATGACTTCTCTCGGCAAAGGATACTTTGAATTTAGCTTCTCGACTCGAGAAGATTTAAGGAGTGTGCGGTCTGTTGGAACTTGGAATTTGATAGCGTGCGAATGCACGTGCGATTCCGGCAAGTGTACCGGATCGTCGCCAAGTAATAAAAGATATCGATCCCACAGAGACTGTGTTCTCGAATCGCAACTAATTATCAAATCGATTAGATCTAGACTGTTTAAAAAGATTTTTATATTTTTGAAATGGTTTTTGAATTTGAATTTAAGAGATAAAACAGAATCAAACAAAACAGAAAACAAATCTTTTTGATTTTTCAGATCTAAATGGGTTCCCAGGGATTTAGGTTACCACAAGATCGTTTACGTTATGAAGTTGATTACCCTTGTTAATTAGCGAAATTGCCTTGAAGGCGAGTTTATCCTCTGATAGCTTAAGCTCCTCTCGGGTTACAAAAGCCGTGCCCAATTGACCCGACCCTACTACTCGTGGTAGTCGATCCCATATTGAACCCTTTGCGTTTCGTGACAACTCGTTGATCCTCGAGGGACGGCTTCTAACTCTCGTGATTTCAGTCCCAAGTCTGACTCTATAGATCCGACACCTAGGTTCACCGCTAGGTTCCTCCCTAGAATGTCTAAGTCATGCAAATAACCTAAGTTCACCGCTAGGTTCCTCCTTAGAATATCTACGTCTCGCTGATAAGCGGCCGCCGAACTTTACGTGTGAAACACACTAGAAATCCTAAGTTCACCGCTAGGTTCCTCCTTAGAACGTCTACGTCACGCAAATAAGCGGTCGCCGATTTTACGATTGATTAAACACTAGAAATCAGATCTAAAGTAAATCGTAATTAACAAAGAGTTTACATCAAATTTACATCATAAACAAACTTGGGCAGAGCCCTAATCCCTAGAAACTATGCTACTACTCACGCCTTGCCATGGAGATGACAGGCATGATTACAAATAACATGAAAATAACTAAGAGAAGAAGGAGAAGAGGAGAAGAGATCCTAAATCTATGCCTAGAGTAGTAGCCCCAAAGGTCTGATCATTCCTGCCTCTGCCTGGTCCCTTATTTATAGAATTGGGCAGTTAGAGTCCTAATCCAACTCAAATTAGATCCAATTCTGTTACTTCGAGCCAAGTAATACGGCGTCACGGCCGTGATGGCTATCACGGCCTGGCCGTGACGGATTCTCGCCTTGAAAATTCTTCACTGGTTGGTCCTGTCATGGCCGTGATGTTCATCACGGCCTGGCCGTGATGGCCATCACGGCCGTGATGGCCATCATGGCCTGGCCCCGACAGCTTCGACTTGTGGTGGTTTTGGGTCACGGCCGTGATGGCTATCACGGCCAGGCCGTGACGGACTCGACTTCACCTTTCTTCTTTTTTTGGTTTTGCTCGATCATGGTCGTGATGGACATCACGGCTAGGCCGTGATGGGCTCTGTTTGGCTCATTTTCTTCAGTTTTAAAGCTCCATCTTCATCCAAACTTCATCATGGTTGATCTCGAGCAATTTACCCTTTATATCTGCAAAACAACACACGAAAACCGCCTTTACCCGTTCCAAAGGAAAATTAACCTAAAATCTAATAAAAATATGCCTAAACTACATGAAAATGCATGCAAAATGATAGACAAAGATGATGTGGAATCACACTCATCAAATCACCCTAAGCTTAAAACTTTGCTTGTCCTCAAGCAATTACTCAGAACCATAAGATAAATCAATCAAAGCATGGATAGTGAACTAAGAACCCTAGAAGCTAATCCAAGTAATAGGCATTTTTAATAAGCACTCAAGAGATAATCAAGTTCAAGTCCAATTAGAAGCTTAGGTTCTTCAAGTTCATGTCCTCACTGATTTGGGCACTCATCTCACCTCACTCAAGTGTTTTAGGGTTTATGACAATTCACTCCATTTCCTCAAGTAAAGTATTTTACCATAGGCTTGACTATTAACCAAATCTCTACTTTATTTAAGAAAACACTCAAGAATCAAGAGGTCTTTTCCTTTGGTTGTAATGTGGCCATGGGATTTATTGTTAGGTGGGAAAATCAAAGAAAGGGAATTTTCAAGAAGGCTAGATAGATTATCAAACATTACAAGGTATGACACCTTCTAAAATACCTTTTAAGGGCTTTGATTTACTTTTTCCACCTTTCTTCTTTTTCTTTTTTTTTTTCTTTTCTCACTTTCTTTGTCATCCCCTTCTCCATTTTTTTCTGTTCATTTCATTTTTTATTTGTTTGGAGAAGGGGAGATTTATAGCTCAAGAGAAATATTTTCATCCCATTCTTTTTCCAACTACCAATTACCCTTTTTGTAATACTTTAAAAGGTGCCATACCAAGCATTATTTATCAAATTAATTCATGGTACCAAGAAAAGTATTTTTTTTCTTTAGGCTCAAAATTGGGCAACTAAGGGGTAGCATTTATCATTCAAAGCTCGGGAGGCCGGAAAAATACCTAGTGCCTCAATCATTTCCAAAAATGTTTTCAGAAATTTTTAAGTTTTGAAATGGTTTCAAGTCAAGTTCTAGAAAATACAGTCCATGAGGAATTAAATCACTCTTGCACAAGAAATGGGGTAGATTTAGTGAATACCCCTTTTGGCTCAAAATCTTACATTTAATAGTTCAAAAATCAGTGAGGTACACAAGTTTAAGGAACCACATGCTAATTATCAACTATCAAATGATTATCTCAAGAATTTTTATTTTTAGCCATATCACAAGAATAATGAAAAATTGGGTTCAAAATTCACTATCTCAATTCATTTGGCTCCAAGTTTTTACAATCGGATGCATGTTCTAAGTAAGGGGAAATCTAGAGAATGTGATCATACCAATCTAAGCCTATGTGAATGCAACATGAATGCAACAATGCAAATGCAAAAATAAATACCCCTACCCCAAGCTTGATTACTTACATTGTCTCCAATGTAAATAATCAAGTCGGAGAGAGGAGAAAAATTGGAACAACTTACCGAGTCGGTAGCGGGTGTTGGCTTCACATTCCAGTCAAAATTTGGGTAGAAATTTTATCACGGCCGTGAGGGCTCATCACGGCTAGGCCGTGATCGCTTTCTGGTCCTCAGGAGTTGCCCTGTCACGGCCGTGATCTAAATCACGGCTAGGCCGTGATGCTCTCTGTGCTCTTGTTTAGTTCATCACGGCCGTGACCACTGTCACGGCCAGGGCGTGATGGCCTCTGACTTTATTTTTTTATGCTCTTCTTCTCTTTCTCAACCTGAAAACACTAGACAAACTTATTAATGATATTTTTGCCTCTTGATCTTCTCAAATTATTCAAGAGGTTGAATCAAAAACAAAAGGAAAAAGGGAAAGAAAACTTGGGTTGCCTCCCAAGAAGCGCTTATTTATGGTCTTAAGCTTGACCATACTTCCTCAAGTCAACCGGGGTCGGCTGGGAGTAGAAGTGCAGGAACACTTCTTTTCCATGGAGCTCCTTCAAATAGCCGTTTCTGCTCATACGGCCAGTAACGCTTCCGCTTTGCTCTTTTCTCTCGGAGCTTCCTAGCCTTCCTTCCTCCCGGCGGAAGTATTGTTTCTGCATGGACAGCAATTCCAACTTCACCACTGGGTGCATCTCCAACCATGCATATCTTTGGGGTTGCTTCCATGCTAAGTTCTTTCTCTACCGCTTGAGACGTTACATCAATTCTGCACACATGGCTCTCAAAAGGAGGGTTGTTACAAGAGTTAATCAACTGAAAATTTACCCTACCTTCCTCTACATTTAGAGAGAGTTTGCCATTCCTTACGTCTATTAATGCTCCAGCGGTTGCCAAGAATGGCCTTCCTAAAATGATGGGGAATTTAGAATTCCCTTTCATGTCCAATACCAGGAAGTCGGTAGGGATGAGAATTTTCCCTACCTTTACAGGGAACATTCTCTAGTATGCCTAGAGGAGTCCTAGTTGAGCCATCCGCAATTTGTAAGGGGAATTTGAATGGTCTCAACTCTTTGCTTCCCAACCTTTCCATGATAGTGAGGGACATCAAGCTCGCACTAGCCCCTAGGTCACATAAGGCTTGGTCAATTTGCACTTGTTCAATCGAGCAAGCGATGGAGAAACTACCTGGGTCTTTCAGTTTAGTAGGCATTTTAGTCTCTACATCTACTTGCTTTTTCCTGACCAACCTCTGTGGGAAAGGTATCGGGGTTAGTACGGTGGTGGAGGGACATATTTCTGCCTCTGGCTCTTCTTTTTCGTTCGTGTCCTCCTCCTGCTCCACGTCCATTTCAGCTACCCCCACCCCAAGCTTATCATCCCTCAAGTGTATGACATTGCAATGCTCATTGGGATTTGCTTGGGTTGCCCCGGAATGCACCCTTAGGTCTCGAGTACGTCTTTGGCTTGTTGGGCAATCTGGGTTTCTAGCATCTTGTTATGAGTTGCTAAGTTGTCTACCTTAGATGCTAGATCCTTTATTGCCTCACTCACTGCCCTTCCTTGTTGTCTAAACTCCTCATTCTGTTTTTGTCCGAGTTTCGACAAAACTTTCAAATAAAGTCTCGAGTTTAGATCTTTGTACCGAGGGTACCCGGTGTGGTTCTCTTATTACCTTGACCTTCTTGGAACTCATGGTTGAGCGTGTTGCTTGTAGTTGCCGTAGGAGAGGTAAGGGTTGTTCCTTCTTTGGTTGTAGGGATTTGGGGGAGCATAGTTGGGCAGCTTCGGGTTCGTATCATAGTAGTTGTTACAAGAGTTCACTTGTTCACCCGCGCCGGGATCCATGTGGGCATCCCATCATGTCATGTCCCCGCATTCCACAAATCTCACAAACAAGGTTAGTAGCACCTAATGCACTCACATTAGCTCTTTCCAGCCGATCAAAACGTTTATTAAGTGAGTCTATCTTTGACATAATAAGATCCGTGCTATTTACCTCAAACTTACCCCCCGAAATCTTGTTCAGGTTATTACCTCTTTCGGATCCCCATTGGTGGTAGTTGGTGGCGACATTCTCGATAATGTTGAATGCCTCGGTGAGAGGCCTATTCATAAACGCTCCACCTGGCCTGCAGAATCTAGTGACACCTTCGAAGAGTAGTCCAATCCGTTATAAAAGGTGTGCACTATTAACCACCTCTCGAGTCCGTGATGTGGGCACGACTCCAGCAGTCCCTTGTATCGATCCCAAGCTTCCGATAATGATTCTCCGTCTTTCTGGAAGAAGCCGGTGATCTGGGTTCTTATGTAGGCCGTCTTGGATGGAGGGAAGAATTTCTCCAAGAACGCCTGCTCCAATTGGTCCCAAGTGGTCAAAGTGTTAGTGGGGATTTGCTTAAGCCGAGGCCTTCGCCTTTCCAAAGTGAGAGATGAGGGGAACAGTCTCAAACGCACAACATCGACTGAGGCTCCATGAATCCGGATTGCATCGGTGAACTCTAAAAATGTCTCTATGTGATCGGTCGGGTCCTCCGAAGGCAATCCTCCGAATTGATGTTGCCTAATCATGTTGATTAGCATAGGCGGTATGGTGTAGTTTTCCGCCTCAATCTCTGGCCTTGCAATCCCAGTTCGCAAGCCTCTCGCATTTGGGGCTGCGTAATCCTTCAAAGGTTTTGTATCCGGTTGATTCGCCATGAGTGGAACGGGACTCAACCTTTCTCCCTCTCTTTGTTGTCTTCTACGTCTGTGGAAGGTCCTCTCGATCTCCGGATCAATCTCACTAAGGCTCCCAAGACTTAGAGATCTTTGCATATAACACAAGAGAGATGGATACAATAGAAGGAAAAGAAAATATTTTTTTTTTTTTTTGAAATTTTCAGAAATAAAAATCAAACAAAAAGAAAAGGTCCAGAAAAAAAATCAATTCAAAATTTGAATTGAAATTCGAAATGGCACAGTCCCCGGCAACGGCGCCAAAAACTTGATAGCGTGCGAATGCACGTGCGATTCCGGCAAGTGTACCGGATCGTCGCCAAGTAATAAAAGATATCGATCCCACAGAGACTGTGTTCTCGAATCGCAACTAATTATCAAATCGATTAGATCTAGACTGTTTAAAAAGATTTTTATATTTTTGAAATGGTTTTTGAATTTGAATTTAAGAGATAAAACAGAATCAAACAAAACAGAAAACAAATCTTTTTGATTTTTCAGATCTAAAAGGGTTCCCAGGGATTTAGGTTACCACAAGATCGTTTACGTTATGAAGTTGATTACCCTTGTTAATTAGCGAAATTGCCTTGAAGGCGAGTTTATCCTCTGATAGCTTAAGCTCCCTCTCGGGTTACAAAAGCCGTGCCCAATTGACCCGACCCCTACTCTCGTGGTAGTCGATCCCATATTGAACCCTTTGCGTTTCGTGACAACTCGTTGATCCTCGAGGGACGGCTTCTAACTCTCGTGGATTTCAGTCCCAAGTCTGACTCTATAGATCCGACACCTAGGTTCACCGCTAGGTTCCTCCCTAGAATGTCTAATTCATGCAAATAACCTAAGTTCACCGCTAGGTTCCTCCTTAGAATATCTACGTCTCTCGATGATAAGCGGTCACGAACTTTACGTGTGAAACACACTAGAAATCCTAAGTTCACCGCTAGGTTCCTCCTTAGAACGTCTACGTCACGCAAATAAGCGGTCGCCGATTTTACGATTGATTAAACACTAGAAATCAGATCTAAAGTAAATCGTAATTAACAAAGAGTTTACATCAAATTTACATCATAAACAAACTTGGGCAGAGCCCTAATCCCTAGAAACTATGCTACTACTCACGCCTTGCCATGGAGATGACAGGCATGATTACAAATAACATGAAAATAACTAAGAGAAGAAGGAGAAGAGGAGAAGAGATCCTAAATCTATGCCTAGAGTAGTAGCCCCAAAGGTCTGATCATTCCTGCCTCTGCCTGGTCCCTTATTTATAGAATTGGGCAGTTAGAGTCCTAATCCAACTCAAATTAGATCCAATTCTGTTACTTCTGAGCCAAGTAATACGCGTCACGGCCGTGATGGCTATCACGGCCTGGCCGTGACGGATTCTGCCTTGAAAATTCTTCACTGGTTGGTCTGTCATGGCCGTGATGCTCATCACGGCCTGGCCGTGATGGCCATCACGGCCGTGATGGCCATCATGGCCTGGCCCTGACAGCTTCTGACTTGTGGTGGTTTTGGGTCACGGCCGTGATGGCTATCACGGCCAGGCCGTGACAGACTCTGACTTCAGCCTTTCTTCTTTTTCAGTTTTGCTCGATCATGGCCGTGATGGACATCACGGCTAGGCCGTGATGGGCTCTGTTTGGCTCATTTTCTTCAGTTTTAAAGCTCCATCTTCATCCAAACTTCATCATGGTTGATCTTGAGCAATTTACCCTTTATATCTGCAAAACAACACACGAAAACCGCCTTACCCGTTCCAAAGGAAAATTAACCTAAAATCTAATAAAAATATGCCTAAACTACATGAAAATGCATGCAAAATGATAGACAAAGATGATGTGGAATCACACTCATCAAATCACCCCAAGCTTAAAACTTTGCTTGTCCTCAAGCAATTACTCAGGCCATAAGATAAATCAATCAAAGCATGGATAGTGAACTAAGAACCCTAGAAGCTAATCCAAGTAATAGGCATTTTTAATAAGCACTCAAGAGATAATCAAGTTCAAGTCCAATTAGAAGCTTAGGTTCTTCAAGTTCATGTCCTCACTGATTTGGGCACTCATCTCACCTCACTCAAGTGTTTTAGGGTTTATGACAATTCACTCCATTTCCTCAAGTAAAGTATTTTACCATAGGCTTGACTATTAACCAAATCTCTACTTTATTTAAGAAAACACTCAAGAATCAAGAGGTCTTTTCCTTTGGTTGTAATGTGGCCATGGGATTTATTGTTAGGTGGGAAAATCAAAGAAAGGGAATTTTCAAGAAGGCTAGATAGATTATCAAACATTACAAGGTATGACACCTTCTAAAATACCTTTTAAGGGCTTTGATTTACTTTTTCCACCTTTCTTCTTTTTCTTTTTTTTTTTCTTTTCTCACTTTCTTTGTCATCCCCTTCTCCATTTTTTTCTGTTCATTTCATTTTTTATTTGTTTGGAGAAGGGGAGATTTATAGCTCAAGAGAAATATTTTCATCCCATTCTTTTTCCAACTACCAATTACCCTTTTTGTAATACTTTAAAAGGTGCCATACCAAGCATTATTTATCAAATTAATTCATGGTACCAAGAAAAGTATTTTTTTTTCTTTAGGCTCAAAATTGGGCAACTAAGGGGTAGCATTTATCATTCAAAGCTCGGGAGGCCGGAAAAATACCTAGTGCCTCAATCATTTCCAAAAATGTTTTCAGAAATTTTTAAGTTTTGAAATGGTTTCAAGTCAAGTTCTAGAAAATACAGTCCATGAGGAATTAAATCACTCTTGCACAAGAAATGGGGTAGATTTAGTGAATACCCCTTTTGGCTCAAAATCTTACATTTAATAGTTCAAAAATCAGTGAGGTACACAAGTTTAAGGAACCACATGCTAATTATCAACTATCAAATGATTATCTCAAGAATTTTTATTTTTAGCCATATCACAAGAATAATGAAAAATTGGGTTCAAAATTCACTATCTCAATTCATTTGGCTCCAAGTTTTTACAATCGGATGCATGTTCTAAGTAAGGGGAAATCTAGAGAATGTGATCATACCAATCTAAGCCTATGTGAATGCAACATGAATGCAACAATGCAAATGCAAAAATAAATACCCCTACCCCAAGCTTGATTACTTACATTGTCTCCAATGTAAATAATCAAGTCGGAGAGAGGAGAAAAATTGGAACAACTTACCGAGTCGGTAGCGGGTGTTGGCTTCACATTCCAGTCAAAATTTGGGTAGAAATTTTATCACGGCCGTGAGGCTCATCACGGCTAGGCCGTGATCGTTTCTGGTCCTCAGGAGTTGCCCTGTCACGGCCGTGATCTAAATCACGGCTAGGCCGTGATGCTCTCTGTGCTCTTGTTTAGTTCATCACGGCCGTGACCACTGTCACGGCCAGGGCGTGATGGCCTCTGACTTTATTTTTTTATGCTCTTCTTCTCTTTCTCAACCTGAAAACACTAGACAAACTTATTAATGATATTTTTGCCTCTTGATCTTCTCAAATTATTCAAGAGGTTGAATCAAAAACAAAAGGAAAAAGGGAAAGAAAACTTGGGTTGCCTCCCAAGAAGCGCTTATTTATGGTCTTAAGCTTGACCATACTTCCTCAAGTCAACCGGGGTCGGCTGGGAGTAGAAGTGCAGGAACACTTCTTTTCCATGGAGCTCCTTCAAATAGCCGTTTCTGCTCATACGGCCAGTAACGCTTCCGCTTTGCTCTTTTCTCTCGGAGCTTCCTAGCCTTCCTTCCTCCCGGCGAAGTATTGTTTCTGCATGGACAGCAATTCCAACTTCACCACCGGGTGCATCTCCAACCATGCATATCTTTGGGGTTGCTTCCATGCTAAGTTCTTTCTCTACCGGAGACGTTACATCAATTCTGCACACATGGCTCTCAAAAGGAGGGTTGTTACAAGAGTTAATCAACTGAAAATTTACCCTACCTTCCTCTACATTTAGAGAGAGTTTGCCATTCCTTACGCCTATTCATGCTCCAGCGGTTGCCCAGACTGGCCTTCCTAAAATGATGGGGAATTTAGAATTCCCTTTCATGTCCAATACCGGAGAAGTCGGTAGGGATGAGAATTTTCCCTACCTTTACAGGAACATTCTCTAGTATGCCTAGAGGAGTCCTAGTTGAGCCATCCGCAATTTGTAAGGGGAATTTGAATGGTCTCAACTCTTTGCTTCCCAACCTTTCCATGATAGTGAGGGACATCAAGCTCGCACTAGCCCCTAGGTCACATAAGGCTTGGTCAATTTGCACTTGTTCAATCGAGCAAGCGATGGAGAAACTACCTGGGTCTTTCAGTTTAGTAGGCATTTTAGTCTCTACATCTACTTGCTTTTTCCCGACCAACCTCTCGTGGGAAAGGTATCGGGGGTTGGTACGGTGGTGGAGGGACATATTTCGCTCGCTCTTCTTTTTCGTTCGTGTCCTCCTCCTGGTTCCACGTCCATTTCAGCTACCCCCACCCCAAGCTTATCATCCCTCAAGTGTATGACATTGCAATGCTCATTGGGATTTGCTTGGGTTGCCCGGGAATGCACCCTTAGGTCTCGAGTACGTCTTTGGCTTGTTGGGCAATCTGGGTTTCTAGCATCTTGTTATGAGTTGCTAAGTTGTCTACCTTAGATGCTAGATCCTTTATTGCCTCACTCACTGCCCTTCCTTGTTGTCTAAACTCCTCATTCTGTTTTGTCCGAGTTTCACAAAACTTTCAAATAAAGTCTCGAGTTTAGATCTTTGTACCCGAGGGTACCCCTGTGGTTCTCTTATTACCTTGACCTTCTTGGAACTCATGGTTGAGCGTGTTGCTGTAGTTGCCGTAGGAGAGGTAAGGGGTTGTTCCTTCTTTGGTTGTAGGGATTTGGGGGAGCATAGTTGGGCAGCTTCGGGTTCAGTATCATAGTAGTTGTTACAAGAGTTCACTTGTTCACCCGGCGCCGGATCCATGTGGGCATCCCATCATGTCATGTCCCCGCATTCCACAAATCTCACAAACAAGGTTAGTAGCACCTAATGCACTCACATTAGCTCTTTCCAGCCGATCAAAACGTTTATTAAGTGAGTCTATCTTTGACATAATAAGATCTGTGCTATTTACCTCAAACTTACCCCCCGAAATCTTGTTCGGGTTATTACCTCTTTCGGATCCCCATTGGTGGTAGTTGGTGGCGACATTCTCGATAATGTTGAATGCCTCAGTGAGAGGCCTATTCATAAACGCTCCACCGGCTGCAGAATCTAGTGACACCTTCGAAGAGTAGTCCAATCCGTTATAGAAGGTGTGCACTATTAACCACCTCTCGAGTCCGTGATGTGGGCACGACTCCAGCAGTCCCTTGTATCGATCCCAAGCTTCCGATAATGATTCTCCGTCTTTTTGGAAGAAGCCGGTGATCTGGGTTCTTATGTAGGCCGTCTTGGATGGAGGGAAGAATTTCTCCAAGAACGCCTGCTCCAATTGGTCCCAAGTGGTCAAAGTGTTAGTGGGGATTTGCTTAAGCCAGGCCTTCGCCTTTCCAGTGAGAGATGAGGGGAACAGTCTCAAACGCACAACATCGACTGAGGCTCCATGAATCCGGATTGCATCGGTGAACTCTAAAAATGTCTCTATGTGATCGGTCGGGTCCTCCGAAGGCAATCCTCCGAATTGATGTTGCCTAATCATGTTGATTAGCATAGGCGGTATGGTGTAGTTTTCCGCCTCAATCTCTGGCCTTGCAATCCCAGTTCGCAAGCCTCTCGCATTTGGGGCTGCGTAATCCTTCAAAGGTTTTGTATCCGGTTGATTCGCCATGAGTGGAACGGGACTCAACCTTTCTCCCTCTCTTTGTTGTCTTCTACGTCTGTGGAAGGTCCTCTCGATCTCCGGATCAATCTCACTAAGGCTCCCAAGACTTAGAGATCTTTGCATATAACACAAGAGAGATGGATACAATAGAAGGAAAAGAAAATATTTTTTTTTTTTTTGAAATTTTCAGAAATAAAAATCAAACAAAAAGAAAAGGTCCAGAAAAAAAATCAATTCAAAATTTGAATTGAAATTCGAAATGGCACAGTCCCCGGCAACGGCGCCAAAAACTTGATAGCGTGCGAATGCACGTGCGATTCCGGCAAGGGTACCGGATCGTCGCCAAGTAATAAAAGATATCGATCCCACAGAGACTGTGTTCTCGAATCGCAACTAATTATCAAATCGATTAGATCTAGACTGTTTAAAAAGATTTTTATATTTTTGAAATGGTTTTTGAATTTGAATTTAAGAGATAAAACAGAATCAAACAAAACAGAAAACAAATCTTTTTGATTTTTCAGATCTAAATGGGTTCCCAGGGATTTAGGTTACCACAAGATCGTTTACGTTATGAAGTTGATTACCCTTGTTAATTAGCGAAATTGCCTTGAAGGCGAGTTTATCCTCTGATAGCTTAAGCTCCCTCTCGGGTTACAAAAGCCGTGCCCAATTGACCCGACCCCTACTCTCGTGGTAGTCGATCCCATATTGAACCCTTTGCGTTTCGTGACAACTCGTTGATCCTCGAGGGACGGCTTCTAACTCTCGTGATTTCAGTCCCAAGTCTGACTCTATAGATCCGACACCTAGGTTCACCGCTAGGTTCCTCCTTAGAATGTCTAAGTCATGCAAATAACCTAAGTTCTCCGCTAGGTTCCTCCTTAGAATATCTACGTCTCGCTGATAAGCGGCCGCCGAACTTTACGTGTGAAACACACTAGAAATCCTAAGTTCACCGCTAGGTTCCTCCTTAGAACGTCTCACGCCACGCAAATAAGCGGTCGCCGATTTTACGATTGATTAAACACTAGAAATCAGATCTAAAGTAAATCGTAATTAACAAAGAGTTTACATCAAATTTACATCATAAACAAACTTGGGCAGAGCCCTAATCCCTAGAAACTATGCTACTACTCACGCCTTGCCATGGAGATGACAGGCATGATTACAAATAACATGAAAATAACTAAGAGAAGAAGGAGAAGAGGAGAAGAGATCCTAAATCTATGCCTAGAGTAGTAGCCCCAAAGGTCTGATCATTCCTGCCTCTGCCTGGTCCCTTATTTATAGAATTGGGCAGTTAGAGTCCTAATCCAACTCAAATTAGATCCACTCTCTTTACTTCGAGCCAAGTAATACGCGTCACGGCCGTGATGGCTATCACGGCCTGGCCGTGACGGATTCTCGCCTTGAAAATTCTTCACCGGTTGGTCTGTCATGGTCGTGGATGCTCATCACGGCCTGGCCGTGATGGCCATCACGGCCGTGATGGCCATCATGGCCTCGCCCCCGACAACTTCGACTTGTGGTGGTTTTGGGTCACGGCCGTGATGGCTATCACGGCCAGGCCGTGACGGACTCGACTTGACCTTTCTTCTTTTTCAGTTTTGCTCGATCATGGCCGTGATGGACATCACGGCTAGGCCGTGATGGGCTCTGTTTGGCTCATTTTCTTCAGTTTTAAAGCTCCATCTTCATCCAAACTTCATCATGGTTGATCTCGAGCAATTTACCCTTTATATCTGCAAAACAACACACGAAAACCGCCTTACCCGTTCCAAAGGAAAATTAACCTAAAATCTAATAAAAATATGCCTAAACTACATGAAAATGCATGCAAAATGATAGACAAAGATGATGTGGAATCACACTCATCAGAATTTGAAGCTAGGTTTGAGAAGACTCTCACAATGGACCGCTGACTTTAATCCAAAAATCCAAAAGCAGAAACACTAAGAATGCTGGATTCAGATCTATGACTTGCCTCAAGAAAATTGGAAGCCAATAATTGTCTTTGATATTTCTTCTGGTATTGTAACTCCTATGTCCAACGATGAGATGACTCGTAAAAGACTTTATGGCCATTATGCTAGGATTTTGGTGGAGCTTGATCTCACGATGAATCTGCCTAATGAAATTACGGTTGAAAGGGAAATTTTTGATTTTTATTTGAGAATTAAATATGAAAAATTGTCATACTTATGTGGCTTCTTTCAATCAATTGGATAATCCATTGATCAATGCAACAAGAAAGAAAGTAAATTGGTTTCCAAGAATCAATCTTTGTCTAACAAAGGCAATGTTGCAGTTGCTTAGACTTAGGTTCGTACATCTATCAAGCCTGTTAGTAATGAAGTGGATGCTGACAAGCAAGATTCTGCTGTGATGGCAATGGAAGCAGGTGTTGACTCAGGGAATAAGGATGGATCTTATGGATCAAGTAGATGGCACAAATTTATGTTCTGATGGTAACAAAGTTGATAATACTGGCCTAGATGGTAACACAACAGATGCTGATAATCATATCACTGATGACAACAAAGAAGGGGAGCATGTGCTTAATGATGTTGATGTGATAGATAACACAGTTAACTTAAACTATGATAATGCTGGTTCAGGAAATGCTGATGATGATGCCTCTGTAGAAACCATCTATGATGAATCTCATGAGGTTGTGTAACATCCGTATTTTTAAGACTTTGTTTACAAGTTTAAGACGTTGATTAGATGTATAATATGCATGTCTAAGTATTGAAACCCTTGGATGGAAAGTACGCGATCAAACGACTTCGAAATGAACGAAAATAGAAATTAGGGATTCTGTCCAACACAGCACACTCAAGCGTGTCTGTGCTGACGCTTGAGAGCAGACATGCTCAAGCGTGTTTGTGCTGGCGCTTGAGAGTAGACACGCTCAAGTGTGGCAGTTCTCACTCTCAAGCGTGGACTGTCAACCAGACAAGATGTGATTTGACTTTATACGTGGAAAGTTGTGATTGGCGCGTGGACGGTGGGGGCGGTGACCCAACGAAAAACCAGAGGCAGAGAGTGAGTTGAGAGGTCAGAGGAGAGGTTCCTACTTTCGGTCTTGGTTCCGATCAATCCGTTCATCCTAACTCAATTTCGATTACACCATTGTGATCGTGGCGACGACGTCTTCTTATCCCTAGCTTTATTTTCTCATATAGGCTAAGGTAAACCTATGCCCTTATTCTGGATGTGGCAGATTTGTGAGGCGTAGGGGAGTGTTCGTTTCGTTTCTCTAAAGCTAGCCTAAGACATCTCAGGTGGTAGAAAGAAGCCACCTATCGTTGGAAATGGCTAAGTAGCATATTTTACAATAATGTCGTAGGGCGACCTCAACCCTACTAGTGAGAGAATAATTGACAATGTCAATATCACATTGACGACTACCTAGTGGTACCAATGATGATATGGAGATTGTATGTTTATCTCCGTTAGGTTAAATTTGAAATATTCGAGGTTGCATGACTTTGCCTATTGAGCTGCTTGTTTTGTGTTGTTTAGATTAACATGCTATTTTTGGTTAATTATGTCTATTTAAATATTTTATTATTTTTAACATGCTTGGTGTGGTAATATGCTTTGTTTCCATAAACATGCATAGTTGGTTCCTAGGCATTGATATATGATATTTTGGAGTGATGCTTGTTGGGGAGTGTATGACGTATGACTTAATTGTGCCTAACCTAATTAATTAATTAATATTTTATTGATGATGAGATTGATGATATGATATGACTTGAGATATTGTATGAGATGATGATGGAAGGTTGAGGCACTAGATTATCACCCAATACGAGTCAGTGACACTCATATAGATGCATCGTGTTAATCACAACCATGTGGGTGGAACACACGGGGTCGGAGTATCGGATCACAGATACCGGAGTCATGGGTGAGTGCCCTGCGGACGATGAGGTTCGAGGAAGACTACCATGATATTCCCGTAGTCCTTGCTGAGCCTTCCTATATTTATATTGTGCAACTATAGTGTCATGCTTTGCACGAGCACCCTAGCGGGAACTGGGGTGTGCACCGACGTGTACTGTGCAGCTGTAGTGTCATTGCTTTGCATGAGGACCCTTACGGGAATGGGGGTGTGCACCGGCGTTTAGGGACGAGCTGCTTGGACGACTGACTAATATCCTAGATCAGACAAGGGATGTGTGACAGGATTGAGGTGGCCACGTCAGCATACAGGACCAGTTGCATTAGCACGAAAGGTAGATGAGAATAACATGCCTCGAGGATGCTTGTTATTTATATATGTTTACTCTGTGATGCATGTTTGTGTGCTATTATTGTTTATATGCTATGTATCCTTTTCCATATATGATGGTTGCTAGTTTCTTATCTCCCTGTTTCTTTCTTTGTATGTGTTGACTTATTGTTTCGCGAGCAGATTCAATTATCCAGGATGCCGCACCTCGACCATCCGTGGATGACCAGCCTTCCAGGGATCCCATTGATGGGGACCCTTGAGTTCACGTACTTGGACGATAACGGGTGGCTAGTGGACCCGGTTACCCGATTCGTAGTTTACACGGGTCCAGTTTCTGTTTATGTCCGGATGGGAGACGTGCCACACTTCGAATTTGTCGGGACTTTTCGTTTTGGCCAGTCTTTTCCGTTTCCCATCTACTTTCCAGAACCCATGCCACCTGTGCCGCCTTTGCCGCCTATGCCGCCGATGTATCCCTGGGCAGCTCAGGGCTCTGACATGGTTGTTCCTGATATCGATCGCGCTCCAAAGGTACGTCAGGGTGTTGCACGTCATAGTGCTCTTTATCGATGAAGATTTCAGTGTTGTCCACGAGGGAGTACTTCCAGCAGTAGAAGAGGAACTGCATCAGGTCCCTCCAGACCACCACAACAGAGACACCGAGGAGCACAGGGAGAGGGAGTCAGGGTAGTTCTAGCAGTCCAGGCTAGGATTGGTCAGTGTGTGCTTTATAAATATAGGTGGTGAGTGTGAGCCCAGTTTTGATGTATTTTGAGTGGGGCTGGGGTGTGGAGTGTTAGTGAGATTATCTTTCCTTGGACTTTGATGTATTTTCTTTTATGACGGTCTGTATTATGGGGATCCTACTGACGGGATATCCTCTACGTGCAGTACGTTTGTATTATATATACATATGCGTGTTGTGATGCTTATATTTCTGTTCTTAACATTTAAAGTTTTCATATATCTGTTGTTTTTTGTACGTACGTATAACGCTAATATCATGATTAAGTTTTAGTTAATTAGGTTTTCTTTATTGGGGCATCGGGGTTGTCTCAGGTTGTTTCACCCATTAGGAATAACTCAAATGCTGGGGATGTGTTGATAATAATATGGATGAAATAGTTCCAGATTCATTGCAGGGTAGAAGAGATATTAATGCTATTGTCTCTTGTATGGATCTTGGTACTCCCGAGTTTGGTTCCAATGACAGCTTTCATAATAGTGTTGTTAGGAAGGACATTAGGTTGTTATCAAAAATTTGGAGAGAGGATGAGGAAGAGGATATTGAAAATCACTCTACTTCTAATTTGGATAATGACAAGGAAGATGAGGCTTTTATTAAAGTTCTCTCAAAGTCTCAGAGAAAGGAGTTAAGAAGAAATAAGAGGACTATGGCCAATAAGGAACACAATCTGATCTAGGGCAGGTCATAAACATCTTACTTAATGAGGATCATTTATTGGAATGCTAGGGGTCTTGGCAATGAGGTAACTAGGTTGATTTTAAAAGTTTATACATTAATCACAAACCAGATTTGTTGTTTCTCTCTGAGCCTGGGATTGCTCCTGATCAGGTTCCTTAATCATTTTGGAATAATCTCCATATTAAACCTTTCATTGTCAATAGGAGAACTAAACAGTTTCCTAATCTATAGGGAGTGTGTAAATACTCTCTTTATCCTGTTATTATTTCTGTTTTAGCTCAGGCACTTCTCATATGTCAAGAAGTCTTTGGCTTGAGTTGGCCTCTTTGCAGGAAGATCATCCAGGACCATGGTGTTTCATAGGAAATTTTAATGCCATCATTGGTGCTCATGAAAAGGAGGGTGGCCGCCTTCCTCTTCAAGTGTCTTGTGATGAATTTAAGGCATGGTCTGATAGCTGCAACTTGACTCATGCTTACAAGAGGAGCTGGATTCACATGGACTAATGGTAGGAAAGCCAATGCTCATTATGAAAAAGGATTGGACAGAGATATTAGTAATGATGCAAGGTTATCATTTTGGACTTCTTCCTCTTGTTGAACATTGACCAGAAGCTAGTCTGATCATCATCCCCTTCTTTTTATTCTCAAAAGAAGCATTAAATCTCATCCATCTCCTTTTAAGTTTCATCAAATGTGGATGGAGCATCCTGACTGCCATAGATTACTTGCCGAGGTTTGGAAAAATGAATTTTTTGGTTGTCAAATGTTTGTCCTTTCCCAAAAGTTGAAAGCTCTCAAGTCTGAACTGAAACATTGGAACAAAATTGTTTTTGGTGATGTTAATCTTAAAGTGGAGAATGCTTTGATGATAGAATCCAGAATCAGATTTCTGTGAATGTTTTTTTGATGAATTGCATATTCAAGAACAAAAGGCTCACCTTGATCTGTAGTAAGCTTTGATCTATCGAGAGCAGTTCTGGACAGAAAAAACAAAGATTAACCAGCAACTAATGGAGACAGAAATACAGGTTATTTTCATCGGGTTGCTAAAGTAAGAAATGCTTCTACAAGAATGACAATGCTTAAAAGTGGTGATTCAATTCTGGATGATGATTCTGCTATTGAACAACATGATCTTCAATTCTATACATCCCTTTATGCCTCAGATAACATCTGTATTCATAATGATCTCATTGAGAATGTTATTCCTTCCATAGTTTCTGAACAAGACAACATTATGCTCTCTAATCTGCCATCCTTGGAAGAAATTAAAAGTGCGGTTTTTTCTATGTGTGGTAGCAGTGCTCCTGGCCTTAATGGGTTTGGAGGTTGCTTCTACCAACATCTTTGGGATATAGTGGGGTTGGATGTCTGCAAGTGTTGTTGTTCTTTTCTCTGAATTTGTTACTTCCCAATCTCAATTCCAACTTAGTTGTTCTAATTCCTAGACATCTGGGTGCTGATAAAATTGAAAGCTTCAGGCCATTTGCATTGGCTAATCCCCACTTCAAGATTATAACCAAAATATTGGCTGATAGGCTATCATCCGTTGCTTCTAAGGTCATCTCAGTTCAGTAAAGAGGCTTCATAAGGGGTAGGCACATTTCTGACAGCATCTATACAACCTCTGAGGCTGTCAACATGCTTGAATCTAAAACTTTTGGAGGTAATGTTGCTCTTAAGTTTGATATTAAAAAATCATTTGATATTATTTACTGGAAGTTTTTGATTAAAGTCTTGAAATCCTTTGGTTTTAATGATAAATTGTGTGATTGGGTTAAGATAATTCTCCACTCCAAGCTTTCATTTTCAGTAAATGGTAATCCCGTTGGATTCATATCTTGCATGAGAGGCGTGAGGCAAAGAGATCCACTTTCTCCTCTCCTTCTTTGCCTTGCAGAAGATGTTCTTAATAGAAGCATCTCCCATTTAATTAATTCAGGACTTCTGACGCCTACGAAAGGTCCTAGGGGCTTCTAATCTCCTAGTTACATCCTCTATGATGATGACATTCTAGTATTTTGTAAAGGGACAAAGAGGAATTTGGTGAATTTGATGTTTTTGTTTCATTTGTATGAAGCTTCAGGACAATCACTTAGCTATGATAAATGTAAGTTTTACACATGGGAGATTCCCTCTAGCAGAATTATTTCTATCAGCAGAATCCATGGTTTCTTAGCAGGGGAATTACCTTTTACTTACCTTGGGGTGCCTCTCTTCAAAGGTAAGCCAAAGAAGAGGCGTTTGCAGCTCATTGCAGGCATAATTACCTCCAAACTAGAATCTTGGAAGGTCTTTTTGTTGTTATTCACGGGGAGAGTTTAACTTGTCAAATATATAATCCACTGTATGATATCTTATAGTTTTCAAGTTTATGCTTGACTAATTGCTATGTCGAAATTGCTTGACAAAAAATAAATTTATATGGTCTGGAGATGTTTTGGTCAGAAAGGTTTCTTTAGTGTTGCTTAGCACATAGTCTGCACTCCATTTAATGAGGGTGGGTTGGGCTTAAGGTTTCTATGGTCAATAAATGAAGCTGCTATGTTGAAATTAACATGGGAACTGCTGTCCTCTTCTAATCAATGGGCTGGATTGGTTAGATCAAGGTTTATAAGGAATAATGCTCCTCTAGCCTACTATGTTCAATCATCTGTTTGGCCAGCTCTTAGAACCTATTATAATAATGTTGTCCATAACAGTACTTGGCAGATTGGTGATGCCACCTTAATCAACTTTTGGAAGGATAATTGGCTAGGACAACCATTGGTTGATCTGATGCAGATTCCAATTGGTATTCATAATTCTTTGCAGGCTCGAGTTTTTGGTTTTTTATATTAACAAAATAGTTGGTTAATTCCAAATGTCATAACTAGAAGGTTTCCAATCTTGGCAGCCGATATCTCTACAGTTCCTATCCCTACTTACTGTGATGTAGATCACTTAGTTTGGAATGGTACTGACTCTGGATTCCTGAATTTTAAAGAGACATTCTTGCATCTTAACCCTCCTAAACCTGCTGTTTCTTGGAGTTTGATTTGGAATGGTTCTATTCTTCCTTCCAAGTCCTTTCTTGCTTGGAGGCTCTTGCATAATAGACTTCCCACATATGAAAATCTAAGAAAAGGGGTTGTACTATTGTATCCATTTGTAGCTTATGTGACTTGACTGATGAATCTTCTCAGCATCTCAACATTGTTTAGGTCATTTGGTCTTGCAGGAATAAGAACAGATTTGAAAATGGATCTATTCCTTTAAGATCAGCAGTTAATATGGCATCTGCTTCCATTTTTATCTCTATGAATTTATCTAAAGGCAATATGTCATCTTCTATCATGGAGTTCTCTATCTTCATGTTCTTTAAAGTTACTGGTCATCCTCCTAAAGCTTCTCTATTAGGAAGGTTAACTAGTATCCTCCTGCTTGTGGCTAGTTTAAATGCAATGTTGATGGCTCAGCTAGAGGTTGTTCCGGACCAGTTGCAGGTGGAGGTATCTATAGAGACAGTCATGCTGCTATCCTAGGCTGTTTTGCATCATACATTGGGTTTACTTTTTCTCTCCCTGTTGAGCTCTTGGCTTCCATGATTGCTATTGAAATTGCTCATCAAAGAGCCTGGAATAAACTCTGGTTGGAATATGATTCAAAGATGGTAGTTTAAACCTTTTCATCCTTTGATTTAGTCCCTTGGAAGCTTAGAACAAGGTGGAAGAATTGTGTGACACCCTCTACCTAGAAACTGTATTATATAAATAATAAATAAAAAAGATAATGTTTTTGTGGAATAAAAACGTGGATTCTAGAAAGCCTTTTTCACAAAACATAGTTGAGAGCATCACATCATAAAACTAGAATTTAACTAAAGGAGTAAATAAAAACATTATCAATAATCATGAAGTTTATTTGGAAACATAATGATAGTAAATTAACCCCCTGACCTGATGCCACATACATCAGAGCTTTACAATTCCGATACAATATAAATAACAATGTTTCAAAAGTGAAAACATAAAACACTAAGATAACGTGCAATCCAACCGTCTCCAACAGCTACATCACGACACTCCGTAGAAGGCTTCCCACCACTACACATATATTCCTGTAGATTCCTCCTTCTCTGTCACAAGACTAAAAATGTTGCGTGAGTGAGAGATCATGTTCAAACCTTATGAAGAGAAGAGACAGTAACCAAGACAGTATGCATACACAATGACATAACCTTAGCATACTATCCACCATACACACATAAACACACAACATATCAAATTACATTATATCATATAAACAACTCATGCTATGCGATGCAGTGTTACTCCACTACTCTGTTATGCATGTGGATCCATAACTATCACAGGAAGACAACTTCAGAGTTACATATCCATATTGGCCAATAAGAACCAACGCCGGCAGTTCACCAAACTATGGGTGAACCCCTTGGATAGTCGATGTGTTGGACCATAAGCACTCACACTCACTCACGGTGCACACACATATAAAGAATAGAAATATTAAGAAAGATGAGAGAAAGAGAGTTAGAGAAGAATATGAAAACTAAAAATTTTATTCTTCCCACTCCAATCACACACACTTTCACTTCACCACTTATGTTAATTCACATATACACCGTGTCTATTTATAGACTTACACATACACTAACTAACTCACCTAATAGCCACTGACTAATCACTTTAGTTACAACAAAGTAATCACACTTTAACAAAGACAAACTGAATTTGAATTACATTCCAACACACCCCCGCAATTCAAATATTCAACATACACTATTTTTTATTACACTAAATTTGCATTTTTATAATGCACACATTTTTTAACACTAACACTCTTGTATCCTCCTGGATTCTATGTAAAATTCAACAAGAATTGGGTTTGACCCATTTGGTCATCAGGCAAACAAATTGACCCAAGTTGGCCTTTGTCACCATGCTGAAAATTCAATTCCCTTTAATCCCTAATTTGGGGCTTGGCCGAGTAGGACAAAACCTTCACACACTTTTTGAAATGCACTTTGATGAGATCTAGAGACCTGGGCTTGGCCCATTAGTTCACAATTTTGTCCTAATTTTCGAAATACTAAATCTGCCCCTATCATCTTCTTCCTCACATCACATAGCAATTGCCTCACCTTTCCAGCAGTACACCACGACATCTCACCGGCGAATGTCCAATGAACAGCCGCATGACTGGCTCGGTCCGGCGGTTCCGGTGATACTACGACCGGAAGCTCCACTTCAGACTCCTAGGAAACCACCAACGATGTAACAGCCCGATTCTCGGATACGTTGTATTAACGGTAAAGATATATCTATTTATATTTTTTTTGAGACCTAGGAAATGATTTTGGAGGAAACAAAATCATATATATAACCTACTCTATGGTAGAAAGCTTTAGTTAAAATATGGGTTTAAAGCTCAAACGAAAACCGATATGCGTTTTTAACTGACAATATAATTTTATACTGGCAGAAAACCCTAATTTGACCCGAAACTTAAAATTCGTAGATTTTTTATATTTTTTACGTGAGGAATTCTAATTTCCAAATTTCTGATTAGAAATAAAATATTATGTGTATTTGGACGAATTTTGGTGAAAGTTCGAACGGAAAGCAATCGGTGTTTTCACTGACAGTAAGATTTTAATGATCAGAAAACCTAATTTTGACTCGTGAACAAAATGCTTTATATTTAAATAATATTTCCAACGAGTTTTGTTAGTTTGAAAATTTTCAACCAAAAACGAAATGTTACGCTTTTATTCTAGCGTAAAACCCTAATCAGGAAAACCGACAGAATCGGCAACGGAACTGTAGAGATATAACAGAACAGCAGAGGCGCTGAGCTATGGGATGACTAATCAAGAATTTATGATGCAATTAATGTTAGAAATTATGAGCTTTTAAGTGAAATGACCAAAATGCCCTTTTAGCTTAACCTAACCGATGTTTAGTTAAAATTCTAACCATGGTTAAGAAACCATGGTTAATTGTTGTGGACCAAAATCAGCCACACCTTCATTTAATTTGAGCCACATGTTTATTAACCATTGTTATCAAAGTAACCCTAGTTAAGTTAATTATTAACCATAGTTAATCATATATTAATTAAATAATCACAAAACCCATTAATCTAAAAGCTAAAAACCAAACAATGCCTAAGATTTTCCAGATAAAAATCTCCTCAAAACTGTGTCCTCCCCTCCCCATTTCACTCTTCATCTTTTTCATTCTTCTTCTTCTTCTTCATTTTCTTCACAAACTCCATTATCATCTTCAAAAGCTTCAAGTGTTTCCATTGAAGAAACTTGCCAAGATCATCAATCTCCTTCTTCTACTTTCCTAACTTGAGGTAACAAGATCATCTCTTCCATTCTTAAGCTTTTGTTCTTCATATTTCACGAGTTTCCATCTCTAGATCTAGAACTTTAAATAATTCTAGAAAATTGTCAAAAAATCATAAAAAGGTGAAACCAATTTCTATGATCTAGTTATGATCCCTACTTTCATTATCCAAGAGCATGTCATCAAAAACATTTTCCTTCCCTATTTTATTTAAATGGCCGAAACCCTCTAGAAAGTGGGTTTCTTGATTTTGTTTGATTTGTGAAATCTAATGATTGGTTCAAGCTCTCTAATGCTTATGTTATCTAAATCCAAGAGTTTGAATCAAAAGGAATTTTCTAACCTATTTTGCTATAGGAAGCCGAAACCCTAAGAGAAAAAGATTGGATTATCTTTGTTCAATCTTAGGCTTAAGATAATTTATATTGTCTATATGATGCCTTAGTATCCTTAATCCAAGAGATTGAGAAGTTTGAAAATCCTTGCCAATTTCATCATACATGACCGAAACCCTAACCAATCTGGTTAGAAGATTTTGTTTCATATTTTTGAATTATAGCAATTTATCTATGTTAGCTAATACCTTAGGAACTAACAACCAAAAGATTAGAATGAGAAAATGATCCTAGCCCTAATTTGAATTGAATGGCCGAACCTAGCTATACTAGGATTAAGGGTGATTTTGTTAATTAATTATAGTTATGTTTTTTGGTTCAAGGTGAAACTATTAAGCTGTGGTGTGATAGCGAGGAACGTCGAGTTCCGGATCTCGGTGCTAACTCAGGTGGGGGAAAGAACCAATCAACCATCAGAATCGATAAGTAGTATATCCTATAACAATTGTGTAGGGCGACCTAAGCCCTACTAGTAGTCGAGTAATCGACAAGACCAAAATCACATTGGAAACATTTTCTGTAAAACCAATGGTGATTTGGGGATTGTAGGTTTATCGACTTTATGATGATTTTATCTTATGTAAGGTTGATTGAATTTATTATTATTGAATTGCTTATGTGATATTTTTTGGTATTTGAATATTTCCTGATATTGTGTGATGCATGATCTGCCTGGTTTTTAATACTATGCTTAGTTGATTTTAAGCAAGGATATATATTGTTCGGGAGATGATTGTTTGGGTGAGAGAATGAATTAACATAGAGGTGGCTAGCTTAATTAGTTATCTAATGGATGAGATGTGGCATAGAATGTGAGGTGAGGCTATGATGCGAGCTTGAGGTACCGGGTTGATATTGATACGAGACAATGAGATTCATATAGAGGCTTTGGTGTATATACTTTTTTAGTCCATGACGCGTTGATCTGATTTATCCTATCAAAAGGTAGAAATTCACTATATCGAGTTCTAACCTATAAGAAGATAGAAGAGCACTAAACAAAATCCTATCTTATCAAAAGATAGAAGAGCACTGTACCGGATCCTATTTATCGAAAGATATAAGTGCACTATGCCGAGTCTTATCCTATCAAAAGATAGAAGTGTACTACACTGAGTTCTTTGCATCTGACTACCATGGATTACTGACGAATATGAAAGGAATAGAGACATTTATGTTAGCATAAGTATTTAGATGGCACGATTTGAGGGTAGAGGAGAATATCATAATTTGAGGATGATTGCTAATTATGGGTGGTAAGTTTCTGTGACATTTATTGTATGATATACTACGACTCTTTTCTATTTTATGATGATAGAAATGTTTCTTATCCCCTGTATGCTTTCTGTGTGTGACATTTTATTTTATTATGGGATTGTACAAGAAGACCCTGTGGCGGAGCTGAATGAGGAGGAGTTGGATGGAACTCCTTATGAACCAGAGGCAGGAGGTCGAGCTGTGATCCATGGTGATCAGAGTATAGATAGTATGGCCAGTGTGTCTAAGAAGTATTTTTATATGTTTCCGCTAAGTATGACTTTTAGTTAAGTTTATGCTTGTGAGGGATCCTATTGAGACGATACCCTCAACAATGTTTTGTAATATGTATAAGACATATGGCTGTTTTTACAATATAATTATGGTATGAAGTTTCAAGTAATTGAAGTTTGTATGCTCCTTAACTTAAGTTTTTAATTTTTACGTCTTTTCATGTTAAGCGAGTGACTAAGGAATTAATTAAGAAGGCTTTAAACTACTAAAACACCGGGTCACAACAGGGTGTCTCAAACGGCCACTTCTTTTATGACGTGGCGATCTGGTGACGGATGCCTTCACCCATTGTCCGAATATCACTCTTATTACATCCACTTCTGCTCTCTTCAACCGCAAAAGGCCCTTTTACCACCATAGGCGGGTGCGTTTTCGGTAGCTCTGCTCTCTCTGATGTCGTCGCTGCAAGTGCTTCGTCAGTCTTCGCTTGAGATTCCTTGTCCGGTGACTCGCATGGTTTATTCGAGACCCAACACTTCGTCTTCACTGGCAGCTTCAGCAGTGGCGGTGGCGCTTGCAAATTATGTGGGGGAAGGATCTTTTCACCCACCGTCCGAATATCACTCTCTGCCTGTTCCGGCAGTGGTGGCTTTGGTGGTGGAGATTTGACCGAGCTCCGTCGAAACCCTATCATATTCACTTCATCTCTCCCAATCTTGTTCCCTTTCTCCAGCTCCGGCACTGCCGTCTCGGTCACCATCTCCGTCGACTCCGATTCCAGAGTGTACCACAGAGGAGCAAGTGAAGTTTCAACACCATGTTCTTCACCTTCTTTCTTCTCGCGCCAAACAAATACCTCTGGAAATTCCGGCGACCTCCTGATCGGCAATGCGTCCTCCAGGACACTGAGTGGTCCTTCATCAGAATCATCATCGCCCCACAAACTGAACGTCAACCCATACACTCTTGCAACTTCGGAAACTCATCGGGTCCTCGCCTGACCCGAACCACTAAGGATGTCTCCTTCTTCTTGAACGCTTCCTGAAGTATCTTCAATTTCTTTGTTATCTTTCTTTGATTCTGATTGACTCAATTTGGAAGCCTCCTCTGTTTTAATTTCTGCGTTCTCTGCCTCTAGTTTCCTCACATCTGCACTTGCACAGACCACTTGACTTTCTCAAAGCATTCTCCATCTCTGTTTCCTTTTTGCACTCAGTAACAAGCATTTTCTTGATTTTCTTCTTGGCTGCAAAACCTTTCTTCATTTTAGCAGCACCACCATGAACTTCATTCAAAATGTCCTATGCTTCTTTGGCATTCTTGGCAGTGGAGATTTTCTCAATATTGGCCTCATCCTTGTCGTCGCTGATGTCGTCGCTGCAAGTGCTTCGTCAGTCTTCGCTTGAGATTCCTTGTCCGGTGACTCGCATAGTTTATTCGAGACCCAACACTTCGTCTTCACTGGAAGCTTCAGCAGTGGCGGTGGCGCTTGCAAATTATGTGGGGGAAGGATCTTTTCACCCACCGGCCGAATATCACTCTCTGCCTGTTCTGGCGGTGGTGGCTTTGGTGGTGGAGATTTGACCGAGCTCCGTCGAAACCCTATCATATTCACTTCATCTCTCCCAATCTTGTTCCCTTTCTCCAGCTCCGGCACCGCAGTGTCGGTCACCATCTCCGTCGACTCCGATTCCAGAGTGTACCACAGAGGAGCAAGTGAAGTTTCAACACCATGTTCTTCACCTTCTTTCTTCTCGCGCCAAAGAAATACCTCTGGAAATTCCGGCGACCTCCTGATCGGCAATGCGTCCTCCAGGACACTGAGTGGTCCTTCGTCGGAATCATCATCGCCCCACAAACTGAACGTGAACCCATACACTCTTGCAACTTCGGAAACTCATCGGGTCCTCGCCTGACCCGAACCACTAAGGATGTCTCCTTCTTCTTGAACGCTTCCTGAAGTATCTTCAATTTCTTTGTTATCTTTCTTTGATTCTGATTGACTCAATTTGGAAGCCTCCTCTATTTTAATTTCTGCGTTCTCTGCCTCTAATTTCCTCACATCTGCACTTGCACAGACCACTTGACTTTATCAAAGCATTCTCCATCTCTGTTTCCTTTTTGCACTCAGTAACAAGCATTTTCTTGATTTTCTTCTTGGCCACAAAACCTTTCTTCATTTTAGCAGCACCACCATGAACTTCATTCAAAATGTCCTATGCTTCTTTGGCATTCTTGGCAGTGGAGATTTTCTCAATATTGGCCTCATCCACACATTGATGGATGATGAAGAGAGCTTTGTAGTATCTCTTTTTTTAAGCACCATCTTCCACATCTTGAACTCCTTCTTGCACCATCTCAAGCACCTCATAGAAATTAAAAATGTTCTCCATCTTCACTACCCATTGATGGAAGTTCTTGCCATCAAGAACTGGTAAAGGGATTGATAAATCCCCACTCACAATCTCTTCAATTTCCGCATCCATGGACCCATAGTCACAACTCCTAATCTTGTAGCTTTAGATACCATGTTGGAACACAAGCACTCACACTCACTCATGGTGCCCACACATAGAAAGAATAGAAATATTAAGAAAGATGAGAGAAAGAGAGAATTAGAGAAGAATATGAAAACTGAAAATTTTATTCTTCACACTCCAATTTTACACACACTTTGACTTCACCACTTATGTTAATTCACATCTATACCATGTCTATTTGTAGACTTACACATACACTAACTCACCTAATAGCCACCGACTAATCACTTTAGTTATAACAAACTAATCACACTTTAACAAACACTAACTAAACAACACATATTTGAATTACATTCCATCACGATGCACCTTACTCTCGGATGTACCACCACGGGGCGCACGATCCACCTAGATGAATCACCGCGGATGGTCAGATCACCTTACTCTCGGACGACCTCCCCTATGTTGCAGTTTCCCCCACTAACATTTCCTATGCGTGAATGCATGTGTGTCAACGAACAAATAAACAATAATAACCACCACCTCCACTTTGACCATTAAGCATCAAAGTTTAACACCATCAACACCTTGACCAATAAGCATCAAGGTTTATCAACAACAACACCTTGACCAATAAGCATTTAGGCAAATTTGACCAATAAACATCAAAGTCAAGTTTGACCAATAAGCATCAAAGTTTAACAACATCAACGGGTGGTAACTCATCGTTATCGTCTTGACCAACATTAGCAATCATTAACATTGATCAACAAAAACATTCCTCAACGAGGATAACAACAACATCGACATAGTATATCTTTTTTTTTTATAAAAGGCTAAGACGTGCAAAGGCATCACAATAGAGAAATTGATCCCAACTAGGTTGGCACCAAAGACCATACCCATCATCTGCAGCACACCTAAAATATATTAATAAGATTGAAAAGATAAATACAAAAGCATGGGGGGACTAAAGCCAAGACCCATGGAAGAATCAAAATGAATTTCTGAATCTAAAATTAGGCAAGCCTAATTTATTTCTAAAAAAATCCTATCTAATAAAATTAGGAGGCAAATCCCACCAAAAAGAACCCTGGTTCTCAACTCCAAAAGCTGCTAGCTTGTCTGCACAAGTGTTTCCCTCTCTAAAGATATGAGAAACTCTGAATTGCATTTTAGAGACCTGTACCAAACAGTTTTTCCATCTATTTCTTAGTGACCAAGGCACAATATTAGAAGAAGAGAAGACCTGCACAACCAACTGAGAGTCATATTCTAGCCATAATCTGGTCCAACCCCTCTCAAAAGCAGCTTCTATAGCAATCATTGCAGCAATCAACTCAGCATGAAGAGCAAAAGAAAGGCCAAGATACCTAGAAAAGCAACCCAGAATAGCTCCTCTATAATATCTAAGAATACCAGCACTAGCAGCATGACCTGGCGATCCTCTAGACGACCCATCTATGTTGCATTTGAACCAGAAGCAAAGAGGAGGGATCCAGTCAACCTGCTTGATAGATGGAGCTTTATTCGGGTGAGCATCGACATAGTATATCATTATCAAGATATCAACAACAAATCAATATTAACAAACAAGGAAATAAACCACCATCATCATAGCTACAACGAGGTAAAACACACACAATCGTACATCCCATTACAAGTTATTATTATCAACATCACTAACAACAATCTATCTTAACTATTGTTGTTAGCATCCTCATTTAGATCATTGACTTAATATGAAAATATAGACCTCAATGTCTTTATTAAGATTAATAACTTAGATTTATTAGCTATCATCGAAATCAAATTCTTTCACTAACTCTTCTTTAAAATCTACAACATAAGATCTATTAACTAACTTTATTTTAAAATCTATAAGATAAGATAAAAAATAAATAATCTTAATTATCTAATAATATCCTAAAATATCTATATCATATCAAGTTGTCATAGCATTTAGGCCTAAACTATCATTCATATAATTGAGTAACACTCAAGATCAAAGCCTATGTGTTCTTGAATCAATCCTTTGGATAATTTACCTCACTCCTCATATCTACCTTCATATTTTATGAATTTCCATTAACCTAAAATTATATTCTTATAACTTAAGGCTAATATAACGTCAATTTTCAAGGCTTAATCAACATAAGCATTAACAAATCATATCATCAACAAGAATCATGCCAAAACAACACTATAACATACACTCATATCAACCACCACTAGAGCATCTTCACACGTATTCACACAACTGAATCCATTTGTTCATCATTAAGGTTCATTACTCCTACAATGAATATGACATATTAGAATCACAAACATCACAAATACACTTTTATGCATACAAAGATTCACCAATCAATCAAAGTAAGCACAAAAGCACAAAGAGGAATTATGTGAAAACCCCTAACCATCTAAATTCTCTCTCAAATCCTATATAGAATAAACACTCTCTCCCCCATACCTGAAATTAGATTTCGCAGCACATGGAAAAGAGGAGAATGGATGTTCCACAATTTCGTTTGAATGCTTCTTCACCACGGCATGAAAACAACGAGAGACACCCGAAATCAATCTTAATTCCAAGAAAACTCAAAGGAGAAGTAATAAGAACATAGGAAATGTTTATTACCTTTATTTGAGACCTATGGAGACTGAAAGGAATGAATAGAAACACTAGCAAGAGGACTCCATAGCAAGAACAAAGTTCTCATGGTAGAAGATGGAGAAGGACGATGAACGAGAGCAATTTCCTTCAAGAATTCTTAAGAGAAACCAAGGGAAAACCTAAGAGCTGAAGAGAGACAACTTTTCTGAGTCTTGAGTCGTGGGAAATAGGGTTTAGGTAGAGTCTTACGTTATAAAAACGAGTTAGGGTGTAACGGGCTCCTATTTCAGTCCAAACTGCGTACATTTTGGTATATTGCACATATCTTGAGCTACGAGTGTCTGATTGATGCATTCTTGGCGTCGTTAGAAAGCTTAGAGAAATATCTACAATTTAATATTTCTTGATCAAAGCCTAAATCAACCTCTAAAATGGTCAAAAATGTGATGGAAGTTCAGAGACAGATTTGGTAGCTATACTAGGATTAAGGGTGATTTTGTTAATTAATTATATTTATGTTTTTTGGTTTAAGGTGAAACTATTAAGCTGTGGTGTGATAGCGAGGAACATCGAGTTCGGGATCTCGGTGCTAACTCAGGTGGGGGAAAGAACCAATCAACCATCGGAATCGATAAGTAGTATATTCTATAATACTTGTGTAGGGCGACCTAAACCCTACTAGTAGTCGAGTAATCGACAAGACCAAAATCACATTGGAAACCTTTTCTGTAAAACCAATGGTGATTCGGGGATTGTAGGTTTATCGACGTTATGATGATTTTATCTTATCTGAGGTTGATTGAATTTATTATTATTGAATTGCTTATGTGATATTTTGTGGTATTTGAATATTTCCTGATATTGTGTGATGCATGATATGCCCGGTTTTTAACACTATGCTTAGTTGATTTTAAGCAAGGATATATGTTGTTCGGGAGATGATTATTTGGGTGAGAGAATGAATTGACATAGAGGTGGCTAGCTTAATTAGTTATCTAATGGATGAGATGTGACACAGAATGTGAGTTGAGGCTATGATGCAAGCTTGAGGTACCAGGTTGATATTGATACGAGACAGTGAGATTCATATAAAGATTTTGTGTATATACTTTTTCAGTCCATGACGCGTTGATCTGATTTATCCTATCAAAAGGTAGAAGTGCACTATATTGAGTTCTAAACTATCAGACAGAAGAGCACTAAACTGAATCCTATCTTATCAAAAGATAGAAGAGCACTATACCGGATCCTATCTTATCGAAAGATAGAAGTGCACTATGCCGAGTCTTATCCTATCAAAAGATAGAAGTGTACTACACTGAGTTCTTTGCATCGGACTACCATGGATTACTGACGAATATGAAAGGAATATAGACAGTTATGTTAGCATAAGGATTTAGATGCATGAGTTGAGGGTAGAGGAAAATATCATAATTTGAGGATGATTGCTAATTATATGTGTTAATTGTCTGTGACATTTATTGTATGATATACTATGACTCTTTTCCGTTTTATGATGATAGAAATGTTTCTTATCCCCTGTATGCTTTGTGTGTGGTATTTTATTTATTATGGGATCGTACAAGAAGACCTTGTGGCAGAGCTGAATGGGGAGGAGTTGGATGGAACTCCTTATGAACCAGAGGCAGGAGGTCGAGCTGTGATCCATGGTGATTAGAGTATATATAGTATGACCAGTGTGTCTAAGAAGTATTTTTATAAGTTTCCTCTAAGTTTGACTTTTAGTTAAGTTTATGCCTGTGAGGGATCCTATTGATAGGATACCCTTAAAAGTGTTTTGTAATATGTATAAGACATATGGCTATTTTTGCAATATAAGTTTTAAGTAATTGAAGTTTGTATGCTCCTTAACTTAAGTTTTTAATTTTTACGTCTTTTCACGTTAAGCGAGTGATTAAGGAATTAATTAAGAAGGCTTTAAACTAATATAACACCGGGGCACAACGGGGTGTATTATTTGGTATCAGAGCAGTTCAATTCTAATCGGACTGTGAGGTTTAGGATGTTGTTACTGGCCGTGTCTAGTTGACTCCACATCGGATATTGACTATGCTTAGAAGTTGGGTAGTGAGGCCGAACGCGATAACTAACATTGGTATGCATTAGTCGGTAGCTGATGATAGAGGAGCCAGTGTTCAGAGAGGAGGAGCTGGAAAAGGAGTTCCAATAGCAGGACTGCCGATGGCCAGACCTCAGGCCACTGGGAGAGTGTTTACTGTGAGGGGAGCTGAATCCTCTGAATTTGGGGATCTTATACAAGGTATGTATTTGATATCTGGTAGACTTTGAGACACCCCGTTGTGCCCATTTGTGCCATTAAATTAAAACCTTATTAATTAATTATTTAATCACGCGCTTATCGGGAAAACACGTAAAAATTAAAACTTAAATTAGAAGTATAAGGCGGATTATTATAAATCAATTTTTGCTCACACGCTATTGGTCTATAACCTAGAGACCTTAACTAGTTTAGACAAATCATCATTCAATTAGAAATTGAAGAAAAAATCATTTACCTATATGGACATAAATTTGGCCAAGGCTATAAACTTTAGTTAGAAATTTCTTTTGTTTTCAAACTGTTAGATTTAGAACTTAGAAACCCTAGATAGCTTATAACCAACCTCATCTAAGTTAAAAGTTGAACAAAAGCTCATTTGCTCACATATGCATAGATTCAGCCATATGAGGAAAAATAGGAAGGAAAATTCTTTTGATTACATGCTCTTAGATGATGAAATTGGAAGTCATTTAGAGTTCATAGCAATTGGTTTCACATTAAAATGATTTTTCTACAATTTTCTAGAATTATTTGTAGTTATAGATCTAAAAATGGAAATTTGTGAAAAGTTGATGGAAATGAAGATTTGATGCATTATAAATGAAGCTCAGATGATGAGGAAGGGATTCCTCACCTTGGAATGAAGAATTTTGATCAAGAACTTTAGGAGAAATGAAGAACTTCTCAAGAACACAAAGGATGTTCTTAGTGGTCTTGGTGAAGAACAAGTTGGAATGAAAATAGGAAGAGAAAGAAATGTGTTAAGTGTGGGAAGGGAAGGCAGCCACAAAAATGAGAGTGTGAGGGAGTGAAATGACTTTGTTTAATTGTGTAGAATGAATCATGGTTGAATTAGTTGACATAGGTTAAGTTAGAAAATAATATAATAACTTAACTATGGTTATAATAACCTAACTACAGTTTATTTGTAATCATGATTAGGTTAACATATGTGGTGGAGAATGAAGGGAGGTGTGACTGATTTTGGACCACATCTCATGACTCTTTCATGACTCATCGATCCAATCCATTAGCGGTTCCCGGAAATCCCGTACGGTGTTCCGTCATTTACCCGATTTCGATTTTTGGGAGGAAAATGATGAAACGAAAGCAAAATAAAATAGGTCTAATTTATTGGAGATGGATGAACGAAATTGGAGAGATGTGGGAGGTTTACAACCATCTAAAAGGAGTGGGTAGAAGTGAGAAGACATGGCTTGTTTCTAACCATGAAAATCTTAGGGGTATTTTGGTCTTTTCACCCTAAAAAGCATGATTACTAGCATTCAATGCTCATAAATGCTTGGTGAGTCATGGTGGTGACTCACCCCATGACTCAGCCCCTGTGGTGTTCCATTTTATCTCTGCAGTTCCGTTGTCCGTCGGTTTTCCAGATTAGGGTTTTACGCCCAAATAAAAGCGTAACATTTCGTTTTTGGTTAAAAATTTTCAAACTTACCAAAACTCATTGGAAATATGATTTAAATATAAACCATTTTGTTCACGAGTCAAAATTAGGTTTTCTGATTATTAAAATCTTACTGTCAGGGAAAACACCGACTGTTTTCCGTTCGAACTTTCGTTAAAATTCGTCCGAATACACATAGTATTTTATTTATGATAAAAAATTTGGAATGTAGAATTACTTACTAACAAAATATAAAAAATGTACAATTTTTATGTTTCAGGTCAAATTAAGGTTTTCTGCTGGTATAAAATTATACTGTCAGTTAAAAAACACAGACCGGTTTTCGTCTGAGTTTTAAACCCAAATTTTAACCAGAGCGTCCTACCATAGAGTGGGTTCTAGATATGATTTTATTTTCTCCAAAATCATTCCCTAGGTCTCATATAAAAATATAAATAAATATATCTTTACCGTTAATACAACGTATCCGAAAATCGGGCTGTTACATTACTACCCCACTTAGAAAAAAATTCCGTCCTCGAAATTTCGTGATTCACAACTAGACACTATAGATAACTTTCAAGTAGGACACTCTACCCAATTTCTAAGCATAGTCAATACCTGTGTGGATTCAACTAGACACGGCCAGTAACAACATCCTAAACCTCACAGTCCGATTAGAATCGACCTTCTTTGATACCAAAATGAGACACCCCGTTGTGCCCCTTTGTGCCATTAAATTAAAACCTTATTAATTAATTATTTAATTACGTGCTTATCGTGAAAACACGTAAAATTTAAAACTTAAATTAGAAGTATACGGCGGATGAAAAATTCAAAGCAACACACCATATATATATATATATAATATACATACCATAGGTTTATGAATCAGAGTATTTAAAACACTGTTTAGGGAATCCCATAAGTAGGATCCCTAACAGGTATATAATTACACAACTAACTTAGGCGGAAAATATAAAACGTCTCACAAGACGCACTGACCTTAACTATCTAGTCTCTGCCACTCAGGTCCACAGCTCTTCCTCCAGCTTCTGGCTAATAAGGAGTTCCATACAACTTCTCAGCAACAGGTTCCACCATAGGGTCTTCTCGTACGATCACATAATAAATAAAATACAACATACAAAAAGATATAGGGGATAAGAAACATTTCTATTATCAAAAGTGGAAAAGAGTCATAGTATATCATACAATAAATGTCACAGACAATCCACATACGTAACTAACAAATGATCCTCAAATTAATGTATCATCCTCTACCCCAATCTCATACAACTAAACTTTTATACTGACGTGGCCATCTCTATTCTTATCACGTTAGTCAGTAGTCCATAACGGTCCAGTACTAGTAACTTTCGAACGCATCAAAGACTAAATATGTATTAGTCTAAAATGGTCCAGTACCTAGAATATACAAACGCGTCAAGGAGTATCAATCCAGAAAGGTCAAGCTCCAAGAACATGCGAACTCGTCAAGGAATATCATTCCATAATGGTCCAGTGCCAAGAACATTCGAACGCATCAAGAACTAAAGTGTATTGCGGTAGTCTACCTCGGCATCCACATCCGTAGGGTATTCACCCGTAATATCCGATATCCCAAAATAGGATACCCTGATCTCGTGTGTTCCACTCACACGGCTGTGAATAACAATACAAACACATGAATCTTACTAACCCATATTCATAACATCCTAGTGCCTTAACCTTCCATCAAAGCCTTAACACATATTCTATGTCACCCTTCCTCTTTAAAATAACTCATTTAGGTTAGGCACTTCTAAGTCACCATTATCCTCACACCCAAACCAAAAATTATCTCTCTTACAATATATATATATATTTGCTTAAAATCGACTATGCACAAAATTTAAAACCAGTTAGATCATGCATAACACAATATCAGAAATATTCAAATGCCACAAAATATCACATAAGCAATTCAATAAAAATAAAAAAGTCAGATATCATCAAATACTTAAAATCAACCTAATATCGATATACCGACAATCCCCGAATCATCATTGGTTTTACAGAAAAGGTTTCCAATGTGATTTTGGTGTTGTCGATTACTAAACTACTAGTAGGGTTTAGGTCGCCCTACACAATTATTATATAATATATTACTTATCGATTTCCGACGATGGAATGGTCCTTCCCCTACCTGACTTATCACCGGATTCACGAACTTCCCGATCGTTGTCACTACACCACGATTTAACTTAACCTTCAACCAATTCAAAATACAAATATATTAATCAAACAAATCAAACTATGGACATATGGTGCTAGGTTCGGCCAACTAATCAAAATGAGGCTAGGGTTACTTTCTTAATCCAATCTTTTTGGTACTAGTTCCTAGAATATTAACTAACATAAATCAATTGTTATAAGTTAAGAATATGAAACAAAATCCTCTAACCACATAGGTTAGAGTTTCGACCAAGCATAGTGAAATTGGCTAGTAATTCTTTTTGCTCACACGCTCCTGGATCTATAACCTAGAGACCTTAACTAGTTTAGACTAGTCATCATTCAAGTAGAAATTGAAGAAAAAATCATTTACCTATATGGACATAAATTCGGCCAAGGCTATAAAATTTAGTTAGAAATTTCTTTTGTTTTCAAACTGATGAAAGACTCATGAGATGTGGTCCAAAATTAGTCACACCTCCCTTCATTCTCTACCACATATGTTAACCTAATCATGATTACAAATTAACTCTAGTTAGGTTATTATAACCATAGTTAAGTTATTATATTATTTCTAACTTAACCTATGTCAACTAATTCAACCATGGTTCGTTCTAAACAATTATCAAAGCCATTTCACTCGATCACACTCTTATTTTCGTGGCTGCCTTCCCTTCCCACACTTAACACATTTCTTTCTCTTCCTATTTTCTTTCTAACTTGTTCTTCACCAAGAACACTAAGAACATCTTTTGTGTTCTTGAGAAGTTCTTCATTTCTCCTCAAGTTCTTGATCAAACTTCTTCATTCCAAGGTGAGGAATCCCTTCCTCATCATCTTAGCTTCATTTATTATGCATCAAATCTTCATTTCCATCAACTTTTCACAAATTTCCATTTCTAGAATCTAGAACTACAAATAATTTTGAGAAGCCGGACTTGAGTCTGTGCACAATGATTATAAAGGATTAAAAGCCTTAATAAGCCTTGAATAGAACATTGAAATTATTGGGTTCATTTATAAAAGTTCCTTGTTTAAAACGCTTACTTCAAGAAAATGAGATTCTTATTTTGAAAAGAAACGTTGAAATGTTTTTAAGACGATAGAAACTACCCTTTTTTATGATCCAAAGTTGGTACGAGAGAAAACCTTTTTCGAACTATGTGTTTTATGAAGGAAAAACCCTTGAAAATATTTCACTTTATTCCATCAAGGAATTTCAAATACAAACGAATTTCCTAAATGTTGTAGAAAAGATTTTGCAAAGGAAAAGGATTTTCTCCTAAATGATTTGGAAACGTTCCGGTTACTTGGATAAGTGACCGAGGTTTTGTTTTGGATTTGATTTTCACTGAGCGAAAAGTAAACACATGTGAATTGAATCTAGTTCGCGAGACGTCACTTCTAGTATTCTGTAATATGCACGTTGATCCTTGATCCGTGCCACATTGTTGTGGATTGTGTCTCCTAATCACGTTGTTGTGGACTGTGTGTCCTCATCATGTTGTTGTGGACTGTGTGTCCTAATCATGTTGTTGTGGATCGTGTGTCCTAACCACGTTGTGATGAACGTTGTTAAAGGTAAATGTTGTTTTCTACGACCACAAGCCTAGGACTGGTGCATCGGTCTAAGGTGTTTTGATTGAGCAGTCGGACTGCATGTCCCGTGTTGATGTTGATAATTTCAAAATGATGAAATTTATGAATAGTCGCTAGCCTTTGAGCTTCGACAACGAATGAGAACGAACATAAAAAAAAACATCGAGAACTAAATGTTTTACATTTGCATTTACGGCAGACGTGCCCGACATGGTTTTAACGTGAGACCTTAACAGGAAAGGTATCATGTGGCGGTGTATTATCGTTGTTCTTAAATTGGACAATGAGACAGTGTACGTGTATTGTTGTGCCTAAATGGACAAGGAAACGGCGTGCATAATCGTTGTGCCTAAATGGCCAATGAGACGGTGTATTATCGTTGTGCTTAGCTAGCCAATGAGACGGTGTATTATCGTTGTGCTTAGCTAGCCAATGAGACGGTGTATCGAGCCTGATAAACTCATTTGGAGGATGTTGGGATCTCCGGAGATTAAGAGTAGAGCCTGATGATGGAAGTGTCATGCATTATCTTTATAAAATTGATTGATTCGAGTATGAGACCCACTGAAATAGTAATTGTTGTTTACCTATGAGTAATGTTTAGAATGTTAATATGCCAAGGTGTTGTATGTATCATGTGTATGGTTGTTGTATGATATATCCATTTACCGGTGTCTCACTCTTACAGTTATATCAGGTCTCTACGGGTTTTACTGTAGTACCTTGGTACTCTAGTATCGATGTTGCGGAGGAGTCTTTCTATGTCACTTGAAGACCTAGTGTTAGAGGTTGGGAAAGTATTCGGATTGGGGGTCTCTCCAATGAATATTTGATAGAATGACCAGCTTAGGAGTCTGAGTTGGGTTGTATATCTAAAGAGGTCGGTAAATGTAGTGTTATATACATCCATCTGTAGTTTGAACTTTTCTTTCGAAAGTGGAAACTTAGAGAAATGTTGTATGCCATGGTAACTTTGTTACGAACGTGACTTTACATTTTAAATGTATGTACGATGGATTTCAGAGTTATCCCTATAGAAGAAAATTTTATACCCCAGTTTTCTGACTTAAGAAAAAACAAATTTTTCGAAAGCAACCAGCAAATTATATTTTAATTTACTTCCGCATGTGTTAAGTAGTAATACCCTAAGGGGGGTGTTACACATAAAACCTAATTTTGACTCATGAATGAAATGGTTTATGATTAAATCATATTTCCAACGATTTTGGTTATTTTGGAAGTTTTCAATCGAAAACGAAATATTATGTTTGTATTCGAGCGTAAAACCCTAATCGGGAAACCGACGGAGTCGAGAACGGACGTGCAGAGACAAAAACGATCACTAGAGGAGCTGAGTCATGGGGTGAGTCACCACCATGACTCACCAAACATTTATGAGCATTGAATGTTAGTAATCATGCTTTTTAGGGTGAAAAGACCAAAATACCCCTAAGACTTCATGGTTAGAAACAAGCCACATCTTCTCACTTCTAACCACTCTTTTTAAATGGTTGTAAACCTCCCACATCTCTCCAATTTCGTGCATCCACGTCCAATAAATCATACCAATTTTATTTTACTTTCGTTTCATTATTTTCCTCTCAAAAATCGAAATCGGGTAAATGACGGAGCTGCATATGGGATTTCCAGGAACTGCTAATGGAAACATAGAAACCCTAGATAGCTTATAACCAACCTCAACTAAGTTAAAAGTTGAATCTCTTTAGGTTAGCATCCATACATAGTAAGGAGCTTGAAACCATGATCATTTCGGAAAATGGAAAAATCAAATGTCTTAGACCATGAAATCTTTGGTTCGACCTTAACAAGTTAGGTTAGAGATCTTTAAATCACCCAATCTTTTGGACATATCATCCTTTAACATGAAGGAGCTTTAATCCATAATCATCTTGGAAAACAAAATAAAATAACACATCCTAGGTCAAATGTTACATTCGGCCATCATAGGAAAATAAAGCAAGAAAATATTTTAAACTTTCCAGTCATTTTAGACATAACATCCTTTATTATAAGGAGCTTTAATCTATGATCATTTTGGAAGAAAACAAAACCTAATATTTTTGCCAAAAACCTTTAAAGTTCGGCCTTGATACAAAATAAAGGTTAGAAATTTTCAAACTTTCCAATCCCTTGGATTTAGCATCCTTATACATCAAGAAGCCTTAATCCATGATCACTTTGGAGAAACATCAACTAAGCATCAATGTCTTAAACTACTTAAAGTTTAGGCCTTTACATGAAAATGTGTAAAATCTCTAAACTTTTCCAATCACTTAAACCTAACATACTTTAGTACAAAGGAGCCCTTGGTCATGATCATCTTGGAATAGAACTCAAATACAAGTCCATACAAGCAAAGTTAAACAAAACCCACCAAAACCAAAAAGCATGGTTTTGGCCTCATCAAGAAAATAGGGTTAGAAATTTTTGTTTTACACAACCTTTTAGTAAGTAGGAGTAAAAATAAGAATATAGAAATTGGTTTCAACTCAAACGGAGTTTTCTACCATTTTTAAGAGATTTTAGAATTTAAAAGCACATAAATGACATATGAAGAAAACTTTGAAATAAAAGATGAAACTTTGAAAAAGAACTACATAGAAGTATTAACCTTAACAAGATGAACAACTTTGATGAAGAACTTTAAGAGAAAATCTTGATAAAAATGTAAACTTTGTAAGAGAGAAGAAGAAGAAATGAAATGTTGTGAAGTGTAAAGGTGAGAAAATGGAGGAAAATGATGAAGTGTGGAAATGAAAAGTATTTATAGAGAGCGAGGGAGAGTGGCACGGTTTTGGAGAGGAAGAAGAGAAGAAAGAAGAAGAAAGAAGGCGGGTTACTTGTAGAGAGGATAAGGAGTTAAGGTGATGTGATGTGATGTGATTGGAGAGAGAAAGATGAAAAAGTGAGATTTTGAAATAAAGTCAAGATTCACTTTTGAGATGTGTCATAGACTTCACATCAAGTCACTTCATGTCACTTCATTCTCTTGATGCTCTGGTCCATTGCGTATCAGATGACTTCCCCGATCGTATTTCCCGACGATTTCACCCGGGAAATCCCTAAGATTTGGCCCCGAACAAGATTTTTCGAAAAACTCCAAACCCACACAAAACACCACAAAAACACTAACCGTCTCGTTCACGAATTAAAATTTTGTCTCTGGCTCAGTAAACTTGTACTGGCAATGAGAACCCAAACCGGTTTTCGTCTGAATTTTCGATCGAAAATTTTACTGTGACTTCATGCGGTAAAACAACACAAGAAAATGATTTTATTTTAAATAAAATCATCCTTTGGATTTTATTAAAAATAAACACATTAAAGCATGTATTTACTGATAAAGAAGCATACGAAAAACAGGGTGTTACATTATGATCATTAAAATCTCACTGTCAGTAAAAACACCGACCATTTTCCGTCCGAACTTTTACCAAAATTCGTTCGTATAAACATAATATTTTATTTCTGATCAGAAATTCGGAAAGTAGAATTCCTCATGGACATAATATAAAAAATCTACAAATCTTCAGTTTCGGGTCAAATTAGGGTTTTCCGCCGGTATAAAATTATACTGTCAGTTATAAAACACAGACCGGTTTCCGTTTGAGTTTTAAACCCAAATTTTAACCAGAGCGTCCTACCATAGAGTGGGTTCTAGATATGATTTTGTTTTCTCCAAAATCATTTCCTAGGTCTCAGATAAAAATATAAATAAATATATCTTTACCGTTAATACAACATATCCAAAAATCGGGCTGTTACAGACTTTGTTTGTTTGTCTAAGTAGTTGTGAATTGTAGGACGTGAACCCTTAAGATCAATATTAGTGAGTGAGACAATTATTTTAAGTCAAATGTTGATCGAGGCATATTATTACTAAGAGAATCTAAGGTAATGATCAAATGCGTGTAGTTAGATTGATGGTATGAGTTTAGAAGATTAAAAAGAAAGTATCTATATTAGTTTTACCTAAGTTGAATATGAGCAAGAAAGATGATTTCTTTGGTTTTAGTTGCATTAAGAAATGCAATAATGTTCTTTTGAGGTTGAGATGTGTGATTTTGATGTAATCAGAATAGTGGAATACGCTTCAAGGATCTAAGACTGTGATTGGATACATTGAGTTGGAAGTTAAGGTAGAATTAATCTTGGTGCATATTGGAAAAGTTAGATGTGGAAATAAGGTTTTCTAGTAGATCTATATTAAGAAGAGAAAATGATTAAGTTTTGATTATGTCCTCCAAGGATGATAGATCAAGGTGAAATGTTAAGGACAATGAATATAAGGTAGTGATGGATTGTTTCGAGGATAAATAGAACGATATAAGAATGAATTCTAGTATGAAGTTACCGCTGTCACCTAAGGGAAAGACAACGATGAGAAATATAATGTGGGATCTTTAGATTAAGATAAGATTACAAGATGATGTCTAGTTTGAGTCACAAAATTCTGAAGATGGAATTTTTTTCTAAGTGGGGCAGTAATGTAACAGCCCGATTTTTGGATACGCTGTATTAACGGTAAAGATATATTTATTTATATTTTTATCTGAGACTTAGGAAATGATTTTGGAGGAAACAAAACCATATCTAGAACCTAATATATGGTAGGAAGCTTTAGTTAAAATTTGGGTTTAAAACTCAGACGGAAATCGGTCTGCGTTTTTAACTAAGAGTATAATTTTATACAGGAAGAAAACCCTAATTTGACCCGAAACTTAAATTTTGTAGATTTTTTTATATTTTGTTAGTGAGTAATTCTACTTTCCAAAATTCTGATCAGAAATAAAATATTATGTGTATTCGGACGAATTTAGGCAAAAGTTCGAATGGAAAATAGTCGGTGTTTTAACTGACAGTAAGATTTTAATGATCAGAAAACTTAATTTTGATTCGTGAACGAAATGATTTATATTTAAATCATATTTACAATGAGTTTTGTTAGTTTGAAAATTTTCAACCAAAAACGAAATGTTACGCTTTTATTCGGGCTTTAAACACTAATCGGGAAAACCGACAGAATCGGCAACGGAACTGCAGAGATAGAACGGAACACCAGAGGGGCTGAGCTATGGGATGAATCATCAAGAATTTATGTTGCAATTAATGTTAGAAATTATGATTTTTTAAGTGAAATGACAAAAATGCCCTTTTAGCTTAACCTAACCGACGTTTAGTTAAATTCTAACCATGGTTAAGAAACCATGGTTAATTGGTGTGGACCAAAATCAGCCACACCTTCATTTAATTTGAGCGACATGTTTATTAACCATAGTTAGCAAAGTAACCCTAGTTAAGCTAATTATTAACCATAGTTAATCATATATTAATTAAATAATCACAAAACCCATTAATCTAAAAGCTAAAAACCAAACAAGGCCTAAGATTTTCCCTATAAAAATCCCCTCAAAACAATGGCCTCCCCTCCCCATTTCACTCTTCATCTTTTTCATTATTCTTCTTCATTTTCTTCACAAACCCCATTATCATCTTCAACCATTGAAGAAACTTGCCAAGATCATCAATCTCCTTCTTCTACTTTCCTAACTTGAGGTAACAAGATCATCTCTTCCATTCTTAAGCTTTTGTTCTTCATATTTCATGAGTTTCCATTTCTAGATCTAGAACTTTAAATAATTCTAGAAAATTGTAGAAAAATCATAAAAATATGAAACCAATTTCTATGATCTAGTTATGATCCCTACTTTCATTATCCAAGAGCATGTCATCAAAAACATTTTCCTTCCCTATTTTCTTTAAATGGCCTAAACCCTCTAGAAAGTGGGTTTGTTGATTTTGTTTTATTTGTGAAATCTAATGATTGATTCAAACTCTCTAATGCTTATGTTATCTCAATCCAAGAGTTTGAATCAAAAGGAATTTTCTAACCTATTTTGCTATAGGAAGCCGAAACCCTAAGGTAAAGAGATTGAATTATCTTTGTTCAATCTTAGGCTTAGGATAATTTATATTGTCTCTATGATGCCTTAGTATCCTTAATCCAAGAGATTGAAAAGTTTGAAAATTCTAGCCAATTTCACATTACATGACTGAAACCATAACCTATTTGGTTAGAGGATTTTGTTTCATATTTTTGAATTATAGCAATTTATCTATGTTAGCTAATACCTTAGGAACTAACAACCAAAAGATTAGAATGAGAAAATGATCCTAGCCCTAATTTGAATTGAATGGCCGAACCTAGCTATACTAGGATTAACGGTGATTTTGTTAATTAATTATAGTTATGTTTTTTGGTTCGAGGTGAAATTATTAAGCAGTGTGATGAGCCTCTGGTTGATTGGTTTTATAACTAATAAAAACCTTGGCTTTGTGCTAATTTTATATCATTTTCACCCAAATTAGACTTGATTGTCTTTAAGCAGCATTTTGAGTCTGTAAAGTATTTTTAGGTTAATTTAGTTGATTTAGAGTTAAATAAAGTACTGATGCTATTTTCTGTTTTCAGGTTAATAAAAAGAAATAAATTTGGATCTTTCGCCCCACGAGAAGGATGTTCGCCTCACGAACCAGAAGGCGACTGTTCCAGAAATTGCCAACCATTCTGTCTCGCCTCGCGAAGACTTGCCTCGCTTCGCGAGTAATCCAACCCTGAAGACCAAAAGTCAGCACGGTTTATGCATGTTAAAGGTCACGGCTGTGGCAGTTTGGAAATTGAAGAGTTTCGCCTCGCGAATGATAAGCTCACCTTGCGAGAATACCAAAAGTTGAAGATTCGCCTCGCGAGACAGCGTTCGCCTCGCGAGTCCGCTGATTCCAGATTCTGTATATAAGTCAGTTTTAGACAGAACTGAAAGAAGGAGTAAGCTGGCTAGTTTTAGTCAGAGTAGCTAGTTAGTCAGTAGTAGTTTCAGTAGTTTATTTTCTTTTCTTTTCTTTTGTGTTTATTCCTGTAATGGAGAGCTAGTCTCCTAGATTAATCTACTGTGATTGGTTTCCATTTACATTTGAGGTTATGTAATTCCTGTTTCATTTGCTTTTCTCTTTTCAATGCCATGTTATACATTTCTGTCTGTTATTTCAGGAGTGTATAGTGTTGTGTTGATTCATTTCGGTGATGCTATGTTCTTATACTTAATCGCGTTTGTTATTTCGCGTGTGTTCGTTTGTTCATGAGGGCTTAACCCCGTTTGTTATTTCGGGAATAGGAACATACATCCGTAGTAGCGATTTCGTTTGTTATTTGTTGCTACAACCGGGAGGGGATTAGAATCTGCTTAGGGCTTGGAATTTACATGAACCAATGATAGTGGGAAACCGAGAACAGTAGGTTAATCGCTTTAGTTTATTTGTTAATCTCTTAAACTGCTCTGTTTTCATTTCTCTGCTTTTGTTTGTTTTCTTTATTTTATTTCACTCCAACCCCCCCAAAACTGATTTTCTGTTAGTAATAGCAACCTAAGAGTCCTTGTGAGACGACATCCGAGTTGTCGCCTCCCTATCTACATTATTTTGTAAACGCTCGTTCTTTTTGGCGCGTGGCGACAGCGCGACCAAAAATTGGCGCCGTTGCCGGGGACTCTTGTTGTGTTATTAGCAGAAAAAAAAATTTAAAAAAAATTCTCTTTGCTGAATTAGTTTTTGTCTGCTTGTCTGGTTGTGAATTTTAGTACGCCCCATGGATAATTATATGCAAAATTATGTGCCTAATGTTTATTATGAGCAACCATGCATGTATTATCCTGATTTTAGTGAACCACCACCATGCATACATTATCCTAATTTCACTGGAAGTTATGAGTTTAATAGTGATTATGGCGTGCTTGGAGTGAATAATCATTTTAGCCAACAAAGTGGAGGACAGAGCACCTTGGATGAGATTGCATCTCTGATACAACAAATGGCCGAGAACAATCAACGGATGGCACAACAAAATCTTGAATTCCAACAGAGGATGGAGGCAAGTAATCTTGAATACCAGAGGAGAGAAGCTGAATCTCAGAAGTTGTCCATTCTAATTGACCAAATAGTCGCCAACTCGGCTGCACTGCTAACTCCACATCCCCTTGAACAACATACAGATTCACAAGTGGTTATTCCTGATGATAATTTTGATAATGTTTCTGTTGATGAACTGTGTGTTGAATCCCCTGATTCTAATGCCTGTGCTGATTGTAATGGCACTGCTTTGTGTATAGATTGTTATGCAGGTTTATTCTTTTCAGGAAACATAGAAAATGAGGATCAGGAGGATCAGGAGGACATCTGCTTCCCCGTGCCTGAGGATGATGAAGAACCTTTGGAAGTAGATGATTCAATTAAATCAAATGCATGTGTTGGGAGTGATGGGGTGGATGAATTGAGTGCTGAATTTCCAGACATTCTAACTTTTACTGATTCATTTTATTGTGATATATGTACTGACTCTACTAACACTAACCTTTGTGTGGTGTGTGCTGAAATTTCTGCATGTATAGCAGGTGATAACTTTGTTAGTGCAGTGAATGAAGAAAATGCAGAAGTTGAAGCAGCACCAGTAACCCCAGCTAACTGTTTGCCACCTCCCACTGAGGAGCCACCAGTGATGGAGTTTAAGCCTTTGGATTTTGAACCATGGCCAGTCCAAGGGGTTGAATCCCAATTTTATTGGGAGGATTTTGTTGAGAAAGCGGTCATCTTTGACCCAAAAGGGAGTGAGAAGTCCGCCGCACTGGAAGGAGTCACCATAATTGTCAAGCACTCACTCCCAATTCAAGGCTGCAAGTTATGGAAGCATGGAATGAAATCCCACCCTTTGGCTATCACTTGGGCCTTATGTTACAAGCAATGGGATCCTGGTGGACTACTCCAATGAGTTTTTCTGAACCTTGCTCTTTTAATTTTCTTTTCCTTGCTTTATTTCTGTTTTGTTTTCAATAAAGCTCCTGAATAATTTGAGAAGCTTAGGAGTTGTGTTGAGTCTTGTGTTGGCAAGTTTATTGGATTTGATTAATTTTTGCATATATTGATTGCATGTTATGTGTTGACTGTTTCCCCCCTAGGATTTGAAATTTTTTTGAAAATTTGATCCCCATATGATTGGAAACTGAACTTTGAGATTTTGTTATGATGGCATGATTTATGATAAGTTTGGGGTGATAGGGAAGCACACACTAGGGATAGAATCTCTGTCAAACAATTTGCAAATAATGTCCAGGTGAGGTTTTGAGCCTCCAACATGTTTTTAACTGTGAGAATCACTTTCAAGTTGCACTTTCCTGAATTTGATTGAATCTCTTTATGGTTTGCATGATTATGTGTTTGCTTCAAATGATTTAGACATTTTCTTTGTAAATAACTACTTAGCCTAAAAATAACCAACCCTTAATGCATGTTCCTTAGTTAGCCCCATTGAGCCTGATTAGCCTGTTAATTCTTGTTAACCTTATGTTACAAGCCTAAAATCTGAAAAACCATGTTAACCCGATCTTAGGATTAGGAGAGCATGGAATTTTAGCAAGAGAGTGGTTGCAAGAAACTAAGTTTGGGGTGGCTACAAGGATGTGACATGTCATTTTGGGATTGAGAAAAAGAAAAAAATATAATAAAAAGGTTGAAAAAAAAGGGGAAAGAAAAGAAAAGCAGAAAAAGAAAAAAAGAAAAGAAAAAAAAAAAGAAAAAAGAAAAGTGTAAAAATGTAAAAAAAAAAAAAGTATTTGAATAGAAATGGCTATAGTCACCCAAGGCAAAAAGAAGAATGAAGAAAGGAACTTGAGTGAAAATTCAAAGTGTAAAAGGTTCATGCTCTCTTAGTTCCTAGGGTCCTCAGCCTAGTATCTTTGTATATCCTACCCTTAGCCAGGCCCCATTACAACCCATAAAAGACCTTTTGATGTTGCATGCATGTTTTCTGTGGGAATCATTTGGAGACGAAAATCAAATTTATGGGAAGTGTTCTTAAAAGTGAAATTGAGTGAAAAGTTGTTAGCCTGACAGAAACTGAGCGATTGAGTGAACACTAAATGCCCTTGTGAGGAAGGCAGTTGTTTGAATTTGGTGATCTCTCTCTTGTGTATAACTTGGACCCCCTGCTTAGATTAATGATTGTTTGAATGATGAAATTCTCAATTGTTTAGAATAAATGATTGTGGGGATTACTTTGTTTAAAAGGGGGGGGAACATTGAAGAAAACTGTTTTGATGTATTGCTTGAAATTTGTGCAAAGTTGATTGAACTTTTAAGCTTGCCATGTTTTGCCATGTCTTGAGTCTTTTTAAGTTTTTGAGTTTTAGTTTGCTTGGGTACAAGCAAAGTTTAAGTTTGGGGTATTTTGATGAGCCTCTGGTTGACTGGTTTTATAACTAATAAAAACCTTGGCTTTGTGCTAATTTTATATCATTTTCACCCAAATTAGACTTGATTGTCTTTAAGCAGCATTTTGAGTCTGTAAAGTATTTTTAGGTTAATTTAGCTGATTTAGAGTTAAATAAAGTACTTATACTATTTTCTGTTTTCAGGTTAATAAAAAGAAATAAATCTGGATCTTTCGCCCCGCGAGAAGGATGTTCACCTCGCGAACCAGAAGGTGACTGTTCCAGAAATTGCCAACCATTCTGTCTCGCCCCGCGAAGACTTGCCTCGCGTCGCGAGTAATCCAACCCTGAAGACCAAAAGTCAGCACGGTTTATGCATGTTAAAGGTCACGGCTGTGGCAGTTTGGAAATTGAAGAGTTTCGCCTCGCGAATGATAAGCTCGCCTCGCGAGAATACCAAAAGTTGAAGATTCGCCTCGCGAGACAGCGTTCGCCTCGCGAGTCCGCTGATTCCAGATTCTGTATATAAGTCAGTTTTAGACAGAACTGAAAGAAGGAGTAAGCTGGCTAGTTTTAGTCAGAGTAGCTAGTTAGTCAGTAGTAGTTTCAGTAGTTTATTTTCTTTTCTTTTCTTTTGTGTTTATTCCTGTAATGGAGAGCTAGTCTCCTAGATTAATCTACTGTGATTGGTTTCCATTTACATTTGAGGTTATGTAATTCCTGTTTCATTTGCTTTTCTCTTTTCAATGCCATGTTATACATTTCTGTTTGTTATTTCAGGAGTGTATAGTGTTGTGTTGATTCATTTCGGTGATGCTATGTTCTTATACTTAATCGCGTTTGTTATTTCGCGTGTGTTCATTCATGTTCGTTTGTTCATGAGGGCTTAACCCCGTTTGTTATTTCGGGAATAGGAACATACATCCGTAGTAGCGATTTCGTTTGTTATTTGTTGCTACAACCGGGAGGGGATTAGAATCTGCTTAGGGCTTGGAATTTACATGAACCAATGATAGTGGGAAACCGAGAACAGTAGGTTAATCGCTTTAGTTTATTTGTTAATATCTTAAACTGCTCTGTTTTCATTTCTCTGCTTTTGTTTGTTTTCTTTATTTTATTTCACTCCAACCCCCCCCAAAACTGATTTTCTGTTAGTAATAGCAACCTAAGAGTCCTTGTGAGACGACATCCGAGTTGTCGCTTCCCTATCTACATTATTTTGTAAACGCTCGTTCTTTTTGGCGCGTGGCGACAGTGCGACCACAGTGGTTCTAAGACTCAATGACTTAGAGATTTTGATATATGACAAATACAATTTAATGTGTGTGCAAGTGTTTTAGTATCAAATTGCAAAGACAGGTATCAAGCAGTAATCAACAAGTTTAGTGTGCAATTAAAGGAGAATGTTCAAGGAAGAACTTGAAGAAATCAAAAGAGCTACATGGAGGAATCAAAGAGCAAAGACAAAGATCAAGGAATCATCAAGACAAGAGCTTAAAGGTGAAATTAGATTTAAGTATTAGATGATTTGTAAGAGATGAAATGTCTTATTCATAAATAGCTCATTTGAAAAGATGCATGAAGAAAATCATTTTTCATAACCTGCATTAAAAGGAATAAGTTTTCGTTAAATGAAAATGATTTTTGGAAATAAGATTTCATAAGAAGCGCTCGTCTAACATAAGTAATAGAAGCACTCGTCCAACATAAGTGATAGAAGCGCTCGCCCAACACAAGTGATACAAGCGCTCGTCCACTAAAGTGACAGAAGTGCTCGTCCACTAAAGTGATACAAGCGCTCGTCCACTAAAGTGATAGAAGTGCTCGTCCACTAAAGTGACAGAAGTGCTCGTCCACACAAGTCTTTGGACTTGCTAATTCCCTAATGAGAAGCTTCGTCCAATGACATGGCATATGGAGCTCGTCTCCTAGGTTACTTTGTGTATTAGTACTTTCGTCGGCTAACATGGTAAGATGGACGCGCTTATTTTCAAGATGGATGCGAATGCTATAAGAGTCGATGTAGAATCTTATTTCAAGAACCAGAATCAAGAAAACAGATTCTGTTAATCAGATCCAAATCTGTTTTGATTGATCCCAACGACTATAACTTGTTTTCTATATAAAGAGGGATCAAAGGAACACTTTCAAGATATCGAACAAGAAATATCACAACCAGATCAGAAAATTTATACGAAATCAATTGTGAAAATCATTCATCATCTTTCTTGAGCTTATTGTGAAAAGAGTGTTTCGTTCTCATAAGTGCTTCAATTTGTTTATCTGACTATTGAGAGTTAGCAATCAATTTTTCATTTTATTTGATTGTAATTAGAGAGGGAGTCTCTCTGAGTGATTAGGGTGAGGTATCCATAAGGAAGAACATTGAGGCTCTTCACAAGAGTGTGGTATCTCGAGGTGAAGGAGTGCTCTGTGGTGTAATGGTTTTTCAAGCTACCTGGCTAAAGCTTGTTGTGTTAGTGTGTGAAAACCCACAGGTGGAGTGGGGACTGGATGTAGGTCACAGTGGTGGTGACTGAACCAGGATAAATCTGGTTGTGTGGTATCTCTAAACTCAATCTCTTTTACTTTCTGTTTATGATCAAGAACCTGTGATTCTGATGTTTAAAGTTCAATATAATTTCTGTTCTTGATCTATATAAATTATATTGAAACCTGAGTCTGATTGTAATCAAGTCTGTGTTATCTGTGTTCAAAACTGAGTTGATCAAAACCATTCTTGATTACTGAAACTGAACTAAATTTGAAACTGAAACCTGCAAGTTTGTTCTTGATTGTTAATGCTTGTATCTGAAACTTGCATAACTTGTTCTTAATCTTTAAAGGCTTAATCAGTTTCTTTATTTTGTTATTATTGAGTTTTGAACCCGAACCTATTCTGAATTAATATTTCTGAATTAATGTTTCTTATCTTCATCATCTTCCAATTTAAGATTTTATATAAACCCTTCATTGATTTTGTAAAAGATCCTGAGGCAAATATGATTTGAAAAGTAAAGTTTTTTAAGCGGGAAATATTTTAAGAAAACTCAATTCACCCCCCTCTTGAGTTGTTGAAGCCAAAACAACAATTGGTATCAGAGTTAAACTCTTAAGTTTGGCTTAACAACTATAAGAGTATGGCTTCCAATGACTGGTTGAATGAAGGGGCTTCCCTTGCACGCCCTCTTGCCTTCAATGGATCTGAGTATATCTATTGGAAGGAAAGAATGGTAATCTTTCTTGAGGCATCAGGTGTTGACATATGGGATGCCGTAGAGAATGGACCATTTGTCCCCTCCATTGTAGATGCTAATGGTGCTCCAAGAAATAAGCCTAAAACTGAATGTAATGAGGATGATAAGAAAAGAGTTCAATATAATGCAAGTGCTAAGAATATTATAACATCCGCTTTAAGCCGTGATGAGTTTTTCAGGGTTTCAAATTGCAAATCATCAAAGGAGATGTGGGATACATTGTAAGTAACACATGAAGGAACCACTGACATCAAAAGAGCAAGAATGAACACCCTCACACATGAGTATGAGCTGTTTAGAATGAATCGAGGAGAACCTATGACTAAAATGCAAAAGAGATTCACACACACTGTAAATCAATTGGCTGGTCTTGGAAAAGCTATATCAAATGAGGATCAAATTAACAAAGTAATGAGATGCTTGAGCAGGGAATGGCAACCTAAAGTCACTGCAATCTCAATCTAGAGACCTCTCATCAATGACCATTGCCACATTGTTTGGAAAACTGCAAGAGCATGAATTGGAGTTGAACAAACTGAATGAGAGTGAAGAAACTGATAAAAGAAAGAAGAGATTGGCTCTAAAATCACAAGTCAAAGAAGTAGAAGACAGTGATGATGATAATACAGAACAAGAGGCTGAATCTGAAGAAGAGATGGGAATGCTAGTTAGAAAATTCAAGAACTTCCTAAAGAAGAAAGGCAACTTCAAAAGAAAGCCATCCACTTTTTAAAGGAGAAATTTCAGCAAAGGTGACAACTTTTCCAACAACGTCACATGCAATGAATGTGGAAAGATTGGCCACATAAAGCTTGACCGTCCAAAGCTGCAAAAGAAGGACAAAACTGAAAATTTTGACTCAAAGGACAAGAAGTGGAGAAAGCCAAGAAAGGCCTACATTGCTAGGGATGATAATGATGTAGATTCCACTGAAGAATCTGAATCTGAGGGGGCAAACCCGTGTTTGATGGCCAGCAATCATAGTTTTTCAGAAAATGAAGTAAGTTCTAATTATCAACCTTCTTATGATGAATTGCAAAATGCTTTTGAAGAAATTCATAAGGAATTCATTAGACTTTCTGGATTGCTAATTAAGTCTAAGAAAACCTTTACATGCCTAGAAGATAAAAAGTCTGTTTTAAACAAAGAGCTAGATGAATTAAAAACAGAAAATTGTACTATAAAAGAAAGATTGGCTACTGGTTTGGAATCACCTATATGCGATAATTGTCCTAAGTTGGAGAAACATATAAATCATTTGAATGGTGATCTATCTAGAATTACTAGTGATAAAGACAACTTGAATGAATTACTTAGACAACAAAAGGGAATGAAAAACCAAGTTGACATATTGTACAAAAGTGAGAGAAAGGCAAAAACCTTTAGAAAATTACATGTTTCTCATTATGCTAATACATCACAATATGCTAGATGTCATTATTGCAATAGAAAAGGTCATATAACTGCTTTCTGCAATTTTAGAAATAATTATTCATTGCGGATAAGGCAACTATGGGTTCCAGAAGGAACTTGTTCATATTCTAACCATGAAGGACCCAAGAAAAGTTGGGTACCTATAGCAAAAACATGAAATTCTGTTTTGTAGGTGTGGTGGAAGGTTAAGAGAAAAAATTGGAATCATGATATAGAGGCTTTTCCAAACACAAAATGGGTAACAATAAAGAAAGAATATTGATTGAATATGTTTTCTAATTATCATTATCAATGTATGATTGTGAATCTTTCTGTGATGACTTATATATCATTGTATAGTACGTCTACATTGTTCTATTAAAGTTATTTGATCTATCTTTGAATAATCATATGGCATTTGTGTCTCAAGTAGAACCTAAGAACATAGATGATGCTATAATTGATGAACATTGGATGATGGCTATACAAGATGAGTTAAACTAGTTTGAAAGAAACCAAGTTTGGAAACTAGTGCCTAAACCCAAGAACTGTCAAGTAATAGGTACAAAATGGGTTTTTAGGAATAAACTAGATGAAAATGGTATAATTGTAAGAAACAAGGCTAGATTGGTAGCCAAAGGATATAACCAAGAAGAAGGCATAGATTATGATGAAACATATGCACCAGTAGCAAGATTAGAAGCTATAAGAATGCTACTTGCTTATGCTTGCATAATGGGATTTAAATTGTATCAAATGGATGTTAAGAGTGCTTTTTTAAATGGATTTATACAAGAGGAAGTGTATGTTGGTCAACCACCTGGTTTTGAGAATAATGAATTGCCTAACCATGTTTATAAATTGTCTAAAGCACTATATGGCTTAAATCAAGCTCCTAGAGCTTGGTATGAAAGGTTAAGTAATTTTCTCATTGAAAAAGGATTTAAAAGAGGTAAAGTTGACACAACTTTGTTCACTAAGAAAAAGGCACACAACATTTTACTTGTACAAATATATGTGGATGATATAATTTTTGGTGCGACTAATGAGCATTTGTGCAATGAGTTTGCAAGTCTTATGCAGAGTAAGTTTGAAATGTCAATGATGGGTGAACTAAACTTTTTCCTTGGACTACAAATGAAGCAAACTAAAAATGGAATCTTTGTTAGCCAAACCAAGTACTGTAATGAGTTGATCAAGAAGTTTGGCATGGAAAATGCTAAGGAGATGGCTACTCCAATGAGTACCTCCTGTTATCTGGACAAGGACGAGCAAGGTAAACCTGTTGATGTTTCTAAATTCAGAGGTATGATAGGCTCACTACTTTATCTTACTGATAGTAGGCCAGATATCATGTTTAGTGTATGCATGTGTGCTAGATATCAAGCAAATCCAAAAGAATCACACTTAGCAGCAGTTAAAAGGATAATTAAGTATCTGTTAGGAACAAAAGACATGGGATTATGGTATCCCAAGGGAGCTACATGTACTTTAATTAGCTCTTCAGACTCTGATTTTGCTGGTTGTAAACTGGATAGAAAAAGTACTAGTGAAACTTGTCATTTACTAGGAAACTCATTAGTATCATGGCTCAGTAAGAAACAATATAGTGTGGCTCTATCCACTGCAGAGGCTGAATATGTAGCAGCTGGTAGCTGTTGTGCACAGGTTTTATGGATGAAACAACAATTAGTTGATTATGGTGTGCAACTAAACTAAGTTCCTATTAGATGTGACAATACAAGTGCAATTAACCTAACTAAGAATCCCATAATGCACTCTAGAACTAAACACATAGAAATCAGACATCATTTCATTAGAGACCGTATTCAAAGTAGAGAAATTGAGATTGAATATGTTGATACAACTAAACAACTTGCTGATATTTTTACCAAGCCCTTGAGCAAGGAAAGCTTCTTTTTCATTAGAAGAGAATTGGGCATAATCGATCAATCCTATATCTAATTTCTAAAGAAACTGTTTATATAACTGTATCTTTGTGTAAATATGCTATGATCCTTGTATGATTTGATTTGGAATATCTATGAATGATTAGAAGTGAGTTTCGGAAGAAATAGATTTGATCAGGAATGGATCCCCTATGTTTTTAGTCTGATAAACTCAAAGATAACCCAGGAGTGGATTTCATGTCCCTGCACCTATCCTTCTAACATGAACAATTTTATATGCTATGTTTGAATGTTTAAATGCTTGCCTTCTCTATTGCTTTGAATGTTTCATTTCTTTACCTTTTTTATGATGTCGAAAGGGGAGGAAAAAGTATGATATAGAGAAAGGGGATAATAACAAATTATACATGCATATGTTGAGGGGGAGCTTATAAGCTTACATGATTAATGGGGAGTAAATCAAATTCTGCTCTGATAATATTTTTTTGCTCTGATATACTTCTGCTCTGATACCATGATATAAATCTATCAAAAACACTTAGCATCTGCTACACTGATACTCTGATCTTATAATTTGTTAGAAGATTTGTCATAATAAAAAAGGGGAGATTGTTAAACTCAATGACTTAGAGATTTTGATATATGACAAATACAATTTAATGTCTGTGCAAGTGTTTTAGTATCAAATTGCAAAGACAGGTATCAAGCAGTAATCAACAAGTTCAGTGAGCAATTAAAGGAGAATATTCAAGGAAGAACTTGAAGAAATCAAAAGAGCTACACGGAGGAATCAAAGAGCAAAGACAAAGATCAAGGAATCATCAAGACAAGAGCTTAAAGGAGAAATTAGATTTAAGTCTTAGATGATTTGTAAGAGATGAAATCTCTTATTCACAAATAGCTCATTTGAAAAGATTCATGAAGACAATCAATTTTCATAACCTGCATTAAAAGGAATAAGTTTTCGTTAAATGAAAATGAATTTTGGAAATAAGATTTCATAAGAAACACTCGTCCAACAAAAGTAATAGAAGCGCTCGTCCAACACAAGTGATAGAAGCGCTCGTCCAACACAAGTGATAGAAGCGCTCGTCCAACACAAGTGATACAAGCGCTCGCCCACTAAAGTGACAGAAGTGCTCGTCCACTAAAGTGATACAAGCGCTCGTCCACTAAAGTGACAGAAGTGCTCATCCACTAAATTGACAGAAGTGCTCGTCCACTAAAGTGATACAAGTGCTCGTCCACTAAAGTGATACAAGCGCTCGTCCACTAAAGTGACAGAAGTGCTCGTCCACTAAAGTGACAGAAGTGCTCGTCCACACAATTCTTTGGACTTGCTAAGTCCCTAACGAGAAGCTCCGTCCAATGACATGGCATATGGAGCTCGTCTACTTGGTTACTTTGTGTAATAGTACTTCCGTATGCTAACATGGCAAGATGGACGCGCTTATTTTCAAGATGGATGCTGATGCTATAAGAGCCGATGTAGAATCTTATTTCAAGAACCAGAATCAAGAAAACTGATTCTGTTAATTAGATCCAAATCTGTTTTGATTGATCCCAACGACTATAACTTGTTTTCTATATAAAGAGGGATCAAAGGAACACTTTCAAGATATCGAACAAGAAATATCACAACCAAATCAGAAATTTTATACAAAATCAATTGTGAAAATCATTCATCATCTTTCTTGAGCTTATTGTGAAAAAAATGTTTTGTTCTCATAAGTGCTTCAATTTGTTTATCTGACTATTGAGAGTTAGGAATCAATTTTTCATTTTATTTGATTGTAAAGAGAGAGGGAGTCTCTCTGAGTGATTAGGGTGAGGTATCCCTAAGGAAGAACATTGAGGCTTTTCACAAGAGTGTGGTATCTCGAGGTGAAGGAGTGCTCTGTGGTGTAAAGATTTTTCAAGCTACCTGGCTAAAGCTTGTTGTGTTAGTGTGTGAAAACCCACAGGTGGAGTGGGGACTGGATGTAGGTCACAGTGGTGGTGACTGAACTAAGATAAATCTGGCTGTGTGGTATCTCTATACTCAAACTCTTTTACATTCTATTTATGATCAAGAACCTGTGATTATGATGTTTAAGTTCAATATAATTTCTGTTCTTGATCTGTATAAACTGTATTAAAACCTGAGTTTGATTGTAATCAAGTCTGTGTTATCTGTGTTCAAAACCGAGTTGATCAAAACCATTCTTGATTGCTGAAACTGAAATAAAACTGAAACTGAAACCTGCAAGTTTGTTCATGATTGTTAATGCTTGTATTTGAAACTTGCATAACTTGTTCTTAATCTTTAAAGGCTTAATCAGTTTCTATATTTTGTTATTATTGAGTTTTGAACCCGAACCTATTATGAATTAATCTTTCTGAATTAATCTTTCTTATCTTCATCATCTTCCAATTCAAGATTTTATATAAACCCTTCATTGATTTTGTAAAAGATCCTGAGGCAACTCTGATTTGAAAAGTAAAGTTTTTTAAGAGGGAAATATTTTAAGAAAACTCAATTCACCTCCTGCTTGAGTCGTTGAAGCCAAAACAACATTGGTGTGATAGCGAGGAACGTCGAGTTCGGGATCTCAGTGCTAACTCAGGTTAGGGAAAGAACCAATCAACCATCGGAATCTATAAGTAGTATATTCTATAATAATTGTGTAGGGTGGCCTAAACCCTACTAGTAGTCGAGTAATCGACAAGATCATAATCATATTGGAAACCTTTTCTGTATAACCAATGGTGATTCGGGGATTGTAGGTTTATCGATGTTATGATGATTTTATCTTCTCTGAGGTTGATTGAATTTATTATTATTGAATTGCTTATGTGATATTTTTTGGTATTTGAATATTTCCTGATATTGTGTGATGCTTGATCTGCCTGGTTTTTAATACTATGCTTAGTTGATTTTAAGCAAGGATATATATTGTTCGGGAGATGATTGTTTGGGTGAGAGAATGAATTGACTTAGAGGTGCCGAGCTTAATTAGTTATCTAATGGATGAGATGTGACATAGAATGTGAGTTGAGGCTATGATGGGAGCTTGAGGTACTCGGTTGATATTAATGCGAGATAGTGAGATTCATATAGAGGCTTTGGTGTATATACTTTTTCAGTTCATGACACGTTGATCTGATTTATCCAATCAAAAGGTAGAAGTGCACTATATCGTGTTCTAACCTATCAGAAGATAGAAGAGCGCTAAACTGAATCCTATCTTATCAAAATATAGAAGAGCACTATACCAGATCCTATCTTATCGAAAGATAGAAGTGCACTATGTTGAGTCTTATCCTATCAAAAGATAGAAGTGTACTACACTGAGTTCTTTGCATCGGACTACCATGGATTACTGACGATTATGAAAGGAATAGAGACAATTATGTTAGCATAAGGATTTAGATGGCATGAGTTGAGGGTAGAGGACAATATCATAATTTGAGGATGATTGCTAATTATGGGTGGTAAGTATCTGTGACAGTTATTGTATGATATACTATGACTCTTTTCCATTTTATGATGATAGAAATGCTTCTTATCTCCAGTATGCTTTGTGTGTGGTATTTTATTTTATTATGGGATCGTACAAGAAGACCCTGTGGCGGAGCTGAATGAGGAGGAGTTGGATGGAACTCCTTATGAACCAGAGGCAGGAGGTCGAGTTGTGATCCATGGTGATCAAAGTATAGATAGTATGTCTAGTTTGTCTAAAAAGTATTTTTATATGTTTCCGCTAAGTATGACTTTTAGTTAAGTTTATGCTTGTGAGGGATCCTATTGAGACGATACCCTCAACATTGTTTTGTAATATGTATAAGACATATGGCTGTTTTTGCAATATAATTATGGTATGAAGTTTTAAGTAATTGAAGTTTGTATGGTCCTTAACTTAAGTTTTTAATTTTTGCGTCTTTTTATGTTAAGCGAGCGATTAAGGAATTAATTTAGAAGGCTTTAAACTAATAAAACACCGGGTCACAACGGGGTGTCTCAAACGGCTACTTCTTTTCTGACGCGGCGGTCCGGTGAAGGAGGCCTTCACCCATTATCCGAATATCACTTGTCGCGACAGATCGCGGCACAACGGCGAACAAAAAGAAAACTTGTTTTTCTTTTCGAGAATAAACATGGAGTCGCCACTAACTTTATTTAATTTCGGGAAAGTTGGAAAAACTTTAAAAAAAAAAAATTGGGTTCGGGAGTCGATTACGTCTAGGGAAGGCATGGAGACTTAACCCCACGGCACCCTAGAACATCCATAAAAATGGTTACCCTAAATTAGTTGTGTATCTCTTATGATTGTTCGTTCCTTTTTTTTCTTTCTATCTTCGCGTCTCAATTTATAGATGGAGGAAAGGGCATCATGCTTCTCCTTACCCAACGGCTTTAAGGTTGGTCCCATGAAATCCGGAGTTTGGGCGGTTTTGAGCAGAGATCGCGTGTGTCCAGATGGAGGTGGCGCGAGTAGAGGAAAGAAGGTGATAAGGTTGCGTGTTTGAAGAGATAAGGAAGTGTGGTGCGGTTAAGAGGGTGGGGGAGATGAGGAAGAAAAAGGACCAATGGGTAGTGGAGGCGTAGGGGTGGTTGGAGAGTGGGAGGAGGAAGAGAGGTTTTGTCTGGTATGCGAAATGGGGTTTTTTAGGGTTAGGAGAAGTAACTCAATCTTCTTTCTTCTCCTTTTGATGATTGTTCTTTTCTCCTTCTTTTCTTACTCCTTTCTTCATAATTTACTTTTTCTTCTTTCTTTTATTTTCACCATTATTTTTTAGCCTCCAGTTTGAAAATAAAATTGCAGTGGACGGAACCTCCTCGTCCAATAGAAAATTAGATATGCAACGGACGAAATCTCCTCGTCCAATAGAAAATTAAATATGCAATGGACGGAACCCCCTCGTCCTACAGAAAATTAAATATGCAATGGACGGAACCTCCTCGCCCAACAGAAAATTAGATACGCAACGGACGGAACCTCCTCGTCCAACAGAAAATTAGATATGAACCTCCTCGTCCAACAGAAAATTAGATGTGCAATGGACGGAACCTCCTCGTCCAACAGAAAATTATATATGCAATGGACGAAACCTCCTCGTCCAACAAAATTAGATATGCAATGGACGAAACCCCATTGTCCAACAGAAAATTAGTTATGCAATGGACGGAACCTCCTCATTTCTTCTTTATCTTCCTTTTCTTCCTTCTTTCTTCATTATCTTCTATTTCTTCCTTCTTTCTTCACTATTATTTTTTTAGTCACCCTGAAATATAATAACATAAGAATAAAATTAGAATAAAATAAAATGAAGACGGACAAAAATATGTGTTTACAGTTACCCCTATTTACTTGTTGCATACTAGAAGACATGATTAGTCGTTACTTTTCACGTATAGTAGTAATGAACAAGTAAAGAAAATGAACACATATTTTGTCCTACAAAACATGAGGAGCTCAAAAGAAAACCTCATAGTTTGAAAATAAAATTGCTATGGGCGGAACCTCCTCGTCCAACAGAAAATTAGATATGCACCGGACGGAACCTCCTCGTCCAACAGAAAATTAAATATGCAGTGGACGGAACCTTCTCATCCAATAGAAAATTAAATATGTAAGGGACGGAACCTCGTCATCCATCAGAAAATTAAATATGCACCTGACGGAACCTCCTCATCCAACAGAAAATTAAATATGCAGTGGACGGAACCTCCTCATCCAACATAGAATTAGATATGCAATGGACGGAACCTCCTCGTCCAACAAAAAATTAAATATGCACCGGATGAAACCTCCTCGTCCAACAGAGAATTAGATATGCAATGGACAGAACCTCCTCGTCCAACAAAGAATTAAATATGCATCAAGCCTCAGAGCTAGAAAAGTGCGATGGACCTCTGATCACGCAAAATAAAATGCAGCTAGCCTCCGAGCTCAAAAATAAACTTGCAGTGAGCCTCAGGACTCGAAAATTAAATTGCAGTGAGCCTCAGAGCTCGACAAAATTGAATTAGTAATCTGAAACTAATGAGAATCCCTTCCTTTTGAAGACAATGGAACTAAATGCTCCATGGAAAAACTTCCACCAACCAAACCCTTGATCACCGACCAGTCTGAGCCGAGGCATCATTCATTCTTTTAACAACATGGGTCACCCAAGAAGCTGATAACATATGAAGTGGATGTTATGTTTATTCTCCCAAGCTTATTTGCATCAGTCTTTAGTTGTCCAATGCATGCTGTCTCTTCCATTGAATTTGAAATATTGAGTCCTTTTGGTTCAAACCATTCATTGGTGCTACCATTAGAATTATCAAATCATACCATTAAAATTATATTTACTTTTATAGAGACATAACCATAGTGATTAAACATGAGAGTGAACACAACAGGGGAGTATGAAGGAAAAGCCTTTTGCCATAATACGAGAATTTAGTTTGTTAAGAGAAAATAAGAATATGAGAACAAAATTACAGAAGGGATCATAAAGATTAAAAGAAAAGATAAACAAAGAAAATTGTGAGAATCACATAAAATTTACCCCAGTGTTGGTCCTTTGATTTTCATTTAATTGAATCCCCACAGCCTTTTGATGACAAAGATCTTGGCTTCTGTTTCTGATTCTTCAAACACACATTCTTCAATCATTCATTAAAAATGTTGCCCCAGTATACTCAGTCGAATAAAATTGACCCAATGTGGTGAGTGCTAGAAGAAGTGTTGGACCATATCATCCTTGTAACATCCTATCTTTCGTGAATAAAAAATTAGATATTTTAATTAGATGGGAATGATGGTTAGATAAATCTAAAATTATTTAAGAATCCAAACACATATGCAAGTTCAAAATAAAATTTAAGCAACTCAAAATTTTCATTAGGCAAGCACCTCAAGCAAGCAAGTCAAAATCCCCTAATTGGAAGCACCTCAATTTAAATACTCAATTAAGGTGATTTATCATTAACAAAATTAAAAGATAATTAGCCATGGATATAAACCTTAATCTCCTAAAAATTTCCTGCAAGATAAGCTTTGAACCTAATTAGGCTCATCAAACATAAGTTCTAAGCCAATTAGAATGAAAAACAATTGGTAATAAAGAAGAAAAATCCAAATTGAATACTATGTGGTGGAATGAGGCTGAATAACATGATATTGGTGGTCATGGTAGTATAACATATAGAAAAGTTAATAAAAATTATGGCTAAAGGAATGGGTTTCATGTAAACTCTAGAATACTATAAGTTTCAATAAGATACTAATTAATTAGCCTAAAATAACTAAATTAATGGGTAGCTAGATGGAACTAATAAATGACAATATGTGAATATATAAAATTAAGATAAGGACGCCAACCTGCATCAATTCACCTTAATAAAAAAATTCATTAAATATTCAAAGAAACAATCTATAAGATTCTAGGAACTATGATTTCATTTTAAGCTAAAGTAACTATAGTAAGTCCAAGTGGTTCTTACGGCAAGGCAAGCACATGATACAAGTTTTATTATGTTGCCAACTCACCTAGTCTAGGGGCGTAGCCTTGCTTACTCATTTTTAGCTTCCCTTAGTTTTCTACCTTATGATTAACGTAAAACAAAAACTGAAGACAAAAAATAGAGAAGAAAGAGAGAAAGAGAGACCATGAGTGAGATAGAAATTTCTGAAGTCGATTTCGATCAATCCGTTTGTCTTATCGAAAAACCGATTATACCATTGTCATCCTCGCGACGTCTACTTCATTATCCTAACTTTCTTTTCTTGATTAAGCTAAGGTAAGCCTATGTCCTTTTTATGTCGAAATGCCGTCGGTGACGATATTGAGATTATCCTTCAATCCGTCTATCGGTTTTCGATTCCGTTTTCAGATTAGGATTCCCTGTAACGTATGCTTCACAATGATGTGTTTAGGTGAATTTTTGGAGACCCAGAGGCCTTAGTCCTTTACATGGCAGCAACTAAGAGGTTGAGAGGGGTGGTCGCGCTGTCGCGCACGCGCCAAAAAGCGAACGGTTTGTAAAAAATGTAGTTTAGGAAGCGACAACTAGGATATCGTCTCACAAGGACTCTTAGGTTGTTGTTAACAAAAAAAGTCAAAATTGGGGGGTTTTGGATTTGAAATTAAACAAAGAAAACAAAGCAGAAACAGAGCAATGAAAACAAAGCAGTTTAAAAGATTATCAAATAACTAAAGACGATTAACCTACTGTTCTCGGTTTCCCACTATCATTGGTTCATATAAATCCAAGCCCTAAGAGGATTCTAATCCCCTTTCGGTTGTAGCAACAATTAACAAACAAAATCGCTACTACGAGATATATGTTCCTATTCCCGAATAAAACAAACGGGGTTAAGCCCTCATGAACTAAACGAACATGAATGAACACACGCGAATTAAACAAACGCGATTCAATATAGGAACATAACATCACCGAAATAAATCAACACAACACTATACACTCCAAAATTAAACAAACAGAAATATATAGCATAGTATTGAAAAGGGAAAAGCATACAAAACAGGAATTACAAAACCTCAAGTGTAGTGGAAATCAATTACAGTAGACTAATCCAAGAAATTTAGTTCTCCATAAAAACGAAATACACCCAGAAAATATGTAAAAACAATGGAGAATCAAAAGTTGTTCTAATCTGCCCAGAACAACCATTTATATCTTTCAGGAACTGCGCCTACTGGCGAGGCGAACCCTCACTCGCGAGGCGAATATTATGAAGAGTCTGCAACGTTTGGTCTTCTTGCGGGGCGAAGTACTGCTCGCGTGGCGAGGAATTGAAGAGTCTAACCGTGATGCTTTCTGACTTCCAGGCTCGCGTGGCGAAGAGATGGATTCGCGAGACGACACAGAAATCTTGCATTTTTCTGGAACAGTCAGCCATCAGGGTCGCGAGGCGAGGTGTTGTTCGCGGGGCGAACCAGATAGGATGACATTTTGCTGTTCAGCTGGCTTTCAGGTTCGCGTGGCGAGAAGACTCTCGCGAGACGAACACCTCCAGGATTGCAATTTCCCCTGCTTCTTTATTCCCTTAACTTCTAAGTTAACCTGAAAACAATAAAATAGCCATAAGTGCTTTATTTGGCTCAAAACTGGCTAAATTAACCTAAAACTACTTTAGAGACTCAAAATCTTGCTTGAGGACAATCTAATCTAATTTGGGTGAAATTGAGATATAATTAGCACAAAACCCTGGTCATACTAGCCATACAACTAGATGAGCCAGCGGCTGATCAAGGGGGTTCGTTTTGTTGCTCCAGAGCTAGCCTAAGACATCCCAGGTGGAGGAAAGAAACTATTTAAAGTCGGAAACCACACGGTTACATTTAATTAGATAATGGCGTAGGGCGACCCAAGCCCTACATGAGAGGGAGTAACGGACAATGTCTATACCACATTGGGGACTACTCAGTGGTACCGATGATGATATAGAAATTGTGCATTTATTGTCGTTACGCTACATATATATATTATTTTATTACGTGATGATTGCCTATTTGACTGGTTGATTTGAACTTGGTACTTGATGTATGATATCATGAGTGTTGCAATTATTTTTGAAAGTGTTTATACTTATACTTATTATTATTATTATTATTATTATTATTATTATTATTATTATTATTATTATTATTATTATTATTATTATTATATTTTGGTATTTATTATTTGGAAATGATATTATGACATGATGATATATGATGATGATTATGATGATATGATGAGTGTTATGATTGTGCTTAGAGGATTGAGTAAATCATAAGTTATGTTGAGACACGAGGATGTATTTGGGGATTGCATGCGATATGTGATAGCAGTGCCTAATCGAGATGATTATCGTGATATGAGGCTAAGATTGATGAGATGCGATTATTTTGAGGTTATCTATGAGATTATGATGAGCGGTTAGGGCACTAGGGGGTGACCTGAAACATGGTCTGTGATATGAGGGACCTGAAACATGGTTGAGTGGACCTGAAACATGGTCGAGTAGGGTCTATGCCTCGGAGGTAGAAATTCTCGGGGATAGGCTAAAGGTGGACCGTCCAGAGATGATTTCATTTTAGTCGCAGCTATAGTTCATGCATTGCATGAGCATCCTGGATTGTGGTCCAGAGGTGTGCACCGGATTGTGTAGATATAGTGTCATTGCTTTGCGTGGGCACCCTCCATCTGTGGACGAGGGTGTGCGCCGGGGACTATGGGACGTGTCGATTATACTGTTGTGATATCCGGATATGACCGATACCTGAGGAGATTATTTATACAGCATTTGCATTGCATCATGATGGAGGGTAGAGGAAAGATCCTAGATGTGGATTGAGGGTGATTGTGTTACATATATTTATACTTGGGAGACGGATGTTTAGTGTGCCGTTATTTAATTAAATGTTTCTAAACCCTTTCCACGTTGGATGTTATATGGTTTATTATCCCTGTCTTCTCTATATTGCCTTTGTTTCTTTTTGTGATCGTGATGAGAAGATCCTATGGGGGAGCCAGCTATGGAGGATCTTGATGGAACCTCGTATGAGCCAGACGTTGGAGGACGAGCAGTGGATCCTCATTGTTGAGTACAGAGTCTATGGCCAGCACATCTTGTCTCTTTAGGATGTTTTTTTTTCTGTTTGATTTTCAGTTTGTACATTTTGGGATTTGACTGATGGGATTCCCTCTACTGTACTGTATTAGGATTTGAGGTGTATATGTTATGTATGTATGTATGTATGTATGTATGTATGTATGTATGTATGTATGTATGTATGTATGTTGTATATATTTTAAGTTTTAAATTTTCCGCTATTTTAATATACTTGCTTAACGATAATAACGAAATTAGGTCTTAATATTTTGGGTTTTCTTTAATGGGACGCCGAGGCGTCTCATTTAGTGGTATCCGAGCAGTTCAGTTTTGAAACGGACTGTGAACACTATGAGTAGGGTGAACTGTCCATTTTGTTGAATCCACATCGGATAACAACTATGCTTAGAAGTTGGGTAGTGAGTCTGACACGACATCTCTATGGCATAGAAGTATTTATATTCCAGTTTTATGTAGTATTATATGTCATATTGATGTGGGCTAATGATTTCTTTTAACAGGATCATGGCTCGAGGCAGAGGACGAAGACATGGTGGTGGTAGAGCGATAGGGGGTGTAGAGGATGAGCCTCATCAGCCAGAGGCAGGGATTGGAAGTGGAGAGCCGAGACTCTTCAGATTATCCGCAAGTTAGCATCCGTTCTGTTGCAACAGGTGCAGCAGAATGCTTAGAGGGTACAGGGAGAGGCAGAGTTACTGGAGCGGCAGGATAGGAGGAGAGCCGCCGATGCTGAGGATGTAGGATTGTCTACCTTTCTCAAAGGTAAGCCACCCCAGTTTGGTGGAAAGTATGATCCAGAGCGAGCAGAGTGGTGGATTCAGGAGCTTGAGAAGATATTTGATACTTTGAGATGCAGAGATGATAGGAAGGTGACCTATGCCGCCTTCATGATGACCGGAGGGGCAGAGTCATGGTGGAGAGGCAAGAGGAGATTGCTAGAGACTGAGGACAGACTGATCAGTTGGGAGCTGTTCAGAGAGTGTTTCTTTGAGAAGTACTTCCTGCGATTAGTCAGACGCGAGTAGGAGAGAGAGTTCATGAGTCTCCAGTAGGGAGACAAGTCTGTTGGTGATTACGCGGCTAGATTCGAGGCCCTGATTCAGTTTTGAGTTCTACTAGAGGTTTCCAGATGAGGACTGGATGTGCCAGAGATTTGAGGAGGGTTTACGGCATGAGTTGAGCAGGGTTATAGTGACCTTGGACATACTGAGTCTCCTAGAGCTTGTAGAGAGGTGCAGTGCCATTGAGAGTATGGACCAGAGGCAGGCTGTAGTGTAGAGGCAGCAGCGTAGTGGGGGTCCTGTCAGAGCAGGTCATCAGAGGAGAGGTTATGGAGGTTCTCAGTGGAGGAGAGGACCATACATTAGACCAGGACAGAGCGCTCAGACATCTGCACCACCAGCACCAGTTACCAGAGAGGGCCAACAGCAGAGGGCCCCAGTGTGTTTCAGATGCGGAGGTCCGCATTATATCAAGGAATGCACAGATAGATCTGGTTGCTACATCTGTGGTAAACCAGGTCATTTTGATAGGGATTACCGACAGAGAGCAGTACAGCAGCAACCAGCAGCCGGCAGAGGAGCTGGTAGTTCTAGAGGAGCCAGTGGTTCCAGAGAAGGAGCTGGGAGAGGGGTTCCAGCAGCGGGACGAAGACGGCCAGACCTCAGGCCACGGGGTGGGTGTTTACAGTGAAAGGATATGAGTCCTCTCAATCTGCAGATCTTATTCAAGGTACGTGTTTAATATCTGGCAGACTCTCGTCTGTGTTGTTTGATTCAGGTGCTACACATTCTTTTGTATCCCATGAGTGCGTAGATCATTTACATTTACCCGTTTCTCAGCTACCATATACCTTGAAAGTATCCACCCCTACCAGTGACCCTTTGATCACTAGGTCTGTTTGCTTACAGTGTCCTGTAGTTGTTGAAAATAGAGCATTCCTTGTAGATTTCATCTGTTTGCCTATGCAGCAGATAGACGTTATTCTTGGCATGGATTGGCTTTCGGCTAACCATGTAGTGTTAGACTGTACCCGAAAGACCTTATCTTTTATTGAGCCTTCTAGCATAGTATCTGCCAATGAAGGAGCAACTATGAGGGGTGGCGGTTCTCAGCAGTATGTGATGCTTTTCTCTTTGGAAGCTAAGGAGACTTCAAGTATAGATTCTCTACCTATTGCGAGAGAGTTTCCTGAGGTTTTCCCTCATGATGTTCTAGGTTTGCCACCAGAGAGGGAGGTGGAGTTCGCTATAGATCTCATACCAGGGACCAGACCTATATCAATAGCTCCTTATCGGATGTCACCAGTGGAGTTGGCATAGTTGAAGAAACAACTGGATGACATGATGAATAAGGAATTCATCAGACCGAGTGTTTCGCCTACGGGAGCACCGGTATTGTTTGTCAAGAAAAAGGACGGAAGTTCTAGGTTGTGCACGGATTATAGGCAGTTGAATAAAGTTACAATCAAGAACAAATATCCGTTGTCTAGGATAGATGATCTGATGGATCAGTTGAAGGGAGCTTCGGTGTTTTTCAAGATAGACTTAAGATCAGGATACCATCAGATTAGGGTGAAAAAGGAGGATATACCTAAGACCGCTTTTAAGAGAAGGTATGGACACTACGAGTACCTAGTTATGCCTTTTGGTATAACTAATGCTCCGACGGTGTTCATGGATTACATGAACAGGATCTTTAGACCGTTCCTTGACAAGTTTGTTGTGGTGTTTATAGATGAAATTCTTATCTACTCCCGTAGTCGGGAAGAACACGAGGAACATCTGAGAGTGGTGTTACAGGTGTTGAGAGATAGGCAGTTGTATGCTAAGCTATCCAAGTGTGAATTTTGGTTAAAGGAAGTACAGTTCCTAGGGCATGTAATCAACAAGAAAGGGATAGCTGTTGATCCAGTTAAGGTATAGGCCGTGATTAAGTGGGAGAGGCCTAAGTCAGTGAGTGAGGTGAGGAGTTTCCTAGGATTAGCCGGGTATTACAGGAGGTTCATCGAGGGCTTCTCAAAGATTGCATTGCCTATGACGCAGTTAATGAGAAAAGGTACGACGTTTGTTTGGACAGAGAAGTGTGAAGAGAGCTTTCAGAAGCTAAAGGAGAAGTTGACTACATCTCCTGTGCTGACGTTACCAGATCCATTAAGACAGTTTGATGTATACTGTGACACGTCATATCAAGGATTGGGTTGTGTTTTGATGCAAGAGGGAAGAGTTGTGGATTATGCTTCCCGACAATTGAGGGTTCATGAAGGGAATTACCCAACCTATGATCTGGAATTAGCAGCCATAGTGTTCGCATTGAAGATATGGTGACACTATCTCTATGGAGTTAAGTTTAATGTGTTCAGTGACCACAAGAGTTTAAAGTATTTGTTTGATCAGAAGGAGTTGAACATGAGGCAATGTAGATGGATGGAATTCATTAAGGACTATGAGTTTGATCTTCAATACCATCCAGGGAAGGCTAATGTTGTGGCGGATGCACTAAGTCGGAAATCCTTGCACGTATCAGCAATGATGGTGAAAGAAATGGAGTTGCTTGAACAGTTTAGAGATTTGAACCTAGGTATGGATTTGATTGAGGATAGAATATGCTTAGGTATGATCACCATCAGTAGTGAGTTTTTGAGAGACCTTAAGATTAAGCAGGGTCAGGATGAATGTTTGGTGGATGTGAATCGAGGTATAGATGAGGGTAAGGTTTCAGAGTTTAGGAGAGGATCAGATGGAGTGTTAAGGTTTAAGGATCCGATATGTGTGCCAGAGAACTTAGAGATTAGGAAGATGATCTTAGAGGAGACACATAAAAGTAAGCTGAGTTTCCACCCAGGAGCCACCAAGATGTACCAAGACTTGAAGAAGATGTTTTGGTGGCCAAAGATGAAGAAAGAAGTGGCGGAGTATGTTCTATCATGTTTGGTATGTCAGAAAGCTAAGATAGAGCATCAAAAGCCCGCTGGGTTGTTGCAGTCCTTGGATATCCCATAGTGGAAGTGGGATAGCATAGCGATGGATTTTGTGGTTGGATAACCACAAACTCCGAAACGGTTTGATGCGATTTGGGTTATCATTGATAGGTTGACGAAGTGTGCTCACTTCTTACCTATTAGTGAGAGTTATAGTCTTGAAAGGTTGACCCAGATCTATATGAAGGAAGTAGTGAGGTTGCACGGTGTGCCGTCGAGTATTGTCTCCGACCGAGATCCTAGATTTACATCTAGATTTTGGAGACACTCACACAATGCTTTGGGAACAAAGTTGAGGATGAGTTCTGCTTATCATCCTCAAACAGATGGACAGTCCGAGAGAACAATTCAATCATTGGAAGATCTTTTAAGAGCTTGTGTGTTGGAACATGTTGGTACTTGGGATGAATTCCTACCATTGATTGAGTTCACATACAATAACAGTTTCCACAGTAGCATCGGGATGGCACCGTATGAGGCTCTGTATGGGAGAAAGTGTAGGACTCCGTTATGTTGGTATGAGACTGGCGAGAGCCAAGTGTTGGGTCCTGATGTGATACAACAAACAACAGAACAAGTTAGGAAAATAAGAGAGAAAATGAAGGAAGCCCAGGATCGGCAGAGAAGCTACAGTAACAAGAGGAGGAGACCCTTAGAGTTCCAAGAAGGTGATCACGTGTTCTTGAGAGTCACTCCGAAGACCGGAATTGGCGGAGCTGTAAAGTCTAGAAAGCTCACTCCTCGATTCATTGGACCATTTCAGATTCTTCGACGAATTGGTCCAGTAGCTTACCAGATAGCCTTACCGCCTTACCTTTCCAACCTTCACGATGTCTTCCATGTTTCCCAGTTGAGAAAATATTACCATAATCCTTCTCATGTACTTGAGCCTGAGTCTATACAACTCCGAGAGAATCTAGAATATGAGGCTTTACCGATTAAGATCACAGATAGAAGGATTAAAGAACTCTGTGGTAGACAGATTCCTTTGGTTAAGGTCATTTGGTATGAGATTACTGCATATGCTACATGGGAGCGTGAGGCAGATATACAGCAACAGTATCCACATCTTTTTTGAGGTACGTAAATTCCGAGGACGGGATTTCTTTTAAGGGCGTAGTAATGTAACATCCTATCTTTCATGAATAAAAAATTAGATATTTAAATTAGATGGGAATGAGGGTTAGATCAATCTAAAATTATTTAAGAATCCAAACACATATGCAAGTTCAAAATAAAATTTAAGCAACTCAAAATTTTCATTAGGCAAGCTCCTCAAGCAAGCAAGTCAAAATCCCCTAATTGGAAGCACGTCAATTTAAATACTTAATTAAGGTAATTTATCATTAACAAAATTAAAAGATAACTAGCCATGGATATAAACCTTAATCTCCTAAAAATTTCCTGCAAGATAAGCTTTGAACCTAATTAGTCTCATCAAACATAAGTTCTAAGCCAATTAGAATGAAAAACAATTGGTAATAAAGAAGAAAAATCCAAATTTAATACTATGTGGTGGAATAAGGCTGAACTACATGATATTGGTGGTCATGGTAGTATAACATATAGAAAAGTTAATAAAAATTATGGCTAAAGGAATGGGTTTCACGTAAAATCTAGAATACTATAAGTTTCAATAAGATACTAATTAATTAGCCTAAAATAACTAGATTAATGGGTAGCTAGATGGAACTAATAAATGACACTATGTGAATATATAAAATTAAGATAAGGACGCCAACCTGCATCAATTCACCTTAATAAAAAAATTCATTAAATATTCAAAGAAACAATCTATAAGATTCTAGGAACTATGATTTCATTTTAAGCTAAAGTAACTATAGTAAGTCCAAGTGGTTCTTACGGCAAGGCAAGCACATGATACAAGTTTTATTATGTTGCCAACTCACCTAGTCTAGGGGCGTAGCCTTGCTTACTCATTTTTAGCTTCCCTTAGTTTTACTACCTTATGATTAACGTAAAACAAAAACTGAAGACAAAAAATAGAGAAGAAAGAGAGAAATAGAGAGAGAAAGACGTAGAGAGAGAGAGAGGAGAGAGACGTGAGTGAGAGTGAAATTTCCGGAGTCGATTCCGATCAATCCGTTCGTCTTATCGATAAGCCGATTATACCGTTGTCATCCTCGCGACGTCTACTTCATTATCCTAACTTTTTTTCTTGATTAGGCTAAGGTAAGCCTATGTCTTTTTATACCGAAATACCGTCGGTGACGGTATTGAGGTTATCCTTCAATCCGTCTATCGGTTTTCGATTCCGTTTTCAGATTAGGATTCCCTGTAACGTATGCTTCACAATTATGTGTTCAGGTGAATTTTTGGAGACCTAGAGGCCTTAGTCCTTTACATGGAAGCAACTAAGAGGTTGAGAGGGGGTTCGTTTCGTTGCTCCAGAGCTAGCCTAAGACATCCCAGGTGGGGGAAAGAAACTATTTAAAGTCGGAAACGACGCGGTTACATTTAATTAGATAATGGCGTAGGGCGACCCAAACCCTACACAAGAGCGAGTAACGGACAATGTCTATACCACATTGGGGACTACTCAGTGGTACCGATGATGATATAGAAATTGTGCGTTTATCATCGTTACGCTACATATATATATATATATATATATATATATATATATATATATATATATATATATTATTTTATTACGTGATGATTGCCTGTTTGACTGGTTGATTTGAACTTGGTACTTGATGTATGATATCATGATTGCTGCAATTATTTTTGAAAGTGTTTATACTTATACTTATTATTATTATTATTATTATTATATTTTGGTATTTATTATTTGGAAATGATATTATGACATGATGATATATGATGATGATTTTGGATAACATGATGATGATTATGATGATATGATGAGTGTTATGATTGTGCTTAGAGGATTGAGTAAATCATAAGTTATGTTGAGACACGAGGATGTATTTGGGGATTGCATACGATATGTGATAGCAGTGCCTAATTGAGATTATTATCGTGATATGAGGCTGAGATTGATGAGATGAGATTATTCTGAGGTTATCTATGAGATTATGATGAGCGGTTAGGGCACTAGCGGGTGACCTGGAACATGGTCTGTGATTTGAGGGACCTGAAACATGGTCGAGTGGACCTGAAACATGGTCGAGTGGGGTCTATGCCTCGGAGGGAGAAATTCCTGGGGATAGGCTAACCGCTGACCATCCAGAGATGATTTCATTTTAGTCGCAGCTATAGTTCATGCGTTGCATGAGCATCCTGGATTGTGGTCCAGAGGTGTGCACTGGATTGTGTAGCTATAGTGCCATTGCTTTGCGTGAGCACCCTCCATCCGTGGATGAGGGTGTGCGCCGGGGACTCTGGGACGTGTCGATTATATTGTTGTGATACCCGGATATGGCCGATACCTGAGGATATTATTGATACAACATTTGCATTGCATCATGATGGAGGGTAGAGGAAAGATCCTAGATGTGGATTAAGGGTGATTGTGTTACATATATTTATACTTGGGAGACGGATGTTTAGTGTGTCGTTATTTAATTAAATGTTGCTAAACCCTTTCCACGTTTGATGTTATATGGTTTCTTATCCCTGTCTTCTCTATATTGCCTATGTTTCTTTTTGTGATCGTGATGAGAAGATCCTACGGGGGAGCCCGCTATGGAGGAGCTTGATGGGACCTCGTATGAGCCAGACGTTGGAGGACGAGCAGTGGATCCTCATAGTTGAGTACAGAGTCTATGGCCAGCGCATCTTGCCTCTTTAGGATGTTGTTTTTATTTTCTGTTTGATTTTCAGTTTGCACATGCTTTAATGTAATTATTTGTGATAAAATCCAGAAGATGATTTTATTTTAAATAAAATTATTTTCTTGTGTAGTTTTACTGTATGAAGTCACAATAAAATTTTCGGTCGAAAATTCAGACGAAAGTCGGTGTGGGTTTTCATAGCCAGTACAAGTTTAATGATCTAGAGACCTAATCTTGACTCGTGAACGAGACGATTAGTGTTTTTTTGATGTTTTGTGTGGGTTTGGAGTTTTTCAAAAAAATCTTGTTTGGGGCAAAATTCCAAGTGTTACCCGGCCGAAATCGTCGGGAAATACGATCGGGAAAGTCATCTGATGCGCAATGGAGCAGAGCAAAGAGGGAATGGAATGACTGATGTGAAAGTTATGACACCTTTTCAACAAGCCATACTTCACCTTTTCATCAAATCACCTTTTCTTACATTCTCTCTCCAACCTTACCTCCACATCATACCTCCACCTTACCACACCTTACCTTCTTTCTTTCTCTACAAGCAAACCAACTTTTCTTTCTCTTCTTTCTTCCTTCCATCCGTGACCCCTTCTTCTTCTCCCCCTCTATATAAACTTCAACCTACAACACTTAATCACTTTTCTTCACTTCACACATTTCACACTTACACTTATTTCCTTACTTTCTCTTCTTCTCTCTTCTAAAGTTCATCTTTTTATCAAGCTTTTTACTTTAAGTTCTTCATCAAAGTTCTTCATATTGTTGAGGGTAATGATCCTATGTTGTTTATTTTTCAATTTCTTGTCTTTATGTTCATAGTTTTGCTTTAAGTTTCCTTTAAGCTTTCAAACTTCTAAAATCTCTTAAAAATAGTAGAAAACTCCGTTTGAGTTGAAACCAATTTCTATGTTCTTATTTTTACTCCTACTACAACATACTAAAAGGTTGAGTAAAACAACAATTTATAACCCTATTTTCTTGATGAGGCCGAAACCATGCTTTTTGGTTTTGGTGGGTTTTGTTTAACTTTGCTTGTAGGACTTGTATTTGAGTTCTATTCTAAGATGATCATGACCAAGGGATCCTTTGTACTAAAGGATGTTAGGTTTAAGTGATCAGAAAAGTTTAGAGATTTTACACATTTTCATGTAAAGGCCTAAACTTTAAGTAGTTTAAGACATTGATGCTTAGTTGATGTTTCTCCAAAGTGATCATGGATTAAGGCTTCTTGATGTATAAGGATGCTAAATCCAAGGGATTGGAAAGTTTGAAAAATTTCTAACCTTTATTTTGTATCAAGGCCGAAACTTTATAGGTTTTTGGCAAAAATATTAAGTTTTGTTTTCTTCCAAAATGATCATAGATTAAAGCTCCTTATAATAAAGGATGCTATGTCTAAAGTGATTGGAAAGTTTAAATCTTTTTCATTAAGTTCCCTATGATGGCCGAAACTCATATGTTTGGACCTGGGAATGTGTTGTTTTGTCCTTCCAAAATGGTTAAGGATTTAAGCTTCTTTATGTTAAAGGAGGCTATGTCCAAAAGATTGGAGGATTTAATGATTTTTAGTCTCACAAACATGTCAAGGCCGAACCTAGGTGTTCATGGCCTAAGACATTTGTATTTTTTTTCCATTTTCCAAAATGATCATGGTTTCAAGCTCCTTACTATGTATGGATGCTAACCTAAAGAGATTGGAAAGTTTAGAAATTTCTAGCCTATTTATTAGTGAAGGCCGAAAACCCTAAGTCAAGTACTTAGTGGGATTTTTAATTCAACTTCGTTAAATGATTGGCGTTTAAGAACTTTTAGCACTTAAGGATCATAAATCCATGAGTTGCATAAATTTCGGAAAAAAAACCCTAATCCTAAATTATTGTCTAAACCGAACCTATACCTTGTGGTTAGTGTTCTTTGATTGAGTTTTAACTCATGATTTCATGTTTTGTAACCTTAGACTTCCATCGCCAAGCGGAACGAGGAAGTTCGTGAGCTTTTCTCTTCGAATCCGAAACTCTTAACTTCCACGTGAGGTAAGAGGGGATTTCCAAAAGATATTCAATAACTGTATGCATGTGTGTAGGTGTTTAACTGGATATTTATATGTTGATTGAACTTACTTGGTGATTTGATGTACTTGAACTGTTATGCTATTATCTGATGTTGAATATACTTACTCTAAATGTTATAATGCATATCTGTGATGAACTGTTTTCAACTGTGATGTTAACATTGAACTGAGAATATATACTGCTGTTGATTGAAAGTTTCCTAAGCCAGACTTGTGTCTATGCTCAACTGTTATAAGGATTAAAAACCTGAATAATCTTTGAAGATGAAAGGATTGGTGTTCTTTTCCAAAAGCTCTTTAACTTAAAGAACTGTTTTAAATGTTGAAATGGTTTGGTGAACTATTGTTATACAATAGAAAAATCCTTTTCGAACGATGTGTTTTCAAGTGAAAACTTTCATGAACTATTTGGCAATGTCCTATTGGGGGAAATTTTTCAAAGGTAAAAGTATTTCAAAGATACTTTATAAAAGATTTTCAAAGAAAATGTTTTTCCTAAATGTTTTAGAAACTTTCCAATAGCCTGGATAGGTTATCGAGGATTCGTTTTTTAATTTGATTTTGATTTTCACTGAACGAAAAAAATAAGTACTTAAGAAAGAGAATCTAGAACGCGAGACATCGCCTCTAGTATTCAGTTATGAACACGTGTTCTTGGATCAATGTTAATTCGGGACTATGAGTCCTATTCATGATGTTATGGACTGAGAGTCCAATTCTCGAAATCGAGGATAGTGCATTCTGATTTCATTGTTGTGGGCTATTGTCCTTATCATGTTAAGTTTAAAACATGAATAAAAGTATAATTAGTTTTTATGACCACAACCCTGGACTGCGGCCACGGTTTAGGGCGTTGTGATCGAGCATTCGGACTGTGTGTCCTATGTTTCTAAGTTTTCAAGTGATGGGGAAATGATGATTTAGTTGTTAGCTTGGAGCTTCGACAGCGAAAAAGAATGAACACAAAGAAAACCTTGTAAACAAAATATTTTCCATGTGCATTTCCCCAGGCAGACGTGCCTTTCTTATATATCAGATACAAGGTGGTATCTGGGAGTCTGTCCATGTGACCGGTTCAGAGGCATATGTGACGTTGCTCGTCCTGAGACCTTAAATGCATGAGGGTATGGAGGCAACTGCCCGATGGGCTAGAGATTGACCAACTCTAATTCTTCTCCAGTGAAACACGATGTTGAGATCTCATAAGATTAGGATAGAGCCTGATATTGAAGTGTCATGTATATTTTCGAAAATTGATTGTGCGGGCTTGAGATCACTTGATATAACACGGTTATATTATGATTATGCATGATTTTACTGTTGACTTGATCATGTGTTGTATGTATCATGTATATGGTTGTTGTGGGATATATCTTATGACGGTATCTCACTCTTGCATATCTATATGTTCTTTTCCTTTTCTTGTATCGGTATATGTACGTGCTTTAGATGGAACCCAACGTTCCCCTAGTACCCTCGATTTCGAGGAATGAGGTGTTCGATGAGGCTGGGCTAGTGAGGAACTGGACGGTGAGCGATGATGCGACGACAGCTACGTATCGGGGACCGATTACGACGACGGAGTCTAATGCCAACGAAGAACCGATCTGGAGGATTCACACGATCGAGACACGGACAGTGGCACTTCCACCTCCCTGGCTGTACATTCATACTCTACAGATGGTTGGACTTCTTCATCCACACGTTGAGTCGGAGGAACCTATCGAGGAGGACCCTGAAGAGGATCCCAAAGAGGATTCGGAGGAGGAGCCTCTTGAGTTGGTAGGCGACTGGTGGGAGGACGACCTAGAGGCAGAGTACCGTCCACAGGACCCCGGAGAGGACGATGTTCCGATCGACGATGGTGGTGAGGTTATCGATCCGGAGTCCGATATCTCATCTGGAGGTAGTGTTTGTGGCCACTCAGACTGTAGGAGGCTTTGGTGATCGTCGTCGGTTTTTTGGAGTAGTTCTGTTTGTCCCTGGCTTTTTAGAGTCTTCTTTTGAGTTCAGTGCCCAGATTCCTCATTCCCAATTTGATGTTTTATCTGTTTCTTTAGTTTATGTTTTCAGTGAAGTTGGCCTATTTGTTTAAGGCCCGTTTTGGAATCCAAAAACTTAAGATCCCAATGGGGAAATGTTATATATGTATCTATGTATGATGTTTACATTCATGTTGAGTGTTCATCACCTTTTCTTAACCTATTTTTTTTATAAAAAATTTAAGTACCTTTTCGGTAATTTGATACAAAAGGTTTTCTTTTCCGAAAGTGACCAGCGTTTTAATGTGTTCTTTTCCGCAAAAAGGGTAACCATGTGATGACTGAGTTTAGGGTGTCACACTCGGAGTTGACAGGCCATCCATCCTCAAGAGGATTCTCTGTTAAATGATCAACAATCACACGTCCTTTGATGGACTTCTGAGTCACATATTTGATGTCAAATTCTGACAATATCACTTGCCACTTCGAAACTCTTAAGGAGATATGATGGCATTCGAAGATATCTTTCAAAGGATCCATTCGAGAAATTAGCCAAGTGGTGTGATATAACATATACTGTCTGAGTCTTCTGGAGGTCCACACTAGCGTGCAACAAGTCTTCTCGATTGCCATATAACGAGCCTCACAGGCATTAAACTTCTTATTCATATAGTAAATTTCCTGCTTCTTCCTGCCAGATTCATCATGTTGTCCCATAGTTGCCCCCATTGAGGTTAGCAATATAGTGAGATAGAGTAATAATGGATGACCTTGGGTAGGTGGTACCAATACCGTGGATTCAGTAAATATGCCTTTATCTTGTCAAAGGCTTCTTGACAGTTATCATCCCATCTTCCCGGATTATTCTTCTTGAGGAGTTTAAAGATTGGCTCGCATGTGCTAGTCAAATTTGCAATGAAGCGCAAAATATAGTTCAACCTTCCAAGAAAACCCCTTACTTCTCGCTCGTTCTTAAGTGCTAGCATGTCACATATTGCTTTTACCTTGTTAGGGTCCACCTTTATTCCTTCTCTACTGACAACAAAGCCAAGTAAATTCCCTGCGGATGCACCAAAAGTACATTTTGCAGGGTTGAGCCGCAACTTATGCTTCCTTAGCCGCTCGAACTACTTTGGCAAAACTGCTACATGACTTTCTTTTTCCTAGGAGTTAGCCACTATATCATCAACATATACCTCTACCTCCTTATGCATCATATCATGGACCAATGCTACCATAGCACATTGGTAAGTGGCCCCAACATTCTTCAACCCAAAAGGCATCACTTTGTAACAAAAAGTTCCCGAAGGAGTGATAAAACTTATCTTTTCTTTGTCATCATCATCCATGAGGATCTGATTGTAACCAGAATACCCATCCATTAAAGAAAACCTGTGACTTTTGGCTGTATTGTCGATAAGGACATCAATATGAGGTAGCGCAAATTCATCCTTTGGACTGGCTTTGTTTAGATCTCGGTAGTCCACGCACATTCTGACCCCTCCATCCTTCTTTGGTACTGGAACAATATTAGCTACCCATTTCGGGTGTCTAGCTACTTCCAGAAAGCCAGCCTCTAACTGCTTGGTCACTTCTTCCTTGATCTTCAGTGACATCTCAGGATGCATCCTCCTTAATTTTTGCTTCTTTGGAACCACATCTCAGTACAAGGGAATTTTATATGATGCTATCTCAGGATCTAAACCTGGCATATCTCTGTAGGACCATGCAAAAACGTCGAGATATTCTTTGAATAGCGCAACCATTTCTTCACAGTCTGAGATATCCACTATTTTCAACTCCTTTTTGTCTTCCTCGGTTCCCATATTGATCACTTCTGCAACCTCATCATTTAAGCTAATCCCTTCTTCTGACCATTTCACCATCTTTATGAATTCTTCAATGTCTTCTTCTTCCTCATCGGATTCAAGGTTGTATTCATCAACGGTCACGAGGGAATCAATAAATGAGTTTTCAAAGTTCCTCTCCTGAGGTAAATCTTTAGTGGAAGAAGTATTCCTAGAAGAAAAAGTCGGAAATATGAGAAGTATAGGCGAGAGTCTTATTCATGAAAGAAAAGCTTAAACAAAGTAAAGAAATGAAAGAGAGAGAAAAGAAATGATGGAACCAAAAGGAAAACACCAGACAAAGTGCTACATTCTCATTCATGTCTCAAACAAAGTAAGCATCAGTTCATATTTAGTACAATAAGATAATTACTTCATGGAAATAACATCAACAAACGGTTCAGATCGCCAATTATTGAGAACTTCATCTATTTCAGAGCTTAAGTTTCTTCCTTCCTCAGGCATGTTGGCAGCCATCCTAGTCCGAGATCTAGTAGTGTGAACTCGGGTTTGATTGGTGTTACCTTTCCTAGGTTATGAATGGTTGCCGGATTCTCAGAAGTATGCGACTCTATAAAGCATCCAAGAATCTCATTAATAAACCCAAAAATTTTGTGTGTGTGTGTATGCATGTGCAAGTTAACACCCTTTGTTTGATTGCGAGAGTGTTCTTAGGAAGATTGTCGTATACACCTATAGCAAGAATACTTATCCTACAATCGAATCTAGTGGTATGGTTCCCTCTAGCTTGAATGCAGTTGGTGTCAAGTCCAAGGGAGAATCTACTCCTCGATAGACCACACCCGTACTAGCAACGTTCTTATTTTTACGCAGAAAACATGTCATTTTTAGGGTAAAAATATAGTTGATGACGTATCTAAGGGAGAACGCACTCCTCGATAGATACCATCAAAAAACGCTCGAAAGACATTGATGAAAACTTCCATTCCATTATAAATGTTTCGATACAAACCACGAGTCTTTGATCAAAATAAAAGAAACACATTGATAGTTTCCATCTCTCTCTGAGGTCCACAAAGCACTATATTAAGAGTCTCATATTCCTTTTCCTGAACCCATTGGCAAGTTTCCCAAAATGATTGAAGAACTTGGTCACCTTTGGTGGTATCTGAAGGAAATGGTTCATACGAATGTGGATGGATGCTTCTTCAAATCGCTCCACCAGCTGGTAAGTGTGATTGATCAGCCTCAGCCTCGACTAGTTTTTAACTAGTAAGACCATAGGTTTTATTCGAGTTTAATCTCGATTTCGCCCAAATTTGGATGCAATTGTCCTCAAGCAACATTTTGAGTCTCTTAAGTAGTTTTAGGGTATTTTTTTTTTGATTTTGAGTCAAATAAAGCACTTACTGCTATTTCATGTTTTCAGGTTGATAAGAAAAACAAGAAAGGAAGAAAACCAGAAGCAGAGGCCATCACGCCCAGGCCGTGACACTGGTCACGGCCGTGATGAGCTACCCATGGAAGACAGAAAGGATCACGGCCCAGCCGTGACACACATCACGGGCGTGATGAGGAGATCATGAAAGTCAGAAAGCATGCCCAGGCGTGACACACATCACGGGCGTGATGAGAAGACCCAGAAAGTCAGATTTGATCACGGCCCAGCCGTGATGGAGGTCACAACCGTGACAGATCAGCACCCAAAGTCAGAAGCGATCACAGCCTGGCTGTGATAGGCATCACGGCCGTGAAGGACCAGAATTTGAATGCACGCCCTTGACAGAAGCGGTCACGGCCTGGCCGTGACGGCCATCACTGCCGTGACGCGCGGCCTCTTTATAAATAGGAACGCAGCAGACACAAAATCATCCAGTTTTCACTGTTTACACTATACTTTTAGGTTATTGTCATTTTTGTGATGGAGAACTAATTCCCTTGGATTAATCTGCTGTAATCGGGTTCCGCCGACACTTGAGATTATGTAATTCCCGGATTATTTTGCTTCTTCCTTTCAATACTATACTGTATGTTCTGTTTGCTTAATTCAGGATTGTATAGAATAGGTATTGATTTATTTCGATGATCTTATGTTCCTATACCTAATCGCGTTTGCTTAATTCGCGTGTGTTCAATCGTGTTTGCCTAATTCACGAGAGATTCACCCCGTTTGCTTAATTCGGGAATTGGGAACATATATCTCGTAGTATCAATTTCGCTTGTTAATTGTTGCTACAATCGAAAGGGGATTAGAATCCGCCTAGGGCTTGGAATTTATATGAATCGATGATAGTGGGAAACCGAGAACAGTAGATTAATCATTTTGATCATTGATATTTACTTATTTCTTAATTGCATCATTTTCTTAATTGAATTTCAAACTAACCCCCCCCCCCCAACTGATTTTTCTGCGAATAACAATCCAAGAGTCCTTGTGAGACGATACTCGAGTTGTCACACCCTCACTACAGTTTTTACAATCCACTCGCTTTTTGACCTGTGCGCGACAGCGTGTCAGTGATATTGGAGCTTATCCATCATGTCCTCGTATTTTCTTTCCCATGCTTCCTTTTCATTCATTACATCCTTCACTACCAATTTCCATCCCTTTACCCATTCTATGTGACGTTGAGCTTCAACACTTTCAGTGTCTTTTATTTTGGCTCTGAGCCAATTTTCTCTCATGTTGGCCTCCGCTAGTGGCTCGCGATACTTGGCTGCTTCCTTCCATCCTCGATCAGAGTACAGTTCTGTTTGGGCCAAGATTCTTGCAGGGATTCAACTCTCTCTTCTAGTATATGTATTGTTTCAAAATGAACCCCTACATTTGTCTTGAGGTCTTTTTTCTTCCTTTGAAGCTTCACTAGCATCTTCTCTTGATATTCTATCTTTGCAAGTAGCTCTTGAATTTCTGCTTCTTTTTTCTTTTCTTGCCCTTTTTGCACGACTCGGGGCTTCATAGGCATTGGCGCATTCGTCTTTCAATTGCTCAATCTGTAAACTTAGCTTCTGCACCTGGCTTCGGAGCGTGACAATAGTTATTTTGGCAGCTTGGTTCTTCTCTTCCAAAACCCTCATCTGAGCTTTTAAAATTTCGATTTCTTTCAACATTTGATCTTCGGTAAGAGGATTATTTTCACTTCGGAGATAGGATGCAGGTCTTGGGGGGTTACCTCTTCTTGCTTCTCTCCATACTTCATATCTTTTTGTGTGAGCTATGATTCGCCTCCCTAATTGCTCAGGTCCTTTCATATGAACATCATTCCATGCTGACCTTACTGCTATTGTTTGACTCTTGATGCTTTCACTTTCTTGGTATAGGAAGAATACCCCACCGAGCAGCTCTTCGGGGGGTTCATCCTATGTCCACTTGAGTTGACGCATCACTAAAGCTGGTGAATATGATACACAACCTCTGGGCCCCATCAATGGAATATTTGAAAAACTTCCACAGCTGAATACAACTGGATCTCCATTGTACCATGGACACATCCAACTAAATGACCGCGGGTCGATCTGATCAAACACTTGTTTCCATTCATATAGCTTACATGGCTTTAGTTGCATGCGAGCGAATCCTTTCAGCGGGTCATCTGTTCTATCATTTTTATCACGAGCGTACAAGTGAGTTATGATCTAGACATACAATATTGATGCACAACATCGCAGTTTCCCTTGTTGATTATGATGACAAACCCATATATCATGAGGGCTAGTACTTTGTTGAAAGTAACCCATCGTTGTTGCTGGGCCAACTTGTTGAGATACACTTCCAAAAACCGCTTCTTCAATCCTTTGGTGGTTCCTTTTTTTGCTTTCTCTAGCTGTTCTGGTTGAAGCTCCAATAGACTTGCTATCTTCCAATCTGTTACATATTGGCCATAATACATGTAGACACGGGTCCTCTTTTGAATTAGCAGTCTTAGCATATAAGCATACTCTTTTATGGTCGAAGTGATGTCTAAGTCAGGCAAATCAAAACACCTCAAAGTTGAATTCCAATACTGGGCCAACGCACTCAGAGCGGGGGACTTCCATCGGAACACGCAATAGGTCCAATATTCTACCATACTTGCTAACAAATCCTGAGCGTGCTTTTTCTGGCATTTGCTGGCTAAGTTCACATAAACTGTTCACGTCATTGAGTGTCACATTGATCTTGATACTTTTCTTGGAACATCTCGCATTGCTAGTACTCTTTTCGGAACCAAACTTTTCCATTTTCTTGCTATAAGATGAATACCAAAGTCTTGCAACAAAGAGGCACAAGCGGAAAAACAAAAAATTGAGTATAGTGAAACAAATATATCTTGCATGATTCATGTTGTATGAGACCCAATGGGGTTGAAAACCCTGACGGGTATGCTGCCAATGCATCATCTTCATTATGACATATCGCCTTTTAGATGTGCAAAAATATTCAAATGTGTCATTAGGTTTGAGGCGGCAATGTGACACCCTTTGTTTTGTGAATATTCATAATGAACATGCATGACAATTTATGCTTATGATGATATAGAGTGAAAAGAAAAGTACGCCCCTTTTGTCCTAAGCCAGGTAAAACCTAAGGATGAACACATCCTAAGATAGGACTCTAAACAGGTCGGCCACTAGGTTTGCTCTATTAATGAAAATTAAATTGGGACGGGTCTAGACCTCTAAAAGTCATGGTCCCCAGATTGCCCTTATAAGGATCTGATTCATGAATCTAGCCACAACTAGGGACAAACCCTCTCAATATGAGTATTCCATGATCTCATGTACAATCTGAGTGGTGAACCGACAAGTATCAGGGAGGTACTAGACCTCTTCAATGACAATGTCGGAGCACGGCCTAATCCTTGGGGTTTTGAGCAAGCTGGGGTATAGAGCCGAGAATGTGCATAATATGTGATAGTGATGTGTGTGAAGGGGGCATACAAACCTGTAACACTTAAAAAATAAAAAGAAAAGAAAAGACAAGCACAACCTGCAAAATAAAAACAGAGGTATATATAAAAATGGTTATAAGTCCTCTACCCTATTGTTAAAATATAGGGAAAAAAAGAAAAGAAAGGAGGGGGAAACGTATACAAAAATATTATGAGTTAAAATGTATATACAACTAATTTTTCTCATTTTTATTTAAATAAAAGGAAAACCCAAACAAAACGGACAATCTAAACAAACATCACTAAAAATAAAAAAAAACATTTTTTATTTAATTATTGTGTGAAAAAAAAAACAGCAAGGTATAGCAATGAAAAAAGGTAAAACAAATAAATTACAAGTTATTAAAAATTTGCAAAACTAATTTTTACGAGCTTGACTCTCTTAAAAGTCTTCCTAGTGGAGTCGCCATCTGTCGTGACAGATCACGACACAACGACGAACAAAAAGAAAACTTGTTTTTCTTTTAGAGAATAAACATGGAGTCGCCACCAAGTTTATTTAATTTCGGGAAAGTTGGAAAACCCTTAAAAAAAATTTGGGTTCGGGAGTCGATTGCATCTAGGGAAGGCATGGAGACTTAACCCCACGGCACCCTAGAACATCCATAAAAATGGTTACCCAAAATTAGTTGTGTAAATTATTAGTAACTTTGAAAATATTTATTTTACCCCGAAAATCATTTAAAGGAAAAATCATTTTTAATTTTAAGATATTTTGTATTTTTTATTGATTTTATATCTGTGAAAATTTTTGATTAAACCTTAATGAGGTTGAACATGGCACGTAAGTCCACAGGGCAACCTCAAAGTCTAAAGGATTGAGCGTAACACTTGTCATTGAGCAACCCAAAAATAACATTGATTTAATTAAGTATTTAGAAAAATGCCACATAGGAATTAGGAAGAGAAATGTTATTTCATGATCTCATTTTTTATTTTATTCTACCTTTTTGATTAAATGTTGAAAAGTCCTAAATAGGTTGAACATGGCACATAAGTCCATAGGGCAACCTTTATTCTAAGGGATTGAATATGGCAACCAAGTCCATAGGCCATCCCTAAATAAAACAAGTTCGATTATTTATTTATCAAAAGGCAATTTTCTTTGTTTTGTAAAATGGGAACAAATTGGTTGAAGGGAATTTAAGTGATCATATTTTATTTTTATGTAAAAAAATAGTTTTACCTTATAAAAATAGAACAAAAACGAAACATTTTAAGTGCTTAGTAACAGTATGGCCATATGAAGATTACTAGTGTATCATGCATTTTAGCATATGATGGCAAACAATGAAATAGGAACCCTACGATACACCATTTCTAAAACAAAAATAAGAACCCATATAGCAAACATCATACTAACTCATACAGTTTCAATATCTATGGATTTTCTTTTCGTCATAAACGGACACACAAAAATAAGAATATCAAGAGAAACTCATGAATAATATCAACAAAGAGAACAAGGATTACCAAACGGGAGCATAATAACAATGATTTTGCTTTCTCCCAGTAGTAAAACTTCAAGATCAAAACCCTCACATTTTAGTTTCACTGACTCTTTTAACTCTCTCTTCTTCTAAAACTTTGGAACCACTCTAACGACAGAGAAGAGAAAAAAAAACTCAAATCCTTAACCCAAAAATCCCCTCTTTCCATTTAAAAAAAACGAAGATCCCCTCCATTTCTACCTCAAACCCAATCACCTTTTCTTCACAAAGAAAACATTATATAAAAATCTCTCTCTCTCTCTGTCTTCGTATCCTTACTCCGTATCCCTTATGATTTTTCGTTCCTTTTTTTTTTCTTTCTATCTTCACATCTCAATTTATAGATGGAGGAGAGGGCTTCGTGCTTCTCCTTACCCAGCGGCTTCAAGGTTGGTCCCACGAAATCCGGAGCTTGGGCGGTTCTGAGTAGAGATCACGTGTGTCTAGAAAGAGGTGGCGCGAGCATAAGAAAGAAGGCGATTTGATGTGAAGGTTGCGTGTTTGAAGAGATAAGGAAGTGTGGTGCGGTTAAGAGGGTGGGGGAGATAAGGAAGAAGAAGGACCAATGGGTAGTGGAGGCGTAGGGGCGGTTGGAGAGTGGGAGGAGGAAGAGAGGTTTTGTCTGATATGCAAAATGGGGTTTTTTAGGGTTAGGAGAAGTAACTCAATCTCCTTTCTTCTCTTTTTGCTGATTGTTCTTTTCTCCTTCTTTTCTTCCTCCTTTCTTCATAATTTTATTTTTCTTCTTTCTTTTATTTTCACCATTATTTTTTAGCCTCCAGTTTGAAAATAAAATTGCAGTGGACGGAACCTCCTCGTCCAACAGAAAATTAGATATGCAACGGACGGAACCTCCTCGTCCAATAGAAAATTAAATATGCAATGGACGGAACCCCCTTGTCCAACAGAAAATTAAATATGCAATGGACGAAACCTCCTCGCCCAATGATGAGTGTAATTTCATCTCATATTTCATTTACATTTTGCATGCATTTTCATATAGTTTAGGCAATTTTAATTTGATTTTTTTGTTAGTTTTTACCTTTGAAGGGGTAAGGCGGTTTTGTGGTGTTGTTTTGCAGAAATTAAGGATTAAATGCTCAAGATCAACCATGATGGAGCTTGCATGAAGATGGGGCTTGAAAAGTGAAGAAAAAAAGCCAAACAGAACCCATCACGGCCTAGCCATGATGACCATCACGGCCATGATCAAGCAAAACTGAAAAGAAAAGAAGGCAAAAGTAAGAACTGGTCACGACCTAGCCGTGATGAGCATCACCACCGTGACAAACCAAAAATTGAAGAAGCGCCCATGGCAGAACCCGTCACGACCTGTCCGAGATGGCCATCATGGACGTGACGCGCATTATTTGGATCTGAATTTGTGATTGGGATTCAAACTTCCCTAATCTATAAATAAGGCATCTGGGCAGAACATAAGGGGCGGTGATTTTTACGTATAAAACGCAGCGGAAACATGTTGGGAATTTGCGTATAAAACAAAATAAAACGCAGCCGAAAAATTCCCATCGAAGGATCCATGCGAATGGTCATGATTCATGATTAGAAAGTTTACCTCTTGAAGCGATGGTTGTTGGTTGAAATTAGTCTATCACGAACACCGCACGAACGGTGTCTCCAGAGGTATCCACACGAGCGGACTCCGTGAACGTCCACCGTCACGAACCTGAAGCGTCTCTGTCTTGCATTGCTAGCTTCAAAACCGAGGCTTACTGTTCACTCTTACTCTCTTTGTGCGGCTAGGGTATCAACCTTGTGTGCACAACAACTTAAGTGTTCTACTTATAGTAGCGCCTCCTTAAGTGAGTTAGTGAGCAGCACTTGACCTAAGCCCATGTACTATGCGCCAGACCCAATAGGAAAGTCCAACTCTCCTTTTAATGCTTCTTTTAATCCGCTCTTATGTGTGTGACCCTATAGGTTCCCAAAACGTTAGTAGTAACATTAAATCCCATTTAATATTACAAACAGTGAGCGGTATCTAGCAATACATCACTGCTACCTAAGTAGTGAGAAAGTCAGTGATTTGACGAAACCTTTCTGTGACAAATATTCATGTGCATTATTATCCCTTTGTCCATATATCTATATTGAACACAAGGCATAGAATGTGTCACCCTTGTATGGTTCAATATCATGTTCCCTGATACCCGAGTAGACTCAACAACAAATGAGGTCAATATCTCATATTGACTCATTTCAGCATGGCCATGCATTTTACAGTCTCACTCTATCAGGGGGCCCACAGATATTACCCCTGTCATGTAGGAGGGACAAATTCCATCTAGGTCACTCACATCCCTCTGCATGGCTCGTGGTATGCCCAATGACCGTCTTTATAATCATCCTATTACAGATGATGTTTGACGATATTAAAGCACACGACTCCTCATGTAGGGATCGTAGTGGTTTCAGGTCGAAGGATTGTATGCACCATTGTCACTATGAGAACTACTTATGACACTCACATAACGCTCCATGTAGTGTTCTCATGACGGGTCAATCCAGTACATCATTACTCTAATGTGTACCTATGTGTCGACTCGATATCTCATATCCATGACCCGTGAGATATGGTCATCAGTCTGCACACATAATAGTCTCAATTGTATTATTATTGTCCTTATTAATAAAATACTTGACTACGGATATTTAAGAATAGGATTTCATTGTTCAATAGTGTCTCACGATCAAGTCATATACTTGATATTCTATTAAACTGAAATCCCTATTCTAAGGACTTTATTATGTTTAAACAAGTAACACAATAAACTGGAATACCTCATATCATATATATATATATAAAATAGCAAGATACAAATTTAAGTCTAAAGAAATACATTGGCCTCTAGGGCTTATACCAACAATCTCCCACTAGCACTAGAGCCAATCAGGCATAAATCTAATGCCCATCGATCTAGTGTGACCTTCATGCTTCTGTTGAGCAAGAGGTTTCGTAAGTGGGTCATCAACGTTGTCAAGCGTTGGTACTCTGCATATTTTCACATCTCCTCTATCGATAATCTCTCGAATGAGATGGAAGCGCCTAAGTATATGCTTAGATCGCTGATGAGATCTAGGTTCCTTAGCTTGTGCAATGGCCCCATTGTTATCACAATAGAGATCAATGGGGTCCACAATAGTAGGAACCGTACCAAGCTCAGTAATGAACTTCCTGATCCAAACAGCCTCCTTTGCTGCATTGGAGGCGGCAATATACTCAGCCTCTGTAGTAGAATCGGCAACTGTCTCCCTGCTTTGAACTCTTCCACCATGACCCCGCCATTCAGGTAAAACACATAACCAGATTGCGATCTGGAATCATCCTTATCGGTCTGGAAGCTAGCATCGGTGTAACCTATTACAGCAAGCTCTTCCTCGCCTCCATATTCCAAGAACGAATCCTTAGTTCTTCTCAAGTACTTAAGGATGTTCTTGACAGCAGACCAGTGACTTTCACCGGGATCAGATTGGTACCTGCTCATTATGCTTAAAGCATACGATACATCTGGTCGAGTACATAACATGGCATACATGATAGATCCAATTGCGGATGCATATGGAATCTTACTCATGCGATCCTTATCCTCTTGAGTGGAAGGAGATTGTGCCTTTGATAGGCATATACCATGTGACATAGGCAATAGTCCTTTCTTGGATTCATGCATGTTAAAGCGTCTCAACACTTTGTCGATGTATGTACTCTGACTTAGGCCAAGCAATTTCAGCGATCTATCCCTATAGATCCTGATCCCCAATACATAGGTAGCTTCACCCAAATCTTTCATAGAGAAGCAATTCCCTAACCATGTCTTTACATTTTGTAGTGTAGGGATGTCATTTCCAATGAGTAATATGTCATCTACATATAACACCAGAAAAACAACAATGCTCCCACTAACCTTCTTGTAGACACAAGGTTCATCTTCATTTTTGATGAATCCGTGCTGTCTTACAGCATCATCAAAACGAAGGTTCCAACTTCTGGAAGCTTGCTTCAATCCATAGATTGATCGCTGCAATTTACATACCTTTCCGGCATCCTCTGAAATGTCAAAGCCTTCAAGTTGTGTCATGTACACATCCTCAAGAAGCTTTCCATTAAGGAAGGCAGTTTTGACATCCATCTGCCATATCTCATAATCATGGTATGCAGCGATAGCAAGTAAGATCCGGACGGATTTAAGCATCGCAACAGGTGAAAAGGTCTCATCATAGTCGACACCATGAATTTGCTTGAAACCCTTAGCGACCAATCGCGCCTTAAAGGTGTGTACCTTACCATCCATGTCAGTTTTCTTTTTGAAAACCCACTTGCACCCTATGGGTTTTACCCTTTCAGGTGGCTCTACCAAGGTCCATACCTGGTTGGTGTACGTGGAATCCATCTCAGATTTCATGGCCTCAAGCCACTTCTCAGATTCTCGGGGCCGTGATGGCCTCCTGGTAGGTCACGAGGCTCATCTTGATCCATGAGCAATACATCACCTTGTGGAGTCATGAGAAATCCATATCTCTCAGTGCCGGTGACGTATCCTGTTAGACCTACGCTGGTCTTGTGCTCTTTGAGCGGGTTGTTCCTCCACATCATTCTGTGAAGGTTGCTCCTGTTCCACCAATGGTAGGTCACTACTCTGTGATTCTTGAATTTCTTCAAGTTCAATCTTCCTCCCACTGGTTCCTATGGAGATAAACTCCTTTTCTAGGAATACACCAAATTGTGCGACAAACACTTTGCCTTCGGAAGGATTATAGAATTGGTATCCCTTGGTTTCTTTGGGATACCCCACAAAGAAGCATTTATCAGATTTGGGATCAAGCTTATTAGAAACTTGACGTTTTACATATGCTTCACAACCCCAAATCTTCATAAAAGATATGCTTTGGGTCGTCTACCACACCATATCTCATATGGTGTCTTTTCTTACCGTTTTGGATGGAACACGGTTAAGTGTAAAAGCTGCTTTGTTAATAGAGCATGTCCCCGAAAAGAGTTTGGAAGGTTTGCATGACTCATCATAGACCGAACCATGTCCAACAAGGTTCGATTTCTCCTCTCGAAAAACACCATTCCATTGTGGTGTTCCGGTGGAGTGAGTTGAGATAAAATCCCAAACTCTCTCAGATGATCATCAAACTCTAGGCTCAAATATTCACCACCTCGATCTGATCGAAGAGCTTTAATATTTTTACCAAGTTGGTTTTGTACCTCATTTTTGAATTCCTTGAACTTTTCAAAGGATTCCAATTTATGTTTCATAAGATACACAAATCCATATCTACTGAAATCATCAGTAAATGTGATGAAGTACTGAAAACCACCTCTAGCTAATGTGTTTAGGGGTCCGCATACATCGCTATGTATAAGACCCAAAAGATCGTTGGCTCTTTCACCTTTACCGGTGAATGGAGCTTTAGTCATCTTTCCCAATAAACAAGACTCACATATCTCATATGATTCATAATCAAATGAGTCCAAGAGTCCATCTTTATGGAGCTTCGAAATGCGCTTCTCATTTATATGGCCTAAACGACAATGCCAAAGATAAGACGGGTTCAACTCATTTGGTTTGAACCTCTTAGTATTTATGTTATAGATGGGCATTTCGAGATCAAGGACATAAAGTCCATTACTCATGTGTGCACTAGCATAGAAAATATCATCCAAATAAATAGAACAACTTTTGTTCTTTATTATAAAAGAAAAACCAATCTTGTCCAAACAAGAAACGGAAATGATATTCCTGCTAATTGCAGGCACAAAATAACAGTTCTCTAACCGAATAGTAAGCCCAAGTGGGAAAAGTCAATACATAAGTCCCTACAGCTAAAGCAGCAACCTTTGCTCCATTTCCGACTCGTAGATCGACTTCGCCCTTTGTCAATGGTCTACTCCTGTCTAGGTCCTGCACATTTGTACAAATGTGAGAACCACATCCAGTATCTAATACCCATGATGCAGAAGTAGATAAATTGACTTCTATAACAAACATACATGAAGCGGAAGTCTCACTTCCCTTCTTCGTCTTGATTTCTTCCAGGTATTTTGGGTAGTTCCTCTTCCAATGTCCGGTCCGACCACAGTGGAAGCAATTGCCTTCCTTAGCCACACCACCCACAGGCTTCAAACCAGAAGTACTGGGTTTGATCTTGTTGATGGCCTTGCCCTTGCCCTTTTGTTTGTTCTTGGGCTTCTTGGGCTGCTTCTTGCTATTTCCAGCCTGGACCATCAAAATGGCCTTCCCCTTTCCTTTGTTAATATTTTGTTCAGCAGTTCTCAACATGCTCAACAATTCTGGCAAAGGTTTGTCAAGATCATTCATATTGAAGTTCATGACAAACTGACTATAGCTCTCAGGCAACGATTGCAGAACCAAGTCGGTGGCCAACTCTTGGCCTAAAGGAAATCCCAGTCTCTCGAGATTCTCAATGTACCCGATCATCTGTAGTACATGAGGACTCACAGGGCTCCCTTCTGCCAATTTACACTGGAAAAGGGCTTTGGAAACTTCGAACCGCTCATGCCTTGCTTGCTCTTGGTAGAGCAGCTTGAGGTGCACGATCATATCGTACGCTTCCATGGTCTCATGTTGCTTTTGCAGCTCAGAGGTCATGGTAGCAAGCATAAGAGAGCCGACGTCTAAGGCGTCATCCTGATGCTTCTTATAAGCATCTCTGTCAGCCCTAGGAGCAGTTGAAGCCGGTGGCTCATCAGGAATAGGCTCCTCAGGAACATACAGCCTTTTCTCATGTTTGAGGACAATCCTCAAGTTTCTCTACCAGTCCAGAAAATTCGTTCCGGATAGTTTGTCCTTCTCAAGGACGGATCGCAATGACAGGTTACTTGATGTGTTTGATGCCATGGTAATCTACAGAGATAAATATGCAAAATATAAGTATCATGCCATGAAGTTATTTAATTAGGTCTTTAATTAAATACGCCTCCCACTATTTTACTCAAAACAATGACCCTCATCATTGATTCGGAAAATCCCGTTGGAAGATTTTCTAGTGGGCCAAGATCCAAATTTCACCTAGCTTTAAGTCAGCTTTGGCTGATCACTTAAAATTCGGTTATTTAGGTAGGAAACACTTTTCGATTGCATCTCATGCAACTCTTGGACAGTTGGGTGAATAACTCTTATTCTAATCCATCACATGGACTAAAGCCCAACTTATGAGCCTCTAAGCCTTTCAATCCTATTGAAGTTGGCTTAGTTAAGTCAGACCCAATGGATAGCAGTTGAACATTACATTTGTCCCATCGCGCCTTACTATTATAGATAAAGGTACCCCACTTTGGCGGACCCACACTTAATCGATCATAGTCTTGACGAGTGCCATGCATCGGAAGGCCTTTAAGTGTGACTTAATATTTCCTTTTGAGGGATTTGTTTAAAGTTTGATCTCATCATTTGTTAAACTCTTTAACTTATTATTTACATATATGCATCTCATACATATATTAGTTAAACTCTTTTAACATACTATATACATACATGCATCTCATACATATATAAGGCAAATAAATGTGATATGGTTATGGCCCCTAACGCATTGATTCTCCCAAGCCAATGAGAGAATCTAAACTAAAACCTAGGAGCGTCCAAGCTTCTCCAAGCAAGATCTCCCACGTGATAACGTCTTCTTGTCTCCATCATTACATTACATAAATAGAAACCTCATTTTCATATGAGGGGAGTGAGATGAGAAAAGAAGATACATATGGAATATAAGAGAAAGGCACGGCACGCAGGCCGTATTTCAAAATATAAACCAAAAGATAAAAGGACTAAGGCCATAACCATTCACCATACATCACCAAATAAATAGTAACAACCAATAATAATACACAATTATTATTATTATTATTAATTTCATTAATTAGAGATTTCAAAATCTGAATTTTGAAAACGTAACATATATATAACAAATCACATTTATTATAATTGATGTTACTATAAATCACATTTATTCCAATTGTTGTTACTACAAATCACATTTATTGTAATTGATATAAATCACATTTATATAAATCACATTTATTGTAACAAATCACATTTATTGTAATTGATATAAATCACATTTACATAAATCACATTTATTGTAACATAAATCACATTTATTGTAATTGATATAATTATTAAATGGTGACATAAAATTTTCAAAATTTGAATTTCGAAATTACACACTACGCAGAGGTAGCACGGGGCGTCAACCTTTCAACCCTAAAACCGCAAGGCCCGTGAACACTTCACGTTGCAAGGAACGGCGGCTACGGTTTCAACACTTGGAACCTCAGCCGCAACAACATGAACTTTTCATGTCTGAAACCCCTTAACGCCGCCAACACAGAATTGAAAACAATCATGTTTAACATCAACATTTGACGCCATCGCAGAACATAATAAGGATTCAGAACCAACGTACATATCGCATACATACACAAACATGCAATAGACGTATATATCATATACATACGAAAATCACATAAACAAGGTTTCGCAAACCAGATGCAAACGATTTTCAAAAATAATTTTCATAAAAACGATTCACATTATAAACATGTTATCATACATAACAGATAAACCACGTAACAGAATCATGGTTTTGCAAGCGGCTCTGATACCACTGTTGGGAATTTGCGTATAAAACAAAATAAAACGCAGCGGAAAAATTCCCATCGAAGGATCCATGCGAATGGTCATGATTCATGATTAGAAAGTTTACCTCTTGAAGCGATGGTTGTTGGTTGAAATTCGTCTATCACGAACACCGCACGAACGGTGTCTCCAGAGGTATCCACACGAGCGGACTCCGTGAACGTCCAACATCACGAACCTGAAGCGTCTCTGTCTTGCAGTGCTAGCTTCAAAATCGAGGCTTACTGTTCACTCTTTCTCTCTTTGTGCGGCTAGGGTATCAACCTTGTGTGCACAAAAACTTAAGTGCTCTACTTATAGTAGCGCCTCCTTAAGTGAGTTAGTGAGCAGCACTTGACCTAAGCCCATGTACTATGCGCTAGGCCCAATAGGAAAGTCCAACTCTCCTTTTAATGCTTCTTTTAATCCGCTCTTATGTGTGTGACCCTATAGGTTCCCAAAACGTTAGTAGTAACATTAAATCCCATTTAATATTACAAACAGTGAGCGGTATCTAGCAATACATCACTGCTACCTAAGTAGTGAGAAAGTCAGTGATTTGACGAAACCTTTCTGTGACAAATATTCATGTGCATTATTATCCCTTTGTCCATATATCTATATTGAACACAAGGCATAGAATGTGTCACCCTTGTATGGTTCAATATCATGTTCCCTGATACCCGAGTAGACTCAACAACAAATGAGCTCAATATCTCATATTGACTCATTTCAGCATGGCCATGCATTTTACAGTCTCACTCTATCAGGGGCCCACAGATATTACTCCCCGTCATGTAGGAGGGACAAATTCCATCTAGGTCACTCACATCCCTCTGCATGGCTCGTGGTATGCCCAATGACCGTCTTTATAATCATCCTATTACAGATGATGTTTGACGATATTAAAGCACACGACTCCTCATGTAGGGATCGTAGTGATTTCAGGTCGAAGGATTGTATGCACCATTGTCACTATGAGAACTACTTATGACACTCACATAACGCTCCATGTAGTGTTCTCATGGCGGGTCAATCCAGTACATCATTACTCTAATGTGTACCTATGTGTCGACTCGATATCTCATATCCATGACCCGTGAGATATGGTCATCAGTCTGCACACATAATAGTCTCAATTGTATTATTATTGTCCTTATTAATAAAATACTTGACTACGGATATTTAAGAATAAGATTTCATTGTTCAATAGTGTCTCACGATCAATTCATATACTTGATATTTTATTAAACTGAAATCCCTATTCTAAGGACTTTATTATGTTTAAACAAGTAACACAATAAACTGGAATGCCTCATATCATATATATATATATATATATATAAAATAGCAAGATACAAATGTAATTCTAAAGAAAGAGGTGGCGCGAGCATAGGAAGAGGTCACGTGTGTCTAGAAAGAGGTGGCGCGAGCATAGGAAAGAAGGCGATTTGATGTGAATGTTGCGTGTTTGAAGAGATAAGGAAGTGTGGTGCGGTTAAGAGGGTGGGGGAGATAAGGAAGAAGAAGGACCAATTGGTAGTGGAGGCGTAGGGGCGGTTGGAGAGTGGGAGGAGGAAGAGAGGTTTTGTCTGATATGCAAAATGGGGTTTTTTAGGGTTAGGAGAAGTAACTCAATCTCCTTTCTTCTCTTTTTGCTGATTGTTCTTTTCTCCTTCTTTTCTTCCTCCTTTCTTCATAATTTTATTTTTCTTCTTTCTTTTATTTTCACCATTATTTTTTAGCCTCCAGTTTGAAAATAAAATTGCAGTGGACGGAACCTCCTCGTCCAACAGAAAATTAGATATGCAACGGACGGAACCTCCTCGTCCAATAGAAAATTAAATATGCAATGGACGGAACCCCCTTGTCCAACAGAAAATTAAATATGCAATGGACGAAACCTCCTCGCCCAATGATGAGTGTAATTTCATCTCATATTTCATTTACATTTTGCATGCATTTTCATATAGTTTAGGCAATTTTTATTTGATTTTTTTGTTAGTTTTTACCTTTGAAGGGGTAAGGCGGTTTTGTGGTGTTGTTTTGCAGAAATTAAGGATTAAATGCTCAATATCAACCATGATGGAGCTTGCATGAAGATGGGGCTTGAAAAGTGAAGAAAAAAAGCCAAACAGAACCCATCACGGCCTAGCCATGATGACCATCACGGCCATGATCAAGCAAAACTGAAAAGAAAAGAAGGCAAAAGTAAGAACTGGTCACGACCTAGCCATGATGAGCATCACGACCGTGACAAACCAAAAATTGAAGAAGCGCCCATGGCAGAACCCGTCACGACCTGTCCGAGATGGCCATCACGGACGTGACGCGCATTATTTGGATCTGAATTTGTGATTGGGATTCAAACTTCCCTAATCTATAAATAAGGCATCTGGGCAGAACATAAGGGGCGGTGATTTTTACCCTAAAAGGACGTTTTCTCTGAACCAGGGGCTACCGTGACTGCTATGGAAAGCTTCCATGGAGTTTCTTCTCTCCTTTGTTTCTATTGTTTTGATTTTGGCTTTCTCTATGACTATGACTAGCTAAATTCCCTTTTTGTTGGAATTAGATGTAGCTAAACCGAATCTCATGTATTTGCCTTGATTTATTAATCTATGTTTATGCTTCTTTATTAGTGTTTGATTCCTATGCATAATGCTTTTTGTGGTTTGATCATCCATGAATTGTTCTGAGATTTGATTTGCAATTGGGAAATTCTTATCATTTCTTGATCTGAAATTAATCACCTAGTAAACCTTGCATCTAGGAATGGATTTCGGTTTATTAGTAATCGTGTAATCCCTACTCTTAATGCAAATTCGTTAATTAAGACACCTAAGGAATTAGGGTCTAATTAGGGGATTTAGGCTCTTGTCATATAAGGAATTAGGACTTGCGTAATCTTGTGGGTTGATTTTAATATTTGAAGCATAAATTGGATTGGTGGTCTTAGTATTGCATGAGGCAAAGGTTTAGTGAAGTTTAATCCCAACATCTTTCATCATATTCGAAGAATCCCCTTTTTGCATTCCAAGTGTTTGATAAAAATCCTAAAAGAACTTGTTCCTTTTATTTTGTCTATTTTAAATTGTAACTCTTGTTGGGCTTGGTATTTAATATTGAACTCCCTTCCTTCCAAATATCCGCTTAGATAGTAGTTGTTCTGTTACGTGCTAATACTTGTCTCAGTCCTCGTGGGAACGATATCCCTCTTACCTCTTTACTACTTGTACGACTTGGTATACTTGCCAAGACCGTCAACAAGTTTTTGGCGCCGTTGCCAGGGACTTGTGTTTCAATATTAGCATACCCATTTCGATTACTAATTTAAGCACAATTTTATTTTTTCTATTTTATTCTCTGTTTCTCTTTGCTATCATTTAGTGCTAACATTCTTGGTCTCTAGGCTTTTGTGCATGCGAGGTACTATCCCAGTTGACCAAATTCTCTACGATCCTGAAATAGAAAAAACGGCTAGGGAGAATCGGAGTCAAGCAAGACAGCGGCAGTTATTAGCATGACAAGAAAGAGAACAAGAGACCTCCACTTCACAAGTTCATCAAGAACCACTTGAGATGGCAGGCAATGGTGAGGGTGTTCCACGGAGAACACTTGGGGATTATGGCAATACAAATGTCAATCGTCATGTCACTAGCATAGTGAGGCCTCCAGTGAATTCCAACAATTTTGAGATCAAGCCGGCTCTCTTGAATATTATGCAACAAAATCAATTTGCCGGGATGGAGAAAGAGGATCCTAATAATCATGTCTCCAACTTCATTGAGTTATGTGATACGGTGAAGATAAATGGTGATACCGATGATGCAATTCGCCTAAGGTTGTTTCCTTTCTCTATAAGAGATAGAGCCAAGGCTTGGCTCCAATCTCAACTAAGGGGGAGCATCACTACATGGAATGACTTAGAGGCTAAATTTCTTGCAAGGTTCTTTCCCGACTCAAGATTTGTGAAGACACGGGGTGATATCACAAGCTTTGTTCAACAAGAGGGTGAAAATCTTCATGACACATGAGAAATGTTCAAAGACTTGCTCCGAAAATGTCCAAATCATGGGTTTGATGATCTTGTCCAAATGCAAACATTTTGCAATGGATTGAGGCTGTCAACCAAGCTTATGTTGGATGCCTCAGCTGGAGGTTCCATGAACACAAAGACACCGGAGGAAGCATTGACTTTGATAGAAGCTATGGCATCTAATGACTATCTGATGCATCATGACCGAGGTACCACATCAAGAAAGGGAGTTTTGGAGTTAGACTCACAAACCGCACTTTTGGCTCAAAATAAGCTTATGTCACAACAACTTGAGTCCATTACCAAGCAACTAGTTCAACTCCCACAACAACTCCAAACCATGCAAGGGACAACCATGCCACCTCAACAGGTAATGATATGTGATTTTTTTGGAGGAGATCATGATAATGGAAATTGAGAGGCCACACCTAGTTCCCATGAGGAAGCCAATTATATGGGAAACTATGGGCGGCAAGGTAACAACCAATATTCTAACAATTACAACCAAGGGTGAAGGAATCAAACAAGTTTTGGTTGGAAACAAGATGCCGGACAAGCAAGTAAGCCTCATCCCACACAACCGCCTCAAGACCGGACTTCTATCTTGGAGAACACCCTCAATCAATTCATGCAAATGTCCATGTCAAACCAGAAAAACATCGATGCTTCCATAAAAAACTTGGAGGTTCAAGTTGGACAAATTGCAAAGCACCTAGCGGAACAATCTAGCGGCAGTTTTTCAGGTAATACTCAAATAAATCCTAAAGAGCATTGTAAGGCTGTTGTTTTGAGGAGTGGTAAAAGTCTTGAGAAAGTGAGCGGTGAGCCTTTGTTGAAAAATAAGAGAGTTGCTGAAAAAACTGAGTTGAGTGGTGAAAAAAGAGCGAAAAATGAGGAAAAAGGCAAAGAGGTTGTAATAGAGGAAGAAGAAAAAGATAGTGAAAAAGACAAGAGAGAAAAGTTAGTGGATGAAGATTCAATTTTGAGGAAGAGTAAAAGTCAGATTTTGAAAGATGGAGACAAGCCTCAAGAGGTCCCTTCTTATGTAAAATTGCCATATCCTCACTTAAGCAAGAAGAAGGAGAAGGAAGAGCAATTTGCCAAATTTCTTGACATCTTTAAGAGGTTACAAATCAACATTCCCTTTGCTGAAGCACTAGAGCAAATGCCAACTTATGCAAAGTTCATGAAGGAGTTACTTACGAAGAAAAGGAGGTTTAAAGAAGATGAGACTGTTGCCTTGACGGAAGAATGTAGTGCGATACTTCCAAGGAAGCTACCTCCAAAGGTTAAAGATCCTGGTAGTTTTACAATCCCTTGCACAATTGGGAGTGTTGCTATTGGGAAGGCCTTGTGTGACTTGGGGGCGAGTATCAAGTTGATGCCGCTTTCAATCTTGAACAAGCTTGGAGGTGGTGAAGTGAAACCAACAAGGATGGCATTGCAACTAGCCGATAGATCAATCAAGCGTCTTCTTGGTATTACGGAAGATGTTTTGGTTAAAGTGGATAAGTTTATCTTCCCAACAGATTTTGTGATATTAGACATGGAGGAGGATGCAGAAGTTCCACTTATATTAGGGAGACCTTTTCTAGCAACTGGTTGTGCTTTGATATATGTACAAAAAGGCCAACTTCAACTCAGAGTGCAAGATGAAGAGGTTATTTTCAATGTATTTGAAGCTATGCATCGCCCGAGTGATGAAGAGAATTGTTTCCGCATGGACATTGTGGATGTAGTGGCTAAAGAAGTCTTTGCACATTAGCACCACTCCTCTACTCTTGAGAAGGTAATTATGAATTCTATTGAAAATCTTGATGAGAAAGAGGAGAAGGAAATAGAGGAGTGCTTGTGTGATTTGGAAGCTCAACCCAATCAACTTGCTGTCAATACTAAGAAAGAAGAGCTCAAAAAGGATGAAGTCCAAGAGAAGCTCAAGTTAGAGCTTAAACCTCTACCTCCCCACTTGAAATATGTGTTTCTTGGTGAGAATGATGAAAACCCTGTCATAGTGAGCAATGTATTGTCCAAATTGGAAGAGGAGAAACTTGTAAGGGTTCTTAGAGAGCATAAAACAGCTATTGGATGGTCCATCTTAGAATTGAAAGGTATTAGCCCTACATTTTGTATGCACAAGATTATAATGGAGGCTGAATTTAAACCGGTGGTCCAACCGCAAAGGAGGCTCAATCCTACAATGAAAGAAGTGGTAAGGAAAGAGGTGCTGAAACTCCTTGAAGCCGGAATGATCTATCCGATTTCCGATAGTGCTTGGGTGAGTCCGGTACAAGTGGTTCCCAAGAAAGGTGGCGTGACCGTTGTGAAAAGCGAGAAGAATGAGTTAATCCCAACTAGAACGGTCACCGGTTGGCAAATGTGTATAGATTACCGAAAGCTAAATCAAGCTACTAGGAAAGATCACTTCCCACTTCCCACTTCCATTTATGGACCAAATGTTGGAGAGGTTGGCCGGGAAAGCTTATTATTGTTTCTTGGATGGTTATTCAGGTTATAACCAAATTGCGGTTAACCCGGAAGAGTAAGAGAAAACCGCCTTCACATGTCCTTTTGGAGTTTTTGCCTATCGGAAGATGCCTTTCGGTCTTTGTAATGCGCCTGCAACATTTCAAAGGTGCATGATTTCCATTTTCTCTGATATGGTAGAAAAATACATTGAAGTTTTTATGGATGATTTTTCTGTTTTCAATTCCTCTTATGATAATTACTTGTCTAACCTTGCTGCTGTGTTAAAGAGGTGCATGGACACCAATTTAGTCTTAAATTGGGAGAAATGTCATTTTATGGTGCAGGAGGGCATTGTGCTTGGGCACAAGATTTCATCTAAGGGGATCGAAGTGGATAGATCCAAGATTGATGTAATTGAGAAACTACCTCCACCAGTGAATGTCAAGGGTGTGAGGAGTTTTCTTGGTCATGCAGGATTTTATCGGCGGTTCATCAAAGACTTCTCAAAGATAGCCAAGCCGTTGTGTAGCCTTTTGAACAAGGACACACCATTTGTGTTTGATACTGCATGTCTTACTTCTTTTCATATTTTGAAAGAAAAGTTGATCACCGCTCCCATTCTTGTTGCACCCAACTGGGAGTCAACATTTGAATTAATGTGTGATGCCGGTGACTATGCAGTTGGGGCAGTTTTGGGACAGCGAAGGGAAAAGTTTTTCCATGCCATTCACTATGCTATCAAGGTTCTCAATGAGAACCAAATAAATTATGCATTAGCTGAAAAAGATTTGCTAGCCATAGTGTTTGCATTGGAAAAAATTCGTTCATACTTGATTGGGTCCCAAGTCACTATTTTTACTGATCATGCTGCAATTAAATATTTGTTGACTAAGTTAGATTCAAAACCAAGACTCATAAGGTGGATTTTATTGTTGCAGGAATTTGACTTAGTCATTAAGGACAAAAAGGGCAGCGAAAATATGGTGGCTGACCACTTATCTCGGTTAGTGAATGAAGAGGTTACTGCAAAAGAAAAGGACATTCGGGATGAGTTCCCGGATGAGGCTTTATTTCTAGTGCATGAAAGACCATGGTTTGCCGACATGGCAAATTTCAAGGCAGCCAACATTGTTCCAGAGCACCTCACTTGGCAAAAAAAGAAAAAATTCTTCCGGGATGCCAACCATTTCATGTGGGATGACCCATTTTTGTTCAAGGTTGGACCGGATGGCTTGTGGAGGAGGTGTGTTAGTCAAGAGGAAGCGAAGAGTATTTTGTGGCATTGCCATAACTCTCCATATGGTGGACATTACAATGGGGATAGGACAACTGCAAAGGTCCTCCAATCTGGGCTCTTTTGGCCCTCAATCTTCAAGGACTCTTACAGTCATGTGAAGAGTTGTGACAAGTGCCAAAGGACCGGGAACATATCTAAAAGGGATGAGATGCCACTTCAAAACATATTGGAGGTTGAAGTATTTGATTGTTGGGGAATAGATTTTATGGGTCCACTTCCACCTTCATTCTCCAATCAATATATCTTGGTGGCGGTGGACTATGTTTCTAAATGGGTGGAGGCCGTTGCAACACCGAAGAATGATACACAAACAGTAAATAAGTTCATCAAAAAGAACATTTTTACCCGGTTCGGTGTCCCAAGGGTCCTTATAAGTGATGGGGGATCCCACTTCTGCAACTCACAACTGAAAAATGTGTTGACCAAGTATGATGTGAGGCATAAGGTGGCATCTCCATATCATCCGCAAACAAATGGGCAAGCGGAGGTCTCTCACCGGGAGATTAAGCGAATTCTGGAAAAAACTGTGGCCACTTCAAGAAAAGATTGGGCAAAGAAGCTTGACGATGCCTTGTGGGCTTACCGGACTGCATTAAAAACTTCTTTGGGGTTATCTCCGTTTCAGATGGTCAATGGGAAGACATGTCATCTACCCGTAGAGTTGGAGCATCGAGCCTTTTGGGCATTGAAGTTCTTGAATTTTGATGCCACCTTGGCGGGTGAGAAAAGAGTCCATCAGCTGCATGAATTAGAGGAGAGGCGCCTTAATGCATATGAGGATGCAGCTATTTACAAGCTGCGAGTCAAGACTTATCATGACAAGAAGATCGTGATGAAAGCATTTCAGCCGGGACAACAAGTTTTATTATTTAATTCCCGGCTGAGATTGTTTCCGGGCAAGTTGAAGTCTAAGTGGTCGGGACCGTTCATTGTCAAAGAAGTCTCATCTCATGGAGCTTTAGAAGTGGAGGATCCTACTTCAAAAAGGACCTTCAAAGTCAATGGCCAAAGGCTCAAGGCCTACTTGGGTGGTGTCATCGAGAGATTGACCACAGCTGTGCACCTTCGTGATCCTTGAGATCACCGGCCCGTCAAGCTAGTAACGTTAAAGAAGAGCTTCTTGGGAGGCAACCCAAGTTTTCTTTCCCTTTTCCATTTGGTTTTGAAATTTTGTTTTTGAATAAATTGAGAAGATAAGAAAAGAAATATCACTAATTGATGGCTTTGCCAAGTATTTTCAGGTTCTGAAGGAAGGAAGAGCAAAAAGGCAAGGACAAATAAAGCAGAAGTCATCACGCCCAGGCCGTGATAGTGGTCACGGCCGTGATCATCTTAATGAGAAGATCAGAACGGATCACGGCCCAGCCGTGATATCCATCACGGGCGTGATGAGAAGGACCCTGAAGATCAGAGAGTATCACGACCTAGCCATGATGGAGGTCACGACCGTGACAGGCCAGCTCCTATGGACCAGAATTGATCATGGCCTGCCCGTGATGAGCATCACGGCCGTGACACATTTTCCAGCATCTCTTCAACTAGGCATGTGAGCCAGCACCCGCTACCACCTCAGTGAGTTGTTCCATTTTTCTCCTCCCTCCTACTTGATTATTTACATTGGCGACAATGTAAGTTTTTAAGCTTGGGGTAGGGGTATTTTTGTATTTTTCATGTTGCATTCATATAGGCATAGTTTTGCATGATCACATGATTAGATTGCCCCTTGCTTAGATTATGCATCCAATTGTGAGAACTTAGTGCCAAATAAATTGAGATAGTGAAATTTTGAACCCATTTTTTTTATTCTTGTGATAAGGATACAAATAAAAATGCTTGAGATGATCTTTGATAGTTGATAATTAGCATGTGGTTCTGTAGATTTGTGTTTCTCATTGATTTTTGAACTACTAAATGTGAGATTTTGAGCCAAAAAGGGGGTACTCACTAAATCTACCCCATTCTTTGTGATAGAGTGTTTTATTCCTCTCGGATTGTATTCTCTAGAACTTGACTTGAAACCGTTTTTTAGCTTAAAATTTTTTGAAAACATTTTTGAAAATGATTGAGGCACTAGGTATTTTTCCGGCCTTCCGAGCTTTGATTGATTAAATGCTACCCCTTAGTTGCCCGATTTTGAGCCTACAAGAATAAAATACTTTTCTTGGTACCTTGAAATATTTTGATGAATGATGCTTGGTAGGAGACCTTCTAAAGTATTGCACAAAAGGGTAAAAAGGTAGTTTGAAAAAGTATGGGATGAGAAAGTTAGAAAAATATTTCTCTTGAATTGAAAATCTCCCCTTCTCCAAATAATATATATATATATATATATATATATATAGAGAGAGAGAGAGAGAGAGAGAGAGAGAGGGAGAGAGAGAGAGAGAGAAGGGGATGACAAAAGGAAGTGAGAAATAAAATAAAAAGAAAGAAATAAAGGTGGAAAAATGAATCAAAACCCAAAAAGGTATTTTAGAAGGTGTCATGCTTTGCAATGCTTGATATTTTGTTTAGCCTTCTTGAAATTTCCCTTTCTTGATTTCCCCACCTACCGATTAATCCCATGGCCCCGTTACAACCAAAGTAAAAGACCTCATGATTCTTATGTGTTTTCATTAATAAAGTAGAGATTTGGTTAATAGTGAAGCTTATGGTAGAATTCATTCCTAGAGGAAATTGAGCGAATTGTCATATACACTTAAATACTTGAGTGAGGTGAGAAAGAGTGCCCGAATCAGTGAGAATATGAGTCTAGGAAACCTAAGCTTCTAATTGGACTTGAAATTGATTGTCTCTTGGTGAATTATTTGAAAATGCCTGTTACTTGGATTAGTTACTTGGGTTCTTGGTTCACTATCCATGCTCTGATTATTTATATCTTCTGGCCTTGGTGATTTCTTGAGGGCAAGAAAAGTCTTAAGCTTGGGGTGATTTGATGAGTGTGATTTCACCTCATATTTCATTTACATTTTGCATGCATTTTCATATAGTTTAGGCAATTTTAATTTTATTTTTTTGTTAGTTTTTACCTTTGAACGGGTAAGGCGGTTTTGTGGTGTTGTTTTGCAGAAATTAAGGATTAAATGCTCAAGATCAACCATGATGGAGCTTGCATGAAGATGGGGCTTGAAAAGTGAAGAAAATAAGCCAAACAGAGCCCATCACGGCCTAGCTGTAATGACCATCACGGCCATGATCAAGCAAAACTGAAAAGAAAAGAAGGAAAAAGTCAGAACTGGTCACGGCCTAGCCGTGATGGGCATCACGGCCGTGACAAACCAAAAATTGAAGAAGCATCCATGGCAGAACCCGTCACGACCTGGCCGTGATGGCCATCACGGACGTGACGTGCATTATTTGGATCTGAATTTGTGATTGGGATTCAAACTTCCCTAATATATAAATAAGGCATCTGGGCAGAACATAAGGGGCGGTGATTTTTACCCTAAAAGGACGTTTTCTCTAAACCAGGGACTGCTGTGGAAAGCTTCCATGGAGTTTCTTCTCTCCTTTGTTTCTATTGTTTTGATTTTGGCTTTCTCTATGACTATGAGTAGCTAAATTCCCTTTTGGATTTCTCCTATGTTTATGCTTCTTTATTAGTGTTTAATTCCTATGCTTAATGCTTTTTGTGGTTTGATCATCCATGAATTGTTCTGAGATTTGATTTGCAATTGGGAAATCCTTATCATTTCTTGATCTGAAATTAATCACCTAGTAAACCTTGCATCTAGGAATGGATTTCGGTTTATTAGTAATCGTGTAATCCCTACTCTTAATGCAAATTCGTTAGTTAAGACACCTAAGGAATTAGGGTCTAATTAGGGGATTTAGGCTCTTGTCATCTAAGGAATTAGGACTTGAGTAATCTTGTGGGTTGATTTTAATATTTGAAGCATAAATTGGATTGGTGGTCTTAGTATTGCATGAGGCAAAGGTTTAGTGAAGTTTAATCCCAACATCTTTCATCATATTCGAAGAATCCCCTTTTTGCATTCCAAGTGTTTGATAAAAATCCTAAAAGAACTTGTTCCTTTTATTTGTCTATTTTAAATTGTAACTCTTGTTGGGTTTGGTATTTAATATTGAGCTCCTTTCCTTCCAAATATCCGCTTAGATAGTATTTGATTTGTTACGTGCTAGTACTTGTCTCAGTCCTCGTGGGAACGATATCCCTCTCATCTCTCCCGATCTTGTTCCCTTTCTCCAGCTCCGGCACCACCGTCTCGATCACCATCTCCGTCGACTCCGATTCCAGAGTGTACCGCTGAGGAGCAAGTGAAGTTTCAACACTATGTTCTTCACCTTCTTTCTTCTCGTGCCAAACAAATACCTCTGGAGATTCCGGCGACCTCCTGACTGGCGATGCGTCCTCCACGACACTGGGTGGTCCTTCGTCGGAATCATCATCGCCCCACAAACTGACCGTGAACCCATACACTCTTGTAACTTCGGAAACTCGTCGGGTCCTCGCCTGACCCGAACCACTATGGATGTCTCCTTCTTCTTGAACGCTTCCTGAAGTATCTTCAATTTCTTTGTTATCTTTCTTTGATTCTGATTGACTCAATTTGGAAGCCTCCTCTGTTTTAATTTCCGCGTTCTACACCTCTAGTTTCCTCACCTCTACACTTGCACAGACCACTTGAATTTCTCAAAGTATTCTCCATCTCTATTTCCTTTTTGCACTCAGTAATAAGAATTTTCTTGATTTTCTTCTTGGCTGAAAAACCTTTCTTCACTTTAGCAACACCACCATGAACTTCATTCAAGATGTCCTATGCTTCTTTGGCATTCTTGGCAGTGGATATTTTCTCAATATTGGCCTCATCCACACATTGATGGATGATGAAGAGAGCTTTGTAGTATCTTTTTTTATAAGCACCATCTTCCACATCTTGAACTCCTTCTTGCACCATCTCAAGCACCTCATAGAAATTGAAAATGTTCTCCATCTTTACTACCCATTGATGGAAGTTCTTGCCATCAAGAGCTGGTAAAGGGATTGATAAATCCCCATTCACAATCTCTTCAATTTCCGAATCCATGGACCCATAGTCACAAGTCCTAATCTTGTAGCTCTAGATACCATGTTGGAACACAAGCACTCACACTCACTCATGGTGCACACACATAGAAAGAATAGAAATATTAAGAAAGATGAGAGAAAGAAAGAATTAGAGAAGAATATTAAAACTGAAAATTTTATTCTTTACACTCCAATTACACACACTTTCACTTCACCACTTATGTTAATTCACATCTATACCATGTCTATTTGTAGACTTACACATATATTAACTCACCTAATAGCCACCGACTAATCACTTTAGTTATAACAAACTAATCACACTTTAACAAATACTAACTAAACAACACATATTTGAATTACATTCCATCACGATGCACCTTACTCTCGGATGTACCACCACAGGGGCGCACGATCCACCTAGATGAATCAACGCGGATGGTTAGATCGCCTTACTCTCGGACGACCTCCCCTATGTTGCAGTTTCCCCCACTAACATCTCCTATGCGTGAATGCATGTGTGTCAACGAACAAACAAACAATAATAACCACCACCTCCACTTTGACCATTAAGCATCAAAGTTTAACACCACCAACACCTTGACCAATAAGCATCAAGGTTTATCAACAACAACAACACTTTGACCAATAAGTATCAAGGCAACTTTGACCAATAAGCATCAAAGTCAACTTTGACCAATAAGCATCAAAGTTTAACAACATCAATGGGTGGTAACTCATCGTTATCGTCTTGACCAACATTAGCAATCATTAACATTGATCAACAAAAACATTCCTCAACGAGGATAACAACAACATCGACATAGTATATTTGTTTTTTGATAAAAGGCTAAGGCGTGCAAAGGCATCACAATAGAGAAATTGATCCCAACTAGGTTGGAACCAAAGACCCTACCCATCATCTGCAGTACACCTAAAATATATTAAAAAGAATGAAAAGATAAATACAAAAACATGGGGGGACTAAAGCCAAGACCCATGGAAGAATCAAAATGAATTTCTGAATCTAAAATTAGGCAAGCCTAATTTATTTCTAAAAGAATCCTCTCTAATAAAATTAGGATGCAAATCCCACCAAAAAGAACCCTGGTTCTCAATTCCAAAAGCTGCTAGCTTGTCTGCACAAGTGTTTCCCTCTCTAAAGATATGAGAAACCCTGAATTGCATTTTAGAGACCTGCACCAAACAGTTTTTCCATCTATTTCTTAGTGACCAAGGCACAATATTAGAAGAAGAGAAGGCTTGCATAACCAACTGAGAGTCACATTCTAGCCATAATCTGGTCCAACCCCTCTCAAAAGCAGCTTCTATAGCAATCATTGCAGCAATCAACTCCGCATGAAGAGCAAAAGAAAGGCCAAGATACCTAGAGAATCCACCTAGAATAGCTCCTCTATAATCTCTAAAAATACCAGCACTAGCAGCATGACTTGGCGACCCTCTAGACGACCCATCTGTGTTGCATTTGAACCAGAAGCAAAGAGGAGGGATCCAGTCAACCTGCTTGATAGATGGAGCTTTATTCGGGTGATCATCGACATAGTATATCATTATCAAGATATCAACAAAAAATCAATATTAACAAACAAGGCAATCAACCATCATCATTATAGCGACAACGAGGTAAAACACACACAATCGTACGTCCCATTACAAGTTATTATTATCAACATCACTAACAACAATCTATCTTAACTATTGTTGTTAGCATCCTCATTTAGATCATTGACTTAATATGAATATATAGACCTCAATGTCTTTATTAAGATTAATAACTTAGATTTATTAGATATCATCGAAATCAAATTCGTTCACTAACTCTCCTTTAAAATCTACAAGATATGATCTATTAACTAACTTTATTTTAAAATCTATACGATAAGATAAAAAATAAATACTCTTAATTATCTAAGAATATCCTAAAATATCTATATCATATCAAGTTTTCATAGAATTTAGGCCTAAAATATCATTCATATAATTGAGTAACACTCAAGATCAAAGCCTATGTGTTCTTGAATCAATCCTTTGGACAATTTACCTCACTCCTCATATCTATCTTCATATTTTATGAATTTCCATTAACCTAAAATTATAGTCTTATAACTTAAGGCTAATATAATTCAATATTTCAAGGCTTAATCAACATAGGCATTAACAAATCATATCATCAACAAGAATCATGCCAAAACAACACTATAACATACACTCATATCAACCACCACTAGAGCATATTCACACATATTCACACAATTGAATCCATTTGTTCATCATTAAGGTTCATTACTCCTACAATGAATATGACATATTAGAATCACAAACATCACAAATACACTTTTATTCATACAAAGATTCACCAATCAATCAAAGTAAGCATAGAAGCACAAAGAGGAATTATGTGAAAACCCCTAACCATCTCAATTCTCTCTCAAATCCAATATAGAATAAACACTCTCTCCCCCATACCTGAAATTAGATTTCACAGAACATGTAAAAGAGGAGAATGGATGTTCCGCAATTTCGTTTGAATGTTTCTTCACCACGGCATGAAAACAACAACGAGAGACACCCAAAATCAATCTTAATTCCAAGAAAACTCAAAGGAGAAGTAAAAAGAACATAGGGCATGGTTATTACCTTTATTTGAGACCTATGTAGACTAAAAGGATTTAATAGAAACATTAGCAAGATGACTCCACAGCAATAACAAAGTTCTCATGGCAGAAGATGGAGAAGGACGATGAACGAGAGCAATTTCCTTCAAGAATTCTTAAGAGAAACCAAGGGAAAACCTAAGAGCTGAAGAGAGACAGATTTTATGAGTCTTGAGTCGTTGTAAATAGGGTTTAGGTCGAGTCTTATGGTATAAAAACGAGTTAGGGTGTAACGGGCTCCTATTTCAGCCCAAACTGCATACATTTTGGTATTTTGCACATATCTTGAGCTACGAGTGTCTGATTGAGGAATTCTTGGTGTCTTTAGAAAGCTTAGAGAAATATCTACAATTTAATATTTCATGATCAAATCCTAAATCAACCTCTAAAATGGTCAAAAATGCGATGGAATTTTAGAGACATATTTGATAGTTATTTCTAGATAGGATTCTTAGAAGATTATGGTAAGATCTTAAGAGATAATCAAAAACAGGATTCTCCTATATTTATATAGACTCAAATATGATTGATTAAGGGACTATAATCTAAGAGTTACACTATCTCGATTTAAATACTAAATCACACGATATCTCGTACCGTCATTCTTAATCACTTATTATTAATAAAATCACATATTATATATATTAACATATGAAATCACATAAAAAATCATATATTCATATAATATCACACATTAATACACACAATCTCATATTAATACAGATAATCATATATATATACAAATTAGTAGGTAATTACAAAATAACTTTCACGGTGACACTTTAATTAATATAAATTTAATTATATCTTAACACATACATATATCACAACAACATGGCTAAACATATTATATTATGTAATAATATATATATATATATATATATATATATATATATATATATATGTATGTATGTATATATATGTATAAAAATAAGGTAACAATAGAAACAATTACTTATCAATTATATTAATAATAATATTAATGTCACACTAGGCAAACAGGCACACAGCCAAAACCCATCTCACACTGTCCAACCTCGAGGCACAAGTGCTAACAACGTTGGTGGGGCCTCATTGTCCAACTCCAGGTCCAATGAGAACATCGTTGGTATGATCTACCCTGACGCCGCAAGGTAATCACTCGTTTGATCATGGCACGTCTGCCAAATGCATGCAAGAAAAACACTTTTCTTTGTCAAAGCTCTCAAAAGCTTACAACCCATCATCGTTTTAAACATCGAATGCTCTCAAAAGCATCATCGTTTTAAACATCGAATGCTCTCAAAAGCATCATCGTTTTTAACACATTTACAACTTTTATTAACAACACAGGACCTCAAAGTCTGAGTGCTCAATCACGAAGCCCCTAGACCGTTGCAATCAGTCTTAGGTTCGTGGTAATAGAAAACATCTCAAAACGTTTTAACTTCTTTAAGTAGATACCCAGTCTACAACACAACGAACCTTAATACCCCGACGTCTCGGTTATTAAGTTCCATATCATCGTTTTACATCGTTTTTGTCTGTGAAAAACAAATCCAAAATAAGACAACGTCATAAGAACACTAGTACCCCAACATCTCGGTTACTAAGTTCTCTATCGTCCTTTACATTATTAAGTAAAACTCATTTACCGAAAATTCTTTCTACTTGAAATTCGTTTGTAAAACGTCAAATCATAGAAAATCCACTTTTCTTTTGGAAACACAATTTTTTTCCAAAATAACGTCAAATCATCAACAACTTTTTTTTACTGAAACTTCAACTCTAATAAATCAATTCAGATTAAATCTCTTTTTTAAATTAAGTACTGCTGTTTTTTAAACTTTCACCGTAAATAATTTCGAAACTTGCCGTCGTTTATCATTTTCCAAGAGAATGTTTTTAAAGTCAAACTTTGACTTTGACTTTTATTATTATTATTATTATTATTTTATTTTTTATAAAGGATTTTCAAATATTAATCTCACAAAATAACTTTTTATAATATTCCAGAATTTCTTGTGTAAAAATTAGCAGTACTAAAAAAATTTCACGGTTACGCTCTCACTGTGACTCATAAATTTCTTTTACACTAATAAATCATTAAAATAATAATATTTCTCAAAACTCATTATTTTTCCAAAATAATATTTTCCACCACTATTATATTCCAACATTCCCCATAAAACGTTGAATATAATTTTCACAACTCATTAAAGCTTTTATCTGATTAATCGGTTGTGCACTGACCACTGTCAGGCCTCTCAAACAACATTCAACAACATCATCAGGATTATATCACCAGGCAGAGCATGCATCATAACAACATAATATACAACTGCAGATAATTAAATAAATTAAAATCAGATCAATCACCGACACACAGATAAACAACACAGCGTAAACAACATAAACAAATAACCACAACCACATATAAATCATATCAACCACACTACAAGCAATTACTTATTGAGAAAATCCCTCAGGTAAGCTCCCCTTACCTCTTGAAGAACTTAGCTTCCGATTTAAAACTTTGTCGTGAATCTGGGAACCGTCAACGCACGTACACGATAATCTAGTTTATCCTTCATTAAACATAACACTCAATCAACAAACAAACAACTAAATCAAGCCTGAAACCCTACATGTTGGTTTCGGCCAAGGGCTGACTTTTAGGGTTCAAAATCCTTAAAATTTCTAATCATGATTAAGTCATGGATTAATGGTCCTTAATCAACCAAGATCATGGATTAGTGACTAAACAACTAAATTTTAAACTCAAAACTTCCTAACTCTCATATACTTAGATTCGGACTTAATATGTTCATGGGGCTAGGGGTTTTAGTTTGATAAACCAACTTGGATTTATTAGGCATACATACTAATAGCTTGATTACTAAGGTCATTAATGAAAACTTTGAACAAAACTCATCAAATCTCATCCACCTAGGGTTCGGCCTTTATGAAACAAATAGGTTAGAGTTTGATTTTTTGATCTTCTATGTACTTACATACAAGAATCATCAAGGTACTAGAAGATTGAATCATGAATCAAGACATGAAAATGAAACAAAACCTATGAACATCATTTTGTCATAGATTCGGCCCAGTCCAGAAATCAAGGAAAGAAATTTCTCATGATCATATGCTTCTAGATGATGAAAATAGAGATGATTTTAAGATCATAGCAATTGGTTTCATGTCAAAAGGATTTTTCTAGAATTAGTTATGAATTTTTAAAGTTCTAGATCTAGAAACTTAAAAGTGATGAACATAGATGAAATAGACTTTGAATCATGAAAATTATTGAAGAACATAGACATGATTAAGGAAGAAGAATAGAACTCACCTCTTGAAGATCAAATACAAGTGAAGATCCAAGGACTTGCTTCACAAAGTGATGCTAAAAGGCTTATGAACTTAGAACTTTTGAGTTTTTGAAACAAATGGCAATAGGAAGAAAATGAAATGTAAGGGAGGGTATTTATAGAAGGGTGGCTGCGCCACTTTAGAAGGATCTAGTAGGAATGAGTTGGCTTGTTCAAAGGATTAAAGTGTAAATAATTCCCAGGGACCATTTTTCAAAGATTCCAAAAGTATAAGGACTATTTTTCAAATTGCCAATAAATTGAAATGATGATCATGTGCACATTAAATGTGTTCTCATCTTGGTTGAAATTTCCTTGAGATTTTTTTTTGGAAAAACCTAGAAGGATGGAGAACATAGTGGAATGTAGTAGAATGGTGTAGAACATTGTAGAATATGTGAGAACATGGTAGAAAATTATAGAATAATCTTGGCTCATCCAAGATGAGGGAAGCCCCTACTCCTTCTTGGGCTTGCGCATGGGCCTTGAAAACTTGGGCTTGAATTTATTTTTGTGGGGCCCACCAAAAGGCTTAAAGCTTAAACATGACATAGGAAACTTATATAATTTCTAATTGGCTTTTTGAATTTTAATATATGGGCAAGGATTTGGGCTTCATGGCCACGGTCCATTAATAGATTTGGAACAAGGATTCTAGCCCAATTCACTTGGAAAAACATAGAAACTAACTTAGGGACCAAAGTGTAATTAATAGAAAGTTCAAGGACTAAAGTACAAAATCCATAAATTGCCACTTTAACCTTGTAGAATCCTCTAGACTCAAAAGTGTGATTCATCCCCATGAATCATCTCAAAATTCTTAGATAACCTCTTTATCTGCTCTTGGAAACTCCGAAATCTACTCTGTCGTTTACCCGATTACGTATTTTACCCGTAAAACGTGAATTATTTCATTTTTTTATGAAATAATTCTAAAAATTCAGAATTGTAGGAAATAAAATAAAAACCTTAAGTCTTTCGTTCACGAATTAAAATTAGGTCATTTGAGCAGTATAATTATACTGTCAATGGAATTCGCGGGCCGGGATTCGCCTGACTTCCCAACCTAAATTTTAATCGTAGCTTCCTACATTCAAGTAGGATTGAGTGATGAACTCCGTTTATTTAAAATAATTTACTAATACTCATATAAATATATACAAATAATCGTCCGCATTTCGATTATTTTGAAACAGTGAAAATCGGGGTGTTACATGTTACAAATTGTATCAATCTCACTAAAAGCATGAACTTTGTTTTACTTATTGGGATTTGCCTCCTAGTTTTTTAGAGAAGACTTTAATGCAATAGAATCTGTAATATCCTAACTTCCACAAGGATACTACTAACTAATAATATATAAACCTGGTTATAGCATCAGGAATAATAGTTGAACATGGGAAATTTTAAAAATAAGTGAAACAAATTTGTATAGGATATTTTTGTAGAGTTGAACATATAATTGGAATTAATTTAATACAAATAACCATTGATCCCCTAATCAACAATTCAATTTCATGTAAACATTGACTCCTAGTAAGACTCCAACTTTGATCCGGCTGTGAAAACTAACGTATCTTGAGACACTATTGGGTGACTGTCAAGCAATCTCCCGAACTTGATTATATGCACACATATCATAATTAACCTTACATAGTGGTAAAGTTTCTCATAGCCTTCTTACCTCTCTATTTTTCCAGGTGTGCACTTCGTGGACTAAAACAGGCTAAAGTAGGACTACTCAAACTTTATACAACTATGGAATTATTCTCTTATAACTCACCCTTTCATCACCAGCTCTTTCTATTGGGTCCTTACTTGGATTGAGTTATTTACTGAATGTGAATCTAAGCATAGGCATTTTAAAGAGAAAAAAACCTTTACTAGGTACCTCAAGTGTGAGCGGAAATAAGGCACGCGTAGTTTAAATTGGTTGATATGGCAGTCAGAGCTCTATGACAGCAATTAGGCGTCCCTTAATTGCTATTACCAGATCCTAGCCTCCAAAAATGAAGGACTTACAAAATATCTCACCCACAAAAAAAAATATTGTGGCCTTAAATAATGGCTAGAATAGTTTTGAAACCTTAGGTTTCACTAAACATAGACCATTTTAAGTTTTTAATGCCATGCTACGATTCATTTTCTTGTACTCTTCTCAAATGGAAGTCAAATGCATTAAATATTCATCAACCATACCAAGATGATAACTTCATGAAACATGCACTAAAAAAAAGCAAAGAGTGAAGACATAGCACAAATGGAAATGTCACACCTTCATAATGCAATTCATACCAACCAAATCACCATGCAACAACCACTAAGTTAGATCATACAGCCACGAAGAACACCATACCAATTGTACATATACATTTTATTCATGGTTGGACAGAATTAAAACACATAGAAATCTATTCCACACAATTCAAGTACCATATGCTCAAAGTTATGTAAACAGAATTTTGCAGTAAATTGGAACTGGATTTTCTCCATAAAAACTTCATCAAAATAAGAACTTACAAAGCCTAAATTGTAACAAAATAAGTCTATTTTCTATTAAAATAGGAGTTAACTCAATCCAATATTTTTACAATTTACTACAATTTAAATACTACAACAGTATCAGTTTAGAGTTTTCAGTATGAACAACAACTTGCATGCCATTTTTCTCCTTCGATGCTCAACGAACTTTATCTGTTCCAAAGACCATTTCGAAGGAAAACAAGTCTATTTTCTAATGGTATAAAAATCACTTCGAAATAACCCCCTGTAGAGGAAGTTATGGATGAAACACTAACAGGGGTGCATACGGGCTTGAAAGATTTTGACAGCCCCTTGTCAATTTTTCATCCAAAACCACCCCTAATAAACGTGCAATCAAAACCCAGTTGTTAAAAAGCATATATCAGTTTCAAACAAGAATTCTACAGAAGCAAATTAAACATTTAACAAGTAATTGGGATTTATGGTTACCCAATATTACAAACAACAAGAACTCACATAACCAAGTAGTGAATTGAAGGTGGTGAGTGTTGATCTCCCTGTGCTTCCAAATCTGACTTGTTCTTTAGTTTTCGAAATTTTATTTTTGGGGGAAGCTAGAGGTCTTGCATGTTGTCCTTCTTGTTTGATTTAGGGTTTTTATGAGTTGCAAATGGAAGGAAAAACAGTTAGAAGGAATTGGTGATGAATGGGTTGTTTCTAGATGGAGTGTAAAGGAGGAAAATATCCAGCCCTCTACCACAAGTTTCTGGTCGTAAATGGAGAGGAAGCGTGGAAGTAAGATGGCTGCCTTGTGTCTTCAAGTGATGAATGAGGAAGAAGTGTGGGAAAGCCTAGCCATTGAGTTCTGACCGAATTTGAGAGGGAGGAAAGGAGAGGACCAAAATATTGTTTATGTTGAGGGAGTAAATGAAAATGAACTACTCAACTTCCTTTTACCTTGCTCTGGCCGAAAATAAGAGGGTGAAATGGAGGGGTTTTGGCTGGCCAATGGGGTTGGAACTCCTTGACAAGTATTGGTTACTTAGAAAATTTTAGGATAAAGGTAGATAAGTTGGTTTAAAATAAGTGGGTGTGTGTATGTGAGTGTGTTAAACATGTATATGCACCCAAAAAAAATGAGAGGGGACGTGATTGTTCATCTAATTGAAATGAATCCAAGTGAGTGTGGTATGTGACTCTAAATATTATTTTTTTCTAGTTTAGTAATAGTTAACCCAACACAATCTGCATAAAAATTGTATTCCCTCTTTAAACCATAATTAATTACTTCATAACTCAGTCAGTCATAAAATTGTACATTTATGAAATATAAAAGGATCCAAACACACCCATTTAGAATTATAATGAAAAGACTAAAATATCATTGAGGAAGGGTATTACATTACTCTCCCCCTTAAAGAAATTTTGTCCGTAAAATTTAGTGAAACCTACCCAGGAGAAATGCAATAACAGTGATTTCTCGTACAAGAATCTAAACACTTAAACATGGAATCATAATGCAAATATCATAATTCACACTAAACACTGATTGTTGTCTTAGCAACCTTCCTTTGTCTAATAGTTACTAAGCTTCCGCTGCGTACTCTGATAAATAAGGTTTTGTTTGTAGGTTTGAATCTATATCGATGAATTAGTCATAATCAATAACTATTTGGTTATCACTAATACTTGGTTTGCTAGGATCCAATTATCATACATGACAGATATTCCAATCATGGCAAGTTGACGGAAACTTTTTATGATAACAATAATAATAAGAGTATAGCACATTATCTTATTCAAATAGTAGTGTTACTTATTATACCAATCATTTTAGATATCACTAATTTGGAATATCGCATCAAACACATATATGGTCATGTACATAAGGATGTGGCACACAGGGAATAACTGATTGGTACCTATTCATGTGCACAATCTAATAATTGATGCATGCCAATGATTCTTATCAATCACCTAAATTGAACACAATCAAGAAATAACATACACAATGCTATGGTAGCACATCAATATATGGACATGTTCTAAGCATAAGTCTACCCCGAGCATCCCATAATACCCGAGATAGAGCAAAAAAAATATTGATTTAAATTCTTCAAATACATTTTTCAGTGAATCTAAATTTGTCTTGAAAGTCTTTTCTAAAACTCTATTATAAGAAAACTTTACTGGAATTATTCGGTCTTGAAAGTCTTTTCTATAACTGAATGAAGACACAAAGGTCAGGCTTCAGTGTTTTTGACAATCAGAAAACTGTAACTTTGGAAATTAATTCAGTGGGTAATGACTCAACCAAATCATGCAAATGAGATGTCTAAATTGAAGCCCCGAAAGTCTAGTTTTTAAAACTATGCCCAGATTTTTGAAATCAAATTTGTGCCTAAGGTTTTGATTTAAATAAGACACAGAGGTCAAAACAGGACAACAAACTATTTTCCAGCTTATGACACCTTTTAAATTATCGATTCCCACTCAAATTCCATGAAATTTGTGTACAAAATTGAAGGAAAATGAGTCCAGCTTCCAACAAAATAAGAATCATTTAAAATGAGTTCTATGGAAAAAAATTATGAACAAAATACCGGACCTATGTCTATACAGGTCTTAAGGACAACACCTCGCCCTCTTGAATTTCAACATTATATTCATAAACCTACTCATCCCAACAATTATCCAGCAATCAAACACATCAGATCATACTTAAGTCAGAACTAACAAGTAAGAAATTAAATAAACCAAGTTCAGTTTTCACAAGTTTCCTCAAATACACATTCAATACTTCACATAATCAACATGCATACTCACTACACTCATTTCAAGTATCTCAAACTTAATTATTCCAGCAGGCAAAGTAACTTTCCTCTTATTAATCACCATGTAAACAGAGTCTAACAATCAAATACTAATCAAACACATGTATAAAATTCATCACATACAAAATCATCAAGACACGGTATGATTTCAACCACCAAACATACAAGGCAATTTCAATCATATTGGCCAGTTAGTACATGTTAATAAAAAAAACATTAAAATATCAATACATTAAATTAGAACCATACCATGCACATCTCAACAAAACCTCAATTATCTCTACTAATTTCTTTGGAATATTGGTTTAAAAAAAGTAATACTATATCATTTATCTTTACAAGAATAATTGTTCTCGCAGAAGCAAAATCCGTCCAAAACATTTGACTTAGAAGAAAATTTGTTTGAAATCATTCTTTTGGAAACGCTTGCGTGAGTAGCCATCATTCATCATTCCTCAAACAAATGCCTGAGGTGGCCTACCCCATTAATTCGTATCAGGAATTTAGAAGACTAACAACATCACAGAACACTTAGAATAACACCCTAAGCCGGATCACTCTAGACTCAACTCACAGTCCGATGGGATCGAACTACTCTGATACCATAATGTAATATCCTAACTTCCACAAGGATACTACTAACTAATAATATATAAACCTGGTTATAGCATCAGGAATAATAGTTGAACATGGGAAATTTTAAAAATAAGTGAAACAAATTTGTACAGGATATTTTTGTAGAGTTGAACATATAATTGGAATTAATTTAATACAATTAACCATTTAGCACCTAATCAACAATTCAATTTCATGTAAACATTGACTCCTAGTAAGACTCCAACTTTGATCCGGCTGTGAAAACTAACGTATCTTGAGACACTATTGGGTGACAGTCAAGCAATCTCCCGAACTTGATTATATGCACACATATCATAATTAACCTTACATAGTGGTAAAGTTTCTCATAGCCTACTTACCTCTCTATTTTGCCAGGTGTGCACTTCGTGGACTAAACAAGGCTAAAGTAGGACTACTCAAACTTTATACCACTACGGAATTATTCTCTTATAACTCACCCTTTCATCACCAGCTCTTTCTATTGGGTCTTTACTTGGATTGAGTTATTTACTGAATGTGAATCTAAGCATAGGCATTTTAAAGAGAAAAAAACCTTTACTAGGTACCTCAAGTGTGAGCGAAAATAAGGCACACGTAGTTTAAACTGGTTGATATGGCAGTCAAAGCTCTATGACAGCAATTAGGCGTCCCTTAATTGCTATTACCAGATCCTAGCCTCCAAAAATGAAGGACTTACAAAATATCTCACCCACACAAAAAAATATTGTGGCCTTAAATAATGGCTAGAATAGTTCTGAAACCTTAGGTTTCACTAAACATAGACCATTTTAAGTATTTAATGCCATGCTACGATTCATTTTCTTGTACTCTTCTCAAATGGAAGTCAAATGCATTAAATATTCATCAACCATACCAAGATGATAACTTCATTAAACATGCACTAAAAAAAAGCAAAGAGTGAAGACATAGCACAAATGGAAATGTCACACCTTCATATTGCAATTCATACCAACCAAATCACCATGCAACAACCACTAAGTTAGATCATACAGACACGAAGAACACCATACCAATTGCACATATACATTTTATTCATGGTTGGACAGAATTAAAACACATAGAAATCTATTCCACACAATTCAAGTACCATATGCTCAAAGTTATGTAAACAGAATTTTGCAGTAAATTGGAACTGGGTTTTATCGATAAAAACTTGATCAAAATCAGAACTTCCAGAGCCTAAATTGAAACAAAATAAGTCTATTTTCTATTAACATAGGAGTTAACTCAATCCAATATTTTTACAATTTACTACAATTTAAATACTACAACAGTATCAGTTCAGAGTTTTCAGTATGAACAACAACTTGCATGCCATTTTTCTCCATCGGTACTTAACGAACTTTATCCGTTCCAAAGACCATTTCGAAGGAAAACAAGTCTATTTTCTAATGGTATAAAAATAACTTCGAAACAACCCCCTGTAGAGGAAGTTATGGATGAAACACTAACAGGGGTGCATACGGGCTTGAAATATTTTGACAGGCCCTTGTCAATTTTTCATCCAAAAACACCCCTAATCAACATGCAATCAAAACCCAGTTGTTAAAAAGCATATATCAGTTTCAAACAAGCATTCTACCGAAGAAATTTAAACATTTGACAAGTAATTGGGATTTATGGTTACCCAATATTACAAACAACAAGAACTCACATAACCAAGTAGTGAATTGAAGGTGGTGAGTGTTGATCTGCCTGTGCTTCCTCATCTGACTTGTTCTTCAGTTTTCAAAATTTTATTTTTGGGGGAAGCTAGAGGTCTTGCATGTTGTCCTTCTTGTTTGATTTAGTGTTTTTATGAGTTGCAAATGGAAGGAAAAACAGTTAGAAGGAATTGGTGATGAATGGGTTGTTTCTAGATGGAGTGTAAAGGAGGAAAATATCCAGCCCTCTACCACAAGTTTCTGGTCGTAAATGGAGAGGAAGTGTGGAAGTAAGATGGCTGCCTTGTGTCTTCAAGTGATGAATGAGGAAGAAGTGTGGGAAAGCCTAGCCATTGAGGTCTGACCGAATTTGAGAGGGAGGAAAGGAGAGGACCAAAATATTGTTTATGTTGAGGGAGTAAATGAAAATGAACTACTCAACTTCCTTTTACCTTGCTCTGGCCGAAAATAAGAGGGTGAAATGGAGGGGTTTTGGCTGGCCAATGGGGTTGGAACTCCTTGACAAGTATTGGTTACTTAGGAAATTTTAGGATAAAGGTAGATAAGTTGGTTTAAAATAAGTGGGTGTGTGTATGTGAGTGTGTTAAACATGTATATGCACCCAAAAAAAAATGAGAGGGGACGTGATTGTTCATCTAATTGAAATGAATCCAAGTGAGTGTGGTATGTGACTCTAAATATTATTTTTTTCTAGTTTAGTAATAGTTAACCCAACACAATCTGCATAAAAATTGTATTCCCTCTTTAAACCATAATTAATTACTTCATAACTCAGTCAGTCATAAAATTGTACATTTATGAAATATAAAAGGATCCAAACACACCCATTTAGAATTATAATGAAAAGACTAAAATATCATTGAGGAAGGGTATTACATTACTCTCCCCCTTAAAGAAATTTTGTCCGTAAAATTTAGTGAAACCTACCCAGGAGAAATGCAATAACAGTGATTTCTCGTACAAGAATCTAAACACTTAAACATGGAATCATAATGCAAATATCATAATTCACACTAAACACTGATTGTTGTCTTAGCAACCTTCCTTTGTCTAATAGTTACTAAGCTTCCGCTGCGTACTCTGATAAATAAGGTTTTGTTTGTAGGTTTGAATCTATATCGATGAATTAGTCATAATCAATAACTATTTGGTTATCACTAATACTTGGTTTGCTAGGATCCAATTATCATACATGACAGATATTCCAATCATGGCAAGTTGACGGAAACTTTTTATGATAACAATAATAACAAGAGTATAGCACATTATCTTATTCAAATAGTAGTGTTACTTATTATACCAATCATTTTAGATATCACTAATTTGGAATATCGCATCAAACACATATATGGTCATGTACATAAGGATGTGGCACACAGGGAATAACTGATTGGTACCTATTCATGTGCACAATCTAATAATTGATGCATGCCAATGATTCTTATCAATCACCTAAATTGAACACAATCAAGAAATAACATACACAATGCTATGGTAGCACATCAATATATGGACATGTTCTAAGCATAAGTCTACCCCGAGCATCCCATAATACCCGAGATAGAGCAAAAAAAATATTGATTTAAATTCTTCAAATACATTTTACAGTGAATCTAAATTTGTCTTGAAAGTCTTTTCTAAAACTCTATTATAAGAAAAATTTACTGGAATTATTCGGTTTTGAAAGTGAAATTGAGATTTGTACTCATTAAAATCTACAGAAAGGTTTTGAATTGTTCAAAGGTTTCCAAAGGGATATATCGTCATATTTGTAATAATGTTTTAAAAGAAATAATAGGCAACAAAAGAATTTATGAGTTTGTAAAAGTTCTTTTGTTTATAAAACAAACCTTTTCTCAGACATTCCTAAAATATAACAAGTTAGGAAAAACACATAATGTCAAAATTCAAATATTCCATAACAATATCAACATACAATACTCAATTGCACATCATCATACAACATGTGCAAAAATTTCTTAGCACCTATAACATTTACAACATATGTACAGTAACTTTGGTGTTTTTAATAAAATATCAAACGAAGTTGGATTTGAGTATATGACAACTCTTTGGAAAGTATAGGTTGTCTAGTTTCTCAATAAAATTTTTTATTTTACAAAATAATCCTTCAATTTGTACAGTTCAACAAATGAAGACATTGATGTACGCAAGTAGAACAACTATTGTCCCTCAACTGGAGACACATTTTAAAATGTGAATACTCAGTGAAATCCAATGAAATTTGTGTTCAAATTGAAGAAAAACAAGTCTAGTTTTCATATATATGCCCAGTTTTCCAAAATATAATTTGTACAAAATATTATAACTGAATGAAGACACAAAGGTCAGGCTTCAGTGTTTTTGACAATCAGAAAACTGTAACTTTGGAAATTAATTCAGTGGGTAATGACTCAACCAAATCATGCAAATGAGATGTCTAAATTGAAGCCCCGAAAGTCTAGTTTTTAAAACTATGCCCAGATTTTTGAAATCAAATTTGTGCCTAAGGTTTTGATTTAAATAAGACACAGAGGTCAAAACAGGACAACAAACTATCTTCCAGCTTATGACACCTTTTAAATTATCGATTCCCACTCAAATTCCATGAAATTTGTGTACAAAATTGAAGGAAAATGAGTCCAGCTTCCAACAAAATAAGAATCATTTAAAATGAGTTCTATGGAAAAAAAATTATGAACAAAATACCGGACCTATGTCTATACAGGTCTTAAGGACAACACCTCGCCCTCTTGAATTTCAACATTATATTCATAAACCTACTCATCCCAACAATTATCCAGCAATCAAACACATCAGATCATACTTAAGTCATAACTAACAAGTAAGAAATTAAATAAACCAAGTTCAGTTTTCACAAGTTTCCTCAAATACACATTCAATACTTCACATAATCAACATGCATACTCATTACACTCATTTCAAGTATCTCAAACTTAATTATTCCAGCAGGTAAAGTAACTTTCCTCTTATTAATCACCATGTAAACAGAGTCTAACAATCAAATACTAATCAAACACATGTATAAAATTCATCACATACAAAATCATCAAGACACGGTATGATTTCAACCACCAAACATACAAGGCAATTTCAATCATATTGGCCAGTTAGTACATGTTAATAAAAAAAACATTAAAATATCAATACATTAAATTAGAACCATACCATGCACATCTCAACAAAACCTCAATTATCTCTACTAATTTCTTTGGAATATTGGTTTAAAAAAAGTAATACTATATCATTTATCTTTACAAGAATAATTGTTCTCGCAGAAGCAAAATCCGTCCAAAACATTTGACTTAGAAGAAAATTTGTTTGAAATCATTCTTTTGGAAACGCTTGCGTGAGTAGCCATCATACATCATTCCTCAAACAAATGCCTGAGGTGGCCTACCCCATTAATTCGTATCAGGAATTTAGAAGACTAACAACATCACAGAACACTTAGAATACCACCCTAAGCCGGATCACTCTAGACTCAACTCACAGTCCGATGGGATCGAACTACTCTGATACCATAATGTAATATCCTAACTTCCACAAGGATACTACTAACTAATAATATATAAACCTGGTTATAGCATCAGGAATAATAGTTGAACGTGGGAAATTTTAAAAATAAGTGAAACAAATTTGTACAGAATATTTTTGTAGAGTTGAACATATAATTGGAATTAATTTAATACAAATAACCATTTAGCCCCTAATCAACAATTCAATTTCATGTAAACATTGACTCCTTGTAAGACTCCAACTTTGATCCGGCTGTGAAAACTAACGTATCTTGAGACACTATTGGGTGACTGTCAAGCAATCTCCCGAACTTGATTATATGCACACATATCATAATTAACCTTACATAGTGGTAAAGTTTCTCATAGCCTACTTACCTCTCAATTTTTCCAGGTGTGCACTTCGTGGACTAAAGCAGGCTAAAGTAGGACTACTCAAACTTTATACCACTACGGAATTATTCTCTTATAACTCACCCTTTCATCACCAGCTCTTTCTATTGGGTCCTTACTTGGATTGAGTTATTTACTGAATGTGAATCTAAACATAGGCATTTTAAAGAGGAAAAAACCTTTACTAGGTACCTCAAGTGTGAGCGGAAATAAGGCACGCGTAGTTTAAACTGGTTAATATGGCAGTCAGAGCTCTATGACAACAATTAGGCGTCCCTTAATTGTTATTACCATATCCTAGCCTCCAAAAATGAAGGACTTACAAAATATCGCACCCACAAAAAAATATTGTGGCCTTAAATAATGGCTAGAATAGTTTTGAAACCTTAGGTCTCACTAAACATAGACTATTTTAAGTTTTTAATGCCATGCTATGATTCATTTTCTTGTACTCTTCTCAAATGGAAGTCAAATGCATTAAATATTCATCAACCATACCAAGATGATAACTTCATTAAACATGCACTAAAAAAAAATCAAAGAGTGAAGACATAGCACAAATGGAAATGTCACACCTTCATATTGCAATTCATACCAACCAAATCACCATGCAACAACCACTAAGTTAGATCATACAGCCACGAAGAACACCATACCAATTGCACATATACATTTTATCCATGGTTGGACATCATTAAAACACATAGAAATCTATTCCACACAATTCAAGTACCATAGGCTTAAAGTTATGTAAACAGAATTTTGTAGTAAATTGGAACTGGGTTTTCTCCATAAAAACTTCATCAAAATCAGAACTTCCAGAGCCTAAATTGTAACAAAATAAGTCTATTTTCTATTAAAACAGGATTTAACTCAATCCAATATGTTTACAATTTACTACAATTTAAATACTACAACAGTATCAGTTCAGAGTTTTCAGTATGAACAACAACTTGCATGTCATTTTTCTCCTTCGATACTCAACGAAATTGATCCTTTCCAAAGACCATTTAGAAGTAAAACAAGTCTATTTTCTAATGGTATAAAAATCACTTCGAAACAACCCATGTAGAGGAAGTTATGGATGAAGCACTAACAGGGGTGCATACGGGCTTGAAAGATTTTGACAGGCCCTTGTCAATTTTTCATCCAAAACCACCCCTAATCAACATGCAATCAAAACCCAGTTGTTAAAAAGCATATATCAGTTTCAAACAAGCATTCTACCGAAGCAATTTAAACATTTAACAAGTAATTGGGATTTATGGTTACCCAATATTACAAACAACAAGAACTCACATAACCAAGTAGTGAATTGAAGGTGGTGAGTGTTGATCTCCCTATGCTTCCTCATCTGACTTGTTCTTCAGTTTTCAAAATTTTATTTTTGGGGGAAGCTAGAGGTCTTGCATGTTGTCCTTCTTGTTTGATTTAGGGTTTTTATGAGTTGCAAATGGAAGGAAAAATAGTTAGAAGGAATTGGTGATGAATGGGTTGTTTCTAGATGGAGTGTAAAGGAGGAAAATATCCAGCCCTCTACCACAAGTTTATGGTCGTAAATGGAGAGGAAGTGTGGAAGTAAGATGGCTGCCTTGTGTCTTCAAGTGATGAATGAGGAAGAAGTGTGGGAAAGCCTAGCCCTTGAGGTCTGGCCGAATTTGAGAGGGAGGAAAGGAGAGGACCAAAATGTTGTTTATGTTGAGGGAGTAAATGAAAATGAACTACTCAACTTCCTTTTACCTTGCTCTGGCCAAAAATAAGAGGGTGAAATGGAGGGTTTTTGGCTGGCCAATGGGGTTGGAACTCCTTGACAAGTATTGGTTACTTAAGAAATTTTAGGATAAAGGTAGACAAGTTGGTTTAAAATAAGTGGGTGTGTGTATGTGAGTGTGTTAAACATGTATATGCACCCAAGTGGGGTGTTGTTAAACGAGGGTGGGATGCCCAAGTTCTTAGCGAAGCCCCTTATAAGTTTAAAAGTGCTCTTGAAGCTGTCAAGACACTGAGGGCAGAACCAAAAGCTAATCACCAGTATCTACCTCCTTTTGTTTTCGCTGATGAGAGTGGGAAACCTGTTGGCCCAATAATTGACGGGGATGTTGTTGTTACATTAAATTTCCGGGCAGATCGTATGGTTATGGTTGCTAAGGATCTTGAATATGAAAATTTTGACAAATTTGACCGAGTTCGTTACCCTAAGATCCACTATGCTGGATGCTTGAATATGATGGTGAATTGAAGCTTCCAAGTCATTATCTTGTTTCTCCTTCAGAGATTGTTAGGACTTCTGGTGAATATTTAGTTAAGAATTGTATTCGAACTTTTGCTTGCAGTGAGACTGTTAAATTTGGTCATGTCACATTCTTCTGGAATGGAAACCGCTCTGGGTATTTTAACCCAGAACTCGAGGAATATGTGGAAATTCCTAGTGATTCTGGGATTACATTCAATGTCCAACCAAAAATGAAGGCATTGGAGATTGCTGAAAAGGCAAGGGATGCAATTCTTAGCCGGAAATTTGACCAGGTACGTGTCAACCTACCAAATAGCGACATGGTGGGGCATACAGGTGACATTGAAGAAATAGTTGTGGCTTGCAAGGCAGCTGATGCCGCTGTTAAGATGATCCTGGATGCAATAGAGCAAGTAGGTGGAATCTTTGTTGTCACTGTTGACCACGGAAATGCAGAGGACATAGATGTGAGGGATAGAGATCATACTCATATGAGAGATAGAGAGCAAATGTATACTCATGTGGTAACATATTGATTGATTGATAAAAGATGATGAAATGTGATACATGACACTCTATTTATAGAGCTAGCTAACTAACACAATTAACACCCTAACAAACTATTAACAGAATTATCTATATTCCTAACAACCCCCTCAAGATGATAAGTGGTATCACCACAATCAGCTTGAATTACAATCAAGACATAACATGGAAAGAAAATTAAAAGCCCAGCAGCATATAAAAAAAATTGTATCAGTACAAAAATAAGCCCAAACAGAGAAGAAAAATAGTAGCCGAGAAACGAGGCCCAACAGTGTTGGGAGCTGAAACAGAAGAAGGGAAGTGGCCCAGTGTCAGAAGCCCAGCTTAATAGGATGTCACCATTCCAAACCCTAACTTTCCCTGTCATTCCAATGTTCTAAGACAAAATTAGAATCTGGTGGAGAAGGGATACACAGAAGAGAAGTCCATGGTAGGGGAGAGGGCTTCGACGGCCAACGGCGGTGATTCCCGCCGGGATCGAAGACAAAAAACGAGTGGTGTGGAGACGTTACGGAGGACAGGGGCGAAACCGTCGTCGGAGAAAACGAGGGAGATGGAACCTGAAGCGAAACGCAGCATGACAGAAATGACAGTGCAAGCCGAAAATGAGATGTCTGGAACGTTCGATTGTGGGGAAGGCGGCTCATGGCAGAGTTGTAGACAGCGGTGAAAATTCCGCCGGGATCGAAGGCAACGATTACGGAGGACCACCAAACGCAGCTTTTGATGGCGAATGTAGTGGTTATGGTGGTCTCTCCGGTGGAGAACCATGACGGGGGCGCTTCCGGCAAGCCATGGTGGCAGAACCGTGGTTTACCAGAGCCCAAATCATCGGAGCCACAGACAGAATGAAACCAGAAATTTCAGATCCAATAATGCAGAAGAAATTGATGGAGGTTGAGATGATGAGATCTGAATCGAAGGAAGGGAGATCGAACTGTTGAAGCATATGAGAAGGATCTTGATGATGTTCTCGTTGATGCCTCTCTTTGCCGACGAGCTCCTTCGATTTCTCGTCGGTTTCAGCGACGACGATCTTGGCTTCAGCGGTGATGAGCTCCTGCAATTCGATTGTTGCTTCTTCAAACTCCAGTTCTGGATCCAAGAAGGTTGTGTGACATCATTGATAGAGGAATCTCCATTAGCCTTCTGTTTGGAGGTGCTGGAATGTGAATTGATGAGGATGCAGGTGATTTCTGCAATTTCGATGGTGGATCCATGGATTTCTGGCTTGGTTGGAATTACTAGAGCCGAAGGAATGCTCTCAAGATCTGAGTTCCTTGAGTTTCCGAATCTGCCGAAGACGAACTCGTAGTGTCCATTCTCCTCCGTTGTTGCAGATTCAAGAACGTTGGAAGGATCTTCATCAGTGTCTGAATAATCATCTTCATTGTTGTCTGAATCAGGAACGGAAGCACTAGTGCAATAACTGCTTTTTACGTCAGTTAAAATTGATTTTTTACGTCAGAACACTGACTGACGTAAATACAGCTGACGTTAATAGTTAATATTTTAACGTCAGTTGAGAACTGACGTTAAATATAAAACTATTAACGTCAGTTCTTTAACAAAACTGACGCTAATTTTGTAAAAATTAACGTCAGTTTTTTAAACAACTGACGTTAAACATAAAACTATTAACGTCAGTTCTTTAAGACAACGGACGTTGATTTTGTTAAAACTAACGTCAGTTGTTATAAAGAACTGACGTTAAAGTTTTAATTTTAACGTCAGTCGAAATAAACAACTGACGTTAATAGGTTTTTTTTTTAAATTCAGTTTTAAAATATCACTCCCCTCAGCTATCCCTGCATTCAGTCCCAGTAACACAGAATATCACACACATTACAGAATTGCAAAGGAAAATTGAACAATGGGGGGACTTAAAACCAAAACCCATGTATATATATAAATAAATTTTAGTTCCAATGTCTAAAAAACAAAACTATCTAAGGATATATATATACATGTTATTAATTAGTTTCTAAAGTCTAACAAAAAAATTATTCATCTAAGTAGTGCGGAGGTATGTTGTCAATTCCTTTTTCATCCGCATACTTGAAGAAGAATTCAGCGAAGCGCATCCTCAAGTCTCTTAACTCATCTTCTTCAATAGGCGATTGATCGATAAATGCCTAGACACGTTCAAATAATAACAATAACATCAATGCAAGTCATCTTCAAAACTATAATATATAATTTAACAAGTTGTTTAAATATTACCTTCTTCCATCCATCCGTAATAGATGCGGAGACTATGTTCAGCATATGAAGCATCACATAATAGCCACACGACCACCCGTCAATTTGAAATCGAGACTACCAACAAAATTAATTTCAACGTCAGTTGAATATACATATAAATTAGTAATTATAATATTAATTATTTGATAAATAAACTACCAAACCTTGAGGATGTTCCATACAGGATTTGCTTTAGCCTTAGAAGTCCTACTTCTCCCGTTGGCGCAACTTATGCTACTCGCCTTCAGCGTGCTATCATAAACAAATAATCATGTCGATCAATTAACAAACTCATATATCATGTGTGTAATAAACTAAAAACAACTGATATTAAAACTTAAATTAAATTTAAGATTAGTTACTTACATATTTACAGCTTCCACCACCTTCGGTGGCGGATCTTAGTGGAGAGAGCAGAAGAATATGACAGTATGCCTAGACGGGTGAAGTATGAACAACTGCCAATGGCGTTCCATACAGTAGGGAGCCATATATAATTCTTTCGGATTTTCTCCCAACAAGTTCCATAAGTATTTACTCAATGCATCGCCAGCAAAGAATTCGGGCAGAAGGATTGACGGATCTAAGAAACCGTAAACTGATGCAACGCCCTTATCAAGCTGAAGACGATGGAGATACCTAAGATATGAAAAGGTGTGGATGTTAATTACATAATATATATATTGAAATTAAAATAAATTATTAAATGGAAAAATACCAAAAATAAATAAGTTATAAAATTAAAATTAACTCACGTGCACTGTAGACCGATGACATTGCTTGTTCATCCAGACGTTATTTCGCAGCGCGTTCGAGATCGTCACCACAGAAGGAAAATATCCTCTGTTGATCTGGGCGTGCCACCCATCCATCGTGATCCAATGGACATTCAAAAATCTCAAACGCATAATCCTCACCAAGTGAGAACAAACGAGTGATAGGTGACAACGACACCGACGTCGACTTGGCCTTCAGTTTAGGAAAAATAAAATAGATAAGTTTTTGATAATTAAAAAAACACAAGTAATTATTTGACTAATTTGGACATTAATAATGAATAAATACCTTTGCTAACATTTCGAGCTCACGTTGTTTGGAGTCCAACTCAAGCTCACGCCTTTTCATTTCCAACTCATGCTCATGGCGCTGGACTTCCAACTCCCGCTCCCTAGCTGCCAACTCATCGTCCTCCACATGTGCCCTACTAAAACTCTCTTTTGTGCTCGCATGTGAAGGGTTGGTAAGCCCTGCGGTGTCCTGGGATGTACCGACGGAGGAAAGCCCGCTGGCAAGCGCCTGCTTGAATTCTGGGTTGGATATTAAGCCTTGCATCAAATGTGTTGTAATATCTAGGTTGGACATGAGGTGCTGAGTAATGTCAGCCAAAATTGATGCTTCATTGACCACCCGCTTTCGTGAAGCAGACTTGCCATAATATTGTTTGATGGTCACGTTCCCAGGAACACCGAGAACCCGACCAAGATGGTCTTTCTTGCCTAGAGCAGTCATCAAGACGTCCTGCTGTCCAGAAGGGACGAATGCGCCCTGGGAGGATTTTGCTTTAAGATCCATCTACAATGAAAAAAAATGAAAAAACGTGCAAGTGAAAAGTGTTGCAAATATCTATACAAATATCAATTGAAATCAAGTTAATTATTTACTTACAATATTATCTGCCACTTCGCGAGTGGCATCAACTTTAAAAGATCCCGTCTTTGTCATGCGGCCGGCTAACCAGACATCCTCGCGGTCGATGTCCGACGGAGGACTTGATGGTGTGCCCTCAGGCACCTCTCCTCTTTCAATCCTAGCAGAGTGCTCTTCCGGCTTCGCCCTCAGCCTATCCGCCATCATCTGCTCGATCCGAGTCTGGTACCCACCCTGAGACATGGTGTGGCGGTGGACGTTCTTCGCCTGATTCTGCCGACCCTTATCTGCCTTAGCCTATTCAAACAAAAACACATAATTAAATACAGTTAAATGATCTATAATAAGCATACAAAATTAACTTAATCAACCAACCTGAAATTCTACATCCTGTCTACTCCTGGCAAACATATCCCAAGTATCCTGATCATTCCAGGGATAATCCGAGAACATTTTATCAAGCCGCTTCTTCCCAGATACATAGTACCTGGTAAGATCATGCTTGAACCCATTCCAACGCTTTGATGCCATTTTCATACATTTATGACGATGATCCTCGTCATTTGGCACAGTCCAAGCTACCTACACATTAGATACATATATAACAACTGGATGGATTATAACTCGGATAATTATCTAATAATGTAAATCAAACGAATGTAAAGGTAAAATACCGTGATAGCCTCCCAAATCTGATCCTTAACGCTACGTGGAACGTCATTCCGATGGTTGTAGTTGATGCTTACGTCGTTTGCTTCGCTTGTAGAAACACCCACTTATTAAATTCTTTAGAACGGGGTCCCTGGGCATTTAGATTAGCATCGAAGGACACCTCAAGCTTCTCGTCCGCTCCGCCTGTCCTTCTCTAGTTTCTTCAACGAGGTGGCTCCTCTACCCCGTTTCCTATGAGCCTGTGATGTCTGTATGGACAAAAAAAATGATAAAATAGAGGGTTGTAACATTATAAACTTACATTAAAAAGAAGGACTAAAGATAGTATATAACATGCAAACTTACACTAGAATCAGGCGTAGGCGTGATCGGGTCCTGCGAAACCCCACAAAGTGTCCTCCCGTGCATGTGGGCTATCCGACTGATCCATATGTATGCCTGTTCAGAAACAATATATATGTATTAACATAGGTTATAACTCAAAATAAATACAGAAGTATAAATAAAAATAACTAGATAGGTCCTGTAGATATACAAAACATCTATATATCCAATATAAGGACAATACGGGAGATTGAAAACTATAGTTTTTGAAGATTGCCAAGCACTGGTCACGGCCTGGCCGTGATGTCCATCACGGCCGTAACGTGCCAACTGAACCAGACCCTCATAGGCAGAACTGATCACGGCCTAGCCGTGATGATCATCACGGCCGTGACAGATCAACCAGCAGAGCAACATGCACTCAAAACCAAAAATAGAGACATTCCAAACAACTCAAACTCACGGTTTAAAGTTACAACTACTGAGACTACAGTTTCAACATACACTCAAAACCAAAAATAGAGACATTCCAAACAACTCAAACTCACAGTTTCAAGTTTCAACTACTGAGACTACAGTTTCAACCAGCAGAGCAACATGCATGCACTCAAAACCAAAAATAAAAAAATGTGCCCTAATTAAAGACTCACCAGAAATAGGCCAGCGCTCGCGTGGTGGTGGTGGGGAAGCTCGAGTGGTGGCCAACGTTCGATGTGGTTACTGAGAGCAGAGGGACAAGGAGAGTTAGTGCGCGGGAAGGGGAAAGAGAGATGTCAAGTTATTGCAAAGAATGAGCGGGAAAGACAGAGTTAGGGGTTAAGAGTGTACCTCACGGTGGTGGCGAAGAAGCCCTCGCGATGGTTGCGATGGAGATGAGCTCGCGATTAGGGCAGAGTGAGAGCGAGAGTGAGAGTTGATAGTGAGGGTTGAGCATGATGAAAAGAGAAAAGACACGTACAGAGAAGTGGAGAAGGCGCGCGGGGGTAAACGTTATAATTAAAATAAAACAACATTTTACGTCAGTTTTTAGTAAAACCTGACGTTAAATATCATATATTTAACGTCAGTTGTATTAAGAAACTGTCGTTAAAAACTCTCACACTTATTACGTCAGTTGTTAGTAAAACCTGACGTTAAAGGTCTTATATTTAACGTCAGTTGTATTAATAAACTGACGTTAAAAACACTCACAACTTCTTACGTCAGTTGTATTACACAACGGACGTTAAAAGTTTATTAGTTTCTGCAAAAACATTCATTCCTTTGACTACTGTGCTACTTACCCATTCACCTTGTACCTAATCCTCTTAATGAGCATTAAGTTTATAGATAAGTTTTCCAGAAAATCAGAATAGCTTAGTAACTTCATTCACTGCTCCTATAAATAGCTTCCTTCCATCCTTTTAATTTTTCTGCTTCACAATATGGCTCTGCAATGGAGACTAACTTCATCACTCTTTCTTCCTATTCCTAGACTCAAAGATCTTTGTCTTAATGGTCAAACAACTTCTGAGTTTGAGTAAATCACATTACATGGATATTAAGGTTGGGTGAATCACGTAATGTGATTCTCTCACTTTATTTCATCCCCGTCATCCCTTTCACTTTGCTTTGGAAGCAAGTGATTGTGGATTCAAGATGATGCATCAAGGAACTCCATTGAAGAAGAAAGATGCAAAGATCCATTTCACTTTGCTTTCGCTGCTAGTGACTGAGGATTTACTTTGCATCATGGAATTCAAGTGAGGGAGGTGATGCATCCATTGGAGTTTCTGATGACAGGACTGAGAAGAAAATGATGTTGATGCAGAAACTTTTTTATATTTTAGGGCTATGTTGCAGAAATTTTTTATCTTTTAATCATGTAATTTTAACTTATGAATCGCTTCAATGTCATACGATTTGATTATACATATAACTTGTTTTATGTTAAGTGTTTATTTATTTTAATTTGCACAAGAATTTGTTTACTAATTCAAGCTAATTAATAAAAATTAAAAATAAACTTGAATAAAAAAAAGGTTTAGAAATAAACTGCAGTACTATATGGAGTGATCTGCGTTAAGAGGGACAACAGGGACATGCAACCAATGAAATGAGTTTCATAATTATTTACGTCAGTTATTTATAGAACTGACGCAAATAGTGATTTAATATTTACAAAGGTCTTTGTCTTAATGGTCAAACAACTTCTGAGTTTGAGTAAATTACATTACATGGGTGATAAGTTTGAGTAAACTACATTATGTGAGTTGCTCACCTTATCACCTTCCGGAGAATCAGCCGCTGGAGGGCTAATCAGGTGCTCGGGGGTCACAGTTCCAAAACCTCGGCTTTGGCAGCAAGTGATCGTCTTGGAAGTCTCTGGAACCACTGCCTTTGCTTGAAACAGATCTAGTGCACCTGTTTTTGCCTCTCTCTTGAGCTCTCTCATGCCCCCCAGTTTTCTGAGGTCTTCGGAGTGTAGTTTTCCCTTTGGCATATTTCATAAAACTCTCTGATGGGATGTAGCTTTAATGTTTAGGATTTTAAACCCTTTCAATGTAACTTTTTATAGGATTTTAAACCCTTTCAATGTAACTTTTTATAGGATTTTAAACCCTTTCAATCTTCTCAGATCGATCAGTATTACACTTCATGAATGAGATCCGGTTTGGGTTATTGATTCAACTTATAGTTTTCAAAACAGAAACACAAAACATCAAAGCAATTCATGTGAAACTGAAACTTTGAGGAAGGCAATGCGGAAGGGATCGTATACTAGATAAAAAAATTATTAAAATAACCTTTAACGTCTGTTGATGTAAGGACTGACGTTAAAAGTGAAGTGACTTACTTTTAACGTCAGTTCTTTATAGAACTGATGTTAAAATGTTCACTGTTAACGTCAGTTTTTTATTGAACTGACGTTAAAAGTGAGTCACTTCACTTTTAACGTCAGTCATTAAAACAACTGACGTTAAAATTGAATTAATGAAGTATGATATTTACAAAACTGCCACCGCCTCCTTTTTAACGTCTAGCTTTTGGTTAACTGACGTAAACCTTTACCGTCTAATGTATATTTTCCACTAGTGAAGCCTCATCCTCATCACTATCATCAGCGGAAGCCTCACGGTATCTCTCTGATACCATGTGAAGAATCCATGGATGTGAGGGATAGAGATCATACTCATGTGAGAGATAGAGAGCATATGTATACTCATGTGGTAACATATTGATTGATTGATAAAAGATGATGAAATGTGATACATGACACTCTATTTATAGAGCTAGCTAACTAACACAATTAACACCCTAACAAACTATTAACAACTTATAACAAACTATTAACAGAATTATCTATATTCCTAACATTGTGAAGAATCCATGGATGTGAGGGATAGAGATCATACTCATGTGAGAGATAGAGAGCATATGTATACTCATGTGGTAACATATTGATTGATTGATAAAAGATGATGAAATGTGATACATGACACTCTATTTATAGAGCTAGCTAACTGACACAATTAACACCCTAACAAACTATTAACAACTTATAACAAACTATTAACAGAATTATCTATATTCCTAACATTATATATGAAATTTTACAAATCTTGGTTAGATTTTCCAATAAAATTCGTTCGTATCCTTTTTCACATGATCATATGAGAAAAAATAACATGAGGATCTATTTCCTATGATTGTATGTGGATGGATTTTATTCACATGGAATATTGAATTACACATTTTTCTTTTTTCATGCGATGGTAAAATACTAAAATTCCCGACTTATTTACTAGACTTTCACGAAAGGAAATTAGAAGTTGGCAACGAAGTTAAGGAAGGAACAAACTTCATTATAAAACCAAAAGAAATAATGATTTTTTTTTTCATTTAATCATAAGTTAACATTTGATACGTTTAAATGTAAGATAGAACAAATAAATTTTATTTTGTGTATTTCATAAATAGAACAAAGTTTTTTTTTGTCACTTTTTAAATTTAGGGTGAAGGAATGATGTCTCAGTTCAAGGTAAGGAAAACATTTGGGTCCTAAAAGTTTTTACAAAGGGATTCATATTTACCTTCCCCTAATGAGACTAGTAAGGACTCCAACCTCCTGTCAGATATGAGACCCTATGTGCATATCTTGCTTCACTAGACCAACCCCTTGGAGTTATAAAAAGAATAAAGTTGAATATAAAAAATGATATATTTTAATTTTACTAGAAAAATAGAACCAAGAGGAATATATCTATTCTGTTGGCGCACCAAACTCCAAAGACATTCTTAAATATCCTGGCTGCATGTAAAAGGAATGAGTGAAATTATTTTACCTAAATTTGAATGTGCGTGTGTGCAGGCCGCCTGGGTTATGGGTTGAGGAAAACTGAGGCATTTCGGCTTGAAAACAAACTAGTCTATAGTAACTTTGGTTCCAGTGAGCAACCTTGTCCTGTTACTCACTGTGAGCAACCATATATCACCATTAGTTAAGAAGTGTCATATGATATTATCATACACATGCACACTATATTTTTTTCATTTCCTTCTCTCCCCTCTCTCCCACGACCGATCCTTCTCTACCTCCATGGCCAAACCCTCCTTTTCTCCCTGCCCAATCCTAGTAGATCATAGCCAAGATTTATGGAACATCCATGCATCTTAATGCATCAGCATCGTGAGACCATAAGATTAAATCCATTTGGATTCACCATTCGTGACTCAAGTTTTTAATTCCAATTGCGATTAACTCGTTAGATCAACCACATTGCTAGCTTCCCACAAATTTCACCAATGCTACATGGTACCAACCTCTCTCGAGAAAATGAGATTGAAAATGATAATAAATTTTTCCAAACATCGGGAGGCATTCTTGAATATGATAAATTCGTTCTCCATCTAGCCGTATTATTCATATTGACCAAAAAACATTCATGATCTATTCTTGAAGATACCTGTCATGTCTAATTGTTACTTGCTTAACTTATAATAACCATATGAATTGAGATCTGAATTCAAATTAAATTTGTAATTTTAAATTCAATTTGGTCAAAAAGTATTGACCAGCTGAAAATACCTTTAACTCTTGAAATTTGCTAGTAGTTGCAGGGTCTTTGCTTGTTTGATTTGCTCCATTTGCTTGTACTTGTCTCCAATCTTCTGTCGAAATCTCGGTGCCTTGCTACTATATAGTCGAACTACTTCTACAACTTAATTGTATGAATCATCAATATATAACTTCGTAAAAAACATTCTACCTGGATTTTGGTATCCTCCTTGAATCAAAACGGTAAGGGAGTACATGTTCATGTCAAGAATGATTTGGTCGACGATATTTTCTGCAAGTTCATCGTAAATCCAGATACAATGACATTGGTGTTCATGATCTCATCTACCAATTTGGGTACGGGTTTTGGTTTTTGCCAAACATTTGGGGAACTACATTGTTTTTCCGCGGCATGACATGAGATGAGATTATGAACATCAAGGTCATCGTCTCTGGATGTAGGATCAACTTGCAGAAAAAGATCATCACCCAAGTCATTCTTAACATGCACATGTACTTTGTCAACAACCACGAGAGAGGCAAAAGTAGGGGAAACAAGAAGATATGGTTCCCGACCAAACCATTTTCCTTTTTTCAATGTGAAAACAGTAAGCTTTGGCAAATTATTAAATATTTATGAACAATGACTATATCATCGCCTATTTATATAATGAATATAGAGATAGACTTGATAATGGGTAATGGTCTTTTAAGTATTTCAATTAAGAGGATTTTAACTAAATTTAAATATTTCATTTCATAAATGAAGCTATTTAGTAATTTTATTATTCCATAGAAATTTAGGATTGATATTTTGAAATTGGAAGAGTAAAAGATTAAATAATAAAAAAAGGTAAAAATAAATAAATTTTAAAATAATTTAACATGTTAATCTTTAAATAATTAGAAGAATTATTAAAATGATTCATTGGGACGATATCTCTTAATGGTCATTCCAACTATTAGTTCTTTCCATATCTAAAATGTGATAATGGTAATTAATTGTGGTGCTCATTTCAAACCAAATCCCATATAATTACTTGAACAATTATTTTTTAAAGTGGCTAATATAAGTTCGTTTAATGTTTTAAAACTTTAATCGATAATACTTTCTTTTGATCAAACCTAGTTACCAAAACTAATAATACAAAAAAGATACATTAATTGCTCTGCGAAAGACTTGCCTCCCATACGCAGTGTCACTGTGTTAGGGCTCAAAATATAAAATTTATCCGATAAGCCATATTGGACAATTACATCGAAGGAAGGTTGACTTGTATCAGTGCCACCGATAATGGAGGTGACAAGTTCGACAAATGGATAAATTTGAGTGGTGAATGTAATCCATGACCAATGTTGGAATGATAAGTTGATAAGAGTAACCAAGAATAAAATATTTTTCCGATGAAGGTTCATTATATACGAAGGCAAAGGACAATTAGCAAATCACATTTGATGCAGCGTCGAAACGGAAGGAAAGGGTGCAATGGGAGTTGAATCACAACTACAATAAATCTTTAAGCATGAAGGAGTAAGGGATCAACTTTTAGAGAAAGCACGTTTCGCCAAGTGATTGTCAAATGCCACTTCAACGTACTGTTGGACCAGAAGAAAGAAACACGGTTATTATAAAAGCCAAATAGGTGACCACTCGTGGCTTCAAACTAAACAAAGTGTGGAGTGGTGTTTGCATTATGGATTAGCAGCTGTCCTCACAAACCGAAATTGTCTTTTCAGTGTGTTTTATCCTCACTCACGCTTCCTAGGAAAATAATCTGGGAGGTCGCCCATCTCGGAATTGCTCCAAGTCAAGCATACTTAACTTTGGAGTTCTTAAGTTATGGGCTCCCGAAAAGAAGACACATCTTATTCGTATAGGTAGTACCAATCAATTCATTATAAGCTATGGTCCACAGTATAGTCTCACACCTTTACAGTCTCAGGATCCCTATCATTCTAGTGTGTAATCGGTTCATTCATGTGTACCTTCACCTATAAGCCTACCAAGAGCCACCCCTTGATCGTGTTTCCTTCTGCACTGAGACCAGTCCCTACCCTCGTCAGTCCCCGGTGTCACATATTGGAGCTGTAGAGCAATTACACTTCAAAAGACTCAAAGCCATGATCCACATAGTGGAGTAATTGATGAAGATCTTAGTCATATGATTACATGAGCAATTGTCATTAGGACAGGTGTCAATAGATTAGGACATAGGAAGTTAAAGTTATTTTATTTGTCTATAAATAATACTTATTATCAGTGTAATCTCGGTTGTATACTTTGATCTCACTCATACACATTGTCACTCTCATAAAAGGATCAACAGAGGAACATCATGTATGCCTTCCACCTTTATTTTCCCAACAGATTTTATTTTAATGCAATGCTCTTCCTCTTCCTTTCCCAACTCCTAACTCTTTGTTTTTCCAGCATATATGAGTTTTTGGCACTATATTATGAAAGCTTTTAGTTAAATTCATACACCCCTTTTGATTCATGCACTTTCATGTTAATGCACCCCTTTAAATTTTGTGAAAACCTCATGTAGTTGAATAAGTTCTAGATATAAATCACCATGATTATGATTGAACCAAGATAAATTTTATGTGTGTTTCTCTTTTACTCTATCTCTTATATGTTTGTGATCCACATTGCACACTGCAAACTCTAATTATTAGTTTCTGCTAATGCTATCTTTGAGGAGTCTTTGTGAAAATGTTTTTGAAACTCTACTTGTTAATGAATTTTAAAAATCCAAAAACACTCAATTCATCCTTCCTCTCTTCGATGATGGTTGCCACACAGGCCAATAGAAGAGACTTTTAAGTGAGGAAAAGAGGATTCAAAATATATTTGGAGTGAGCACATGGTACTTAACCATGTTCTAGAATTTTTATTGAATTGTTAATTTGAAAATGATGGTTGTACTAGGGTTTGCCTCCATTTGAACTTCTAGGGTTTTCTTGCATGGTTTTCATGGTCGGTTCTAAACCTATATGCCCTTAGGGCTTTCTTGCTTCTCCTCCATATTCTCCCTCCCATCCTTCTTCTTCTTTGAATCCCCTTTCCCAATGTAGAACTTTTACTAAGACATTGAGTAATTCTTTGGATGTCTCTTAAACACAACTTCCACATCCATGTATCAAGGTGATATCGTGTCCATCAAGATATCGGAAGAAGAATATCACAAAGGCGTTGATGGTTGCAAGATGAATCTCCATGGTCAATTTCTTTTGTCTAAAGGGGATAAGACTTTGAAGTTAAATGATCTGCGTGAAAAACTAACCCTCTTTAGAAGCCGATTGGCCAGTGGAGAATGACTTCTGTTGGCAAAGGATACTTTGAATTTAGCTTCTCGACTCGGGAAGATTTAAGGAGTGTGTGGTCTGTTGGAACTTGGAATTTGAAGCTAGGTTTGATAAGACTCTCACAATGGACAACTGACTTTAATCCAAAAATCCAAAAGCAGACATACTAACAATGCTGGATTCAGATCTATGATTTTGCCTCAAGAATATTGGAAGCCAATAATTATCTTTGATATTTCTTCTGGTATTGGAACTCCTATATCCATTGATAAGATGACTCGTAAAAGACTTTATGGCCATTATGCTAGGATTTTGGTGGATCTTGATGTCACGATGAATTTTTCTAATGAAACTATGGTTGAAAAGGAAAATTTTGTTTTTTATGTGAGAATGAAATATGAAAAATTGCCATACTTATGTGACTTCTTTCAGTCAATTGGACATTCCATTGATCAATACAACAAAAAAGAAGATAAATTGGTTTCCAAGAAACAATCTTTACCTAAGAAAGGCAAAGTCGCAGTTGCTCAAACATAGTTTCCTAAATCTATCAAGCCTATTAGTATTGAAGTGGATGCTGCCAAGCAAGATTCTGCTGCGATGGCAATGGAAGCAGGTGCTGACTCGGGGAATAAGGATGGATCTCTTCTTATGGATCAAGTAGATGGCACAGATTTATGCTCTGATGGTAACATAGTTGATAATATTGTCCCATATGGTAACACAACAGATGCGGATAATTATTTCACTGATGACAAAAAAGGAGGGGAGCATGTGCTTAATGAAGTTGCTATGATAGTGAAATAGACAACTATAAACACGAGAAGGGGGGTTGAATTGTGTTTATCAGATTTTAGAACAAAGTTGAAAACTTTTCGCACACAGAAGCTAAGTTCAGACCAGTGTTTTCACAAAGCACAGATAGGTCACCTGTCTGATAAGTTTTTCATTGAAAATCACACAAACATGCAAGAGTAAAACTTGTTCGAAATTTACACCTAAATGTAACACCCCCTACCCCACATGCATTCAAAAGCGATAACACATATATCAAAGGAAAGGGTCATGGGTAACCCTTCGTCTTACGCTACCCCCAAGCCTACATACTCATATTATTCCTTCTCCCCATACCTGGTATGAAGATTACCAAAACGATAACGTTGGCAAACTAGGCACGTTCCCTCGAGCGGCTCGACGAGTTCCTCTAGCCTTGGCCAAACAAGAAGAGAAAAGAACAACCAATTAATCCCCAATTCAAAAGAAAGAGAAGCTGAGATTAAAGAGGGATAACTACGTTAACTTAAATGATGCTAACACTCGTAACTTCTATCCCAAACGGACTCACAAACTCTAAGAAATTCAAGGGGTTTAAGGGAAGGGAAAGGGAAGAGGTTTATGTTGAACTAGGATTTCCCAAAGTACCAAAAAGAGGGTTTGGGTCGCAACCCTCATGGAACTGCTCTATTTATAGACTCTGTGACCTGAGCACGGCCTTGCTCCTATTGAGCACGGTCGTGTTCAATTCCTGAGCACTGGGCTCTCAAATATTGTACTACGAGACAACCTAAACGATCGAATTGGCCAAAACACATAAAATAAGACTTGTATATAATTCGCTTAGCTTTGTAACGCCACAAAAATCACCTCGATCGAACATCTAGAACTCAAGATATGGGTAAAATGGTAAAACAGGTTACTAGGACTCTAAAATGGTTGACCTTTCTATGGCTAAACTTCCCCAAATAGGAACTTAGGCATCAAAAACAAATATAACAAGCATATACAAACATATATATAACATATACACACGTATTAAACTTATTTATGAAAAACGGGGTGTTACAATTCCACCCCCTTATAAAAATTTCGTCCTCGAAATTTCCACCACCTTAACTTGTTAGACTTTCACCAATTAAGCTCGTGCCTTGGGTTGAGAGAGACACCCCGTTGTGCCATTAATTGTTTATTTACTCTTATTCGTGTACTTAATGTTAAAATATGTAAAAATTACAATTTAACTTATAAAACATACAACATTGGAAAAATTTAAAGTGTCACACTATTATATAAAACATACATACACTCCATTTATTTATGCATCAGAGTATTTAAACAGTCTAGGGTATCCCATCAGTAGGATCCCTTGCATGTGCATACTTACACAACTGTGAATAGTGGAAATATAAAACTTCTCACATGACTCACTGGCCTTAACTCTCTAAGTTCTACCACTCGGATCCAAAGCTCGTCCTCCCGCTTCTGGTTCATAAGGAGTTCCATCCAACTCCTCAGCAACATGCTCCTCCATAGGGTCTTCTGGTACGATCACATAAGAAATAAAATACAACATACAGAATACAAAAGAATAGGGGATAAGAAATAGTTCTATCATCAAAAGCGGAAAGGAATACATAGCACATAATATAATAACAGTCAAAGATACACATCACACATAACTAGCAATCATCCTCAAATCACAATATATTCCTCTACCCGCAAGCTCATGCAACTAAACCTTTATGCTAACTTGGCCACCTCTATTCCTATCATGTTAGCCAATAGTCCATCATAGTTTTGTGTCAAGAACTTGGTATAGCACCTCTATCTTTCAATAGGATAGAACTCGGTATAGCACCTCTATCTTTCGACATAATAGCACTCGGTATAGCACCTCTATCTTTCGATAGGATAGTAGTCGATATAACACCTCTATATTTCGATAGGATATATCAAACCAACGCATCAAGGACTAAGGAGTATTATGGTAGTCTAACTCGGCATCAACATCCGTATGACACTCACCCGCAATATCCGGTATCGAAAATAGGATATCCTGACCTCGTGTGGTGGAGAATGAAGGGAGGTGTGACTGGTTTTGGGTCAGAAATTAGGAGGAAGAAGCCTGGCCTTGACTTGCTTTAACCATGGTTAAAAACTAACTAGGGTAGGTTAGGTTAAGATTAAGGGCATTTTGGTCATTTCACCTAAAATACATGGTTACTTGCATTAATCACTTCATCAATGCTTGGCGAGTCATCCCATAACTCAGGTCCTCAACTATCCGGTTCCATCTCTGCAGTTCCATTCCCGATTCCATCAGTTTCCTGATTAGGGTTTTACGCCCGTATAAAAAAACATATCTTTACCATTAATACAGCGTATACGAAAATCGGGCTGTTACATTGAGTCATCGGACTCGGAGAACCAAGCAGGAAGAACTAAATGTTCTTAACACTAAAGCATCATTATCTATAATAAATATAGATTATCTAAACAAAAAACGCATAGAAGACTCGCAACAGATTCATACCACGTCCGAACAGGGCCGAACTGCTCTGATACCACTAAATGTGCCACCCTCTACCCCGCATGCTTTCAAAAGCAATAACACATATATAACAGAGATAGAACACATGCATATATATATATATATATATATATATATATATATATATATATATATAAACAGGGGCCGAGACTGCCGCATTGTAATATAACGCGGAAATAATCAAAACAAGTTTATAGAGAAAACATAACATAAACATATAAACGAAACCCAACCCCGATGTCACATTACAGAGCTGGTATAACCAATCCGATAAACAACTCGGATAACAAACCAAAGTAAACATAAACTAAACACTAGAAGCGGCTCCTCAGAGTCATTCCTCAGCAAGCTGCTCACCGTCCTCTGCATAACACAAAAAGGGTACATGCAAAGCAACAACAAAAGACGGGTAGTAAGAACCATATATATAAACATAACGGCAACATGATAGTTGGCAAGATGAACATACAACACATAGAAACATAGCAACATACCATTTATAACATAGTCATCATACCAACACAACAACACATCACAGTATAACAATATAATCATCAATCATATAATGAAATATGAAGCACTACTCTGAATGCAATGGATCCATCTACACCAGGTGTACGACTTCGGAGTTACATTTCCACATTGGCCATAAAAGCACCAACACGGGGCAGACCACTAAACCATGGGTGGACCCCTTGGATAGCCGATGTACCTTACTCTCAGATGCGCCACCACGGTGTATACATGATCCCCTTTCGGACGAATCCCGTGGGTGGCCAGATCGCCTTACTCTTGGACAACCTCCCCCTCAACACTCTGGCCAAAAAGCACCAGAGCCTCAACACTCTGTCCAAAAAGCAACAGTGTCTCAACACCTTCACCATTAAGCATCAAGTCCCTCTTGAAGCGGACACTAGGCTGCCAAGGTACAACATCATATCACTTGGAGCGGACACTAGGCTACCAAGGTACAACATCTCATCACTTGTCTTGGGTCTTCATGTTCCGTTGGTCTCTTATTAAGTCTTTTAAGCGTTTGAGGGTGAAAAGCCCTATTTAAACATTCTGGATTCTGTTCTGGTCAGGTGAGCACGGGCGTGCTCAAATGCACGCCCTGCTCTTGGTTTCAAACTAGAGCACGGGCATGCTCCTTGTTAAGTACGACCATGCTAAATGGAGCGTGGCCGTACTAATCTGGGCAGAAAGGGCCAGGAACCCTTTCCCAAATCCTTGGGACAGTTCACAGATTCAACCTATTGGCTTCTACTAATCTATTGAACACCAGCTTAATTAATCTTAATTTTTCTTCATTAATATTCATATCTTATTATCATAGGGAATTAATCCCTTAATCATAGCTTCGTTATTAATATTCATAGAACACTCACTAATCAATCCTAGGGCCTTTAACTAAACCCTATGAACATAACCTTACCTCTCACGCTCTATTCATGTATTATGAACAATTGGGGAAACATCCCTTAATTAAAATTATTATAGTTAAAGTATTTTAACGTCTTAACATCATTGTTGGTATTAGCATCCTTAATTATCATTATTATCATTAACGTATTTTAATGTCCTGTTGAGCACGGTTGTGCTCAATTTCAGAGCACGGGACGCTCAAAGATTGCACTACTAGACAACCTAACCGATGGAATTAGCCAAAACAAATAAAATAAGACTTGTAGATAATTCTCTTAGCTTTCCAACACCATAACGATCATCTCAATCGGACATCTAGAACTCAATATATGGTCAAAACGGGAAAACAGGTTACAAGGACTCTAAACGGGTTGACCTTTCTAAGGCTAAACTTCCTCAAACATGAAATTAGGCATCAAAAACAAACATAACAAGCATATACAAACATATATATAACATATACAAACTCATTAAGCTTATTTACGAAAAACGGGGTGTTACATTAAACCCCTTTAGTTAGTTGATAAAATAAAATAATCAAAGCAGCTAAAGAGACAGGGATAGAGAGATTTAACACATCTATTTATCTTGATTCACCCTTTAACAACTAGGGCTACGTCCAGTCCTTGGCAGCACCAAGTTTTCTCCACTATAACTGATCAGGTTACAGATTCCAAGTATTCTTTGCACACCTAGCCTCTCCAGGCTCCAACCCAAGTATTATTTGCTCACCTAGCCTCTTCAGGCTCACTCAAGTTGTTTTGAGAAAAGATTCTAATAAATACAATTTGCAAGTCTTTCACTAACACTCAGAAGAGTGAATTAAGTGTGAAGTATAGAAAGACTATGTAATAACTTCAAATGACTGGAGAATACAGATTAAAAGAATGAAGAATTGATTGCTCAGAGTAATGGCTCATTAATGTTGTGTATTCTCTGTCTTCATCTTCAATGGCTTCTGTATTTATAGGCTCCAATCATTTAGAATCCGTTAAAGACATTCCTTCAACTTTTAACTTCAAGCTGAACTCCATTAAATGTAATAGAGTCGTTATTGGAAGCCATTAATACAATATGAACGTTGGTTGTACTTTGTGTAGCAGCCAAACCAGAATTGTGCAAGTTACTTTTGTACTTTGGTGAACACATTTCCCTTTTCATGCAAATCCCAGTTGTAATAGGAATAAAGCATATTAGAAGCACTCCGCTTCTGAGTTCCAAGGTTGCTTGTGAGTTTTAACCTTCTGACTTTCTTGCTATGTGTGAGAGAGAAAGCTTCAGTGACTTCTGCTTGAAGGGACCATAGATGAGTTAGACCTTCAAATGGACAGGTTGAATCCATAATGCATATAGTCAATAATCCAGTCAGCAGACAGGTTGACTCTCACTCATAAGACAGGTGATATTCAAGACAGATTAAGAGTGTCTATGGGCAGACAGGTTCAAAAGAATCTTTCGCATAATATTCTACACACTAGATAGACATGTCAACAACCAATATGAAGTTCAATTAAATCATTAACAAATGTTTAGTTTTAATAAAAAATTCGGGCAAATGCACATCAGACATTTAGAGACTTAACAATATCCCCCCTTTTGATGATGACAAACATTAGATGATTTAATGAACTTTTAGAAAATATCAACATATAAGACAAAATATTCAGACAAGTTGAAACTTTCTTAACCATATAAGGTTGTGTAGACATGTGCACTTAGATTCAGTTCATATCATAAAAACTTATAGCAGAAAGCACATAGCATATTATCATAGCAATAAATCAGAGCAATATGCATTAACTTAGATTTTACACCACTTAAGACGAGTTAAGCAGAAATGCAGCCAGGTTCAATTAAGCATTTATGCAGCCAAGAAAGTTCAATTTTATTTAATGATATCATCTTAAGTCTTTACTTTCTCTACTTTCTCCCCCTTTTGTCATCAACAAAAAGGAAGAAATAAAACAGAAAGACAAAACTGTAAAGAAAATATTTTTCATTCATCATTAGCTTGTACAAGGCAAGTTTTAAAAAAGCTACTCTGCCCGATTTAAAAGCAAAAACAAAGATCCTACTTTAGCTTCTAAAGCAAGCCTAGCATGCCTTTCTTCTTCCAGTTTCCTTCTGGTGTCTTCTAGCAAAGCTTGCAGCTGATTGAAGCGGTTGATATCCACAAACTCAGGAGTGGAGACTTGCAGATACAAGGCAGGAGATAGATCAGACCGGCCTGAATGCCATGGTAAGGCCAGCACTAGGGGTGCTTTTGTAACAGAGAAAGGAGAAGAGATAGGAGGAAAGAAGTATTGTTGGATAGTTTTGTAGTAAAAGATGGGTAGAAATGCAATTTAAAATAAACGTTTGATTCTGACAAAGTCAGTCTCAGGAAAAGAACAAATAGCAGAAAGTCTTTCAAGAAGGGAAGGACGGGTGATTCTAATTTTCTTAGGAGGGGGAAAAGGTGTGGCAGCAAGAACAGAGGGGGGTAGGGGTAGCAAAGAGTCTATATAAGAAAAGAAAGATACAGAACCAGTGATAAGCATGAAGAAATTCCTAGAGGGATAGGGTACCATCAAAACAGAGGCAGGATAATGACTTCCAGCCAAAGTTCTAATGAAAACTATAATAGGAGGGTAAAAGAAAATTTCCCTACAAAGGTTAAGAACATGAGGTGGAGGTGGAGGGATGACAGACAGGTTAGAAAAACTAGCAATCTTAAGGAATTGCAAGTCAGACACAAACATACTTGATGATTTGGCAGTTTGTTCCTTAGGATTTTCATCCCTATCTATGAATCACAGAATACTGACACATATCAGAAACAACATCATAAGAAGATGTTTAGGTTTGGTGAGAAGAGAGGGGGGAAGAGGGTGGAGACACAAGGGCTAGGGGTTCAATTTGAATTCAGATCTCAATTCATATTGTAATTTTAAATTCATTTTGGTCAAAATGCATTGACCAGCTTAAAATACCTTTAACTTTTGAACTTTGCTAGTAGTTGCAAGGTCTCTGCTTGTTTGATTTGTTACATTTGCTTGTACTTGTCTCCAATCTTCGGTCGAAATCTTGGTGCCTTGCTATTGTATTGTTGAACTACTTCTACAACTTAATTGTATGAATCATCAATATATAACTTCGCAAAAAACATTATACCTGGATTTTGGTATCCTCTTTGAATAAAAACGGTAAGGGAGTACGTGTTCATGTCAAGAATGATTTGGTCGACGGTATTTTCTGCAAGTTCATCATAAATTCAGATACAATGACATTGGTGGTCATGATCTCATCTATCATTTTGAGTACGAGTTTTGGTTTATGCCTAACATTCGGGGAACTACATTGTTTTTCTACAGCATGACATGAGATGAGATCATGAACATCAAGGTCAACGTCTTTGGATGTAGGATGAAGTTGAAGAAAAAGATCATCGCCCAAGTCATTCTTAACATGCACATGTACTTTTTCAACAACCACAGTAGAGGCGAGTAAAAGTAGGGGAAAGAAGAAGATATGGTTTCCGACCAAACCATTATCATTTTTTCAAAGTGAAAACAGTAAGCTTTGGCAAATTATTGAATATTTATGAGCAATGACTATATGATCGCCTATTTATATAATGAAAATAGAGATAGACTTGATAATGGGTAATGATATTTGAAGTATTTCAATTAAGAGGATTTTAACTAAATTTAAATATTTATTTTTATAAATGAAGCTATTTAGTAATTTTATTAATCCATAGAAATTTAGGATTGATATTTTGAAAGTGGAAGAGTAAAAGATTAAATATTCAATAAAAAGGTAAAAATAAATAAATTTTAAAATAATTTAGCATGTTAATCTTTATATAATTAGAAGAATTATTAAAATGATTCATTGGGATGATATCTCTTAATGCTCATTCCAACTATTAGTTCATTTCATATCTAAAATGTGATAATGGTAATTAATTGTGGTGCTCATTTCAAACCAAATCCGATTTAATTACTTGAACTATTATTTTTTTTTTGAAGTGGCTAAAATAAGTTCTTTTAATGTTTTAAAACTTTAATCGAAAATATTTTCTTTTGATCAATCCTAGTTACCAAAACGAATAATACAAAACAAATACGTTAATTGCTCTGCGAAAGACATGCCTCCCTACGCAGTGTCACCGTGTTGGGGTCAAAATATAAAATTTATCCGACAATTACATCAAAGGAAGGTTGACTTGTGTGACACCCTAAACCCAACATCACATGGTTACCCAATTGCGGAAATATTTCTGATTTACAATGCTGGTTACTTTCAGAAAGTATCATTTTTTCGATGGATGAGTACACTAAAAACGGTAGTTATTTTTTTTTTTGAAAGGATGAAACAAGATAAAGGTGATGAACACTCAGAACATTAATTGAAGACAACATATATATATATATATATATATATATATAATGTCCCAATGAGAGCCAAGTTCCAGTACATAAGATAGGGCCTTATCAACGACCATTGCAACAGAATTTGACACCTAGAAGATACAACTTAAACGAGAGTAAGTAAAGACACAGGGAAAGAGGGTCCGGAACCACATCCAAAAAGGTAACTCCAAAAAGTCAGATGACGGAAGACTATCCACAAAACGCTCCGAACTGGTTACCGACACTGGCTGCAAGAAGGGTCTCCACAAATGCTCCCACGAGACGAGACATCAGGTAATGGATCTATGGCGTCGCCGTCCTCATCTACGGAATCGTCGCCGTCGTCATGATCCATAACATGATACTCCGGCTCATCCTCATCCATGACCTCATAGAAGTCTTCCTCAGGGTCCTCCTCATGGTCCTCCTCGGGATCTTCCTCAATCGGTGCTACCGGCTCTACGTCTAGAGGTGGTGGCTCATGTAGCAGTCCGTTAGCTCGCAGTGTGTGAAGGTAAAACCAAGTCGGAGGCAGAGCTATGATAAGCCTCTGGCTTATCTAGTTTTATGACTAGATGAACTAGGGTTTATGTGCCAATTTATTCGAGTTCACTCTCGTTTTCGCCCAAATTTGCCTTGTTTTGTTCCTAAGTTGGACTTTGACTCGTTTTGCGTCTTTTGTGTAGTTTTTAGGTTATTTTGAATAGAGTTATGCTTGTGGGTGCTTTTGTTGTTTCAGATTAAATAAGTGAAGCTCCGGGAGTCAAGGAAAGTCGAAAAGCAGTGGAAATTGCAAGTCTGGAGACACTCGCCCCGCGAGTGTATTCTCGCCTCGCGAGACTGAAGGTCAACAAAGCAGCAAAAGTCAACATTTCTGTCTCGCCACGCGAGACTCTTCTCGCCCCGCGAATCATGAAGACCTGCAAGACAGAGACCATCACGGCCAAGCCGTGATGAAGACCACGCCCGTGAACAGTTTGAGGTTTGAAGACTCGCCCCGCGAGAGACATCTCGCCTCGCGAGAGAATGAAGACTTGGAAGTCAGAGGCCATCACGGCCCAGCCGTGATGAAGGTCACAGCCTGAACTTGAAGACTCGCCCCGCGAACACACTTTCGCCTCGCGAGAGTTCAAATTGAAAGCGCGCCAATTTTAATTCTCGCCTCGCGAAAGGCTGCTCGCCTCGCGAGCAAGCGCAGATCAGGAATCTTATTTAAAGGCTGTTCAGATCAGAATTGAAGGATCCATCTTTAGGAGGCAGTTTTCCACTGTTTAGAGTAGCGTTTAGGATAGTTTCTTTTCTCCTTGGAGCTGCGTCTCTTTTTTTTCGTTTCTTTTTATTTTACGATGGTGATTGTGTCCGAGTGTTTGTCTATGAGCATGAGGAACTAATCCCCGTCGTCCGAGGGAACGATGAAGCCACCCATGGCGATGTAAATCCGATATGATGTATGTCTTTCTCCTTTAATTCAATTCTTGTTTCCCGATTCTGATTTGAATGTTTGATCATATGTTTGCGTGATTAATCAGTTAAACGTCGATGAGGCCTAGTCAGCGATTCGCGTTTTAGAACTTGAATCGGGATCATAAATGTTTTCTAATTCTGATTTGATTGTGTTAATCATATATGTTGCGTGATTGACTTGTTAACGTGATGATGCTTAGTCAGCGATTCGCGTTTAGAACTTGAATTAGGATCACTAATCGAATAATAAACACGAAAGTGGATTTAGGAGATTAGTGCAACCATTTAGGGAACAAGAATTAACATAATTCGAGATTAGGATTATGAGACCTAGTAAGTAATTAATCCAATCGTCGAATACGTCCTAATGAACACGAGAGTGGATTTAGGAGAATTTAGGGGTCCCGATTGACATTGCAATTGAACTTAGGGAGGAATTCATCATCACTTGGGTATACATGTTGGGTAGGTGGATTTGTGACCTTGGACATTTTAGTTTTCTGATTTTTAGTTAATTATTTAATTAGACTTGTTAATTTAATTTCGATCCGATTCTCTCTCTCTCAACCACACTTTTCTGTAACTTGACCGAACGTATCCGACTTCCCGCGGATTAGTCGAATTGGTATCCCAATCCTTGAGTTCGACCTCGGTAATTACTTACCGTGTTATTTTTATTACTTGCGACGACCCGGTACACTTGCCGGAGTCACAACAAGTTTTTGGCGCCGTTGCCGGGGATTGGCACAACCAATTTTTCTGATTTTAGGGGAGTTTGATTATTTGGTTAAGTTATTTTTCTTTTATTTTTAATTTTATTTTTATTTACCATTATCTCTCTACTTCTTTGATTCCACTTGGTCTTGCCTTGTTTTGTATGCAAGGTACACGAAGGAATGCTTCCGGGTTGCGAATATTGTGATGGGAACCATGACACTTGGAGTTGTCCATTCTACTTCCCTCAAGTATATGTGGAACCATGGCATAATGACAGCGTGCCCCAGAATAACTATCAGAGTCAGAATCAGTATTGGGGTTATATGAGTAGAGACCATCCGGATTTCACTTGGAGTAATGATGGCGGTGGTCTAGCCTGGCAGCCACAACCTCAACAAAATTGGCAACAACAACCTCAACAGAATTGGCAGCCACAACCTTGGGAGTTGGCTCTTGAGAGGGCAAATGCGGCAATGGATAAGTTGGCGAGTTCTATGGAGACATCATTTGAGAAGGCAAATGCGGCATTAGAGAAGTTGGGTCAGCTCGTAGAGCAACAAAATGAGCATCCCCCATAGACTTTCCCAGTTGATACCGAGAACGACCCTAAGAACCAATGCAATGCCACAACAACTAGAAGCAGTGGGGTGTTGGGATATGACTGGGATGTAACTAGTTCTCAGGGAGTTGAGGAAGAACTACCACATGTTGAGGAAGAACAACCGGAGGAAAAGGAATTGGCAAGTGTCATGGCCCCGGAACAACCACATGATGAGGAAGAGCAACCTAAGGGAGAGGAGTTGGCAAAGGACAAGGCACTGGAGCAAGGGGGTAGAGAACAAAATGCAAATAAGGTGGGAGAGGAGTTCACCATGCTTGCCAAGCAACCTGATTTTGATGCGTTAAATAAATATGTTGGCTTGCATGCATGTGTGGACACCGGTAAATTAGACCCTCCCACTTGTCTAGCACACTTCCTCGTGAAAACACCATTTGACCCGAGAGGAAGTGAGTTCATCAGTACGGAGGTCAATGGAGTTTTCACACTCAGGCTTGGTGGAATAATGAATAGAGTGGTATTGCTCCTGCGAGGGCCACTTCACAAACCATGGGATCCAGGTGGAGGATTTGATATGATGAGCATCTCTTGGCCTCTGTACCACAGACTATGGGATCCAGGTGGATGCTTCTTAATAAGTCAAGCTCGGGACGTTAAACAAGCGCTTCTTGGGAGGCAACCCAAGCTAGATATCCTTATTTATTTATAGTTTCTGTTTTCTAAAAAAAAAAAAAAAAAGGGAGCTCGCCGCGCGAGCGCATGATGGCCACGCGAATCTGGGCTTCAGCAGCTTTCTGGAAATTCCAGATTCGCCTCGCGAGATACTACTCGCCTCGCGATTCTGAAGAATGGGAAGAACAAGTTTCCAGATTCGCCACGCGAGTGTTGTCTCACCGCGCGAATCTGCAATTAGGGTTTTCAATTTGGGGCAGAATTTTAAAATTCGCGTCGCTAGTATACACTCGCCTCGCGAAAAAGGAAAATTATAAAGCCCAGCGAGCGGCCGCGCGGCACTCGCGCGACCTTCCCTCTCTTTCTTCTCTCTCAGACTGCGAGTCACTCTCTCTCTCTGTCTCTCTTTCTCTCTCGCACTCATCACCCATCACTACCACACACTACCCCACGTCCATTCACTTAGTTCACTCTCACCATCACGCATTCGTCTCTGCAAGATAAGTCATCTCCTTCCTTGTTCATACACTGGAATGCAGACAGTCACTACCACACTATGCACGAAATTTATGACTATGATTGGTAATAGGGTAGATGCCATGTTCATGAACTGTCTAGTCTTAGGAATGCTGCTGTGCACTGAGTCTGCTCTGATAATTATGAAAATAGTGGGGATACTGTCATGATTCTTTATTGCAGATCTGTATGATAGTAGGACAGTGGGGGGTTAACACTGTATTTTGCCTGGTTTCACTCTGAATTGCTAAATATAAACTGTATTGGGACTTTTCTGATTTTCAGGTATGGCTCCGCCTAAGAGCAGCCTGCTTGGCAAGCAGCCAGAAAGCGCAAGAAGCGCACTTCGCGCTCCCGGGGGACGACGTAGTATTGCCTTCAGGGCCAGGCGCCTCCTCTAGGGCCAACTCCTACTCCCCCAGGTTCCGCTCTCCTGATCACAGGGAGCATTGGAACTTGGTTGTGAGGAAGGAAATGGTTCTAGAGAGGCGTGTGTCCCTCGTGGGGCAGGACTATGCCAGTGTCCGAGAGCGGATTCGCGGCCGAGGTTGGGAGATGTTGGCAGACCTCCCGCACCGGTATGATATTAAACTAGTGCAGGAGTTCTATGCCAACGCTCTCAAACTCGAGGTCACAGGCCCGAGTTGCGTTACAGAGGTTCAGGGGGTCCCCATCACTTTCACAGCTGCAGACATTAACTCATGTTTGGGGATCCCCATTGGAGAGGAGCCCTGCGACTATGAGCAGCTCCCAGCAGTACAGGCACTCGCTCAGGCCATCTTAGACACATGCTGTGTCCTAGGAGCTGCTTGGGAAATGGGGACATCTGGGAACCTCCTGAGACTTAGGAGACAGGACCTCACCCCGGATGCCAAGGTCTGGTCGGCGTTCTTACACGCCAACTTACGAGTGAGCTCGCATGAGTCCACAGTCACCGCCGCCAGAGCCCACTTACTGTATGGCATCTTGTCAGGTAGCACTATTAATGTGGGAGGAGTCATTGCCGCAGACATACAGATGAAGGCAAACTCCCGAGCACTGAAGGAGAGTCTGGGACACGGACAGCTGATCACCGAGCTTATCCGCCGGGCGGGGATACCGGTGAGTAGGATGATGGAGAAGGTGCCGAGGCAGCCGATTGATCAGGATTACATCCGGCGCTTCTGCTATGTAGCCCTTGCCGCACCTAGGAGGCCGCCACCTTTACCCACTCAGAGGCCACGACCATCAGACATGGCTCTGCTCTTGCAGAACCAGCAGGCTTTGAGGAGGGATAATGAGGTGATGCGGGAGTTTTTCAGAGCGATGGCATTGGCCCAACAGGAGGGTCGGGTGCCAGTATACCCCTCCGAGGAGGAGCTATCCTCTCGACTTGGGTGGCAGGACTATCCAGAGGACCAGGGTAGTATGCCACAGGACCCAGAGGAGGAGCAGGCACCACAGGACCAGGGCGACCCGGTGGACGACGTCGATTTCGACACTCGATCAGGGCCCCTGTACTTTTTGTTTTAGTTCTAGCTAGGATGATTCGATATGGTTGTATATTATTTTGCTAGCTAGAAACTATTTTTATACTGACTTGTACTAGTAGACATGGATAACTGTTAATTATTATGATATATTGCTTAACATTCATGTTTGCTTGTGATGGAATTATGTGGAGTGCCCGGAACTACAAGGGTCAATCAATTGGGCAAGGATGAGGTCAAAACCAGCCTCGCTGTGAAGCGGGGCAGTAGAGAGATGGAAAGAGGAAGGAGAGACAGCTGCAAACATGGGGTCCGCGCAGATCCCACTAAGATAAAAATTTCTTACCCTTCACTTGTATTATGTGTGTTTGTGTGTGTGTTTTTGTTTTTGTTTTGTTTGTCACTCTTGAATAATTTGAGAAGATCAAGAGTTGTTGTATGAATGTCGTGTCGGCAAGCTTGTTGGATTTTGATTAAATTGAGCATAGATTGATTGCATGAATTACTTGACCATCGATGATTTCCCCCTAAGTTCTGAAATTAGAAAAGTTTATCCCCACTTAAAAGTTGAAAACTGAACTTTGAGGATTTTATTGTGATTACTTGATTTATGATAAGTTTGGGGTGAGGGGGTGCACACACTAGGAATCGTATCTCGGTCAAACAATTTGCAAAATGTCCAGGTGAGGAATTTGAGCCTCCAACTCTATTTTTGAATGTGTGAATCACTGTTAAGTTGCACTTTCCCGAATTTGCTTGAATCTCTATATGGTTTGCATGTTTATGTGTTGTATCAAATGATTTAGGCAATGTTCTTTGAATAACTACTTAGCCTGAAATGAACCATCCCTAATGCATGTTCCCTAGTTAGCCAAATTGAGCCCAATTGACCTATTGTTTCTTGATGACCCTACATTACGAGCCAAAATCTGAAAAACCATGTTAACCCAATCTTAGGATTAGGAGAGCATGGAAATGAGCAAGAGAAAGGTTGTGAGAAACTAAGTTTGGGGTGGCTACAAGGAGGTATGACATTTTGAGGTGAGAAAAAGAAAATTAAAGGTTGAAACCCAAGGCAAAAAAATAAAATAAAAATAAAAATAAAAATAAATTGCCAAAGGAAAAGGGGCAAAAAAAAAAAAAAAAAAGATGAGCAAGGAAAAAAGGCTGTAGTCACCCGAGACAAAAAGAAAAATGGAAAAAGGAATTTGAGTGGAAAATGTGTAAAATGCTCATGCTCTCTTAGTTCCTAGGGACTTAAGCCTAAATATCCTTCATTATCCTACCCTGAGCCAGGCCCCATTACAACCTTTAAAAGACCTTCTGATGTTGCATACATGTTTTCGTGGGAACTACTTTTGAGATGAAAATCAAATTCATGGGAAGTGATCTTGATATGTGAAATTGAGTGAAAAGTTGACAACCTTGACAAACTTGAGCGAATGAGTGAAATTTTAAATGCCCTTGTGAGGAAGGCAATTGTTTGAGATAGGTGATCTTCCTTTGTGTGTATCTCTGATCCTCAACTTAGAATAATGATGGAATGAATGATGAGTTCTCAATGGTTTAAAGTAAATGAATGTGGGGATTACATTTATGTAGGGGGGAGATCATTGAAAAAAAAACTGTTTTGATTGCATTAAATTTGTGCGAAATCGATTGATTCCTTTAGGCTTGCCAAGTCTTGAGTCGTTTTTGAGTTTTAAGCTTGCTTGGGGACAAGCAAGGTTTAAGTTTGGGGTATTTGATAAGCCTCTGGCTTATCTAGTTTTATGACTAGATGAACTAGGGTTTATGTGCCAATTTATTCGAGTTCACTCTCGTTTTCGCCCAAATTTGCCTTGTTTTGTTCCTAAGTTGGACTTTGACTCGTTTTGCGTCTTTTGTGTAGTTTTTAGGTTATTTTGAATAGAGTTATGATTGTGGGTGCTTTTGTTGTTTCAGATTAAATAAATGAAGCTCCGGGAGTCAAGGAAAGTCGAAAAGCAGTGGAAATTGCAAGTCTGGAGACACTCGCCCCGCGAGTGTATTCTCGCCTCGCGAGATTGAAGGTCACAAAGCAGCAAAAGTCAACATTTCTGTCTCGCCACGCGAGACTCTTCTCGCCCCGCGAATCATGAAGACCTGCAAGACAGAGACCATCACGGCCAAGCCGTGATGAAGACCACGCCCGTGAACAGTTTGAGGTTTGAAGACTCGCCCCGCGAGAGACATCTCGCCTCGCGAGAGAATGAAGACTTGGAAGTCAGAGGCCATCACGGCCCAACCGTGATGAAGGTCACAGCCTGAACTTGAAGACTCGCCCCGCGAACACACTTTCGCCTCGCGAGAGTTCAAATTGAAAGCGCGCCAATTTTAATTCTCGCCTCGCGAAAGGCTGCTCGCCTCGCGAGCAAGCGCAGATCAGGAATCTTATTTAAAGGCTGTTCAGATCAGAATTGAAGGATCCATCTTTAGGAGGCAGTTTTCCACTGTTTAGAGTAGCGTTTAGGATAGTTTCTTTTCTCCTTGGAGCTGCGTCTCTTTTTTTTCGTTTCTTTTTATTTTACGATGGTGATTGTGTCCGAGTGTTTGTCTATGAGCATGAGGAACTAATCCCCGTCGTCCGAGGGAACGATGAAGCCACCCATGGCGATGTAAATCCGATATGATGTATGTCTTTCTCCTTTAATTCAATTCTTGTTTCCCGATTCTGATTTGAATGTTTGATCATATGTTTGCGTGATTAATCAGTTAAACGTCGATGAGGCCTAGTCAGCGATTCGCGTTTTAGAACTTGAATCGGGATCATAAATGTTTTCTAATTCTGATTTGATTGTGTTAATCATATGTGTTGCGTGATTGACTTGTTAACGTGATGAGGCTTAGTCAGCGATTCGCGTTTAGAACTTGAATTAGGATCACTAATCGAATAATAAACACGAAAGTGGATTTAGGAGATTAGTGCAACCATTTAGGGAACAAGAATTAACAGAATTCGAGATTAGGATTATGAGACCTAGTAAGTAATTAATCCAATCGTCGAATACGTCCTAATGAGCACGAGAGTGGATTTAGGAGAATTTAGGGGTCCCGGTTGACATTGCAATTGAACTTAGGGAGGAATTCATCATCACTTGGGTATACATGTTGGGTAGGTGGATTTGTGACCTTGGACATTTTAGTTTTCTGATTTTTAGTTAATTATTTAATTAGACTTGTTAATTTAATTTCGATCCGATTCTCTCTCTCTCAACCACACTTTTCTGTAACTTGACCGAACGTATCCGACTTCCCGCGGATTAGTCGAATTGGTATCCCAATCCTTGAGTTCGACCTCGGTAATTACTTACCGTGTTATTTTTATTACTTGCGACGACCCGGTACACTTGTCGGAGTCACAACAAGCTACCCTCCTAGTCTCCATGATATGGCTCCTACAGATTGGGTCTCCGTCATCATTTAAATCGGTTGTGTTTGATTGCTCTGTGGTATGTGGCAGATGTCAGTCCCGGGTGTATCAGTCATGCCCCAGCATTCCCTGCGTCGTCGAAGACCTCAGTCTTCGACATTATCGGCACAAGTGGGATATTGGGATCCATCTGAAAGAGTGAGATACCGACAACGAATATATCACACAACAACCATACACATGATACATACAACACCTTGGCATATTTACATTTTAAACATTACTCATTGGTAAACAACAAGTATTATTTCAATGGGTCTCATACCCGAATCAATCAATTTTATAAAGATAATGCATGACACTTCAATCATTAGGCTCTAATCTTTATCTCATGAGATACCATCACCGTTTTATCATTAAGAAAGAAAGAGTTGATCAGGCTCATACGCCACATTTGGTAAGTTGTCTTCGTCACCTCATGCACCCAGATCAACATCATCACGAATCCCTTATAACGGCCATTCGGATATATACCTCATCGAATACCACATCTTAAGCAGGTATTCGGTTAACTCAAGCACGTCTGCTAAGGGGAAATGCATATGAATAAAAGACTTTTCATTATCAAGCCTTTTCTTTGTGTTCACTCTTTTCCGTTGTCGAAGCCCAAAGGTAACGACTATTCACAATTTTCATTACTTGAAAATCAATAACACAGGACACGCAGTCCGAGTGCTCAATCACAACACCTTAGACCGATGCCGTAGTCCAAGGTTGTGGTCGTATAAACAATTATAATTTTATCTATGTTTTATTTCAACATGATATGGACTCGTAGCCCATAACAACAAAATTAGGACACACAATCCTCAATTCCAAAATTAGGACTCCTAACCCATAATATCACGATTAGGACCCTTGGTCCATAATTCTTGACACGGATCCCAGATCACGTGCATAAACTGAATGCTAGAGGTGACGTCTCGTGAACTAGTATTCTTTTCCACATTGTGGTTACTTTTCGCTCAGTGAAAATCAAAAACCAAAACAAAACCTTGGTCACTTATCCAAATAACCAGAACGTTTCTAAATCATTCAGGGGAAAATCTTTTCCTTTACAATTCTTTTATAAAACATTTAGGAAATTCGTTTACTTTTGAAATCATTGATGGAATAAAGTCAAATATTTTCAAAGGGGGTTTTCCTTCATAAAACACATAGTTCGAAAAAGGTTTTCTCTCGTATAAACTTTGGATCATAAAAAGGTAATTTATATTGACTTAAAAACACTTCAACGTTTATTTTCAAAACTAGAATCTCATTCTCTTGAAGTAAGCGTTTTAAACAAGGAACTTTTATAAATGAAACCAATTCTTTCAAAGTTCTATTCAAGGCTTATTTAGGCTTTTAATCCTTATAATCATTGTGCACAGACTCAAGTCCGGCTTCTCAAACTTCAATTAACAGTAATATATTCTCAATAATAATATCACAGTTAATGATAGTTCATCACATATATACAACTCACAATACTTTAAGGCAAGTAATAATCAACTTCAAGTAATAATCACAATAGTTCAAGTAAACAAGTCATTCAAGTATTTGCTACATATCATAATAATATCCAAATCACTCAAGTAACCAAATACACACATGCATATAGTCATTGAATATCCCTAGGCAATCCCCTCTTACCTTCCGTGAAGGTAAGGAGAATAGATGCTCGAAGAGGTATGTCATGAACGTCCTCGTTTCCTCAGCGATGGAAGTCTAAGGTTATGAACACAAAATCACAAGTTAAAATCAAACAACAACACTAAACCACAAGGTATTGGTTCGACCAAGACTAGTTGTTAGGGTTAGAGATTCCCGAAAATTATACAACTCATGGATTTATGATCCTTAAGTGTTAGGAGTTCATAAGCAATGACAATTTAACAAAGTTGAATTAAAATCCCACTAAGTTATAAACTTAGGGAATTTGATCAAGGCTAGTAAAGTAGGCTAGCATTCACTAAAATTTCTAATCTCTTAGGTTTTAGCATCCATATGTATTAAGGAGCTCAAAAGCATGATCATTTTGGAAAAATGAGAACAAAGTATCCTAGGCCTACTTATTCATATTTTTCAGCCATCATAGGAACAAACTATCAAAACTTTCAAGATTTATAGATTCTAGATCAAGGGATAGTTAGAAACTCAAACACATGATCATATTCCAAAAGTTGAAACAAAAACTTCCTAGGTCACAAATGCAAGCATTCGGACTTCATTGTAAGAGATGGATAGAGATTTTTGTTTTACACAACCTCTTAGTATGTGAAAATATAAGTTAATACAAGACTATAGAAAGTGGTTTCAACTCAAAAGGAGTTTTCTACCATTTTAGAGAGATTTTAGAAGTTTAAAGCATATAAAGAACACATAAAGTAAACTAAGAAATAAAAGATGAAACTTGCAAAAAGATTCATATGAGAGCATTACCCTTAGTATACGGAAGAACTTTAATGAAGAACTTAAGTAGAAAATATGAATAAAAACTAAAGGTTTCAGAGCTTGAACTTTTAGAAGAAAGAAGAAGATGTAGGCTTAATGGAGGTTGAAGGAGGAAGATGATGAAGTCAAAATGAAAGGGGTATATATATGGAAAGGGGGAGAGTTCCACGGCCAAAGGGGAGTGAGGGAGAGCTTGTTGAGCAAGCTTGGTAGTTTAATGCTTGATTGGATGGACGAAGAGAGAGAAATGACTTTTTGGATTAGAATAGTATTATAATTTGAAAAGTGTGATGATTACACTTTTAAAGTGTGTCATAGACACTTCCATCATGTCTCCTTACTTCTTTTATGGTCCCTAATCTGCTCCATTTTATACCCGGTTGCATTCCCGATCGTAATTCTTCTAACATTTTCGCCCGAATAAAATATTATATTTATTTTTGAACGAAAATTTTCAAAATAATCAAAGTGGAAGGAAACATAATAAAAACACTAACTGCCTCGTTCACGGGTCAAAATTAGGTTTTCTGCATAGTAAACTTGTACCGGTAGTGAAAACACGGACCGGCTTCCGTCTGAATTTTCAACCGAAATTTTTACCGTGACTTCATATGATATAACAACACAAGAAAATGATTTTAGTTTAATTAAAATCATCCTCTGAGTTTAATCTAAAATAAACACATTTAAATATGTATTTACTGTTACAGAAAACACAGGAAAAACAGGGTGTTACAATAATACCCCACTAAAAAGAATTTCGTCCTCGAAATTACGCACCTTGAAATAACTTAGGGTATTGCAATTTCATCTTGTCCTTCGCTTCCCATGTAGCTTCTCCGGTTGTCTCGTTCCAGATGACTTTGACTAAAGGAATTTGTTTACCTCTGTGTTGCTTCATCATCTTATCCTCGATTCGTACCGGCGAAGTCTTAAAAGATAGGTTCTCTTTTAATTGTACTTTATCAGGTTTAATAGCATGTGATGGATCAGGAATATACTTTGTCAACTGAGAAACATGGAAAACAACATGGATGTTGGAAAGAAAAGGAGGTAAAGATATCTTGTACGCTACTGGACCTACGCGACGAAGAATTTGGTAGGGTCCAATGAATTTGGGAGTAAGCTTTCTGGATTTTATCATTCTGCCAATCCCAGTCGTTGGTGTGACTGTCAAGAACACATGCTCGCCTTCCTCAAACTCAAGAGGTCGTCGTCTCTTGTTAGCGTAACTTTTCTGTCTACTTAGGGTCGTCCGCATTTTCTCCTGGATCATCTTCACCTTCTCGATCGTTTGTTGTACGATCTCGGGTCCTAACAACAGACTCTCACCATCCTGGTACCAACACAAAGGGGTTCGGCATCCTCCCCCATACCAAGCCTCATAGGGTGCCATCCCTATACTTGAATGAAAACTATTGTTGTAGGTGAATTCTATCAACTGTACGAACTCGTCCCAGCTCCCGGTGTCTTCCATCACGCACGCTAACTGCCTCGTTCATGGGTCAAAATTAGGTTTTCTGTACAATAAACTTGTACCGACAGTGAAAACGTAGACTGGTTTTTGTCTGAATTTTCAACTGAAATTTTTACCGTGACTTCAATGATATAACAACACAAGAAAATGATTTTAGTTTAATTAAAATCATCCTCTGAGTTTAATAAAAAATAAACACATTTAAATATGTATTTACTGCTACAGAAAACACAGGAAAAATAGGGTGTTACAATACTACCCCTCTAAAAAGAATTTCGTCCTCGAAATTACGCACCTTGAAATAACTCAGGGTATTGCAATTTCATCTTGTCCTCCGCTTCCCATGTAGCTTCTCCGTTTGTCTCGTTCCAGATGACTTTGACTAAAGGAATTTGTTTACCTCTGAGCTGCTTCATCATCTTATCGCGATTCGTACCGGCGAAGTCTGAAAAGACAGGTTCTCTTTTAATTGTACTTTATCAGGTTTAATAGCATGTGATGGATCAGGAATATACTTTGTCAATTGAGAGACATGGAAAACATCATGGATGTTGGAAAGAAAAGGAGGTAAAGATATCTTGAACGCTACTACACCTACGCGACGAAGAATTTGGTAGGGTCGAATGAATTTGGGAGTAAGCTTTCTGGACTTTATCATTCTGCCAATCCCAGTCGTTGGTGTGACTCTCAAGAACACATGCTCGCCTTCCTCAAACTCAAGAGGTCGTCGTCTCTTGTAAGCGTAACTTTTCTGTCGACTTAGGGTCATCCACATTTTCTCCTCGATCATCTTCACCTTCTCGATCGTTTGTTGTACGATCTCTGGTCCTAACAACAGACTCTCACCATCCTGGTACAAACACAAAGGGGTTCGACATCGTCGACCATACAAAGCCTCATAGGGTGGGATCCCTATACTTGAATGAAAATTGTTGTTGTAGGTGAATTCTATCAACGGTAGGAACTCGTCCCATCTCCCGGTGTCTTCCATCACGCATGTTCTTAGTAAATCTTCGAGTGATTGGATTGTCCTCTCTGACTGTCCGTCAGTTTGTGGATGATACGCAGAACTCAATTTGAGTTTTGTTCCCAACGTGTTTTGTAGTCTTTCCAAAATTCTGACGTAAACCTTGGATCACGATCCGAAATGATACTCGAGGGTATACCGTGTAACCTGACAATCTCGTCGATGTACAACTGAGTCAACCTTTTCATTGGGTACTTCATGTTGATAAGTAAAAACTGAGCTGACTTGGTCAGTCGATCCACAATTACCCATATAGCCTCATGTCCTTTCCGAGTCTTTGGTAAGCTGGTCACAAAGTCCATCGAAATACCATCCCACTTCCATTTTGGGATGTCCAATGGTTTTAACATTCCTGCTGGCCACTGGTGTTTAATCTTAGCCTTTTGACATATCAGACAAGAAGTGACGTATTCCATTACGTCCCTTTTCATTCCATACCACCAGTACAACTTCTCGAGATCTTGGTACATCTTTGTGGCTCTTGGGTGTAAACTCAGCTTACTCCTGTGAGCCTCCTCTAAAATCAACTTCCTAAGCTTGACGTCATCTGGTATACAGATTCTTTCATTGAATCTCATAATTCCATCCATTCCTTCTCTAAATTCTGACATTGCTCCTTGTCGCACTAAGTCCCTTTCTTCCTGCAGATACTGATCACTCCCTTGTTTTTCTTTTATTTGTTCCATCAATCCGTTCGAAATGGTGATCCTATTCAGACACAGCCTTCCCGAAAATGTCTTAACTGATAAACTTAGATCCCGGAATTGTTCCAACAATCCCTGCTCTTTAACCATCATTACTGACGCGTGTATGGACTTCCTGCTCAGTGCATCCGCCACCACATTCGCCTTTCCAGGGTGATACTGTAGTTGAAAGTCATAGTCCTTCAAAACTCCAACCAATGCCTCTGACGCATGTTCAACTCCTTCTGGTGGAAGAGGTACTTCAAACTCTTGTGGTCACTGAAAACATTAAAAGTATCTCCATAAAAATAATGCCTCCAGATTTTCAGGACAAAGACTACCGTTGCTAACTCCAAGTCATGCATCAGGTAATTCCTTTCGTGAATCTTCAACTGCCTCGAAGCCTATGCTACGACTTTTCGGTTCTGCATCAGCACACAACCCAACCCATGATGTGAAGCGTCACAACCCTTGAAGTCTCCTCACTTCTTTTAGGTTCCCTAATCTACTCCATTTTGTACCCGGTTGCATTTTCGATCGTAATTCTTCCGACGTTTTCGCCCTAATAAAATATTATATTTTATTTTTGAACGAAAATTTTCAAAATAACTAAAGTGGAAAGAAACATAATAAAAATACTAACTGTCTCGTTCACGGACCAAAATTAAGTTTTTTGCACAATTAACTTGTATCGGCAGTGAAAACGCAGACCGGCTTCCGTCTAAATTTTCAACCGAAATTTTTACCGTGACTTCATTTGATATAACAACTCAAGAAAATGATTTTAGTTTAATTAAAATCATCCTGAGTTTAATCTAAAATAAAAACATTTAAATATGTATTTACTGCTACAAAAAAAATAGGAAAAACAGGGTGTTACAACTTGTATCAGTGCCACCGATAATGGAGGTGACGAGTTCGACAAATAGATAAATTTGGGTGGTGAATGTAAGCCATGACCAATGTTGGAATGATAAGATGATATGAGTAACCAAGAAGAAAATTGAGAAATCACTAATTGGTTAAAAGAAAATATTTTTCCGACAAAGATTCATTACATACGAAGCCAAAGGACAATAAGCAAATCACATTTGATGCAACGTCGAAACGGAAGGAAAGGGTGCAATGAGAGTTGAATCACAAGTTCAATAAATGTTTAAGCATGAAGGAGTAAGGGATCAACTTTTAGCGAAAGCAAGTTTCGACAAATGATTGTCGAATGCCACTTCAACATACTATTGGACCAGAAGAAAGAAACATGGTTTTTCTAAAAGCCATATAGGTGACCACTCATGGCTTCAAACTAAAAAAAGTGTGGAGTGGTGTTTGCATTATGGATTAGCGGCTGTCCTCACAAACCGAAATTGGTCTTTTCAGTGTGTTTTGTCCTCACTCACACTTCCTAGGAAAATAATCCAGGAGGTCACCCATCCCGGAATTGCTCCAAGTCAAGCTTGCTTAACTTTGGAGTTCTTAAGTTATGGGCTTCCGAAAAGAAGACGCATCTTATTGGTATAAGTAGTACCATTCAATTCATTATAAGCTATACTCCACTGTATAGTCCCACACCTTTATAGTCTCAGGATCCCTATCGTTCTAGTGTGAAATCGGTTCATTCATGTGTACCTTCACCTAGAAGCCTACCAAGAGCGGGCCCTTGATCGTGCTTCCTTATGCACTACGACCAGTCTCTGCCCTCGTCAGCCCCCGGTGTCACACAGTGGACCTGTAGAGCAATTACACTTCAAAAGACTCAAAGCCATGATCCACATAGTAGAGTAATTAATGAAGACCTTAGTCTTATGATTACTGGAGCAATTGTCATTTGGACAGGCGTCAATAGATTAGGACATAGGAAGTTAAAGTTATTTTATTTGTCTATAATTAATACTTATCATCACTGTAATCTCGTTTGTATACTTTGGTCTCACTCATACACATTGTCACTCTCATAAAATGATAATCAAAGGAACATCATGTATGCCTTCAATCTTTATTTTCCTAACAAATTTTATTTTAATTCGACGCTCTTCCTCTTCCTTTCCCAACTCCTAACTCTTTGTTTTTTCAGCACATTTGCGTTTTTAGCACCATATTATGTAAGCTTTTCATTAAATTCATACACCCCTTTAGATTCATGCACTTTCATGTTAATGCACCCCTTTAAGTTTTGTGAAAACCTCATATAGTTGAATATATTCTAGATATAAATCACCATGATTATGATTGAAATAAGATAATGAATTTTAAAAAGGTAACAAGTAGTATAGAAATTAAGTCTTTAAGCTTGTGCAAGTATACACAAACCACAACAAGTAGTATAGAAAGTAAGTTGGATATCATTCCCACGAGGATTATAATGCTGTAGCAAAATTTCAATTTAGACTATATGCTCTAGAAGTTAGAATGGTAGCAAAAATTGGTTATGTGTGTGCAAGATAATTGTAAATTGAGCTTGAGAAAGTGAAAGTTTGGTAAAATGAGATTTAAAAGAGTTGTGTTGTCACGTATGGGAAAATAGCCCTAGGTATGCTCTTTCATAAATCCTGCTTAGCCTATATTATGCTCTGCATATGCTCCAGCATTTAACTCCAGGAAGTAAAGGTGTATTTTCCAACACTGAAGGATTAGTTCATTAACTGCTTTCTATTCCTATATTCATATTAATTACACCATCCTCTTAATAAGCATGTTCTAGTTAGTTTATGGACTTGAGTAACTATTCCTAGACTATTCAACATCATTTAATTTTCCAATTAATGATTTAATCCATATCCATTATCCCTTTCCACTTTACTCAATTCTTCCAAACCATGTAAGCTTGATATTCAATTAAGTTGATCAATATTAACTAAACAACATTCAACGCATGATAATGGAAAATGCAGAATCATATCATTGCATAAAAATCAGCTAAGCATTCATTACAATAGCATACCTAAAGCTTAGAAAGTTTAGCTCATGTTGAGCTTACAATAAACAAAAACTACTAAAGAGTAAGAGTTCACTACAATGAAGAAGAGAATAAAAATGCAGAAGCAGGGAGGTTGAAGATGGTGAGGTAGGTGCTACTCACTCCTAGGTTAGCCAAGGGAATTTGTCATAAAGTGTGGAATAATCACCCCACATTTAGGGTTGCCATAATTGTTATTTACCTCAACTCTCTTTCAACCATTTTGGGCCAATAATACAATATTATTAAATAAAACCCTGGCCCATTTCCAAAAATGCAGGAGAGCTGATCCCTAGATGCGTGGGCTCCACAATTCAGAGGTACCAGTGCCTGTGAGGAGATAGAAAAGGTGACCATGTCAGCTATGTCTTCTAGTGCAGTGCTATTGAAGTTTGACCTTTCTGCAACAATCAAGAACTTCATACTCCATGCTTCAATCATGCTCCAACAATTCTTTGCTTAAGCACGTAGAAAAATATGAGATAGTGATGAGGCACAATAAGAGCAAATAACTGACTTTCACTTGTCTCAACACTAATATTTACAAACTAGCAAAATATTTACACAAATACAAACTTAAACCAAGAAGACATCAACAATTAAAGGTATAAAAGTAATGAATAACTCTTCTTTCAAAGAGTTATAAGTTGTACTCAAACACGTAAGTCCAGTGCTTTGTGCTTTGTGTAGAAGCCAAACTAGAATTGTGCAGGTTACTTTTGTACTTTGATGAACACATTTCCCTTTTCGTGCAACTCCTAGTTGTACTAGGGATAAAACATATTAGAAGCACTCCATTTCTGAGTTCCAAGATTGCTTGTGAGTTTTGACCTTCTGACTTTCTTGATATGTGTGAGTGAGAAAGCATCAGTTACTTCTGCTTGAAGGGACATCTCCCAAAGACTTCTTTGTCATTGTGTTCCTCATCGAAGGACCATAGACAAGTGAGAGCTTCAAATGGACAGGTTGAATCCAAAATGAAGATAGTCAACAATCTAGCCAGCAGACAGGTTGACTCTCACTCATAAGACAGGTGATCTTCATGACAGATTAAGTGTGTCTACGGGCAGACATGTTTAAAAGAACCTTTCGCATAATATTCCGCATACTAGATAGATAGGTCAGCAACTAATATGAAGTTCAATTAAATCATTAACAAATTTTTTGTTTTCACCAAAACATAGGGCAAATGCACATCAGACATTTAGAGACTTAACAATCTCCCCTTTTTTTATGATGACAAACATTAGATGATTTAATGAATTTTTAGAAAATATCAACAGATAAGACAAAATATTTAGACAGGTTGAAACTTTCTTAACCATATAAGGTTGTGCAAACAGGTGCACTTAGATTCAGTTCATTCATAAAAACTTAGAGAAGAAAGCACATAGCACATTATCAGAGCAATATATCAAAGCAACCCGCATTAACTAAGATTTTACACCACTTAAGACGAGTTAAGCAGTTATGCAGCCAGGTTTAATTAAGCATTTATGCAGCCAAGACAATTTCAATTTTATTTCATGATATCATCTTTTAAGTCTTTACTTTCTCTACTTTCTCCCCCTTTTGTCATCAACAAAAAGGAAGAAATAAAACAGAAAGACAAAATCGTAAGGAAAATATTTGTCATTCATCATTAGCTTGTACAAGGCAAGTTTTACAAAAGCTACTATGACTGATTTAAAAGCAAAATCAAAGATCCTACTTTAGCTTCTAAAGCAAGCCTAGTACGCCTTTCTCTTCCAATTGCCTTCTGGTGTCTTCTAGCAAAACTTGCAGCTGATTGAAGCGGTTGATATCCACAAACTCAGGAGTGGAGACTTGCCGAGACAAGGCAGAAGATAGATCAGACTGGCCTGAATGCCAGGGTAAGGCTAGAACAGGGGGTGCTTTAGGAACAGAGAAAGGAGCAGAGATAGTAGGAAAGAAGCATTGTTGGATAGTTTTGTAGTAAAATAGGGTAGAAATGTAGTCTTGAATAAAGGTTTGATTCTGCCAAAGTCAGTCTCAGGAAAAGAAAAAATAGCAGAAAGTCTTTCAAGAAGGGAAAGACGGGTGATTCTAATTTTCTTAGGAGGGGGAAGAGGTGTGGCAGCAAGAACATAGGGGGGTAGGGGTAGGAAAGAGTCTATGTAAGAAAAGAAAGATGTAGAACCAGTGATAATCATGAAGAAATAATTAGAGGGAGAGGGTAACAAAACAACAGAGGCAGGATAATGACTTCCAGCCAAAGTTCTAATGAAAACTATAATAGAAAGGGAAAAGAAAATTTCCCTACAATGTTTAGAACATGAGGTGGAGGTGGAGGGATGACAGACAGGTTAGAAAAACTAGCAATCATAAGGAATTGCAAGTCAGACACGAACAGACTTGATGGTATACCAGTTTGTTCCTGAATATTTTCATCCCTATGAACCACATAATACTGTCACATATCAGAAACAACATCATAAGAAGATGTTTGGATTTGGTTAGAAGAGAGGGGTGAAGAGGGTGGAGGCTCATGGGCTAGAGGTTCAATTTGAATTCAGATCTCATTTCATATTGTAATTTTAAATTCAATTTGGTCAAAAAGCATTGACCAGCTGAAAATTCCTTTAACTCTTGAAATTTGCTACTAGTAGCAGGGTCTTTGCTTGTTTGATTAGCTTGTACTTGCCTCCAATCTTCGGTCGAAATCTCGGAGCCTTGCTACTGTATAGTTGAACTACTTCTACAACTTAATTGTATGAATCATCAATACATAACTTCACTAAAAAATATTCTACCTGGATTTTGGTATCCTCCTTGAATCAAAACGGTTAGGGAGTACGTGTTCATGTCAAGAATGATTTGGTCGACGGTATTTTCTGTATGTTCATCGTAAATCCATATACAATGACATTGATGTTCATGATCTCATCAACCAAGTTGAGTACGGGTTTTGATTTATGCCTAACATTTGTGGAACTACTTGACATTTGGCATTCATGACATTTGTGCGGCATGACATGAGATGATATCATGAACATCAAGTTCAACGTCTCTGGATGTAGGATCAACTTGCAGAAAAAGATCATTGCCCAAGTCATTATAACAAGCACATGTACTTTGCCAACAACCACAAGAGAGGTAAGTAAAAGTAGGGGAAACAAGAAGATATGGTTCCCGACCGAACCATTATCATTTTTTCAAAGAGAAAACAGTAAAATTTGGAAAATTTATGAATATTTCTGAGCAATGGATAAACCACCGCCTATTTATTTAATGAATATAGAGATAGACTTGATAAGGGTAATGATATTTTAAGTATTTCAATTAAGGGGATTTTAACTAAATTTAAATATTTTTTTTATAAATAAAGCTATTTATTAATTTATTAATCCATAGAAGTTTAGGATTGATATTTTGAAATTGGAGGTGTAAAAGATTAAATATATTTAATAAAAAGGTAAAAATAAATAAATTTTAAAAGAATTTAACAGGTTAATCTTTAAATATTTAGAAGAATTATTAAAATGATTCATTGGGATGATATCTCTTAATGTTCATTCCAACTATTAGTTCATTCCATATCTAAAATGTGATCATGGTAATTAATTGTGGTGCTCATTTCAAACCAATTCTAATTTAATTACTTGAACTATTATTTTTTAAAGTGTCTAATATAAGTTCTTTTAATGTTTTAAAACTTTAATCGATAATATTTTCTTTTGATCTAACCTAGTTACCAATGGCTTTTGTATTTATAGGCTCCAATCATTTATAATCCGTTAGAGACGTTCCTTCAAGTTTTGGCTTCAAGCGGAACGCCATTAAATGTAATGGAGTCATTCGGGGAAGCCGTTATTACAAAAGGAACATTGATTGTACTCTAACACGCAAGTCTAGTGCTTTATGCTCGATGCAGCAGCCAAACCAGACTTGTTCAGATTGCTTTTGTACTTTCCTGAACACATTTCCCTTTTCGTACAACTCCCAGTTGTACTAGGAATAAAGCATACTAGAAGCACTCCGCTTCTGATTTCCTATGTTGCTTTAGAGTTTTGACCCTCTAAATTTCTTGATATGTGTGTGAGAGAAAGTATCGATGACTTCTGCTTGAAGGGACAGCTCCTAAAGGCTTCTTCGTCCTTGTGTTCCTTATCAAAATACCATGGCCAAGTGAGAGCTTCAAACAGACAGGTTGAATCCTTAATGCAGATAGTCAACCATCCAATCAGCAGACAAGTTGACTCTCACTCATAAGACAGGTAATCCTCATGAGAGATTAAGAGTATCTATGGGCAGACATGTTTAAAAGAACCTTTCGCATAATATTCTGCACACTTTATAGGCAGGTCAGTAACCAATACGAAGTTCAATTAAATCATTATCAAATGTTTAGTTTTCATCAAAACTTAAGGCAAAAGTACATCAGACATTTAGAGACTTAACAATCTCCCCCTTTTTGATGATGACAAACATTAGATGATTTAATGAACTTTAAGAAAATATCAACAGATAAGACAGAACATATTCATACAGGTTGAAACTTTCTTAACCATATAAGGTTGTACGGATAGGTTCACTTAGATTTAGTTCATTTCATAAAAACTTAGAGCAGAAAGCATATAGCACATTATCAGAGCAATATATCAGAGAAGCCTGCATTAACATAGATTTTACACCACTTAAGAAGAGTTAAGCATATATGCAGCCAGGTTCAATTAAGCATTTATGCAGCCAAGACAAGTTCAATTTTATTTACTGATATCATCTTAAGTCTCTACTTTCTCCCCCTTTTGTCATCAACAAAAAGGAACACATAAAACAAAGATAAAACAATAAAGAAAATATTTTTCATTCATCATTAGCTTGTACAAGGTAAGTTTTACAAAAGCTACTATGGCTGATTTAAAAGCAAAAACAAAGATCCTACTTTAGCTTCTAAAGCAAGCCTGGCACGCCTTTCTTCTTCCAATTGCCTTCTGGTGTCATCTAGCAAAGCTTGCAGCTGATTGAAGCAGTTGATATCCACAAACTTAGGAGTGGAGACTTGCAGAGACAAGGCAGAAGATAGATCATACTGGTTTGAATGCCAGGGTAAGGCTAGCACAGGGGGTGCTTTAGGAACAAAGAAAGAGGCATACATAGGAGGAAATAAACATTATTGGATAGTTTTGTAGTTAAAGAAGGGTAGATAGACAATTTTGAATAAAGGTTTGATTCTGACAAAGTCAGTTTCAGGAAAAGAACAAATAGCAGAAAGTCTTTCTTGAAGGGAAATACGGGTGATTCTAATTTTCAAAGGAGGGGGAAGAGGTGTGAAGCCAGAACATACGGGGGTAGGGGTTGCAAAGAGTCTATGTAACAAAAGAAAGATGAAGAACCTGTGATAAGCATGAAGAAATACCAAGAGGGAGAGGGTAATATAACAACAGAGGCAGGATAATGACTTCCAACCGAAGTTCTAATGAAAACTATAATAGGAGGTTAAAAGAAAATTTTCCTACAAGGCTTTAGAACATGAAATGGAGGTGGAGGGATCACAAATAGGTTAGAAAAACTAGCAATCATAAGGAATTTCCATTCAGACACAAACAGACTTGAGATATGGCAGTTTGTTCCTTAGGATTTTCATCCCTATCTATGAACCACAGAATACTGACACATATCAGAAACAACATCATAAGAAGATGTTTAGGTTTTGTGATAAGAGAGGGGTGAAGAGGGTGGAGACACAAGGGCTAGGGGTTCAATTTGAATTCAGATCTCAATCCATATTGTAATTTTAAATTCATTTTGGTCAAAATGCATTGACCAGCTGAAAATACCTTTTAACTCTTGAACTTTGCTAGTAGTTGCAGGGTCTTTGCTTTTTTGATTTGTTACATTTGCTTGTACTTGTCTCCAATCTTCGGTCGAAATCTCGGTGCCTTGCTATTGTATTGTTGAACTACTACAACTTAATTGAATGAATCATCAATATATAACTTCGTAAAAAACATTATACCTGGATTTTGGTATCCTCTTTGAATAAAAACGGTAAGGGAGTACGTGTTCATGTCAAGAATGATTTGGTCGACGGTATTTTCTTCAAGTTCATCATAAATCCAGATACAATGACATTGGTGGTCATGATCTCATCTATCATTTTGAGTACGAGTTTTGGTTTATGCCTAACATTTGGGGAACTACATTGTTTTTCTACAGCATGACATGAGATGAGATCATGAACATCAAGGTCAACGTCTTTGGATGTAGGATGAAGTTGAAGAAAAAGATCATCGCCCAAGTCATTCTTAACATGCACATGTACTTTTTCAACAACCACAGTAGAGGCGAGTAAAAGTAGGGGAAAGAAGAAGATATGGTTTCCGACCAAACCATTATTATTTTTTCAAAGTGAAAACAGTAAGCTTTGGCAAATTATTGAATATTTATGAGCAATGACTATATGATCGCCTATTTATATGATGAAAATAGAGATAGACTTGATAATGGGTAATGATATTTGAAGTATTTCAATTAAGAGGATTTTAACTAAATTTAAATATTTCTTTTTATAAATGAAGCTATTTAGTAATTTTATTAATCCATAGAAATTTAGGATTGATATTTTGAAAGTGGAAGAGTAAAAGATTAAATATTCAATAAAAAGATAAAAATAAATAAATTTTAAAATAATTTAACATGTTAATCTTTATATAATTAGAATTATTATTAAAATGATTCATTGTGATGATATCTCTTAATGCTCATTCCAACTATTAGTTCATTTCATATCTAAAATGTGATAATGGTAATTAATTGTGGTGCTCATTTCAAACCAAATCCGATTTAATTACTTGAACTATTATTTTTTTTTAAAGTGGCTAAAATAAGTTCTTTTAATGTTTTAAAACTTTAATCGAAAATATTTTCTTTTGATCAATCCTAGTTACCAAAACGAATAATACAAAAAAGATACGTTAATTGCTCTGCGAAAGACATGCCTCCCAAACACAGTGTCACTGTGTTGGGGTCAAAATATAAAATTTATCCGACAATTACATCAAAGGAAATTTGACTTGTGTGACACCCTAAACCCGGCATCACATGGTTACCCAATTGCGGAAATATTTCTGCTTTACAATGCTGGTTACTTTCAGAAAGTATCATTTTTTCGATGGATGAGTACACTAAAAACGGTAGTTTTTTTTTGAAAGGATGAAACAAAATAAAGGCGATGAACACTCAGAACATTAATTGAAGACAACATATATATATATATATATATATATACATGTATATATATATATATGTATATATATATATATATATATACATGTATATATATATATATGTATATATATATATATATGTATATATATATATATATGTATATATATATATGTATATGTATGTGTATATATATTTTATAACAACAAGTATTATTTGTGAGTTTATATATATATATATTATATATTAGATATATTAATGTTATATTTATATTTTGTTTATTTTTAGATATAATTATGTATTTTTATGTATATATATATATATGTATATATATATATGTATATGTATGTGTATATATATTTTATAACAACAAGTATTATTTCAGTGAGTCTCATACCCGAATCAATCAATTTTATAAAGATAATGCATGACACTTCAATCATTAGGCTCTAATCTTAATCTCATGAGATACCATCACCGTTTTATCATTAAGAAAGACAGAGTTGATCAGGCTCATACGCCACATTTGGTAAGTTGTCTCCGTCACCTCATGCACCCAGATCAACATCATCAGGAATCACTTATAACGGCCATTCGGATGTATACCTCATTGAATACCACATCTTAAACGGGTATTGGGTTAACTCAAGCACGTATGCTAAGGGGAAATGCATATGAATAAAAGACTTTTCATTATCGAGCCTTTTCTTTGTGTTCACTCTTTTCCGTTGTCGAAGCCCAAAGCCAACGACTATTCACAATTTTCATTACTTGAAAATCAATAACACAGGACACTCAGTCCGAGTGCTCAATCACAACACCTTAGACCGATGTCGTAGTCCAAGGTTGTGGTCGTAGAAACAATTATAATTCTATCCAGGTTTTATTTCAACATGATAAGGACTCGTAGCCCATAACAACAAAATTAGGACACACAGTCCTCAATTCCAAAATTAGGACTCCTAGCCCATAATATCACGATTAGGACCCTTGGTCCATAATTATTGACACGGATCCCAGATCACGTGCATAAACTGAATGCTAGAGGCGACGTCTCGCGAACAAGTATTCTTTTCCACATTGTGCTTACTTTTCGCTTAGTGAAAATCAAAAACCATAACAAAACCTCGGTCACTTATCCAAATAACCAGAACGTTTCTAAATCATTTAGGGGAAAATCTTTTCCTTTACAAATTCTTTAATAAAACATTTAGGAAATTCGTTTACTTTTGAAATCATTGATGGAATAAAGTCAAATATTTTCAAAGGGGTTTTTCCTTAATAAAACACATAGTTCGAAAAAGGTTTTCTCTCGTATAAACTTTGGATCATAAAAAGGTAATTTCTATTGACTTAAAAACACTTCAACGTTTATTTTCAAAACTAGAATCTCATTCTCTTGAAGTAAGCGTTTTAAACAAGGAACTTTATAAATGAAACCAATTCTTCCAAAGTTCTATTCAAGGCTTATTTAGGCTTTTAATCCTTATAATCATTGTGCACAGACTCAAGTCCGACTTCTCAAACTTCAATCAACAGTAATATATTCTCAACAATAATATCACTGTTAATGACAGTTCTTCACATATCTACAACTCACAATACTTTAAGGCAAGTAATAATCAACTTCAAGTAATAATCACAATAGTTCAAGTAAACAAGTCATTCAAGTATTTGCTCCAAATCATAATAATATTCAAATCACTCAAGTAAATACATACACACATGCATATAGTCATTGAATATCCCTAGGCAATCCCCTCTTACCTTCTGTGAAGGTAAGGAGATTAGATGATTGAAGAGGTATGTCATGAACGTCTTCGTTTCCTCAGCGATGGAAGTCTAAGGTTATGAACACAAAATCACAAGTTAAAATCAAACAAGAACACTAAACCACAAGGTATAGGTTCGACCAAGACTAGTTATTAGGGTTAGAGAATCCCGAAAATTATACAACTCATGGATTTATGATCCTTAAGTGTTAGGAGTTCATAAACAATGATCATTTAACAAAGTTGAATTAAAATCCCACTAAGTTATAAACTTATGGTATTCGGCCAAGGCTTGTAAAATAGGCTAGCATTCACTAAAATTTCCAATATCTTAGGTTTTAGCATCAATGTGTATTAAGGAGCTCAAAAGCATGATCATTTTGGAAAAATGAGAACAAAGTATCATAGGTCCATAACTTTCTAGGTTCGGACTTCATTGGATTTATAGGCTAGAAATATTTAAACTTTCCAATCTCTTAGACTTAGCATCCAAATATCTTATGGAGCTTAAGTCCATGATCATCTTGGAAAACAAAGGAAACTTTAACATTCAAAACTCTTAGACTTAGCATCCAAATATCTTATGGAGCTCAAGTCCATGATCATCTTGGAAAAAAGAAAGTAATACATACTAGCTTTAATAACATAGAATAAACAAGTTAGAAATCCTTAAACTTTCTGATCTCTTGGACTTAGCATCCAAATATCTTATGGATCTCAAGTCCATGATCATTTTGGAAAAATAAAAACTCAGACATCCTATCACCTAAACACTAAGTTTCGGCCATCATAGGATGATGAGGAAAATATTCTTTGTTTAAAAATAACTCTTAGGTTTAGAATCACAAGGTATTAAGAGTTCTAAATCCATGATCAATACTTGGAAAGTTGATACATAGTATCCTAGGCCTACTTATACATATTTTTCGGCCATCACAGGAACAAGCTATCAAAACTTTCAAGATTTATAGATTCAAGATCAAGGGATAGTTATAAACTCAAACACATGATCATATTCCAAAAGTTGAAACAAAAACTTCCTAGGTCACAAATGCAAGCATTCGGCCTTCATTGGAAGAGATGGATAGAGATTTTTGTTTTACACAACCTCTTAGTATGTGAAAATATAAGTTAATACAAGACTATAGAAAGTGGTTTCAACTCAAAAGGAGTTTTCTACCATTTTAGGGAGATTTTAGAAGTTTAAAGCATATAAAGAACACATAAAGTAAACTAAGAAATAAAAGATGAAACTTACAAAAAGATTCATATGAGAGCATTACCCTTAGTATTTGGAAGAACTTTAATGAAGAACTTAAGTAGAAAAGATGAATAAAAACTAAAGCTTTAAGAGCTTGAACTTTTAGAAAAAAGAAGAAGATGAATGTTTAATGGAGGTTGAAGGAGGAAGATGATGAAGTGAAAATGAAATGGGTATATATATATATGGAAAGGGAGAGAGTTCCACGACCAAATGGGAGTGAGGGAGAGCTTGTTTAGCAAGCTTGGTGGTTTAATACTTGATTGGATGGAAGAAGAGAGAGAAATGACTTTTTGGATTAGAATAGTATTATAATTTGAAAAATGTAATGATTACACTTTTAAAGTGTGTCATAGCCTCTTCCATCATGTCTCCTTACTTCTTTTATGGTCCCTAATCTGCTCCATTTCGTACCCGGTTGCATCCCGATCGTAATTTTTCCGACGTTTTCACCCGAATAAAATATTATATTTTATTTTTGAACGAAAATTTTCAAAATAACCAAAGTGGAAGGAAACATAATAAAAACACTAACTTCCTTGTTCACGGGTCAAACTTAGGTTTTCTGCACAGTAAACTTGTACCGGCAGTGAAAACGCAGACCGGCTTCCGTCTGAACCGAAATTTTTACCGTGACTTCATATGATATAACAACACAAGAAAATGATTTTAGTTTAATTAAAATCATCCTATGAGTTTAATAAAAAATAAACACATTTAAATATGTATTTACTGCTATAGAAAACACAGGAAAAACAGGGTGTTACAATACTACCCCTCCAAATAGAATTTCGTCCTCAAAATTACGCACCTTGAAATAACTCAGGGTATTGCAATTTCATCTTGTCCTCCGCTTCCCATGTAGCTTCTCCGGTTGTCTCGTTCCAGATAACTTTGACTAAAGGAATTGGTTTACCTCTGAGCTGCTTCATCATCTTATCCGCGATTCGTACCAGCAAAGTCTCAAAAGATAGGTTCTCTTTTAATTGTACTTTATCAGGTTTAATAACATGTGATGGATCAGGAATATACTTTGTCAATTGAGAGACATGGAAAACATCATGGATGTTGGAAAGAAAAGGAGGTAAAGATATCTTGTATGCTACTGGACCTACGCGATGAAGAATTTGGTAGGGTCCAATGAATTTGGGAGTAAGCTTTCTGGATTTTATCATTCTGCCAATCCCAGTCGTGGTGTGACTCTCAAGAACACAGGCTCGCCTTCATCAAACTCAAGAGGTCGTCGTCTCTGGTCAGCGTAACTTTTCTGTCAACTTAGGGCCGTCCGCATTTTCTCCTGGATCATCTTCACCTTCTCTGGTCCTAACAGCAGACTCTCACCATCCTGGTACGAACACAAAGGGGTTCAGAATCGTCGACAATACAAAGCCTCATAGGGTGCCTGTTGGACGAATCTGGGCAAGTATACCCAGTCGTGCAAGTAATACGGTGGTAAGACCGTTTAATCGTTCCCACGAGGACTGCAACAAGTACTAGCACGTACCACTTCACTTACTATCTAAGCGGATTCTTGGATTGAAGAGAGTTCTAAACTAATTATCAAGCCCATAAAAGTAAAAAAATAAACAAAGCAAGAAACACAAACTCTTTTTGTACTTTTTTCAAATACTTGGAAGGCAATAAAAGATGGGGTTCAAATATGATAAAAGGAGCTGGGGTTAGGTTCACTAAACTTCATCCTCATGCAATGAAACAACTCACAAACATTTTCTACTTCAATTATGACAACCAATCCACTAATCTACTCAAGCCCCGATCTCTCGGATGACAAGAGCCTAATTCCACTAATAGACCCTAATCTCTTACGTGGCCTAGATTAATGAAATTGCATTAGGATTAAGGATTATGCGATTACTATTAAACCAAACTCCATCTCTAGTTGTAAGGATTACTAGGTGATTAATTTCAGTTCTGGTTATGATACGAACGTCTCCATTACATACCAAAACACTAATCAAGTCATGGGGGTGCTAGCCACAACAAGTATTAAGCACAGAAAATTAACCACTCAATAACAAAGTAGAAACTATATTGCAAGATTAAATCAAATACATAAGAATTCAGACATAGTTACCCTAACCCCGACAATGGAGGTTTAGTTACTCATAACAATATCCATAACAAGAGAAAAATGGATGAAGGAGAGAAGGGAGTCCATGGGAGCAATCCTCCACCACTCTGCCTCTGGTTCCCAGAGCCTTTTGGCTTTCCAACTCGTAACCTTTCCAATCCTCCTGGCTGTCCTTTCCCATTCTGCCTTAAACAGCTTAAAACAGTGATTCTGATTTTTCGCACACTCGCGGGGCGAGAGGTATATCGCGAGGCGAATATTAAACTGCTGGTCTTCAGTGCTTGGAACTCTCACGAGGCGAGACACCGTTCGCTCGGCGAACCAGAAAGGCTTACATTTTCCTGGAACAGTCAGCTCTCAGGGTCGTGAGGCGAGGTGTTATTCGCGGGGCGAACCAGAAAGGACGACATTCTGCTGTTTCTGGCTGTCTTCAGTCGCGGGGAGAACATATTCTCGCGGGGCGAGCATTCCCAGAATTTCATTCTCCACTGTTTCTTCATCCCCTTGGCACTAAATTAACCAGATTTTTCAATGATTCCTGCAAAACAACACACAAAACCACCTTCACCCGTTCCAAGGAAAAATCTAATAAAACTCAACTAAAGAATGCCTAATCTATATGAAAAAATGCATGCAAATATGTACAACAAACATCATGTAAAATCACACTATCAAATCACCCCAAGCTTATTCAATTGCTTGTCCTCAAGCAATCACTAAGGCCAGTAGAATAAACAGAACATGGATAGTGAACCAAGAAACCGAGCAAATAATCCAAGCAATAGGCAATTCAAATAATTCAGTAAGAGACAATCAATTCAAGTCCAATTAGAGGCTTAGGTTCCTTAGAATCATGTTCTCACTGATTTGGGCACTCTTTCTCACCTGAAGCTCACCCCAAGCTTGTTCATTTGCTTGGCTCTCTTCCTCACCACTCAAGTGTTAAGGGGAATAAGACAATTCACTCAATTTTCCTCAAGGAATGAATCCTACCATAGGCTTGACTATCAACCACATCTCTACTTTATTAATGAAAACAAATTAGAATCAAGAGATCTTTACTTCGGTTGTAACGTGGCCATGGGATTAATCTTTAGGTGGGGATAACAAGAAAAGAACATTCCAAAAGGCTACATAAACATCAAGCATTGCAAACATGACCTTCTAAAATACCTTCTTGGGTTTTCAATTCATTTTTCCACCTTTCTTTTCTTTCTTTTTCTTTTTATTTCTCACTTTTCTTTTTGTCATCCCCTTCTCTATTTATTTTTCTTTTTCTTTTTTTTTTTCTTTTTCTTTTATTTGGAGAAGGGGAGATTTTTTTCAACTCAAGAGAATTATTTTTTTCTGATTCGTTTCCCAAACTTTTTCAACTACCTTTTTACCCTTTTGTAATACTTTAGAAGGTCCCTATCAAACATATTTATCAAAAAATTTCAGGGTACCAAGAAAAGCATTTTATTCATTCAGGCTCAAAATTGGGCAACTAAGGGGTAGCATTTCATCATTCAAAGCTCAGAAGGCCAGAAAAATACCTATTGCCTCAATCATTTTCAAAAATGTTTTCAAAAATTTTTAAGCTTCAAAATGGTTTCAAGTCAAGTTCTAGAGAAAGCAAACCAAGAGGAATACCACTCTAACACAAAGAATGGGGTAAAATTTTGTGAGTACCCCTTTATGGCTCAAAATCTCACATTTTAGTTCAGAATCAATGAAAAACACAAATCCTCAGAACCATATGCTAATTATCAACTATCCAAGATCATCCAAACATTTTCATTTGCAGCCATATCACAAGAATAACAAATTGGGTTCCACAATTCACTATCACAAGTTGTTTGGCACTTAGTTCTCACAATTGGATGCAAAATTCAGGCAAGGGGCAATCTAATCATGTGATCATGCAAAACTATCATGCAAAACTATATGAATGCAACATGCAAAATGTAAATGCAAAATACCCCTACCCCAAGTTTAAAAATTTACATTGTCCCCAATGTAAACAATTAAGATGGAAAGAGGAGAAAAAAATAATAAATAAAAAATGGAACGGCTTACCGAGGTGGTAGCGGGTGCTGACTTTGCTTTTTCTCTGCCCCTTTTTCTCTTCTCCTTGTCTTCTTGCTCTCCCTTCCTTCCTTATTACCCTGCAAACACTTGGAAATTGACAATTTATTATTTTCCTCTTGAGCTTCTCAAATTATTCAAGAGGTTAAAGCAAAAACAAAACTATTAAGAAAATGAAACAACTAAAGAGAAGAGTTAAGAAACTTGGGTTGCCTCCCAAGAAGCGCTTCTTTAACGTCACTAGCTTGACTTATTAAAAAGTATCCACCTGGATCCTCCTCCCGGATCAAATGGAAATTGGAGTGGAGATTGTAGCAGTAGGATAACTTTATCTTCAAATCCACCCAGCCAGTGTGTAAAAGCACCATTGACCTCTTCAACTATAACACTGCACTTACTTCCTAGCGGGTCAAATGGCATTTTCACCAGGAAGTTTGACAGACAAGTGGAAGGAGTTAGTTTAGCAGTGTCCACACACGCATGCAAGCCGACATATTTGTCCAATGCAGAACTTTCAGATTCCTTAGCAAGCATGGTGGAGAGAGTGCTTTCCAAATGCCCTTCCTTCTCACTTGTTCCTCCCCAAGGATGCGTGAAAGGTACTTCCTCTTCTTGTGGCTCATCCACCATCACCCCTTCATCTTCAATTTGATCCATTTCCACAACCAGATTCTGCTCAACTTCTGCTTCATGTGGCTCTGTGGGAATCACAATACACGGTGGTGGAGGTGGCAAATATGAACAAAAGGTTTCCCAATCCTCCTCGGAGAAGTTATATATAAGCCTTCCCGTCATATAATCAACTTGTGCGGGAGTAACATGACCCATCAAATCCATGACGTCTCCCAAACACCAGTTGTCTTCCAAAACGCGACTGGAGGCTTTCTCATCAGGTGGGTAATAAAAATTTTCCATGAATTTCGTTCACCTGGCACTGCCAAAGCTCAAAACAAAAAGATCAAATATATACAGAAAATAAAAGCAATAAAAATGTCTAAATTAGTTGCCTTGTCGCCCATAGTTCCCCATATAATTGGCTTCCTCATGGGAACTAGGTGGTGCCTCACATCTTCCATTCTCATGATCACCTCCACAGAAATCACATCTCAGTACCTGTTGGTGTGGCATGGTTGTCCCTTGAACAGATTGAAGTTGTTGTGGGAGCTGAGATAATTGTTTGGTAAGAGACTCCAATTGTTGTGTCATGATCTTGTTCTGAGCCAACAATGCAGTTTGTGAATCCAACTCCAACACTCCCCTTCTTTGTGTGGGACCCCGATCATGATGCATCAAGTAATCATTAGAGGCCATTGCTTCTATCAAAGTCAGGGCTTCCTCTGCTGTCTTTGTATTCATTGAACCTCCAGCTGAGGCATCCAACATGTACCTGGTTGATGGCCTCAATCCATTACAGAATGTTTGCATCTGAGTAAGATCATCAAAACCATGATTTGGGCATCTCCTGAGAAATTCCTTGAACCTTTCCCAGGCGTCATGCAATGTCTCACCTTCTTGTTGAGAAAAACTCATGATGTCACCCCTTGCCTTTACAAATCTTGATGTGGGGAAGAACCTTGCCAAAAACTTTGCTTCTAAGTTGTCCCATGTAGTGAAACTCCCCCTTGGTTGTGACTGGAGCCAAGACTTGGCTCCATCTCTTAAAGAAAAAGGGAACAATCTCAATCGAATTGCATCATCAGAGGCACCATTTATCTTCACTGTATCACACAACTCCAGGAAAGTGGAAGTATGACTGTTAGGGTCTTCCTTCTCCAACCCAGCAAACTGATTTTGTGAAACCATGTTGATGAGATTTGGCTTGAGTTCAAAATTGTTGGAGTTCACCGGAGGTCTCACTATACTAGTGACATGCCGGTTGAAATTTGTATTGGCTTAATCACCAAGTGTCCTCCGTGGTGGTGGAGTATCTTCACCATTCCCTGCCATCTTGAGTTCTTCCTGAGTAACCTGAGATGAGGAAGTCTCTTGTTCTTCTCCCTGTTGTCTTAACAACTTCTGCTGTCTTGCTTGCTTCCTATTCTTCCTAGCTGTTCTTTCAATTTCTGGATCATATAGGAGTTGATCAGCTGGAATAGTACCTCGCATACACAAACAGTCTAGCAAACAAGATTGTTAGTAGCAAAGGTTAGCACACAACAACAAACACACTAAAAAAAAATGACAGCACACAGTTTATAATAGAAAAGAAAAATTTTAAAACAGAAAAATTTTGTGCTCAAATTAGTAACCAAAATGGATATGCTAATATTGAAATACAGTCCCCGGCAACGGCGCCAAAAACTTGTTGGACGAATCTGGGCAAGTATACCCAGTCGTGCAAATAATACGGTGGTAAGACCGTTTAATCGTTCCCACGAGGACTGCAACAAGTACTAGCACGTACCACTTCACTTACTATCTAAGCGGATTCTTGGATTGAAGAGAGTTCTAAACTAATTATCAAGCCCATAAAAGTAAAAAATAAACAAAGCAAGAAACACAAACTCTTTTTGTACTTTTTTCAAATACTTGGAAGGCAATAAAAGATGGGGTTCAAATATGATAAAAGGAGCTGGGGTTAGGTTCACTAAACTTCATCCTCATGCAATGAAACAACTCACAAACAGTTTCTACTTCAGTTATGACAACCAATCCACTAAACTACTCAAGCCCCGATCTCTCGGATGACAAGAGCCTAATTCCACTAATAGACCCTAATCTCTTAGGTGGCCTAGATTAATGAAATTGCATTAGGATTAAGGATTATGCGATTACTAGTAAACCAAACTCCATCTCTAGATGTAAGGATTACTAGGTGATTAATTTCAGTTCTGGTTATGATACGAACGTCTCCATTACATACCAAAACACTAATCAAGTCATGGGGGTGCTAGCCACAACAAGCATTAAGCACAGAAAATTAACCACTCAATAACAAAGTAGAAACTATATTGCAAGATTAAATCAAATACATAAGAATTCAGACATAGTTACCCTAACCCCGACAATGGAGGTTTAGTTACTCATAACAATATCCATAACAAGAGAAAAATGGATGAAGGAGAGAAGGGAGTCCATGGGAGCAATCCTCCACCACTCTGCCTCTGGTTCCCAGAGCCTTTTGGCTTTCCAACTCGTAACCTTTCCAATCCTCCTGACTGTCCTTTCCCATTATGCCTTAAACAGCTTAAAACAGTGATTCTGATTTTTCGCACACTCGCGGGGCGAGAGGTATATCGCGAGGCGAATATTAAACTGCTGGTCTTCAGTGCTTGGAACTCTCGCGAGGCGAGACACCGTTCGCTAGGCGAACCAGAAAGGCTTACATTTTCCTGGAACAGTAAGCTCTCAGGGTCGCGAGGCGAGGTGTTATTCGTGGGGCGAACCAGAAAGGACGACATTCTGCTGTTTCTGGCTGTCTTCAGTCGCAGGGCGAACATATTCTCGCGGAGCGAGCATTCCCAGAATTTCATTCTCCACTGTTTCTTCATCCCCTTGGCACTAAATTAACCAGATTTTTCAATGATTCCTGCAAAACAACACACAAAACCACCTTCACCCGTTCCAAGGAAAAATCTAATAAAACTCAACTAAAGAATGCCTAATCTATATGAAAAAATGCATGCAAATATGTACAACAAACATCATGTAAAATCACACTATCAGTGCCATCCCTATACTTGAATGAAAACTATTGTTGTAGCTGAATTCTATCAACGGTAGGAACTCGTCCCAGCTCCCTATGTCTTCCATCACGCATCTCTTCGTAAATCTTCGAGTGATTGGATTGTCCTCTCTGACTGCCCGTCAGTTTGTGGATGATACGCAGAACTCAATTTGAGTTTTGTTCCCAACGAGTTTTGTAGTCCTTTCCAAAATTCTGACGTAAACCTTGGATCACGATGCGAAATGATACTCGAGGGTATACCGTGTAACCTGACAATCTCGTCGATGTACAACTGAGTCAACCTTTTCATCGGGTACTTCATGTTGATATGTAAAAACTGAGCTGACTTGGTCAGTCGATCCATAATTACCCATATAGCCTCATGTCCTTTCCGAGACCTTGGTAAACTGGTCACAAAGTCCATCGAAATACTGTCCCACTTCCATTTTGGGATGTCCAATGGTTTTAACATTCCTGCTGGCCTCTGGTGTTCAATCTTAGCCTTTTGACATATCAGACAAGAAGCGACATATTCCATTACGTCCCTTTTTATTCCATACCACCAGTACAACTTCTTGAGATCTTGGTACATCTTTGTGGCTCTTGGGTGTAAACTCAGCTTACTCCTGTGAGCCTCCTCTAAAATCAACTTCCTAAGCTTGATGTCATCTGGTGTACAGATTCTTTCACTGAATCTCATAATTCCATCCATTGCTTCTCTGAATTCTGACATTGCTCCTTGTCGCACTAAGTCCCTTCCTTTCTGCAGATACTGATCACTCCCTTGTTTTTCTTTTATTTGTTCCATCAATCCGTACGAAGCGGTGATCCTATTCAGACACAGCCTTCCCGAAAATGTCTTAACTGATAAACTTAGATCCCAGAATTGTTCCAACAATTCCTGCTCTTTAACCATCATTACTGGCGTGTGTATTGACTTCCTGCTCAGTGCATCCGCCACCACATTTGCCTTTCCAAGGTGATATTGTAGTTGAAAGTCATAGTCCTTCAAAAACTCCAACCAACGCCTCTGACGCATGTTCAACTCCTTCTGGTGGAAGAGGTACTTCAAACTCTTGTGGTCACTGAAAACATTAAAAGTAGCTCCATAAAAAAAATTCCTCCAGATTTTCTGGGCAAAGACTTCCGCTGCTAACTCCCAGTCATGCGTCGGGTAATTCCTTTCGTGAATCTTCAACTGCCTTGAAGCATATGCTACGACCTTTCGGTTTTGCATCAGCACACAACCCAACCCGTGATGTGAAGCGTCACAACCCCTGAAGTCTCCTCACTTCTTTTAGGTTCCCTAATCTGCTCCATTTTGTACCCGGTTGCATTTTCGATCGTAATTCTTCCGACGTTTTCGTCCTAATAAAATATTATATTTTATTTTTGAACGAAAATTTTCAAAATAACCAAAGTGGAAGGAAACATAATAAAAACACTATCTGTCTTGTTCACGGGACAAAATTAGGTTTTTTGCACATTAAACTAGTACCGGCAGTGAAAACGCAGACCGGCTTCCGTCTGAATTTTCAACCGAAATTTTTACCGTGACTTCATTTGATATAACAACTAAAGATAATGATTTTAGTTTAATTAAAATCATCCTGAGTTTAATCTAAAATAAACACATTTAAATATGTATTTACTGCTACAGAAAACATAGGAAAAACAGGGTGTTACAACTTGTAATAGTGCCACCGATAATGGAGTTGACGAGTTCGACAAATGGATAAATTTGGGTGGTAAATGTAAGCCATGACCAATGTTGGAATGATAAGATGATATGAGTAACCAGGAATAAAATTGAGAAATCACTAAGTGGTTAAAAGAAAATATTTTTTCGATAAAGATTCATTACATACGAAGCCAAAGGACAATAAGCAAATCACATTTGATGCATCGTCGAAACGGAAGGAAAGGGTGCAATGAGAGTTGAATCACAAGTTCAATAAATGTTTAAGCATGAAGTAGTAAGGGATCAACTTTTAGCGAAAGCAAGTTTCGACAAATGATTGTCGAATGCCACTTCAACATACTATTGGACCAGAAGAAAGAAACATGGTTTTTCTAAAAGCCAAATAGGTGACCACTTGTGACTTCAAACTAAACAAAGTGTGGAGTGGTATTTGCATTATGGATTAGTGGCTGTCCTCACAAACCGAAATTGGTCTTTTCAGTGTGTTTTGTCCTCACTCACGCTTCCTAGGAAAATAATCCAGGAGGTCACCCATCCCGGAATTGCTCCAAGTCAAGCTTGCTTCACTTTGGAGTTCTTAAGTTATGGGCTTCCGAAAAATAAGACGCATCTTATTGGTATAAGTAGTACCAATCAATTCATTATAAGCTATACTCCACTGTATAGTCCCACACCTTTATAGTCTCAGGATCCCTATCGTTCTAGTGTGAAATCGGTTCATTCATGTGTACCTTCACCTAGAAGCCTACCAAGAGTCGGCCCTTGATCGTGCTTCCTTCTGCACTACGACCAGTCTCTGCCCTCGTCAGCCCCCGGTGTCACACAGTGGACCTATAGAGCAGTTACACTTCAAAAGACTCAAAGCCATGATCTACATAGTAGAGTAATTGATGAAGATCTTAGTCTTATGATTACTGGAGCAATTGTCATTTGGACTAGCGTCAATAGATTAGGACATAGGAAGTTAAAGTTATTTTATTTGCCTATAATTAATACTTATCATCAGTGTAATCTCGGTTGTATACTTTGGTCTCACTCATACACATTATCACTCTCATAAAAGGATAAACAGAGGAACATCATGTATGCCTTCAATCTTTATTTTCCTAACAAATTTTATTTTAATTCAACGCTCTTCCTCTTCCTTTCCCAACTCCTAAATCTTTGTTTTTTCAGCACATTTGCGTTTTTAGCACCATATTAAGTAAGCTTTTCATTAAATTCATACACCCTTTTAGATTCATGCACTTTCAAGTTAATGCACCCCTTTAAGTTTTGTGAAAACCTCATATAGTTGAATATGTTCTAGATATAAAGCACCATGATTATGATTGAACCAAGATAATGAATTTTAAAAAGTCAACAAGTAGTATAGAAAGTAAGTCTTTAAGCTTGTGCAAGTATACACAAACCACAACAAGTAGTATAGAAAGTAACTCGGATATCGTTCCCACGAGGATTATATTGCTGTAGCAAAATTTCAATTTAGACTATATGCTCTAGAAGTTAGAACGGTAGAAAAAATTGGTTGTGTGTGTGCAAGATAATTGTAAATTGAGCTTGAGAAAGTTAAAGTTTGAGAAAATGAAATTGAAAAGAGTTGTGTTGTCACGTTTGGGAAAATAGCCCTAGTTATGCTCTTTTATAAATCCTGCTTAGCCTATATTATGCTCTGCGTATGCTCCAGCATTTAACTCCAGGAAGTAAAGGTGTATTTTCCAACACTTAAGGATTAGTTCATTAACTGCTTTCTATTCCTAGATTCAGATTAATTACACCATCCTCTTAATAAGCATGTTCCAGTTAGTTTATGGACTTGAACAACTATTCCTAGTCTATTCAACATCATTTAATTTTCCAATTAATGATTTAATCCCTATCCTTTATTGCTTTCCATTTACTCAATTCTTCCAAACCATTTAAGCTTGATATTCAATTAAGTTGATCAATATTAACTTAACAACATTCAACGTATGATAAAGGAAAATGCAGAATCATATCATTGCATAAAAATCAGCTAAGCATTCATTACAATAGCATACCTAAAGCTTAGAAAGTTTAGCTCATGTTGAGCTTACAATAAACAAAAACTACTAAAGAGTAAGAGTTCACTACAATGAAGAAGAGAATAAAAATGCAGAAGCTTGGAGGTTGAAGAAGGTGAGGTAGGCGCTATTCACTCCTAGGTCAGCCAAGGGAATTTGTCATAAAGTGTGTAATAATCACCCCTCATTTAGGGTTGCCATAATGGTTATTTACCTCCACTCTCTTTCATCCATTTTGGTCCAACAATATAGTATTATTAAGTAAAACCCTGGCCTATTTCCAAAAACGCAGGAGAGCTGATCCCTAGATGCGTGGGCTCCACAATTCATAGGTACTAGTGCCTGTGAGGAGATAGAAAAGGTGTCCATGTCAGCTATGTCTTCTAGTGCAGAGCTATTGAAGTTTGACTTTTCTGCAACAGTCAAGAACTCCAACTCCATGCTTCAATCATGCCCCAACAATTCTTTGCTTGAGCATGTAGAAAAATATGAGACAGTGATGAGGCACAATAAGAGCAAATAACTGACTTTCACTTGTCTCAACACTAATATTTACAAACTAGCAAAATATTTACACAAATACAAACTTAAACGAAGAAGACAACAACAATTAAAGGTATAAAAGTAATGAATAAATCTTCTTTCAAAGAGTTATAAGTTGTACTCCAACACGTAAGTCCAGTGCTTTATGCTTTGTGCAGCAGCCAAACTAGAATTGCGCAGGTTACTTTTGTACTTTGATGAACACATTTCCCTTTTCATGCAACTCCTAGTTGTACTAGGAATAAAGCATATTAGAAGCACTCCGTTTATGAGTTCCAAGATTGCTTGTGAGTTTTGACCTTCTGACTTTCTTGATATGTGTGAGTGAGAAAGCATCAGTGACTTCTGCTTGAAGGGACAGCTCCCAAAGACTTCTTTGTCCTTGTGTTCCTCATCGAAGGACCATAGAGAAGTGAGAGCTTCAAATGGACAGGTTGAATCCAAAATGAAGATAGTCAACAATCTAGCCCGCAAACAGGTTGACTCTCACTCATAAGACAGATGATCTTCATGACAGATTAAGTGTGTCTATGGGCAGACAAGTTTAAAAGATCCTTTCGCATAATATTCCGAACACTAGATAGATTGGTCATCAATTAATATGAAGTTCAATTCTTAACAATCCCCCTTTTTTTATGATGACAAACATTAGATGATTTAATGAACTTTTAGAAAATATCAACAGATAAGACAAAATATTAAGACAGGTTGAAACTTTCTTAACCATATAAGGTTGTGCAGACAGGTGCACTTAGATTCAGTTTATTTCATAAAAACTTAGAGAAGAAAGCACATAGCACTTTATCAGAGCAATATATCAAAGCAGCCTGCATTAACTAAGATTTTACACCACTTAAGACGAGTTAAGAAGTTATGCTGCCAGGTTTAATTAAGCATTTATGCAGCCAAGACAATTTCAATTTTATTTCATGATATTTTCTTTTAAGTCTTTACTTTCTCTACTTTCTCCCCCTTTTGTCATCAACAAAAAGGAAGAAATGAAACAGAAAGACAAAATCGTAAGGAAAATATTTGTCATTCATCATTAGCTTGTACAAGGCAAGTTTTACAAAAGCTACTACGACCGCTTTAAAATCAAAAACAAAGATCCTACTTTAGCTTCTAAAGCAAGCCTAGCACGCCTTTCTCTTCCAATTGCCTTCTGGTGTCTTAGCAAAGCTTGCAGCTGATTGAAGCGGTTGATATCCACAAACTCGGGAGTGGAGACTTGCCGAGACAAGGCAGATGATAGATCAGACTGGTCTGAATGCCAGGGTAAGACTAGCACAGGGGGTGCTTTAGGAACAGAGAAAGGGGCAGAGATAGGAGGAAAGAAGCATTGTTGAATAGTTTTGTAGTAAAATAGGGTAGAAAGGTAGTTTTGAATAAAGGTTTGATTCTGACAAAGTCAGTCTCAGGAAAAGAACAAATAGCAGAAAGTCTTTCAAGAAGGGAAAGACGGCTGGTTCTAATTTTCTTAGGAGGGGGAAGAGGTGGGGCATCAAGAACATAGGGGGGTAGAGGTAGGAAAGAGTCTATGTAAGAAAAGAAAGATGTAGAACCAGTGATAATCATGAAGAAATACTTAGAGGGAGAGGGTAACAAAACAACAGAGGCAGGATAATGACTTCCAGCCAAAGTTCTAATGAAAACTATAATAGGAGGGTAAAATAAAATTTCCCTACAATGTTTAGAACATGTGGTGGAGGTGGAGGGATGACAGACAGGATAGAAAAACTAGCAATCATAAGGAATTGAAAGTCAGACACAAACAGACTTGATGGTATGCCAGTTTGTTCCTGAATATTTTCATCCCTATGAACCACAAAATACTGTCACATATCAGAAACAACATCATAAGAAGATGTTTGGATTTGGTTAGAAGAGAGGGGTGAAGAGGGTGGAGACACATGGGCTAGAGGTTCAATTTGAATTCAGATCTCATTTCATATTGTAATTTTAAATTGAATTTGGTCAAAAAGCATTGACCAGCTGAAAATACCTTTAACTCTTGAAATTTGCTACTTGTTGCAGGGTCTTTGCTTGTTTGATTAGCTTGTACTTGTCTCCAATCTTCGGTCGAAATCTCGGTGCCTTGCTACTGTATAGTTGAACTACTTCTACAACTTAATTGTATGAATCATCAATATATAACTTCGCTAAAAAATATTCTACCTGGATTTTGGTATCCTCCTTGAATCAAAACGGTAAGGGAGTACGTGTTCATGTCAAGAATGATTTGGTCGACGGTATTTTTTGTATTTTCATCGTAAATCCATATACAATGACATTGGTGTTCATGATCTCATCAACCAAGTTGATTACGAGTTTTGGTTTATGCCTAACATTTGGGGAACTACATGACATTTGGTGTTCATGACATTTGTGCGGCATGACATGAGATGAGGTCATGAACATCAAGTTCAACGTCTCTGGATGTAGGATCAACTTGCAGAAAAAGTTCATCGCCCAAGTCATTCTTTACATGCACATGTACTTTGTCAACAACCACAAGAGAGACAAGTAAAAGTAGGGGAAACAAGAAGATATGGTTCCTTACCGAACCATTATCACTTTTTCATAGTGAAAACAGTAAGCTTTGGAAAATTATTGAATATTTCTGAGCAATGGATAAACCACCGCCTAGTTATTTAATGAATATAGAGATAGACTTGATAATGGGTAATGATATTTTAAGTATTTCAATTAAGAGGATTTTGACTAAATTTAAATATTTTTTTTATAAATAAAGCTATTTAGTAATTTATTAATCCATAGAAGTTTAGGATTGATATTTTGAAATTGGAAGTGTAAAAGATTAAATATATTTAATAAAAAGTTAAAAATAAATAAATTTTAAAAGAATTTAATAGGTTAATCTTTAAATATTTAGAAGATTTATTAAAATGATTCATTGGGATGATATCTCTTAATGTTCATTCCAACTATTAGTTCATTCCATATCTAAAATGCGATCATGGTAATTAATTGTGGTGCTCATTTCAAACCAAATCCGATTTAATTACTTGAACTATTATTTTTTAAAGTGTCTAATATAAGTTCTTTTAATGTTTTAAAACTTTAATCGATAATATTTTCTTTTGATCTAACCTAGTTACAAATGGCTTCTGTATTTATAGGCTCCAATCATTTATAATGAGTTAGAGACATTTCTTCAAGTTTTGGCTTCAAGCGGAACGCCATTAAATGTAATGGAGTCATTCGGGGAAGCCATTATTACAAAAGGAACGTTGATTGCACTCTAACACTCAAGTCTAGTGCTTAATGCTCGGTGCAGCAGCCAAACCAGACTTGTTCAAATTGCTTTTGTACTTTCCTGAACACATTTCCCTTTTCGTGCAACTTCCAGTTGTACTAGGAATAAAGCATACTAGAAGCACTCTGCTTCTGATTTCCTATGTTGCTTTTGAGTTTTGACCTTCTAACTTTCTTGATATGTGTGTGAGAGAAAGCATCGATGACTTCTGCTTGAAGGGACAGCTCCTAAAGGCTTCTTCATCCTTGTACTCCTTATCGAAAGACCATGGACAAGTGAGAGCTTCAAACAGACAGGTTGAATCCTTAATGCAGATAGTCAACCATCCAGTCAGTAGATAGGTTGACTCCCACTCATAAGACAGGTAATCTTCATGACAGATTAAGAGTATCTATGGGCAGACAGGTTTAAAAGAACCTTTCGCATAATATTCTGCACACTTGATAGGAAAGTCTGTAACCAATACGAAGTTCAATTAAATCATTAACAAATATTTAGTTTTCATCAAAACTTAGGGCAAAAGTAAATCAGACATTTAGAGACTTAACAATCTCCCCCTTTTTGATGATGACAAACGTTAGACGATTTAATGAACTGTTAGAAAATATCAACAGATAAGACAGAACATATTCATACAGGTTGAAACTTTCTTAACCATATAAGGTTGTGCATATAGGTTCACTTAGATTCAGTTCATTTCATAAAAACTTAGAGCAGAAAGCACATAGCACATTATCAGAGCAATATATCAGAGAAGCCTGCATTAACTTAGATTTTACACCACTTAAGAAGAGTTAAGCAGATATGCAGCCAGGTTCAATTGAGCATTTATGCAGCCAAGACAAGTTCAATTTTATTTACTGATATCATCTTAAGTCTCTACTTTCTCCCCCTTTTGTCATCAACAAAAAGGAACACATAAAACAGAAAGATAAAACAGTAAAGAAAATATTTTTCATTCATCATTAGCTTGTACAAGGCAAGTTTTACAAAAGCTACTATGGCTGATTTAAAAGAAAAAACAAAGATCCTACTTTAGCTTCTAAAGCAAGCCTGTCATGCCTTTCTTCTTCCAGTTGCCTTCTGGTGTCTTCTAGCAAAGCTTGCAGCTGATTGAAGCAGTTGATATCCACAAACTCAGGAGTGGAGACTTGTAGAGACAAGGCAGAAGATAGATCATATTGGTCTGAATGCCAGGGTTAGGCTCGCACAGGGGGTGCTTTAGGAACAAAGAAAGAGGCAGACATAGCAGGAAAGAAACATTATTGGATAGTTTCGTAGTTAAAGAAGGGTAGAAAGACAATTTTGAATAAAGGTTTGATTCTGACAAAGTCAGTTTCAGGAAAAGAACAAATTGCAGAAAGTCTTTCTTGAAGGGAAAGACGTGTTATTCTAATTTTCTTAGGAGGGGGAAGAGGTGTGAAGCCATAACATAGGGGGTAGGAGTTGCAAAGAGTCTATGTAACAAAAGAAAGATGAAGAACCTGTGATAAGCATGAGGAAATACCTAGAGGGAGAGGGTAATAAAAATAGAGGCAGGATAATGACTTGCATCCGAAGTTCTAATGAAAACTATAATAGGAGGTTAAAAGAAAATTTTCCTACAAGGCTTTAGAACATGAAGTGGAGGTGGAGGGATGACAAATAGGTTAGAAAAACTAGCAATCATAAGGAATTGCCATTCTGACACAAACAGACTTGATGATACGGCAGTTTGTTCCTTTGGATTTTCGTCCCTATCTATGAACCACAGAATACTGACACATATCAGAAACAACATCATGAGAAGATGTTTAGGTTTGGTGAGAAGATAGGGGTGAAGAGGGTGGAGACACAAGGGCTAGGGGTTCTATTTGAATTCAGATCTCAATTCATATTGTAATTTTAAATTCATTTTGGTCAAAATGCATTGACCAGCTGAAAATACCTTTAACTCTTGAACTTTGCTAGTAGTTGCATGGTCTTTGCTTGTTTGATTTGTTACATTTGCTTGTACTTGTCTCAAATCTTCATTCGAAATCTCGGTGCCTTGCTATTGTTTTGTTGAACTACTTCTACAAATTAATTGTATGAATCATCAATATATAACTTCACAAAAAAATTCTACCTGGATTTTGGTATCCTCTTTGAATAAAAACGGTAAGGGAGTACGTGTTCATGTCAAGAATGATTTGGTCGATGGTATTTTCTGCAAGTTCATCATAAATCCAGATACAATGACATTGGTGGTCATGATCTCATCTATCATTTTGAGTATGAGTTTTGGTTTATACCTAACATTTGGGGAACTACGTTGTTTTTCTACAGCATGACATGAGATGAGATCATGAACATCAAGGTCAACGTCTTTGGATGTAGGATGAAGTTGTAGAAAAAGATCATCGCCCAAGTCAATCTTAACATGCACATGTACTTTTTCAACAACCACAGTAGAGGTGAGTAAAAGTAGGGGAAACAAGAAGATATGGTTCCCGACCAAACCATTATCATTTTTTCAAAGTGAAAACAGTAAGCTTTGGCAAATTATTGAATATTTATGAGCAATGACTATATGATCGCCTATTTATATAATGAAAATAGAGATAGACTTGATAATGGGTAATGATATTTTAAGTATTTCAATTAAGAGGATTTTAACTAAATTTAAATATTTCTTTTTATAAATGAAGCTATTTAGTAATTTTATTAATCCATAGAAATTTAGGATTGATATTTTGAAAGTGGAAGAGTAAGATTAAATATTCAATAAAAAGGTAAAAATAAATAAATTTTAAAAAAATTTAACATGTTAATCTTTATATAATTAGAAGAATTATTAAAATGATTCATTGGGATGATATCTCTTAATGCTCATTCCAACTATTAGTTCATTTCATATCTAAAATGTGATGATGGTAATTAATTGTGGTGCTCATTTCAAACTAAATCCGATTTAATTACTTGAACTATTATTTTTTTTAAAGTGGCTAAAATAAGTTCCTTTAATGTTTTAAAACTTTAATAAAAAATATTTTCTTTTGATCAATCCTAGTTACCAAAACGAATAATACAAAAAAGATACGTTAATTGCTCTGCAAAAGACATGCCTCCCAAACCAGTGTCACTGTGTTGGGGTCAAAATATAAAATTTATCCGACAATTACATCGAAGGAAGGTTGAATTGTGCGACACATGGTTACCCAATTGCGGAAATATTTCTGATTTACAATGCTGATTACTTTCAGAAAGTATCATTTTTTCGATGGATGAGTACACTAAAAACGGTAGTTAATTTTTTTTTAAAGGATGAAACAAGATAAAGGTGATGAACACTCAGAACATTAATTGAAGACAACACACACACACACACACACACACACACACACACACACACACACACACACACACACACACACACACACACATATATATATATATATAACATGTCCCAAAGACAGCCAAGTTCCAGTACATAAGATAAGGCCTTATCAACGACCATTGCAACAGAATTTGACATCTAGAAGATACAACTTAAACGAAAGTAAGTAAAGACACAGGGAAAGTGGGTCCGGAAACACATACAAAAAGGTAACTCTAAAAATTCAGATGACGGAAGAGTATCCACAAAACGCTACGAACTGGTTCCGTTAGCTCGCAGTGTGTGAAGGTAATACCAAGTCGGAGGCAGAGCTACCCTCCTAGTCTCCAGGATATGGCTCCTACGGATTGGGTCTCCGTCAGTATTTAAATCGGTTGTGTTTGATTGCTCTGTGGTATGTGGCAGATGTCGCCCTCGGATGTATCAGCCATGCCCCGACATTCCCTGCATCGTCGAAGACCTCAGTCTTCGGCATAATCGGCACAAGTGGGATATTGGGATCCATCTGAACTTATACACATATGGCGATACCAAAAAGGAAGAGAGAATAATAAGTAGAAATGAAAGAGTGAGATACCGACAATGGATATATCGCACAACAACCATACACATGATACATACAACACCTTAGCATATTTTCATTTTAAACATTACTCATAGGTAAACAACAATTATTATTTCAGTGGGTCTCATACCCGAATCAATCAATTTTATAAAGATAATGCATGACACTTCAATCATTAGGCTCTAATCTTAATCTTATGAGATACCATCACCGTTTTATCATTAAGAAAGAAAGAGTTGATCAGGCTCATACACCACATTTGGTAAGTTGTCTCCGTCACCTCATGCACCCAGATCAACATCATCACGAATCCCTTATAACGGCCATTCGGATGTATTCCTCATTGAATACCACATCTTAAGCAGGTATTCGGTTAACTCAAGCACGTCTGCTAAGGGGAAATGCATATGAATAAAAGACTTTTCGTTATCGAGCATTTTCTTTGTGTTCACTCTTTTCCGTTGTCGAAGCCCAAAGCTAACGACTATTCACAATTTTCATTACATGAAAATCAATAACACAGGACACGCAGTCCGAGTGCTCAATCACAACACCTTTGACCGATGCCATAGTCCAAGGTTGTGGTCGTAGAAACAAACATAATTTTAGCTATGTTTTATTTCAACATGATAAGGACTCGTAGCCCATAACAACAAAATTAGGACACACTGTCCTCAATTCCAAAATTAGGACTCCTAGACCATAATATCACGATTAGGACCCTTGGTCCATAAATCTTGACACGGATCCCAGATCACGTGCATAAACTGAATGCTAGAGGCGACGTCTCCCGAACTAGTATTCTTTTCCACATTGTGTTTACTTTTCGCTCAGTGAAAATCAAAAACCAAAACAAAACCTCGGTCACTTATCCAAATAACCAGAACGTTTCTAAATCATTTTGGGGAAAATCTTTTCCTTTACAAATTCTTTTATAAAACATTTAGGAAATTCGTTTACTTTTGAAATCATTGATGGAATAAAGTCAAATATTTTCAAAGGAGTTTTTCCTTCATAAAACACATAGTTCGAAAAAGGTTTTCTCTCGTATAAGCTTTGGATCATAAAAAGGTAATTTATATTGACTTAAAAACACTTCAACGTTTATTTTTAAAACTAGAATCTCATTCTCTTGAAGTAAGCGTTTTAAACAAGGAACTTTTATAAATGAAACCAATTCTTCCAAAGTTCTATTCAAGGCTTACTTAGACTTTTAATCCTTATAATCATTGTGCACAGACTCAAGTCCGGCTTCTCAAACTTCAATCAACAGTAATATATTCTCAACAATAATATCACAGTTAATGACAGTTCATCACATATATACAACTCACAATACTATAAGGCAAGTAATAATCAAAATAGTTCAAGTAAACAAGTCATTCAAGTATTTCCTCCATAATAATATTCAAATCACTCAAGTAAACACATACACACATGCATATAGTCATTGAATATCCCTAGGCAATCCCCTCTTACCTTCCATGAAGGTAAGGAGATTAGATGCTCGAAGAGGTATGTCATGAACGTCCTCGTTTCCTCAGTGATGGAAGTCTAAGGTTATGAACACAAAATCACAAGTTAAAATCAAACAAGAACATTAAACCACAATGTATTGGTTCGACCAAGACTAGTTATTAGGGTTAGAGATTGCCGAAAATTATACAACTCATGGATTTATGATCCTTAAGTGTTAGGAGTTCATAAACAATGATCATTTAACAAAGTTGAATTAAAATCCCACTAAGTTATAAACTTAGGGTATTCGGCCAAGGCTAGTAAAATAGGCTAGCATTCACTAAAATTTCCAATCTCTTAGGTTTTAGCATCCATATGTATTAAGGAGCTCAAAAGCATGATCATTTTGGAAAATTGAGAACAAAGTATCCTAGGTCCATAACTTTCTAGGTTCGGCCTTCATAGGATTTATAGGCTAGAAATCTTTAAACTTTTCAATCTCTTAGACTTGGCAACCAAATATCTTATGGAGCTCAAGTCCATGATCATCTTGGAAAACAATGGAAACTTAAACATTCCAAACTCTTAGACTTAGCATCCAAATATCTTATGGTGCTCGAGTCCATGATCATCTTGGAAAAATGAAAGTAATACATACTAGCTTTAATAACATAGAATAAACAAGTTAGAAATCCTTAAACTTTCCAATCTCTTGGACTTAGCATCCAAATATCTTATGGAGCTCAAGTCCATGATCATTTTGGAAAAATAAAAACTCAAACATCCTAGCACCTAAACACTAAGTTTCGGCCATCATAGGATGATAAGGAAAATATTCTTTGTTTAACAATAACTCTTAGGTTTAGAATCACAAGGTATTAAGAGTTCTAAATCCATGATCAATACTTGGAAAGTTGATACATAGTATCCTGGGCCTACTTATACATATTTTTGGGCCATCATAGGAACAAGCTATCAAAACTTTCAAGATTTATAGATTCAAGATCAAGGGATAGTTAGAAACTCAAACACATGATCATATTCCAAAAGTTGAAACAAAAACTTCCTAGGTCACAAATGCAAGCATTCGGCCTTCATTGGAAGAGATGGATAGAGTTTTTTGTTTTACACAACCTTTTAGTATGTGAAAATATAAGTTAATACAAGACTATAGAAAGTGGGTTCAACTCAAAAGGAGTTTTCTACCATTTTAGAGAGATTTTAGAAGTTTAAAGCATATAAAGAACACATAAAGTAAACTAAGAAATAAAAGATGAAACTTGCAAAAAGATTCATATGAGAGCATTACCCTTAGTATACGGAAGAACTTTAATGAAGAACTTAAGTAGAAAAGATGAATAAAAACTAAAGCTTTAAGAGCTTGAACTTTTAGAAGAAAGAAGAAGATGAAGGTTTAATGGAGGTTGAAGGAGGAAGATGTTGAAGTGAAAATGAAAGGGGTATATATATGGAAAGGGGGAGAGTTCCATGGCCAAATGGGAGTGAGGGAGAGCTTGTTGAGCAAGCTTGGTGATTTAATGCTTGATTGGATGGAAGAAGAGAGAGAAATGACTTTTTGGATTAGAATAATATTATAATTTGAAAAGTGTGATGATTACACTTTTAAAGTGTGTCATAGCATCTTCCATCATGTCTCCTTACTTCTTTTATGGTCCCTAATCTGCTCCATTTCGTATCCGGTTGCATTCCCGATCGTAATTCTTTCGACGTTTTCACCCGAATAAAATATTTTATTTTATTTTTGAACGAAAATTTTCAAAATAACCAAAGTGGAAGGAAACATAATAAAAACACTAACTGCCTCGTTCACGGGTCAAAATTAGGTTTTCTGCACAATAAACTTGTACCGACAGTGAAAACGCAGACCGGTTTTTGACTGAATTTTCAACTGAAATTTTTACCGTGACTTCAATGATATAACAACACAAGAAAATGATTTTAGTTTAATTAAAATCATCCTCTGAGTTTAATAAAAAATAAACACATTTAAATGTATTTACTGCTACAGAAAACACAGGAAAAACAGGGTGTTACAATACTACCCCTCTAAAAAGAATTTCGTCCTCGAAATTACGCACCTTGAAATAACTCAGGGTATTGCAATTTCATCTTGTCCTCCGCTTCCCATGTAGCTTCTCCGTTTGTCTCGTCCCAGATGACTTTGACTAAAGGAATTTGTTTACCTCTGAGCTGCTTCATCATCTTATCCGCGATTCGTACCGGCGAAGTCTGAAAAGACAAGTTCTCTTTTAATTGTACTTTATCAGGTTTAATAGCATGTGATGGATCAGGAATATACTTTGTCAACTGAGAGACATGGAAAACATCATGGATGTTGGAAAGAAAAGGAGGTAAAGATATCTTGAACGCTACTGCACCTACGCGACGAAGAATTTGGTAGGGTCGAATGAATTTGGGAGTAAGCTTTCTGGACTTTATCATTCTGCCAATCCCAGTCGTTGGTGTGACTCTCAAGAACACATGCTCGCCTTCCTCAAACTCAAGAGGTCGTCGTCTCTTGTAAGCGTAACTTTTCTGTCGACTTAGGGTCATCCGCATTTTCTCCTGGATCATCTTCACCTTCTCGATCGTTTGTTGTACGATCTCTGGTCCTAACAACAGACTCTCACCATCCTGGTACCAACACAAAGGGGTTCGGCATCGTCGACCATACAAAGCCTCATAGGGTGCCATCCCTATACTTGAATGAAAATTGTTGTTGTAGGTGAATTCTATCAACGGTAGGAACTCGTCCCATCTCCCGGTGTCTTCCATCACGCATGTTCTTAGTAAATCTTCGAGTGATTGGATTGTCCTCTCTGACTGTCCGTCAGTTTGTGGATGATACGCAGAACTCAATTTGAGTTTTGTTACCAACGAGTTTTGTAGTCTTTCCAAAATTCTGACGTAAACCTTGGATCACGATCCGAAATGATACTCGAGGGTATACCGTGTAACCTGACAATCTCGTCGATGTACAACTGAGTCAACCTTTTCATCGGGTACTTCATGTTGATAAGTAAAAACTGAGCTGACTTGGTCAGTCGATCCACAATTACCCATATAGCCTCATGTCCTTTCCGAGTCCTTGGTAAGCTGGTCACAAAGTCCATCGAAATACCGTCCTACTTCCATTTTGGGATGTCCAATGGTTTTAACATTCCTGCTGGCCTCTGGTGTTCAATCTTAGCCTTTTGACATATCAGACAAGAAGCGACATATTCCATTACGACCCTTTTCATTCCATACCACCAGCACAACTTCTTGAGATCTTGGTACATCTTTGTGGCTCTTGGGTGTAAACTCAGCTTACTCCTGTGAGCCTCCTCTAAAATCAACCTCCTAAGCTTGACGTCATCTGGTATACAGATTTTTTCACTGAATCTCATAATTCCATCCATTCCTTCTCTGAATTCTGACATTGCTCCTTGTCGCACTAAGTCCCTTTCTTCCTGCAGATACTGATGACTACCTTATTTTTCTTTTATTTGTTCCATCAATCCGTTCGAAACGGTGATCCTATTCAGACACAGCTTCCCGAAAATGTCTTAACTGATAAACTTAGATCCCGAAATTGTTCCAACAATACCTGCTCTTTAACCATCATTACTGACGCGTGTATTGACTTCCTGCTCAGCGCATCCGCCACCACATTCGCCTTTCCAGGGTGATACTGTAGTTGAAAGTCATAGTCCTTCAAAAACTCCAACAAACGCCTCTGACGCATGTTCAACTCCTTCTGGTGGAAGAGGTACTTCAAACTCTTGTGGTCATTGAAAACATTAAAAGTAGCTCCATAAAATAATGCCTCCAGATTTTCAGGGCAAAGACTACCGCTGCTAACTCCAAGTCATGCGTCAGGTAATTCTTTTCGTGAATCTTCAACTGCCTTGAAGCATATGCTACGACCTTTCGGTTCTGCATCAGCACACAACCTAACCCCTGATGTGAAGCGTCACAACCCCTGAAGTCTCCTCACTTCTTTTAGGTTCCCTAATCTACTCCATTTTGTACCCGATTGCATTTCCAATCGTAATTCTTCCGACGTTTTCGTCCTAATAAAATATTATATTTTATTTTTGAACGAAAATTTTCAAAATAACCAAAGTGGAAGGAAACATAATAAAAACACTAACTGTCTCGTTCACGGGCCAAAATTAGGTGATTTGCACAATAAACTTGCACCGACAGTGAAAGCGCAGACCGACTTCCGTCTGAATTTTCAAACGAAATTTTTACCGTGACTTCATTTGATATAACAACTAAAGATAATGATTTTAGTTTAATTAAAATCATCCTCTGAGTTTAATCTAAAATAAACACATTTAAATATGTATTTACTGCTACAGAAAACATAGGAAAAACAGGGTGTTACAATTTGTAATAGTGCCACCGTTATTGGAGTTGACGAGTTCGACAAATGGATAAATTTGGGTGGTGAATGTAAGCCATGACCAATGTTGGAATGATAAGATGATATGAGTAACCAAGAAGAAAATTGAGAAATCACTAAGTGGTTAAAAGAAAATATTTTTCCGATAAAGATTCATTACATACGAAGCCAAAGGACAATAAGCAAATCACATTTGATGCAGCGTCGAAACGGATGGAAAGGGTGCAATGAGAGTTGAATCACAAGTTCAATAAATGTTTAAGCATGAAGGAGTAAGGGATCAACTTTTAGCGAAAGCAAGTTTCAACAAATGATTGTCGAATGCCACTTCAACATACTATTGGACCAGAAGAAAGAAACATGGTTTTTCTAAAAGCCAAATAGGTGACCACTCGTGGCTTCAAACTAAACAAAGTGTGGAGTGGTGTTTGCATTATGGATTAGCGGTTGTCCTCACAAACCGAAATTGGTCTTTTTAGTGTGTTTTGTCCTCACTCACACTTCCTAGGAAAATAATCCAGGAGGTCACCTATCCCGGAATTGCTCCAAGTCAAGCTTGCTTAACTTTGGAGTTCTAAGTTATGGGTTTTCGAAAAATAAGACGCATCTTATTGGTATAAGTAGTACCAATCAATTCATTATAAGCTATACTCCACTGTATAGTCCCACACCTTTATAGTCTCAGGATCCCTATCGTTCTAGTGTGAAATCGGTTCATTCATATGTACCTTCACCTAGAAGCCTACCAAGAGCCGGCCTTGGTCGTGCTTCCTTCTGTACTACGACCAGTCTCTTCCCTCGTCAGCCCCCAGTGTCACACAGTGGACCTATAGAGCAGTTACACTTCAAAAGACTCAAATCCATGATCCATATAGTAGAGTAATTGATGAAAATCTTAGTCTTATGATTATTGGAGCAATTGTCATTTGGACAGGCGTCAATAGATTAGGACATAGGAAGTTAAATATATTTTATTTGTCTATAATTAATACTTATCATCATTGTAATCTAGGTTGTATACTTTGGTCTCACTCATACACATTGTCACTCTCATAGAAGGATAAACAGAGGAACATCATGCATGCCTTCAATCTTTGTTTTCCTAACAAATTTTATTTTAGTTCAATGCTTTTCCTCTTCCTTTCCCAACTCCTAACTCTTTGTTTTTTCAACACATTTGCGTTTTAAGCACCATATTATGTAAGCTTTTCATTAAATTCATACACCCCTTTAGATTCATGCACTTTCATGTTAATGCACCCCTTTAAGTTTTGTGAAAACCTCATATAGTTGAATATGTTCTAGATATAAATCGCCATGATTATGATTGAACCAAGATAATGAATTTTAAAAAGTCAACAAGTAGTATAGAAAGTAAGTCTTTAAGCTTGTGCAAGTATACACAAACCACAACAAGTAGTATAGAAAGTAAGTTGCATATCGTTCCCACGAGGATTATAATGCTGTAGCAAAATTTCAATTTAGACTATATGCTCTAGAAGTTAGAAAGGTAGCAAAAATTGGTTGTGTGTGTGAAAGATAATTGTAAATTGAGCTTGAGAAAGTTAAAGTTTGAGAAAATGAAATTGAAAAGAGTTATGTTGTCATGTATGGGAAAATAGTCCAGGGTATGCTCTTTCATAAATCCTGCTTAGCCTATATTATGCTCTGCGTATGCTCCAGTATTTAACTCCAGGAAGTAAAGGTGTATTTTCCAACACTTAAGGATTAGTTCATTAACTGCTTTCTATTCCTAGATTCAGATTAATTACACCATCCTCTTAATAAGCATGTTCCAGTTAGTTTATGGACTTGAATAACTATTCCTAGTCTATTCATCATCATTTAATTTTCCAATTAATGATTTAATCCCTATCCTTTATCCCTTTCCACTTTACTCAATTCTTCCAAACCATGTAAGCTTGATATTCAATTAAGTTGATCAATATTAACTAAACAACATTCAACGCATGATAAAGGAAAATGCAGAATCATATCATTGCATAAAAATCAGCTAAGCATTCATTACAATAGCATACCTAAAGCTTAGAAAGTTTAGCTCATGTTGAGCTTACAATAAACAAAAACTACTAAAGAGTAAGAGTTCACTACAATGAAGAAGAGAATAAAAATGCATAAGCTTGGAAGTTGAAGAAGGTGAGGTAGGCGCTATTCACTCCTAGGTCAGCTAAGGGAATTTGTCATAAAGTGTGTAATAATCACCCCTCATTTGGGGTTGCCATAATGGTTATTTACCTCCACTCTCTTTCATCCATTTTGGGCCAACAATACAGTATTATTAAATAAAACCCTGACCCATTTCCAAAAACGCAGGAGAGCTGATCCCTAGATGCGTGGGCTCCACAATTCAGAGGTACCAGTGCCTGTGAGGAGATAGAAAAGGTGTCCATGTCAGCTATGTCTTCTTGTGCAGAGCTATTGAAGTTTGACTTTTCTGCAACAGTCAAGAACTCCATACTCCATGCTTCAATCATGCTCCAACAATTCTTTGCATAAGCACGTAGAAAAATATGAGACATTGATGAGGCACAATAAGAGAAAATAACTGACTTTCACTTGTCTCAACACTAATATTTACAAACTAGCAAAATATTTACACAAATACAAACTTAAACCAAGACGACAGCACAATTAAAGGTATAAAAGTAATGAATAACTCTTCTTTCAAAGAGTTATAAGTTGTAATCCAACACGTAAGTCCAATGCTTTATGCTTTGTGCAGCAGCCAAACTAGAACTGTGCAGGTTACTTTTGTACTTTGATGAACACATTTCCCTTTTCGTGCAACTCCTAGTTGTACTAGGAATAAAGCATATTAGAAGCACTCCGTGTCTGAGTTCCAAGATTGCTTGTGAGTTTTGACCTTCTGACTTTCTTGATATGTGTGAGTGAGAAAGCATCAGTGACTTCTTTTTGAAGGGACAGCTCCCAATGACTTCTTTGTCCTTGTGTTCCTCATCGAAGTACCATAGAGAAGTGAGAGCTTCAAATGGACAGGTTGAATCCAAAATGAAGATAGTCAACAATCTAGCCAGCAGACAGGTTGACTCTCACTCATAAGACAGGTGATCTTCATGACAGATTAAGTGTGTCTACAGGCAGACAAGTTTTAAAGAACCTTTCGTATAATATTCCTCACACTAGATAGATAGGTCAACAACTACTATGAAGTTCAATTAAATCTTTAATTTTTTTTTTGTTTTCATCAACAAGTAGGGCAAATGTACATCAGACATTTAGAGACGTAACAATTTCCCCTTTTTTTATGATGACGAACATTAGATGATTTAATGAACTTTTAGAAAATATCAACATATAAGACAAAATATTTAGACAGGTTGAAACTTTCTTGACCATATAAGGTTGTGCAGACAGGTTCACTTAGATTCAGTTCATTTCATAAAAACTTAGAGAAGAAAGCACATAGCACATTATCAGAGCAATATATCAAAGCAGCCTGCATTAACTAAGATTTTACACCACTTAAGACGAGTTAAGCAGTTATGCAGCCAGGTTTAATTAAGCATTTATGCAGCCAAGACAATTTCAATTTTATTTCATGATATCATCTTTTAAGTCTTTACTTTCTCTACTTTCTCCCCCTTTTGTCATCAACAAAAAGGAAGAAATAAAACAGAAAGACAAAATCGTAAGGAATAGTTCAAGTAAACAAGTCATTCAAGTATTTGCTCCATGTCATAATAATATTCAAATCACTCAAGTAAACACATACACACATGCATATAGTAATTGAATATCCCTAGGCAATCCCATCTTACCTTCCATGAAGGTTAGGAGATTAGATGCTCGAAGAGGTATGTCATGAACGTCCTCGTTTCCTCAGCGATGGAAGTCTAAGGTTATGAACACAAAATCACAAGTTAAAATCAAACAAGAACATTAAACCACAATGTATTGGTTCGACCAAGACTAGTTATTAGGGTTAGAGATTCCCGAAAATTATACAACTCATGGATTTATGATCCTTAAGTGTTAGGAGTTTATAAACAATGATCATTTAACAAAGTTGAATTAAAATCCCACTAAGTTATAAACTTAGGGTATTCGGCCAAGGCTAGTAAAATAGGCTAGCATTCACTAAAATTTCCAATCTCTTAGGTTTTAGCATCCATATGTATTAAGGAGCTCAAAAGCATGATCATTTTGGAAAAATGAGAACAAAGTATCCTAGGTCCATAACTTTCTAGGTTCGGCCTTCATAGGATTTATAGGCTAGAAATCTTTAAACTTTTCAATCTCTTAGACTTGGCAACCAAATATCTTATGGAGCTCAAGTCCATGATCATCTTGGAAAACAATGGAAACTTAAACATTCCAAACTCTTAGACTTAGCATCCAAATATCTTATGGAGCTCAAGTCCATGATCATCTTGGAAAAATGAAAGTAATACATACTAGCTTTAATAACATAGAATAAACAAGTTAGAAATCCTTAAACTTTCCAATCTCTTAGACTTAGCATCCAAATATCTTATGGAGCTCAAGTCCATGATCATTTTGGAAAAATAAAAACTCAAACATCCTAGCACCTAAACACTAAGTTTCGGCCATCATAGGATGATGAGGAAAATATTCTTTGTTTAACAATAACTCTTAGGTTTAGAATCACAAGGTATTAAGAGTTCTAAATCCATGATCAATACTTGGAAAGTTGATACATAGTATCCTAGGCCAACTTATTCATATTTTTGGGCCATCATAGGAACAAGCTATCAAAACTTTCAAGATTTATAGATTCAAGATCAAGGGATAGTTAGAAACTCAAACACATGATCATATTCCAAAAGTTGAAACAAAAACTTCCTATCATTGGAAGAGATGGATAGAGTTTTTTGTTTTACACAACCTTTTAGTATGTGGAAATATAAGTTAATACAAGACTATGAAAGTGGTTTCAACTCAAAAGGAGTTTTCTACCATTTTAGAGAGATTTTAGAAGTTTAAAGCATATAAAGAACACATAAAGTAAACTAAGAAATAAAAGATGAAACTTGCAAAAAGATTCATATGAGAGCATTACCCTTAGTATACGGAAGAACATTAATGAAGAATTTAAGTAGAAAAGATGAATAAAAACTAAAGCTTTAAGAGCTTGAACTTTTAGAAGAAAGAAGAAGATGAAGGTTTAATGGAGGTTTAAGAAGGAAGACGATGAAGTGAAAATGAAAGGGTTATATATATGGAAAGGGGGAGAGTTACACGGCCAAAGGGGAGTGAGGGAGAGATTGTTGAGCAAGCTTGGTGGTTTAATGCTTGATTGGATGGAAGAAGAGAGAGAAATGACTTTTTGGAATAGAATAGTGTTATTATTTGAAAATTGTGATGATTACACTTTTAAAGTGTGTCATAGCCTCTTCCATCGTGTCTCCTTACTTCTTTTATGGTCCCTAATCTGCTCCATTTCGTACCCGGTGGCATTCCCAATCGTAATTCTTCCGACGTTTTCACCCGAATAAAATATTATATTTTATTTTTGAGCGAAAATTTTCAAAATAACCAAAGTGGAAGGAAACATAATAAAAACACTAACTGTCTCGTTCACGGGTCAAAATTAGGTTTTCTACACAGTAAACTTGTACCGGCAGTGAAAACGCAGACCGGCTTCCGTCTGAATTTTCAACCGAAATTTTTACCGTGACTTCATATGATATAACAACACAAGAAAATGATTTTAGTGTAATTAAAATCATCCTCTGAGTTTAATCTAAAATAAACACATTTAAATATGTATTTACTGCTACAGAAAACACAGGAAAAACAGGGTGTTACAATACTACCCCTATAAAAGAATTTCGTCCTCGAAATTACGCACCTTGAAATAACTCAGGGTATTGCAATTTCATCTTGTCCTTCGCTTCCCATGTAGCTTCTCCGGTTGTCTCGTTCTAGATGACTTTGATTAAAGGAATTTGTTTACCTCTAAGCTGCTTCATCATCTTATCCGCGATTCGTGCCGACGAAGTCTCAAAATACAGGTTCTCTTTTAATTGTACTTTATTTGGTTTAATAACATGTGATGGATCAGGAATATATTTTGTCAACTGAGAGACATGGAAAACATCATGGATGTTGGAAAGAAAAGGAGGTAAAGATATCTTGTACGCTACTGGACCTATGCGAAGAAGAATTTGGTAGGGTCCAATGAATTTGGGAGTAAGCTTTCTGGATTTTATCATTATGACAATCCCAGTCATTGGTGTGACTCTCAAGAACACATGCTCGCCTTCCTCAAACTCAAGAGGCCATCGTCTCTTGTAAGGGTAACTTTTCTGTCGACTTAGGGCCGTCCGCATTTTCTCCTGGATCATCTTCTCCTTCTCGATCGTTTGTTGTACGATCTCTGGTCCTAACAGCAGACTCTCACCATCCTGGTACCAACACAAAGGGGTTCGGCATCGTCGACCATACAAAGCCTCATAGGGTACCATCCCTATACTTGAATGAACTTTCATGTTCATGCACCCCTTTAAGTTTTGTGAAAATCTCATATAGTTGAATATGTTCTAGATATAAATCACCATGATTATGATTTAACCAAGATAATGAATTTTAAAAAGGCAACAAGTAGTATAGAAAGTAAGTCTTTAAGCTTGTGTAAGTATACACAAACCACAACAAGTAGTATAGAAAGTAAGTCGAATATCGTTCCCATGAGGATTATAATGCTGTAGCAAAATTTCAATTTAGACTATATGCTCTAGAAGTTAGAATGGTAGCAAAAATTGGTTGTGTGTGTGCAAGATAATTGTAAATTGAGCTTGAGAAATTTAAAGTTTGAGAAAATAAAATTGAAAAGAGTTGTGTTGTCACGTATGGGAAAATAGCCCTAGGTATGCTCTTTCATAAATCCTGCTTAGCCTATATTATGCTCTGCGTATGCTCCAGCATTTTACTCTAGGAAGTAAAGATGTATTTTCCAACACTTAAGGATTAGTTCATTAACTGCTTTCTATTCCTAGATTCAGATTAATTACACCATCCTCTTAATAAGCATGTTCCAGTTAGTTTATGGACTTGAATAACTATTCCTAGTCTATTCAACATCATTTAATTTTCCAGTTAATGATTTTATTCCTATCCTTTATCCCTTTCCACTTTACTCAATTCTTCCAAACCATGTAAGCTTGATATTCAATTAAGTTGATCAATATGAACTAAACAACATTCAACGCATGATAAAGGAAAATGCAGAATCATATCATTGCATAAAAATCAGCTAAGCATTCATTACAATAGCATACCTAAAGCTTAGAAAGTTTAGCTCATGTTGAGCTTACAATAAACAAAAACTACTAAAGAGTAAGAGTTCACTACAATGAAGAAGAGAATAAAAATGCAGAACCTTGGAGGTTGAAGAAGGTGAGGTAGGCGCTATTCACTCCTAGGTCAGCCAAGGGAATTTGTCATAAAGTGTGTAATAATCACCCGTCATTTAGGGTTGCCATAATGGTTATTTACCTCCACTATCTTTCATCCATTTTGGGCCAACAATACAGTATTATTAAATAAAACCCTGGCCCATTTCCAAAAACACAGGAGAGCTGATCCCTAGATGCGTGGGCTCCACAATTCAGAAGTACCAGTGCCTGTGAGGAGATAGAAAAGGTGTCCATGTCAGCTATGTCTTCTAGTGCAGAGCTACTGAAGTTTGACTTTTCTGCAACAGTCAAGAACTCCATACTCCATGCTACAATCATGCTCCAACAATTCTTTACTTGAGCACGTAGAAAAATATGAGACAATGATGAGGCACAATAAGAGCAAATAACTGACTTTCACTTGTCTCAACACTAATATTTACAAACTAGCAAAATATTTACACAAATTCAAACTTAAACCAAGAGGACAACAACAATTAAATGTATAAAAGTAATGAATAACTCTTCTTTCAAAGAGTTATAAGCTGTACTCTAACACGTAAGTCCAGTGCTTTATGCTTTGTGCAGCAGCCAAACTAGAATTGTGCAGGTTACTTTTGTACTTTGATGAAAATATTTCCCTTTTCTTGCAACTCCTAGTTGTACTAGGAATAAAGCATATTAGAAGCACTCCGTTTCTGAGTTCCAAGATTGCTTGTGAGTTTAGACCTTCTGACTTTCTTGATATGTGTGAGAGAGAAAGCATCAGTGACTTCTGCTTGAAGGGACAGCTCCCAAAGGCTTTTTTGTCCTTGTGTTCCTCATCGAAGGACCATAGACAAGTGAGAGCTTCAAATGGACAGGTTGAATCCAAAATGAAGATAGTCAACAATCCAGCCAGCAGACAGGTTGACTCTCACTCATAAGACAGATGATCTTTATGACAGATTAAGTGTGTCTACGGGCAGACGAGTTTAAAAGAACCTTTCGCATAATATTCCGCACACTAGATAGATAGGTCAGCAACTAATATGAAGTTCAATTAAATCACTAACAAATTTTTTGTTTTCATCAAAACTTAGGGCAAATGCACATCAGACATTTAGAGACTTAATAATCTCCCCCTTTTTTATGATGACAAACATTAGATGATTTAATGAACTTTTAGAAAATATCAACAGATAAGACAAAATATTTAGACAGGTTGAAACTTTCTTAACCATATAAGGTTGTGCAGACTGGTGCACTTAGATTCAGTTCATTTCATAAAAACTTAGAGAAGAAAGCACATAGCACATTATCAGAGCAATATATCAAAGCAGCCTGCATTAACTAAGATTTTACACCACTTAAGACGAGTTAAGCAGTTATGCAGCCTGGTTTAATTAAGCATTTATGTAGCCAAGACAATTTCAATTTTATTTCATGATATCATCTTTTAAGTCTTTACTTTCTCTACTTTCTCCCCCTTTTGTCATCAACAAAAAGGAAGAAATAAAACAGAAAGACAAAATCGTAAGGAAAATATTTGTCATTCATCATTAGCTTGTACAAGGCATGTTTTACAAAAGCTAATATGACTGATTTAAAAGCAAAAACAAAGATCCTACTTTAGCTTCTAAAGCAAGCCTAGCACGCCTTTCTCTTCCAATTGCCTTCTGGTGTCTTCTAGCAAAGCTTGCAGCTGATTGAAGCGGTTGATATCCACAAACTCAGGAGCGGAGACTTGCCGAGACAAGGCAGAAGATAGGTCAGACTGGTTTGATTGCCAGGGTAAGGCTAGCACAGGGGGTGCTTTAGGAACAGAGAAAGGGGCAAAGATAGGAGGAAAGAAGCATTGTTGGATAGTTTTGTAGTAAAATAGGGTAGAAAGGTAGTTTTGAATAAAGGTTTGATTCTGACAAAGTCAGTCTCAGGAAAAGAACAAATAGCAGAAAGTCTATCAAGAAGGGAAAGATGGGTGATTCTAATTTTCTTAGGAGGGGGAAGAGGTGTGGCAACAAGAACATAGGGGGGTAGTGGTAGGAAAGAGTCTATGTAAGAAAAGAAAGATGTAGAACCAGTGATAATCATGAAGAAATACTTAGAGGGAGAGGGTAACAAAACAACTTAGGCAGGATAATGACTTCCAGCCAAAGTTCTAATGAAAACTATAATAGGAGGGTAAAAGAAAATTTCCCTACAATGTTTAGAACTTGAGGTAGAGGTGGAGGGATGACAAACAGGTTAGAAAAACTAGCATTCATAAGGAATTGCAAGTCGTACACAAACAGACTTGATGGTATGCCAGTTTGTTCCTGAAGAGGGGTGAAGTGGGTGGAGACACATGGGCTAGAGGTTCAATTTGAATTCAGATCTCATTTCATATTGTAATTTTAAATTCAATTTGGTCAAAAAGTAATTACCAGCTGAAAATACCTTTAACTCTTGAAATTTGCTACTAGTTGCAGGGTCTTTGCTTGTTTGATTAGCTTGTACTTGTCTCCAATCTTCGGTCGAAATCTCGGTGCCTTGCTAAGTTATAGTTGAACTACTTCTACAACTTAATTGTATGAATCATCAATATATAACTTCGCTAAAAAATATTCTACCTGGATTTTGGTATCCTCCTTGAATCAAAACGGTAAGGGAGTACGTGTTCATGTCAAGAATAATTTGGTCGACGATATTTTCTGTTTGTTCATCGTAAATCCACATACAATGACATTGGTGTTCATGATCTCATCAACCAAGTTGAGTACGGGTTTTGGTTTATGCCTAACATTTGGGGAACTACATGACATTTGGTGTTCATGACATTTGTGCGGCATGACATGAGATGAGATCATGAACATCAAGTTCAACGTCTCTAGATATAGGATCAACTTGCAGAAAAAGATCATCGCCCAAGTCATTCTTAACATGCACATGTACTTTGTCAACAACCACAAGAGAGGCAAGTAAAAGTAGGGGAAACAAGAAGATATGGTTCCCGACCGAACCGTTATCATTTTTTCAAAGATAAAACAGTAAGCTTTGGAAAATTATGGAATATTTCTGAGCAATGGATAAACCACCGCCTATTTATTTAATGAATATAGAGATAGACTTGATAATGGGTAATGATATTTTAAGTATTTCAATTAAGAGGGTTTTGACTAAATTTAAATATATATTTTTTTATAAATAAAGCTATTTAGTAATTTATTAATCCATAGAAGTTTAGGATTGATATTTTGAAATTGGAAGTGTAAAAGATTACATATATTTAATAAAAAGGTAAAAATAAATAAATTTTAAAAGAATTAACAGGTTAATCTTTAAATGTTTAGAAGAATTATTAAAATGATTCATTGGGATGATATCTCTTAATGTTCATTCCAACTATTAGTTCATTCCATATCTAAAATGTGATCATGGTAATTAATTGTGGTGCTCATTTCAAACCAAATCCGATTTAATTACTTGAACTATTATTTTTTAAAGTGTATAATATAAGTTCTTTTAATGTTTTAAAACTTTAATCGATAATATTTTCTTTTGATCTAACCTAGTTACCAAAAAGAATAATACAAAAAAGATTCATAAATTGCTCTTCAAAAGTCATTTCTCCCATACGCAGTGTCACCGTGTTGGGGTCAAAATATAAAATTTATCCGATAAGCCATATCCGACAATTACATCGAAGGAAGGTTGACTTGTATCAGTGCCACCGATAATGGAGGTGACGAGTTCGACAAATGGATAAATTTGAGTGGTGAATGTAAGCCATGTCCAATGTTTGAATGTTAAGGTGATATGAGTAACCAAGAATAAAATTGAGAAATCACTTAGTGTTGAAAACAAAATATTTTTCCGATGAAGGTTCATTACATACGAAGCCAAAGGACAATAAGAAATCATATTTGATGCAGCGTCGAAATGGAAGGAAAGGATGCAATGGGAGTTGAATCACAAATTCAATAAATCTTTAAGCATGATGGAGTAAGGGATCAACTTTTAGCGAAAGCATGTTTCGACAAATGATTATCGAATGCCACTTCAATATACTATTGGACGAGAAAAAAGAAACATGGTTTTTCTAAAAGCCAAATAGGTGATTACTCGTGGCTTCAACCTAAACAAAGTGTGGAGTGGTGTTTGCATTATGGATTAGCGGCTGTCCACACAAACCGAAATTGGTCTTTTCAGCATGTTTTGTTCTCACTCACACACTTCCTAGGAAAATAATCCACGAGGTCACCCATCCCGGAAATTCTCCAAGTCAAGCTTTCTTAACTTTGGAGTTCTTAAGTTATGGGCTCCCGAACAGAACACGCATCTCGTTGGTATAAGTAGTACCAATAAATTCATTATAAGCTATGCTCCACTATATAGTCCCACACCTTTACAGTCTCAGGATCCCTATCGTTCTAGTGTGAAATCGGTTCATTCATGTGTACCTTCACCTAGAAGCCAACCAAGAGCCAGCCCTTGATCCTGCTTCCTTCTGTACTACGTCCAGTCCCTGCCATCGTCATCCCCCGGTGTCACACAGTGGAGCTATAGAGCAGTTACACTTCAAAAGACTCAAAGCCATGATCCACATAGTGGAGTAATTAATGAAGATCTTCGTCTTATGATTACTGGAGCAATTGTCATTAGGACAGGCATCAATAGAATAGGACATAGGAAGTTAAAGTTATTTTATTTCTCTATAAATAATACCTATCACCAGTGTAATCTCGATTGTATACTTTGATCTCACTCATACACATTGTGACTCTCATAAAAGGATCAACGGAGGAACATCATGTATGCCTTTTATATTCCAAACAAATTTTATTTTATTTCAATTTTCTTAGGATTATTTGTAAGAGTCAAGTGTATGATTGGCTATTAAAAACTGAAATAACTAAAATTGGGTTTTAAAATTGAAAACGGGCTTAAGGTTTTTCAAAGATTTGGAAAAATGATTTTAATAATTTATGAAATGGGCTAAAGGTCAAAAATGGTTTTCATAATTGATAAGAATGTTTTAGAGTTGGGAAAACATCATTTTTCTATTAAAAGAATTGATATAATCGATTATGTTATGTTCATAATCGATTATTGAGCTTCTGGAAAACTCAGAACTGAAATCAGGACCCTCATAATCGATTATCTATTAGCCATAATCGATTATCACATGTCATAATCGATTACAGGAAGCTCCATAATCGATTGTACATCACAGAAAGTGCAGAAAACGCGTGACAGCTGTTCGCAACGGTCATATTTTCACCCCTCGCTATAAATACGCTACAGTAGCTCCGAAAACCCTAGGTTTTCACTCTTAGAACACTTGAACAACATCTCTAACCTCAAGATTTAATCTTTCACTCTTGAAATCAAGATTTGAGCCAATCCTACACAAGAGTCATAGTGCTTCAACTTGTATTGATTCAACGTATTGAGGTATTCTTCTTTTTAATCACTTTTGCTTGATTTTGTTGGTTAAAGAGAGTGAGGAATCTCTCTAGTTTGTGATTGTAACAAGGGTGAGGTATCCCTTGGTTTAATTTAGAGGCTCTTGCACAAGGGTGGGGGATACCAAGTGAAGAGTGCTCAAGTTTGTAAAGCTTGGATTTGCTTAAGTGGAAAATACTCACAAATGTATTGTGGGGACTGGATGTAGGTCACTCAAGGGAGTGATTGAACCAGTATAAATCGATTGTGTGATTTTCTCTTCCTTTATATTTTTACAATTTCTTAAAAAATTAGTCTAGGTCACAAAAAGGGGACAAAAACTTTAAGATCTCAATTCACCCCCCCTCTTGAGATTGAAGCCACTTGGTAACAAGTGGTATTAGAGCTAGACTCTTGTGTAAAGAGCCTAGCAGCTTCAAGAGAAAGATGGCAACTCCAAGAGGGAGCTTCTCTTAGTCGTCCTCCGGGCTTCAATGGTCAAGACAATTCTTACTGGAAAGAGAGAATGAAGATCTTCATTGAGGCATTAGACATGGATGTCTGGGATGCTATTGAAAATGGGCCTTTCGTTCCTACTGATACGGTAAATGGGTTTTTGCTCAACAAGACTAGAGATGAATGGAAGGAAGAAGAAAAGAAGAAGGTTCAATATAATCTCCGTGCAAAGAACATCATCACTTCGGCTTTGAGTTCGGATGAGTTCTTTAGAGTTTCAAATTGTAATACGGCTCAAGAAATGTGGAACACTCTTCTAGTCACACATGAAGGAACAAGTGAAGTCAAGAGAGCAAGAACAAACACCTTGATCCGGGAATATGAGCTTTTCCGAATGAATCAAGGTGAAAGTATTCAAGAGATGCAAAAGAGGTTCACTCACATAGTCAATCAACTTGCTTCAATGGGGAAAATATTTCCAAATGAAGATTTGATCAACAAGATTCTTAGGTACTTGAGTAGGGATTGGCAACCCAAAGTAACCGCAATAACGGAATCAAGAAACCTAGCAACTATGACGTTGGCCATTCTCTTTGGAAAGTTACAATAACATGAGCTGGAGCTTAATCGCTTAGCGGAGCATGAAGAGAAAGACAAGAAGAAGAAGGGTTTAGCCCTTAAAGCATCAACCTCCCATGCAAGTAATGAAAATAATGAAAATGATGATGAGGATGAGTTTGATGAGGATGATGAGAACATGGCTCTATTGGTAAGAAAGTTCAATAAGTTTATGAAGAAAAGGAATTTTCAAAGAAGGAGCTTTCCACCAAAGAAGTTCTCAAGCAAAGAAGGTCCTTCAACTCCTCCAACATGCTATATATGAATGTGGCAAGCCGGGACACATGAAGATGGAATGCCCCAACTTGCAAAAGAAATCACCAAAGTTTGAAAAGAAGTACTCCAAAGAAAAGAAAGGAAAGAGATCTTACATAGCTTGGGAGGACAATGACATGGACTCATCGGATAGCTCCGATAGTGAAGAAGCCCAACTATGTCTCATGACTAATCATGAGAGCGAAATTGAGGTAGAATCTAACTCTTCCACTAATTCTTATGATGAACTGCGTGATGCATTTTTAGAATTGCATAAGGATTCTATGAGATTAGCTAAAGCATTAGATAATTCAAAGAAAACCGTTAATTATTTGCAAACTCAAGTAATTACCTTAACTAAGTAAAGACTAGAGCTTAAAAAAGGAAAACTATAGCCTTGGTTATGTTAAAGGAAATTATATTTGTGAAAAATGCATAAATTATGAGAAGGAAGTTAAAGACCTTCAATGCATGATAGAAAAGTTCACTAATGGTAGGGATAACCTAAAGGCATTGCTTGGAAACAAAAAGGCATGTTATGATAAAGCGGGCTTAGGTTACAAACCTCTTGTGCATGAAAAATCAATTAAGAACAAGTTTGTAAAACCTACGGTTTCTACTAGCCCTTTCAGTAGATGTTATTATTGTGCTAAAAAGGGACATACCGCATCCATTTGCATGGCTAGAAAGGAAACAAGTGAGAAAAAGATATGGGTTCCTAAATGAACATTTTATCATGCTAACCAACAAGGACCCAACAAGATTTGGGTACCTAAACAATCCCAATGAATTTGTTTTGTAGGTGCGCTTCAAGGTACATGGAGCCGATTGGTACCTTGATAGCGGATGCTCCAAACACATGACCGGGGACAAATCAAAGTTCTTAACTCTTACACCCAAGAAAGGTGGTCATGTGACATACGGTGACAATAACAAAGGAACAATACTTGGGATATGTAAAGTTGGTGAGGATCTTTCTACTTCCATAGATAATGTGTTGTATGTTGAAGGTTTCAAACATAACTTGCTTAGTATTAGTCAATTATGTGATAGAGGAAATAGAGTAATTTTTTATTCAAATAATTGCATAATTGAAGATAAAAATAGCAAGAAAGTAAGAATGATAGGAAATATAGTAGACAAAATATACATGATCAACCTAGATGAAGTCTCATCTCATAATGCATGTTGTCTTGTTAGTAAAGAAGAAGACTCTTGGTTATGGCATCGTAGGATAGCTCACATTCACACGGATCACTTGAATAAGCTAGTTTCAAAAGATTTAGTTATTGGTATACCTAAAATCAAATTTGAAAAGGATAAGCTTTGTGATGCATGCCAAAAAGGAAAACAAGTCAAGGTGTCTTTTAAATCTAAGAATACCGTGACTACTAACAAGCCTTTGCAGTTATTACATATGGATTTGTTTGGCCCTTCACTAACAATGAGCTTTGGAGGGAACTACTATGCCTTGGTCATAGTAGATGACTACTCAAGATACACATGGACTCTCTTCTTAGCTCACAAGAGTGATGCATTCATGGCATTCAAAAGACTTGCAAAGAGCATACAAAATGAGAATGAGCTCAAAATTGTTTCAATTCGAAGTGACCACGGTGGAGAATTTGAGAATGAACAATTTTAGAGCTTTTGTGAGGAATATGGGATTGAGCACAACTTTTCAGCACCAAGGACACCTCCACAAAATGGAGTTGTTGAGAGGAAGAACCATGACCATGACCATAGAGGAACCTGTACATGTTTCATTTGAAGAGTCTAACCCCAAGAGGTTATGAAAGGATATTGATGATCTTGTAGATACAATGGATAATGTTTATCTTTATGAGAAAAAGGAAGATAACAAAAAGAAGGAGCAACCACCAAGTCCACCTCAACAAGGAGAAGAAGCAAGCATAAGCCAAGAACTACCAAGAGAATGGAGAACTTCAAGGTATCATCCACTTGAAAATGTCATTGGAGAGGTAACACAAGGGGTAACCACTCAAAACTCAGAAATGCATGTAATCATCTTGCCTTTGTTTCTCAAATAGAACCTAAAACTATAGATGAGGCATTAGTTGATGAACATTGGACTATTGCAATGCAAGAGGAATTAAATCAATTTGAAAGAAATGATGTTTGGGAACTTGTCCCTAAGCCTAGAAGCCAACAAATCATAGGAACTAAATGGGTATTTAGAAATAAGCTAGATTCTTAATAATTGTTAGGAATAAGGCTAGACTAGTAGCTAAGGGATACAACCAAGAAGAAGGAATTGATTATTAGGAAACTTATGCTCCCGTAGCTAGATTAGAAGCCATTCGCCTGTTGCTTACATTTGCATCTATCATGGATTTTCAACTTTACCAAATGGATGTTAAAAGTGCTTTCCTAAATGGTTTCATTCAAGAAGAAGTGTATGTTTAACAACCACCCGGATTTGAAAGTTATGAAAAGCCTAATCATGTTTACAAACTTAAAAAGGCACTTTACGAGTTGAAAAAAGCTCATAGAGCTTGGTATGAAAGACTAAGCAAGTTTTTATTAATTCAAGGTTTTGAAAGAGGCAAAGTTGACACAACTATTTTTATCAAAACCTCAAACGATGATATCTTGCTTATTCAAATTTATGTGGATGACATAATATTCGATGCTACTAATGACTTACTTTTCAAGGAGTTTGCCAATATTATGCAGAATGAATTTGAAATGTCCATGATGGGTGAGCTCAATTTATTTCTTGGGTTGCAAATCAAGCAAATAAGAGAGGGAACCTTCATCAACCAATCTAAATATTGCAAGGAGTTGCTTAAGGCTTTGACATGGATAAGGCAAAGGAAATGGCCACCCCAATGAGCACTTCATGTTATCTTGACAAATATGAAGGAGGTAAACCCATTGAATTAAGCAAATATAGAGGTATGATTGACTCACTCCTTTATTTAACTTCAAGTAGATCGGATATCATGTTTAGTGTGTGTATGTGTGCTAGATATCAAGCTAATCCTAAAGAATCACACTTATCTGCAGTAAAAAGGATAATGAGATACCATATAGGAACACAAAATGTAGGTTTGTGGTATCCCAAGGGAGCCACTTGTAGTTTACTTGGTTATTTCGACTCCGATTTTGTCGGATGCAAATTGGATATGAAAATCACTAGTGGGACATGCCACTTGTTACGAAATGCATTAGTATCTTGGCATAGCAAGAAACAAGTTAGTGTGGCATTGTCAACTGGAATATGTTGCAGCAGGGAGTTGTTGTGCTCAAATCCTATGGATGAAGCAACAACTTCTAGATTATGGAGTAGTTCTTGATCACATTCCAATTAAATGTGATAATACTAGTGCAATCAACCTCACTAAGAACCCAATTCAACACTCTAGGACTAAGCACATAGAAATTAGGCACCATTTTATTAGAGATCATGTTTTAAAAGGTGATTGTGTGCTTGAGTTTGTTGAATCATCTAAACAATTAGCTGATATTTTCACTAAACCCTTGCAAAAAGAAAGCTTTTTCTATATTAGAAGGGAACTTGGTATAATTAATCAATCTTGTGTTGAATAAGTGAAAATGATTTGTTTGATTATTTGAAACTGATGTGATATGTGATTGATAGTTGTTTGGTTGTCATAATTAAAATGTCACGCAACTCACTAAAATCTTAGTTACCAAGAGTTGTAGCATTAAAATTAAGTGAAAAACTGTCTTTTCTTGATTTTTGGTGTAAATAATCGATGATCTATCATCAAATAATCAATTATCAGCCTCTTGGAAACCAAAAACTTGCAAAGCAGAACAATAGTAATCAATTATTTTGGGAATATAATCGATTATGGACTTGCGGCTGGACAGAATAGAGAAGACAAACACACGATAATCGATTACCAGGTCCCTGTAATCGATTACGCGTATTCTGCAGGGCAACACTGAGCATAGCACAAATACTGAATAATCGATTATCCAATGCCTTCTAATCGATTATATTGCACAAATTTAAATAGGATTTTAGGGTTTTTACCCAGTTTGAACCCTCATTCTCAACCTCTCAGTGTCGTGCCACTCATCTTCTTCCTCACCAAACCGGTAATTCCATGCCCCTTCCTCCACAAAACCTCCAATGTTTCTTTAAACCCACTTTCATCATCATAAACACCTCTCAACTTCATCTTCTTCCTTCAACCACCACCAAACCGCGCCTCCCCTTCCTCTTCTCCACTCTAACCGTGCCTCCACCTCCATTTCCACCTTCAAACCTCCATTTTTATCAACCTCTATGAACACCCACTACATCAAAACTTCATTTTCGCCCATTTCCTCCACAAAACCATGCCCCGCCACTCAAATCTCATCAAAACCGCACCTCATTACTATCCTCCTCCTCCAAATCTTCATTTTTGGTCAAAGTCATCAACATCCATATATTCAATCATGCCAAATCAGAAGCCTTATGGGTTCTCCAAACCTCCAAACAAACGGAAGAAGTCCTCCACAGAGTAAGGACAATCATCTGGGCCATCCCAAGAGCAAGGTCCCACTCCGTCACCTCGGGCAGTTTCTCTCGTAGGTAAATACTTTACCTCAAATATCCAGTAGCAAAACTTTAGAGCAAAATTTGCTACTAGGGGTATAGATAAGCCAATGGTTTTAGATTAGGACTAGTTTTTGGACCAAACTGGGTTCCATTTCTTTGAAAAATTGATAAATTTGGACCTCATTGAGTTTATGAAATTCAAGGGTCCATATTATGAGGAACCAATCAAAGCATTTTATACCAATCTTAGATTTATAGAAGATGTTGGTCTGTTGATATATGAAGTTAAGGGGGTTAAGATTGAAATGACCCTAGAAGAGTTTGGGAATATTGTAAATCTGCCCACCGATGGGGATATATGTCTTGATTTTAAACCCCCTGCCCTCGGGACTGATTTTGATTCTGACAAGGCCCTTGACTGCTTCAAACACTTAGAGGCTGCTTTCACCAAACCCATTCTCGCTAAATCCCTCACTATTCAGAATCGGCTGATTCACTACGGTATCGTGCATATACTCATTCCTAATTAAGGAAATTATGCACAAGTTAATCACAACCAAATCCTGTTGATTTGGATCATTAAAACCCAAAGGCGGGTTAATTGGGCATACCTTGTTGCATATCACATGAATAAAGCCAAACTCAGGAAAGGGGCAGATATGCCATATGCTCTGCATATCACTCGCTTTTTGGAACACTTCCATGTTCCATTGCAAGGTGAAATCAAATTCCAAACAGAAAAATCACACACCTTGTTCACTGCCGAGTTTATAAATCACATGAACATGAAGCAGATAGATGGTGATTGGGTTTATCCCAACCTTGGCTCAGTCTCAAATGAAGAATGGTCTTAAAATACGTCGTTTGAAGAATTGGACCAATGCCTTAAGGCAGCTAAAGATAGAGATTCCCGGAGGCAACAAGCTGCAAATAGATATTCTAGAGGGACACAAGGTGCAACATCCGTAAGTGTTGATCCCTTGGAGCGGATACTCACTGAGATGCGGGATATGCGTCTAGAGATGTGGGAGACGTACCAAGAGATGCGGGAGACGCGCCAAGAGATGTGAGGGCGCTTTGATCACCTTGAGCGTCAATGTGGCAGTTCCTCTCATGATGACTTCGTTGCTCCGGATGATATGTCTGCACCACCTGGGGATGACTTCTTCTATGGATAGCCTGATTCTCTTGCCTTCTATGTTTTTCATCTTATGATGTTTTGGATGTTAATGCATAGACATGGTTGTACTCTTACTTTGCTATGGTCTAATATTTTTTAAGGCCAACTAATTTCATTATCTAGGACTTATGACTAAATGGATGTTCATGGATGTTTATGCCTTTGGTTTCTATGGATGAATGATGGAACTTTTGCTTGGATTCCTTATTATATTATTGAAATGTGTGATTGGGTTACGCACTCCTAATGTAGTTGGACTTATTATATTTTGATGGATGCCTATGTGGATGCTAATGGTATGGATAATTGTTGATACATGCAAATCTTGAACGATAAATACCATGATTGAATAATTCTACCATTTTTTTTTTGATAATGACAAAAAGGGGGATAGATCTGCATTGGAATGTTGCTATATACATTGGATTATTTTTGCATGAAATAGATACATTTGGATGAATGTCCATATGCTTGGAAATTTGATTTGATTGAATGGAATAGATTTGAATGACAATTGGAAGGATTATTTGCTTGAAATAGGAAAAAATATATTTGAATAAATTTGAATGAAGATAGGGATGAATATATGGATTGGATGGGTATATTTGCATGTTTGGAAAAACATAGTTATGCCATTTTCTCAATCCACTTGAACTTGAAAAATTCTTGTGTCACTGAAATTAATTTTCATATCCTTATTATATGGCAACAAGTAAGGGGGAGCTCTAAATGTTAAACTTTATTTAAAACACCATTGATATATGCACTTAGTAAGGGGGAGTTTTTACACTCCATGCTTCTCATATATGCTTACCACTCTGATTATATTTTATATGACATTTGTGACTAACCTCCTACCTATGTTTTTGAAAAATCTCAATATTGTTTTGTCATCATCAAAAAGGGGGAGAATGTGGATGCTATGTACTTTCAGGAAATTAATTTTGATGATGAGCAACAAAAGGAAAGCAATTGATTGAGAAATGAAAAGTGCAAGATCAAGGACGGATTATCCAAGACCAAAAGAAGAACCTCAAGGGTATATAGTTGAGTTTGGTCTTAGGATTATTTGTAAGATTCAAGTGTAGGATTGGCTATTAAAAATTGAAACAACAAAAATTGGATTTTAAAATTGAAAATGGGCTTAAGGTTTTTCAAAGATTTGGAAAAATGATTTTAATAATTTATGAAAGGAGCTAAAGGTCAAAAATGGTTTTCATAATTGATAAGAATGTTTTAGAGTTGGGAAAACATCATTTTTATATTAAAAGAATTGATATAATCGATTATGTTATGTTCATAATCGATTATTGAGCTTCTGTAAAACTCAACTAAAATCAGAAGCCTCATAATCGATTATCACATGTCATAATCGATTACATGAAGCTCCATAATCGATTATACGTCGCATAAAGTGCAGAAAATACGTGACAGTTGTTCAAAACGGTCATATTTTTACCCCTCACTATAAATACACTACAGTAGCTCCGAAAACCCTAGGTTTCCACTCTTAGAACACTTGAACAACATCTCTAACCTCAAGATTCAATCTTTCACTCTTGAAATCAAGATTTGAGCCAATCCTACACAAGAGTCATAGTGCTTTAACTTGTATTGATTCAACGTTTTGAGGTATTCTTCTTTTTAATCACTTTTACTTGATTTTGTTGGTTAAAAGAGAGTGAGGAATCTCTCTAATTTGTGATTGTAACAAGGGTGAGGTATCCCTTGGTTTGATTTAGAGGCTCTTGCACAAGGGTGGGGGATCCCAAGTGAAGAGTGCTCAAGTTTGTAAAGCTTGGATTTGCTTTAGTGGAAATACTCACAAATGTATTGTGGGGACTGGATGTAGGTCACTCAAGGGAGTGATTGAACCAGTATTAATCGATTGTGTGATTTTCTCTTCCTTTATCTTTTTACAATTTCTCAAAAAATGAGTCTAGGTCACAAAAAGGGGACAAAAACTTTAAGATCTCAATCCCCCCCGAGAGATTGAAGCCACTTGGTAACAAATATCACCATGATTATGATGGAATCAAGATAAATTTATGTGCGTTTCTGTTTTACTCTATCTCTTTTATGTTTATGATCCACATTGCACACTGCAAACTCTTATTATTAGTTTATGCTAATACTGTCTTTGAAGAGTTTTTGTGAAAATGTTTTTAAAATCTCTGTTTGTTAATGAATTTTAAAAATCCACAAACACTTAATTCATCCTTCCTCTCTTCGATGATGGTTGCCATACAGGACAATATAAGAGACTTTTAAGTGGGGAAAAGAGGATTCAAAATATTTTTGGAGTGAGCACATGGTACCAAACCATGTTCTAGAATTTTTATTGAATTGTTAATTTGAAAATGATGGATTTACTAGGGTTTACCTCCATGTGAACTTCTTGGGTTTTCTTGCATGGTTTTCATGGTCGGTTCTTAGCCTATTTATCCTTGGGGCTTTCTTGCTTCTCCTCCATATTCTCCCTTCCATCCTTCTTTTTCTTTGAATCCCCTTTCTCAATGTAGAACTTTTACTCAAGCATTGAGCAATTCTTTGGATGTCTCTTTAACACAACTTCCACATCCATGTATCAAGGGTGATATCGTGTCCATCAAGAAATCGGAAGAAGAATAACACAAAGGCATTGATGGTTGCAAGATGAACATGGGCGATTGCTTTTGTCTAAAGGGGATAAAACTATGAAGTTAAACGATCTGCGTGAAAAACTAATTGCTCTTTGGAAGCCTATTGGCCAGTGGAGAATGACTTCTCTTGGCAAAGGATACTTTGAATTTAGCTTCACGACTCGGGAATATTTAAGGAGTTTGTGGTCTGTTGGAACTTGGAATTTGATGCTTGGTTTGATAAGACTCTCACAATGGATCGTTGACTTTAATCCAAAAATCCAAAAGTAGACACACTAACAATGCTGGATTTATATCTATGACTTGCCTCAAGAATATTGGAAGCCAAAAATTGTCTTTGAGATTTCTTCTGGTATTGGAACTCCTATATCCATTGATGAGATGACTCGAAAAAGACTTTATGGCCATTATGCTAGGATTTTGGTGGATCTTGATCTCACGATGAATCTGCCTAATGAAATTATGCTTGCAAGGGAAATTTTTGTTTTTTATGTGAGAATTAAATATGAAAAATTGCCATACTTATGTGCCTTCTTTCAGTTGCTCAAACTTAGGTTCCTAAGTCTATCAAGCCTGTTAGTAATGAAGTGGATGATGCCAAGTAAGATTCTGCTGCGATGGCAATGGAAGCAGGTGTTGACTTAGGGAATAAGGATGGATCTCTTCTTATGGATCACGTAGATGGCACAGATTTACGCTCAGATGGCAACAGAGTTGATAATATTGTCCCAGATGGTAACACAACAGACACGGATAATCATATCACTGATGACAACAAAGAAGGGGAGCATGTGCTTAATGATGTTGCTATGATAGTGAAATAGACAACTATAAACACGAGAAGGGTGTTTGAATTGTGTTTATCAGATTTCAGAACAAATTTGAAAACTTTTTAAACACAGAAGCTAAGTTCAGACCAGTGATTTCACAAGGCACGGACAGGTCACCTGTCTGATAAGTTTTTCACAGAAAATCACATAAACATGCAAGAGTAAAACTTGTTTGAAATTTAAACTTAAACCCCTTTAGTTAGTTGATAAAAGAAAATAATCAAAGCAGCTAAAGAGATAGGGATAGAGAGATTTAATACAACTATTTATCCTGGTTCACCCTCTAACAACTAGGGCTACGTCCAATTCTTAGCAGCACCAAGTTTTCTCCACTATAACTGATCAGGTTACAGACTCCAAGTATTCTTTGCACACCTAGGCTCTCCAGGCTCTAAGACAAGTATTCTTTGCTCACCTGGCCCCTTCAGTCTAACTCAAGTTGTCTTGAGAAAAGATTGCAATAAATACAATTTGCAAATCTTTAACAAACACTTAGAAGAGTGAATTAAGTGTGAAATATAGAAAGACTATATAATAACTTCAAATGATTGAAGAATACAGATTTAAATAATGAAGAATTGACTGCTCAGAGTAATGGCTCTTTAATGTTGTGTACTTTCTATCTTCATCTTCAATGACTTTTGTATTTATAGGCACCAATCATTTAGAATATGTTAGAGACATTCCTTCAAGTTTTGGCTTCAAAATGAACTCCATTAAATGTAATAGAGTCATTCTTGGAAGCCATTAATGCAATAGGAATGTTGGTTGTACTCTAACATGTAAGTCCAGTTCTTTATGCTTTGTGCAGCAGCCAAACCAGAATTGTGCAGGTTGCTTTTGTACTTTGCTGAACACATTTCCTTTTTCGTGAAACTCCCTATTGTACTAGGAATAAATCATACTAGAAGAACTCCGCTTTTGAGTTCCTAGGTTGCTTATGAGTTTTGACCTTCTGACTCTCTTGATATGTGTGAGAGAGAAAGCATCGGTGAGTTCTGCTTGAAGGGACAGCTCCTAAAGGCTTCATTGTCTGTGTGTTCCTTATCGAAGGACCATAGACAAGTGAGAGCTTCAAACGGACAGGTTGAATCCTTAATGCAGATAGTCAACAATCCTGTCAGCAGATAGGTTGACTCTCACTCAAACGACAGGCGATCTTCATGACAAATTAAAAGTGTCTATGGGCAGACAGGTTTAAAAGAACTTTTCGCATAATATTATGCATACTAGATAGACAGGTCAGCAACCAATATGAAGTTCAATTAAATCATTAACAAATGTTTAGTTTTCATAAAAACTTAGGGCAAATGTACTTTAGACATTTAGAGACTTAACAATCTTCCCCTTTTTAATGATGACAAACATTAGATAATTTAATGACTTTTAGAAAATATCAATAGATAAGATAGAAAATATCCAGACATGTTGAAAATTTATTAACCATATAAGGTTGTGCAGAGAGGTGCACTTAGATTCAGGTCATTTCATAAAAACTTAGAGCAGAAAGCACATAGCACATTTTCAGTGTAATATATCAGAGCGGCCTGCATTAACTTAGATTTTACACCACTTAAGACGAGTTAAGCAGATATGCAACCAGGTTCAATTAAGCATTTATGCAAGACGGTAAGGGAGTACATGTTCATGTCAAGAATGATTTGGTCGACGGTATTTTCTGTAAGTTCATCGTAAATCCAGATACAATGACATTGGTGTTCATGATCTCATCTACCAAGTTGAGTACGGGTTTTGGTTTATGCCTAACATTTGGGGAACTACATTGTTTTTCTGCGGCATGACTTGAGATAAGACCATGAACATGAAGTTCAACGTCTCTGGATGTAGGATCAACTTACAGAAAAAGATCATCGCCCAAGTCATTCTTAACATGCACATGTACTTTGTCAACAACCACAAGAGAGTCAAGTAAATGTAGGGGAAACAAGATGGTATGGTTCCAGACCGAACCATTATCATTTTTTCATAGTGAAAACAGTAAGCTTTGGCAAATTATTGAATATTTATGAGCAATGACTATATGATCACGTATTTATATAATGAATATAGAGATAGACTTGATAATGGGTAATGATATTTTAAGTATTTCAATTAAGAGGATTTTAATTAAATTTAAATATTTCTTTTTATAAATGAAGCTATTTAGTAATTTTATTAATCCATAGAAATTTAGGATTGAAATTTTGAAATTGGAAGAGTAAGATTAAATATTCAATAAAAAGGTAAAAATAGATAAATTTTAAAAGAATTTAACATGTTAATCTTTAAATAATTAGAAAAATTATTAAAATGATTCATTGGGATGATATCTCTTAATGTTCATTCCAACTATTAGTTCATTCCATATCTAAAATGTGATAATGGTAATTAATTGTGGTGCTCATTTCAAACCAAATCTGATTTAATTACTTCAACTATTTTTTTAAAAGTGGCTAATTTAAGCTTTTTTAATGTTTTAAAACTTTAATTGATAATATTTTCTTTTGATCAAACCTAGTTACCAAAACGAATAATACAAAAAAGATACATTAATTGCCCTGTGAAAGACATGCCTCCCATACGCAGTGTCACTGTGTTGGGGTCAAAATATATAATTTATCCAATAAGCCATATCCGAATATTACATCGAAGGAAGGTGAACTTGTATCAGTGCCACCGATAATGGAGGTGACGAGTTCGAAAAATGGATAAATTTGAGTGGTAAGCCATGACCAATGTTGGAATGATAAGGTGATATGAGTGACCAAGAAGAAAATGGAGAAATCACTAAGTGTTGAAAAGAAAATATTTTTCCGTTGAAGGTTCATTACATACGAAGCCAAAGGACAATAAGCAAATTACATATGATGCAGCGTCTAAATGGAAGGAAAAGGTGCAACGGGAGTTGAATCACAACTTCAATAAATCTTTAAGAATAAAGGAGTAAAGGATCAACTATTAGCGAAAGCATGTTTCTAAAAATGATTGTCGAATGCCACTTCAACATACCGTTGGACCAGAAGAAAGAAACATGGTTTTTCTAAAAGCCAAATAGGTGACCTGTGACACCCTAATCTCGGGTCATCACATGGTTACCTGTTTGCGGAAATAAAACTTAATTTGCTGGTTGCTTTCGGAAAATCATATTTTCTCAACGTTTATCTTTTCAAAATATGGTGATAAAAAAATTTCTTTTCCTCCTTCTTTTAACCTCATAACCACAACAACGTATTCAAATCACACTTAACTACATAATGTATATAACATTATTCTTAAAACATAACATTACCTAAGCTGGTCGTAACTAACGGACACTGCAACCGATAAAAACAGCACAGCATGCCTCGAACTAGACAGCCTTCATCTTCTTGTAAGGATCATACCCCTCGTACAACTCTGATATGGTTGTAAGGGTGAGACGCCAATATATGGATTCATCACCATAACTAAATGCACAACACAAAAGATTGCACATACACATATACATGTCTATAACAACGTACTCATTCATATTATTTCACATCGTTTATCAATGGGTTTCACACCCAACTTACTAATTCATCTTATATCACATCGTTTATCAATGGGTTTCACACCCCAAACATCAACGTTGGAAAACTATGCATGAACACTTCAATACATCATCTAAACATTCATACCTAATCTCATGAGATATCTCCAACCTCGTAAACCTCGTGATGAGTTGATCAGACTCAATTGCCACAGGCATACAGCCACAGGCACGCCCATCGCACATTGTCCAACATCGTGGCACAATGATAACCTGACGCCGCAATGAGAACATCTTTGTATGATCTACCCTGAAGCCGCAAGGTAATCCCTCGTTTAATCATGGCACGTCTGCCAAATGCATGCAAGAAAACATTTTGTTCTCAACACTTTTCTTTGTGCTATATCTTTATTTGTCAAACCTCTCAAAAGCTTACAACCCATCATCGTTTTAAACATCTAATGCTCTCAAAAGCATCATCATTAAAACATGGAAGCTCTCAAAAGCTTATGACTTAACATCGTTTAAAACATCTTTACATCTTTTATTAACAACACAGGACCTCAAAGTCCGAGTGCTCAATCACGAAGCCCTTAGACCTTACAACCAGTCTTAGGTTCGTGGTAGTAGAAAACAACTTAAAACGTTTTAACTTCTTTAAATAGATACCCAGTTTACAACATAACGAACCTTAATACCCCGACGTCTCGGTTATTAAGTTCTATATCTTTGTACATCATTTTACATCGTTTTACATCTTTCACATTGTATTACATCGTTTTACATCTTTTACATCATTTTACATCTTTTACATCTTTCTACATCTTTTTACATCCTTTTACATCTTTTTACATCATTTTACATCTTTCTACATCTTTTTCATCGCTTTACATCTGTTACTTCGTTTTACATCTGTTACTTCGTTTTACATCACATCTTTCATCTCTTTTACATCATTAAGTAAAACTCATTTACCGAAAATTCTTTCTACTTGAAATTCGTTTATAAAACGTCAATTCATAAAAAAAAAAAAAGAATCCACTTTTCCTTTGGAAACACATTTTTTCCAAAATAACGTTAAATCATCAACAACTTCTTTTTATTGAAACTTCAACTCTAATAAATCATTTCAAATTAAATCTCTTTTCAACATAAGTACTGCTGTTTTTAAACTCTCACCGTAAATAATTTCGAAACTTGTCGTCGTTTAGCATTTTCAAAGAAAACGTCTTTAAGTCAAACTTTGACATTTCTTCTAAAATAATTTTCTTATATAATAAATAAGGTCTTTTCGAATATTAATATCACAAAATCACTTTTTTATAATACTTCGGAATTTCTTCTGTAAAAATTAGCAGTACTAAAAAAATTTCACGGTTACGCTATCACCGTGACTCATAAACTTCCTTTACAATAATAAATCATTAAAATAATAATATTTCTCAAAACTCATTATTTTTCCAAAATCATATTTTCCTCTACTATTATATTCCAACATTCCCCATAAAACGTTGAATATAACTTCCACAGCTTATGAAATCTTTTATCTCATTAATCGGTTGTGCACTGACCACTGTCAGGCCTCTCAAACAACACTCACAAACAACATTCAACATCATCATCATAATTATATCCCCAGGCAGATCATGCATCATAACATCATAATATACTACTGCAGATAATTAAAAGCAGATCAATCATCGATACACAGAGAAACAACACATCATAAACAACATAAACAATTAATCACAAACCACATTTAAATCATACAAGCCACACTAAAAGCAAATAGTTATAGATAAAATCCCTCAGGTAAGCTCCCCTTACCTCTTGAAGACTCAACTAACGTTTTCAAACAACCTCCCGATTTAATCCGATTTCTTCCGTCGGCTTTAGGTCAAACCAACCCGATTGATTCCTTCAAACAAATTGCAATCAAATCAAACCACAACATACTTAACTCATGAGGGTTAGGTTTCAGCCAAGGGCAGACTTTTAGGGTTCAAAATCCTTAAAATTGCTAATCATGATTAAGTCATAGATTAATGGTCCTTAATTAACCTAAATCGTAGATTAGTGACTAAACCACTAAGTTTCAAACTCAAAACTTCCTAACTCTCTAAATGGTAGATTCGGCCAACACAAGAACATAGGGTTAGGGTTTTTAGTTTGATAAACCAACTTGGATTTATTAAGAATACATACTAATAGCTTGATTACTAAGATCATTTATGAAAACTTTGAACAAAACTCATCTAGTTCCAAGAACTAGGGTTTCGGCCTTGATGAAATAAATAGGTTAGAGTTTGATTTTTGATCTTCTATATGCTTGGATACAAGAACTATCAAGGTATTTGAATATTGAATCATGAATCAAGACATGAAAATGAAACAAAACCTATGAACACAACTTTGACCTAGATTCGGCCAAGTCCAGAAATTAGGGAAAGAAATTTCTCATGATCTTATTCTTCTAGATGATGAAAATATAGATGATTATAAGATCATAGAAATTGGTTTCATGTCAAAAGGATTTTTCTAGAATTAGTTATGAATTTTTGAATCTAGTTCCATGAACTTTGAACAAATGAAGAACATATGGATTTAAGTCCTAAATCTACCAAAGTGATGGAGATAAATGATTTAAATGACAAGAGAATAAGTTATTACCTCTTGATGATCCAAGAAAAACAAAGTTTGGATGATGTTCTTCAAGGTTTTCTTATGGTGTTCTTATGGCAAAGTTAAGGACTTTGGAGAAGAAAGACATGGAAATGGAAGAAAATGGTTAATGAGGAAGGCAACAACTTAATGAAGAAGGAACCATACTTAATGAAGAAGGATTGGAGCTGTGGGTTTTGGTAAGTTTTAGTCAACTTTTCCAATGGCATTTGCTTGCAATTGTCATAAAAAGACAAGGGTAAAATGGTCATTTCATAGCAAAAATTCACTTTATCATAAATGCGCCATTATGGCCATTATGACTCGGATAAGCTCGTCATAAATGCTCGTCAAGTCGGTCAAATCCATTATCTCAGCTACGTTGCCGACTCCGGGTTTCATCTGGCGCAGGTTTTTCCTAGAGCTAATCTCGACGTATACGCCCGCAACAAATATAATATTTAAATTTTTTACCAAAATTTTCAAAACTTCCAATATCGTAGTAAATACAATAAAAACATTTTTAATCTCGTTCACGACTTAAAATTAGGTCTTCTGAGCAGTAAACTTTTACTGTCAGTGAAAATCCAGGAAACGGCAGACCGGCTTCCGTCTGAATTTTCAACCAAAAACTTCCCCATAACCTTATGAAAATAAGTATAACAAGGAAATGACCTTGGTTTATCCAAAATCATTTTCTAAGTCTCGGATAAAAATATATATTTTTATATTTCTTACCGATATTACGAAGCAACGAAAATCGGGGTGTTACATGACCACTCGTAGCTTCAAACTAAACAAAATGTGGAGTGGTGTTTGCATTATGGATTAGAGACTGTCCTCACAAACTGAAATTGGTCTTTTCAGTGTGTTTTGTCCTCACTCACACCCTTCTTAGGAAAATAATCAAAGAGGTCACCCATTCCAGAATTGCTCCAAGTCAATAATGTTTAACATTGGAGTTCTTAAGTTACGGGCTCCCTAATAGAAGACGCATCTTATTGGTATAGGTAGTACCAATCAATTCATTATAAGCTATGCTCCACTGTATAGTCCCACACCTTTACAGTTTGAGGATCCCTATCGTTCTAGTGTGTAATCAGTTCATTCATGTGTACCTTCACCTAGAAGCCTACCAAGAGCAGCCCCTTGATCGTGCTTCCTTTTGCACTGGGACCAGACCCTACCCTCGTCAGCCCTCGGTGTTACATAGTGGAGCTGTAGAGCAGTTACACTTCAAAAGACTCAAAAGTCATGATCCACATAGTGGAGTAATTGATGAAGATCTTAGTCATATGATTACAGGAGCAATTGTCATTAGTAAAGGAGTCAATAGATTAAGACATAGGAAGTTAAAGTTATTTTATATTTCTAAAAATAACACTTACCATCAGTGTAATCTCAATTGTATACTTTGATCTCACTCATACACATTGTCACTCTCATAAAAGGATCAACAGAGGAACATCATGTATGCCTTCCACCTTTATTTTCCTAAAAAATTTTATTTTAATGCAATGCTCTTCCTCTTCCTTTCCCAACTCCTATCTATTTGTTTTTCTAGCACATTTGTGTTTTTAGCACCATATTATGAAAGTTTTCGTTAAATTCATACACCCCTTTAGATTCATGTACTTTCATGTTAATGCACCCCTTTAAATTTTGTGAAAACCTCATATAGTTGAATAAGTTCTAGATATAAATCACCATGATTATGATTGAACCAAGATAAAGTTTATGTGCGTTTTACTTTTACTCTATCTCTTTTATGTTTATGATCCACATTACACAATACAAACTCTGATTATTAGTTTATGCTAATATTGTCTTTGAAGCATTTTTGTGAAAATGTTTTTGAAATCTCTACTTGTTATTGAATTTAAAAAATCCACAAACACTCAATTCATCCTTCCTCTTTTCGATGATGGTTGCCACACAGGCCAATTGAAGAGACTTTTAATTGAGGAAAAGTAGATTCAAAATATCTTTGGAGTGAGCACATGGTACTTAACAATGTTCTAGATTTTTATTGAATTGTTAAGTTGAAAATGATGGCTCTACTAGGGTTTGCCTCCACGTGAACTTCTAAGGTTTTTTTACATGGTTTTCAAGGTCGGTTCTAAACCTATATGCCCTTGGGGCTTTCTTGCTTCTCCTCCATATTCTCCCTTGCATCCTTCTTCTTCTTTGAATCCTCTTTCCCAATGTATAACTTTTACTCCGATATTGAGTAATTCTTTGGATGTCTCTTTATCACAACTTCCACGTCCAAGTATCAAGGGTAATATCATGTCCATCAAGATATCGGAATAAGAATATCACAAAGGCATTGATGGTTGCAAGATGAATCTCCATGGGCGATTGCTTTTGTCTAAAGGGGATAAGACTATGAAGTTAAATGATTTGTGTGAAAAACTAACTACTTTTTGGAAGCCAATTGGGCAGTGGAGAATGACTTCTCTTGGTAAAGGATACTTTGAATTTAGCTTCTCGACTCGGGAAGATTTAAGAAGTGTGTGGTCTGTTGAAACTTGGAGTTTGAAGCTAGGTTTAATAAGACTCTCACAATGGACCGCTAACTTTAATCCAAAAATCCAAAAGCAGACACACTAACAATGCTGGATTCAGATCTATGACTTGCCTCAAGAAAATTGGAAGCCAATAATTGTCTTTGAGATTTCTTCTGGTATTGGAACTCCTATATCCATTGATGAGATGACTCGTAAAAGAATTTATGGCCATTATGCTAGGATTTTTGTGGATCTTGATCTCACGATGAATCTGCCTAATGAAATTATGGTTGAAAGGGAAAATTTTGTTTTTTATTTGAGAATTAAATATGAAAAATTGCCATAGTAATGTGGCTTCTTTTAGTCAATTGGACATTCCATTGATCAGTGCAAGTAGAAAGAAGGTATATTGGTTTCCAAGAACCAATCTTTGCATAATAAAGGCAATGTTTCAGTTGCTCAAACTTAGGTTCCTAAATCAATCAAGCATGTTAATAATGAAGTGGATGATGCCAAGCTAGATTCTGTTGCGATGGCAATGGAAGCTGGTGCTGACTCGGGGAATAAGGTTGGATCTCTTCTTATGGATCAAGAAGATGGAACTAATTTATGCTCTGATGGTAACATAGTTGATAATATGTCCCAGATGGTAACACAACAGATGCGGATAATCATATCACTGATGACAACAAAGAAGGGGAGCATGTGCTTAATGATGTTGCTATGATAGTGAAATAGACAACTATAAACACGAGAAGGGGGTTGAATTGTGTTTATCATATTTTAGAACAAAGTTGAAAAATTTTTGCACACAGAAGATAAGTTCAGACCAGTGTTTTCAGAAGGCACGGACAGGTCACCTCTCTGATCATTTTTTCAGAGAAAATCACACAAACATGCAAGAGTTAAACTTGTTTGAAATTTGCACTTAAGCCCCTTTAGTTAGTTTATAAAAGAAAATAATCAAAGCAGCTAAAGAGATAGGGATAGAGAGATTTAACACAACTATTTATCCTGGTTCACCCTTTAACAACAAAGGCTACGTCTAGTCCTTGGCAGCACCAAGTTTTCTCCACTATAACTGATCAGGTTATAGACTCCAACTATTTTTTGCACACCTAGCCTCTCCAGGCTCCAAGACAAGTATTCTTTGCTCACCTAGCCTATTTAGGCTCACTCAAGTTGTTTTGAGAAAATATTGTAATAAATACAATTTGCTAGTCTTTCACTAACACTTAGAAGAGTGAATTAAGTGTGAAGTATAGAAAGACTGCGTAATAACTTCAAAGGTTTGATGAATACAAATTGAAAGAATGAAGGATTCATTGCTCAGAGTAATGGCTCTTTAATGTTGTGTATTGTCTAACTTCATTGTCAATGGCTTCTATATTTGTTGACTCCAATCATTTAGAATCACTTAGAGACATTCCTTCAAGTTTTGGCTTCAAGATGAACGCCATTAAATGTAATAGAGTCATTCTGGGAAGCCATTAATGCAATAGGAATGTTGATTGTATTCTAACACGTAATTCCAGTGCTTTATGCTTTGTGCAGCAGCCAAACCAGAATTCGGCAGGTTGATTTTGTACTTTGCTTAACACATTTCCCTTTTCATGAAACTCCCAGTTGTACTAGGAATAAAGCATACTAGAAGCACTCCGCTTGAGTTCCTAAGTTGCTTTTGAGTTTTAACCTTCTAACTTTCTTGACATGTGTGAGAGAGAAAGCATCATTGACTTCTGCTTGAAGGGACAGCTCCTAAAGGCTTATTTGTCCTTGTGTTCCTTATCGAAATACCAGGGACAAGTGAGAGCTTCAAACTGACAGGTTGAATCTTTAATGCAGATAGTCAACAATCCAGTCAGTAGACAGGTTGACTCTCACCCATAAGACACGGGCTCTTCATGACCGATTAAGAGTGTCTATGGGCAAACGAGTTTAAAAGAACCTTTTGTATAATATTCTACACACTAGATGGGCAGGTCAGCAACCAATACAAATTTCAATTAAATCATTAACAAATGTTTAGTTTTCATCAAAACATAGGGCAAATGTACATCAAACATTTAGAGATTTAACAATCTCCCCCTTTTTGTCATCAACAAAAATGAAGACATAAAACAGAAAGACAAAACAATAAAGAAAATATTTTTCATTCATCATTAGCTTGTACAAGGCAAGTTTTACAAAAGCTACTATGGCTGATTTAAAAGAAAAAATAAAGATCCTACTTTAGCTTCTAAAGCATGCCTAGAACGCCTTTCATCTTCCAATTGCATTCTGATGTCTTATAGCAAAGCTTGCAGCTGATTGAAGCGGTTGATATCCACAAACTCAGGAGTGGAGACTTGTAGAGACAAGGCAGAAGATAGATCAGGTTGGTCTGAATGCCAGGATAAGGCTAGCACAGGGGTAGAAAGACAATTTTGAATAATGGTTTGATTCTGACAAAGTCAGTCTCAGGAAAAGAACAAATAGCAGAAAGTCTTTCTAGAAGGGAAAGACGGGTGCTTCTAATTTTCTTAGGAGGGGGAAGAGGTGTGAAGCCAGAACATAGGGGGGTAGGGGTTGCAAAGAGTCTATGTAACAAAAGAAAGATGAAGAACCTGTGATAAGCATGAAGAAATACCTAGAGGGAGAGGGTTATATAATAACAGAGGCAGGATAATGACTTCCAGTTGAAGTTCTTATGAAAACTATAATAGGAGGTGAAAAGAAAATTTCCCTTGGAGGCGGAGGGATGACAAACAGGTTAGAAAAACTAGCAATCATAAGGAATTGCCAGTCAGACACAAATAGACTTGATGATATGCCAGTTTGTTCCTTAGGATTTTCATTCCTATCTATGAACCATGGAATACTGGCCCAAATCAGAAACAACATCATAAGAAGATGTTTGGGTTTTGTGCGAAGAGATGGGTGAAGAGGGTGGAGACACGCAGGCTAGGGGTTCAATTTGAATTCAGTTCTCAATTCAAATTTGTAATTTTAAATTCTATTTGGTCAAAAAGCATTGGCCAGCTAAAAATACCTTGAACTCCTGAAATTTGCTAGTAGTTGCAGGGACTTTGCTTGTTTGATTTGCTCCATTTGCTTGTACTTGTCTCCAATATTCAGTCGAAATCTTGGTGCCTTGCTACTGTATAGTTGATCTACTTCTACAACTTAATTTTATGAATAATCAATACATAACTTTGCAAAAAACATTCTACCTGGATTTTGGTATCCTCCTTGAATCAAAACGGTAAGGGAGTACGTGTTTATGTCAAGAATGATTTGGTCGACGGTATTTTCTGCTAATTCATCGTCAATCCTGATACAATGACATTGGTGTTCAAGATCTCATCTACCAAGTTGAGTACGGGTTTTGGTTTATGCCTAAAATTTGGGGAACTACATAAGTTTTCTGTGGCATGACATGTGATGAGATCATGAACATCAAGGACATCGTCTCTGGATGTAGGATGAACTTGCAGAAAAAGATCATCGCCCAAGTCATTCTTAACATGCACATGTACTTTGTCAAAAACCACAAGAAAGGCAAAAGTAGGGGAAACAATAAGATATGGTTCCCGACCGAACCATTATCATTTTTTCAAAGTGAAAACAGTAACCTTTGGCAAATTATTGAATATTTCTGAGCAATGACTATATCATCGCCTATTTATAAAATGAATATAGAGATAGACTTGATAATGGGTAATGATATTTTAAGTATTTCAATTAAGAGTATTTTAACTAAATTTAAATATTTCTTTTTATAAATGAAGCTATTTAGTAATTTTATTATTCCATAGAAATTTAGGATTGATATTTTGAAATTGGAAGAGTAAAAGATTAAATATTCAATAAAAAGGTAAAACAAATAAATTTTAAAATAATTTAACATGTTAATATTTAAATAATTAGAAGAATTATTAAAATGATTCATTGGGATTATATCTCTTAATGTTCATTCCAACTATTAGTTCATTCCATATCTAAAATGTGATAATGGTAATTAATTGTGGTGCTCATTTCAAACCAAATCCGATTTAATTACTTGAACTATTATTTTTTTTAAAGTGACTAAAATAAGTTCTTTTAATGTTTTAAAACTTTAATCGATAATATTTTATTTTGATCAAACCTAGTTACCAAAACGAATAATACAAAAAAAAAAAAAACCATTAATTGCTCTACGAAAGACTTGCCTCCCATACATAGTGTTATTGTGTTGGTGTCAAAATATAAAATTTATCCAATAAGCCATATATGACAATTACTTCGAAGGAAGGTTGACTTGTATCAGTGCCACCGATAATGGATGTGACGAGTTCAACAAATGGATAAATTGGAATGGTGAATGTAAGCCATGACCAATGTTGGAATGATAAGGTGATATGAGTGACCAAGAAGAAAATTGATAAATCACTAAGTGTTGAAAAGAAAATATTTTTCCAATGAAGGTTCATTACATACGAAGCTGAAGGACAATAAACAAATCACATTTGATGCAGCGTTGATACGGAAGGAAAAGGTGCAATCGGAGTTGAATCATAACTTCAATAAATCTTTAAGCTTGAAGGAGTAAGTGATCAACTTTTACTGAAAGCATGTTTCGACAAATGATTGTCGAATGCCACTTCAACATGTTGTTGGACCAGAAGAAAGAAACATGGTTTTTCTTAAAGCCAAATAGGTGACCACTCGTGGATTCAAACTAAACAAAGTGTGGAGTGGTGTTTGCATTATGGATTAGCGACTGTCCTCAATAACCGAAATAGGTCTTTTCAGCATGTTTTGTCCTCACTCACATGCTTGCTAGGAAAATAATCCCGGAGGTCACCCATCCCGGAATTGCTCCAAGTCAAGCATGCTTAAATTTGGAGTTCTTAAGTTACGGCCTCCCGAAAAGAAGACGCATATTGTTGGTATAGGTAGTACCAATCAATTCATTATAAGATATGCTCTACTGTATAGTCCCACACCTTTACAGTCTCAGGATCCCTATCATTCTAGTGTGTAATCAGTTCATTCATGTGTACCTTCACCTATATGCCTATCAAGAGCCGCCCCTTGATCGTGCTTCCTTCTGTACTGGGACCAGTCCCTACCCTCGTCAATCCCCGGTATCACATAGTGGAGCTGTAGAGCAGTTATACTTCAAAAGACTCAAAGCCATGATCCACATAGTGGAGTAATTGATGAAGATCTTAGTCATATGATTACTGGAGCAATTGTCATTAGGACAGGCATCAACAGATTAGGACATAGGAAGTTAATGTTATTTAATTTGCCTAAAAATAATACTTATCACCAGTGTAATCTCGGTTGTATACTTTGATCTCACTCATAAACACTGTCACTCTCATAAAAGTATCAACAGAGGAGCATCATGTTTGCCTTCCACCTTTACTTTCCTAACAAATATTATTTTAATGCAATGCTTTACTCTTCCTTTCCTAACTCCTAACTCTTTGTTTTTCCATCACATTTGCATTTTTAGCACCATATTATGAAAGCTTTTCATTAAATTCATACACCCCTTTAGATTCATGCACTTTCATGTTAATGCATCCCTTTAAATTTTGTGAAAACCTTATATAATTGAATAAGTTCTAGATATAAATCACCATGATTATGATTGAACCAAGATAAATTTTATGTGCGTTTCTCTTTTACTCTATCTCTTTTATGTTTTTGATCCACATTTCACCCTGCAAACTATGATTATTAGTTTCTTCTAATACTGTCTTAGAAGAGTTTTTGTGAAAATGTTTTTGAAATCTCTACTTGTTAATGAATTTTAAAAATCCACAAACACTCAAATCATCCTTCCTCTTTTCGATGATGGTTACCACACAGGCCAACAGAAGTGACTTTTAAGTGAGGAAAAGAGGATTCAAAATATATTTGGAGTGAGAACTTAGTACTTAACCATGTTCTAGAACTTTTATTGAATTGTTAATTTAAAAATGATGGCTCTACTAGGGTTTTCCTCCACGTGAACTTCTAGGGTTTTCTTGCATGGTTTTCATGGTCGGTTCTAAACCTATATGCCCTTGGGGTATTCTTGCTTCTCATCCATATTCTCCTTCCCATCCTTCTTCTTCTATGAATCCCCTTTCTCAATGTAGAACTTTTACTCAGGCATTGAGTAATTCTTTGGATGTCACTTTATCACAACTTCCACATCCATGTATCAAGGATGATACCGTGTCCATCAAGATATCGGAAGAAGAATATCACAAAGGCATTGATGGTTGCAAGACGAATCTCCATTGGCGATTGCTTTTGTCTAAAGTTGATAAGACTGTGAAGTTAAATGATATGCCTGAAATGCAAACCGCTCTTTTGAAGCCAATTGGCCAGTGGAGAATGACTTCTCTTGGCAAAGGATACTTTGAATTTAGATTCTCGACTCGGGAAGATTTAAGGAGTGTGTGGTCTGTTGGAACTTGGAGTTTGAAGCTAGGTTTAATAAGACTCTCATAATGGACCTCTAACTTTAATCCAAAAATCCAAAAGCAGACACACTAACAATGCCGGATTCAGATCTATGACTTGCCTCAAGAATATTGGAAGCCAATAATTGTCTTTGAGATTTCTTCTGGTATTGGAACTCCTATATCCATTGAAGAGATGACTCGTAAAAGACTTTATGGCCATTATGTGAGGATTTTTGTGGATCTTGATCTCACGATGAATCTGCCTAATGAAATTATGATTGAAAGGGAAAATTTTATTTTTTATGTGAGAATTAAATATGAAAAATTGCCATACTTATGTGGCTTCTTTTAGTCAATTGGACATTACATTGATCATTGTAACAAGAAAGAAGGTATATTGGTTTCCAAGAGTCAATCTTTGCCTAAGAAAGGCAATGTTTCAGTTGCTCAAACTTAGGTTCCTAAATCAATCGAGCATGTTAGTAATGAAGTTGCGATGGCAATGGAAGTAGTGCTGACTCGGGGAATAAGGGTGGATCTCTTCTTATGGATCAAGAAGATGGCACTAATTTATGCTCTGATGGTAACGGAGTTGATAATATGTCCCAGATAGTAACACAACAGATGCGGATAATCATATCACTGATGACAACAAAGAAGGGGAACAAGTGCTTAATGATGTTGCTATGATAGTGAAATAGATTTTGTTATGATAGTGAAGTAGACGACTATAAACACGAGAAGGGGGTTGAATTATGTTTATTAGATTTTAGAACAAAGTTGACAAAATTTTGTACACAGAAGCTAAGTTCAGACCAATGTTTTCACAAGGCACAGACAGGTCACCTGTCTGATCAGTTTTTCACAGAAAATCACACAAACATGCAAGAGTAAAACTTGTTTGAAATTTACACTTAAACCCCTTTAGTTAGTTGATAAAAAAAATAATTGAAGCAGCTAAAGAGATAGGTATAGAGAGATTTAACACAACTATTTCTCCACTATAATTGATCAAGTTACAGACTCCAACTATTCTTTGCACACCTAGTCTCTCCCTGCTCCAAGACAAGTATTCTTTGCTCACATAGCCTATTCAGGCTCACTCAAGTTGTTTTGATAAAAGATTGTAACAAATACAATTTGCAAGTCTTTCACTAACACTCAGAAGAGTGAATTTAGTGCAAAGTATAGAAAGACTGCGTAATAACATCAAATAATTGAAGAATACAAATTGAAAGAATGAACGATTGATTTCTCAGAGTCCTTGCTCTTTAATGTTGTGTATTGTCTAACATCGTTGTCAATGGCTTCTGTATTTATAGGCTCCCATCATTTAGAATCCGTTAGAGACACTCCTTCAAGTTTTGGCTTCAAATTGAACGCCATTAAATGTAATAGAGTCATCCTGGGAAGCCATTAATGCAACAGAAACGTTGATTGTACTCTAACACGTAAGTCCAGTGCTTTGTGCTTTGTGCAACAGCCAAACCAAAATTGTGCAGGTTGCTTTTGTACTTTGCTGAACACATTTACCTTTTCGTGCAACTCCCAGTTGTACTAGGAAAAATGCATACTAGAAGCACTCCGCTTCTGAGTTCCTAGGTTGCTTTTGAGTTTTGACCTTCTAACTTTCTTGATATGTGTGAGAGAGAAAGCATCGGTGACTTCTGCTTGAAGGGACAGCTCGTAAAGGCTTATTTGTCCTTGTGTTCCTTGTCGAAAGACCTTGGACAAGTGAGAGCTTCAAATAGACAGGTTGAATCCTTAATGTCGATAATCAACAATCCAGTCAGCAGATAGGTTGACTCTCACTCATAAGACAGGTGATCTTCATGACAGATTAAGAGTGTCTATGGGCAGACAGGTTTAATAGAACATTTCTCATAATATTCTGCATACTAGATAGGCAGGTCAGCAACCAATACAAAGTTCAATTAAATCATTAATAAATGTTTAGTTTTCATCAAAACTTAGGTCAAAAGTACATCATACATTTAGAGACTTAACAATCTCCCCCTTTTTGATGATGACAAACATTAGATGATTTAATGAACTTTTAGAAAATATCAACAGATAAGACAGAACATATTCAGATAGGTTGAAATTTTCTTAACCACATAAGGTTGTGCAGATAGGTGCACTTAGATTCAGTTCATTTCTTAAATACTTAGAGCAGAAAGCACATAGTACATTATCAAAGCAATATATCAGAGCAGCCTGCATTACCTTAGATTTTACACCACTTAAGAAGAGTTAAGCAGATATGTAGCCAGGTTCAATTAAGCATTGATGCACCCAAGACAAGTTCAATTTTATTTACTGATATCATCTTAAGTCTCTACTTTCTCCCCCTTTTGTCATCAACAAAAAGGAAGACATAAAACAGAAAGACAAAACAGTAAAGAAAATATTTTTCATTCATCATTAGCTTGTACAAGGCAAGTTTTACAAAAGCTACTATGGCTGATTTAAAAGAAAAAACAAAGATCCTACTTTAGCTTCTAAAGCACGCCTGGCACGCCTTTCTTCTTCTAGTTGCCTTCTGGTGTCTTCTAGCAAAGCTTGCAGCTGATTGAAGCAGTTGGTTTCCACAAACTCAGGAATGGAGACTTGCAGAGACATGGCAGAAGATAGATCATACTGGTCTAAATGCCAGGGTAAGGCTAGCTCAGGGGCAGAAAGACAATTTTGAATAATGGTTTGATTCTGACAAAGTCAGTCTCAGGAAAAGAACAAATAGCAGAAAGTATTTCTAGAAGGGAAAGACGGATGATTCTAATTTTCTTAAGAGGGGCAAGAGGTGTGAAGCCAGAACATAGGGGTTTAGGGGTTGCAAAGAGTCTATGTAACAAAAGAAAGATGAAGAACCTGTGATAAGCATGAAGAAATACCTAGAGGGAGAGGGTAATATAACAACAAAGGCAGGATAATGACTTCCAGCCGAAGTTCTTATGAAAACTATAATAGGAGGTTAAAAGAAAATTTTCCTACAAGGCTTTAGACCATGAAGCGGAGGTGGAGGGATGACAAACAGGTTAGAAAAACTAGCAATCATAAGGAATTGCCAGTCAGACACAAACAGACTTGATGATATGCCAGTTTGTTCCTTAGGATTTTCATCCCTATCTATGAACCACGGAACACTGACACATATCAGAAACAACATCATAAGAAGATGTTTGGGTTTTGTTAGAAGAGAGGGGTGAAAAGTGTGGAGACACACGGGCTAGGGGTTCAATTTGAATTCAGTTCTCAATTCATATTTGTAATTTTAAATTCAATTTGGTCAAAAAGCATTGACCAGCTGAAAATACCTTTAACTCCTGAAATTTGCTAGTAGTTGCAGGGTCTTTGCTTGTTTGATTTGATCCATTTGCTTGTACTTGTCTCTAATATTCGGTCGAAATCTCGCTGCCTTGCTACTGTATAGTTGATCTACTTCTACAACTTAATTGTATGAATCATCATTACATTACTTCGGAAAAAACATTCTATCTAGATTTTGGCATCCTCCTTGAACCAAAACGGTAAAGGAGTACGTGTTTATGTCAAGAATGATTTGGTCGACGGTATTTTATGCAAATTCATCGTAAATCTTGATAAATGACATTGGTGTTCATGGTCTCATCTACCAAGTTGAGTACGGGTTTTGGTTTATGCCTAACATGCACATGTACTTTGTTAACAACCACAAGAGAGGCAAAAGATGTAGGATGAACTTGCAGAAAAAGATCATCGCCCAAGTCATTCTTAACATGCACATGTACTTTGTCAACAACCACAAGAGAGGCAAAAGTAGGGGAAACAAGAAGATATGGTTTCCAACCAAACCATTATCATTTTTTCAAAGTGAAAATAGTAAGCTTTGGCAAATTATTGAATATTTCTGATCAATGACTATATCATCACCTATTTATATAATGAATATAGAGATAGACATGATAATGGGTAATGATATTTTAAGTATTTCAATTAAGAGAATTTTAACTAAATTTAAATATTTCTTTTTTATAAATGAAGCTATTTAGTAATTTTCTTATTCCATAGAAATTTAGGATTGATATTTCGAAATTGGAAGAGTAAAAGATTAAATATTCAATAAAAAGGTAAAATAAATAAATTTTAAAATAATTTAACATGTTAATCTTTAAATAATTAGAAGAATTATTAAAATGATTCATTGGGATGATATCTCTTAATGTTCATTCCAACTATTAGTTCATTCCATATCTAAAATGTGATAATGGTAATTAATTGTGGTGCCCATTTCAAACCAAATCCGATTTAATTACTTGAACTATTATTTTTTTAAAGTGCCTAAAATAAGTTCTTTTAATGTTTTAAAACTTTAATCGATAATATTTTATTTTGATCAAACCTAGTTACCAAAACGAATAATACAAAAAAGATACGTTAATTGCTCTGCGAAAGACAAGTCTCCCATACGTAGTGTCACTGTGTTTGTGTCAAAATATAAAATTTATCCCATAAGCCATATCCGACAATTACTTCGAGGGAAGGTTGACTTGTATCAGTGCCACCGATAATGGAGGTGACGAGTTCGACAAATGGATAAATTTGAGTGGTGAATGTAAGTCATGACCAATGTTGGAATGATAAGGTGATGTGAGTGACCAAGAAGAAAATTGAGAAATCACTAAGTGTTGAAAAGAGAATATTTTTCCGATGAAGGTTCATTACATATGAAGCCAAAGGACAATAAGCAAATCACATTTGATGCAGCATCGAAACGGAAGGAAAAGGTTCAATGGGAGTTGAATCACAACTTCAATAAATCTTTAAGCATGAAGGAGTAAGTGATCAACTTTTAGAGAAAGCATGTTTCGACAAATGATTGTCGAATCCACTTCAACATACTGCCTGACCAGAAGAAAGAAACATGGTTTTTATAAAAGCCAAATAGGTGACCACTCGTGGCTTCAAACTAAACAAAGTTTGGAGTGGTGTTTGCAATATGGATTAGCGGCTGTCCACACAAACCGAAATAGGTCTTTTCAGGATGTTTTGTCCTCACTCATATGCTTCCTAGGAAAATAATCCAGGAGGTCACCCATCCCGGAATTGCTCCAAGTCAAGCATGCTTACTTTGGAGTTCTTAAGTTATGGGATCCTAAAAAGAAGACGCATCTTGTTGGTATAGGTAATACCAATCAATCCATTATAAGCTATGCTCCACTTTATAGTCCCACACCTTTATAGTCTCAGGATCCCTATCATTCTATTGTGTAATCAGTTCATTCATGTGTACCTTCACCTATAAGCTAACCAAGAGCCACCCCTTGATCGTGCTTCCTTCTGCTGTGGGACCAGTCCCTACCCTCGTCAGTCCCCGGTATCACATAGTGGAGATGTAGAGCAGTTACACTTCAAAATACTCAAAGTCGTGATCCACATAGTGGAGTAATTGATGAAGATCTTAGTAATATGATTACTGAAGCAATTGTCATTAGGACATGCGTCAATAGATTAGGACATAGGAAGTAAATGTTATTTTATTTGTCTAACAATAATACTTATCATCAGTGTAATCTCAGTTGTATACTTTGATCTCACTCATACACATTGTCACTCTCATAAAAGGATCAACAGAGGAACATCATGTATGCCTTCCACCATTATTTTCCTAACAAATTTTATTTTAATGCAATGCTCTTCCTCTTCCTTTCCCAACTCCTAACTCTTTGTTTTTCCAGGACATTTGCGTTTTTTGTATCACCCCCACTAGGTATTACTACGTAACACATGCGGAATTTAAATTAAAATGATAATTTGCTGGTTGCTTTCGGAAAAAATTTATATAAGTACGTAAGCGTCTGAAATTGGGTATAAAGATTTGTGACGACTCCAAATCTAAGCCTTGATCGGCACACAGGCTTACAATCCTAGTCTGGCAAGCCTATTTAATTTAGAGATATACTTGAATAAATGCTAGTATTTTTACAAAAATTTTGACAGAGTCTCCTCTGTAATTCGAACGTCCCAGGTAAAAGGACACCTGCTAAAATAATTACATTTTCATTCCAGAATTCCAGTTACACCAAATACAACCAAGCAGTAATATGCTAAAAATAGTTATATCAATAAGCTATACATGACCAAAAGGAAAAGCTTAGGTTTTCATTCAAAAGGGATGCTCTCTGAGCCATAAACATTCCATTTTAAAATAAAGACTCTTTGAGCCATACTCATACATACTATCAAAAATCTAAGTCTCAAACCCTAAGCTGGTCATTCTAAAAGTTATTCCCGAGGAAAACTCACGTGGTTATTCCACAATTAAATACTTTATCAAACAACTAGATCTAAGTCTCTGAGTGACTTAGGAAGACTCCTCTGCACCATATGTACTAAAGTACCCAAGGTACAATAGAGAACCAGAAGAAACCTGATATATCTGTAAGGTGAGATACCGACAAATGGATTTATCACACAACAACCATATACATGATACATACATCACCTCAGCACATTAACATTTAATTATTATTCAGAGATAAAATAACAACTGTTATATTAGTGGGTCTCATACCCGAACAATAAGTTTTATAAAGAGAATGCATGACACTTCAATAATTAGGCTATAAACTTAATCTCATGAGATATCATCACCGTTTTATCATTAAGAAATAAAGAGTTGATCAGGCTCGTATGCCGCATTGGAAAGTTGTCTCCGTCACCTCATGTACCTGGGTCAACATCATCACGAATCCCTTATCAACGGCCATCCGGATGTATACATCATCGAACACCACATCTTAAGACGGTATTCAGTAACTCAAGCACGTCTGCTAAGGGGAAATGCATATGAATAAAAGACTTTTCACTATCAAGACTTTTCTTTGTGTTCACTCTTTTCCGTTGTTGAAGCCCAAAGCTAACGACTATTCACAATTTTCATCACTTGAAAATAAATAACACAGGACGCGCAGTCCGAGTGTTCAATCACAACACCTTAGACCAATGCCGCAGTCCAAGGTTGTGATCGTAAAAACAATTATAATTTTATCCATGATTTATTTCAACATGATAAGGACTCCTAGTCCATAATAACAAAATTAGGACACACAGTCCTCAATTCCAAGATTAGGACTCCTAGCCCATAAAATCACGATTAGGGCCCCGGGTCCATAATTCTTAACACGGATCCTAGATCACGTGCATATAACTGAATACTAGAGACGACGTCTCACGAACTAGATTCTCTTTCACATGTACTTACTTTTCGCTTAGTGAAAAATCAAATCCAAAACAAAACCTCGGTCACTTATCCAAGTAACCGGAATGTTTCTAAATCATTTAGGAGAAAATATTTTCCTTTACAAACTCTTATCTAAAACATTTAGGAAATTCATTTGTTTTTGAAATTCCTTGATGGAATAAAGTCAAATATTTTCAAAGGGTCTTTCCTTCATAAAACATATAGTTCGAAAAAAGTTTTCTCTCGTACAAACTTTGGATCATAAAAAGGTATTTTCCTTCAACTTAAAATCACTTCAACATTTTTCTAAAAACAAAGATCTTATTCTTCCGAAGTAATCACTTTAAACAAGGAACTTTTATAAATGAACCCAAAACTTTCAAAGTTCTATTCAAGGCTTATTAAGGCTTTTAATCCTTATAGTCATTGGGCACAGACTCAAGTCCGGCTTCTCAAACTTCAATCAATAGTAATATACTCACAACAATGATAATATAACAGTTAATGATAGTTCATCACATATATATAATTCATAACACTTTAAAGCAAGTAATGTTCAACTTCAAGTAATAACCACAATAGTTCAAGTAAACAAGTTATTCAAGTATTGGCTCAATATCACAATAATATTCACAACACTCAATTACACACATACACACATGCATATAGTTATTGAATATCTCTAGGCAAGCTCCCCTTACCTTTGAAGACAAGTAAAGGATCCTCGTCTTAATGCTCACGTTAGCTCTAAGAGTGTAACTATCTACTCCATCAAGCAAGCATAGCCATGTCAAACATCTCAGAGAGGGAATCCAACAACACGCAACAACCAGAAATCAAGAAATCAATTACTCATCATCAAACACACACTCTAATTGGACTTGAGCGCTTAATTTCACAAAACAGAGCCAATTTCAAAGAAAATCAGATTTGGGGTTTCGGGTTCATAACACAATTTGGGGAAAAATTGATTTGATTAGAGAATCATGAAACTAAACTTAGAAATCATAAATTAAAGGTCCTAATTGCACTAAAATTCAACCAATTTCATGATTTGGGTAAAATGAAAAGTTAGGGTTTTCAAAATAAAATTGGGGATTTTCAACTAGGAAAGGTTATGGTGAAGTACTCACCCAAGATGTCAAGAAAAGACGACATGGTGGCTGTTGCAATGGCCGACGTGGCGGCTGGCGATGGAGGGGCGGCGGAGCACCGCAAAACAGATCTTGAAACAACCATGACCCAAGAAAATGAAGACAAGCTTTTGAGGAAGAAGAAGGTGTTTAAGCTGACAAGAGAATGGGTAAACCACCATGGAAGGCGGCGGCCGAGCTTACCTCGCTGGAGAGCGGTGCGTTTCGTACTGGAGAACACGTGCAGGATGTGTGTTTTGTGGTTCCTCACGTCGATGACGGCACAGTTCCGAACGGCTTCAGGCAGTGGCGGTCAACATGGTGTCGCGGCTGTGCAGGGCGACGGCGCGCGGTTTGGAACAACAATGGAGAAGAAGATGGAGTTAAGGAGAATATAAGAAGATGGGTGGGAAGGAAGAAGAAGCAGAGAAAGAAAAGAGAAGAGTGAAGGGGAAGGGTGTGGATTAGGTTTTAGATAGAAATAGGAGGGAGAAAATCTGATTTTTTTTTGTATTAGTGGGTACAAAATGAGTGATAATTATTAATCTTAAAAATAAAAATGTTTTTAGTTTTTGAATCTAAAAATAAAGGGTGACAAATATATAGTTTCAAAATTTGAAATAAAGTGGAGATTAATAGCTAGATTGATCAACTAAAAAAATCCACGGTCCAACATTTAATCTACGATTAATGTCAAACCAGTTTATTTTCAAATCTAAAATTAAATAGAATGAAAATATGGAAATGGTTTTCTCTTAATCATATTATTTAAAACATTTTTTGTACTGGTAATAATAGTGACAATAACGTAAAATATTGTCTAGTAAGCGTGCATTCAATGAAATAAGTCAGTGCTAACACACCCAATAAAATAATTTGAAGAGAGTAATTTAATTACTCAAACTAAACCACATAACAAAATAAACATAAACATCCAAATAAAATAATTAATCATATGTTTATAAACTAGGGTGTTACATTACTACCCCTCTTAAAAAAATTTCGTCCTCAAAGTTTCGTAGCTCGAAACTAAACAGGATTTTGTAATCACACCTTGACCCTAAAATCTTACTTTGTATTCTCATCACTTCATTCTTTTCATCTATAACTCTATGACAGGATCGATTCGTATGTCATTCTATTTATCCTTTAACTACATCTGAACCTGAGTTGCACATGATAAACTTTGCGCCGAGAACCTAAGAAATTCAATCTTCTTATTGAAATTGAACCTTACTACATCCAACATAGTCTGTTCCCTTCTTAAATCCTCCAGAATCTTTTTCCTTCTTCGATTTCATATCCTTCATTTGCCTCTCATTTTCAATGTGGTTATCAAGCCACGTTAGTATCCCTGGTTTAAGAAATTTCGCATGCACATCTACCCTATTGCCCAAGGAACATACACCACAACTCCTAACAATTCCACCATCTGAAGATAGATCTCTATCACTTATGCAAGGAAGTGCTTGTATCATATCTGCCCTTATCTTATATATTTGCAGTCGAGAAAAGAGATTATAAAATAGAGTTTCTCTGAAGTCATAACCCCTAGGAGTTGCACCAACACAAAGCCAAGAAATCTAGGTGGACACTCCCCAATGGCAATCTTGGATTTAAAATGTCCAGTTTCCACTGTGGATCATCAACCACATATTTACCAGAATAAGACCTCAAAGATTAGAAACATTTCGCCATAGCTTATCACACTCGAAAAACATAATCAAAACTTAACCACTTCTTGCCTCAAAATTAGTCCGCTAGTAAAACTTCTTCAACACCTTATCCTCACGACGAACATCAAGTTCAACATTAACTCTACCACATATATCAACTATCAACCCAAAGCACACAATTGTAGTCTTAGTTTCCTTTGGACTTATTCCTCCACTCCAAATTTCATCTCGCCGTAGAACGTTTGACTAAGAGTGAACACGGAGGTTGTTTTATATTATGGCTTGACAGAATATTGTATTCTGATCCAACGTATCCCAATGGGAATCAAAGCCAGACGTAGTTCTTGTTTCAACCCTAGGTCATACAGTGATCTCAATCCCCTAATCTTGTATCTGATGAATACCAGCGAGCAATGACTCTTCAATAGTCTCTTGGTCGTGCTAGTTTCTCTAATACGTTTAAGGGATACTCACCTAGGTTCATGAAAAGTCACTCTCTCTTTTTGGTTCTTCTCCTTTTATAATAGGATCCCCATATCTTTAAGAGATCTGTATGTATCCCCTTTTATCTCTTAAATCTTCTTTGAGATATGATTTCCTTAATTTGAGGGATTTTATCTCTTCTAACCGGATAAGGTTATTTGAGATAATATCAGGATCATTAAAGATAATATCAATATCTTATCTTTCCCACCTTTATTGGATCGGGTATCCAAGCTCGGTGGCCGGGTTTTACTCATCGGCCAGTACACAGGTCCCCCCAAGCTTTAAGCTAGAAAAAGCGTAAAAGTTTCATGACAATAGCTGAGCTTGGCCTTTAAAAAACTTTTTTTTGGAGAATCTAAGGTTTATGGTGTAGGTTTTCTTACCCTTTTTACCATAGTCTCAATGACTGACCTTGTACCTCGGTCAATCATTTAACCTCGGGTGATCGAGCTTAGAAACTTGGTCTCCTTAGCCTTTCACGTTGGAGAGGTAAGTGGCCGAGCTTTACTTCTCAATCTATATATATTTTATTTTGTTGAATACCTCAAATGACTGAGCTTCTTGAATACCTCAGCCCATATACAAGCCCTCCAAGCTTTGAGCTTTTAGAAAGCGTGGAAGCTTCTGTGAAGGAGTCGATCCTAGTCGGGACGTGGGTAGTCATTTTGCACTGTGATCGAAGTTTCGTAGCTCCCGAGATGATAACAGATGTTGCCCTCATTATTAAGGCAAGACTGGTTTATGACGCGTGGACTTTATGGCATCATATCCGAGACCAACTCGTCGGCTGTATGCTCAAGTCTTGAACTGCTGCAGTACGTTTTTCGATGTACTCGACACGTGTTGCTCTGCTATTGGTGTGCTGAATTTGCGCAGCTCTAAAGAGACTTTTCTCTTCCTTCGCTTGGCGTCTTTCATTATTAATTTTTGGAAAGTAACATTAAACTTTGAAGCTACAAAGTTTCTGGTATAAATTGGTTCAAATTTGCTAAAGATTCCACTCGCATCCTCTCTGTTAAAACCCTTCTTCTTCCAGCTCTTCCTCTCCAAGATTTCTGCATTCTCTTTTTCCTTCCAGGTACGTCCTTCCCATTTCTTCCATTTTCTATTTGGCTCTGTTGCTTCTTTATTTCGTCATGGAGCCTTCCTTTGAGGTATCTTAGAATGCCTCCAGTGAGTTTCAAATCATAGAACCTGAAATAGATCCTATCGGGGAATCTCCCCATTCTTCGCCTCCTTTGAAGGGTAATGGAGATAACCCCATTACTGCCCCTAAGCGCCGTAAGCGCGCCGCTAGGGTTCCTAAAGAGCCTGTTCCAGACATTACCATTCCTGGGTATTCCTGGGGTAGAACTGAAGTAGGGGTGTTCTTTTCTAACTTTAGGAGTCGTGAATCCCTTAGGGGTGTTAAGAACGAAATTTCTCAGGTCCCTGCTTCCATCTGTTGTTTCCCTTGCTCGGATGAGGATCATGTTTTCTTGAAAGTGATCCCTGTTGAACCGTACTTTACTTATGTGTACAAAATCTTATTCAAACATATTGGAATTACTGTTCCTTTTACCCAATTCGAATATGATGTGTTAAAGATTATGAATGTTGCCCCCACTAACCTCCATCCCAACAGCTGGGCCTTCATGAAGGCTTTTCAAATTCTGTGTAACCAAGTCAGAATGGAGGCCACTGCCTCCAAGTTCCTATACTTCTACAAAGTTCGGTTTGGAGACCGAATTGGTTGGATTTCTCTTAGCGGAGTTGAGAAAAGAGGCATTATCGGCCTTTACAAGAGCTCTTATAAATTTTTCAATCGGATTTCTTCAAAATCCGACCTGCTGAAGGGAACCAGTCTTTGTTTTTTGATTCTAATGGGAAACCAAAATTCCCCTTTTACTGGAAACCTCACCTTTCTAAATTTTCTGGGTTTGACTTCGGTTATATGTCTGCTCAAGAGCTAATCGATGTTAAGGCTTTAAAACTTTACCCTCGGCCATTGCCTTGTGGGAAACTTTTGAAACTTCCGACCTCTTCCACTCGGCGGGCCGACTTTGATTGTAAGTTTTATTTTCTTCCAGGTATTTCATCAGACTTTGTAAAAAATGTGCTTCTGACATAACCGATTTCCTTTTCGCACTGATCATGGGTAAGTTCAACTACAAGGCTTTGCTAAAGAAGTCAGCGCATCATGATGCTGGCGCTTCAGCTCCGGCTGCCGACAAGAAGGGCAAAAAGAAGAAAAATGTTGAATCCCCTGACCTCGACGCCCGTATTCCCAAGCGGGCTCGGGCTGACATTCAAATAGGGGTTCCGAGGAGGAGTTCCTCTCCTTTTTCGGAAACCCGTGAGGAACCCAATACTGAAGATCGTGTTGAGGGGGTACCCCATGTGACCGATCTAACAGCAGATACCAAATGGTACAATGGCCACTGTAACCCAGGGATTAGCTCTCTCTGGAGTGATGACTTTAATCCTGGTTCGCTAGTTGATGGACAAGTGCTCAAACCCTCCTATGCTCGGCTTTTGCTGGAGCCGGGGCTGACGCAAGTATGTAGGCTGCTGCCGCTTATGCCCTCCGTATTGCATCAATCACTCACTTCTGGAGCAATGAACTTTCTAATAATGTGAAGAAGATGGATATGATGCGGCTCGTTCCTTGAGGTTGAGGGACGAGTTGGCTCAAGCTGTGGCTAAGTGTGAGGAGCAAGCCCACACTGTTGGCCAACTGAAGGCTCAAAAGGTGGAGCTTGAGAAAAGTAAGGCTTCTCTTTAGTCCGATCTGGATAAAGAGAAGGAAGAGAAGATCAGCTTGCAGAAGGCCGTTGAAGACTCCCATGCTTCTTGCGCTTAATTGCAACTGTCCTTAGAGGCTGAGAGGGAAGCTAAATGCAAGCTTCAAGCTGATATTAGTGAAGCCGAAGCTACCATCATGAAGGAGCACGTCAATGGTTTCTCCCGCTCTGTGAAGCAGCTTCAACCTGAATGCCGACTTCTCCCTTGCTGATGTGGACAAGGACTTTAATCATGATGGAATCCTAGTTCCTTTGTCCGAGCTCGAGGATGAAGAGGAGGAAGTTGAGGAGCAAGCTGCCGAGGAGGGAGGAGATGGGAAGGTGAAATAGCTTGACCTGATCCATCTTTTGCTATTCCTCCAGGTGGTGGGGATGACCTCGGCTCTACTCCTGCTGGAACCGTTGCTCATCGGGATGCCCATGAGTAACTTATAAAAATAATTTCTTTGAAGCGTGTTCCCAGGGCAATGCCCTTTTTATTTTGAAACCTTTTGTACTCTTAGGCTTTGCCATTTTAATCGATGTCATTATGTATTTCTGGATCTCGAGTTGCATTTTAACTTAGAAATTTTTCTAAGTTTTTATATTCATAATTTGTTTTGTATGATTATAACTCTGCCGGCTTTTGGAGCTCCGATCTTTAACTCAACAAGCTTCTAACTTTTTTCAACGTTAGTACTCGACTTTTATGTTTTTGCATGTAACTCGACCTATTCGAGTTTTCGGAGCTCGAAATATCTCTTTAGGTTTTTAATTACCTTTTTAGGCATTGTTTACCTCTTTAGGTTCGGCCATTCGACTTTAGCTTGATCGATTTTAGCTTGAATTACCTCTTTAAGTTTTTAGTTTTTGCCTTTTTTAGGTTCGGCATTTCGACTTCAACTCGGACGATTTCAGCTCGGTCAACCTTTTTAGGCTCTAGTTTTTGGCGCTTTAGGTTCGGTATTTCGACTTCAACTCGGTCTATTTTAGCTTGGTCAACCTTTTTAGGCTCTTTAGGTTCGGCATTTCGACTTCAACTCGGTCGATTTTAACTCGGTCAACCTTTTTAGGCTCTTTAGTTTTTGGCGCTTCAGGTTTGGCATTTCAACTTCAACTCGGTCGATTTTAGCTCTGTCAACCTTTTTAGGCTCTTTAGTTTTTGGTGCTTTAGGTTCGACATTTCGACTTCAACTCGGTCAATTTTAGCTCAGTCAACCTTTTTAGGCTCTTTAGTTTTTGGCGCTTTATGTTCGGCATTTCGACTTCAACTCGGTCGATTTCAGCTCGGTCAACCTTTTTAGGCTCTTTAGTTTTACCTCTTTAGGTACGGAAATTCGACTTCAGCTCGGTCGATTTTAGCGCGGTTAACCTTTTCAGGCTCAACATTTTTTATTATGGCCATCATAAATAAATTCTTAACCATATAACAGTATTCTTGCCAAATAATGCAACTGAAATAGATTTTATGTATTTATTTTCTCGGGTGTGCCTCATTAAAACCTTTCCAGCCAAAACCTCATGGGAAAAAGACCGGGGTAGGAAAAAGAGTACATTACCTGCTTACATAACTTTTAACTAAAATAAAACTTAAGATGGGAAGTGTTCCATGTTCTTGGAACAGCCTTTCCCGGCAATTTTTCTAGCCTATAAGCTCTATTTCCTAGACTTTCAACTATTCTGAACGGGCCATACCAGTTTGCTGCGAGCTTACCCTCTTTGGAGTCTTTTCTTGCATCATTTTACAGTCTCAGTATTAAGTCATCTTGTACAAATTCACTTGGCTGCAACCTTGAATTGTGCTTCCGAGTTGCTTTCTGCTTGCATAGTTCTTCTTTGATTTTTGCTTCAACTTGAACCTTTTCTACCATATCAAGCTTAACTCGGATTTCTTCTTGATTCTTGCTCTGGTCATGATGTTGCCTTCTTAAAGACAGTTCGCCGAGATCAATCGGAATCATTGCATCGGTTCCATAGGTCAGTTTGAAAGGCATCTCCTCAGTCGACGACTGTGGTGAGCAATGATAAGCCCAGAGGATACTTGGTAACTCCTCCAACCATGCTCTTTTTGATCTACCTAACCTTTTCGTTCAATATGACTTTGTTTGCTACCTCTGCTTGTCCGTTTGTTTGTGGATGCTCAACCGAGGACACCTTATGCTTGATTTGGAATAGAATTCTCTAAGTCCCTTGTTAGTGAACTGTTTTCCATTCTCTAAGTCCCTTGTTAGTGAACTGTTTTCCACACAAAATTATGAATCTTTTGCACTGTTATCGTGGGTAATGGTTCAGCTTCAATCCATTTGGTGAAGTAATCTACCCCTATCAACAGGGAAAGGGCCGACTATGTCCATCCCCCATATAGTGAAAGGCCACGGTGAGAACATGGAGTGGAGTGGAGCTCCTCACCTGGTACTTGCTCAATGTTGACAAATTTTTGGCCAGGATCACACTTTTTTAGTCCAAAAAGCATGGTCTGATCTCATGGTCGGCCAATAAAAACCTGCTCGCAGAATTCGAACTGCCAAAGATCTTCCTCCCGAGTGTATTCCACGGATTCCTCTATGCATCTCGTCCCTGCCATACTCGGCGTGCTCCTTTGTTATGCATTTCAACAGGGGCATGGAGAAGCCTCTCCTGAATAATTCTCCATCTCAGATAGTGTAATAGCCAGACTTCAGGCGTATTTTATTTGCCTCTTTAGGATCATCAGCCAACTTATCCGAGCTTAATCATCCAACCTCTATCATTGTTCTCGGCCATAAATACCTCGGTAACCTGAATGCTCGGCTCAGGGAGGATTTCCTGAATGAAAGTTCTGAGCTGGCCAGCTTTCTTTGTGCTATCCAACTTAGATAGCAGGTCGGCCCTGGTTAATTAGGGATCCTTTGTTTGATAATAGCCCAAGACTTGCCCTGTTACAAGTTGCGAGTCACTTCAACATTTTAGCTCCTTGACACCAACTTCTTCGGCTGGTATCAATCCCGCAATGAGGGCTTCATATTCTGCTTGACTGTTTGAAGCATTGAATCCAAACTTCAAATATTGCTCCAGGATCAGATCGTGTGAACCCTCAAGGATTATTCCTGCTCCTCTTCCTTTCAAGCAAGATGAGCCATCAACATACAGAAGTCAAATGAAAGATTCTGAGTTCGGCTTTGAAGAGAGCTCGGTAATGAAGTCGGAGAGGCATTGTGCTTTAAAGGGTCTCCCCAATTCATATTGCAAACCGAACTCTGATAACTCCACTGACCAAGCTATCATTCATCTTGCCAGATCTGTTTTTATGAGTACCTGATTTATCGGGTAATCTGTCTTGACTGTGACCCGACGCAAATGGAAGTAAGGTCGTAATATCCGAGCTGTCATGAATAAAGTGAGGGCGATCTTCTCAATTACTTGATACCTTGTTTTCGCATTTTTCAGGATCAGGATGACATGATACACTGGCATCTGCTGCTCTGGATGATTATTGGGCTGATTGCGTATAGGTACAGATCCCTGCTGAGTTGTGGCTGCGTTAGGATCGGAGGAGAAGTTTAGGAATAGTTTTAACTCTCCGATGGCCTTTCCATGCATCTCGATCGAAATAAATTAGTTCAGCTTTTTCGAAAGTTGAAAGAAGGACCTCGCCTTCTCTGCAGACTTTGGGAGGAACCGAGATAGAGATGCCAGACGTCCCGCCATTCTTTGTATCTCTTTCACACTTTATGGGCTCCACATGTCAATGACAGCCTTTCATTTGTCAGGGTTAGAGGATGTCTGAGCTTGACCTTTTGTTTTAATAGAGGGAGTCCGAGCTCGACCTCCTTTTAGTTACCTAGAGAGGGGCCAGACTTCGATTTGTGGTCTTTAAAGGAGCCGGAGCTCGACCTTTGACTTTTCAAGGGAGTCGGGGCTCGACCTGTGTCTCCAAGGGAGCCAGGGCTCAACCTGTGGGTTTTGAGGGAGCCCGAGCTTCGACCTTGTTGAGAGGGAATTGCAGAACTTCGACCTTGCTAAGAAAATGATTTCTAACATGTATTATTTGAGGGAAATAATCAATTTACTGAGATATTGACTTAGGAGTAAATGGCACATTTGACATGCTCACTACAAGAATAATATTATAATATGAAATTTAAAGGATATTGGTTATTTAAATTCATGAAATCCAAATGGCTTTGCTAAGAATTGTCTAATCAGCCACCATATCAAAATGAAAACTATAGATGATAATAGTTAAGCTGACGATTGCCTTAGGTCTATCCTCTTAACCAACTTTATCCATTAAAAAGATTGTATATGATTCATCTTTGAACTGACTTTTGCTTCAGTTATGAACTTAACATGTTGGTATCTGATCAGATTAGATAATACCAATTAAATCACGCAAAGAGAAAACATTCAGGTTTTTATCCTCTTATCAACATACCCAAAAAATAGTAGCTATTTTACACAGTCATGAACACAACACTAAATATATTTCTATATTCCCTTTTTTTTAAGGAAATATTAAATATATTTATTCATATCATGCTCTGCAGATCCAAGATAAACCAAGATATATCAACAGTATTTGGTTTTTAAATCAATAAATCTACTAGGGTACGTTCAATATGCACGCTAACTTTTAAGCTCTTTTAGTATGCTTTCATTTTAGTAGCTTAAGTATTTTGCTAAATGTGGCCTATTCTTTATTGGTTTACGTCACACATAGGCTCTGTCATCTAATTATGCATTAAGCAAGAGAGGAAGATAGAGAACAATATCACTTGGACCTTGAGATGTCACCTTTGGAAACCTTTGTAGAAACAACTTTCACTTTTCTTTTCCCGTGATCTACTCATTCCTTTATTAAGGCTCAACTTCCACTTTCATCTTATCAAAGATTTCAGTTTTGTTGGTTCTTTTTCACTGCTTTTGTAGGTTTTTTTCAGTCTATTTTGGACACTTCTCAGGTTCCACTTTATTTAAAGTGAAGGACTTCACTTCGTACCACAGCTAGCTCAAATTAAAAGCATCAGGAAACGTTGGTATCATCATATTCTCCAGCAGGAACGCTGGTGTTCAAAGGAATGATATAACATAGCAGTCATTTCATTAACCACTTGGTGTAATTCGAGATAAGCATGTTTCTCTGATATAAATGTAAAGTAGGCGTCAAAGCTTTCATGCAATGTAAACTGAGTACATATATACATATTTTATTGTTGATTGACCACCAATACACTGTGCCCGAAATCTAGCACCTCTAAAATCAATGTATGACAAATAATTGATATTATTATCATATATAACAGTCAGTGCCATTCAAAGGATGAAGAACAATTATAATAGAAAAATGAGTATTATGGGAAGCATGGCGATGCCATGTTTATGACCATCCCGATGCAATTATATTATTCCTTCCCTTTTAGTTACATCCAACAAAACCTACTGGGAATTTTTCCGAACACTTGGTGAAATTTTGCTTTCATCCGTTTTGTCATCACAAATCACGTCAGTATTAGAAAGTTGGATTTTGTCATAAATATTATGGATAAATAATTATCTTTATATGCAAAAACTGTAAATATTGGATATCACCTGATGGCATTTTTGTGGCATCCGATTTAGGCATTTCCTCAAGCACCTTTTGCCTGTGCTCAATGTGGAGACCCAGGCTTGCTGTTTGGGATGCAGGGAACAAAGTTGATGATGACTCACTGATAAGCCTCTGGCTCGACTAGTTTTATAACTAGTAAGACCATGGCTTTTGCACTAATTACTCGAGTTTAATCTCGTTTTCACCCAAATTTGGATTTAGTTGTCCTTAAACAACATTTTGAGTTTCTTAAGTAGTTTAGGACATTTTAATTAATTTTGAGTAAAATAAAGCATTCACTGCTATTTCATGTTTCCAGGTTAATAAGAAGGTCAAAAAGGGAAGGACTCTTGAAGTAGAAGCCATCACGGCCAGGCCGTGACACTGGTCACGGCCATGATGAGCCACCCATGAAGATCAGAGAGCATCACGGCCCAGCCGTGATGACCATCACGGGCATGATGAGAAGACCCTGGAAGTTAGAAAACATCACAGCCCAGTCGTGATACCCATCACGGGCGTGATGAGAGAACCTTGAATAACAGAATTTATCACGGCCTAGCCGTGATGGAGGTCACGGCCGTGACAGATCAGCACCCAAAGTCAGAAAGCATCACGGCAGAATGTGCGCCCTTGGCAGAATGCGTCTCGGCCAGCCGTGATGGCCATCACGATCGTGACGCAAATCCTGATTATAAAAAGGACCAGGGCAGACGCAAATGACATCCAATTTTCACTGTTTACAATACTTTTCAGGGGTTTGTATCATGTTTTTGATGGAGAACTAATCACCAGGGATTAGTCTGTTGTAATCGGTTTCCGCCGACACTTGAGGTTCCATAATTCCCAATAAATTTGCTTTGCTTGTCTTTTTCAATACTATGTTGTATGCCTTGTTTGCTTAATTCGAGTTGTATAGGATAAGTATTGATTTATTTCGATGATTCCATGCTCCTATACCTTGATCGCGTTTGCTTAATTCGCGTGTGTTGATCGTGTTTGATTCATTCACGAGCGCTTCATTCCGTTTGCTTAATTCGGAAATATGAACATGTATCTCGTAGTGTCGATTGTGCTTGTCTAGTTGCCGCTACAATCGAAAAGGGATTAGAATCCGCTTAGGGCTTGGAATTTATGTGAATCGATGATAGTTGGGAAACCGAAACAGCAGACTAATCATTTCGACTTATTGATAATCAATTAATCGCACTGTTTCTCTTAATTAATTTTTCTCTCGCTGAATCTAACCCCCACCCCCCCCCCCCCTCCCCCCACAAATTGATTCCTAGGTTTATAACAATCCAAGAGTCCTTGAGATACGATACTCGAGTTGTCGTGCCCTAACTGCAACTTTTAAACCACTCGTTCTTTTTGACCCGTGTGCGACAACGGATCAAAATTGGCGCCGTTACCGGGGACTCTTGTTGTTATTAACGGATTTACTGATTAATTTATGAGTTAGTTCTGGCTACTAGGTCTGGCTGTTCTGATTTGTTAGATTTCGATCCAGAAATTGAAAGAACTTTGCACACACGTCGTAGAGCAATTCAGGCTAGCACTATATAACATGGATGATCAAAGAACATTAAGACAGGTTACTGCTCCTGATGTTAATTATAATGGTTTGTGTATTGAATATGCTAATGTCGTTGCTCCTTTTGAATTAAAATCTGGTTTAATACACTTGTTGCCAAGGTTTAGTGGTCTTGCAGGTGAGGATCCGCATAAGCATCTGAAGGAATTCCAGGTTGTTTGCTCTACACCTTTGAGACCGGAAGGAATAACTGAAGACCATATCAAGCTGAGAGCCTTCCCTTTCTCACTTCAAGGTGCTGCGAAGGACTGGTTGTATTATCTTGAATCAAATTCTGTTACAACCTGGAATGATTTGAAGAAGGTCTTCCTAGAGAGATACTTCCCTGCCTCCAGAGTTGCATCAATCAGGAAGGAGATATGTGGCATTAGACAAGGCAATGAATCATTGGCCGAGTACCGGGAGAGATTCAAGAAGTTAGTGTCCAGTTGTCCTCAGCACCAGATTTCCGAGTAGCTGCTTATTCAGTACTTTTATGAGGGATTGCTACCGATGGACAGAAACATTTTAGATGCTGCTAGCGGGGGAGCACTTGTTGATAAGACTCTAGCCGCTGCCAAGTCAATGATTGAGAACATGTCCCTCAACTCCCAGAAGTTCACAACCAGAAACAACTCTGTGGAGACAAGGGGTGTGAATGAGGTCCACGTTTCTTCCTCCAACAAAGCCCTTGAAACCAGACTTGATGAGCTCACTTCTTTAGTGAAACAGTTGGCAGTGGATAAAGTCCAAACGGCAAGGTTGTGTGGTATTTGTACTTCTACTGAACACCTGACCGATACATGTCCCATTCTGAAAGATGAGTCGGTCACTGATTTGCCTCAAGCATATGCACCCAATCTTTACAATCAAGGCAACAATCAGAGCAGGTACAACATTCCTGACCTTTCCACTAATAAGTACCACCCCAACTAGAGGAACCATCCAAACCTTCGGTATGGAAACTCATCCACACAACAACAGCTGATGTTGCCACCACAGAATTCTCCCCAAGTGACCACCTCTGCACCTTCCGGACCTTCACTAGAGGACCTTGTCAAGCAAATGGCTGCAAACAATCTCCATTTTCAGCAGCGAACGGATTCTAGTATTCATGCTTTGCAGACACAGATTGGACAGCTTGCCACTTCGATGAATGCCATGCAGCAAGCTCAAGGATCGAACCAACTACCTGCACAACCAGTGGTGAATCCCAATGTCTCAAATCCTAATGTGAGTGCTTATTACTTTGAGATCTGGAAAAGTTGCAGAACCAGCCCCTGAAAAAAATAAAAAAGATGTTGAGGTAACACCTGAACCTTCTGTTGTGGTTGAGGCTGAAAAGGAGTATGCGCCACCAATTACCTTCCCGCAAAGAGTGCTAAAAAATAAAAAGATTGATGAGGAATACAAAGAGAGAGAGAGATTCTGGATGTATTCAGAAAAGTGACAGTAAACATTCCACTCCTTGATGCGATTAAGCAGGTTCCAAAATATGCAAAGTTTCTGAAGGATTTGTGCACACACAAGAGGAGGTTGAAGGGCAATGAGAGAGTCAATTTGGGGCGAAATGTTTCAGCCCTCATTCAACCTAAGCCTGCGCCCGAAAAGGTTACCGTTTCAGTCCTCACTTAGGCAATGCCACAGAAATGCAAGGATCCGGGAACTTTTGCTATTCCATGTACCATTGGGGATAGTAAATTCGACAATTGCATGTTGGATTTAGGGGCCTCTATTAATGTCATGCCTACTTCTGTTTTCAACAATCTTGATCTTGGTCCTTTGGAGCATACAAGTCTTACTATTCAGTTGGCAAACAGGACCAATGCTGGCCCCATTGGAGTAGTAGAAGATGTGCTTGTTCAAGTCAATGACCTGATTTTCCCTGCTGATTTTTACATCCTGGACATGGCAGGGGAAACGAATTCAAGCAGATCACCCATCATTCTGGGCAGACCGTTCATGAAAACGGCGAAGACAAAGATTGATGTTGATGATGGAACCATGTCGATGGAATTTGGTGACATTGTTGCAAAATTCAACATTTTCGATGCTATGAAGCTTCCCTTGGAAGAGCATTTTGTTTTTCAAATAGAGTTGCTCTCTGAAATTGTTGATGACACTTATGATGATTTGGTTGCAGCTGCTGATTTTCCATCTATTTCTGGTTTTGATGATGTTTATTCATGTGTTGATTGTACTAACACTGACCCTTGTGCTGTTTGTGCTGAGATTGATGCTGCCTTGCAGGGTGACAGTGTAGGTGAAACTGTTTGTTCAGCTGAAGTTCTTGACAGCACGGCTGCCCCGAGCATACCATCTATTGAGCAGCAACCCTCCTTAGAGCTTAAGCCACTTCCTTCAAATCTGAAATATGCTTATTTAGAGAGGAATGAAAAACTTCCAGTTATAATTTCCTCTAACCTTGATTTTGACCAAGAAACTAAGCTCTTGCAGTTTTTGAAGAAGCATAAGAAGGCGATTGGGTGGACCTTGGGCAACATACCACGTATTAGCCCATCCAGGTGTATGCATAGGATTCTGTTGGAGGATGGGGCTAAAACAGTTAGTCAGCCCCAAAGGCGGCCGAATCGCTTGATCCTTGATGTTGTGAAGAAGGAGGTAACAAAACTCTTGCATGCGGGTATCATATATCCGATCTTTGACAGTAATTGGGTGAGTCTCGTGCAAGTTGTGCCTAAGAAATCTGGACTCACAATGGTAAAAAATGAAAGCAATGAACTTGTCCCCACTAGAGTTCAGAATAACTGGAGAGTTTGCATTGATTACAGGAGATTGAACCAGGCTACTAGAAAGGATCACTTTCCTTTGCCGTTCATCGACCAGATGCTTGAACGGTTAGCTGGTAAATCACACTATTGTTTTCTTTATGGTTTTTCAGGTTACTTCCAGATCCACATTGCACCAGAGGATCAAGAAAAGACAACCTTCACGTGCCCTTTCGGGACTTTTGCTTACAGGAGGATGCCATTTGGTCTTTGCAATGCTCCCGGCACATTCCAGAGATGCATGATTAGTATTTTCACTGAATATATTGATAATTGCATGAAGTGTTCATGGATGATTTCACTGTTTATGGTTCCTCATTTGATGCATGCTTGCATAGTTTGAATCTGGTTTTGGAGAGATGCATTGAGACTGACCTTGTTTTAAATTATGAAAAATGCCATTTTATGGTTGAACAGGGGATTGTTCTGGTGCATATTATTTCTGAAAAGGGTATTTCAGTAGATCCTGCTAAGATTGAGGTGATTTCTACACTGCCTTACCCATCCTGCATTCGCTAGATTCACTCTTTTCTTGGTCATGCAGGTTTTTACAGGCGCTTCATAAAGGATTTCAACAAGATAGCTCTCCCTCTATCAAACTTGTTGAAGAATGATGCCATTTTCAACTTTGATGACAACTGCAAAAAGGCGTTTGATTTCTTGAAGAAGGCATTAACCTCTACCCCCATCATCCAGCCTCCTGACTGGACACTCCCTTTTGAGATTATGTGTGATGCCTCTAACTATGCAGTGGGGGCGGTCCTTGCACAAAGGGTGGGCAAGGCTGCCCATGTGATTTACTATGCTTCTAGAACTTTAGATACTGCACAGGCTAATTACACCACTACTGAAAAGGAACTTCTAGCTATTGTTTTTGCTCTTGATAAATTCAGATCATATTTGCTAGGTTCCAAGGTTGTTGTTTTCACTGACCATGCAGCTTTGAAGTACTTTTTGAAGAAACTAGAAGCAAAACCGAGATTGATTCGGTGGATGTTGTTGCTCCAAGAGTTTAGTGTGGAGATTAAAGATAAAAGTGGAGCTGAGAATTTAGTGACTGATCACTTGAGCAGAATAGAGAGGGATGAAGATCCTTCCCCTATTCAGGATGACTTTCCTGATGAGCAGCTTTTACAGTTACATGGGGTAACTCCTTGGTTTGCTGATATTGTTAATTATCTTGTTGCTAGTGTTTTTCCGACAGGTGCAACTAGGTCACAAATTCACAAGCTCAAGAGTGATGCCAAATATTATGTTTGGGATGATCCATATCTTTGGAAATTTGGCAGTGATCAGGTAATTAGGAGATGTGTCCCCGACTATGAGATTGAGTCTATTCTGCCTTTTTCTCATGCTTCTCAAGTAGGGGGACACTTTGGGCCACAAAGGACTGCAAGAAAAATCCTATATTCAGGTTTTTATTGGCCCACCATTTTTAAGGATGCTTATGAGGTTTACCGCACTTGTAAAGAGTGTCAGACAGCAGGTACAGCCATCACTCGTAAGAGTGAAATGCCTCAGCAACCTATGCTTTTCTGTGAGGTGTTTGATGTGTGGGGAATTGACTTTATGGGTCCCTTCCCTGCATATTTTAGTTTTCTCTACATTTTACTTGTTGTTGATTATGTTTCAAAGTGGGTGGAAGTTGTCCCCACTAGGACTAATGATTCTAGAGTTGTTGCAAATTTTGTCAGGTCCAATATTTTCTGCAGGTTCGGAATACCTCGGGCTATCATAAGTGACCAATGCGCTCATTTCTGCAACCGCACCATGGAAGCTTTACTCCGGAAGTATGGAATTGTGCACAGGGTCTCCACTGCATATCATCCCTAAACTAATGGGCAAGCTGAGATCTCAAACAGAGAAATCAAACAGATCTTGGAGAAAGTGGTGCAGCCAAATAGGAAGGACTGGAGCCGCCGTCTAGAAGACGCACTTTGGGCTCAAAAAACAGCCTTCAAGACACCAATAGGGATGTCTCCCTATAGACTTGTGTTCGGTAAGGCATGCCATCTTCCTGTAGAGATTGAGCACCGAGCTTATTGGGCGGTCAGAAGCTGTAATTTGGAAATGCAAAAAGTAGGCATTGAAAGGAAACTCCAATTACAGCAGCTTGAAGATATTAGGTTAGAAGCCTATGAAAGCTCCCGAATTTACAAAGAGAAAACTAAGCACTTCCATGATAGGATGATTTCTAGGAAGGAATTCTCCATGGGCCAACAGGTTTTATTGTTTAACTCCCGCTTAAAAGTGATGGCTGAGAAACTTCAATCCAAGTGGATTGGCCCATTTGTTGTTACTAATGTTTTCCCTCATGGTGCAGTAGAAATAAAAAGTGCAGGTAGCAACAAGGTTTTTAAAGTTAATGGGCAGCGCTTGAAGCTATTCCATGAGAGCGCAGTGCCTGAAGATGCAACTGTTGAAGAGCTCTCCTTGGGAGAGCCCACCTACACTACAACTTGATCAGGGAGCACCTCCTCCTTTCTCTCACTCTTATTTTATATTTGTGTTCTTTCATTGAGGACAATGTATGTCTTAAGTGTGGGGGAGGGAACCAATTGTTTTGTTTTTGTTTTGTTTTCCTTGTTTGTGTTGCTTTGAGTCGTATGTGTGTTGAGTCTTGTGTCGGTGAGCTTGTTGGATTCTAATCAAATTTTGCATAGATGGATTGCATGATATGTGTTGACTGTTGGTGATTTCCCCCTAGGTTTTGAAAATTGAAAATTGATCCCCATGTGAAAAATTGAAAATTAAACTTTGAGATATTCTATTGTGATTGCATGATTTATGATAAGTTTGGGGTGAAGGGATGCACACACTAGGGATTGAATCTCGGTCAAACAATTTGCAAAAAAATGTCCAGGTGAGGATTTGAGCCTCCAACATGTTTTCAATTGTGTGAATCACTTTTAAGTTGCACTTTCCCAAATTTGCTTGAATCTCGTCATGGTTTGCATGCTTATGTGGTTGCATCAAATGATTTAGGCAATTTTCTTTGAAATAACTACTTGGCCTAAAGGAACCATCCCTAATGCATGTTCCCTAGTTAGCCACATTGAGCCTAATAAGCCTATTGTTTCTTGATGACCTTATGTTATAAGCCAAAAATCTGGAAAAACCATGTTAACCCAATCTTAGGATTAGGAGAGCATGGAAGCTTAGCAAGACAAGGGTTGCAAAAAAGTAAGTTTGGGGTGGCTACAAGGTTCGATATGTCATTCTGGGTTGAGAAAAATAAAAATAAAGGTTGGAGCCAAAGGCAAAAAGGAAAAATAAAATAAAAAGAAGGAAAAGCACAAAAATGTCAAAAAAAAGGGGTATTTGAAGAAAAAGGCTGTAGTCACCCAAAGCAAAAAGAGAACTGGAAAAAGGAATCTGAGTGGAAGTTCAATGTGTCAAAATGCCCATGCTCTTTAGTACCTTTGAATATCCTACCTTTAGCCAGGCCCCATTACAACCTTTAAAAGACCTTTTGATGTTGCATGCATGTTTTCGTGGGAACTTTGTGTGAGGAAGGCAATTGTTTGAAATTGGTGATCTCCCTTGCGTGTGTAACTTGGATCCCTTGCTCAGATTACTGATTGCATGAATGATGGAATTCTCAATTGTTTAAAGTAAATGAATGTGGGGATTACATTGTTGCAAAGGGGGAAAGCATTGAAGAAAAATTGTTTTGATAAAATTGCATGAAATTTGTGCGAAATTGGTTGAATCCTTTAAGCTTGCCAAGTTTGAGTCTTTTTGAGTTTTAGTTTTCTTGGGGACAAGCAAAGTTTAAGTTTGGGGTATTTTGATAAGCCTCTGGCTCGACTAGTTTTATAACTAGTAAGACCATGACTTTTGCACTAATTACTTGAGTTTAATCTCGTTTTCACCCAAATTTAGATTTAATTGTCCTCAAGCAACATTTTGAGTTTCTTAAGTAGTTTAGGACATTTTAGTTAATTTTGAGTCAAATAAAGCATTCACTGCTATTTCATGTTTTCAGGTTAATAAGAAGGGCAAAAAGGGAAGGACTCTTGAAGCAGAAGTCATCACGGCCAGGCCGTGACACTGGTCACGACCGTGATGAGCCACCCATGAAGATCAGAGAGCATCACGGCCCAACCGTGATGACCATCACGGGCGTGATGAGAAGACCCTGGAAGTCAGATAGCATCACGGCCCAGCCGTGATACCCATCACAGGTGTGATGAGAGAACCTTGAAGAACAGAATTTATCACGGCCTAGCTGTGATGGAGGTCATGGCCGTGACAGATCAGCACCCAAAGTCAGAAAGCATCACGGCCTAGCCGTGATTGGCATCACGGCCGTGAGGGACTAGAGTTTGAATGCGCGCCCTTGGCAGAATGTGTCACGGTCAGGCCGTGATGGCCATCACGGCCGTGTCGCGAATCCTGATTATAAAAAGGACCAGGGCAGACGCAAATGACATCCAATTTTCACTGTTTACAATACTTTTCAAGGGTTTGTATCATGTTTTGATGGAGAACTAATCACCAGGGATTAGTCTGCTGTAATCGGTTTCCGCCGACACTTGAGGTTCCATAATTCCCAATAAATTTGCTTTGCTTGTCTTTTTCAATACTATGTTGTATGCCTTGTTTGCTTAATTCGAGTTGTATAGGATAAGTATTGATTTATTTCGATGATTCCATGCTTCTATACCTTGATCGCGTTTACTTAATTCGCGTGTGTTGATCGTGTTTGCTTAATTCACGAGCGCTTCATTCCGTTTGCTTAATTCGGAAATAGGAACATGTATCTCGTAGTGTCGATTGCGCTTGTCTAGTTGCCGCTACAATCAAAAAAGGATTAGAATCCGCTTAGGGCTTGGAATTTATGTGAATCGATGATAGTTGGGAAACCGAAACAACAGACTAATCGTTTCGACTTATTGATAATCAATTAATCGCACTATTTATCTTAATTAATTTTTCTCTCGCTGAATCTAACCCCCCCCCCCCCCCCCCCCAAATTGATTCCTAGGTTAATCACAATCCAAGAGTCCTTGAGATACGATACTCGAGTTGTCGTGCCCTAACTGCAGTTTTTAAAACCACTCGTTCTTTTTGACCCGTGTGCGACAGCGGATCACTCACTCTCTTTTTTGCTTAATTTTTTATCTCTCCAAGGACATCGTTCCTAGCGAGTGGAGTAGGTCGAATCTGACTCCGCCATCGTTCCTAGCGAGTGGAGGAGGTCGAATCTGACTCCGCCTTATGCTTGCTTCATTTCAAAATAACGTCTTCGTTCTAGACCAAAAGCTTTGTCTTCACGAGCTCCCTACCACATTCTTCCTCGCCTGAGAACACAGAGGGAGAAAGGAATTCCGAGATGGCGGCAAGAATGTTACAGAGTCGGAGTCGCGTTTGAGCAGAGGAGATGTGCGCTTCTGTGTTTGTTGCAGATCGAGAAATTTCTGTTGTAGGTGGTGGCGGCGGGTGCACGACAGCTTGGTTTACGGCCGGTGCCAATGAGACAAGGAATTCTACTGCGACGTAGCGTTGCTGGGCACGTCGAGGTAGATCTGAACATAACGGAACTGGTTAACGTACGGTGGATCTTGGATGTTGATGGCGATGACGGTACGATCGCGAGCAACGGTAGAGAAAACCAACGGTCTGGCATCGTGCTCGTGTTATTGAGATGGTGCCTCTCTCGCAAATCTAGTATGCAGGGTGCCGTGAAGCTTGCGATATCGGCGGTGATTGAATGAGTGGTTCAAGGCAAAGTTTTATCTAGCCCCATGGTGGGCGCCAAATGTTCCTGCCGAGATCTGAGTTGCCGGAATCTCGCCGTAGAACATTCGACCAAGAGTGAACACAGGGGTTGTTTTATATTATGGCTTGACAGAATATTGTATTCTGGTCCTACGTATCCCAATGGGAATCAAAGCCAGACGTATTTCTTGTTTCAACCATTGGTCATACAGTGATATCAATCCCCTAATCTTGTATCTGATGAATACCAGCAAGCAAGGACTCTCTTTTGGGTTCTCCTCCTTTTATAATAGGATCCCCATATCTTTAAGAGATCTGCATTTATCTCCTTTTATCTCTTAAATCTTCTTTGAGATATGATTTCCTTAATTTGAGGGATTTTATCTCTTCTAACCGGATAAGGTTATTTGAGATAATATCAGGATCATTAAAGACAATATCAATATCTTATCTTTCCCACCTTTATTGGATCGGGTATCCAAGCTCGGTGGTCGGGTTTTACTCCTTGGCCAGTACAGTTTTCATGGTTGGTTCTAAACCTATATGCCTTTGGGGTTTTCTTGCTTCTCATCCTTATTCTCCTTCCCATCCTTCTTCTTCTATGAATCCCCTTTCTCAATGTAGAACTTTTACTCAGGCATTGAGAAATTCTTTGGATGTCTCTTTATCACAACTTCCACATCCATGTATCAATGATGATACCGTGTCCATCAAGATATCGGAAAAAGCATATCACAAAGGCATTGATGGTTGCAAGATGAATCTCCATGGGCGATTGCTTTTGTCTAAATTGGATAAGACTATGAAGTTAAATGATATGCGTGAAAAACAAACCGCTCTTTTGAAGTCAATTGGCTAGTGGAGAATGACTTCTCTTGGCAAAGGATACTTTGAATTTAACTTCTCAACTCGGGAAGATTTAAAGAGTGTGTGGTCTGTTGGAACTTGGAGTTTGAAGCTAGGTTTAATAAGACCCTCACAATGGACCGCTAACTTTAATCCCATAATCCAAAAGCAGACACACTAACAATGCTGGATTCAGATCTATGACTTGCCTCAAGAATATTGGAAGCCAATAATTGTCTTTGAGATTTCTTCTGGTATTGGAACTCCTATATCCATTGATGAGATGACTCGTAAAAGACTTTATGGCCATTATGCGAGGATTTTTGTGGATCTTGATCTAACGATGAATCTGCCTAATGAAATTATGGTTGAAAGGGAAAATTTTATTTTTTATGTGAGAATTAAATATGAAAAATTGCCATACTTATGTGGCTTCTTTTAGTCAATTGGACATTCCATTGATCAATGTAACAAGAAAGAAGGTAAATTGGTTTCCAAGAATCAATCTTTGCCTAAGAAAGGCAATGTTTCAGTTGCTCAAACTTAGGTTCCTAAAACAATCAGGCATGTTAGTAATGAAGTGGATGATGCCAAGCAAGATTCTGCTGCGATGGCAATGGAAGCAGGTGCTGACTCGGGGAATAAGGATGGATCTCTTCTTATGGATCAAGAAGATGGCACTAATTTATGCTCTGATGGTAACAGAGTTGATAATATGTCCCAAATGGTAACACAACAGATGCGGATAATCATATCACTGATGACAACAAAGAAGGGGAGCATGTGCTTGATGATGTTGTTATGATAGAGAAGACAACTATAAACACGAGAAGGGGGTTGAATTGTGTTTATCAGATTTTAGAACAAAGTTGAAAAATTTTCGCACTCAGAAGCTAAGTTCAGACCAGTGTTTTCACAAGGCACAGACAGGTCACCTGTCTGATCAGTTTTTCACAGAAAATCACACAAACATGCAAGAGTAAAAATTGATTGAAATTTACTCTTAAACACCTTTAGTTAGTTGATAAATGAAAATAATCAAAGAAGCTAAAGAGAAAGTGATAGAGAGATTTAACACAACTATTTATCCTGGTTCACCCTTTAACAACTAGGGCTACGTCTAGTCCTTGGCAGCACCAAGTTTTCTCCACTATAACTAATCAGGTTACAGACTCTAACTATTCTTTGCACACCTAGCTTCTCCCGGCTCCAAGATAAGTATTCTTTGCTCACCTAGCCTATTCAGGCTCACTCAAGTTGTTTTGAGAAAAGATTGTAATAAATACAATTTACAAGTATTTCACTAACAATCAGAAGAGTGAATTAAGTGTGAAGTATAGAAAGACTACGTAATAACTTCAAATGATTGAAGAATACAGATTGAAAGAATGAAGGATTGATTGCTCAGAGTAATGGCTCTTTAATGTTGTGTATTTTCTAACTTCATCATCAATGGCTTCTGTATTTATAGGCTCCAATCATTTAGAATCCGTTAGAGACATTCCTTCAAGTTTTGGCTTCAAGCTGAACGCCATTAAATGTAATAGAGTCATTAGGGGAAGCCATTATTACAATAGGAACATTGATTGTACTATAACACATAAGTCCAGCGCTTTAAGCTTGGTGCAGTAGCCAAACCAGACTTGTGCAGGTTGCTTTTGTACTTTCCTGAACACATTTCCCTTTTCGTGAAACTCCCAATTGTACTAGGAATAAAGCATACTAGAAGCACTCCGCTTCTGATTTCCTAGGTTGCTTTTGAGTTTTGACCTTCTAACTTTCTTGATATGTGTGAGAGAGAAAGCATCGGTGACTTCTGCTTGAAGGGACAGCCCATAAAGGCTTCTTTGTCCTTGTGTTCCTTATCGAAAGACCATAGACAAGTGAGAGCTTCAAACAGACAGGTTGAATCCTTAATGCAGATAGTCAACAATCCAGTCAGCAGACAGGTTGACTCTCACTCATAAGACATAATCTTCATGACAGATTAAGAGTGTCTATGGGCAGACAGGTTTAAAAGAACCTTTCATATAGTATTATGCACACTAGATAGGCAGATCAGCAACCAATATGAAGTTCAATTAAATCATTAACAAATGTTTAGTTTTCATCAAAACTTACGGCAAAAGTACATCAGACATTTAGAGACTTAACAATCTCCTCCTTTTTGATGATGACAAACATTAGATGATTTAATTAACTTTTAGAAAATATCAACAAATAAGACAAAACATATTCAGACAGGTTGAAACTTTCTTAAACATATAAGGTTGTGCAGACAGGTGCACTTAGGTTCAGTTCATTTCATAAAAACTTAGAGCAGAAAGCACAAAGCACATTATCAGAGCAATATATCAGAGCAGCCTGCATTAACTTAGATTTTACACCACTTAAGAAGAGTTAAGCAGATATGCAGCCAGGTTCAATTAAGCATTTATGCAGCCAAGACAAGTTCGATTTTATTTACTGATATCATCTTAAGTCTCTACTTTCTCTACTTTCTCCCCCTTTTGTCATCAACAAAAAAGGAAGACATAAACAGAAAGACAAAACAGTAAAGAAAATAATTTTCATTCATCATTAGCTTGTACAAGGCAAGGTTTACAAAAGCTACTAGGGCTGATTTAAAAGCAAAAACAAAGATCCTACTTTAGCTTCTAAAGCAAGCCTAGCACACCTTTCTTCTTCCAGTTGCCTTCTGGTGTCTTCTAGCAAAGCTTGCAGCTGATTGAAGCAGTTGATATCCACAAACTCAGGAGTGGAGACTTGTAGAGACAAGGCAGAAGATAGATCGGACTGGTCTGAATGTCAGGGTAAGGCTAGCACAGGGGGTGCTTTAGGAACAGAGAAAGGGGCAGAGATAGGAGGAAATAAGCATTATTGGATAGTTTTGTAGTAAAAGAAGGGTAGAAAGACAACTTTGAATAAAGGTTTGATTCTGACAAATTCAGTCTTAGGAAAAGAACAAATAGCATAAAGTCTTTCAAGAAGGGAAAGACGGGTGATTCTAATTTTCTCAGGAGGGGGAAGAGGTGTGGCATCAAGAACATAGGGGGTAGGGGTTGCAAAGAGTCTATGTAAGAAAAGAAAGATGAAGAACCGGTGATAAGCATGAAGAAATACCTAGAGGGAGAGGATAAGATAACAACAGAGGCAGGATAATGACTTCCAGCCAAAATTCTAATGAAAACTATAATAGGAGGTTAACAGAATATTTCCCTACAAGGCTTTAGAACATGAAGTGGAGGTGGAGGAATGACAGACAGGTTAGAAAAACTAGCAATCATAAGGAATTGCGAGTCAAAAACAAACAGACTTGATGATATGCCAGTTTGTTCCTTAGGATTTTCATCCCTATCTATGAACCACATAATACTGACACATATCAGAAACAACATCATAAGAAGATGCTTAGGTTTTGTGAGAAGAGACGGGTGAAGAGGGTGGAGACACACGGGCAAGGGGTTCAATTTGAATACAGTTCTCAATTCATATTTGTAATTTTAAATTCAATTTGGTGAAAAAACATTGACCAATTTGGTCCAATATTCGGTCAAAATCTCGGTGCCTTGCTACTGTATAGTTGAACTACTTCTACAACTTAATTGTATGAATCATCAACACATAACTTCGCAAAAAAACATTCTACCTAGATTTTGGTATCCTCCTTGAATCAAAGCGGTAAGGGAGTACGTGTTTATGTCAAGAATGATTGGTCAACGATATTTTCTGTAAATTCATCGTAAATACTGATACAATGACATTGGTGTTCATGATCTCATCTACCAAGTTGAGTACGGGTTTTGGTTGGTTTATGCCTAACATTTGGGGAACTACATTGTTTTTCTGTGGCATGACATGTGATGAGATCATGAACATCAAGGTCATCGTCTCTGGATGTAGGATGAACTTGCAGAAAAAGATCATCGCCTAAGTCATTCTTAACATGCACATGAACTTTGTTAACAACCACAAGAGAGGCAAAAGTAGGGGAAACAAGAAGATATGGTTCCCGACCGAACCATTATCATTTTTTCAAAGTGAAAACAATAAGCTTTGGCAAATTATTGAATATTTCAAAGCAATGACTATATCATCGCCTATTTCTATAATGAATATAAAAATAGACTTGATAATGGGTAATGATATTTTAAGTATTTCAATTAAGAGGATTTTAACTAAATTTAAATATTTCTTTTTATAAATGAAGCTATTTAGTAATTTTATTATTCCATAGAAATTTAGGATTGATATTTTAAAATTGGAAGAGTAAAAGATTAAATATTCAATAAAAAGGTAAAAATAAATAAATTTTAAAATAATTTAACATGTTAATCTTTAAATAATTAGAAGAATTATTAAAATGATTCATTGGGATGATATCTCTTAATGTTCATTCCAACTATTAGTTCATTCCATATCTAAAATGTGATATGGTAATTAATTGTGGTGCTCATTTCAAACCAAATCTGATTTAATTACTTGAACTATTATTTTTTTAAAGTGGCTAAAATACGTTCTTTTAATGTTTTAAAACTTTAATCGATTGTATTTTCCTGGGATGTTCATCATAGACAAGTTCTTCTTGTCTATGGGGAAAGCCATATCCACAAAGCTTACATCTCCAGGAACAAACTACTTGTTCCTAAAGAGTTTTGTCAGCAGCATTGCATTGGGAAATGTCTGCATGTTGGTCCACTTGACCATGGACTCCAGATGGTTGAAGATGAGATCATTGATATCCACCTTGATCTTGTGAATCAGTTGATACAGAACAAATATGTCCATCTTAGTCACATTGTCTCTTGAGCCTTTCCTTGGCAAGACACATTCCAGCAGCAGCTTGTGCATGAACCTACACTTTAGAACCATACTGAAAGGCTTCATGTTGGTAGGGTTTAGAACACCATACAGAGCAATATTTATGTTGGCAGTCCCAACCTCATCTTCCCACTTAAGACCTAAACCCAGCTCCTAGCCTGGGGCAGTTAGTGACAATCTCTAGAGAGCAGACCAAGAAGGTCGTGTCAAGCAAGCGAGTATGAATTGTCTTGGTTCCATCAACTGGGTTTGTGAGAACAATAGCACTGGTCCAGAAGTATCTGACCATTTTAGGATGAACCAGCTCCTTGATGCCAAAGAAGGGGTCCACCTGGAGTATTCCAACTCCCCGGTAACATCCATTCCCCATTTCTTCATTTGTTGAAGATCTACCACCTTTCCAGCCATAATTTTCTTGACATCAGCAACTCTCAATTTTTATTTAGCGGTAATATCTTCAGAGGTGAGATGTTTCTTGGGTGCAATTGAAAGAGATGAAGTATAATTTAGGGTTTGAAAGATTTTAGGGTTTTGAAATGAACAGATATAAAACACGAGAAGGAGGGTTGGATTGTGTTTTGGTTAACTTTTTGCAAAGACTGAAACTTTAGATAAGAGACACAAAGATGCGTCTGATGAAACAGAAAACTTTTCACTTTTCAACCAAGTTAGCACAGTTAATATAAAGAAAACTGAAAAGATTAAATTAGAGAAAGGAGACACAAAGATTTATAATGTTCACCCCAAACCTTGGGCTACGTCCAGTCCTTGGTTTCACCAAGTATTATCACTATAATTGATCAGGTTACAGAAGGTATTGTTTGCACACCTAGCCTCCGCAGGCTCAAACAAGTATTGTTTTCACACCTAGCCTCTCCAGGCTCAAACAAGTATTCTTTCAGCAAGTCTCTCCAGGCGCTACAAATGGTAAGAGATTAATTAAGCAACATCTTTACAGATTGCGACCTTGCATATCTACCAAATAACACTCAGAGTGAATAGTTATTTTAAGGTAGGTAAGATCGTAATAAAGACTTCTCAATAGATACAAATGATTGAGCAGAGAAGTTTTCTAAGAAGAACTTAAGAGAGTTTTCTTAAGTTTTCTAAGAAGAACTTAAGAAGAACTGTCATGTACATGATTAGCTTCAAATCATTAAATGGTATTAAATAAATAATTGCCATTTTAACAAAAACTGTTGAGTTCAAATAATTATGACTCAGCAGGGTCAGACAGGTATCATAGACATGTTAGATAAAAGACATAAGACAAGTTAAACATGTGATATCAGACATGTCATTCAACAATACAATGTATGTTCAGATTGTCTCTAATGTAAATAAACCTATCTTCAGCTAAGGGTTTTGTGAAAATATCAGCTCATTGATTTTCAGTTTTAACAAACTTAATATCAAAGATACCTTTTTGAACATAATCTGTTACCAAATGGCTTCAATCTCGAGGGGGGGGGTGAATTGAGATCTTAAATTTTTTTCCCGTTTTTGTGACCTAGACTAATTTTTGAGAAATTGTAAATGAGTAAAAGAAGAGGAAATCACACAACCAATTTATATTGGTTCAATAACTCCCTTGAGTGACCTACATCCAGTCCCCACAATACATTTGTGAGTATTTTCCACTAAATCAAATTCAAGATTTACAATATTTGAGCACTCTTCACTTGGGATTCCCCACCCTTGTGCAAGAGCCTCTAAATCAAACCAAGGGATACCTCACCTTTGTTACAATCACAAACTAGAGAGATTCCTCACTCTCTTTAACCAACAAAATCAAGCATAGATTATTACAAAGAAGAATACCTCAAAAGGTTGAAGAATACAAGTTGAAGCAATATGACTTTTGTGTAGGATTAGCATAAATCTTGATTTCAAGAGTGAAAGATTGAATCTTGAGGTTAAAGATGATGTTCAAGTGTTCTAAGAGTGAAAACCTAGGGTCTTTCGGGCTGCTACAGAGTATATATAGTGGGGTTTCAAAATATAGCCGTTTTGCACAGTTGTCATGCATTTTCTGTACCAGAAATCACTTTTTCGTGACTGGTAATCGATTACAAATGTACTGGTAATCGATTACGAGCTGTCAGTTTGAAATATTGAGCTTTCCAGAAAGCTGGTAATCGATTACGGGAGTTTGGTAATCGATTACCACTGATAATTTTAAATATTGATTTTTCCAGAAAATGGTAATAGATTAAAGGAATTCTGGTAATTCAATTATGAGCTATTCTTTTAACATAAAAATGATATTTTTCAATCTAAAGAACATTCTAACACTTATCAAAAACATTTTTACAATTCTTTGAAAAACCTTAAGCCCATTTTCTATTTTAAAAACAATTTCTAATTAATTCAATTTTAATAGCCAATCCTACACTTGAATCTTACAAATACTCCTAAGAACAAACTTAAGCTATATACCCTTGAAGTTCTTCTCTTGGTCTTGGATGATCTTGCCTTGATCTTGAACTTTCATTATCTCAATCAATTGTTTTACTTTTGTTGCTCATCATCAAAATTAATTTCCTAAAAGTACATTGCATCCACATTCTCCCCCTTTTTGACGATGACAAAACAATATTAAGATTTTTGAAACAACGTAGGTGGGAGGTTAGTCACAAACATCATATAAAATATAATCAGAGTTGTAAGCGCATATGAGTGGCATGAAGCATAAAAACTCCCCCTTACTAAGTTCATATATCAACGGGGTTTAGAAAATATATTTAACATTTATAGCTCCCCCTTACTTAGTGCCATATAATGAGGATATGAAAAAAATGATTTCAATGACACAAGAAAAGCCATTTAATTCACTTTGCATTCAACGAATATCTTACATTCAAGTACATCGAGCAAATGGCATGACTTTATCTATTTTCCAATCATTCAAATGAATTTATTCATCCATATCAATTTTCTAAACTTTCAAAGGTTATGCATTCATGTCCAGTCAAGCATATAATTCACCCAATTCAATTCTTCAAGCATATTTCATCCAAATTCAAACTTTCCACACACATGGATATTTATCAAAAATAATTTCATTATCATCCACTTATTTGTACAACAATATTGCATTCCAATGCATCATTCATTAGAAAATTTATCAAGCATCTAAATATCAATTGTCCAACAATATCAATTATCCAAGCATATAGATATTCATCCATTCTACCAAATATACAAAAATAACAATCCAATTGCATTTGCATATCTCTCCCCGTTTTTGTCATTATCAAAAGAAATACACATTCAAGCATGACATCTATAACATCTTGAAATTGCCATCATTCATCCATAAAAACCAAAGGCACCCACATTGGCATCCACCCAAAAGTTAAAAGCATGGGCATAAGCCAAACATATAAGTCAAGACCAAAATGAGGTATCCAAGCAAAGTGACATCTAAGCAAAGTGACATGTCCATCATACATCCAAAAGCACCAGGTCTACAGAATTAAACTACTCAACCATAGAAAGTCTTAAGGCATAGCAAAATAAGATTACAGACCAAGTTCATGTGGTAGCAACCAAATGACATAAAGTGAAAAACATAGAAAGCATGATAAGCAGGCTATCAATCAAAGAAGTCATCCCCAGGGGCAGCGGGCATGGCATCAGGAGCTACAAAATCAGCATGAGAAGAACTGCCAAGATGCCATCGAAGGTTGGTCCGAAGGTCAGTAAGACCTATCTCAACGGCAATAAGACTTGTGTCCATGGTATCGAGGCGCTGTCCAAGACCTGTGCCCATCTCCCTCATTTCCACACGCATCCCCTGCAGCTCAGTGAGTACCCTCTCCAACGGTCAACACTCGAGGAAGTTGCAGCTTCATTCCCGCTTACATCCCTATCGGCACTTTGTCTCCCTCTTGCATGCCTGACTTGTTTCCTCCATATGTCTCTATCATGAGCTTCCTTAAGTCTCCGTTCCAAATCTTCAATCAACATGTTTGGGGTCCATTCTTCATTGGAGACTGAACCCAGGTTGGAATAGACCCAAACACCAACATCTTGCAGCATTGACATCTGGTTGATAGACCCAGCAGTGAATAGAGTATGAGATTTTGCAGTTGGAATCTTGACCTCTCCCTTCAATGGAACATTGAAGTATTCCAAAATTTTGGTGACATGTAAGGCATAGGGAAGGTTGCACCCATTCTTTCTTTGGGCTTCATACATATGATAAGCAGTAAGATGTGCCCAATTGACTAGCCATTGGGTTTTGATAATCCACATTAGCAAGATTTGATCTTGGTTCACCTGTGCATAATTCCCATATTTAGGAATAAGAAGATGTACAATACTATAGTGGATCAATCGGTTTTGGACAGTGAGTGACTGAGCTAAGACACGCTTGTGGAAATCAGCATCTAAGTGCTTGAAACTTTCAAGGGCTCTATCAGAGTTGAATTCGGTCCAATGCTCTGGAGGTCGAAACCCAAGACAAATGTCACCATTAGTGGGCAACCCGACAATGTTTCCAAAAAGTTCTAGGGTCATCTCCATCTTGACCCCTTTGACTTCTGAACTAACAGACCATCATCTTCCTTAAATTTCAAGTTTGCATAGAAGGCTTTGACAGGTTCCTCATAGCAAGGTCCCCTGAATTTCATAAAGACAATAAGGTTTAAGGCTGCTAGTTTGTCTAAGAAATGAAACCCCGTTTGTTCACAAAACCAATCATAATCTAAAACCATGGGCTTGTCTATATCCCTAGTAGCAAAATTTGCTCTGAAGTTTTGGTACTGGATATTTGAGGCAAAGTATTTACCACTTAGAGAAACTGCCCGAGGTGCTGACGTTTGAACTTGTTCTTGTGATGACTCAAATGATTGTCCTTGCTCAAGTGGCTTCAACCTTTTGTTTTGTGGTTTGGAAAAACCATAAGACTTCTGATTTGGCATGATTAGTATGTGGGTGGTTGATGACTATGACCAAAACAGAGAAGTGAAGTGTGAAGGAGATGAAAGAGGCACGGTTTTGTGGGGATCTGAGTGGGAACGAGATGGTGGTCGCGGTTTTGAAGTGTGGGTGAAGGTGGAAGTAAAAAAAATGGAGACTTGATGGTGGAGGAGGATGGAGGCACGGTTTGGGTATGTGGGTGGTGATGGGAGTGGAGAAAAATGGAGTTTTGGTTTGTGGGTGATGACAATAATGAATGAATGTGAAGGTTTTGTAGAGTGGGTGTTGATGGAGGTTGATGAAAATGGAGGTTTGAAGGTGGAGAAGGTGAGGGAATCGTGATTTTGGGAGAGAGGAAGAGGAGGGAGGTGCGACTGCTATGTGAGAGAGCGGGGATCAGTTTGCGCAGAAGAACCCTAGATTCTTTTATGCCAGTGCTTTGTAATCGATTACGAGGTCCCTGGTAATCGATTACCAGGTCTCAGATTTTTTATTCTGTACACTGAATGCACGTAATCGATTACATGGTACTGGTAATCGAGTACCATGTTTATCGTTTTCAGTTCCTGCACAGCTGAATGCAAGTAATCAATTATAGGCATACAGGTAATCGATTACAGTGTGTCTGTTTCTCAGTTTTAAGTGCTCAGAGGTATATTAATCGATTATATGCTGCTAAATAATCAATAATGTTCATGGAACTTCCAGAAAACACAGTTTTTCACCTAATGTTGATGCTATAATTCTTAGCAACTCAGTTTATCTCTTGAAGTTTGATTTCAAACAAGATTTTTTGTAGCATTTTATCATGACAACCAAGCCAAACATCAATCATAAACCACAATCTGAATCATTTTCAAACAAACAAACAAATCAATTTCACTCAATCAATGCAAGATTGGTCAATTATTCCAAGCTCCCTTCTAATATAGAAAAAGCTTTCTTTTTGTAAGGGTTTGGTGAAAATGTCCGCTAATTGCTTAGATGATTCAACAAACTCAAGCACACAATCACCTTTTAAAACATGATCTCTAATAAAATGGTGCCTGATTTCTATGTGCTTAGTCCAAGAGTGTTGAATTGGGTTCTTAGTGAGGTTGATTGCACTAGTATTGTTAATTGGAATGTGATCAAGAACTACTCCATAATATAGAAGTTGTTGCTTCATCCATAGGATTTCAGCACAACAATTCCCTGCTATAACATATTCTGCTTCAACAGTTGACAATGCCACACTAACTTGTTTCTTGCTATGCCAAGATACTAATGCATTTCCTAACAAGTGGCATGTCCCACTAGTGCTTTTCCTATCCAATTTGCATCTGGTAAAATCGGAGTCGGAATAACCAACCAAACTACAAGTGGCTCCCTTGGGGTACCACAAACCCACATTTTGTGTTCCTATTAGGTATCTCATTATTCTTTTTACTGCAGCTAAGTGTGATTCTTTCGGATTAGCTTGATATCTAGCACACATACATACACTAAACATGATATCCGGTATACTTGCAGTTAAATAAAGGAGTGAGCCAATCATACCTCTATATTTGCTTAATTCTATGGGTTTACCTCCTTCATCTTTGTCAAGATAGCATGAAGTGCTCATTGGGGTGGCCAATTCCTTTTTCTTATCCATGTCAAAGCGTTTGAGCAACTCCTTGCAATATTTAGACTGGTTGATGCTCTTGTTTGCTTGATTTGCAACCCAGGAAAGAAATTGAGCTCACCCATCATGGACATCTCAAATTCATTCTGCATAATATTAGTAAACTCCTTGCAAAGCAAGTCATTAGTAGCACCGAATATTATGTCATCTACATAAATTTGAATAAGCATATCATCTTTTGAGGTTTTGATAAAAAGAGTTGTGTCAACTTTGCCTCTTTCAAAACCTTGATTTAGTAAGAACTTGATTAGTCTCTCATACCAAGATCTAGGAGCTTGTTTCAACCCAAATAGTGCCTTTTTAAGTTTATAAACATGATTAGGCTTTTCATAACTTTCAAATCCGGGTGGTCAACATAAACTTCTTCTTGGATAAAACCATTTAGGAAAGCACTTTTAACATCCATTTGGTAAAGTTTGAAATCCATGATAGATGCAAATTCAAGCAACATGTGAATAGCTTCTAATCTAGCTACGGGTGCATAGTTTTCCTCATGATCAATTCCTTCCTCTTGGTTGTATCCCTTAGCTAATAGTCTAGCCTTGTTTCTAACAATTATTCCAGTTTCATATAATTTATTTATAAATACCCATTTAGTTCCTATGATTTGTTGGCTTCTAGGCTTAGAGACAAGTTCCCAAATATCATTTCTTTCAAATTGGTTTAATTCCTCTTGCATAGCAATAGTTCAATGTTCATCTATTAATGCCTCATCTATAGTTTTAGGCTCTATTTGAGAAACAAAAGCAAGATGATTACATGCATTTCTAAGAGAGTTTCAAGTAGTTACCCCTTGTGTTACCTATCCAATGATATTTTCAAGTGGATGATACCTTGAAGTTCTCCATTCTCTTGGTAGTTCTTGGCTTGTGCTTGCCTCTTCTTCTTGTTGAGGTGGACTTGGGGGTTGCTCCTTCTTTTTGTTATCTTCCTTTTGGTCATAGAGATAAACATTATCCATAGCATCTACAAGTACATCAATATCCTTTCCCAACCTCTTAGGGTTAGATTCTTCAAATAAAACATGTACAGATTCCTCTATGGTCATGGTTCTCTTATTATAAATCCTAAAAGCCTTGCTTGTTAGTGAATATCCTAGGAAAATGCTTTCATAAGCTTTTGCATCAAATTTACCTAAGTTTTCTTTTCCATTGTTTAACACAAAACATTTACATCCAAAAATGTGCAAGTGTGCAATGTTTGGTTTTCTACCTTTGTAAAGCTCATATGGGGTTTTCTTTAATATTGGTATAATTAATACCCTATTCATAACATAACAAGCAGTACTTACAGCATCGACCCAAAAATATTTTGGGAGTTCATGATCATTTAGCATGGTTCTTGCAAGTTCCTCCAAGGATCGATTCTTCCTCTCAACAACTCCATGGTCACTTCGTATTGAGATAATTTTGAGCTCCTTCTCATTTTGTATGCTCTTTGTAAGTCTTTTGAATGTCATGAATGCATCACTCTTGTGATATAAGAAGAGAGTCCATGTGTATCTTGAGTAGTCATCTACTATGACCAAGGCATAGTAGTTCCCTCCAAAGCTCATTGTTCGTGAGGGGCCAAACAAGTCCATGTGTAATAACTGCAAAGGTTTGTTAGTAGTCACAATATTCTTAGATTTAAAAGACACCTTGTCTTGTTTTCCTTTTTGGCATGCATCACAAAGCTTATCCTTTTCAAATTTGACTTTAAACCAATAACTAAATCTTTTGAAACTAGCTTATTCAAGTGATCCAAGTGAATGTGAGCTATCCTACGAATCCATAACCAAGAGTCTTCTTCTTTACTAACAAGACAACATGTATTATGAGATGAGACTTCATCTAGGCTAATCATGTATATGTTGTCTGCTCTATATCCTATCATCCTTACTTGCTTGCTATTTTTATCTTCAATAATGCAACTATTTGAATCAAAAATTACTCTATTTCCTCTATCACATAATTGACTAATGCTAAGCAAGTTATGTTTCAAACCTTCAACATACAACACATTATCTATGGAAGTAGAGAGATCCTTACCAACTTTACCTATCCCAAGTATTATATTCCTTTGTTATTATCACCATATGTCATGTGACCACCTTTATTGGGTGTAAGAGTTATGAACTTTGATTTGTCCCCCGGTCATGTGTTTGGAGCATCCACTATCAAGGTACCAATCGGCTCCATGTACCTTGAAGCACACCTACAAAAAAAATCAGTAGGATTGTTTACGTACCCAAATCTTTTTGGGTCCTTGTTGGTTAGTATGATAAAATGTTCCCTTAGGAACCCATATCTTTTTCTCACTTGTTTTCTTTCTAGCCATGCAAATGGATGCGGTATGTCCCCTTTTAGCACAATAATAACATCTAGTGAAAGGGCTAGTAGAAACCTTAGGTTTTACAAACATGTTCTTAATTGATTTTTCATGCACAAGAGGTTTGTAATCTAAGCCCGCTTTATCATAACATGCCTTTTGGTTTCCAAGCAATGCATTTAGGTTATCTCTACCATTAGTGAACTTCTCTACCATGCATTGAAGGTCCTTAACTTCCTTCTCATACTTTATGTATTTTTCACAAACATAATTTCCTTTGATGTAACCAAGGCTATAGTTTTCCTTTTTAAGCTCTAGTCTTTCCTTAGTTAAGGCAATCACTTGATTTTGCAAATAGTTAATGGTTTTATTTGAATTATCTAGAGCCTTAGCTAATCTAATAGAATCCTTATGTAATTCTAAAAATGCATCATGCAATTCATCATAAGAGTTAGATTCTACCTCACTTTCGCTCTCATGATTGGTCATGACACATAGTTGGGCTTCTTCACTATCGGAGCTATCCGATGAGTCCATGTCATTGTCCTCCGAAGCTATGTAAGCTCTCTTTCCTTTCTTTTCTTTGGAGTACTTCTTTTCAAACTCTGATGATTTCTTTTGCAAGTTGGGGCATTTCATCTTCATGTGTCTCGGCTTGCCAGATTCATAGCATGTTGGAGGAGTTGAAGGACCCTCTTTGCTTGAGAACTTCTTTGGTGGAAAGCTCCTTCTTGGAAAATTCTTTTTCTTCACGAACTTCTTGAACTTTCTAACCAGTAGAGCCATATTCTCATCATCCTCATCTAACTCATCCTCATCATCATTTTCATCATTTTCATTACTTACATAGGAGGTTGATGCTTTAAGGGCTAAACCCTTTTTCTTCTTGTCTTTTTCTTCGTGCTCCACTAAGCAATTAAGCTCCAACTCATGTTCTTGCAATTTTTCAAAGAGAGTGACCAAAGTCATAGTTACTAGATTTCTTGATTCAGCTATTACGGTGACTTTGGGTTGCCAATCTCTATTCAAGCACCTAAGAATCTTGTTGATCAAGTCTTCATTTGGAAATGTTTTCCCCAATGAAGCAAGTTGATTCACTATGTGAGTGAACCTCTTTTGCAACTCTTGAATACTTTCTCCTTGATTCATTCGAAAAAGCTCATATTCCCTGATCAAGGTGTTTGTTCTTGCTCTCTTGACTTCACTTGTGCCTTCATGTGTGACTAGAAGAGTGTTCCACATTTCTTGAGCCGTCTTACAATTTGAAACTCTGAAGAACTCATCCGAACTCAAGGCTGAAGTGATGATGTTCTTTGCACGAAGATTATATTGAACCTTCTTTTCTTCTTCCATCCATTCATATCTAGTATTGCTGAGCAAAAACCCATTTACCGTATGAGTGGGAACGAAAGGCCCATTTTCAACAGCATCCCAGATATCCATGTCTACTGCCTCAATGAAGATCTTCATTCTCTCTTTCCAATAAGAATAGTCTTGACCATTGAAGTCCGGAGGACGACTAAGAGAAGCTCCCTCTTGGAGTTGACAATTTTAAGCCACCTTTCCTTTGAAGCTGCTAGGCTCTTTAGACAAGAGTCTAGATCTGATACCACTTTGAAAAACCTTAAGCCCATTTTCAATTTTAAAAACAATTTTTAATTATTTCAATTTTAATAGCCAATCCTACACTTGAATCTTACAAATAATCCTAAGACCAAACTTAAGCTATATACCGTTGAAGTTCTTCTCTTGGTCTTGGATGATCTTGCCTTGATCTTGAACTTACATTATCTCAATCAATTGTTTTACTTTTGTTGCTCATCATCAAAATTAATTTCCTGAAAGTACATTGCATCCACATAATCCCTTATAAAGTGATGTTTTATTTCAATATGCTTAGATTTAGAATGCTGAATTGGATTTTTAGATAAGAAGATTGCACTTGATTATCACATAACACAAATATATTATGCTCATATATAGAGTAATCCTCAAGTTGATGTTTTACCCATAAGAGTTGAAAGCAACAATTAGCAGCAGAGATGTATTCTACTTCAGCAGTAGATAGAGCAATTGTTGTATGTCTTTTGCTTGTCCAGGAGACTAAACTGGCTCCAATGAAGTGGCATCCTCCACTCGTGCTTTTTCTTTCTATTCTCTCTCCAGCAAAATCAGCATCACAGGATCCTACTAATCTGTATTCTTTTGTTCTTAAATATAAAAAACAAAGATTAGTGGTCCCAAGCAAGTATCTAAATATTCTTCTAACAGCTTTGAGATGAGATTCTATAGGATCATATTGGAATCTTGCATACATACAAACACTAAATTGAATATCAGGTCTACTTGAAGTTAAGTACAGAAGAGAGCTAATCATACCTCTGCAGACATATTGGTCTACCTTTTTACCTTCACCATCTTTGCTTAACTTTTGCATTGGGTTACATAGGACTTTTCATAGGTTTATCATTCTCCATTTTATACTTATTAAGTATCTCCTTGGTGTATTTTTACTGATGGATGTAGATTTCATCACTTGTCTGCTTGATTTGCAGTCTAAGGAAAAACTTTAATTCTCCCATCATGCTCATTTCAAATTTTGCTTGCCTTAGCTTGGAAAATACCTTACACAACTTTTCCTTTGTTGCTCCAAAAATAATATCATTGACATATATTTGTACTATAATAAAACTATCTTTTGAGCATTTCTTAAACAAGGTTGTATCTACTTGTCCTCTAGTAAATCTATTATGCATGAGAAAAGAACTAAGCGTTGGAACCAAAGTGGTTTTGGATTTAATAATCTCAAAGTTTTGATGCTAACAAAAGGATTAAATTTGCTTGGCAAAGTGTTAGTTGAGATCTAACAAGTGAGTTCAGTTTATGCAGGAATATCCAATGTAATATAAGGTATACAATGATTGGACTCGTGCAAACAATTACCCGTCCAAAGTTTATTTAAACTATTTACTAGTTTTCTTTAGTAGACGAGGCTATAAATGAATACCTAAATAACTTGTTAGGTATAGCAAGTCCAAAGACTTGAAAATAAGCACGTCCATCTTGCCACGTTAGCAGACGAATGCTATCCTTGAAACTCAAGTATACATCAATAATGCCTAACTAAAATTCAATAGAAGTCCATAATGCCACGTCTTTGGACGAAGGTTCTCTAAGGACTTATCAAGTCCAAAGACTTGTGTGGACGAGCGCTTCTACCACATTAGTAGACGAGCGCTTCTACCACTTTAGTGGACGAGCGCTTCTGCCACCTCAGTGGACGAGCAGAATTAAAATCTTATGTAGATGCGTTCTTAAAACTAAGTAGACGGTTCTATATGTTTTATATCTTTACTATCTTTGAATGTGATTTAATGTAATCTGGTCCACAATGAATTTATTTCAAATGATTGATATTTATTTCAAATGAATATTTGTTCTTTCCATTTCTCTTTATCCGATTTAATGTCTTATTTCCCTTGAGAAAATTCATAGTACTATCAAGGAAATAAAAAAAAGTAAATAGTACAATTGAAATTGCAAAACGATCTGTATGATGACAACTTTATTGCTGAACAAAAGCTGGTTTATACACAAAGGAGGAAAGAAATGTTTTAAGTTACAATTGCTCATAACAGTGAGCCTCCATTTGGTGATTTTATGATAACCAAGGATATTTTTCAACATGGCTAAAATCAAGCTATCAGTCACAACGGATATCATGTATTTAATGCTATCTCTAAACGGGATTATTCAAAGTAATCGTTGAAGAATTACAAGAGAAGAAGAAGGTCACTATAAATAGAAGACCTCAGATATTGAAGAACTACTTTTGCTAGCCCAACTTCTTCCAATACAATTCTTGAGAAGCCAAGCTCTTATTCTTTCATTATTTCAAAAGCAAAAGTTTGTAATCTTTTAGTTTGAATATTGTTGTAATATTCAACTGATCTTAACTGTCCTACTCTCACACTTAGTGAGTTAAGAAGATCAACTTTTAAATCTCTGTGATAGAGTTAGAGCTTGGAGAGGGTTGGTAAGAAAGGAATACTTGTAGCCTGAAGAGGTGTTGAATACTTGTTGTGTAATCTATTTGGAGAAATAGTGGAAAAATCCTTCAAGTCGAAGGGACTGGACGTAGCTCTTGGTTGGAAGAGAGTGAACCAAGAAAAAATCTCTTGCGTGAATTTTCTATCCCTAAACTTTTCAGTTTATTTGCTTTACTAACTATGGGGTTTTGATATTGCTTTTGTTAATCTTTTAAAAATGATTTCTTGTGTGCTTTATCTTTTTATCTTCTGCTTGTGAAAAAGTTGTTCAAAAGGGTTTTTGCGAAAATAATTAACAAACACAATTCAAACCCCCTTCTTGTGTTTGCATGTGCCAACTTCAGTTGGTATCAGAGCTCAGCCTTGACAGGGTTGAGCATCTAACAAGTGCTTAGGTAGTACGATCCTACAATCATGGATTCAGAAGGACAAGCTATCAACAAACCTCATCTCTTTGATGGAACTGATTATGATTAATGGAAGAAGAGGACGACAGCATTCTTGGATGTACAGAATGCTGACATCTGGGAACTGATAGAAAATGGCTACACTGAGCCAAGGAGTGGAGCTGGAGCTACAGTGCCTAGAGCTGAATGGACTCAAGAGCAGAAAAGCCAACACCAACTAAACTTGAAAGCTAAGCACTATCTCATGTGTGCTATCACCAGATCTGAGCATGACAAGGTTCATAGTTGCAACACAGCTAAAGAAATATGGGATACTCTTGCACTAGCTCATGAAGGTTCCTCACAAGTGAAGGAATAAAAAATAAGCATGCTGGTTCACCAGTATGATCTATTCCAGAAGGCTGATCATGAAACTATAGACCAGATGTTTGGAAGATTCCAAACAATCACCAACAGTCTCGGGTCTCTTGGAAAGGTCTATGAAAATAGAGATCATGTGAGAAAAAATTTGAGAAGTCTCTCAAAGCAGTGGAGACGTAAGGTAACTGCTATCCAGGAAGCAAAGAATCTGAATACTCTTTCTCTGGAAGTGCTTCTGGGTCATTAAAAGTTCATGAAATTGAACTTAAAGAAGAGGAAAACTCTAGAAAAGGAAAGTCCATTGCCTTAAAGGCCAAGAAAGCTAGTTCCTCAAAGATGCTTAAAGTTACCGAGTCCTCAGATGAAGCTGATTCATCAAATAATGAAGATGACTCAAATGAGGATGAGCTATCTTTCATCTCCAGAAAAATACAACACATGTGGGGAAAGAAAGGTGGATTCATAAGGAAGCAGTTCAACAAAAAATTCTCCAAGGAGAAGTCAGATTCCAAGGAGAAAGGTCCACCCCTGTGCTTTGAATGTAAGAAACCAGGGCACTTCAAACCTGACTACCCAGAGCTGAAGGAGAAAAAGAAATTCTTCAAAAAGAAGAAAGGCTTGATGTCTACATGGGAGGATCTTGACCTGTCTTCTTCAGATGAATAATATGAAGCAGGAGAAGAAGCAAACATTTGCTTCATGGCTGACACTGCATCAGAAAGTGAATTCACTGATGCAGAGGTAATAGAATCTGATCCATCTACTCTTCAAACTGTTTTTGATGAATTGTTGCATGACTCATGCATACTGTCTAAAGAGTATAAGAGTCTCAAAAGGAAGTTTATTAAACTTTCTAGAGACTATGATAAGGTCTGCACAATAAATCAAAACCTTAGGGATGAGAATGAAACTTTAAAATCAAACAATGTTAGTGTAACTGACAAGACTAAGTGTAAGTCTAATAGCTCTTGTGAAGTTGAAAAACTGAAACAAGATGTGACATACTTAACAAACTCTCTGTCAAAACTGGTTGGTAGCTCAGATAAATTAAATCTTATATTAATATATTCTAGATCACCACATGACAAATCTGCCATTGGTTATGATAAAGAGAAACAGAATGCATCTCTGAATAAACCAAAAGTTCATACACATTATAAGGCTTTTAAAGTCCATCCACAGCATACTAAGTCAAAACCAAGCCCTTCCAATACTAACTGCAAAGTATGTGGAAAAAGTGGGCATGTGTCATCTAAATGCATACATAACAAGCATGCAAAGCATTCACGACCTATGATCACTAACAAGAAAGGACCCAAGTCAATTTAGGTACCTAAAGATAAGATAATCCCTATTGCAGATCTTCTTAACAACATGAAAGAAACAGAAGTCCTAGTACTTGGACAGTGGGTGCTCACGACACATGACAGGAGAAATGTGTATGTTCCAAGACCTTAGGCCCAAAGATGGTGGCTGGGTCACTTTTCAAGGAAACCAAAAAGGAAAGATCATTGGTATAGGTAAAATTGGTAATCATCCTTTTCCCTCCATTAATCTGTTAGTGAATGGACTTAAACACAATATGCTTAGCATTAGTCAATTATGTGATAGTGGATTTGCTTTTTCATTTAATAAGAATATGTGTTCTGTCAAGAAAGCTGACGGATCACTCTTATTCACTGCCCAGAGGCAAAACAATCTGTATAAGATTGACTTAGAGGACCTCTCAAATCAAAGTGTCTCATGTCAAGTGTACATTGAGGATGAGCGATGGATTTGGCACAAAAGGTTGGGCCATGCAAGTTTGAGATTAATCTCAAAACTGAAAAAGCATAATCTTGTAAGAGGACTACCAAACCTTAGTTTCAAATCTGATTCTCTCTGTTGCATGTCAGAAGGGAAAGAAGTATGGTCTTGTCATAGTAGACGAATACACTAGATGGACATAGGTTATGTTTCTTGCTCACAAGGATGAGTCATTCAAAGTCTTTTCTGTATTCTGTAAATGTGTACAGAATGAAAAAGGCATGTGTAAAGCTTCAATTAGAAGTGATCATGGGGGAGAATTTGTCAGTGATCTATTCCATGAGTTTTGTGAAGAAAGTGGTATTCAACATAACTTCTCAATACCAAGAACACCACAGCAAAATGGTGTGGTAGAGAGAAAAAACTGATCTCTTCAAGAGATGGCTAGGACTATGCTCAATGACAATTTTGTCCCTAAGCACTTCTGGGCTAAAGTTGTGAACATATCCTGCTATATTCGGAATAGAATATACGTTAGACCTATTCTGAATAAGACTCCTTATGAATTGTGGAAAGGTAGAAAACCCAACATTTCTTACTTTCACCCTTTCGGATGTAAATGTTATATTTTGAATACAAAAGATCAACTTAGTAAATTTGATGCTAAAGTAGATAATGTAATCCTTCTAGGATTTTCTGAAACTTCAAAAGGCTTTAGGGTTTATAATTCTAGAACTTTAGTTGTAGAAGAATGTATTCATGTGAAATTTGATGACAAACAGCCTGATAAGAGACTATCAGAGCTAGATGAAGCTTTTGTAGATCTTGATCTAAACATTTCAGGAGAGAAACCAGATATCAAGACTGATATCCAGGTAGACGACACTTCTCAACAACAACCTGAAACTTCTACCTCTCAACAGGAAAATGCTCAAAAATCTTGGTATTTCAGAAATTACCATCCTCAAGATCAAAACATTGGTAACCCCAATGGCAAGCTAAGAACTAGGTCAACCTTCAGAGAACAAAGTAATTATGCTCTTATCTATGAATGTGAACCAAAGATAGTGGACGAAACTCTACTGGACGAAGGATGGATTCTTGCTATGCAAGAAGAGCTAAATCAGTTTGAGAGAAGTGAAGTCTGGACGCTTGTACCCCTGCCTGAAGACAAGTCAGTCATTGGAACAAAGTGGGTCTACAGAAACAACTTGATGAAGATGGGAGGTTGTGAGAAACAAGGCAAGACTTGTTGCTCAAGGCTACTCTCAAGAAGAAGGTATAGACTACACTGAAACTTTTGCACCAGTTGCTAGACTATAAGCAGTAAGAATTTTAATATCATTTGCTTCACATCATAACTTTATGCTTTTTCAAATGGATATTAAAAGTGCCTTCTTAAATGGATTTATTAATGAAGAAGTATATGTCATCCAACCTCCTGGCTTTGAAAATACAAATCACCCTGAACATGTTTATAAGCTTAAGAAAGCATTGTATGGACTTAAGCAAGCTCTTTGAGCTTGGTATGATAGGTTAAGTTCGTTTCTAATGGAAAATGGTTTTAATAGAGGAAAATTAGACACAACTCTATTTAGAAAATCTATTAAGTCAGATTTCATTATAGTATAGACTTATGTTGATGATATCATTTTTGGTGCTACTAATGAATCTCTGTGCAAGGAATTCTCTAAGTTAATACAAAAAGAATTTGAAATGAGCATGATGGGAGGACTCAAGTTCTTCCTTGGACTTCAAGTTAAACATTCTATGGACGAGATGTATATCCATTAGACTAAGTATACAAAGGAACTTCTAAAGAGGTTTAAGATGGATGATTGCAAACCAATGAATACCCCTATGTATCCCACTTCAATATTGAACAAAGATGATAAATAGAAAAAGATAGACCAAAAGGTATATAGAGGTATGATAGGATCTCTTTTATATCTGACTGCGTCTAGACCTGATATAATGTTCAGTGTTTGCTTATGTGCTGGTTTTCAATCTGATCCTAGAGAATCTCATCTCTCGGCAGTTAAAAGATTCTTTAGATATTTAAAAGGTACTACTAATCTGGGTTTGTGCTTTAAGAAAAATGATGATTATAGATTAATTGGCTTTTGTGATGCTGACTATGATGGAGATAGAATTGAAAGAAAAAGCACTAGTGGAGGATGCCACTTCAAGAAAAAGGCAAAGTACCATTGCTCTATCAACTGCTGAAGCAGAATACATATCAGCTGCAAACTGTTGCTCACAACTTCTATGGATCAAACACCAATTGGAGGACTACAATGTATTTGTAAGTAGTATTCCACTTATGTATGATAATACTGCTGCAATCAATTTATCTAAGAATCCAATATTGCATTCTAGAGCTAAGCACATAGAGATTAAACATCATTTTATTAGGGATTATGTGCAAAAAGGTGTGTTTGATGTTCAATTTGTAGATACTGACCACCAATGGGCAGATATCTTCACCAAACCTCTTGCTGAGGACAGATTTATCTTTATAAGGAAGCATTTGAATATGTTGTATGTGGATTGAGTAGTATATTTATTGTTAAATTGATCGTCCATTGCATGATCTCTCTGCACGTCCACTAGTCATGACGTCCAGAGCAAGTGGATTCTACGCGTCCACTACCTATGTCTTTGCACGTCCACTCTTAGTCTTGTATGGACTCGTCTATGCACACATTTATTGCTTATATTAATGTGTTCTTGAACACATTTATATAAAATGCTTCTCTTTCCTTGCTGAGTCAGCTACCCTCATCAATCCCATCGTAACTTTTTACAATTCCAAGATTACCAACACCGTTTTACACTTAATGACATGTCTTGTCATTACCATTTTTTTCGAAACTGTTGGTTTTTAGAAATCTTCAAAAGTAACCTCTTTCCCTCTGAAAATCTTTTCGCATCTCTTCATCCCTATCAACCTCTCTCTCTCAACCTTTCGAACTCTCTGTCTCCCTTGTTCTTCCAAAACTCTTCTTACTCAACAATGGCTTCAACCACTGCTCCCATGCCTGCTTTTGCAACTGATACTATGTCCATATCCGTGGAACACCACTTCAACTTCGGAATTCTACAAGAATACAATTTGGATGTAAGTAAGTTCATTAATGCTGCTGGTTGGGATGGAATATTTTTGGAAAAGGTCTCGGTGTATCCAGACTTGATAAAGGAATTCTGGAGTAGACCAAAGATCTCTGAAACAGAAGTTGTTGGATTCGTGTTGGGAAGGAAAGTAATAGTATCATAAAAACCATCTCTGATGCGATTGCTTGTGCTCAAGAAGGATTAGTCTTCACTGAAAACTGGGAAGAAGACCTAGGTGGTCCAGAGACAATAGCTGTTACCCTTATTAGGAAAGACAACGTGAGAAATCATTCTTAGAAATCATCTGAGATGAAAGATCACATCAGGATTCTTCACCGGATTCTGAATAAGATGGTGCTGCATAAGATTCGCTCTAAGGACAACTTATCAGCTATTCACAAGTTCTGCCTTTGCCATCTGGCTTTTGAAACCAAGATTAACCTACCATGGATCCTATTTCATCGCTTCAAAGATGCCATTACCAACAGAGAATCGGCTTCTCACATTACTTTTACCCATCTACTGTCAAAAATTTTCAAGCAGCAAGGCATGTATGATACTTTAAGTGCAAAGCCTAAGGATGAACAAGAAAGACTCCTTCATGAGAAAGGATTACAAGCTGTTGACTTTGGCTGAGTAAATCTCTGTGGCATACAACTCAGCACTTATAAGCAAGTGGAGTTGGCAAAGCTTGAAGAGAAAATGAAGATTAAGGAAGAATCAATTGAAGCCAACGAAGCTGCAATTCTTGGTTTAAAGAAAGGAACCAAGAGAAAGACTGTAGCTGTGAGGCAACCCCTTCCTAAGAAGACTGTTAGAGGATCTGTATCCTATGGTGCTACTCTTCCACCTGCACCAAAAAGGACAAGGAAAGTCATCATGTCTGAAGAAGAAGATGATGATGATGAACTCCCTATTGCTGCTATTCTTGAGAAACAAGCTGTTGTTGGTGTTGGTCCAATTGCTAAGAAGAAGAGGCAACCAGCAAAAAGGGCTAGAACAACTATGACTTCTGAGGTAGTAATCTCTACTGATGACCCTGTTAGGTTAGCAGTAGATTAATTAGTCTCTAATTTGACAACTTATAATGATAATATCACTGCTCCACATGATGTGGATGTTGCTTATGTTCCTACCCTACAACAATCACCATCCTCACCACTAGCACATGTAGATAACAACATTACCATTGGATCCCCCTTTCCAAAACCCTTGAAAACTTTATTTCCACCCATAATTCCCTCTTGCACTCTCTATGCTGGCAAATCTGAAAATCGGGCCAAAGTACAGATAGAATGGAAAATACTCTTCCACACCATTCTTAATGAACCAGAACTCATTCTAACAAAATGGTATCCCCTGGCTGGATATGAGTTTCAACCCCTCAACATCTATCCATACCGGGTCAACCCTGAACCCCACACTCCAACTGGCCCATTCCCTTCTCAAATGTTCAATGAACATGGACCTCTCCTCATCCACCTTACTCAACAAAGTTTCCCTTCCAGAAAAATCTACCCCAACCTAGTGAAACTTCCACCTCTTAAACCTTTCACCGATGGAGTAGAAAGAGTTATCATATCTGATTGGAATACAGATCCAAACAAGAAAAATCTTGGCAGTGTTCTTGAGAAAAGAGCCAGATCCTTCAGGCAAATTCCTTTTGTCATGGATCAGACTACAAAATGGATGACTTTCAAATATCCAAGAATTTATGGATCTGCTGTTGTCCAATTTGTGGACACTCTGATGTATGAGATGCTGAAATGGGAATTCAGCCACTTCAGAGCAGACAAAGCTGCACAATTTGTCCCTCCAACTTGGTTAAGACACTCCAATTCTACAAATGTTGGAGTCAAGCCCAACAAGATCTGTCCTAGGTTGTCAATGATTGATCTAAACAAGGACAAGGACAGGAAGCATCCAAGGCACAAAGGAAAGATGCCAGTTGTTGAAGACATAATGCTGGATCTCAGTTCTGAACCCTTTGACCACTCACAAATGGATTATATTTAGTCCTTGACAATTGAGATGGTCACTAAGGCTAACTATGCAGTTGCTTTCTGGTAATCCCACTTGATTCACTTCACAAGAGAAGCCTCCACTTCTGGCCTGACTGCTGAAGAAAAGAAAAAAAACTCCAAAATTCAGAGGCAAAAGTGGACTCTCTAGTGTCAGATATCTGATCTTCAAGGATCTGTGGGGTCTGCCAATAACCAGTCGTGATGTGGAAATTCCTAATCCAATTCACTGGGCAAAGGATATCCTTGAGCCAGCTCTGCAATATGCTTTTTCCTCAACTTCAACTCATCCTCTGAGCATACAACTGAAGAATTAGTTGTGGAAGGCCTTGAGCTGAATGTAGAAATCTTCTCTAAACCTGCTTCTGAACTTTCAACTCCCTTACCTGATGTTGTTGCTTCTGTTGAGCCAACTCTGATAGAGCACTCTGATGAGATATGTGCTTCTAAGCAAGGTGTTGTGTCTGCTAAGACATCTTCTCAACCATTAGCTCTTGTTATGGTTCATCCACCAGCCCAAGCTCAAGATATTGTCTCAGATTTTGCTGAGAGCTCAAGACAATTATCCTTGCCATCCAATCTTGAAGACATCATTAGCAGAACTGTTGATGATAAGGTTGGAAAGATAGTTGAAGAGAAGACTGAGCAGATGTCACAACAAATTGAAGAAAGAGTGCAAAAGCAAGTGCAAGATACCTTGGCCCCTACAAATGCCATGGTGACTCAAATGCTGACCTTGCTAATGGACTTTCAGAAAAATCAAAATCCAAACCAACCCCCTCTACCACCTCCTTCTTGTTAAAATCTCTTCTCTCTCTTATTTCTTTTGTACTGACAATGATGGTCCACTCCCTTTTTAACTTTTTGGCTGATGACAAAAAGGGGGAGATAGGAAAAGAAATAAAATTATATACAAAGTCAGTTGTTGAAAAGCACTTATATGCTTCCATTTGCATCTACTTGATAAATTGCTCTGGTTTACTTATGTTTAAATTATTCGCTTTGATATTTGCAGCTCTGATACTTGTGATAAGTGTTTGTATCTATCTGTTAGTTTATAAGTTTGCTTAAACGCTTTGTCTTAGGGGGAGCCTTGTAAGCTCTCTTAGACTTTGCTATTTAAATTTAATCAGTTTTTGTCATCATCAAAAAGTGGGAGATTGTTGGAACCAAAGTGGTTTCGGATTTAATAATCTCTAAGTTTTGATGCTAACAAAAGGATTAAATTTGCTTGGCAAAGTGTTAGTTTAGATCTAACAAGTGAGTTTAGTTTATGTAGGAATATCCAAAGTAATATAAGGTATACAATGCTTGGACTCGTGCAAAGAATTACCCGTCCAAAGATTATTTAAATTGTTTACTGGTTTTCTTTAGTAGACGAGGCTATAAATGAATACCTAAATAATTTGTTAGGTATAGCAAGTCCAAAGACTTGAAAATAAGCGCGTCCATCTTGCCACGTCAGCAGACGAATGCTGTCCTTGAAACTCAAGTATACATCAATAATGCCTAACTAAAATTCAGTATAAGTCCATAGTGCCATGTCATTGGACGGAGGTTCTCTAAGGACTTAGCAAGTCCAAAGACTTGTGTGGACGAGTGCTTCTACCACATTAGTAAACGAGTGCTTCTACCACTTTAGTGGACAAGCGCTTTCTCCACCTCAGTGGACGAGCAGAATTAAAATCGTGTGTAGATGCTTTCTTAAAACTAAGTAGACGGTTCTATATGTTTTATATCTTTACTATCTTTGAATGTGATTTAATGCAATCTGGTCCACAATGAATTTATTTCAAATGATTGATATTTATTTCAAATGAATATTTGTTCTTTCCATTTCTCTTTATCCGATTTAATGTCTTATTTCCCTTGAGAAAATTCATAGTACTATCAAGGAAATACAAAAAGCAAATAGTATAATTGGAATTGCAAAACGATCTGTACGATGACAACTTTATTGTTGAACAAAAGCTGGTTTATACACAAAGGAGGAAAGAAAGGTTTTAAGGTACAATTGCTCAGAACAGTGAGCCTCCATTTTGTGATTTTCTAATAACCAAGGATACTTTTCAACGTGGCTAAAATCAAGCTATTAGTCACAACGGATATCATGCATTTAATGCTATCTCTAAACGGGATTATTCAAAGTAACTGTTGAAGAATTATAAGAGAAGAAGAAGGTTACTATAAATAGAAGACCTCAGATACTGAAGAACTACTTTTGCTAGCCCAACCTATGCCAATACAATTCTTGAGAAGACAAGCTCTTATTCTTTCATTCTTTCAAAAGCAAAAGTCTGTAATATTTTAGTTTGAATATTGTTGTAATATTCAACTGATCTTAAACTGTCATACTCTCACACTTAGTGAGTTAAGAAGATCAACTTTTAAATCTCTGTGATAGAGTTAGAGCCTAAAGAGGCTTGGTAAGAAAGGAATACTTGTAGCCTGAAGAGGTGTTGAATACTTGTTGTGTAATCTATTTGGAGAAATAATGGAAAAATCCTTCAAGTCGAAGGGACTGGACGTAGTTCTTGATTGGAAGATAGTGAACCAGGATAAACTCTCTTGCGTGAATTTTCTATCCCTAAACTCTTCAGTTTATTTGCTTTATTAACTGTGGGGTTTTGATATTGCTTTTGTTAATCTTTTAAAAATGATTTCTTGTGTGCTTTATCTTTTTATCTTCTGCTTGCGAAAAAGTTGTTCAAAAGGGCACTAGTGCAGTAAGTGCTTTTTACGTCAATTAAAATTGATTTTTTACATCAGAATACTGACTGACGTAAATACAGCTGACGTTAAAAGTTAAAATTTTAACGTCAGTTGAGAACTGACGTTAAATATAAAACTATTAACGTCGATTCTTTAACACAACTGACGTTAATTTTGTCAAAATTAACGTCAGTTCTTTAACACAACTGATGTTAATTTTGTAAAAATTAACGTCTGTTCTTTAAGAACGGACGTTAATTTTGTTTAAACTAACGTCAGTTGCTATAAAGAACTGACGTTAAAGGTCTTAATTTTAACGTCAGTTGTAATTAACAACTGACGTTAATAGTGTACTGTATATTTTATAAAATACTATTAACGTCAGTTGTATCATACAACTGACGTTAATAGTATTATTTTTTTTTTAAATTCAGTTTTAAAATATCACCCCCCTCAGCTATCCCTGTATTCAGTAAATATCCCAGTAACACAGAATATCACACACATTACAGAATTGCAAAGGAAAAATGGAACAATGATCCATATGTATGCATGTTCAGAAACAATATATATTTATTAACATAGGTTATAACTCAAAATAAATACAGAAATATAAATAAAAATAAATGTATACTAAGTTTAAACTACCTATATCAATATCCCTTCGTGATGATCATCACGAGTGGCATATACATCGTCCACCTGTGTCTCCTCGATTATAGTAGGCATGTTTGTTGAAAAAGAAGGAGTCTCAGGAATATCAAGATTTGAATCTTCATTTTCATCACTACCATTATACATGCTTTTTCCTTGGAAAACAACGGACAACCTTTTGTTAGAAGGATCAGCGATGTAGAACACTTGTTTTTCTTGGGAAGCCATTATGAAAGGCTCATTTATATGACCCAACTTGTTGAGGTCTACCAATATGAACCCCAATTCGTCGATTTGTACACCACCGTTACTATCAACCCACTTACATTTAAATACCGGCACTGTAAGCTTAGTGTAATCGAGCACCCAAATATCTTCAATATATCCAAAGTAAGGTCTCGGTGCTTTAACGGGTTTTGTGTCCTTTGCACTAGAGAAGTGCATTGCTTCGGCCACGATCATAACCCCACTATTTTGCATGGTACTCTTGTTATCTTGTTCCTTTGTATAAAAGGAAAAGTTATTTATGTCGTATCCGCTCCAACATATGACGTTGAAGCTAGGCCCACGTGCTAGCCATCTTACGTCATCAGAAGCAGTACTACCATCCTTAAGCATTTCTTCCTTGAACCATGGTAAGAAAGTCTTGTTATGCTTGTTCAACAACTACCTTTCGCTCATTCGAGGGTTTTCTTGATTGACTTTTCTTTTATGTTCAAATAAGAAAGGCTGAACACATTCGATGTTGTTCAATACATACAAATGTACTTGAAGCACTTCCTCCCGATCCTTCCTATTAATTCTTAAGCCATGTGTACCCTTACCTTGACATCTGATCTCATCATGTCGAGGCTTAGGAACCCCTATAGGATCCGTGTTATGAAGGTAGTCCGAACAAAACTCAATAGCTTCTTCTGCAACATACCTTTGAACAATAGATGCTTCCGGACAATGAGGATTCTTCACGTACCCTTTCAAGATCTTCATGTAGCGCTCAACTGGGTACATCCATCTCAGAAAAACCGGCCCACATAATCTAATCTCCCTCACCAAATGAACAATTAAGTGAACCATTATGTCGAAAAAGGAAGGAGGAAAATACATCTCCAATTGGCACAAGATTGTAGCAGCCTCAACTTCCAAGTCATCCAACATACAGGGGTCAACGACTTTGCTACATATAGAATTGAAGAATGAGCACAACCAAGTAATGGCATGTCTCACATTTTTTGGAGCAATACCACGAATAGCAACGGGCAGAAGTTGTTGCATCAAGATGTGACAATCATGAGACTTTAAGCCAACCAATTTAAGATCACTAGAGACAAGCCTCTTCATATTTGAAGAGTAACCATGTGGAACTTTGATGCCCTGAAGACACCCGCAGAAACTTTGTCTCTCTTTTTTTGACAAAGTATGACATGCTGGCGGCAAATAAGTCCGCTTACCATCCTCAACAACTGGAGCTAACTGCTCTCGTATACCCATAGCAACGAGGTCGAGACGAGCGTTCACACCATCCTTTGTCTTGCCCTGAATGTTGAGAAGCGTCCCGATCACACTATCACACACATTTTTCTCCACATGCATCACATCAATGCGTTAAGACGACATCAAGCTTGCGCCAGTATGGAAGATCAAAGAATATCGACCTCTTCTTCCATATGTTTTTCTCAACAGCTTTACCTTTCTTTTTGGACTTGCCGAATATAACATCGATGTCCTTTACCCTCTGATAAACCTGCTCTCCAATTAAGGCCGCCGGTGCTTCTTCTGTCTCTTGGCATCCATTAAAAGCTTTTTTCATCTTACGATATGGGTGATCACGTCTAAGAAATCTCCGATGCCCAAGGTAAACCGTCTTCTTTCCATGATGCAACTGAGTGTAGCATGTGCCTTCTTCACATATAGGGCATGCTTTATGCCCCAGTGACCGTATGATGGAAAGTCGTTGATGGTGCAAAATAACATGGCACGAAGCTTGAAAGTCTCATGAGAATACCCATCAACTACATCAACACCTTCCACCCACAGCGTTTTCAAGTCTTCAATCAAGGGACCTAGATAAACATCTAAGTCATTTCCCGGTTGCTTTGGGCCCGAAATCATCATAGACAACATCATGTATTGGCGCTTCATGCACAACCAAGGGGGCATGTTGTAAATTACCAACATAACAGGCCATGAACTATGAATACTACTCATGTTACCATAAGGATTCATTCCATCCGTAGCAAGTCCAAGCCTTAGGTTTCTTGGCTCATCGGCGAAATCCGGAAACATAGTATCGATATTCTTCCATTGAATAGAATCAGCAGGATGACGAACCTTTCCATCACGTTTCCTCTCATCATTATGCCATCTAAGATTCTTCGCATCTTTCACATTGGCAAACAATCGCTTGAACCTTGGAATTATTGGAAGATACCACAACACCTTCGCAGGAGGACCCTTTTTTCTCACATCATCAAGATCATCATCATCATCACCACCCTTCACTTTGTATCGTGATAACCCACATTTGGGGTAATCGTGATTGTCTTCATGAACACCGGTGTACAATATACAATCATCGGGGCATGCGTGTATCTTCTTATACTCCATACCCATAGGACACAATACCTTCTTGGCCTCATAGTTACGGTCAGGCAATGTGTTGTCCTCCAGAAGCAAGTCTTTCAACACTTCAAGCAATTCCGTGAAGCTTTTATCGGTCTAACCATTTCTAGCCTTCACACAAACCAATTTTAGCACCGCCGACAACCGTGTATGAGTAGCACACCCTGGATATAAAGGCTTATCCGCATCACCGCACAACCTATCATACACATGAGCTCGATGAAAAGATTCTTGTCCAATATCACGGATCATGTCCTCTACTCGATCATCCTCCATATCTACGTCAACGTCCTCACTTTGGGAGACACTTGCCGTACTACTCAACAACACATCACCATGCCATATCCATCTTGTATAACTCAAGCAAATCCCTTCACAAATCAAATGAGTACGTATATCCTTCACCGTACATTTCCTCGTATTCAAACACTTGACACAAGGACAACAGAACATTCCATTACTATTAGGAACATTCCTTTGAGCAAATTCTATAAATTCTCTCACCCCCTTCAAATACTCAGCACTAGTACGCTTACAAACCATCCAACTACGATCCATAAATAAGTAGGTCCTGTAGATATACAAAACATATATCCAATATAAGGACAATACGGGAGATTGAAAACTATAGTTTTTGAAGATTGCCAAGCACTGGTCACGGCCTGGCAGCGATGTCCATCACGGCCGTAACGTGCCAACTGAACCAGACCATCACAGGCAGAACTGATCACGGCCTAGCCGTGATGAGCATCATGGCCGTGACAGATCAACCAGCAGAGCAACATGCACTCAAAACCAAAAATAGAGACGTACATTCCAAACAACTCAAACTCACGGTTTCAAGTTTCAACTACAGAGACTACAGTTTCAACATACACTCAAAACCAAAAATAAAAAAATGTGCCCTAAAGACTCACCAGAAATAGGTGCTCGCGTGGTGGAGGGGAGGGGAGCTCGAGTGGTGGCCAACGTTCGATGTGGTTACTAAGAGCAGAGGGGCAAGGAGAGTTAGTGCGCTGGAAGGGGAAAGAGAGATGTAAAGTTATTGCAAAGAATGAATGGAAAGACAGAGTTAGGGTTAATAGTGTACCTCACGGTGCTGGCGAAGAAGCCCTCGCGGTGGTTGCGGTGGAGATGAGCTCGCGATTAGGGCAGAGTGAGAGTGACAGTGAGAGTGAGGATTGAGAGTGAGGGGTGAGCGTGATGAAAAGATAAAAGAGACGTACAGAGCAAAGTGCAGAAGACGCGTGGGTGTAAACCAAAATAAAACAACATTTGACGTCAGTTGTTTGTAAAGACTGACGTTAAAGGTCGTATATTTAACGTCAGTTGTCTTAAGAAATTGACGTTAAAAGTGTATACCTTTATCCAAAAACATACATTCCTTTGACTATTTATTTAATTGAAGTAAAAGTAAAACTTTTAACGTCAGTTGTATAAAAAACTGACGTTAAAAATAAATATTTTTTATTTTAAAAGCACTTTTAACGTCAGTTTTTGAAGACAACTGACGTTAAAAGTGTATATCTGCAAAAAAAATTCATTCCTTTGACTACTGTGCTAACCCATGCACCTTAAAACTTAATCCTCTTAATGAGCATTAAATTTATAGATAAGTTTTCAAGAAAATCAGAGAGAGACTGTTCTCTATATAAAGTGCCATTCTTCTGTATCAGTATGTAAATACACCCTCTTCTTTTCCTCTATATTTCGTGCGTTTTCTATTCCTTCACAATATGGTTCTATCAAATTTGAGACTTTTGTTATTTCTTCCTATACCTATACTTAAAGGTCTCTGTCTTAATGGTCAAAAACCTTCTGAGGTTGTGTAAATCGCATAATATGACTCCCTCACTTTATTCCATCTCCTCCCCAAGCGAATGTGGATAAAGCACAGATGGAGCATCAAGGACTTCAAATGAGCAGGGAGGGGATCGATGCATCCATTGGAGTTTCTGAGGACAGAACTGAGAAGAAATTGATGTTGACGCATAAACTTTTTAATATTTTAGTGCTATGTTGCAGGAATTTTTTATCTATTAATCATGTAATTGTAACTTATGAATCACTTCAATGAGATACGATTTGATTATACATATAACACTTTTATGTTAAGTTTTTATTTATTTTAATTTTCACAAGAATATGTTTACTAATTCAAGCTAATTAATGTAGATTAAAAATAAACTTGTTTAATATTAACACAAGTTCTTTACACAACTGATGCAAATAGTGATTTAATATTTACAAATTGTCACCACCTCATTTTTAACGTCAACATAATTTATGACTGCCAAGTTCCCGTATATTACATTATTTCCAATATTCATTCTGCACGTTTATAATTTATAGGATTATTTACGTCAGCTATTTATTATACTGAAGTAAAAAACCACACTTTTAACGTCAGTTGTATAAAAAACTGACGTTAAAAATAAATATGACTGCCAATCAATTGCCACCACCTCATTTTTAACGTCAACTTAATTTATGACTGCCAAGTTCCCGTATATTACATTATTTCCAATATTCATTCTGCACGTTTATAATTTATAGGATTGTTTACGTCAGCTATTTATTATACTGAAGTAAAAACCACACTTTTAACGTCGGTTGTATAAAAAACTGACGTTAAAAATAAATATTTTTTATTTTAAAATCACCTTTAACGTCAATTGTATTAAACAACTGACGTTAAAGGTGTATCTGCAAGAATTCATTCCTTTGACTACTGTGCTACTTACGCATGCACCTTGTAACTTAATCCTCTTAATGAGCATTAAGTTTATAGGTAAGTTTTCAAGAAAATCAGAATAGCTTAGTAACTTCATCCCCTGCTCCTATAAATAGCTTCCTTCCATCCTTTTAATTTTCTGCTTCACAATATGGCTCTGCCGTGGAGATTAACTTCATCACTCTTTCTTCCTATTCCTAGACTCAAAGGTCTTTGTCTTAATGGTCAAACAACTTGAGGTTGTGTAAATCACATAACATGGGTGATAAGTGTAAATCACATAGTGTGAGTTGCTCACCTTATCATCTTTCTAGAGAATCGGCAGCTAGCTACAGCACCAGAACGTCAGCTTTGGAAGCAAATGACTGTTCCAAGACCATTGCTGAAACAGATCGGGTGCACCCTTGCTCAGCCGCTCTGGAAAACTCGGTCGCTCGACTCTCCTCTATTGCTCACCCGTGAAGGGAACGAAGCCTCAACAAAATGTTTAGGATTTTAAACCCTTTCAATGTAACTTTTTATAGGATTTTAAACCCTATCAATGTAACTTTTTATAGGATTTTAAAGGATTTTAAACCCTTTCAATGAATGAGATCCGATTTGGGTTATTGATTCAACTTATACTTCGCACATATATTTTAATTTTCAAAACAGAAACACAAAACATCAAAGCAATTGTGAAACTGAAACTTTGATGAAGGCAATGCGGAAGGGTACGTATAATAGATTAAAAAAAATATTAAAATAACCTTTAACATCTGTTGATGAAAGAACAGAAGTTAAAAGTGAAGTGACGCACTTTTAACGTCAGTTCAATGAAGAACTGACGTTAAAAGGTTCACTTTTAACGTCAGTTGTTTATTGAACTGACATTAAAAGTGAGTCACTTCATTTTTAACATCAGTCCTTAATACAACTGACGTTAAAATTGAATTAATGAAGTCTAATATTTACAAAACTGCCACCGCCTCCTTTTTAACGTCTAGCTTTTGGTTAACTGACGTAAACCTTTACCGTCTAATGTATATTTTCCACTAGTGGGGTTTTTGCGAAAATAATTAACAAACACAATTCAACACCCCCCTTCTTGTGTTTGCCTGTGCCAACTTCACTAAATCTATCATACCATGCTCTAGGTGCCTGTTTGAAACCATATAAAGTCGTTTTAAGTTTGAAAACATGATCTGGTTTATCAAAATCTTTAAAACCAAGGGGTTATTTAACATACACTTCTTCAATCATACCATTTAGAAACTTTTCACATCTATTTGAAAAAAAGTGATTTGGTGTTGTGCTGCATATGATATTAAGATGCGTATAACTTTTATTCTAACTATAGGTGTAAAGGTTTCAGTGAAATCATTACCTTCCTGTTGGCTATAGCCTTGAGCTATTAACCTAGCTTTTTTTTCTGACAACCTTACCATCTTCATCCAACTTATTTCTGAAAACCCATCTTGTTCCAATGACAGACTTGTCTTTTGGTTTGGAAACAAGTGTCCAGACATCATTTCTGGTGAACTGATTGAGTTCTTCTTGCATTGCAATAATCCAACTTTCATCATCAAGAGCTTCTTCAATGCGCTTTGGCTCCATTTCTGACAGAACGGCCACGTTGCTTGATTCTCTTAATGTTGATCTGGTTCTAACTCCTTCTGAGGGGTTTCCAATAATAAGATCCTTAGGATGATGAGTTTTGAACTTCCAGTCTCTTTAAAGATCATCACGTTGATCTTGACCAGTCTATTGACTTGTCTATTCCACTTGTCTGTCAGACTCTTCAACAGGTTCTGCCTTAGATATGTCAGGTTGTTGACAATCTTGTTTATATCAAGACCTACAAGTTCATCTTCTAGATCTGATAGTTCCCTATTAGTCTTTAAACCATCATTAAACTTAACATGAATAGATTCTTCAATTACAGAGGTTCTATAGTTATAAACTCTAAATGCCTTAGACATTTCAGTATATCCAATGAAGATTCCTTTATCCACTTTGGAATCAAACTTTCCAAGTTGATCCTTAGTGTTTAAAATAAACACTCACATCCAAATGCATGGAAGTAAGATATGTTGGGTCTTTTACCTTTCCACAATTCATAGGGAGTTTTCTTTAGAAAAGGCCTTATAAGTGTTTACTGCTTCTGCCAGAAGTACTTAAGATTATTTTCATTAAGCATTGACCTAGCCATCTCTTGTAGATATTTGTTCTTTCTCTCAACCACTCCATTTGCTATGGAGTTCTTGGTGCAGAGAAATTGTGAGAGATCTCATTCTCCTCACAGAATAGATTGAATTCCTCATTTTCAAATTCTCCCCCATGATCACTTCTAAGGGTAGACATAGAGAAACCCTGCTCATTTTGTACTTTCTTACAGAATACAGAGAAAGCCTTAAAAGACTCATCCTTATGGGTTAAGAATAATACCCATGTAAATCTAGAATAGTCATCAACTATGACAAATCCATATTTCCTTTCAGCCAAGCAAGCAACACTAACTGGCCCAAACAGATCCATCTGTAAAAACTGAAGAGGTCTAGAGGTTGATACTTGGTTCTTAGATTGGAAATTTGATTTTACTTGTTTAGCTCTCTGACATGCATCACACAAAACATCTTTCTTAAAACTAATTTCAGGCAATCCTCTCACAACATTATCCCTTTTTAATTTTGAAATAAGTTTCATATTAGCATGTCCTAGTTTTCTATGCCATGACAATCTTTCATCCTCTTTTGACATCAGACAGGTTACACTTTGATCTGAGAGATCGTTAAGTTCAATCTTATAAAGATTTTGCTGCCTACTAGCTGAAAAGAGTGTATTGTCACTCTTGTCTTTCACTATACAAGCATCCTTAGTAAAAGAGACATCAAATCCACTGTCACATAATTAACTTATGCTAAGAAAATTGTGTCTTAATCCTTTGACTAAGAGAACATTAGAGAATGAGGGAAGATGGGGTTTACCAATAGTACCAATGCCAATGACCTTCCCTTTCTGATTGCCTCCAAAGGTAACATATCCTCCTTTCTTAAGTCGGAGGTCTAGGAACATAGACATTTCTCCTGTCATGTGTCGTGAGCAGCCACTATCTAGGTACCAACAGAGGTGTTTTCTTTGTCCTATTGAGGACATCTGCAACACGAATTATTTGATCTTTAGGTACCCATATTTTTATGGATCCTTTCTGTTAGTTCTAGGAGTCTGTGAAGACTTCCTTCTCTTCATATGAATACACTTAGACATAACATGTCCAGCTTTTCCACAGAAGTTACAGACAGGTATAGATTTAATGTAAATTGACTTAACAGACACTTTAGAGGTTTTTGTTGATACTTTATGATGTGTCTGATGAACATATCCAATACCTTCTTTGTTAAAGGAGTGTCTTTGACAGCCAAGCAGCTTGTTCAGATTGTCTCTATCATTAACAATTTTGCAAGATTAGAAGTGAGCTCTTCCACTTTCTGTTGAAGTTTGACAACTTCTTCAGACTGTGATGTTTCACTAATGATCTTAGATTCATTAGACTTTGCAGTCTTCAGCTCACTGTTCTCCTTGGCCAGCTTCTCACACTCTTGAGATTTATGTTTATGCTCACTAAGAAGCTTTACATACTCTCTTTTGATGGATTTGAAGCCTTAGATAAGCAGTTGGATTCCTCCAGCAACTCCTCATAGACATCATGCAACTCCTCAAAGTTAGGGTGTACCTCATCATCAGATTCTTAGTCAATGTTGGCCATCAAAGATTACCTTCCTCCTCTGCTTCCTCATCTTCAGATGATTTGACTCCAGATCCTCCCAAGTAGCCATCATATCTTTCTTCTTTTTGAAGAACTTCTTATAGGGGGCTTTCTTGAGTTGAGGACACTCAGTTTTAATGTGACCAGGCTTCTTACACACATAGCAGACAATTGGAGTTTTGTCTGTTGAATTGGATTCCTTGAAGTTTTTCTCCATGTGGAACTTTCTTAAAGGGTTCTCCTTTCTGAACTCCTTTCTTTTTAAGAGCAGCCTTAGCTTTCTGGTTATGAGATATAGCTCTTCATCACTTTCGAAATCATCGGGCTCGGACAAGCCTTCCAAGTGTTCGACAGAAATTCTCAAAGAACTTTTTTCTTGATTTTGTTTGTTCTAGGTTTAAATCTTATTTGGGCTTGGTATTTACTATTGATCTCCCTTCAATCCAAATATCCGCTTAGATAGTAATTGATTCGGTACGTGTTAGTACTTGTCACAGTCCTCGTGGGAACGATAAACGGTCTCACCATCGTATTACTTGCACGACTAGGTATACTTGCCTAGATTCGTCAACAAGTTTTTGGCGCCGTTGCCGGGGATTGTGTTTCAATATTAGCATACCTATTTCGGTTACTAATTTAAGTAAAAGCAAAAAAAAAATTCTGTGGTGATCTGTTTGCTGTCATTTTTGTGTTTTGGTTTGCTGTCATATTTTTCTGGTGTATTTGTTGTTTGTGTGCTGACTTTTACTGCTAACACTCTTGTTTGCTAGACTGTTTGTGTATGCGAGGTACTATCCCAGCTGACCAACTCCTCCACGATCCTGAGATTGAAAGAACATCTAGGAAGAATCGAAGGCGAGCAAGAGAGCAGAAACTGTTAGAACAGCAAGAAGAAGAACAAGAGACTTCGACATCTCAAGTTCATCAAGAAAAACTCAGAATGGCAGGCAATGGTGAAGGTGCTCCACCACGGAGGACACTTGGGTACTACGGCAATACAAATGTCAATCGGCATGTCACTATCATAGTGAGGCCCCCAATTAACTGCAACAATTTTGAAATCAAGCCAGCTCTCTTGAATTTGGTTGCACAAAATCAATTTACCGGGTTGGAAAAGGAAGATCCTAATAGCCATATCTCCAACTTCATTGAGATATGTGATACGATGAAGCACAATGGTGCCTCTGAGGATGCAATCCGCCTAAGGGTGTTTCCCTTCTCTTTAAGAGATAGAGCCAAGGCTTGGCTCCAATCTCAACCAAGGGGGAGCATTACTACATGGTATGACTTAGAGGCAAAATTTTTGGCAAGGTTCTTCCCCACCTCAAGATTTGTGAAGACAAGGGGTGACATCATAAGCTTTTCTCAGCAAGAAGGTGAGACTCTTCATGACGCCTGGGAAAGGTTCAAGGAATTGCTCCGAAGATGTCCAAATCATGGGTTTGATGATCACACCCAAATGCAAACATTTTGCAATGGACTGAGGTCGTCAACCAGGTATATGTTGGATGCCTCAGCTGGAGGTTCCATGAATACAAAGACAGCAGAGGAAGCACTGATTTTGATAGAAGCTATGGCATCAAATGACTATTTGGTGCATCATGATCAGGGTCCCACATCAAGAAGGGGAGTGTTGGAGTTAGATTCACAATCTACACTTTTCGCTCAGAATAAACTCATGACACAACAACTGGAGTCCATCACCAAGTAACTCGCTCAACTCCCATAACAACTCCAAACTGTTCAAGGGACAACCATGCCACCTCAACAGGTAATGCGATGTGATTTTTGTGGAGGAGATCATGATAATGGAAGATGTGAGGCACCTCCTAGTTCCCATGAGGAAGCTAATTATATGGGTAACTATGGGCGGCCAGGCAACAACCAATACTCCAACAACTACAACCAAGGATGGAGGAATCAACCGAGTTTTGGTTGGAAACAAGATGCCGGACAAGCAAGCAAGCCTCAACCCACACCACCGCCTCAAGACCAGATTTCTATATTGGAGAACACCCTCAATCAATTCATGCAAGCGTCCATGATAAACCAGAAAAACACAGATGCTTCTATAAAACACTTTGAGGTTCAAGTTGGACAAATTGCAAAGCACCTAGCGGAGCAATCTAGCAGCAATTTTTCAGGTAATACTCAAACCAGTCCTAAAAAGTATTGCAGTGCTATTGTGTTGAGGAGTGGTAAAAGCCTTGAGGGAGAGAGTGGTGAGCCCTTGGTGAAAAATCATAGAGTTGATGAAAAAACAGAGGTGAATGCTGAAAAAACTGATTTGAATAAGGAAAAAGGCAAAGAGGTTGTAGTAGAGGAGGAAGAAAAAGACAAGAGGGAGAAGCTAGTGGATGAGAATTCAATTTTGAGGAGAACTAAAATCAGATTTTGAAAGATGGAGACAAGCCTCAAGAGATCCCCTCTTATGTGAAGTTGCCCTATCCTCATTTGAGCAAGAAAAAGGAGAAGGAAGAACAGTTTGCCAAGTTCCTTGACATCTTCAAGCAGTTACAGATCAACATACCCTTTGATGAAGCACTAAAGAAGATGCCAACCTATGCAAAGTTCATGAAGGAGTTGCTCACAAAGAAAAGAAAATTCAAAGAAGGTGAGACTGTTGCCTTGACAGAGGAGTGTAGTGCGATACTTCAAAGGAAGCTACCTCCAAAGCTTAAAGATCCCGGTAGTTTTACAATTCCCTGCACTATTGGGAGTGTTGCTATTGGGAAGGCCCTGTGTGACTTGGGAGCGAGTATCAATTTGATGCCGCTTTCAATTTTGAACAAGCTTGGAGGTGGTGAAGTGAAACCAACAAGGATGGCATTGCAACTAGCTTATAGATCAATCAAGCGTCCTTATGGTATCTTGGAAGATGTTCTGGTAAAGGTGGATAAGTTTATCTTCCCAGCGGACTTTGTGATTTTAGACATGGAGGAGGATGCAGAAGTTCCGCTCATACTAGGGAGACCTTTTCTAGCGACTGGTCGTGCTTTGATAGACGTACAAAAAGGCCAGCTGCGATTCAGAGTGCAAGATGAAGAAGTCACTTTCAATGTATTTGAATCTATGCATCGCCCGAGTGATGAAGAGGATTGTTTCCGTATGGACATTGTGGATATAGTGGCTAAAGAAGTCGTTGCACATCAGAACCACTCCTCTACTCCTAAGAAGAAGGAAAAGATCAACATGAAAGCAACTCTGAAGCTCTGCAAGACAAATTATGCATCAATTGGTGATGAAGTTGGATCTGCTCATCATGTCAAAACAGAACCTCCGCCGGGAGGGAGTAAGAAAAAGGCTACGAGGCTCAGAGTGAAAAGGGCAAAGAAGAAGCGCAATTATTGGCCTTATAAGAAAAAACAGCTCTTTGAAGGAGTTCCACAGAGGAGAAGTGTTCTTGCACTTCTACGACCAGCTGACCCCGGTTAATTGAAAAAAGTACGTCAAGCTAGTGACGTTAAAGAAGCGCTTATTGGGAGGCAACCCAAGTTTTGTTTTCATTTTCCTTTTGTTCTTGATTTTGCCCTCTCGAATAATTTGAGAAGATCAAGAGGATAATATCATAGATTAATAGGTTTGTTAAGTGTTTTCAGGGAAAGGAGGAAGGAGAAGCAAAAAGGGCAGAAACAACAAAGTCAGGAACCATCACGCCTAGGCCGTGACACTGGTCACGGCCGTGATGATCCAAATTTGAAGATCAGAAAGGATCACGGCCCAGTCGTGATCCCCATCACGGGCGTGATGGAAGAACCCTGCAGATCAGAGAGCATCATGGCCTAGCCGTGATGGAGGTCACGGCCGTGACAGGCTACCCCTATGGACCAGAATGCATTACGACCTGCCCGTGATAAGCATCACGGCCGTGACCCAATTTTCATGCAATTCCTTATGACTAGGCATGTGAACCAGCACCCGCTGCCGCCTCGGTAAGTCGTTCCAATTTTTCTTTCCTCTATCCAACTTGAATATTTACATTGGGGACAATGTAAGTTCTTAAGCTTGGGGTAGGGGTATTTCTGCATTGTTCATGTTGCATTCATATAGTTTTGCATGATAGCCTTACATGTTCACATGATTAGATTGCCCCTTGCCTAAATTTTGCATCCAATTATGAGAACTAAGTGCCAAATAAATTGAGATAGTGAATTGTTGAACCCAATTTTTTTTCATTCTTATGACATGGCTACAAATAAAAATGCTTGAGATGATATGTGATAGTTGATAATTAGCATGTGGTTCCGTAGATTTATGTTTCTCAGTGATTTTTGAACTACTAAAATGTGAGATTTTGAGCCAAAAAGGGGTACTCACTAAATATACCCCATTCTTTGTGTTAGAGTGTTATTCCTCTTGGATTGTTTTCTCTAGAACTTGACTTGAAACCATTTTGAAGCTTAAAAAATTTTGAAAACATTTTTGAAAATGATTGAGGCACTAGTTATTTTTCCGGCCTTCTGAGCTTTGATTGATGAAATGCTACCCCTTAGTTGCCCAATTTTGAGCCTCAAAGAAAAAAATGATTTTCTTGGTACCCTGAAATATGTGGATGAATGATGCTTGATAGGATACCTTCTAAAGTATTACAAAAAGGGTAAAGGGTTGAAAAAAGTTTGGGATGAAAAAAAAAATCAGAAAAATGTTTCTCTTGAGTTGGAAAATCTCCCCTTCTCCAAATGAAAGAAAAAATAAAATAAAAAAAATCTATGGAAAAGGGGATGACAAAAAGAAATGAGAAATAAAATGAAAAGAAAGAAAGAAAGGTGGCGAAAGTGAATCGAAACCCAAAAGGGTATTTTAGAAAGTGTCATGATTTGCAATGCTTAATGTTTTGTGTAGCCTTTTGAAATGTCCTTTTCTTGATTGACCCACCTAACGATAAATCCCATGGCCCCGTTACAACCAAAGCCAAAGACCTCTTGATTCTTAATTGTTTTCATTAATAAAGTAGAGATTTGGTTGATAGTCAAGCCTATGGTAGAATTCATTCTTGAGGAAAATGGAGCGAATTGTCTTATATCCCTAACACTTGAGTGAGGTGAGAAAGAGAGCCAAGCAAATGAACAAGATTGGGGTGATCTTCAGGTGAGAAAGAGTGCCCTAATCGGTGAGAATATGAGTCTAAGAAACCTAAGCCTCTAATTGGACTTGAACTGACTCTCTTGCTGAATTATTTGAGATGCCTGTTACTTGGATTACTTGCTACTCGGGTTCTTGGTTCACTATCCATGCGCTAATTATTTATTTCTTCTAGCCTTAGTGATTTCTTGAGGACAAGCAATTGAATAAGCTTGGGGTGATTTGATAGTGTGATTTCACATCATAATTCCTGTACATTTTTGCATGTATTTCTCATATAGTTTAGGCATATTTGATTCGATTTTATTAGTTTTTACCTTGGGTCGGGTAAGGCAATTTCTTGGTGTTGTTTTGCAGGAATTCAAGGAAAAATGCTCAAGATTAGCCATGATGGAGCTTGGATGAAGACAGAGCTTAAAAAGTGAAGAAAATGACCCAGGCAGAGCCCATCACGGTCTGGTCGTGATGACCCTCACGGTCGTGATCGAGCAATAATTGAGAGAAAAGAAGGCAAAAGTCAGAAGCTGTCACGGCCTAGCCGTGATACCCATCATGGTCGTGACATGTTAATGGAGCCAGACCCCCTCTTGGCAGAATCTGTCACGGCCAAGCCGTGACGGCCATCACGGTCATGACAGATCATTTGGTGAAGGCAGAAGCTATCACGGCCTGCCCGTGATGAGCATCACGGCCGTGATGCTCCAATATTTGAAAGCGCCCCAAGGGAGAAAGCGTCACGGCTAGGCCGTGATGGCCATCACGGTCGTGACGCGAATCCTGATCTATAAAGGAGCATGACCAGAACAGAAGAAAAACAGTTTTGGAGAACCCTAAATCACTCTCTCTGAACCAGGGGCAGCTGTACAAGGAGTCCATGGAGTTCCTCTTCCTTTTCATCTATATTTCTTTGGTTTTGGCTATGATCATGAGTAGCTAGACCCCATTGTTGGGGTTAGGGTAGCTATTTCTGAATTCTCCATGTATCGGATTTGATCTTGTAATATGGTTTTTACGTCTTTATTGAGTGATTGATTTTCTGTGCTTAATGCTTGTTGTGGCTAGCACCCCCATGACTTGATTAGTGTTTTGATATTCAATTGGAAAATTTGTATTAGAACCGGAACTGAAATTAATCACCTAGTAAACCTTGTATCTAGGAATGGAACTAGGTTTATTAGCAATCGCGTAATCCCTAATCTTAATGCAATTTCATTAATCTAGGCCACCTAAGGAATTAGGGTCTATTAGTGGATTTAGGCACTTGTCATCCGAGGAATCGGGCCTTGAGTAATTTAGTGGATTGATTGTCATAACTGAAGTAGAAACTGTTTATTAGTCTTGTCATTGCATGGGGATGAAGTTTAGTGAACCTAATCCCAACATATTTCATATATTTGAAGAATTCCTTTAATTGCCTTCCAAGTGTTCGACAGAAATTCTCAAAGAACTTTTCTCTTGATTTTGTTTGTTCTAGGTTTAAATCTTATTTGGGCTTGGTATTTACTATCGAGATCCCTTCAATCCAAATATCCGCTTAGATAGTAATTGATTCGGTACGTGTTAGTACTTGTCACAGTCCTCGTGGGAACGATAAATGGTCTCACCACCGCTTGCACGACTAGGTATACTTTCCTAGATTTGTCAACAATTAGACATCTAATCCAAGTCTTAAACCTAGTCATCATACGTATAAACAATACTGTAAAAGTATGATGTTACATTACTACCCCCTTAAAAGAGTGTCAAAGGGCAGACAGGTTTAAAAGAACCTTTCACAAAATATTATGCACACTAGATAGACGGGTCAGCAACCAATATGAAGTTCAATTAAATCATTAACAAATGTTTATTTTTCATCAAAACTTAGGGAGAATGCACATCAAACATTCAGAGACTTAACAGATAGATCACACCGTTAATTTAAACTATGATAATGCTGGTTCAGGAAATGATGATGATGATGCCTCTATATAAACCATCTATGATGAATCTCGTGAGGTTGTTTCACCTATTAGGAATAACTCAAATGCTAGGGATGCTATTGATAATGATGTGGATGGAATAGTTCCAGATTCATTGCAGGGTAGAAGATATATTAATGCTACCGTCTCTGGTATGGATCTTGGTACTACTGAGTTTGATTCCAATGACAACATTCATAATAGTGTTGTTATGAAGGACAATAGGTTATAATCAATAATTTGTACAGATGACGAGGAAGAGGATATTGAAAATCACTCTACTTCTAATTGGGATAATGATAAGGAAGATGAGGCATTTACAAAAGTTCTTTCAAAGTCTCAGAGAAAGAAGTTAAGAAGAAATAAGAGGATTGTGGCCAATAAGGAACACAATCTGATCTAGGGCGTGTCATAAACATCTTACTTAATGAGGATCATTTGTTGGAATGCCAGGGGTCTTAGCAATGAGGCAACTAGGTTGATTTTAAAAATTTATGCATTAATCACAAACTAGATTTGTTGTTTTTCTCTGGGCCTTGGATTGCTCCTGATCAGTTTCCTTAATCATTTTGGACTAATCTCCATCTTAAACCTTTCATTGTCAATAGGAGAACTAAGAAGTTTCCTAATCTATGGGGAGTGTGTGAGGACTTTCTTGATCCTGTTATTATTTCTATTTCAGCTCATCAAGTTTTTATTTCTTTAACTTGGGATTGTCAAACTGTCTTTATTGCTGCTCTTTATGCTAGCACTTCTCGTGTGTTAAGAAGAAGTCTTTGGCTTGAGTTGGCCTCTATGCAGGAAGATCATCCAGGACCATGGTGTTTCATAGGAAATTTTAATGCCATCATTGGTGCTCATGAAAAGAAGGGTAGCTGCCTTCCTCTTCAAGTGTGTAGTGATGAATTTAAGGCATGGTCTGATAGCTACAACTTGACTCACATGCTTACAAGAGGAGCTGAATTCACATGGACTAATGGTAGGAAAGCCAATGCTCATTATGAAAAAAGTATTGGATAGAACTATTAGTAACAATGCATGGTTATCATTTTGGACTGCTTCCTCTTGTTGCACACTGACCAGAAGCTAGTCTGATCATCATCCCCTACTTTTGATTCTCAAAAGAAGCATTAAATCTCATCCATCTCCTTTTAAGTTTCATCAAATGTGGATGGAGCATCCTAACTACCATAGATTAGTTGCTGAGGTTTGGAAAAAGGAATTTTTTTTTTTTTTGTTATCAAATGTTTGTCCTTTCCCAAAATTTGAAAGCTCTCAAGTCTGAACTGAAACATTGGAACAAAACTTTTTTTGTAATGTTAATTTTAAAGTGGAGAATGCTTTGATTGAGGTAGATAGAATCTAGAATCAGATTTCTGTGAATGGTTTTTCTGATGAATTGTATATTCAAGAATCAGAAATACAGGTTATTTTCATCAGGTTGCCAAAGTAAAAAATGCTTTTAAAAGAATGATAATACATAAAAGTGGTGATACAATTCTGGATGATGATTCTGCTATTGAACAACATGATCTTCAATTCTATACATCCCTTTATGCCTCAGATAACATCTGTATTGATAATGATCTCATTGAGAATGTTACTCCTTACATAGTTTCTGATCAGGACAACATTATTCTCTCTAATATGCCATCCTTGGAGGAAATTAAAAGTGTTTTTTTTTCTATGTGTGGCAGCAGTGCTCCGGGCCTTGATGGGTTTAGAGGTTGCTTCTAGCAACATCTTTGGGATATAGTGGGCTTGGATGTCTACAAGTGTTGTTGTTCTTTTCTCAGAATTGGTTACTTCCCAATCTCAATTCTAACTTAGTTGTTCTAATTCTTAGACACCTGGGTGCTGATAAAATTGAAAGCTTCAGGTGAATTGCATTGGCTAATCCCTTGTTCAAGATTATAACCAAAATCTTGGCTGATAGGCTAGGATCTGTTGCTTCTAAGGTCATCTCAGTTCAGCAAAGAGGCTTCATAAGGGGTAGGCATATTTCTGGCCGCATCTATACAGCCTCTGAGGCAGTCAACATGCTTGAATCCAAAACTTTTGGAGGTAATGTAGCTCTTAAGTTTGATATTAAAAAAACAGTTGATATTGTAACATCCATGTTTTTGCTTATATGTTTAATTACTTTATTAAGAGTGATTAAATTTTTCTAAATGTTTATTTAGGTTTATTTTATTGTTATTTGACTTGAGTAATTTTATTTATTCATTTAAAAATATTTTACTGAGTGCGTTAACACTGTGTTGTTACAGGGCGTGCACTCTTGCTAGACAATAGCATGACGCTATTATTCTTTGTTTAGAAAAATACCATCTAAAATTATTTTGGTTAAATAAAAATTATTTTCATAGTCCCTAAAAGAAATTTTTAGCATCGGAAAAATAAAAGGAATCATTTTTATGTTATTTTCTTCCCTGGTTCTTAAGCCTCCACGACACCCTCTTTTTCCTCTCTCCTCATTTCCCTTTTTTTTTATTCTTTCTCGATGCACTTCCTCCCTTCTCCATCAGACCCATCTTCTTCTTCTTCTCTCTCAAAGCTCATCTCCTTAAACTTCAACATTTCTTCTTCTCCTTTGTTGCTCCAGATCGCACCGCCCAGCCAGCCACAGACCACCGACCGCCACTCGCTGCCGTAAGGAGAAGACCGCGTAGCTGCTGCAACTGGTTTGTCCCTCCGCTGCGCTAAAACGCGCACCACCATGGTGAGCTCCGTTCGCCGCCGCTTCCATGGTGGTTTTCTACCATGTGTGTTCATCTTAAGCTCTTCCTTCTTCTTCTCTTGAACTTACTTTTTCTCTTTTGGCTCTTGGTTATCACAGTGAACAAATCGTTGTCCTCCGCCATGGCCGCTGCCTTTCTGCCGCCATTAGCACAATCGCAAGTCATCTTCTTCCTTTGGGTGAGTGATTTCTAACATTCTCACCTCTATTTTCAAGAACCCCCAATTTCTCCTCAAACCATAACCCTAGGTTTTGATTTCAGATTTTGATTTTTGAAATTAATTGGTGTTTTATGCAATTGGGATCATGATTAAGTGTTTTCCTAAACCAATTTTGTCAATCTCTTATTAATTTGAATTTTCCCCAATTTTCATTATGAACCTAAAAACCCCAAATCTGTTTTGATTTAAATCAAGGAGGTTTTTAAGAAATTAAGTATGTTAGTGAGCTATATTTATAGTGTTGATGTTGAGTAATTAATTTGGTGATATGTCTAGTTGTTTCTATGCCTGGATCGTCTCTCTGGGATGTTGGTTGTGACTATGCTTGCTTGGGGAAGCAGGATTTGAATTTCTGGGAGCTGACAGGAAACACCTGTGCGTGCTGGGAAGTGCTAGAGGAATCTGGAACGTCATGTCAGGTGGGGGAAGATAATATACTCTAGGTGTAGTGTGGGTTTTAATGCGGGTTATAGTATGTATGTTTAGGAAATTATATGGGGATTAGTAATATATATTGCTTGATTATAACTGTGTTCATTATCTGTGTGAATTATGTGGTTTGTGTAATTAGAACATTATTTGATGTTATGTGAGGGATTCTTGTGAGTTCCTCGTCTGATTGTATGAGTGTGAATTATTGTATGATGACTATCTGTTTTCCCTTAGTTGGTGCTTACCCCTAGATGTTACATAGCTGGGATTTAATTGTTTGGGTTAGTGAGTTGTTTTGTTTCAAGGTTGATGATTTTTAGTTTATTCTTGAATTGTAAATGAGCTTAAGGAAGAGAGAGCTAAGAAGTGTGAGGTTGAGCTTATTTTATTGATTGTGTACTCTGATATAAAACTTTCTAAAGGTTTGATCTTACGAGCATGGCAATTGGATATTCGTGCGGAGTTAGGTTGTCTAAGGATACATTAAGGTGGAATCCTAGAATTAGGAAGTGTGTAAAAGGACATTATATTTTGGATGGGTATATATATGGTAAGAAAATTAGTTTACAAATTAAGTTGATGGAATTAGTAGTAGAGGTCAACATGGATAATGGAGGGAATGTGAAATGTGACGTTTTGGAATGAGTTTTAGTAATTTGTGAAATTGGTGAATTAAAAGGGTGATATTATACATGGATGGATATATGGACATTGAGGTGTCATAAGTAAGAGGAAGGATTCTTAATGGATTATATGTAGAGTTAGGATGATGTATTATGGCAATATGCTCAAAGGAATATGAATGATATGATTGTATGAGGTTAAGGCATTGGATAAGAGTCGTCAACGAGACCGGATATTGAAAGTATAAGATAGGATGAACGGGAAAGGAAATAGGGAATAGGGAGGATACATGGAAACAGAGGATACATAGAAGTTTAGTTGAGACAATAGATGATGATGGAAGAAAATATTTTGGTGCTAGTTAGACTATTATGTTTGAGTTAAAGTTATTTTATATTAGTTGTTTGACGATGGCATATTTAAATGGAGCTCACACCTCCATGTGCTATATTATTTTAGCAAGTAATTATCTTCTTTTTTTGTGATGCGGTTTCCCTTGGGAATTTTTGGATAAGATTCAAATTCGAGAACCTTCCCTACTCTTGATTTTTGGACGTTTAGCGTCAATTCGATTTCGTTATAATTAGGCTCTAAGTGTAAGCCTATCAGTATAACCGTTAAGTCGCTTAGGGACTTGGGTGAAGTGCATTTGTTTCCGAACTTAGATTCGGGAGGTGTTGGAATGTTAATATTAGTTGGTATCAATTTCTTATTTATTGAATTTGTGAATTCTATCTTAAGGTTTATCCTTATTTATATTTTTTTGTTTTGGGCTCGAAGTTAATATGATATATGGTATTTAAAAATTAAATGAATAGACCAAATATTGTGAAGTTAAAGACTTTCAAAATCTTGTCTTTTGATGATTTTATTCTTGGATATGTTGTTGATCTTAATTATCAACTGTTATTCTTAAATATTATTATATACTTAATTTTAGCCTAAGTGCTCTCAAATGAATTTGAAGTGTCAAATGAATTTTGAGTCGGGAAGAATGATTTTGGTTAATAGTCTATTTTAACCCAATTCTTAACAATAACTCTTTTTAAATTGATACCAGTGCTTTGGAACTTTTAGTTCCTGCTTTGTTGTCTTCGGACAACATTCCAACCTAATCATAGTCGTTGTCGTTCTGGAAGCATAGACACCTATTCATAGGATATTAGGGGACTGTGTGGGGGCCACGGAGACCTTGGGGATAGTCAGGCGTGGATCCTGCCAATGGTTCAGTGTATAACTGCACTGCGTCGGTGGAGACCTGGACAGTGTAACAGCCTGATTTTCATTATACTGTTTAATCAATTAAAATATAAGTAATTATATTTTAATATGAAAGTATAAAATATTTTGTTTTAATAAAATAAAATCATATTCCTAATCCACCTTATCATATGAAGTCACAGTAAAATTTTCGGTTGAAAATTCAAACGAAAGTAGGTCTTCGTTTTCACTGCCAGTATAGGTTTACTGAGCAGAAAACCTAATTTTGACCCGTGAACGAGACGGTTAGTGTTTTTATCATGTTTCCTTCAACTTTGGTTATTTCGAAAATTTTCGTTCAAAAATAAAATAAAACAAAATATTTTATTTGCGTGAACACGTCGGGAATATACGATCGGAACTGTAACCAGGTACGAAATGGAGCAGACTAGGGGACATAAAAGAGATGAGGTGACTTGTTAGGGAAAGGAGGCATGTTGTAGAAGCTTTATGTCACATCCATAAAAGTACCATCATTATTTTTTTTCAAAATTTACTATTTTATAATCAATTAAGCCATTCCTTTCAACTCTTGCCAACAAAACATGACATAACTTAAAACTTGGGCTCCAAGCACTCATTTCTCTCCCTCAAAATCGTGACCCTCTCTCTCTCCCTATATATCACACTTTCATTTTCTTCAACTCACTTTTTCTTCTCCAAAAACACTATTTCTTCATCTTCTTCCTTTCTCTTCAAACTTCATACTCATAAAGCTTGCATTTTTACTCATCTTTTCAACTCAAGTTCTTCACAAAAGTTGATCCTTGTATCAAGGGTAATACTCTTATATCAATCTTTTTTCAAGTTTCTTCTTTTACCTTATGGTTTACTCTACTTTTTCTTTAAGTGTTTTTAATGGGTTTTCAACTTCTAAAATCTCTAGAAAATTGTATAAAAATCCTTTTGAGTTGAAACCACTTTCTATAGTCTTGTATTAACTTATATTTTCACATACTAAGTTTGTATAAAACAAAAATTTCTACCTCTTATTTCCAAGGATGGCCGAAACCTATATATGGTGGCCTAGGAAGTTTTGTTTCAACTTTTTGAAAGATGATCATGTATTTGAGCTTCTAGATCCCTCTTGATCTTAAATCTAAAGTCTTGAAAGGTTTGAAAATATCTAGCTTATTTATCCAAGGATGGCCAAACATATATGGTTTTGGACCTAGGATGCTTGAGTTCAACTTTCTAACTATGATCATGGATTTAGACCTCTTAATACTTTGTGATGCCAAACCTAAGAGTTTTCATCAAGCAAAAGGCTTTTCCTCATTCTCCTAGGCTAGGATGAAACTCAATGTTTTGGAGCTAGGATGTTTGAGTTTTCATTTTCCAAAATGATCATCGACTTGAAGATCCTTAAGACACTGGGATGCTAAGTCTAAAAGATTGAAAAGTTTAGAGATTTCTAACCTAGTTATCTTATGATGGCCGAACCTATGAGGTTTATGGACCTAGGATGTTTGTTTTTCTTTTCCAAGATGATTATAGATTAAAGCTCCTTAATGATAAAGGATGATATGTCTAAGTGATTGGATTATTTAAAGATTTCTAGGCTAGAAATCCTATGATGGCCGAACCTAAGGTTTATGGACCTAGGATATTTTGTTTTCTTTTATTTTCAATATGATCATGGATTTGAGCTCCTTAATACATTGGGATGCAAAATCTAAGAGATTGGAAGGTTTAAAGTTTTCTAACCTATTTTACTATACAAGGCCGAAACCTAACCTAAGAGTTTGGATGATTTTATTCAATATTTTCAAGTTATAACAAATTATCTAAGTCACCAAGAACCTAAGAGTTAAGTATCTAAAATCTTAGAGTGTGAAATGAAACCTAACTCTCATTAGATTTAAATGGCCGAACCTACCTAATGAGAACATAGATGAGTTTCTTTGATTTAGTTGTTTTTATGTTGTTTGGTTGAAGGTGGTGTTAACACCTCGTGGTCGGATAACGAGGAGCTGGGAATTCGAGCTTTCGGTGATAACTCAGGTGGGGGAAAGAATCAACCTATCGTCGGAATCTATAAGTAGTAGATTATGTAGTAATTATGTAGGGCGACCTAAGCCTTACTAGAAGTCGAATAATCGACAAGAACAGGATCGCTTTAAATTGCTTTTATAAAACACCCATGGTGATTCGGGGATTGTAAGTTGATCGATATTAGGTATATGTTTATACTATTGATGGTTGATTTGAGTTTTATTACCTTTATTGAACTGATTTAGTGCTATGTTGATGTTTTCAAATATCTTTGATTGACTTGATGTTATGCATGATCTGTGTGGTATTTACTTTATGCTTAGTTGATTAAGCGAAGATATATATGTGGTCTAAGAGATGAGTTGTTTTGGGCGTGAGGATCATGATGATTTTTAGAGGTGCCTAACCTACATCAAATATGTTAAAGAGGTGTTGTGACATAGAGCATGTGTTGAGGTCTTGATAAGAGGTTAAGGCACTAGGTTATGACCATAGGAGTCTGCGAGGTTCATAAGTTGTGTTGTTTCTATAACCGTATGTGGGACACATACAAGACCAGAAGTCCTTGTGGGACCTTCCAAAGGGTAAACTTAACTTGTGCAGTTACGAGTGCCATTGCTTTGCATGAGCACCTCTGGGAGTGGACGAGGTGTGCACCGGGATCATCGTGCAGCTGTAGTGTCACGCTTTGCGTGAGCGTTCTTACCATGGTGAAGGTGTGCACCGGGATAATCGTGCAGCTATAGTGTCATTGCTTTGCATGAGCATTCTCACCATGACTAAGGATGTGCACCGGGAATGGGACGTGTCACTTGGACGACTGACCGATAACCATAACTATGATAGGGAAACCATAGCCATTTTCAGTATCAAGTTTTAGTTGCAGGAGTGAGGGTAGGATGGATATAAGAATTTTATGGAAGATAGATGACTTGACTGATGTTGTGTCTGTGATAATTACTGTATAGTTTACTATGACTCTTTTCCGCTTTTGATGATAGAACTGTTTCTTATCCCCTGTATATTTATGTATGTTGTATTTTGTCTCCTTGTGGAACCCTACAAGAAGACCCTGTGGATGAACGTAACCAGGAGGAGTTGGATGGAACTCCCTACGAACCAGATACCGGAGGACGAGCTGTGACCCATGGTGATTAGGGTCTAGTTAGTTATGGCCAGTGCGTCTGTGTCGTGAAGCTTTATCTTTCCGCTTATGTTTTGTATAACTATGCACCAGTTCGGGATCCTATTGATGGGATGCCCTGAAACAGTGTTTTGATAACTCTGATGCTTTAAGTATATTTAATATATTTATGTGTTCATATTATGTTCTATATGAATCTATTTGCTTAAGAAATTAAGTTTTAATTTTTACGTAATTTTCACGTTAAGCGTGCGATTAAGTAATTAAATAATGAGGTTTTAAACTAAATGACACAAAGGGGCACTACGGGGTGTCTCAGACAGCAGGGCTATCTTGAAACTCCACTGAACTAAATACTATTCCACAGTGATATATCCTGGTTCGGCCACAAGCTACCCATGTGGCCTACATCCAGTCCCCAAGGCAATACCACCAAGGGATTTCACTCAATCCCTAACTTTTAAACAGGAGCAGCTAGAACCTTTACAATAACGAGAACTCCTCACAGACCAGAGACATACAATCCCCCCAATGATAGGGTCTCAAATCCCTAGATTTTAAACAGACGCAGCTAGAACCTTTACAGTGGAATCACACCCACTAATCCCTTACAAGAGATATACCCTCTCTTGCAAGAATAGTAACCAAAAGAAGTTTGAGTCAATCCTACTCTTACCAACAGTACGTACTCTTAATAGTGCTGATAAAACAAATTGAAGCACAAGTTACAAAGAAACCTATATGGAGTAAAGCTCTCTCAAAGTTATGTTTTGATCAAGGTGTATGAGTGAGAGTGATTTAGAGAGAATAGAGATAAGAAAATGTTCACAAGTGTAAGAGTAGCAGAGTTCTCTCTCTTTCAAACTTGCCTAAGTTCTCCTTATATAGTTTTTAGAGAAATTAGGTTAAGTCCATGTTGAAACTGATTTTCTTCGTGCGGTAATCGATTATTTAAAAAGTATAATCGATTAATTTAACTCATTTTAAAAATGCGCCTTGGAACAGACAGGTCATAATCGATTACTAATTCTCTGTGTAAAGTTCATTTGTCCGTCTGATATTGATAATCAGTTATTCTAATCGATTATCTATTCACTGTTTGTCTCTCAAAAATGTATAATCGATATCTATCATCTCATAATCAATTATTTGTTTTTCAAATTCAAACTCAACGGCTAGAAGTAATTAATACTCAATTATGCGCATTGAAGCCTATTTAAGCATAGCATAATCGATTATAGTAATCGATTATTGCATCTCTGGTTTAGGTTTTGAAAAACATAATGGCTCTATAATAAATCACTCATTAAGGCATTTTTAATAGAGCTTGATAATTTAAAATAGTAAAACTTAAAGGCTGAAGTTAATTTCTCAATTAAGTTTGAAAGCCTCTTTAAGTTTTATTTTGTTAGCTCATTTTATGTGTGTGTGATCAATTTTAACTGGAGAGCTTTACTTACCATTTACAAGCTTTTACTAAAACAATCAATACAGTAAAGGAAAATTCCCTAAACCCCGTATTTTCTTGTTTGGTCATTTTCACGCTTTTTGCAATTTGGTCCTTTAGACTTGAATTTACGTGTTGGTCCTTGAACTTGAAATTTCCCTTTTGCTCATCATCAAAACAAAAATACATGTCGAGGCATATATCTACAAGATATAAGCTTACTTAGTTTTCGAAAACTCTTGTACGTAATTATTTCGTGTACTTATTAAACATTATTTAGGAACTGTTGTATTTATCTATTTTATGTTTCTAGTGTATAAATGGAATTTTATTCCTTTTCTATCCTGGCAATTGGTGTAAGACCAGTGATCAAATTTTTATTTGAAGAAGTTTTAAATTTATCAAATATTTATCAGGTAGAGTTTTGACGTCATGCAAAGTTCCAATTTTTAAGGAGGTTATTTTGAAAATAAATCTAAAAACCTTCATTTTACTAAGTTAATCAGTCTTACATAAAACATGGTGTTACAAATATTATTTACTGGAAGTTCTTGATTAAAGTCTTCAAATCCTTTGGTTTTAATGATAAACTGTGTGATTGGGTTAAGATAATTCTCCACTCCAACTTTCATTTTCAGTGAATGGCAATCCAGTTGGATTCATATCTTGTATTAGAGGTGTGAGACAACGAGATCCACTTTATCCTCTCCTTTTTTGCTTTATAGAAGATGTTCTCAGTAGAAGCATCTCCTATTTAGTTAATTCTGGACTTCTGATGCCTATGAAAGGTCCTAGGGGCTTCCAATCTCCTAGTCACATCCTCTTTGATGATGACATTTTAGTAATTTGTAAAGGGACAAAAAGGGATTTGGAGAATTTGATGTTTTTGTTTCATTTGTATGGTCAAGCTTCAGGACAATCGCTTATCTATGATAAATTTAAGTTTTACATATGGAAGCTTTCCTCTAGCAGAATTATTTCTATCAGCAGAATCCGTGGTTTCTTAGCAAGGGAATTACCTTTTACTTACCTTGGTGTGCCTCTCTTCAAAGATAAGCCAAAAGAAGAGGTGTTTGCAGCCCATTGCACACAAAATTACCTCCAAACTAGCATTTGGAAGGTCTCTTCGTTGTCTATCACGGGGAGAGTCTAACTTGCCAAATCTAAAATCCATGGTATGCTATCTTATAATTTTCAAGTTTATGCTTGACCTATTGCTATGTTGAAATTGCTTGATAAACAAAAAAAAAAATACTTTACATGGTCTGGAGATGTTTTTGTCAGAAAGGTTTCTCTACTGTTGCTTTGCACATAGTCTGCACTCCATTTAATGAGGATGGGTTGGGCGTAAGGTTTCTATTGTCAAAAATGAAGCTACTATGTTGAAAATAACATGGGAACTGTTGTCCTCTTCTAATCAATGGGCTCGATTGGTTAGATCAAGGTTTATAATGTATAAAGCTCATCTGGCCTACTATGTTCAGTCATCTATTTGGCCTGCTCTTAGAACCCATTATAATAATGTTGTCCTAACAGTACTTGGCAGATTGGTGATGCCAACTTAATCAACTTCTAGAAGGACGGTTGGCTAGGACAACCATTGGTTGATCTGATGCAGATTCCAATTGGTATTCGTAATTCTTTGCAGGCTCGAGTTTTTGGTTTTTTTGTTTTATCAAAACGGTTGGTTAATTCCAAATGTCATAACTAGAAGGTTAATTTCCAATCTTGGCAGCCGATACCTCTAAAATTCCTACCCCTACTTACTGTGATGTAGATCACTTAGTTTGGAATGGTACTGACTCTGGATTCCTGAATTTTAAATAGATATTCTTGTAGCTTAACCCTCCTAAGCCTGTTGTTTCTTAGAGTTTGATTTGGAATGGTTCTATTCCTCCTTCCAAGTCCTTTCTTACTTGGAGGCTCTTGCATAATAGACTTCCCACACATGAAAATCTAAGAAAAGGGGTTGTACTATTGTGTCCATTTGTAGCTTATTTGGCTTGACTGATGAATCTTCTCAGCATCCTTTCCTAGATTTCAGTTATGCTCGAGCTCTTTGGAATTGGTTTAGCTCAATTATCAGCTTCTCTATTAATGTGAGCTGTTTTTAGTCTATCTTCTCTGCCTGCAACTATTATTCTAGCTCTCAGTTAAAGGATGTTATTTTGGCGTGCATCATCAACATTGTTTAGGTCATTTGGTCTTGCAGGAATAAGAACAGATTTGAAAATGGCGCTATTCCTTTAAGACCAGCAGTTAATATCATATGCCTCTATTTCTGTCTCTATGAATTTATCTAAAGGCAATATGTCATCTCCTATCACGGAGTTCTCTATCTTCATGTTCTTTGAAGTTAGTGGTCACCCTCCTAAAGCTCCTTCTATTAGGTAGGTTAACTAGTATCCTCCTGCTTGTGGCTGGTTTAAATTCATTGTTGATGGCTCAGCTAGAGGTTGTTCGAGACCAATTGCAGTGGAGGTTTGTAACACCCCGATTTTCGTATAAGGGATTATGTTACTATGGATGCCTAGTTGTTGTTGTTGTTGTTCTTTTGTTGTTCTTGTTGTTATTATTATTATTATTATTATTATTATTATTAATGAAGTTAGTATTGTTGTTTATATAATTGATAATGTAATTGTTATTAGTGTCGTAGTATTTTTATACATAAACATATATGTATGTATGTATGTATGTATGTATGTATATATTATTACATATGATAATATGTATATTAATATATGATTATTTGCACTAATATGAGATTGTGTCCCTTATTGTATGATCTTATGTGGATATATGATTTTGTATGTGATTTTATATGTTAATATATAATATGTGTTTTTATTAATAATAAATGATTAAGAATGATAGAATGAGATATCGTGTGATTTAGTATGTAAATAGAGATAGTGTAATTCTTAGATTTTAGCCCCTCAACCAATCAGATTTGAGTCCATATTAATATAGGATAATCCTCCTTTTGATTATCTCTTAAGATCTTATCATAATCTCCTGAGGATCCTATCTAGAAATAACTACCAAATCTGTCGCTAAATTTCTATCGAACTTTTGACCATCTTAGAGTCCGATTTAGGATTCGATCATTAGACATTAATTTGTAGATATTTCTCTGATCTTTCTATCGACACCAAATTATGGTCAAAATACCAATTTGTATACAGTTTGGGCTGAAATAGGGGCCCGTTATGCCCTAACTTGTATTTATACCATAAGACTCAACCTAAACCCTATTTCTCATATTGTTAACCTCAGAATAGCTGCCTCTCTTCATCTTTCTTAGTTTTCCCTTGAACCCTTTGAAGTTCTTGGAGTTTGTGAGTCCGTTTGGGAGAGAAGTTACGCGTGTTAGCATCGTTTAAGGTAACATAGTTATCCCTCCTTAATCTTCTTTTCCCTTTCTTTTGAATTGGGGATTAATTAGTTGTTCTCTTCCCTTCTTGTTAGACCAAGGCTTGAGGAACTCGTCGAGCCGCTCGAGGGAACGTGTCTAGTTTGCCAACATTATCGTTTTGGGAATCTTCATACCAGGTATGGGGAGAATGAATAATATTGACATGTAGGCATTGGGGGTAGCGTAAGATGAAGGGTTAACCCATGACCCCGTCGTATGTTGTTTGCCTATTTGATGTTAATTGATATATGTATAATATGATTCTAATGTTAATGACATGCTTTAATTATTGTACTGTTTGATGTTAATTGTTGACGATGTATGCTTGGATGTTATTGATATGCCCAATTCAGTATGATGTTTTATGATACCATGAATGTTGTTATGATAATGATGAGACTATTATGATGATGATGATGATGATGATAATGATGATGATGATGCTATGATAATGATGAGACTGTTATGATAATGATGATAATGTGGTTCTCTGAATGAGTGTTGATTGTTGTGGATGTTAATGCCAACAATAACGTTAATAAGACTCTAACCAATTAATAGGACTTATCAATGATGTTAAGACCTTAGAAGAGATGTTAATAAAGATGAATGCATTTAAGGGGTGTATTCCCAGTTTGTTCATAAGACATGAATATAGTATGAGAGGTAAGGTTATGTTCATAGAGCTTAGTCAAAGACCCTAGGATTGATTAGTGAGTGTTTGAGGGACGCTAGTATTGAAGCTGGAAGTAAAAGACATGGGAACAATTAAAGGTAATGAAACTGATGGTTGATGGTGTAGGTTAAACCAATAGGTTTGATCTTCGAATACCCTAGGAAACTTAGTAAGGGTTGTTCAACCCTTCTACCCAGAAACAATACGACCACGCTCCATTGAGCTCCGCCATGCTCAACAGTCAACACAATCGTGCTTGACTTAACAGTCAGCACGCCCGTGCTGAGGGATAACAAGGGGTGTTTCACCCCAAACGCTTCTAATAATGAATGATAATCTTCTAGATTATGTGATTTTTGTGTGCTTATTAAATGGATTTTTGCTCCTAATTGTGTCGATTGATTGAGTTTGGTCCCTAAGTTTAGCTAATTTAGTTTTTAATAATATTTTGAATATTTTAGTTTAATTTCATGTTATTAGAATTAATCTAATAGTATTTTTGTATGTTTATATTTTTAGGTAATAATGAGGTTAAATCAAGTGGAATTAAATAAAGAGCAACAAGGAGCTTTACACTAAATTTGGACCTGGGCTTATTTTAAATTAAAGAAAAGAGTGAGGCAATTGGAAGCCCACTTGATACAAGAGTCCAAAGGGGCCATTTTGGATTCAATTTGGAAGAGAATTGGATAAAAGGATGGTGTAATGGATTTGAAAAAATAAGACAAGCTCCTGACGTGATTTGGTGAAGCTGTTGGAGCTTTGAGAGTCTTTAATGAGAATGAGACAAAGGCAAGAAAAGGGCGCTGGCCCACGTGAAAGGTGGCTGGATAAAAGAAAGAAAGATAAAAAAACCTAGAGGGGGCGTGAATAAAAGAAGACAGCAGCCGCATAGTAAAAAAAGGCCAGCCGCAAAGTAGAAAAAAGAAAAGCGCCGTACTGGAGAAAAAGGCAGCAGCAGCGTATGGGATTTGAAGGAGAGAAAAACGAGATGCACATAGAGGCATTCAGCAGATGCTTTGCTTTCTCATCTTCATCGAGTTTTCACTCCCTCATTATCTCTATTATATTTTATCTTATTTTAGGGTTTAGCATGTCTAGCTAAATTCCCTTCTTGTTGGGAGTAGATGTAGCTAAACCGACTCTCATGTATTTGCCTTGATTTATTAATCCATGTTTATGTTTCTCTATTAGTGTTTAATTCCTTTGCTTAATGCTTTTTGTGGTTTGATCACCCATGAAATGATGTTTCTGAGATTTGGTTTGCAATGGGGACGTTCTTATCAATTCTTGATCTGGAATTAATCACCTAGTAAACCTTGCATCTAGGAATGGATTTTGGTTTATTAGTAATCGTGCAATCCCTACTCTTAATGCAAATTCATTAATTAGGCCACCTAAGGAATTAGGGTCTAATTTGGGGTTTTAGGCTCATTCCACCTAAGACATTAGGGTTTGAGTATTTTAGAAGATTTGATTGTCATAATTGAATTAGGATGTGTGCTATTAACCATTTCATTGTAATCAAGGGAAGATCAGTGTAGTCTAACCCTGACAATTCTGTCCATTTGTTTCTGCATTCCAAGTGTTCGATAAAAATCCAAAAAGACCAAAAATATTGTATTGCTTTTGTTTTTTTGTTTTATGATTTGATCTCTCTTCATAACACAGTTTAGTCTAGATAGTTGTATGATTTGTGAAGTGGTAATTGACAACTGATCCTCGTGGGAACGATATCGGTCTCACCACCGTATTACTTGTACGACTAGGTATACTTGCCTAGAAAAATCGTATCAAGTTTTTGGCGCCATTGCTTTAGACATTTTTTTTTTGTATATATTTGATCTTTTCTTTTGAGTTTTATTTGTGCAAGGTGGATTGCAACACATGGAGAGTTATTATTTTCCAGTCTTGGATGGAGTTACAAAATATTCTTTTGGGCTTAATGTGGTCATGGGAGACTATAGGCTTTGGAGATATCAATGCCCTCATGCACAGGCTTATAGTGTAATAATGAAGCATGAGGAGGAATGGAAATGGAATGAGCCAAATCCTTTGAAAGCTGCTCTAGAACAATATTCACAGGAGTTGTCCATCTCTGAGGCCAAAGTAAGAACCAATTGTGATAGTATCGAAGTTATGATGCAAAATTTCAAAATGCAAGTTGAGGAAATTTGTAAACAGTTAGTACAAGAGTCGCATGGAACACAATTTGAGCAAAATATGGTTTTGGGGATAGTTCAAAGTGAAGATGAAGTGAGAGTGGAAGATGACTCACAAGAAAAAGAACATGGGATGGAGAGCAAAGAGGGTCTATCTTTCACCATGCTTGCCAAGAAACCTGATATTGTTGTCCTCGATAAATATATTGGTTTGCAGGCATGTGTAGACACTACAAAATTGGCTCAAGAAGTAAAACCTTATGTGCTTCATGGAACATTTATTCCTGAAGAGGTCACAAGAGGAGTTTATTACTTGCCATTTGACCCAGGAGGGGCCGAGGGTAGATTCATATTACTTCTGTAATTGCCATTCTTCATGCCATAGGATCCAGGAGGACCTTACACATTGAGCATCTCTTGGTCCTTATGCTACAAGCAATGGGATCCGGGTGGAATCTTCTCAATGAGTTTTTTTAACCATCCACTTTAGTTTACTTTTATTTTCTTGTTTTTAGTTGTGTGTTTCACATGTTTTAGTTAATTTGTGTTAAAATAAAAACATGCCAAGCAATTAAATATTTAGGATGCTGTTTTGAGATGTCACTTTTAGCATTCTCATTATTTTGTGCATTTTGTATGGCTATTTTCCTTTCTTTGGAAGTTCTTCTTGTAGTATAGTCTTCATTTTTCAAATTTGTTCATAGCAATTTTCATAACCTCTTTGCATATTTTTGTTTCTTGCTTATTAAATTCATGGCAATAAGGTATAGAACAAAATTTTGGAATCTTAGTCATAACCTTAGTGAGATATTGGGCTTGATTGTTAATTCTTTGAGTGTGCACCATTGAGTTGTTGTGCTGAGATTTGCTTGATTCTTTTATCTAAGACTCATGAATTGCATGTTTTGCATAAAAATGATTTGGGCCATTTTTCATAAGCCAATGGAGCCAAAAAGTCAACTTTGCATGAAAAATTCCCTTGCTAACCCCTTTGAGCCTATTGTTACTTTTTGTTCTCACCCTTACTTCTTGAACGATGATTACCATGTTTATTCCAACTTGAGGATAGGAGAGCATTGGTGAATTGCTTGTGGACAAGCAAAGACTTTGGTTTGGGGGAGAGATTAATGAAATATTGTGAGAAGCTTTGAAAGAAAAAAAAGGTGAAAAAAAGACATGAAAAAGTGGGGAAAAAATTGATACCCACAAGAAAAAAAAAAGAAAAAATGGAAGTTGAAACAAAGGAAAAAAAATAAAAATAAAAAGAAGTTTGAAAGAAAAAAAAAATTTATGTGAATATGGTTGAGGAATAAAGTTGAAAGAAGCTTCAAAGAAGGGAAAGGAGAAATGGAAGAAAAAAAAATTCAATTATAGCAATTGGGAATTTGTGCTTTACATTGAAACATTTGAGTTGTTGTAATTGCTCTCCTATTCTCTTGGACATTTTTCTATTTGTTTCTCACCTCACTTGTTTTCCACTTTAGCCAAGTTACAACCCAAAATAAAGTCCCTTTGATTTATGCATGCTTGTGGTTTGTGATTTTTTTTGGAGTTAGATGAAAAGCAAATCTATGGTTCCATGACTCTAATGTGTGCTTTGAGGGAAACACTTCACCACCATATACTTGAGTGATTATTTGATGAGTGTGTATCCTGTGAGGACTAAAGTTCTATTTTTTCTTCCCTTGCCAAATTGCCATGATTTTTAATTTTGAAGAATATGGAGATTGCAAAGTTGTTATGCTTTTTGCTTCTTGGCATTTTTGGAATTGAGCTTGCTTTTGGTCGATGCTTCTGTTTTAGGAATTAGTCATTGTGCAATTTTGCCTTATAGTGATTTTGTTTAATCGGGCGCTCTTTCAGTTTTTCCGGATTATATAAGAGCTTGGTTTGTTGTCCTTTATGTTCTGTGTGCTAGTTTGGGTTACTTTTGCTTGAGGACAAGCAAAGTCTTAGGTTTGGGGTGTGATAATCTTCTAGATTATGTGATTTTTGTGTGCTTATTAAATGGATTTTTGCTCCCAATTGTGTCGATTGATTGAGTTTTGTCCCTAAGTTTAGCTAATTTAGTTTTAAATAATATTTTGAATATTTTAGTTTAATTTCATGTTATTAGAATTAATCTAATAGTATTTTTGTTTGTTTATATTTTTAGGTAATAATCAGGTTAAATGAAGTGGAATCAAAGAAAGAGCAACAAGGAGCTTTACACTAAATTTGCACCTGGGCTTATTTTAAATTAAAGAAAGGAGTGAGGCAATTGGAAGCCCACTTGATACGAGTCCAAAGGGGCCATTTTGGATTCAATATGGAAGAGAATTGGATAAAAGGATGGTGTAATGGATTTGAAAAAATAAGACAAGCTCCTGACATGATTTGGTGAAGCTGCTGGAGCTTTGAGAGTCTTTAATGAGAATGAGAAAATGACAAGAAAAGGGTGCTGGCCCACTTGAAAGGTGGCTGGATAAAAGAAAGAAAGATAAAAAAAAACCTAGAGGGGGGCATGAACAAAAGAAGACAGCAGACGTATAGTAAAAAAAGACCAGCCGCACAGTAGAAAAAAGAAAAGTGTCGTACTGGAGAAAAAGGCAGCAGCAGCATATGGGATTTGAAGGAGAGAAAAACGAGCTGCACATAGTGGCATTCAGCAGATGGTTTGTTTTATCATCTTCATCGAGTTTTCACTCCCTCGTTATCTCTATTATATTTTATCTTATTTTAGGGTTTAGCATGTCTAGCTAAATTCCCTTCTTGTTGGGAGTAGATGTAGTTAAACCAACTCTCAGGTATTTGCCTTGATTTATTAATCCATGTTTATGTTTCTCTATTAGTGTTTAATTCCTTTGCTTAATGCTTTTTGTGGTTTGATCACCCATGAAATGATGTTTCTGAGATTTGATTTGCAATGGGGACGTTCTTATCAATTCTTGATATGGAATTAATCACCTAGTAAACCTTGCATCTAGGAATGGATTTTGGTTTATTAGTAATCGTGCAATCCCTACTCTTAATGCAAATTCATTAATTAGGCCACCTAAGGAATTAGGGTCTAATTTGGGGTTTTAGGCTCATTCCACCTAAGACATTAGGGTTTGAGTATTTTAGAAGATTTGATTGTCATAATTGAATTAGGATGTGTGCTATTAACCATTTCATTGCAATCAAGGGAAGATCAGTCTAACCCTGACAATTCTGTCCATTTGTTTCTGCATTCCAAGTGTTCGATAAAAATCCAAAAAGACCAAAAATATTGTATTGCTTTTGTTTCTTTATTTTATGATTTGATCTCTCTTCATAACACAGTTTAGTCTAGATAGTTGTGTGATTTGTGAAGTGGTAATTGACAACTGATCCTCGTGGGAACGATATCGGTCTCACCATCGTATTACTTGTACGACTAGGTATACTTGCCTAGAAAAATCGTATCAAGTTTTTGGCGCCGTTGCTTTAGACATTTTTTTTTATTTATTTTTGTATATATTTGATTTTTTCTTTTGAGTTTTATTTGTGAAAGGTGGATTGCAACACATGGAAACTTATTATTTTCCAGCCTTGGATGGAGTTACAAAATATTCTTTTGGTCCTAATGTGGTCATGGGAGACTATAGGCTTTGGAGTTATCAATGCCCTCATGCACAGGCTTATAGTGTATTAATGAAGCATGAGGAGGAATGGAAATGGAATGAGCCAAATCCTTTGAAAGCTGCTCTAGAACAATATTCACAGGAGTTGTCCATCTCTGAGGCCAAAGTAAGAACCAACTACGATAGTATCGAAGCTATGATGCAAAATTTCAAAATGCAAGTTGAGGAAATTTGTAAACAGTTAGTACAAGAGTCACATGGAACACAATTTGAGCAAAATATGGTTTTGGGGATAGTTCAAAGTGAAGATGAAGTGAGAGTGGAAGATGACTCACAAGAAAAAGAACATGGGATGGAGAGCAAAGAGGGTCTATCTTTCACCATGCTTGCCAAGAAACCTGATATTGTTGTCCTCGATAAATATATTGGTTTGAATGCATGTGTAAACACAACAAAATTGGCTCAAGAAGTAAAACCTCATGTGCTTCATGGAACATTTATTCCTGAAGAGGTCATAAGAGGAGTTTATTACTTGCCATTTGACCCAGGAGGGACCGAGGGTAGATTCATATTACTTCTGTAATTGCCATTCTTCATGCCATGGGATCCAGGAGGACCTTACACATTGAGCATCTCTTGGTCCTTATGCTACAAGCAATGGGATCCGGGTGGAATCTTCTCAATGAGTTTTCTTAACCCTCCACTTTAGTTTACTTTTATTTTCTTGTTTTTAGTTGTGTGTTTCACATGTTTTAGTTAGTTTGTGTTAGAATAAAAACATGCCAAGCACTTTGATGAGCCTCTGTTTGACTGGTTTTATAACTAGTAAAGACCTTGGCTTTGTGCTAATTTTATACCATTTTTACCCAAATTAGACTTGATTGTTCCTAAGTAGTATTTTGAGTCTGTAAATTGTTTTTAAGTTAATTTAGTTGTTTTAGAGTTGAATAATTATTTACTTTTATTTTCTATTTTCAGGTTAATAAAAAGTAATAAATCTGGAGCCGCTCGCCCCGCGAATAATCTCTCGCCCCGCGAGTATTGCAACCATGAAAAAGTCAGAGACGATCACGGCTTGCCCGTGTTGAAGATCACAGCCGTGGCAATTCTGAAGTTCAAGAGTTCGCCCCGCGAGAATTCCTTCGCCTCGCGAGTATTGGAAGATCAGAAGCCATCACGGTTTGGGCGTGTTGAATGCCACGGGCGTAACAGTTGGAAGCTGAAGAGTTCGCCTCGCGAAGGATGTGCTCGCCTCGCGAGAAGACAAAGAGTTTCAGACCTTTCATGTAATTCGCCTCGCGAGCAGTGCTTCGCCTCGCGAGTACTCGACTCCGAAACGTGTATATAAGCGGTCTTAGGCGAAATGAAAAGAATAATCGAGTTAGCCGATTTTGGCTAATCTTTGTCGACAAATAGTAGTAGTTTGTCTTCTTTTTAGATATGTTTTGTTTCCCTTTTGTAATGGAGAATTAGTCTCCTAGATTAATCTACTCGTAATTGGTTTCATTAACATTTGAGGTTACAGATTTCATGATCATTTGCTTTTCTCTTTTCAATACCATGCTGTATGTTTCTGTTTGTTATTTCAGGAATATATAGTGTTGTATTGTTTCATTTCGGTGATGCTATGTTCCTATATATAATCGCGTTTGTTATTTCGCGTGTGTTCATTCATGTTCGTTTGTTCATGAGAGCTTAACCCCGTTTGTTATTTCGGGAATAGGAACATACATCTGTAGTAACGGTTTCCGTTTGTTAATTGTTGCTACAACCGGGAGGGGATTAGTATCTTCTTAGGATTTGCATGAACCAATGATAGTGGGAAACTGAGAACAGTAGGTTAATCGCTTTTGTCTATTTGATATTTTCTTAAACTGCTCTGTTTCTTTTCTCTGTTTTTGATTTGTTTTGTTAATTTAGTTTCAATCTCAAAACCCCCATTTCTAACTTGTACTAATTTTCTGTTAATAATAACAACAACTAAAGAGTCCTTGAGAGACGATCCGAGTTGTCGCACTATACTGCATTATTTTATAATCGCTCGTTCTTTTTGGCGCGTGGCGACAGCGCGGTCACACTTAAATATTTAGGATGCTGTTTTGAGATGTCACTTTTAGCATTCTCGTTATTTTGTGCATTTTGTCTGGCTATTTTTCTTTCTTTGGAAGTTCTTCTTGTAGTATAGTCTTCATTTCAAATTTGCTCATAGCAATTTTCATAACCTCTTTGCATATTTTTGTTTCTTGTTTATTAAATTCATGGCAATAAGGTATGGAACGAAATTTTGGAATCTTAGTTATAACCTTAGTGAGATATTGGGCTTGATTGTTAATTCTTCGAGTGTGCACCATTGAGTTGATGTGTTGAGATTTCCTTGATTCTTTTATCTAAGACTCATGATTTGCATGTTTTGCATAAAAATGATTTGGGCCATTTTTCATAAGCCACTGGAGCCAAAAAACCAACTTTGCATGAAAAATTCCCTTGCTAACCCCTTTGAGCCTATTGTTACTTTTTTTTTTCACCCTTACTTCTTGAATGATGATTACCATGTTTATTCCAAATTGAGGGTAGGGGAACATTGGTGAATTGCTTGTGGACAAGCAAAGACTTTGGTTTGGGGGAGAGAGTAATGAAATATTGTGAGAAGCTTTGAAAGAGAAAAAAAGACATGAAAAAGTGGGGAAAAAATTGATACCCACAAGAAAAAAAAATTGAAAAAATGGAAGTTGAAACAAAGGAAAAAAAATCAAAAGAAAAAGAAGTTTGAAAGCAAGAAAAAAATTATGTGAATATGGTTGAGGAATAAAGTTGAAAGAAGCTTCAAAGAAGGGAAAGGAGAAATGGAAGAAAAAAAAATTCAATTATAGCAATTGGGAATTTGTGCTTTACATTGAAACATTTGAGTTGTTGTAATTGCTCTCCTATTCTCTTGGACATTTTTCTATTTGTTTCTCACCTCAATTGTTTTCCACTTTAGCCAAGTTACAACCCAAAATAAAGTCCCTTTGATTTGTGCATGCTTGTGGTTTGTGATTTTTTTTGGAGTTAGATGAAAAGCAAATCTATGGTTCCATGACTCTAATGTGTGCTTTGAGAGAAACACTTCACCACCATATACTTGAGTGATTATTTGATGAGTGTGTATCCTGTGAGGACTAAAGTTCTATTTTTTCTTCCCTTGCCAAATTGCCATGATTTTTAATTTTGAAGAATATGGAGATTGCAAAGTTGTTATGCTTTTTGCTTCTTGGCATTTTTGGAATTGAGCTTGGTTTTGGTCGATGCTTCTGTTTTAGGAATTAATCATTGTGCAATTTTGCCTTATAGTGATTTTGTTTAATCGGACGCTCTTTCAGTTTTTCCGGATTATATAAGAGCTTGGTTCGTTGTCATTTGTGTTCTGTGTGCTAGTTTGGGTTACTTTTGCTTGGGGACAAGCAAAGTCTTAGGTTTGGGGTTGTGATAATCTTCTAGATTATGTGATTTTTGTGTGCTTATTAAATGAATTTTTGCTCCCAATTGTGTCGATTGATTGAGTTTTGTCCCTAAGTTTAGCTAATTTAGTTTTAAATAATATTTTGAATATTTTAGTTTAATTTCATGTTATTAGAATTAATCTAATAGTATTTTTGTTTGTTTATATTTTTAGGTAATAATGAGGTTAAATCAAGTGGAATCAAAGAAAGAGCAACAAGGAGCTTTACGCTAAATTTGGACCTGGACTTATTTTAAATTAAAGAAAAGAGTGAGGCAATTGGAAGCCCACTTGATACAAGAGTCCAAAGGGGCCATTTTGGATTCAATATGGAAGAGAATTGGATAAAAGGATGGTGTAATGGATTTGAAAAACTAAGACAAGCTCCTGACGTGATTTGGTGAAGCTACTGGAGCTTTGAGAGTCTTTAATGAGAATGAGAAAAAGGCAAGAAAAGGGTGCTGGCCCACGTGAAAGGTGGCTGGATAAAAGAAAGAATTATAAAAAAAAACCTAGAGGGGGGCGTGAACAAAAGAAGACAGCAGCCGTATAGTAAAAAAAGGCCAGCCGCACAGTAGAAAAAAGAAAAGTGCCGCACTGGAGAAAAAGGCAGCAGCAACGTATGGGATTTGAAGGAGAGAAAAATGAGCTGCACATAGAGGCATTCAGCAGATGCTTTGCTTTCTTATCTTCATCGAGTTTTCACTCCCTCATTATCTCTATTATATTTTATCTTATTTTAGGGTTTAGCATGTCTAGCTAAATTCCCTTCTTGTTGGGAGTAGATGTAGCTAAACCGACTCTCAAGTATTTGCCTTGATTTATTAATCCATGTTTATGTTTCTCTATTAGTGTTTAATTCCTTTGCTTAATGCTTTTTGTGGTTTGATCACCCATGAAATGATGTTTCTGAGATTTGATTTGCAATGGGGACGTTCTTATCAATTCTTGATCTGTAACTAATCACCTAGTAAACCTTGCATCTAGGAATGGATTTTGGTTTATTAGTAATCGTGCAATCCCTACTCTTAATGCAAATTCATTAATTAGGCCACCTAAGGAATTAGGGTCTAATTTGGGGTTTTAGGCTCATTCCACCTAAGACATTAGGGTTTGAGTATTTTAGAAGATTTGATTGTCATAATTGAATTAGGATGTGTGCTATTAACCATTTCATTGCAATCAAGGGAAGATCAATGTAGTCTAACCCTGACAATTCTGTCCATTTGTTTCTGCATTCCAAGTGTTCGATAAAAATCCAAAAAGACCAAAAATATTGTATTGCTTTTGTTTCTTTATTTTATGATTTGATCTCTCTTCATAACACAGTTTAGTCTAGACAGTTGTATAATTTGTGAAGTAGTAATTGGCAACTGATCCTCGTGGGAACGATATCGGTCTCACCACCGTATTACTTATACGACTAGGTATACTTGCCTAGAAAAATCGTATCAATGAAGAAGACACCAAACCATGTAAAGACAAGCTAGATAACTTAAAGATAATAATGTACCTTGGTAGCCGAGTGGCCAAGGGGGTCTTGATGCTTAATGGTCAATGTGTTGAGCTCTTGTGCCTATGGACCATAGTGTTAATAATTAATGTGGAAAGATGTTGTTCTGTACCTTGGTAGCCAAGTGGCCAAGGGGGCCTCGATAGTCGAGTGGTCGAGGTGTTGAGCTCTGGTGCTTATTGGCTCGAGTGTTGTTGTTTTGTACCATGGTAGCCGAGTGGCCAAGGGGGCTTTGATGCATAATGTCAAGGTGTTGTTAATTAAAAGATATTGGACCTTGGTAGCCGAGTGGACAAGGGGGCCTTGATGCTTAATGGTCAAGGTGTTGAGCTCTGGTGCTTTTTGGCCGGAGTGTAAGTGAAAAGATTATGTGATAAAAGATTAAAGACTAAAGATGTAAGATAACGTTGATGATGAGACACCCCACTGTGCCCTTTTGTGTCATTAGATTAATTACCTTCTTAAATCAATTATTAATCGCGCTTATCGTGAAAATACATAATTAAAAACTTATTTAATTATCATATAACTGCTGCAAATTTAAAACACAATAACTTTAACATATGTAAATACACACTTAGTTGTTCATTACAATACCAAAACACTGTTGAGGGTATCCTCTCAGTAGGATCCCTCACAGGCATAAACTTAATAACAGACATACTTAGCGGAAATATAAAAATGTTCCTTAGACACACTGGCCATAATGTCTATACTCTAATCGCCATGGATCACGGCTCGACCCCTAGCGTCGGGTTCGTAAGGAGTTCCATCCAACTCCTCAGCAATCTCAATTTCATACAGAGTTCCGTCCAGCTCCTCAGCAACATAACCCTCCATCGGGTCTTCTAACGTAAACCAAAGTAATCCACAAAAATACAGAAACATAGGGAATAAGAAACAGTTCTATCATCAAAAAGCGGAAAAGAGTCATAGTAAATCATACAGTAATTGTCACAGACAAACAACGCACATAACTAATAGATCACCCTCAAGTTAATATATCATCCTCTACCCCTAACCTCATGCTACTCAAAGACACCATAGTTGCACACTTATTTCCTAAGGTGGAAGTGGTCTCGCGAAAACTCTTGATTTTACGTGTATTATATTACCAATACACGATGTATTATATTACCAATACACAGAAGTGTTTTACGTGTATTATATTACCAATACACGGTGTATTATATTACCAATACACAGATATCCTTGTGTATTATATTCCCAATACACTTTCATCCTTGTGTATTATATTACCAATACACTTTTGTCCTTGTGTATTATATTACCAATACACGGTTGTGGACAACAACACCTATACTTGAATCTCACCAACCCGTTTTAGCAAAATCCTTGTGCCTTAACCTTCCATTAGAACTTGACACATATTCTATGCCATAACACCTCTTTAACATACATATCTATGTTAGGCACTTTTAAATCATCATTATCCTCACACCCAAAACAATCATCTCTTAGACAACATTTATATCTTTGCTTAAAAACCACTAAGCATAATAATACAAACAGGCAGATCATGCATAACACAATATCAATCCAAATATTCACATATCACCAATATAGCACAAAATCAATTCAATAAAGGTAATAAAATCAAATCAACCATAAATAATCTAAAATCAACCTAATATCGATAAACCTACAATCCCCGAATCGCCATTGGTTTTTCAGAAAAAGGTTTCCAATGTGATTTTGGTTTTGTCAATTACTCGACTACTAGTAGGGTTTAGGTCGCCCTACATGATTATTATATAATCTATTACTTATCCATTCTGACAATAGGTTGGTTCTTTCCCCCACTTGGGTTATCACCAGACTCCCGAACTCGAAGCTCCTCGTTATCACACCACTAAGTACTAACTCCACCTTCTATGAAGGTAAGGAGATTAGATGCTCGAAGAGGTATACCACGAACGTCCTCGTTTCCTCCGCGATGGAAGTCTAAGGTTATGAACACAAAATCACAAGTTAAAATCAAACAATAAAACTAAACCACAAGGTATAGGTTCGGCCTAGAATAGTTCTTAGGGTTAGAGATTCCCGAAAATTATACAACTCATGTATTTATGATCCTTAAGTGTTAGGAGTTCATAAACAATAACCACTTAACAAAGTTGAATTAAAATCCCACAAAGTTATAAACTTAGGGTATTCGGTCAAGGCTAGTAAAATAGGCTAGCATTCACTAAACTTTCCAATCTATTAGGTTTAGCATCCATATGTATTAAGGAGCTCAAAACCATGATCATTTTGGAAAATAAGAACAAAGTATCTTAGGTCCATAACCTTATAGGTTCGGCCTTCATAGGATTTATAGGTTATAAATCTTTAAACTTTCCAATCTCTTAGACTTAGCATCCAAATATCTTATGGAGCTCAAGTCCATGATCATTTTGGAAAACAATGGAAACTTAAACATTCCAATCTCTTAGACTTAGCATCCAAATATCTTATGGATATCAAGTCCATGATCATCTTGGAAAAATGAAAGTAATACATCATAGCTTTAATAACATAGAATAAACAAGTTAGAAATCCTTAAACTTTCCAATATCTTAGACTTAGCATCCAAATATCTTATGGAGCTCAAGTCCATGATCATTTTGGAAAACAATGGAAACTTAAACATTCCAATCTCTTAGACTTAGCATCCAAATATCTTATGAAGCTCAAATCCATGATCATCTTGGAAAACAATGGAAACTTAAACATTCCAATCTCTTAGACTTAGCATCCAAATATCTTATGGAGCTCAAGTCCATGATCATCTTGGAAAAATGAAAGTAATACATCCTAGCTTTAATAACATAGAATAAACAAGTTAGAAATCCTTAAACTTTCCAATCTCTTAGACTTAGCATCCAAATATCTTATGGAGCTTAAATCCATGATCATTTTGGAAAAATAAAAACTCAAACATCTTAGTACCTAAACACTAAGTTTCGGCCATCATAGGATGATAAGGAAAATATTATTTGTTTAACAATAACTCTTAGGTTTAGAATCACAAGTTATTAAGAGTTCTAAATCCATGATCATACTTGGAAAGTTGAAACATAGTATCCTAGGCTTACTTATTCATATTTTCAGCCATCATAGGAACAAGCTATCAAAACTTTCAAGATTTATAGATTTAAGATCAATGGATAGTTAGAAACTCAAACACATGATCATATTCCAAAAGTTGAAACAAAAACTTCCTAGGTCACAAATACAAGCATTCTGCCTTCATTGGAAGAGATAGGTAGAGATTTTTGTTTTACACAACCTCTTAGTATGTGAAAACATAAGTTAATACAAGACTATAGAAAGTGGTTTCAACTCAAAATGAGTTTTCTACCATTTTAGAGAGATTTTAGAAGTTTAAAGCATATAAAGAACACATAAAGTAAACTAAGAAATAAAAGATGAAACTTGAAAAAAGATTCATATGAGAGCATTACCCTTAGTATAAGGAAGAACTTTAATGAAGAATTTAAGTATAAAAGATGAATAAAAACTAAAGCTTTAAGAGCTTGAACTTTTAGAAGAAAGAAGAAGATGAAGGTTTAATGGAGAATGAAGGAGGAAGATGGTGAAGTGAAAATGAAAGGGGTATATATAGAGAGGGGAGAGAGTGGCACGAAATTGAGGAGAGATGAATGAGCTTGGAGAGCAAGTTTTGACCTTGTGCCTTGTTTGGTTGAAGAGGAAAGAGAAAAATAGGTTTTTAGAATATAATATGATATATTTCAAAAAGTCCATCATGACCACTTTTAGGAGGTAGCTTAGGCCATACCTCTAGTGAGTCACCTCACTCCCTCATCTCACCTCAAGCCTTTTATGTCTCCTATTCTGCTCCATTCCGTACCCGATTGCATTTCCGATCGTAATTCTTCCGACGTTTTCGCCCGAATAAAATATTATATTTTATTTTTGAACGAAAATTTTCAAAATAACCAAAGTTGAAGAAAAAATAATAAAAACACTAACTATCTCGTTCACGGGTTAAAATTAGGTTTTCTACACAGTAAACTTGTACCGGCAGTGAAAACGCAGACCATCTTTCGTCTGAATTTTCAACCGAAAATTTTATCGTAACCCTCTACCATAAAGTAGAGTATGAATATGATTTTATTTTAATCAAAAACACTTTCTAACTCTCAAATTTAAAATATAATTTAATTATATTTTAACCGGTTGAAGAGCATAATTAAAATCAGGCTGTTACAGATGATGATGATTAACTTGGATAGCTGAGTGGCCCAAGCGGAGGTGGTGATTGTTGATCGTGCGCTGTGTTGCTCATTCAAGCATTGGAGTAGTGGAGCAGCGTTGCATCACATAACATACCTTGTTTGGAACGATATATATTATATTAATATGATGAGATGATTATGTTTGATATGCTATGTTTATATGATGTATGTTTATCTTGCTTATTGCTTCCATGCCATTATGTTGATATATATATGTTTCTTACTCCCCATCTTTTGTTGTTTGTTTGCATGTATCTTTTTGGATATGCAGAGGACGGTGAGCAGCTTGCTGAGGAGTGACTCTGAGGAGCCGCTACTCATAGTTTAGTTTATGTTAGTTTAGTTGTTTATCCGAGTTGTTTATCGGATTCGTTATACCAGCTTTGTAATGTGACATCGGGGTTGGGTTCGTTTATATCTTGGGTTATATGTTTTGTTTATGTTATGTTATCCTTTAAACATGTTTTAGTTTTTCCGCGTTAAAGTTATGTTGCAATGCGACAGTCTCTGCCCGGTTATTATTATGATATAATATGCATGTGTTCTCTTTCTTTTATATCTTTTACGTTTTATGAATACATGCGGGGTAGAGGGTATCACAGTCATGCCACTATCCTATGATGTTTTGCATCAAACATTGTGATTAATTTTTCTCTCCACGATGTGTGATCAGCCTCTGGCTAACTAGTTTTCTAACTAGTAAGATCATGGTTTTCGTGCTAATTATTCGAGTTTCAATCTCGTTTTAGCCCAGATTTGGATTTGATCGTCCTCAAGCAACATTTTGTGTTTCTTAAGTAGTTTAGGACATTTTAGTTAGTTTTTGAGTCAAATAAAGCATTCACTGCTAGTCCATGTTTTCAGGTTAATAAAAAGAGCAAAAAGGGAAGGACACCTGAAGCAGAAGCCATCACGCCCAGGCCGTGACACTGGTTACGGCCGTGATGAGAAGATCATGAAAGCCAGAAAGCATCACGGCCCAGCCGTGATACACATCACGGGCATGATGAGGAGAACCTGAAGGACATAATTGATCACGGCCCAATCGTGATGGAGGTCACGGCCGTGAAAGATCAGCACCCCAAGTCAGAAGCGATCACGGCCTGGCCGTGATAAGCATCACGGTCGTGACAGATCAGAATTTGAATGCGCGCCCTTGATAGAAGCGGTCACGGACTGGATGTGACGGCCATCACGGCCGTGATGCGCGGCCTCCTTATGTATAGAAACGCAGCAGACACAAACCATCCAAATTTTCACAGTTTACATTATACTCTTAGGTTTTTGTCATATTTGTAATGGAGAACTAGTCTCCTTGGATTAATCTGCTGTAATCGGGTTCCATTGACACTTGAGGTTATGTAATTCCCATTCTTATTGCTTTTCTCTTTCAATACTGTTCTATAGGTTCTGTTTGTTTAATCCAGGATTGTCTAGAATAGGTATTGATTTGTTTCGATGATTGCGTGTTCCTATACATAATCGCGTTTGCTTAATTCGCGTGTGTTCAATCGTGTTTGCTTAATTCACGAGTGCTTCACACCGTTTGCTTAATTCGGGAATTAGGAACATACGTCTCGTAGTGCCGGTTTCGCTTGTTAATTGTCGCTACAATCGAAAAGGGATTAGAATCCGCTTAGGGCTTGGAATGTATATGAATCAATGATAGTGGGAAACCGAGAGCAGTAGATTAGTCATTTCAATTATTGACAATCACCTATTTGCATTGTTTTCTTAACTGTTTTCTTAATTTAATTTCAAATCCAAAACCCCCCAAAACTGACTTTTCTTAACTGTTTTCGTAGTGCCGGTTTCGCTTGTTAATTGTCGCTACAATCGAAAAGGGATTAGAATCCGCTTAGGACTTGGAATGTATATGAATCAATGATAGTGGGAAACCGAGAGCAGTAGATTAGTCATTTCAATTATTGACAATCACCTATTTGCATTGTTTTCTTAACTGTTTTCTTAATTTAATTTCAAATCCAAAACCCCCCAAAACTGACTTTTCTGATAATAACAATCCAAGAGTCCTTGTGAGACGATACTCGAGTTGTCGCGCCCTAACTACATATTTTTACAAACCGCTCGCTTTTTGACGCGCGTGCGACAGCGTGTCAAAATTGGCTTCAGGTGTCCTTCCCTTTTTGCTCTTTTTATTAACCTGAAAACATGGACTAGCAATGAATGCTTTATTTGACTCAAAAACTAACTAAAATGTCCTAAACTACTTAAGAAACACAAAATGTTGCTTGAGGACGATCAAATCCAAATCTGGTCTAAAACGAGATTGAAACTCGAATAATTAGCACGAAAACCATGATCTTACTAGTTATAAAACTAGTTAGCTAGATGCTGATCAAAATACCCCAAACTTAAACTTTGCTTGTCCCCAAGCAAGCTAAAACTCAAAAAGACTCGAACTTGGAAAGCTTAAAGGATTTAATCAATTCTGCACAAATTTCATGTAATTTCAACAAAACAATTTTGCTTTAATGTTTTCCCCCCTTTGTAACAATGTAACCCTCACATTCATTTACTTTAAAACATTGAGAATTTCATCATTCATGCAATCATTAATCTAAGTTGAGGATCCAAGTTACAAACAAAAAGGAGATCACCAAATTCAAACAATCGCCTTCCTCACAAGGGCATTTAATGTTTTACTCATTCGCTTAGTTTGTCTAGGCTATGAATGTTTCACTCAATCTCACATTTCAAGCGCACTTCCCATGAATTTGATTTTCATCTCAAACAAGGTTCCCATGAAAACATGCATGCAACATCAAAAGGTCTTTTAAAGGTTGTAATGGGGCCTGGCTAAAGGTAGGATATTCAAAGGTATTAGGCTTAAGTCCCTAGGAACTAAGAGAGCATGAGCAATTTGACATATTGAATTCCACTCGAGTTCCTTTTTCCATTTTTCTTTATGCTTTTGGGTGACTACAACCTTTTTCTTCTAATACCCTTTTTTGACATTTTTGCACTTTTCTCTTCTTTCTTTTTTTTCTTTCTTTTTGCCTTTGGCTCCAACCTTTATTTTTTTCTTTTTCTCAATCCCAAACAACACATCATATCCTTTTAGCCACCCCAAACTTAGTTTCTTGCAACCCTTCTCTTGCAAAGCTTCCATGCTCTCCTAATCCTAAGATCGGGTTAACATGGTTTTTCCAAATTTTTCGGCTTGTAACATAGGGTCAACATGAAACAATAGGCTAATTAGGCTCAAAGGGGCTAACTAGGGAACATGCATTAGGGATGGTTCTTTTCAGGCCAAGTAGTTAATTCAAAGAAAATTACCTAAATCATTTGATGCAAACACATAGACATGCAAAGCAAATTCGGGAAAGTACAACTTAAAAGTGATTCACACAATTAAAAACATGTTGGAGGCTCAAATTCCTCACCTGGACATTTTCGTAAATTGTTTGACCGAGATTCTATCCCTAATGTGTGCATCCTATCACCCCAACCTTATTATAAATCATGCAATCACAATGAAATATCTCAAAGTTTTAATTTTCAATTTTTACATGGGGTTCAATTTTCAATTTCAAAACCTAGGGGAAATCATCAACAGTCAACATGTATCATGCAATCCATCTATGCGAAATTCAATCAAATTCCAGCATGCTTGCCGACACAAGGCTTAACACACAAACTCTTGATCTTCTCAAATTATTCAAGAGCTAAAAGAAAACAAAACAAAAACAAAGCAAGGATAATTAAAAAGGAAAAGGGTTTAGAAAACTCATGAAGGCGGTTCCACCAGGATCCCACTGTCTGTGATACAGCGGCCAAGGAATGCCCGAAATGCAATATGATCCTCCCGGGTCCCATAGCATGCAGCAATAATGTGAAGGTGGGCGCCTGATAATCATGGTATCTCCGCCAAGTGCGGCGGACTTCTCACTCCCTCTTGGGTCAAAGTTAACCTCCTGGTCAACAAAGTCCTCCCAATAAAAATGGGATTCAACCTCTTGGAATGGCCATAGTGTCTTCATATTCAAGGATGCAAAATCCAATCTCTCAGGCAGAGGTTTGAACTCCATCGCTGGTTGTTCCACAGTGGGAGGTGGCAAACAGGTAGCGAGGATATTTGGTGCCGCTTCAACTTCTGCACGATTCTCACTCACTGCATTATCAAATCCATCACCTGCTATACATGCAGAAATCTCAGCACACACCACATAAGGGTTAGTGTTAGTACAGTCAGTACATATAGTACAACAAACTGAATCAGAAAAGGCTTGAATGTCTGGAAATTCAACACACAGTTCATCCATCCCATCACTTTCAACACATGCATATGAATTAATAGAATCATCTAATTCCAAAGGTTCTTCATCATCCTCAAGCATGGTGAAGCAGATGTCCTCCTGATCCTCATTTTCCATGTTTCTTGGCCGAACAGGGCCCTCAACCTCATATGTCTCATGTTCCATATGGACGTTTTGCTCCTCATACCCTAAGAAGGATGAGCTTTCAAAACATGCTGCGCACGAAGCAAATTCATTACAATCAGCACATAAAGTATAATAGACAGAATCAGGAAAGGTGTGAATATCTGGAGATTCAACACACGGTTCATCAATAAAAGTATTCTTGACATCATTATCAAAATTATCCTCAGAGGAAGTATTGTCAAGAACAACTATTTGCGAATATGTATGTTCTTCAAGGAGATGTTGAGTTTGCAGTGTAGCCGAGGTGGAGACAATGTGATCAATTTGAATGGCCAACTTCTGAAAACCAGCTTCTATCATCCGTTGATTGTTCTCTGCCATCCGTTGATTGTTCTCTGCCATCCGTTGCACCAAATAAGCTAACTCATCCAAGATGCCCTTTCCTCCACTATGTTGGCCAGAATAGCAGGGTTGCACTTCATTTACTCCAATCATGCCAAAATCACTACTAGACTTATAACCTCCAGCAAAGTTAGGATAACATATGCATGGTGGTGGCTCATCAAAGTTAGGATAATATATGCATGGTGGTGGCTTATAATCAACATTAGGCATATAACCATGCATGTAATTATCCATGGGAAGTACTAAGATTCACAACCAGACAAAGCAGCTGTAACTAATTCAGTAATGCATCCTTTTTTTTATTTATTATTTTCTGTTAATAACAACAAGAGTCCCCGGCAACAGCGTCAATTTTGGCATGCTGCCGCACGCGCGTCAAAAAGCGAGCGGTTTGTAAAAATATGTAGTTAGGGCACGACAACTCGAGTATCGTCTCACAAGGACTCTTGGATTGTTATTATCAGAAAATTCAGTTTTAGGGGGTTTTGGATTTGAAATTAAATTAAGAAAACAGTTAAGAAAACAATGCAAATAGGTGATTGTCAATAATTGAAATGACTAATCTACTGCTCTCGGTTTCCCACTATCATTGATTCATATACATTCCAAGCCCTAAGCGGATTCTAATCCCTTTTCGATTGTAGCGACAATTAACAAGCGAAACCGGCACTACGAGACGTATGTTCCTAATTCCCAAATTAAGCAAACGGGGTGAAGCACTCGTGAATTAAGCAAACACGATTATGTATAGGAACACGCAATCATCAAAATAAATCAATACCTATTCTATACAATCCTGGATTAAGCAAACAGAACCTATAGAATAGTATTGAAAGAGAAAAGCAATAAGAAAGGGAATTACATAACCTCAAGTGTCAATGGAACCCGATTACAGCAGATTAATCCAAGGAGACTAGTTCTCCATTACAAATATGACAAAAACCTAAGAGTATAATGTAAACTGTGAAAATTTGGATGGTTTCTGTGTCTGCTGCGTTTCTATATATAAGGAGGTCGCGCATCACGGCCGTGACCGCTTCTGTCAAGGGCATGCATTCAAATTCTGATTCGTCACGGCCGTGATGCCTATCACGGCCAGGCCGTGATCGCTTATGACTTGGGGTGCTGATTTGTCACGGTCGTGACCTCCATCACGGCTGGGCCGTGGTCAATTATGTCCTTCAGGTTCTCCTCATCACGCCCGTGATGTGTATCACGGCTGGGCCGTGATGCTTTCTGGCTTTCATAATCTTCTCATCACGGCCGTGACCAGTGTCACGGTCTGGGCGTGATGGCTTCTGCTTCAGGTGTCCTTCCCTTTTTGCTCTTTTTATTAACCTGAAAACATGGACTAGCAGTGAATGCTTTATTTGACTCAAAAACTAACTAAAACCCCCAAAACTGACTTTTCTGCGAATAACAATCCAAGAGTCCTTGTGAGACGATACTCGAGTTGTCGTGCCCTAGCTGCATATTTTTCCAACCACTCGCTTTTTGACGCGTGCGCGACAGCGTGTCAATGTGCTCTTGCCTGCCATGATTGCTATTGAAATTGCTCATAAAAAAGGCCGGTATAAACTCTGATTGGAATATGATTCAAAGGTTGTAGTTTCAACCTTTTCATCCTTTGATTTAGTCCCTTGGAAGCTTAGAACAAGGTGGAAGAGCATGAACTTTGCTGTGGCTCACATTTTTAGGGAGGGGAATAGTTGTGCAGATAAGTTAGTATCTTTTAGGGTTTCTTCCCAATATTTCACTTGGTGGGATTTGCCTACTGATTTTTTTAGAGAAGACTTTAATACAATAGGTTTGGTCTTCCTAATTATAGGTTTAGATAGCCTTTTATATTTCTATTCTTTCAAGGTTATTGGTTATAGTCCCCCATGCTCTTATATTCTTTTTTCAATTTTTAATAAATTATAGGGGGCTACAAATGATTGGTAGGGACTGAGGTGCCAACCTAATAGGGATTTATCTTCCTATTGTGATGCTATTGCATGCCTTGTTTATAAAAATAAAATAAAATAACTTAACCATGTTTTGGCATCTTCTTTTTTAGCAGGGCACAAATACCTTCATAATGGGTTTCAAAAGGAGTGGTGGTTGTAGATGTTTTGCCATCAAACCCCACTCTTAAAGAGAGATTACCAATGTCATATAAAAACCCTTTCATCACTTTCATCTTTCTGAAAATCCTTTCTCAATCATGTTCTAATGTTATTTGAGTAGTTGGACAAGAATGTTTAGCAAAATATTAAAAATTTTAAGTATTTTAGAACTCTGTTGTGTTATATGTTAAAATTTATTGTCACTACATCGACTCAAATGTTATTCAATGATTTTGCATATTTATTGTCTTTGTTTCCTTGTAAGTGTTGTTATGCTTTTATTGGATTTTTGTCTTTCCACAGATAGTTGGAAAGGAGTAGAACTGTAATTTTGACTATGCCCTGTCAGGGCTCGAAACTATCTTTTCTCTTCGTATAAAATTTAAGTACAATTTCACATATACATTAGATATTGTTTTCCATTAGAATTAAGACATGTATAAAAGCTCATACATATATTTTGTTTTCATTGAGGAATCGTTATACATGTCAGCAAACAACTTCTAATATATCTATGTAATTGTATCTAAGTTTTGTCCTTTTTCTATTTAGCTTCAATGACTAATCGCATATGTTTCACCATGTCACTGCTAGTGGCGTTGACGCTGCTATTTTGCGCCATTATGACGATCCGTTCGTATCCTTTTTCACATGATCATATGAGAAAAAATAACATGAGGATCTATTTCCTATGATTGTATGTGGGTGGCTTTTATTCACAGGGAATATTGAATTACACATTTTTCTTCTTTCATGCGATGGTAAAATACTAAAATTCCCGACTTATTTACTAGACTTTCACGAAAGGAAATTCAGAAGTTGGCTAGGAAGTTAAGGAAGGAACAAACTTCGATAACAAACCAAGAGAAATAATGATATATTTTTTTCATTTAATCCTAAATTAACATTTGATATGCGTTTAAATACAAGATAGAACAAATAAATTTTGTTGTGTATTTTATAAATAGAACAAAGCTTTTTTTGTCACTTTTTAAATTTAGGATGAGGGGATGGTGTCTCAGTAGGTAAGGAAAACCTTTTGGGTCCTAAAAGTTTTTACAAATAGATTTATATTTATCTTCCCCTAATGAGACTAGCAAGGACTCCAACCCCCTGTTAGATATGAGAACATATGTCCATATCTTGATTCACTAGATCAACATCCTTGGGGTTATAAATAGAACAAAGTTGAATATAAAATGATATACTTTAATTTTACTAGGAAAATAGAACCAAGAGGAATATATCTATTATGTTGATGCACCAAAGTCCAAAGACATTCTTAAATATCTTGGCTGCAAGTAAAGAGAATGAGTAACATTATTTTGCCTAAATTTGAATGTTCGTGCGTGCAGGCTGCCAGGGTTATGGGTTTGGCAAAACTGAGGTATTTCGACTTGAAAACAAACTAGTCTGTAATAGCTTTGGCTATAATGAGCAACCTTGTCATGTTGCTCACTATGAACAACCACTTATCAATATTAATTAAGAAGTGTCATATGATATTATCATACACCTGTCACTATATTTTTTTCATTTCCTTCTCTCCCCTCTCTCCCACTCCCGATCTTTCTCTACCTCCATGGCCAAACCCTCCTTTTCTCCTTGCCTAGTCCCAAGTGTAGATCAATAGCCAAGATTTATGGAACATCTATGCATCTTAATGCATCAGCATAGTGAGACCATAAGCTTAAATCCCATTTGGATTCACCATTTAGTGACTCAAGAATTTAATTCCAATTGTGATTAACTCATTAGATCAACCACATTGCTAGCTTCCCACATATTTCACCAATGCTACATGGTACCAACCTCTGCCAACATGAAAAGAGGAGTGAAAGGTCACACAATACGGTGACTCCCTAATTTCTCACCGGAAAAAAGAAATATTACACTTCGACTTCAGAACTAGAGAGATATTGCCCGTTCCCCCTCCCATCAATTCCCTTTTTCTTAGATCCCTAATTTTCTTCCTGGAATTTTCCCGAGAAAATGAGATTGAAAATAATAATAATTTTTCACAAACATCGAGAGGCATTCTTGTAGATGATAAATTTGTTCTCCATCTAGTCGTATCATTTTCCTCGACACAGATTGAAGATAACAGAACTCTTTAAATACTAACCAAACATAGTTTTTACAATACCTAGTAATAAATTCCTCATAATAACATTTACAAGAATATGATTCACAAGAATATAATTTCATACCTTGAATGAAGGTAAGCAAATTATCATTAAGGTTGGATTTGGGTGGCAATTCTTGCCTGAGTGGAATTCTGCTTCTCTATAGACTGAGATCAGTCTTGTTCTGTTTTATCACTTTCTCCATTATGAACATAGCTCCTCCATTATTATCTATTTTTTTATCATTTCAAATAGTGCATTCCCATCATACACTTTCTCCCATTTTCATATCTCTGGTTTCTATCACCTTAAAATTGAACTTTACTATAAACTTGGCGTAGCTATGAAAGCAACAACATTGACACAGTAATAAAACCCCAGTTATAAAAGTTAAAAGAGGTTAAAATATGTTTCTAATCCATTTCTCAGCTGCATACACATTGGAAATTTACATAATCTATCAATTATGATCAAACGACTAGTCTCCCTCAAACTACTTATATTACTATTAGGGAGGCCTAAGAGTGTTTCTTGGAGCACTTATCCAAGGGGTACCTTCAATGGCAAATCTCCATAATGCATTGACATGCTCTGGCAAAGCGTATTGGATACCGACACGCGGGCCTACCAGTATGTTTTCCGGCTCTGGACCATCTAAGAGTTCCAAACCACCTGCATCACATACCCATCTTCCATTTGAGAAACCATTACTATCCATTTGTCAATTTTACGTTGTATGCTGGAATTATAAGCTTACCAGGGGTATAAAGTGGATGGTTGGACCATTCGGTTGAAAGACCCAGTGCTTGACCAACCTAAGATTTGGGAGAACACTTAGATTAACCAATTTTGAGATTTGGAAGAACACTTAGATTGACCAACTTAAGTGATATTTTACATATACAACGTAGACTTTCAATCAAAACAAGACTTTCGATCAAAATATATATATATATATATATATATATATATATATATATATTTGCCAGAAAAGAGGATAGTCTGTAATTGCAGCTAGTTTGTGTTTTACGAATAAACCAACTTCCTACATTGGCTAACTGATTGTAAATCGCAACATGGTAGATAAGTTTCACTTCATAAGTCAAATGGTAGTGCAAAACATTGTGTTATTTTCCTCAAAAGCATCTCAGACAGATTAAAAGGAGGGAGGGAAAAGGGAAAGAAACTAACCTTCCCAGGGCCGGTAAGAAGTATAGGCTTATCAGTTTTCTGACCTCGGCGCTGTTGAATGACATCCAACCCTGTGATATTGTCAAATATTATAGGATAAACCTATAAAAAATTTATGCAAGGTTTCGTTACAATGAGCGCTAGTAAAGAAATCTGATCTTGTTGCAAGAGTTAATTGAATTGTTACTGACACAAGAGAAAACAAAGAATCAAAGTTATTTAAACAAAGATGCTGAACTTCTACTGAAAGGCTCACCTTTCCAAATTAGTCAGCCAGTGTCCTGTATGGCTTAGCCAAACAATAGTTGCACATACATTTATTGACAAACTTTTCTGGAAAGCCACTAGATGACACTCTGGGTTCAAGTGCAACATTTTTCAAATGGTTCAATATTCCAGTTTCTAAACAGGTAAAATAAGCTACAATCTACAAGCTTGTGATGATTTCTTGGTTTGCACACAACGCAACCTTAACTTAAGGAGTCATCTCCTCAAGCGATTCTTTTAAAAAGAAATATAAGTTATGTATCCATTATTCCATTTTATGAAGACACTTATCATATATCTCTTGATTCTCTTTATTCATCCAAATATTGAATCAATACTACAAAAAGCATCTAAACAGCCGTAGAGGACATCTGATTTATCAAGTTAGTGGTTCTTTAAATTAACAGTAAGGAACGGAGTGTGACTCCTTTCAGAGGCAGAAAGGCCCAAAAGAGTTACTGACACGAGAAGGAACAAAGAATTAGTGGTCATTGTAACATAGATGCTGAGCTTTACTTTAAATTCTACCAAAAGCCTTACCTTTCTAATTAAGCCTTACCCAAAGGAGTAATATTTGAACATAAAGTTTATTCACAAACTCTTCATAAAAGCCACTAGATGACACTCTGGGTTCAAATGCAACATTTTTCAAAGAGGCCAGTTTGTACACAGCCAAAATAAACTACAGTCTAGATCTTGTGATGAGCTCTTGTTTTGCACGCAACAATGTGTTCATTTTAAGAAGTCACTATCATGACCTAGAAGATCTATTTATCAATCTATCTCATTATTCATTCATATATTGAACCAATAACACAGAGCATCTGGAGGCCCCCTGAGGGCACCTGATTTAGTAGGTTTGTGATTCTTTTAATTAAAAATAGGCTATGAAGTGCGACTTCCCTTCACAGAGACAAAAGCCCACAAGCACAGGCATGATCAATGGACTAAACGGCAAAAGCCAAAGTGAATAGTTTATACTTTATAGCATATTTTAAATTGCTATTACAGCCATAGTTGTGATTATGTTGTGTTTACCGCAAATGCAGACAATTGCAAGAAAAATGAGCCCATTGTAGTCAAAATATAATTGTGGAGACTATTAAAACCACAATATTTCGACCAAAAGTGGTTGCAGACCACAATTTAAAACCTTGCTTTATAGTTTATAGCATATTATGTATTATGTATTATGTATGAGTCATACTATTGAGCATTACCGCTAATGGGAGCACAAGAACGTATCAAAACAGCAGCTCCAGCTCCTTCATTGTCAGCAACAATATTCAGCATCATGTGGAGACCATAGCAAAGATAAACATATGCGTGCCCACCTGGTCCAAACTACAAAATAGGAACAAACAACAGACAGCAAAATTACTCTACACAATTCCACTCAGCATCTCCAAATCTTCAATAAAAAGGTAGAGAATTTAGAAATGCAAGGTGAATAAGAGTATGTTAATATAAAAAGAGAATAAAGGCAGCATCTTACGACAGGGGCAGTCCTTGTAGTGATGCCAAACCGACCGTGACAAGCTGAATCATTTGGTCTATACGCTTCAACCTGTCTGATTCATTCCTCGTTAAATCACAAATAATGCAACCCAGTGTTAAATGTTATAGCGAATATCCAAATTCATCCCCAAGAAAACATGTGCTTCAGTCTAATTCTTGAAAAATGAAAACTCCAAATTCAGTTCCTAACAACGTCAAATGAATGAAATGATGGTCAAAATAATCAGTCATAAAGACTAACGTTCCTTGAAATTTGTCACTAATTATTGAAGATTGAGATTTTTAGAGAATAAGTTGGGGGTTTTCATGTTTTATGGACCACAGGGGCATTTGAAAGAGCTTATCATACTCAACTTATTTGGACTAATGAGAACAGTTTATGAAAATAAGCTTATTCGGGCTCACGAGAATAGCTTATGAAAATAAGCTTTAAAAATAGCTTATCACCTATCCAAGGTTTTAAATTGCGGTTGCAGTTGCAGTTGCAGTTGCGTTTATCGCAATCGAGAACAATTGCGGGAAAATGCGTCCGTGACGAGGCCTCCAAAACCAAAAAGTTGTGGTCCCAATTACGTTCGCGAACCTTTATTTAAAACCCTGATGCTATATGTTCTTTTTAACTTAATTAAAATTTGTCAGTTAAGCCCATAAAAATAAGCTCTTTTAGCTTAGCCTATCAAATATCAAATAAATGTTGTGTTTGGATTCCTACTGGGGAAGGTCCCAAAACGAGCGTTGGACCTTATCTAAACACATATTAATTATGTTTACTCAAACACCCCCTACATTAGAGGCACGTTTTTCTAGTGATCCTATTTGGGCAATTACTCTAACGATCAAAACCAATGTAAACCCTTCCCTGCTTACCAACAGAACGCGCAAATGCACAAAAAAAGGTCCTTTTTTATACTTTACATCAAACCAATTTCAAAACTGGTAATAAAATACATAAACTTGACCCTCTTATATTGTAATGAGAAACCAAAAAGAAGGGAGGAATGGAACATACCTCAGTAATTTGAAGAACGACGTCGTCTCTACGAAGAAACTTACCCAACAAACGAGGAGCAAGGTCTAAAGCATCAATTTGAAAGAAATGGCGGGGCAAAGTTTCCATTTTTATGTTTGCTTCTTCTGATGTTGACAAAGAACGTAGCATGGGGTGGGGCTTATTCTGATTCTGAGGCTTCGGTTTAGAACGCCGAGCTTTCTGAACCGGTTTGTCGTCGTCCGGTTCGCTTGGTGAAACCGGCGACCGAGGTTCAGAGACTCGTTTGAATTGCCGAGTTCGCTTCATTATGCTGCCGCGGAAGCAAAACGAATCAAACGAAATCAATGCAGTAGCTAAGTCTGCGAAAGACATGCTTCGCAGCCTCGCATATGCAATGTCACACTGCCAGGGACGATTGGATTACTTGAGTAGTTTCCTTAAAAAAGGATTACTTCTAATAAGCAAGCAAAAATGTAAAACATGTTTTTTTTTAAAATAATTAATTAATTAATATATACTGTCAGTATAAAGATTTTTTACACTGTTAGTCAATAATAAATTGACACATCATTGAAAATCTTTAATTCATATCTAAATCACCTTAAAAGTCATTCATATCATGATTTGTGATTGGTTGACAGTGTAAAAAACTTTACACTGACATTGCTGCTATCCCCACATTTAAATTGATTCGGCCAAATGATCGAGCCAACGGCTAATTAGGAAAATTGTTAGCCGAAGATGGAAATAGTCAATGGAGGAAGGAGAACATTCAGCTAAGGAACGGGTTGGGCCTTGTTAATGGGCCAAGCTTGAGAGATAGAAAGGGCTGAAGCTTAATGGCCACGAGCTGTTGAAGGACTGAGAAACACGATCACAAAGTTGTTGCTAACGGATGCCACAAGACATGCCGAGAAAATAGGAGTTGAGTTGTTGAGGGGTAGCCGTTGTGGCTGTTGCAGTTGAGAAACATTGTTAGGATAGTTGCATGTATTTAGGACGATTAGCCAATTAGAGGAAGCTTATTGATGATTAGTCTTAGCCTATAAATACTCATTGTACTTATTGTAAAAACACACGACAACACCAAATACAAATTTTTAAGCTTTGCTTACTTACACTTGCCTTTACTTTCAGCTTTTCTTTAATCTTGCCTTTACTTATTGCAATTTACCTTACACGAGCTTACTTACAAGTCGATTAAGTCATTTTTCTTTAGTTCATAGCCTTTTCTTATTCACCTTGTTACCAAACGCTTTCTTTAGTGAGTTTGGGAACCCTTTGCTAGAAGTTAGATTTTTCTTCTAGTTCAAATCGCTTGATACTATTTACAATCCGTATGTGTTCCTCGGCTGAATATCCTTTCGGCTGACTAGCTAATTCACACGTAAAACAAATTTGGCACGCCCGGTGGGACTCCCAAAGGTGAACTCATTGAGAAATTTCCATCTCCCGGTTCAGATTACCCTTGGCGTATGCACCTAAGGTCTGGTAAGAATCTTAGCAGTATGGATATTAGTCAAGAAAGCAAGAAGAATGGGTCCAAGAAGACATCAGAAGGGGCTCCACAGCCTACTCTAGGGATGCCAACTACTACACAACCCGTGGGTATTTCGGTATCTTCAGCCTTAACTTCTACCCCTGGGGTAGAAAGCTCTGATCAGCCTCAGCCGATAACAATGACCACCTCGTTTATCCAAGATCAAATTGATCAGGGGATGAATGACTGGATGTATCAAATGTCAAGGAAACTTTCAGAGATCGTGAAGCCTATGATACATAATGAGTTGCATTTTGTTAGAGAAGCTGAGAAAAAACAATCCAATGCGGTTGAGGCTTCGGCCCATGCGGGTATAGCTGGCACTCCTGCTGGCGGACAAACTCAGGCAGGGCCACAACCAATGGTCCAGTCGAGTATGGGCATGCCACAGGTGTTTCCTATATACCAACCTCCACACAATGATAGTGTACAGTTGAGCTTACATTTCAGGCAAGTACGAGTGCCCAGAAGGCCCCCGCATATAACAGGAACAGTTGGCTTACCGTGTCTGGTGCCTAACACTGTTGTGATAGGTGCCGGTCCATAGGTTGCCAAGACTGGGGGTATGATTTACTTGGCTGTTGCAGGTCCAACCAGGTATATTGCCGATTACGTAGGAGATCTGTCTTGGTCTAACATCCCTCCTACCCCAGTAGGCACTCCCGAGGGGTTTCCTCATAGGCAGACCATTCCTGTCAGAATGGATCAGTCATGGGCTAATGTACCTCAGGTTACTCCAATTCAGCCGATTCCTCAGCCGTGGATGAATAATTACCCTTACCCGGGTAATAACCAGTGGGCAACCCCCATTCAGGATCAACAATGTCAGATGCCTTATTAGCCAGGAGGCATACATGCTAGGCCTGTTAGGCCTATTCAGCCACCAGCACCGAATCAGGCAGGTGACAGGGGTCCTCAATTTATAGACCCATAAATGATAGTTGAGACAATGATGAGGCACTTTGGAATCCAGCTAAGGTTGTTGGATAGGCCTGTGTACAAGAAACCTTACCCTGAGTGGGTGGATAGAATGATGCCTCTGCTGTAACAGCCTGATTTTAATTATGTTGTTCAACCGGTTAAAATATAATTAATTATATTTTAATTTGAGAGTTATAAAGTGTTTTTGATTAAAATAAAATCATATTCGTAGTCTACTTTATGGTAGAGGGTTACGGTAAAAATTTCGGTTGAAAATTCAGACGAAAGTCGATCTGCGTTTTCACTGTCGGTACAAGTTTACTATGCAGAAAACCTAATTTTGACCCGTGAACGAGATGGTTAGGGTTTTTAATATGTTTCCTTCAACTTTGGTTATTTTGAAAATTTTCGTTCAAAAATTGAATATAATATTTTATTCGGACGAAAACGTCGGAAGAATTACGACCGGAAAATACAACCGGGTACGAAATGGAGCAGATTAGGGAGCACAAAAGAAGTGAGGTGACTTGATGGGACTTGATAGAAATGGGTTATGACACACTACAAAAGTGTAATCATCACACTTTTCAAATTATAACATATTATATTCTAAAAACCTATTTTCTTCTTTCCTCTTCAACCAAACAAGTCTTAAAGACAAAACTTGCTCTCCAAGATCATCCTCTCTCCAAAATTTCGTGCTCCCCTCTCCCTCCTCTATATAATCATTACTCATCTTCATTCTCTCATTTTCTTCCTCCATCTTCATACTTCTTCAACTTCTTCTTTTTTTTCAAACACTTAAAGCTTCCATTTTTATTAGTTTTTTCCACTTGAGTTCTTCATTAAAGTTCTTCCTTATACTAAGGGTAATGCTTTCATATGAATCTTTTTGCAAGTTTCATCTTTTATTTCTTAGTGTACTTTATGTGTTATTTATATGCTTTAAACTTCTAAAATCTCTCTAAAATGGTAGAAAACTCCTTTTGAGTTGAAACCACTTTCCGTAGTCCTGTATTAACTTATATTTTCACATACTAAGAGGTTGTGTAAAACAAAAATCTCTACCTATGTCTTCCAATGAAGGCCGAATGCTTGCATTTGTGACCTAGGAAGTTTTTGTTTCAACTTTTGGAATATGATCATGTGTTTGAGTTTCTAACTATTCATTGATCTTAAATCTATAAATCTTGGAAGTTTTGATAGCTTGTTCCTATGATGACTGAAAATATGAATAAGTAAGCCTAGGATACTATGTTTCAACTTTCCAAGTATGATCATGGATTTAGAACTCTTAATATCTTGTGATTCTAAACCTAAGAGTTTTTGTTAAACAAAGAATATTTTCCTCATCATCCTATGATGGCCGAAACTTAGTGTTTAGGTGCTAGGATGTTTGAGTTTTTAATTTTCCAAAATGATCATGGACTTAAGCTCCATAAGATATTTGGATGCTAAGTCTAAGAGATTGGAAAGTTTAAGGATTTCTAACTTGTTTATTCTATGTTATTAAAGCTAGGATGTATTACTTTCATTTTTCCAAGATGATCATGGACTTGAGCTCCATAAGATATTTGGATGCTAAGTCTAAGAGATTGGAATGTTTAAGTTTCCATTGTTTTCCAAAATGATCATGGACTTGAGCTCCATAAGATATTTGGATGCTAAGTCTAAGAGATTGGAAAGTTTAAAGATTTCTAACGTATAAATCCTATGAAGGCCGAACCTAGAAGGTTATGGACCTAGGAGACTTTGTTCTTATTTTTCCAAAATGATCATGGTTTTGAGCTCCTTAATACGTATGGATGCTAAACATAAGAGATTGGAAAGTTTAGTGAATGCTAGCCTATTTTACTAGCCTTGGCCGAATACCCTAAGTGTATAACTTAGTGGGATTTTAATTCAACTTTGTTAAATGATCATTGTTTATGAACTCCTAACACTTAAGGATCATAAATCCATGAGTTGTATAATTTTCGGGAATCTCTAACCCTAAGAACTAGTCTTGGCCGAATCTATACCTTGTGGTTTAGTGTTCTTATTTGATTTTAACTTGTGATTTTGTGTTCATAACCTTAGACTTTTATCACGGAGGAAACGAGGACATTCGTGGTATACCTCTTCGAGCATCTAATCTCCTTACCTTCACAGAAGGTGGAGTTAATACTTTGTGGTGTGACGACGAAGAGCTTTCAGTTTGGGAGTTCGGTGATAACACATGTGGGGGAAAGAACCAACCTATCGTCGGAATGGATAAGTAGTAGATTATATAATAATTGTGTGGGGCGACCTAAACCCTACTAGTAGTCGAGTAATCGACAAAATCAAAATCACATTGGAAACCTTTTCTGAAAAACCAATGGTGATTCGGGTATTGTAGGTTTATCGATATTAGGTTGATTTTATATTGTTGATGGTTGATTTGATTTTATTACCTTTATTGAATTGATTTTGTGCTATATTTGTGATATGGAAATATTTTTATTGATATTGTGTTATGCATGATCTGCCTGGTTTGTATTATTATGCTTAGCGGCTTTTAAGCAAAGATATATATGTTGTCTAAGAGATGATTGTTTTAGGTGTGAGGATAATGATGATTTAGAAGTGCCTAACCTAGATGATGTAAGTTAAAGAGGTGTTATGTCGTAGAATATGTGTCAAGTTCTGATGGAAGGTAAAGGCACTAGGATGTTGTTAAAACGGGTTAGTGAGATTCAAGTATAGGTGTTGTTGTCCACAACCGTGTATTGGTAATATAATACACAAGGACAAAAGTGTATTGGTAATATAATACATAAAGACAAAAGTGTATTGGTAATATAATATGCAAGGACACCTGTGTATTGGTAATATAATACACGTAAAACACTTCTGTGTATTGGTAATATAATATACCGTGCATTGGTAATATAATACACGTAAAACATTTCTGTGTATTGGTAATATAATACACCGTGTATTGGTAATATAATACAAGTAAAACACTTCTGTGTATCGGTAATATAATACACGTAAAATCAAGAGTTCTCGTGAGACCACTTCCACCTTAACGGGAATGGGGGTGGAATACCTTAACAGGAATGGAGGTGTGCACTAGGTGGAACATCCTAACGGTAATGAGGGTGTGCCCTGATGCAAATGAGGGATGGGGGCAGGAGTGGTAGTGGCCACGATAACGTAAAGACATGATGACATGATTAGAGAGGTTACGTTAAAATAACGAGTCAGATTGCTTGAGAGTAAGGGTAGAGGATGATTCGTTAGTTATGTGTGTTGATTGTCCATGACAATTACTGTATAATTTACTATGACTCTTTTCCGCTTTTTGATGATAGAACTGTTTCTTATCCCCTGTATATTTCTGTATGTTGTATTTTATCTCCTTGTGGAATTGTACGAGAAGACCCTGTGGATGAGCGTAACCAGGAGGCATTGGATGGAACTCCCTACGAACTAGAGGCTGGAGGACGAGCTGTGACCCATGGTTATTAGGGTCTAGTTAGTTATGGCCAGTACGTCTCGTGAGGCGTATTTTTATTATGTTTTCCGCACTTTAACTTTTTGTCTAAGTATATGCCTGTGAAGGATCCTACTGATAGGATATCCTCAACAATGTTTTGTAATATGCATAATATACTTATATTGTGATATGCCATTCTATATGAAGTTGTATACTTTATAAGTTGAGTTTAAATTTTTACGTATTTTCACGTTAGGCGTGCGATTAAGTAATTAAATAATGAGGTTTTAATCTAATGACACAAAGAGGCACAACGGGGTGTCTCATCTGCCTAGGGGATTCAAAACTCCTGACTTCACTACCTTTTCAGGGGAGGACTGTAAGTCGACTATGGAGCACATCGGCAGGTTTACTGCCCAATGTGGGGAAGCCAACCAAAATGAGTTTTATAAGCTCCAGCTGTTCCCCTTATCATTGACTGGAGCAGCCTTTACTTGGTATTCTGCCTTAACTCCTAACTACATTCAAAATTGGATTGACATGGAGCAGTGTTTCCATGATAGATTATGGTGGCGTTTGGAAGAGCTTATTTAAGCTCCTTTTGACTTATCTGATGACATAAGCTCTTATGCAGTGTGTTTGGCAGAGCTTATAAAAATAACTTATGTCATCCCATAAGGAGTTTTTGACTTATTTTCATAAGTCACTGGGAGAAGCTTATGGAATTATCATAAGAGCTTATGCACTAAACACCATCTCCATGTTTTTCACTATTCGAATCATCTCATGCCCCTTTCTTTCTTTTTCTTTCTTTAAGCGCTTATGGCATAAGCTCTCATGCGATAAGGTCTTATGTGATAAGCTCTTAATTAAGTTGTTTACCCAAACGCACCCTATATATGCCTCAGCCAGATGTGACTATGGCTGACATAATGAATCTAAGACAGCTAGTGGATGAACCAGTGACTAAGTATCTGGAAAGATTCAGGAAATTAAGGAGCAAATGTGTTGTGCAGCTTCCTGAGGCCGAATATTCTTCAATGGCTATTAGTAACATGCATCCTCAGCTTAGGGAGAAGCTGGTGGGGTAGGATTGTACTGATCTAAGTCAATTAGCTTCCAGAGCCTCTAGAATTGAGCAATATATCCTGGAAAAGGAAAGAATGAGATCTAGCAGGAACAAAGGTCCTCACCTTATCAATGTGATTGATGTTGATGATGCAGACTGTCCATCAGATGACTTAATCGAGCAATCGGCAGACATCATGGCCGCTGAAATATTGAGAGGAAAACCATATTCCTGCCCAGCTTTGAGACCTCCTAAAGGGAAGGAGCTTCAAACTTCTGAAAGCAGAGTGGAATACTCTTTTGATATTTCCAAGGCACACCAAATATTTGATCACCTCCTGAAGGACCAGCAGATTAAATTGAACGAAGGGCATCAGATTCCCCCAGCTGAAGAATTGAGAGGAAAGAAATATTGTAAGTGGCATAATTCTTATACTCATGCTACTGCCAACTGTATAGTATTCCGAAAGGCCATACAAAAAGCTGTGAATGAGGGAAGGTTTAAACTAGCTGAAATAGAAATGACTGTCATTACAAACCCATTCCCTTTAGTAGAGGTTAATATGGTTTCCTTCTTGGGAGAGACAATTTTTGGCTCACCATCTAAGAGATGGAAACAGTCGATACACCGCCAATGGAGACAAAGGGGAGTGTGAGACGAGCCAGATGGGGCAGGGAGAGCTCTAGCTGTGTCTGATCAGTCTAAAACTATAGATCAGAAACTGTATGTGTTCGACAAGCTAAGGATACCCTAGGTGGATAAAAAGGAGAATGGAAAAGAAGGATGCACCGGCTGAGTACAATAAGCCCACTGTGTTCAGCAGGTTGAAGAAGAGTCAGTCGAGCAGACAGGTTGGAGCCAAGTTACATCAGGCAGACTGTGAGGTGTACAAAGCCCCAAATTGGAAGACCAATCTGGGTCACAGGGACAAAGAGAACGAGGTCGTGTCTGGGGTTTTTGGCAGATTGGATTTCTCAGGTGTGAGGAGAGATTTTGAAAGGAAAAGGAATCCTGCACTCAAGTCTAGGGAAACACAAAAGAGGCTCCGAGAGGAAACGTAAGAAGAAATTTAGTCGATAGGCATAATAATATTTCGGCTAATGACAGGCTACCTATAACGGACGAGGCTCCTGTACTAGATAAAGGTAAAAGAGTAGCTCATTTCGATGTAGAAAGAGGCATGACCACATTGAAGATTACTGTAAAGAATGAGGGATCAATCAGGCCCCAACGTATGGTCAAACCACCATCTAAGGTGGAAAAGGAACGTTGGTTCATCAACAAGAATGCAACAGGGAAACATCTTGTGGAAAAAGGACCAGTAGTGATGACCAGAATGCAGAAAAGAAGGGCCCAAAGGAACAAATCCCTACAAAGAATGAAGCAGACCCTGGCCATGCTAGCCGAGGCTAAGAAGGTTGATCGTGCTGAGATCAAATCTCCTGGGGTGGCTAAGATCCTAGAGGCTGCTTTTGGGCAACCGAAAGGGGGAACGACTACTCGGGAGGAAAAGCAGGATCCAGTGCAGTCATAAAACATGAATTGTTTGGGAAAGGAAGAACAAGAGTTCCAAGAAATGATTAACAAGTTGGAGACAACCAAATTGGAAGAAGGGCCAATTATGGCAGCAAAAGAGCGGGTCCCTCTAACAGTGGAGGAAATGGAAGAGGAATTGGGAATAGACCTTTTATTGGGAGATTCGGTATTGGATTCCATATTGGGAGATGACAGAGACCAATTGTCAGCTGATACCAACATGGTAGGACTAATTCCTAGTGAGTTCTTGGCTCGGCAGAAGCAGCCTGAGAAATTGGAAGGTGATGTGTTTGCCGAGGAAGTCAAATGGGTTGTGTTAACTCCTATCCCAGAAGAGCCCAAGATGGAGTTTCCTAAACCAGCAGGGGAGATGATCAAGCATCTAAGACCCCTATACATCAGGGCTCAGGTTAATGGTAAGACTGTTGGCCGAGTCTTGGTGGATGGAGGAGTAGTGTTAAACATAATGCCTTCTGTCACCATGAAGAAGCTGGGTAGAACTAAGCAGGATTTAATTCCAACTAATATGAAGATGACTAATTTCACAGCGGATGCCATGACTGCTTTAGGAATTTTGGTAGCCGGTATCACCGTGGGAAGCAAAACCTTGAGCTTTGCTTTCTTTATGGTAGATTCCAAGTCCACTTATTCCATATTGCTGGGAAGGGATTGGATTCATTCAAGCCAGTGTGTGCCTTCCACTTTACATCAAATGCTAATGTTTTGTGGTGGTGACAAGGTAGAATCAGTTGCAGCCGATAAGAATCCTTTCACAGCTGACGTTAAGATGGCTGAGGATATATTCTATTCACCCCGGCTAGAGCCTATAACTATCCCTGAAGGATATGAAGAAGGATCGTGGGGGTCTTGCAACCTGACAGCCGATGGGTTTGTTGTCAATATCCAGGCCAATCTACGACCCCTACAGTTGTGTTTAGATGAGTAACAGAATCCGAGTAGTCGAGGACTTAAGACATAGGCTGACATCCTTAGAAGTTGAGCAAAAGGTTGGTGCGGCCATGTCTATGGAGTTAGAAGAAGCTCGATAAGAAGAATGCTCAGCTGCTATCCCTAGGGGGCATGAATGCGAGGAGAGGTGGGAGTCAGCTATTAGCAGGAGGATCCCTACCTTTTTAGCTGAAGATCCATTGTTGGATGCTAACCTAGGAACTGAGAAGGAGTCGAGAATGACAAGAATAAGTGGTTTGCTAGTTAAGGAAGAGTGAAATCCGTTGATCAGTCTAATAAAGAGTTATAAGGACAGTTTCGCATGGGATTACCATGAGATGCCAGGACTTTCTAGAGAATTGGTAGAACATCGGTTGCCAATTAAAGAAGGATATAAGCCTCATAAGCAAGCCAGAAGAAGGTTCAACCTAGAAGTAATGCCAAATATTAAAGAGGAAATGGAGCGACTACTTAAAGCAGGGTTTATTCATACGGCCAGATATGTTGAATGGTTGTCAAACATTGTTCTTGTAACTAAGAAAAGTGGTAAAGTTAGAATTTGTACTGATTATAGGAATTTCAATCTTGCTACTCCTAAAGATGAGTATGTAATGGCTATAGCTGACATGCTTGTTGATTCTGTAGCCAAAAATGGCATTTTAACGTTAATGGATTGATATTCTGGGTATAATCAGATATTTATAGCCAAGGAGTATGTCCATAAAACAACTTTCAGGTGTCTTGAAACCATCGGGATATTCGAATGGCTGGTCATGCTATTTGGGTTGAAAAATGATGGCGCCACGTACCAAAGAGCCATGAATGCTATCTTCCGTGAGTTGATAGTGAAGAACATGGAAGTATATATTGATGATGTCATAGTGAAATCCCATGACTTTAATCAACACTTAGCCGATTTAGAGCAAGCTCTTAAGAAAATGAGGAGTCGTGATTTAAAAATGAATCCTGCCAAATGCTCTTTTGGTGTATTGACTGGAAACTTTTTAGGTTTTCTAGTGCATAAACATGGGATTGAGGTAGAAAAAAACAAGGCTAAAGCCATTTTGGATGCAAGACCTCCTCAGGATAAAAAGGAAATGCAAAGCCTGATTGGAAAGATCAATTTTCTAAGAAGGTTCATTTCAAACTCAGCTGGTAAGCTGAAGACTTTTTCTCCACAATTAAAATTAAAAGATATAGAAAAAATGGTGTGGGGAAAAGAGTAACAACTTGCTTTCGAGCAAATAAAACAATGTTTAGCTAATCCTCCGATGCTAGTTCCACTAGTATCAGCGAGGCCACTAAAATTGTATATATCGGCTGCCACAGAGTCAATCGGTTGCCTGTTAGCACAGGATGATGAGGATGGAAATGAGAGATCCTTCTATTATCTTAGTTGATTACTGAATGATCCTGAAACAAGATATACTCCCATAGAAAAGCTATGTTTGTCTCTTTTTCATGCGTGCACTAAGCTGGAATATTACCTCTTGCTGAGAGAAGTCCAGGTAGTACGTAAGATAGATATTGTAAAGTACTTGCTGCATAGGCCTGTCTTGAAAGGACGTTTGATGAAGTGGTCCATCAAGCTAAGTGCTTATGCATTGAAATATGTGCCTCTCAGAGCAGTAAAGAGGCAAGCCTTAGCAGATTTCCTGGCTCAGCATCCTTGTGTCGACGTAGTTGATCCGCTGAAGGTAGGATGCTCAAACAACTAAGCAGAGTATGAAGCTTTAATCTTAGGAATAAAATTGTTATGGTCCATGGGAGAAAGTATATCCAGGTTATAGGAGATTCCCAGCTAGTCATTAGACAACTGTCTGGGGAGTACAAGTTCATTAACCCAAACTTGGCAGAATCACGAAATGGCTAGCAGTTGGTTAAGACAATTTGCCGATGTGGTGATAATGCATATACCCAGAGGGGATAATGGAGAAGCAAATGATCTAGCACAACATGCTTCTGGGTATAAGGAGACCTTTGAGAATGTTCAGTCCTGGGATAATCGGCTCAAGGAGCTCCTGATTGGAGAAGTGGATGTAGCCGATGATTGGAGGACTGAACTTACAAAGTATTTACAAGATCCTTCTTCCCCTTCAACCTTCAGCCTGAGGCAAAAGACCTTAAAATATACCTTGGTAGATGAAGATCTCCATAAGATAGGGTTGGAGGGGATTTTGTTAAAGTGTCCTAGCAAAGCCGAGACATGAGAATTATGGGGGAAGCGCACGAAGGGATATGTGGTTCTCATAGGTCAGAATCTGTGATGCATTGGCTAATACACAGGTATGGATATTATTGGCCAACCATTAATGCAGACTGCCATGCTTGTGCTAAAGATTGTGAAGAATGTCAAAAGCATGGGCCAATTCAGAGGATCCCATCCGAGGAGATGCATTCTGTTGTTAAGCCTTGGCTATTCCAAGGTTGGGCAATGGATTTGATTGGAAAGATATACCCTTCATCTTTCAAGAGAGACTCATTTGTTATTGTGGCCACTGATTACTTTACTAAGTGGGTGGAAGCCTAGCCGATGGTTAATGTTACCCAAGCCGATGTTATTAGGTTTATTAAAAATCAAATTATCTATCGGTATGGCATTCCAGAAACCATTACAACAGATCAGGGCACAATGTTCACGGGAGAAAAGATGGTCGCGTTTGCACAAGAGTATGGGATCAAGCTGGTCCAGTCTTCACCTTATTATGAACATGTGAATGGGCAAGCCGAGGCTACTAAAAAAATATTAATCAGTTTGATTAAGAAAACTATATAAGACAAACCTAAGATATGGCATGAAGCGTTAGCCGAAGTACTATGGGCATATAGAAACACTAAGTCTACCTCGACGGGATTTACCCCTTATCGGCTGACTTATGGTCAGGATGATGTTTACCATTATAGATTAATGTAAAATCACTAAGGGTAGCCAAACAACACTACTTGACCATGGTGAGTACCAGCAAGCCATGTTCATGGAGTTAGAATCGGCTGATGAAGATAAGTTAATGGCTTTAGAGATTAGGGGTCAAAGATCCTAAATTAGGAAAATGGTCACCAAATTGGGACGGACCTTATATAGTTAGTCAAGTTATGATTAATGGAGCCTATCAGCTAGTTAGTTCAAAATATTGACTGTAACAAGCCAACCGTCTAGCTGATTATATGAAAATTAAGGAAAAAAAAAAACAAAAGTTTTGGTTTATGGCTTGGCAGAAGGAGAAGTGGCAGTCACGACTTTAGAGGCAGAAACATCACCAGTCGAAGGGGAGGCCTTACCTTTTTTTAGATTAGCTAATAGGGCCCTCAGTCCGATCCAGGACTTATTAGCTGATTGAAGTCCTTGCTCGCCAATGAGTAGATCTTTCTCCAGAGCTTCTTTTTGATGCAACAGGATAGTAGTTTCCTTGTCCAAAGCATATGATTGATGATACAACTACAGTCTAACCCTTGAACTCGCAAAGATTTTGTCATTTATAGTATCTAGTTGAGGCTTGGGGTCAGAAATTTTTGCTTGGATCTTGGCTAATTTTGCCTTCAATACTGTCAACCGAGTAGACATCCTGAGCTGGTCTGCCATGTCTTGCTGGCGTTCGGTTTCCACCTTTTGGAAGGACAACTAGAACTGAGCTTTTTGTTCTTGAAGCATGGCTAGCCTTGACAAATCTTTTTCGACAGTCGATTTGCGTTTAGAGTAAACTTGGTAATTAAAAGAAATATCCCCAATTTGAATGGCCATCTGGTTGTAAGCATCTCTTTGAGAGAGAGTGATGTTGGAGGACCTGGAAAGCTTCAGTAAAGAAATACAGAGATTGGAAATCGCCTCAGGGTTAATAGGAATATCTCAGCTTAGGATTCTTTCGACAAGGCTAATATGTTGGACTGTTGGTGAGGAAACATGTGCCACGACAGCTTGGGGAATTGGTGAACAAAAATAGGAGGCAAGTACATCATATGGGATGGACTCAGGAGGAGCTGATGTATTCACAGTTGTTTCTTGAGGGAGAGGAGAAACATTTTCCTGAAGAATTAAACGGTGTGAGTATCTTTGGAACATCAAGAAAAGAATATACGCAAAATGAGATGAGAAGATAACCTGAAGGATTTCTTCTCTAACAGGAGTAGGCCTTGGAGTAAAAGCTTTGGCAGACAAATACTCAGGTAGATTGTCGGCCGATGTAGCAGCAGGAGTAACTTGGACAGAAGGAACTTCTGTAAATTGAGCAGTCTGAGGAGTTTGAGCTGTGGACACACCAGTTGGAGACCTTTCGGCAAGCTATGCGTTAGTTATCGAGACAGCAAATAAAGGTAATATGAAGGAAAAAATGAGGGGTATGCTACAAACCTGCAAGTCTGTTCTTCTTTTGAGATGGTTGTTGGGTAGTAGGATCAGGTTCCCTGATGTGGAGGTCGGATTATCGAGTAATTTTCTTTTGTAAAGGATGTGTCGAGCTACGGGATGGTTCATCTTCTATGTCCTCCACGTTGATAGCAACATCTTGAGAAGTTCCTAAGAACCAAAATGGGTCAGCACTAGGCAAATAAAAAGAAGATCCAGAAATACTCAAAGGAAGAAGAATTACCTGATATTGGAGTTTTCACTATAGGAGCCCCGACAGAGCTGCTAGGCATACGAACGTCTAGAGGAACAGGCCTAGCCGCGTGACCAGAAATCAGTCTTGACACGTAGACAGAACGTGTTGAAGGGAACATAGCTTTTACCATCGAAGGCCACAAATTAACAAAATCAGAGGTCTCTCCAGGCTGCCGAGGGAATGCTAAATATTTGAAATAGTTCAATTTTTCTACATTCGCGGCAGTAAGTGTAACACCTTGTTTTCCGTATAAGTGTTTTTGTGTGTGCCTTGTTTGTTAGGAACGTTTAGAGTGGGCTAAGTGGGATTTTTAAGTTGAAAATCCCTTCCTGATGCATGAGCACGCCCGTGCTCATGTGTCAGCACGCCCGTGCTTAAGGCTACATGTGTCTCCTTGACGCTGATGTGAGCACGATCGTGCTCAATAAGGAGCACGACCGTGCTCAGCAGTCAGACGCGTCTTGTTGATGCTAAGTTGAGCACGCCCGTGCTCAACAGTAAGCACGACTGTGCTCGAGTCACAGTGGCTATAAATAGGAACAGTGTATGAGGGGTTTTTTGTGCAGCCCTTATTTTGGTTTCTGTGCCTCCAAAACAGCAGAAACCTCTCTTCCTTTTTCTTTCCTTTGAACCCTTCTCAGTTCTAGGAATCCTTGCGGTGTTTGGGAGAGGAACGCGCATGTTAGTGTCTTATAAGGTAATGGTTTTTCCCTTTTCTGTTTCATGAATTGGGAACTAATGGGTTAACCCTGTTTGTGTTGACCAAGGCTTGGGATCGTTCGTCGAGCCGTTCAAGGGAACCGGTTTAGGAGCATCGTCAGTTTAACGGGAATTCTTCATACCAGGTATGGGGAGAAGGAATAGTATGAGTATGTAGGCTTGGGGGTAGCGTAACACGAAGGGTTCCTATAATCCTTTATGTTTGATAACATGTTGTATGCCTATATGCCTAAATGTTATCTAATATTAAACTGTTTGTTGTTATGATATTGGCATGACTGTTATTATTGATTTAATGTTATTATGAACATGTTAATGTGATGATGTCGTGATTGAGTGTTTTATCATGATTGTGATATGATGATATATTGGCTGTTGTTTGGTATTATGAACGTGTGGCTTAAATACAATAAAACTGTTAAACAATGTTAAGGGAGGTTTTCCCCCTTTTGTTCATAAGACTAAATCATAGTAATGAGAGGTGAGGTTATTCTTGATGGTCCTTGCCTAGACCCTAGGGATTGATCTTGAGTGATTATGGACAATTAATGAAATGAAACTAAAGGACTAATTCCTCTTTAATGTGTAAGACATGAACATTAATGAAATATTAACGAAACTGATGAGTTATGGATTAGAAGAGGCTTAGGATTGAATCTGAGAAAGTCCCAAACAAGTAGCAATAGGGTCTGTGACCCTTCTTCCCAAACCATCAGGACACGCATTCGAGCACGCCCATGCTTAACAAGGAGCACGCCCATGCTCCCATTCAAACCCAGAACTGGGCGCGCTGCTTAAGCACTCCCGTGCTCAACAGTCAGCACGACCGTGCTTGACTGTGAGCTCAGCACGACCGTGCTGAAGGATGAGCACGCACGTGCTCACCTATACAAAACAGAAAACTAGAATGGTGCAGAAGAAGGGGTTTCGCCCCAAATGATCTAAAAGACTTAATAAGATACAAACGGAACATGAAGACCAAATACAAGTGATAAGATTGTTATACCTTGGTAGCCTAGTGGCTAAGGGGACCTTGATGCACGATGGTCATGGTGGTAATCTCTAGTGCTTAATGGCTAGAGTGTTAATGATGATGTAGTACCTTGGTAGCCTAGTGGCCAAGGGGGCCTTGATGCTTGATGGTCAAGGTGGTAATCTCTAATACAGAACAAGTAGAGTGTTTAATTAATGAATACGAAAGACAACGATGAATTGATGGTGTTAAAACTTGGGTAGCCTATGGGCCCAAGCGGAGGTGGAGATTGTGCTTGTCTGTTATGTTGAGCATGCATTCATGCATTAGAGATGTTAGTGGAGAATGTTCAACATAGGGGAGGTTGTTCGTGAGTAAGACAACCTGGCCGTCCGTGGGACCTGGTACCCCCATGGTGGTACATCCGTGAGTAAGGTGCGTCGGCTATCCTAGGGGTCCACCCAAGGTTTGGTGGATTGCCCCGACGTTGGTGCTTATTGGCCAATGTGGAAATGTAACTCCGAAGTTGTTTTCCTGAGATAAAATGGATCCAGGTGCATAATGGAGTAGTGGAGCAGAGTTGCATTGCATATCATACACGTTTGTATGATGATATTGTTATGTTATACTATTGCTTGCTATAACATGACTGTTTGATGTATGCTCGTCTTGCTAACTGCTTCCTTGCCATTATATTCATATTCATGTTTCTTACTCCCTATCTCTATGTTTCTTGTTGTGGCATGTGTCTTTTATGCAGAGGATGGCGAGCAGCCAGTTGAGGAGTGACTCCGAGGAGTTGCGACTCTTTAGTTAGGATTTCCAGTTTTTCAATAGTTAGTTAGTTTGTTCAGTTTGTATCCGAGGATATTTCTGGATTGGTTATACCAGCTTTGTATGTGACATCAAGGGTTGAGACTTGATACAATGTGGTGCCTTTTACCTAGTTGGATTTTAATAAATGATGTTTATTTTTAATTATCTTATATTTTAATGCTTTATATGTATGCGGGATAAAGGGTGTCACAGTAAGAGCTTCAACGTCCTCAGCAGATAAGGTAGGATGAGCGAAAGGAGTAACATTGGATTCATAAGCAAGAGGGATGCTATGGACCAATCCAACCTACCGAGCAAACAGATTGGGGTAATAGAATTCGACTGAGGTTTTGTTATAACGTGCTGTTGGTTTTACCCCACACATTAAATCCCGAGCCACCAAAGCACTTCCCCAGCAAGAGATAATGCCAGCCATAAGCAGAGTATCTTCTGTCTCTTCCACATGAGTTCGGCTCCACAACACATGGTAAAGTTTTTCTGCTAGAGGGAAGAATTATTTGGCATGCCGAGGAGATAAGGCGAAGAGCTCACTAACAATCTCGTAAGCTAGTTGCTTGTAAATGGGGGCGGCTTGGAGAATCTTGCCAAGAGGTTGATCGGTTGAAGGTGATGGAGTTGCTTATGAGAAAGGGGAATGAATTCTGGGAAATAGAGAGGTATCCAAAGCTGAAGAAACTAGAGAGGTCCTGGGATGTTATCCAACTTCTCACCCGATTCAAGCTTGGTTACAAAGACATAGAGGCCCTTGTGAAGAACAGAGAGGAAAAGGTTGCTGAGGGAAAGATTCCTACCAGAGGTAATCAGAGAAATGTAGTAGGAATATTCAATGACCACAGCTACTGAATTGGTTCATAAAAAGAACTTATAGAGCCATAAGAGCAAAAAAGCTTGATGCTCCCCTTCAGATACAGTACCTTTGGTTCTGGAAATCACAGCAATAAAATTGGAATAAGGAGCAGTGAGTTAGCCAAATTGGATTCTCAGGGGGTCGTATGAGAGGTCATGAAGGGATGGGACTTCTTCCCCAGAAATAAGGAGCCCAGTAATAGCGGCAACATCCAAAAGGGTTGGGCTCATCGCGTCAAATGGAAGAAGGAAGCCATTAATAGAAGTGGCCTAGAAACTTAAGAAGCTGAACAACAGGTCGCAATTATATGGAATGTCTTGCTTTGACATCATGATCATATCATAGATTCCCCATTCCTTCCAGCGTTCGCCACAGGTAGCCAAAACCCTGTTGAGCCAAGTTTGGTATTGGGAGTATGGGTGAGGCCAAGTATGCATGTCCTTGGGACAACGGGAAATTGAAAACCAAGGAGCGGAAATGGGAAGTGTAATGTTCTCTGGATAAATATGCCCTTCCAGAAAGTATTGACCTATAGTAGTGTCGAACGAACAGGTTTTCGGAGTATGGGAATGCATGGTCCGGATTAAATACGGAGAAGAGGCATTCGGTATGACATGGGTAGGAGAGGATGAAGCACTTGGAGGGGTAAACTGAGACACCCTGCAGTGCCCTGTTGTGTTATTAGATTAAATCCTTCCTATTTAATTTCTTAATCGCACGCCTATCGTGAAAATACGTAAAAAAAATTAAAAACTTAACTTATAAAGTATACAACTTCATATAGAATATTAAAGTATAGAATAGCATATCACAATATAAGTATATTATGCATATTACAAAACACTATTGAGGATATCCTATCAGTAGGATCCCTCACAGGCATATACTTAGACAAAAAGTTAAACAATGGAAAACATAATAAAACTACGCCTCACGAGACGCACTGGCCATAACTAACTAGACCCTAATCACCATGGGTCACAGCTCATCCTCCAGTCTCCGGTTCGTAGGGAGTTCCATCCAACTCCTCCTGGTTACACTTATCCACAGGGTCTTCTCGTACGATTTCACAAGGAGATAAAATACAACATATATAAATATACAGGGGATAAGAAACACTTCTATCATCAAAAAGTGGAAAAGAGTCATAGTAAATTATACAGTAATTGTCACAGAAAAACAACACACATAACTAACAGATCATCCTCAAGTTAATATATCATCCTCTACCCCCAATCTCATGCTACTCAAAGACACCATAGCTGCACACCTATTTCCTAAGGTGGAAGTGGTCTCGCGAGAACTCTTGATTTTACATGTATTATATTACCAATACACGGTGTATTATATTACCAATACACAAAAGTGTTTTATGTGTATTATATTACCAATACACGGTGTATTATATTACCAATACACAGATGTCCATGTGTATTATATTACCAATACACTTTTGTCTTTGTGTATTATATTACCAATACACTTTTGTCCTTGTGTATTATATTACCAACACATGGTTGTGGACAACAACACCTTTACTTGAATCTCACCAACCTGTTTTAACAACATCCTAGTGCCTTAACCATCCATTAGAACTTGACACATATTCTATGCCATAACACCTCTTTAACATACATCATCTAGGTTAGGAACTTCTAAATCATCATTATCCTCACACCCAAAACAATCATCTCTTAGACAACATATATATATTTGCTTAAAATTCACTAAGCATCATAATAAAAACCAGGCAGATCACGCATAACACAATATCAATCAAAATATTCCCATATCTCCAACATAGCACAAAATCAATTCAATAAAGGTAATAAAATCAAATCAACCATCAACAATATAAAGTCCACCTAATATCGATAAACCTACAATCCCCGAATCACCATTGGTTTTTCAGAAAAGGTTTCCAATGTGATTTTGGTCTTGTCGATTACTCGACTACTAGTTGGGTTTAGGTCGCCCTACAGAATTATTATATAATCTACTACTTTTCCATTCCGAATCTGATGGTACCCTGACCTCAAGTCTATTTTAGAAAAGACGCAAGCGCCTATCAACTGGTCCATGAGATCATCAATCCTAGGGAGGGGATACCGATTCTTTATGGTCACCTTGTTGAGTTGTCGATAGTCGACACACAACCTCATGCTACCATCCTTCTTCTTCACCAACAACACGGGTGCTCCCCACGGAGACACACTCGGCCTAATGAACTGCTTCTTCATCAGGTCCTCCAACTGTTCCTTCCACTTAGCTAGCTCTAGAGGAAACATTCTATAGGGCACTATGGATATTGGCCCGGTTATAGGCACTAAATTTACGGTGAACTCTACACATTTCTCTGGGGGTAAGTTATAAACATCCCCCGGAAAAACCTCAAGAACTCCCGCATAACAGGCACACTTCCAACATCAGGAGGGCTCTCTACTTCCAAGGAAGCTATCATCATTTACACTTGGGCCTTGTCTTTCATCGAAGCTTGAACTTGACTGGCAGAGAGAAGGTCTAGAATCTTAGACTCCGTTGGAGTTCCAAAAACTAAGGTCTTATCAAAACAGATAAAGGGAACATGGTTGGAAGATAACCAGTTCATCCCAAGAATAACATCGAGCGGGTTTAAAAAAAAAGGAAAGTGCACAAGATCAACTGCAGAGTTCATATTATCAAGAGGTAATATAACAACCTTCATAAACACAAGAAGCACCCGAAGGCTCCTTGGATCCTTCAAGACAAACCGCCAAATGCAGTAAGTCAAGAAAAAACAAAGTTATAGGTACTTAGTACCACGTAACATTGTCTATATAAATATAGACAATTCAAACAAGAGTCACACAACAGACTCACGACAGACTCATACCACGTCCGGACAGGGCCTAACTGCTCTGATACCACTAAATGTGACACCCTTCTACCCCGCACGTTAATATAAAACATTTACTTAAAAAAGGGATTATAAAAACTTGCATTTATTTAAATAAAATAAATACTTGGATAAAAAGGTTTCACATCTCAACATAAACAACGCAGAAAGAAAGCATAAACATAATATAAGTTTAAAAGGGCATAACGTAACGTAAACATAAACAAGACATAAACCCCAACCCCGATGTCACATACAGAGCTGGTATAACCAAAAATCCGAAATAACAAATCCTCGGATAAAACCAAAACAACTAACTAATAACTAAACAAAACTGGGAATCCTAAACGAAGGTAGCGGCTCCTCAGAGTCACTCCTTAACGGGCTGATCGCCATCCTCTGCATATATACAAAAGGTACATACAACACAAAACATAACAACAGGGAGTAAGAAACATATATATGAATATAACGGCAAGGAAGCAGTTAGCAAGACGAGCATACAACAAACAAACATTTTATATCAACAACGGTATTGTAAGATCATCATCATAATATGTATGCTATGCAATGCAATCTTGCTCCATGCCTCTACTATGCATTTGGATCCAATCTATCTCAAGATGAGCAACTTTAGAATTAAATATCCACATTGGCCACTAGGCACCAACTCCAGGGCAATCCAACTTACCTTGGTTGGACCCCTTGGATAGCCGATGCACCTTACTCTCGGATGCGCCCCCACGGGGGTACCAGGTCTTGCGGACGACCAGTATGCCTTACTCATGGGTGAACTCCCCTATGTCATACAACCTCCCATCAATATCTCCAATGCGTGAATGCATGACAAACATCATACCATCATGACCTCCACCTCCGCTTGGGCCCATAGGCTACCCAAGTCTTATCACCATCATCATCTCGACCACTAGGCTATCGAGGATTATCGTTTAACATTTATCGTTAAGTCTTTTAATCACTCTGACCGTTTTTCACCAAAGGTTACCACCTCGACCACTCGGCTATCGAAGTCCCCTTGGCCACTAGGCTACCAAGGTACGTCATCATTATCACTATAGCTCCTTAGGCACTAGAGATTACCACCTTGACCATCCTGCATCAAGGCCCCTTGGCCACTAGGCTACCAAGGTACAACATATTTTCACTTGTCTTTTGGTCTTCATGTTTCATTGGTATCTTATTTAGTCTTTTAAGCATTTGGGGTAAGAACCCCTATCTCAAACCGTTTCTATTTTCTGTTTTGGGCAAGGGAGCACGGGCGTGCTCCTTACCAAGCAAGGTCGTGCTCAAGAGCAGACCGTACTGTTCTGGGCAGCAAGGGTTGTAAACCCTCGCCAAGTCCTTTGGAGTAAAACTTGATTCAACCTATTGGCATTACTAAGTCCTTTCATCACAGTCTTATCACTTAGTTTAATCATTATGTCTTATAGACTTATTTGGGGAATTAATCCTTTAATTGGCTTCTCTCAATTTCTCAAAAATCATTCCCTAAGGTCCTTCTAATCCTTTGAACAAAACCTCACAATTATTATTAATATTCATGTCTTATTAACCGAAAGGGGAAAAACCTCCATTTTTATCATGGTTCACAACGAATAACCCAATCAACCAATAACCAAACATTGTAACATACGACAGTCATGGCATCATCATTCAACTCATAACAACAATCATATCAACATTAATCATATCATAAACATGTTGAGAAATCATACCATAAACACATATAAATAACTAATATTATCACATCAATATAAACATATAGACATGTTACAAAACAAGACACATCATCAAACACAGGGTCATGGTTTAACCCTTCATCTTACGCTACCCCCTATGCCTACATATTCATATTGTCCCTTCTCCCCATACCTGGTATAAGGTTCGCGTTTCAAAGTAGAAAGAGGGTCCTCTGGGGTCTCGTCTCACAAGCACTTATCTACGACCTCAAGAACAACAAGGAAACATCTTAATTAGACTCTTAGGCCAAGAAATCAAAAGGGAAAGAACGAGAGGGATGAGGTGTACGAATCTTACCTTGTTGGAAGGCTGAAACAGCGAATATGATGATCACGTCTTCGCAGCAATGTTCTCCTATCAACGATTGGTGAAGAATGGTGCAAGAACGGGTTCCCTAGGGAGAGTTTTCTAGAGACGGTTGATGGAATTTGAGAGAAAAAGATAATGGAGGCAACTCTGAGTGTTGGGACGTGATAGACTAGGGTTTAGATCGTGTTTTAGGGGTTAAAAACAGGTTGGAATGCGTTTTGGGCTTAAAAAGAACATAAAACACGTTTACTGATTCTGCCCATATTCGCGGGGCGATCCAGAGAACCAAATTCTATCAGTTGGATTCGCGAGGAGAACCCGAAACCGCAAAGCTGAATTTTGGGTTTTCGCAAGGTGAACAAAGGCTCGCTAGGCGAGGCCTAAACAGTAGAATTTGGCCAAAACACATGCAATAATATTTGTAGATAATTCTCTTAGCTTTCCACGCCACAAAGATCACCTCGATCGGACATCTAGAACTCAAGATATGGCCAAAACGGTGAAATAGGTTACTAGGACTTCTAAGACAATTGAATCTTCCTAAGGCTAAACCTTCCAAACATGAACATATACATCAAAAGCAAACCTAACAAGCATATGCAAACATCTATACAACATATATAAATGCATTAAGCTTATTTATGAAAAACGGGGTTTTACAAAAGTGATGAATAGAAAATGAAATGGGTATTTATAGAGGGAGAGGTGAGATGGGCGTGAAAGAGAAGGAATGAGCAAGTCTTGATGGCCAAGTTTTGGCTTATGCCTTGTTTGGTTGAAGAAGAGAGAGAAAAATGAGTTTTTAGAATATAATATGATATAATTTGAAAATTGTGATGATTACATTTTTGGAGTGTGTCATAACCCATGTCCATCACATCCCATCAAGTCACTTCACTTCTTTTGGGCTCCCTTTTCTGCTCCATTGCGTATCCGGTTCAAGTTTCGAATCATATTTCGTCCGGAATAAATATTATATTTTATTTCCGAACTCAAAATTTCGAAAATTTCCAATATCATACAAAACATCACAAAAACACTAACAATTTCGTTCACGATGCAAAATTAGGTTTTCTGCTCAGTAATCTTGTACTGTCAGTGAAAACGTAGACCAGGGTTCGTCCGAATTTTCAACCCGAAATTTTACCGTAACCTTCTACCATAAAGTAGACTATGAGTAAGAATTTATTTTATTCAAAAGCACTTTATAACTCTCAGATTAAAATATAATTAATTATATTTTAATCGGTTGAACAACATAATTAAAATCAGGCTGTTATATTACTACCCCTCTTAAAAGAAAATTCCGTCCTCGGAATTTACGTACCTTATAAAAGATGTCGATATTGTTGTTGCATTTCCTCCTTGCGTTCCCAAGTAGCATCTCCAGTAGTTTCATCCCACACAATCTTAACCAAAGGAATTTGTCTACCGCGAAGCTCCTTAATCCGTCTATCTGCTATCCTTACAGGTAAAGCCTCATGCTCTAGATTCTCTCGCAGTTGTATAGACTCAAAATCAATGACATGTGAAGGATTAGGATAATACTTTCTCAACTGAGAAACATGAAAGACATCATGAGGATTGGAAAGATTGGGTGGTAAGGCAATTTGGTAAGCTACTGGACCAATTCGTTGAAGAATCTGAAAAGGTCCAATGAGTCGAGGAGTAAGTTTTCTGGATTTGATAGCTCTATCAATTCCAGTTTTTCGAGTAACTCTCAAAAACACGTGATCGCCTTCCTGGAATTCTAATGGTCTCCTCCTCTTGTCACTGTAGCTCATTTGCCTATCCTGTGCTTCCTTCATCTTTTTCCGTATCTTCTTGACTTGCTCTTTTGCCTATCCTGTGCTTCCTTCATCACAAAGTTGTTGCTAACGGATGCCACAAGACATGCCGAGAAAATAGGAATTGAGTTGTTGAGGGGTAACCGTTGTGGCTGTTGCGGATGAGAAACGTGGGTAGGATAGTTGCATGTATTTAGGAGGATTAGCCAATTAGAGGAAGATTATTGATGATTAGGCTTAACCTATAAATACCTATTATACTTATTGTAAAAACACACTACAGCACCCAATATAATTTTTTAAGCTTTGCTTACTTACACTTGCCTTTACTTTCAGCTTACTTTCAGCTTTTCTTCAATCTTGCCTTTTCTTATTTCAATTTACCTTACACAAGCTTACTTATAAGTCGATTAAGTCCTTTTTCTTTAGTTCTTAGCCTTTTCTTGTTCACCTTGTTACCAAACTCTTTCTGTAGTGAGTTTGAGAACCCTTTGCTAGAAGTTGGATTTTTCTTCTAGTTCAAATCCCCTGATACTATTTAAAATCTGTACGTGTTCCTCGACTGAATATCCATTCGGCTGACTAGCTAATTCACACGTAAAATAATTGCATTTTCCTTAAACTCAAAAAAAAAAAAACATGTTTGGTTTAAATGAGGGAAGGGGACACGAGGAATATTTTAATTAGATATTATTGTGTTTAGTTGAGAGAACGGGATAGAATATATTTTTATGTTTAGTTTATAACCCTTATGAATTTAGAATTTTTTTTAAAACAAAAGAAGACATGCAAAGGCATCAGAATGACAACTAACATCTCAACTAGGTTGGCACCTTAAAAGCCATCTATCACTTGCAACACACCAACAATTTATTAAGAAAATTAGAAAGAATACAAGGAAGCATGAGGGGACATAAACCAAAGCTCATGCATAGAATTATTTGAATCTATAACAAGCTAATCCTACCCTATTATGAAAAAAAAAAAAAAATCATCCTTAATAAAACTAGGAAGAGTATCCCACCACATAGAACCATGAATATTTAGACCAAAGGAAGCAATCTTATCAGCACAACAATTGCCTTCCCTATAGATATGAGAGCAACCAAACCTCATTTTCTTAGTCAATTCCAAGCAATTCATCAACCTAATTCGAAGCTGCCATGGGACAATACCAATAGAAGTGAATGCCTTAATGACAAGTTGAGAGTCACATTCAAGCCATAAATTCAACCAACCTCTCTTGTAGGCATTCTCTATACCATATATGGCTCCTAAAATTTCAGCATAAATAGCAGACTGAATTCCAATATGGACTGCAAAACAGCCAAGGAAATCGGATTTGTGATTCCTGTATATACCTCCACAAGCTGCAATGCCATGAGAACATCTAGTAGCCCCATCAGTGTTACATTTTACACAATCATTAATAGGGGGACACCAAGAAACCTGTTTAATCACAGGAGCAGCAGAGGGATGACACCTTATTCTGAAAGCCTTCAAAATCATAAATTCATTCACATCTGATCTCATTCTGCCAGAACTGACATTACCAGCTGGAGACACACTGGCTGAAATCATACATAAGGCTTTAAGGAGAGGGACTTTCCTGTTCTCAAACCTAAGCTGGTTCCTGCAGTGTCAAATGAACTAGCAGCAGTTAACCACCATAGCAACATACACATCCTTCAATTAAGCCGAGAATTGATTATCACAGATAGATAAAGGACCAAGGATAGAAGAAGAATCAATAGTGGTATTGAGCAAAGACCCGAGCCAGCTCCAAATTTGCTAAGCAAAACTGCAAGAATAGAAAAGGTGTGATGTAGTCTCGGCTGCACAGCCACAAAGGCTGCACATAGAGACAACCACACGGCCACTGGACCAAATGTTCTCATCTGTTGGAAGTCTGTTAAGCAAGATTCTCCAAAGCAAAAAAGACCTAGCTGGAGGAATACAAGATCACCAAATCAACCTGCACCAAGGAAGACATTGCTTAGCAGGATTTAGGAACAAAGCAGCATACTTAATGGATAAGATGCCCGAATCATTATGCTTCCACATGATTTGATCAGTACAGGAAATTGAAGGCAAGGAAATATCATTGATTGCCTTGACCAGGACAGGAAGATTATGCTTCATATACTCAGGGAATTGCCAACAGCCATTGCAAATTAGATCCTTAACCTTAGAGCTCAGCTTACTATGATAGTCATCAGGGATGTTCAGCAAGGAGACTAAGGGAGCTTCCATCCATTGATCAGTCCAAAGATTAATGCTTTCACCATTACCAACTAGCCAAATCATACTCTGTCTTACAGTATTAACAAAAGGCTTGCTACCAGCCCAAATTGAGGATTTTACATGATAATCAACCATTTTACTCCCTCTAAACACTCTTGACCTTAGAACCAAAGACCATTGATTGTTTTCAGTCATCAGAGACCAACATAACTTAAGCATAGCAGCCTCATTAACACTCCTAAAGGATCTCAAACCCAAACCACCTTCATCGATAGGCCTACACACCTTGTGCCATGCCACTGTCACTACTTTCCTGGTTTCCAAGTCTCCTGACCAGATGAAGCTTCTCACCCATTTGTCTATTGTTTTAATAAGACTAATAGGCTAGTGATAGATCATAAAGCTGTAAGAAAGCATACCTTGTATAACTGACTTGACTAGAAGAACCCTTCCAGTGATGGACAAAAGAGAAGCCTTCCATGCAGAGAGCTTTAGCTTGATCCTGTCTGCAATAAACATTAGGTGAGCTCTCCTTGGCTTCCCCTTAAAGATGGGAACACCAAGATACAAGAAAGGAAGCTGATCAGCTTTGAAACCTAAGACCTCAGCAATCAGAGCATGTCTTCTGGATGAGGCATCACCAAGGTAAAAGGTTGATTTTCTAGCATTAACCAGCTGGCCAGAAATTTCAGCATACTTATCAAAAGACCCTTCAAATTCAGTAAATTCTATTTTGTGGCCCTGCAGAAAATCATTACATCATCTGCATATAAAACATGAGATGGAACTTGTATTCCTCTAGCACCAAACATCAAGAGAAGTTTTCCATCAGAAGCAAGCTTCTTAATCCCTCTACTTAAAACCTCTTCAGCCAAACAAAACAACACGGGAGACAAGGGATCCCCTTGTCTGACCCCCCTAGAACAAGAGAAAAAGTCAATTGCTTTTCCATTTAGTGAGATAGATAACTTGACTGAATTTAGAACAACCTCCACCCATTTGCAGAATTTAGGATCAAAACCAAAAGAAATGAGGACGTTTAGGAGAAATTTCCAATCCAAAGTGTCCAATGCCTTCTGGATGTCTATCTTCATGGCCAAGCTACCACCAAAGGACTTCTTGTCCAAGAGATTGATTGCCTCAGAAGTCAAACAAATGCAATAAGCTATATGCCTTCCCTGAATGAAGCCTCTTTGATTCTCTGAAACAATGCTAAGTGCAACTTTAGCTAACCTCTCAGTCATAACCCTAGTTATAATTTTGAATATGAAATTTGCTAAGGTAATAGGCCTGTACAGTTCCACCTTATCAGCATAAGGGACTTTAGGAACAAGCACCACTAAATTCAAATTTAAGTTTGGAGGCAGCCAACTGTACTTAAAGAATTGAAGGGCATTCAGCACATCCTCAGCCAAGATAGACCAGTATTTCGGAAAGAAATAAGCTCCATAGCCATCAGGACATGGAGCACCATCTGAGTTCATAGAAAAAACTGCATCCTTCACTTCCTCCATTGAAGGGAGATTTGTAAGCATTATATTATGTTCACGAGTGACTAAGGAGGGAATAACTTCCTCAATAAATCCATTGTCAACACAGTTATTCTCAGTGCAGAAAAGCTTCTCATAAAAACCAACCATATGCTTCTCAATAGCCTCTGTAAAGCACAGCACCTGATCACCATCCTTCAACATACTTATTTGTCTAGTGACATTCCTGATCTTAGCAATATGGGGAAAGAAATTTGTGTTTCTATCACCCTTAGTATGCCATTTAATTCTAGTTTTCTCATGCCAAAAATCCTCTTGACACTTCAAAGCAAACTCTAAGTCCATCTGTGCAGTTTTCTCTTGTTCAAAAAGCTCATCAGTGTAGTCAACCTTCTTCAGGGCAGAATTTACATTATTCTTAACATCACCAAAAACTACCCGGTTCCACTCCTTTAGCTTTAGCTTCAAAAGCTTCAATTTTTGAGATAAAACTACCAAAGGGCATCCCACCACCTGCTCCTTCCAAACCTCTGCAATGATTTTCTCACACTCAGGGTGGGCAGACCACATCCTCATGAACTAGAAGGAAGAACCAAAAGTTTTATCCTCATTGTGAAAATCCAACAAAATTGGGAAATGATCTGATTTATGTCTAGCCAAGGTGCAACAAGAGGAACTAGACCAACAGGAAATCCAATTGGCATTGCAAACTGATCTATCTAACCTTTTTTCAGTTCTAGCCCTACCTCATCTTCCATTACACCAAGTGAATTGAGCACCTCTAGTCAATAAATGAGTAAGGCTTTTACTTTCTGTCCAAGTTCTGAATTCTCACAAGGCAGCTAAGTAGGTAAGCCAGAACCCCTATACTCATGAGCCCCAAGGACAACATTATAATCTCCAATGAAACACCAAGGAGACTGGTACAGCTGCTGCAGATTCAGATCACACAACAAATTTCTTCTTTGAATATAAGAGGTGGATGCATAAATGGCAGCCATACAAATTTCCTGATTATTTTGCATGAAGGAAAAGGAAACTAACTGCTCAGTTACCTTTAAGACTGTTGGCTGAATGTGATCCAAACAGAAAAACCACAAATTGGGAGATTCCCTACTGTTAACAAAAAAGTCCAGGGTTCAGCTGTGAACACAAAGTCAGGCTTGTGATGACCACAAAGCTTTTTAAGATATTGTCTAGAAGGTAAATTAGCAATGCCTCTGATATTTCAAAAAGTACACTTCATAATTCAACCTTCTCAAAGAAACAACCCATGTGAGGGATATAAAGCCAGCAAATACAAATCAATCTTGTAATCCAAGAAAGACAGAGATAACAGACAATCATTGAGAATGAAGATAGTAACCAGCTCTACCTTGAGCTTTAAGTTTCTCTGACTTTTGAGCCAATCTTCTAGATTTTGAGTTTCTTTTTCTAAGACTTTGAAAGGACATTAGTATCCGAGCCATCATTGGTCTCATCAAAACCAGCTGATCCAACCTTACCATCTATTGGAGAGAGAGAATCTTCTGCATAATCTGCCTGATCCGCCCACAAAGGTGAAAGAATTCTCAAGTCCTTTCCAAGATCTTCTGGCATTGTGGAAGAATCTCCAATACTGTTGTAATCTTTAGATGCACTAAATTGAGAAGATGAGGTCTCAGGAACCACTTCTTCAGGATTAACAGCATTATCAGGCTGCAAAGAGCAAGCTGAAATGGAATCATCCACATTTTCAGTTTCAACATCATATTCCACAATTTTTTTTACCCTTATCCAAGGCCGTGACAATTTTCTTGATCACATTGTCAACTTTTAAAGAATCCTGCCTATGCTGATCAGAATTACATCCAAGCAAAGGATTTGGGTCATTACCTTGATCCTGAGGGACATTGTTAGTGCCAACAAAACATTTGGCACCTGTTCATCCTCAATAGAAATCACAGTTTTATCTGATGGCTCCTTTAACCATTCAACCTGCTCCCTAGGAGTGTCCTGCCCTTTATTGTGAACTCCACCATCATCAGAAACGTCCACAATCTCATTTGCTACCACAGTGGTTTTCTTCTGAACAAAAACCTTTTTGGTCACCGTTCTATGTCTGCCAATCATAGCATGATTCTTCTTTTCATTGTCCTGAGCCAAATTAACATTCTTCCTGCAATTATCAAATGAATGGCCGATGAGCTTACACAGTGAACAGAAACATGGAAGCCTCTCATACTCAATCTTTACAAAGAATGCATATCCTTTCCTTTCAACTAGAGAATCTGATTCCGAATGTCCCCTGCAAGGTCTAGATCCACCAAAGCTCTAGCATAGTGACCAAGGGATTTGTTTATTGTGGCATCATCAAAGGAGAGTGGAACACCAACACCCCTAGCTATAGCAAATAACCCTCTACCAATAGGAACAACTCTCCATTGAGCAATTGGCTTCCACAATTTCGATAGCTTTTCCTTAAGTCATCAATTTTGATCGGTTTATTCCCCCTTTGACAATAGAATACGACCATGAAAATAAATTACTTAGTACCTAAAATCACAAATGTGAAATATGTTAATTTTCTTTATTAGTTTGACGCCATTTAACTTAATGTATTTTATCATGATCTAATTTGGTTCTTGAAAATTTTTATTGTGATCTGATTTGGTCCATGAAAAGTTTTTGTACTCCACTTTACTCCTTTAATACATATCGTCTAACAACTCTTATTTAGAATCTTACGATTCGTGTTACGATTCTAATGTTATATGTATCTTTATTCCCTCTCAAATCTCATTTTAGCATGTAAGATCTCAATTTTGACAACCTTGGTCATGGATTATATTTGCCACTCAAATTCATCCAATTGCCGAACTTGTCACCTTCGTTATCGATAACACTGATACAAGCCGACCTTCCGTCAATGTAATTGTTGGATATGGCTTGCCTGACAAAATTTTAGGGTCTGCTTGTTTTGTTTTCATATTTTTGTTTTCATTTCCTATTTTCATAAATAATTACAAAACTACCACTTTGTTTTTATTTTGTTTCCTATTTTCAAAGATACGTACGATAAACAATGAAAACATGAAAAAATTGTTTTCAATGTTTCCTGTAAAAATTTTTGAAAATAGGAAACAAATAGGGTGACAGTTTTGTAATTATTTTTTAAAACAGGAAACTGAAAACAAAGCAAACAATGATAGCGAATATGGGAGGCATTTATTTCGTAGAGCAATTAATGCATCTTTTTTTTTTTATTCTTTTTGGTATCTTGGTATGGTTAAAAGATAATATTATCGATTAAAGTTTTAAAAACATTAAAAGAACTGATATTACCCACTTTAAAGAATAATAGTTCAAGTAATTAAATCAGAATTGGTTTTAAATTAGCACCACAATTAATTACCATTATCACATTTTTTAGATATGGAATGAACATTAAGAGATAGATAGTTTTATATCATCCTAATGAATCATTTTAATAATTATTCTAATTACTTGAAGAATTATATATTATATTCTTTTTAAAAAAATATTTTTTACTATTTTTTATTGAATATTTAATTATTTACTCTTCCAATTTAAAAATATCAGTCTTGAATTTGTAAGGATTAATAAAATTACTAAATAGATTCGTCTATAAAAAGTATTTATATTTAGTTAAAATCCTCTTAATTGAAATACTTAAAATATCATTACCCATTATCAAATCTATCTCTATATTCATTATATAAATAAGCGATGATATAGTCATTGATAAGAAATATTCAATAATTTGTCAAAGCTTACTATTTTCACTTTCAAAAAATGATGATGGTTCGATAGGAACCTATATCTTCTTGTTCCCCTACTTTTACTTGCTTCTCTTATGGTTGTTGTTAAAGTGCATGTGCACGTTAAGAATGTCTTGGGCGATGATATTGTTCTTTAAGTTCATTGTAAATCCAGAGACATGACATTGGTGTTCATGATCTCATTTACAAGATCATGAACACCAAGGTCATTATTTTTGGAACAATCAACTTGCAAAAAATATTGTCTCCCAAGTCATTCTTGACATGAACACATACTCCCTCACTTACAACCAGGATACCGTTTTGATTCAAGGGGATATGAAAATCAAGGTAGAACATTTTTTTGGAAGTTTTATATTGATGACTCATACAATTGAGTTGTAGAATTAGTTCAATTATACAATAGTAAGGCACCCAGCTTTCGATGGAAGATTGGAGACAAATTCAAGTAAAAAAGAGAAAATCAAGCAAGCCAAGATCCTGCAACTATTAGAAAATTTCAAGAGTTAAAGGTATTTTGAGCTGGTCAATGGTTTTGAGCAATTTGTTATTTGAATTCAAAATTACAAATTCAATCTGAATTTAGATCTGAATTCATATGGCTATTATAGGTTAAGCGAGGTAACAATTAGACATAACAAGTATCATAGTCAGGGTTAGAACACTAATACACTATTGTAGAGCAATACACTTGTCAAGATCTTATCATAATGACAATTACTTTTCTTATCTATAAATATCGAAGGGGGTGCGACATTAGAGAATTTTATACGTGATGTATCTAGTGAGGTGACTTTTCTTATAAAAGAGTGAGATGATTAAATCTCGACCATACATGGATGGTCAAGATTGAAAGTTATTTAATAATTTTAAAATATCACATGACCACTTAAAATATGTATATATATATATATATATATATATATATATATATATTGAGACATATCAAGTGAGAGGAATATATATGAATTTAATTTTGATAACTATCGGTGTTCCGTCCAAAAAGCCTATGTGATGAGATTTTGGAAGAAACCACTCACTCAACTCTCTTTTATCACAATTTTGGGTGTTTCTTGTATTAAGCTTGACAAAACCAGAGTTCTGCTCCTACGTATCCAATCTGGAATCAAAGCTTAGGCATAGTTCTTTGGGTTATTCATATTTATAGAATGGTGGAATCCTTTGGTAAAGGGTGGTTGGGCATGCTTTACATGTGCCCCTAAATCAACTCCTTGACGAAGGCTCATTAATGCTCATTTGTTGTGAGCAATATTCGGTAATAATGAGGGGCGTGGACGGGGGGGACCTCCTGGGCTTTCCCTGTTCCAATCTCAATCCCCTGATTATGGGGATTTTGCCATTAATATGTCTCATCCTCTTGAGACACCCTGTTGTGCCCCTTTGTGTCATTAGCTTAAAACCTTATTAATTAATTCCTTAATCACGCGTTTAGTGTTAGAGATTTTCATAATTCATTTTCGAAATGTCCCCTTTAAAAATCTGAGATTTGTATGACGTCTGAAAAATACCTGATAGACAGTTTATAACTTCAAAACTTTATCCAACCATAATTGGTCTCTGGTCTTACATCAACTGCCAGGAGCGGAAAAATAAATACACAAATTCCAATCGTGATAAAGACTTAGGAGATAAATAGATATAGTAATCCCAAATTCGTTTTTCATGCACATACACAGTTTTCATTAATAAAAAAAAATATTCGCAAGGTTATAATATATAAGTACCCCCATGTTTATCTATTACATTACCAAAACACCGTTGAGGGTATCCTCTCGGTAGGAGCCTTCACAGGCATAGACTTAGACAAAAATACTAAACAACTGAAAACATTTAAAACATCTCACAAGACGCACTGGCTATATACTACCTCGACCCTAATCACCATGGGTCACGACTCGACCTCCGGCATCCGGCTCATAGGGAGTCCCATCTAATTCCTCATCATTACGTTCGTCCACCAGGTCTTCTAGTACGATTCCATAATGAAACAAAATACAACATACAGAAAGTGTACAGGGGATAAGAAACATTTCTATCATCAAAAACAGAAAAGAATCATAGTATATAATACAATAATTGTCACACGCAATCAACACACCTAACATCACAAATCATCCTCAAGCATACCCTGTCATCCTCTACCCTCACTCTCATGCAATCTAACAATTTATTTTAACATAACCTCTCTAATCATGTCACCATGTCTTTACGTTAACGTGACCACTACCACTCCTGCCACCATCCCTCATTTGCATCGGGGCATACCGTCATTCCCGTTAGGATGTTTCACCTAGTGCACACCTCCATTCCCGTTAGGGTGTTCCACCCCCATTCCTGTTAAGGTGTTCCACCCCGTACACATCCTCATTCCTGTTAGGATGTTCACCCAGTGAATGACACACACCCTCTTTCCCGTTAGGATGCTTATTCAAAGAATGACACTGTTCCCTCATTCTCGTTAGAAAATAGCTGCACAATACCAAAGTATCCTAATTCCCATTAGGATGTCAGCCAGTCGTCCAAGTGACGCATCCCCAAAAACCGATGCACACCCCCATTCCAGTTAGGATACTCATTCCAAGAATGATACTATTCCCCCATTCCCGTTAGGGAATAGCTGCACAATACAAAAGTATCCTAATTCCCGTTAGGATATGGGACGACTCACCCAGAACTATAAGGGTATCACGGTAGTTTTCCCCATTCCTGTATCCATGATCGGATACTCCAACCTCGCATGTTCCCAACACACGATAGCAAAAAACAATACAAATACACGAACCTCACCAACCCACATTAATAACCACCTAGTGCCTTAACCTTCCACCAAAACCTCAAGACATGTTCTATGTCACCACTCATCTTTAAATAATTAGTTTAGGCTAGGTACCTCTAAGTCAATTCATTCTCACCCAAACAATTATCTCCGAACAATACATATCCTCACTTAAAGTCAACTGAGCATAGAAATAATCCTGGCAGATCATGCATAACACAGACAATCATAAATATTCAAATATCACAAAGTAATTTAATAATAATAATAAATTCAATCAACCTTAGATAAAATCATCCTAATGTCGATAAACCTACAATCCCCGAATCCCCATTGGTTTTACAGAAAAGGTTTCCAATGTGATTTTGGTCTTGTCGATTACTCAACTACTAGTAGGATTTAGGTCGCCCTACACAATTATTATAGAATATACTACTTATCGATTCCGACGGTAGAATGATTCTTTACCCCACCTTAAAGGTGTTTAGAGTTTTCCAATCACTCGGCAGCGATGCAGTCAGCTCCAAACAGTTACCAGAAAGTAATTTACTGCTTCCCTGAGCAAGCACGAACATGAAAAACATCTCAGAGAGTCGATCCAAGCATAGAAACAGCCAGACAAATCGCCAAATTAATTTCTCAACAATCACAATATAAATATAATTCAATAATATATTTAATTTCTCAAAAACCTCATTCATTTAAAATAAAAACAGATTTGAGGTTTTTAGGCTCAAGATGAAAATTGGGGGAAAATCAATTTAACAAGAGATTGACAAAATTGATTTAGGGAGACATTTAATCATGCTCCCAATTTCAAAAAACACCAATTAATTTCAGATTTTGAGAACTAAAAATCAAAACCTAGGGTTAGGGTTTGAGGAGAAATTGGGGTTTTTTGAAAATAGAGGTGAAAATGTGAGAAATAACTCACCCAAAGGAAGATGAAGAACTCGTGATGGTGCTGTGGACTTCGGTGCGACGGTCGACGACGGCAGACGGTGGCGTACAGCGGTTCGCGACAGTGACGACGTTAAACAGAGAAACCAGAGGGACCAACACATGCGGGACAACGAGTAGAGACGTGTGGTTGGGTCTGCCTCTCCAGATGGTGGTGGGACGGTGACGGAAGTCCGAAAACAGTGGCGGAGCTCCGTTTCGGGCGGCTGCAACCGGCCATAGGTGCGATTCCGCGAGTTCTTTGGCGTGGTTGACGTCTCTTTTCCAGGCACGGCCGGACGGCGTCCTCCCTGACAGTGATGCACGACTGGATGGCAAGAGGAAAACAGGTTTTGAAGTTAGGGAGCGGTGAGGTTGTGTGGGTGGGTTCTCTGAAGGTAGAAGAAAGAAACCAAAAAAAAAAGAAAAAAAGAAAGAAGAAATAAGAAAAAGGGAGAAGGAGACGTGGAGATGTTACTGACCAAGGAAAGAAAATTGAATTTCTTTCTTTAATTGGTACTAGTACAAAAAAAGAGTGGTTGAAATAAAGTCTAGAAAAATAATGAAATTTTGGCTATTGCATCTAAAAATAAAGAGTGACAAGAATATAATTTCAAAATTCAAATTAGAGTAAAGACTCATGGTCAACTAAGGAAATCAATGATCCAAAATTGATCTTCGATTAATTTTAAATGACATATTTTTAAATCTAAAATTAAATAGAGTAAAATCTGTAAGTAATTTATATATATATTTTTTAAATCATACTGTTTTGAAATATTTTTCTAAACAAATACTAATAGTGACAATAACATAATATTATTGTCTAGTAAGCGTGCATACCCTGTAATAAGGCAGTGCTAACGCATTCAACAAAACCTACTCAAGCCAAACGACATTAAAAACAAAAACAAAAACAAAAACAAATATTTAGAAAATTAATCACTCTTAATAAAGCAACTAAACATATAAGCAAAAATAGGGATGTTACACCCTTTGCTGACCTCCTTACGTTGGCCTCTTGTTCTATACATGGTCAATGTAGCCTTCCTCGGTTGGCTGACCTTGCTCCTTTTAGTCGGTACTCGGCGGGTAATTCCTCGACAAATGGAGAACTCTGCCCAGCACCAGCCTCGGGACCATACCCGGGTGGCCTTAGTATGCTCGGCTCTACATTGGGGTTATTTGGTAATTTACCTTTATATTTTTGTGTCAGTACACAAGTCCCCCCAAGCTCCGAGTTGATTTCTGGGAAGGAGCTTTTCATGATCTAAACCCGACGTTTGGCCGAGGTACTTGTCTTCCTGTGATGCCTGACCCTAGCCTCCGTGTTGTAGCTCCCTATTCTATGGGTGTCATCATGACCCAGCATGATGGCATTTCCCAATGCATTCTCCCCTAGGGACACGTGTCCATCGATTGGACAATTTAACTTTTCAAATCCTAACTGCTCCAACCCGGGAAATCCAAAAGACATTCCCATTGGCATTCAAATGCGAAAGGGCATCATTAATGCGGTTTAGTTGATATGCCGCTTCAAGAACTGGTGTATACCACTCTATAAGTGGTTCCCTAAAGAACTTCGTCATTACGCTTCCTTGTCAATTTTTCCTGTTCATCATCTTTCTTGGCAATCCTCCTCTTCTTTTCCTCACAATCTTTCCAGATACGTCCCTCTTCTTCCTCAAGTCTCCCTTTTTCTGTACCCTTATCATGAGTTCTTATCTTGAGTCTTCCTCTAGGGAGATCATAGTAGAACCTGAAGTTAGAGGGATTGGGGAAGGTGATTCCCCTTCCAATTCCTCCTTTCCTTCTGCTGAACTCGAAGTTTCTTCTGCCCACCTCCATGTTGGTTCGGTGATTATGGAGGAGGACGCGATGACTTCCAACCCCGCTTCTCTTAAACGCCACCGCCGCAAAGTAGTAAGGATTTAGAGAGACACCCCCCCCCCCCCCCCAACCCCTACCCCTACCCCCACCTCCTATTACGATACCAGGGTATGAGTGGGTAAAAGGGGAAGTGGGCACTTATTGGTCTAAATATAGGACCCCTAAGTCAATAGCTGAACTTAAGGGCTCTCTAACACTTTTTCGACCTGGTTATTCGGATAATTTCATAGTGGAGCCCTATTCCGATCATGACCATGTTTTCCTTTCTTCTCAGGGAAACCATCCCCCTTCCTGTTTGTGTATAAGACCATTTTTGAAGACCTAGGTTTTACCCTTCCTTTTAGCAAGTTTGTACGATATGTCTTGACTGCTATCAATGTGGCCCCAACCCAAATTCACCCCAACAGTTGGTCCTTTTTGAAGGCTTTCGAAATCCTCTGCTCCAAGATGGACATTACTCCTACAACCCCAATTTTCCTCTATTACTACCAAATCCGATTTGGGGATCTTATTGGGTGGATTTCCCTTAGTGGACTTAACCATCAAGGCATCATCGATGCTTACAAATTATCCTACAAGCACTTAAAGGGGGACTTCTTTAAAGTCCGACCTGCTAAAGGACATTCCTCCTTGTTCTTTGACCCTTGGGGGAAACCTCGCTTTCCACTTTATTGGACTCGCCATCCTATTAAGTTTGTTAGGTGATGTGATGGTGTCCTGACTGCGGAGGAGAGACTCAGCGTAAGGATGTTGAACGAGCTTCCTCGACCCCTTAGGGGTAATGAAATCCTAGAGAACTCCCTCCCCCCTTCGCTCCTTGCCGAACTTACCAGTAAGTAGACCTTTCTTCCATTTTTCCTGACAATTTTATTTCGGGTTAATTTTCCGAATCTTGTCTCTACTTTTCTTTTGTAGGAGTTATGGGTAATTTTGATTTCAGGACATTGAAGAAGGGTCGGAACTAGGCGGTTTCTGCCTCTGCCGGAGAGGCTAAAAAGTTTCCTCCTACATTAGCTCCTTCTTCCTCGTCTCCTGAACCCACTCTTGAAGCTTCACTTGTATCTCGACCTAAGAGGGGGCGTGATAGAAATACCCAATCCCTACCTTCTGGTTCTCCGATGAAGCGTCCTGCCCCTTTTGTGGACCTGGATTCTTCTCTGCCCCCACGTGCTTCTCCAAACCTTCTTCCCACTCCAGGGCCGACCAAGTGGTACAATCCCGCAACTCGCCATGGATCCTCGGCTATTTTTGGCAACGACTTCCGACCTTCTTTGGTACTCTAGCTGAATTTATTGAAAGGGACCGATCTCAAACTCTTGAAAAAGTACACCCTTGAGGAGGAGGTAGAGGATATTCAGGTTATGTGTCTATGAACCATCGCTACAGCATAGTTCCTTCTTCAAGACTTTGCTAAAAATAAGAACAAAATGGAGCAGATGAAGACCGAGTTCTCCTGTGTGGATAGATTGAAATTCGAGTTGGAAAAGCAGAAGACCGACCTTGCAAAGTCTCAAGCTACCGGCACAAAGGCCCTATCCTAAATGACCGAGCCTGAAAATCAGAAAGTTGATCTTGATGAGAAGCTGAAGGACTCCAGTGCTGGGAAGGAGACCTTAGAGGTCGAGATGTCACTGGAGCGGACTGTGATGAGTGTGATTACACCTCATATTTCTTTATCATATTGCATGCATTTTCATGTAGTTTAGGCATTTTTAATTTGATTTTTGTTAGTTTTTACCTTGGAATGGGTAAGGCGGTTTTGTGGTGTTTGTGTGCAAGAATTGAGGATTAAAATGTTCAAGATCAACCATGATGGAGCTTGCATGAAGATGGAGCTTAAAAAGTAAGAAAAATGAGCCAAACAGAGCCCATCACGGCCATGATCGAGCAAAAGTCAAAACCTTTTCAAAATCTCTTTTTTATATAGTCCAGTTTAATTGATTTAATAATTAATTGTTGTTTGAGAACACGGTCTCTGTGGGATCGATCTTTTTATTACTTGACGACGAATCCGGTACACTTGTTGGAGTCCCATCAGACTGCCAAGGTCAAGCTGCAAGAAAAGAATGATGAGCTCACTTCGACTTTGGAGAGGAAAAGAGGAAAGAAAAGGTTCTACAAGCAAGAGCTTGAAGCTGCTAAGGAGGAGGTTATGACCAAACATATAGCTGGTTTTGAGAAGGGTCGTCGTCAAGCCCGTGTCATTGTCCCTGATGCTGACTTCTCCCAAACGGATATGGACAAAGATGTCAAAGATGGTGAGTTGGTTAATGAAAGTTAGCTCAGTGAGTAAGGGAACATGATCGAAGATCCTGAGAATGAGGTTACTTCGGCTAGGAATGACACTCGGCTCCCCCTGCATATTAAGCTTTTATGTTTTTCCCTTTTTGAATTTGTGCATTTGGCCTTTTGGGGCGTATTTTTGTAATTTTGACTTGTCGACCTTACGGCCTTGAAATATACATGCCCCGTAACTTTAATCGTGTTTATTAACTCTACATTTATTGCGCTTCATAATTTCCTTTAAGTCGTGTTATATATATATATATATATATATATATATATATATATATATATATATATATATATATATATATATATATATATATATATATATATATATATATATGGTTATCCAACCCCCCAAGCTCTGATTTTTAACAAAGGTTAAGAGCTTTCCTATTGGGCCAAGTTGTTTTCATAATTGTTACCACAAATCGTTTTTTGGGCTGATTATGTTACATAATGTTGGGCCCATTTTGGATTCTATGTTATAGTAACAGTTGCATCATTTATTATTTTTCCGCACGTTTTGTCTCGAATATTGTAAGGTTTTGACTGCTTTGAGAACGTACGTCATTACTACGGTCACATTTTGAAACCGTACATCCTTTAAACCGATGGGTATTTCCCATGGTCATACATCACTATAAATAGTGGGTTTTCTCATTCCAATTTCTTGTTTCTTTACTTCTATGTTTCTCCATGTTTCATTTTATTTGGGATGGTGGTGGAACCCTATTTTTCGGAGGTTGCTTTGAAGACTATGTGTTATTGGTAGCGGGTTACTGCTTCTGTTAGTAAGGGGGTGTGGGTGACTGCATCCGTTAGTACGTGGGTTGGTTTTTCCCGTGGGATTACCTTCTCATCTATTGGATAGCAGTTCATCCTCCCCGCCACCTGATGGTGAGGTCGGGGTTGGAAAGATAGAAATAATAGGTCCACCCCAGGGATGTCTCTATAGAAGGCCTTGAGTCTTCTCCTGCTTGCTACTTCTTCGGAGCAGATCTCACCATCAATTAAGATCAGAGCTTCCTCCCCAGGCGGACCAGTCAGAAGATGAGTTCTGGGGGGTGTTTGGGTAGGGAGTGCCATTGTTGCCTCTATCTTCTTAGTTTTAGGATCTTTGTAACCAATGTAATGTTACTTTTATTAATAAAATGGTTTTCTATTTTACTTCTTTTGTCTTCACTTTTAATTCTAAGACTTCACATTTGCTAAGTCTATTGAGATATCGTGCGATCTTAGACTCGGACTTAACTTTTTAGACTTAGCTTTGGCTCAGTTTTCAAACTCGCATTCGACATTGAGCTCGGACTCGACTCATAATTATTGAACTTAGCTTTGTCTAAGTGTTGGGCTCAGATTCGGCCTTGAGCTCGGACTCGGGTCATAATTTTTGAACTTATCTTTGGCTAAGTGTTAGGCTCAGATTTGGCCTTGAGCTCAGATTCGACTTATAATTTTTGAACTTAGCTTTGGCTAAGTGTTAGGCTCGGATTCGGCCTTGAGCTCGGACTCGGCTCATAATTTTTGAGCTTTGCTTTGGCTAAGTGTTAGGCTCATATTCGGTCTTGAGCTCGGACTCGACTCATAATTTTTGAACTTAGCTTTTACTAAGTGTTAGGCTCGGATTCGGCCTTGAGCTCGGACTCGGCTCATAATTTTTGAACTTAGCTTTTGCTAAGTGTTAGGCTCGGATTCGGCCTTACTTTGTTAGGGAGACTCTAGAATATTCTGAACAACCTCTTTATTTGAAGGGCTCGTTTGGTGGTCAGGATAGAATAAGGACGGATAGGATAAGAGAAAATGATATGAGTAGGATAGGATATGAGCAGGATAAGCAGTTATCCTATCCGACGTTTGGTGTCCACCAGATAACCAACTGGACAGCATTATAATTTAAGTATGAATTTTAAAATTTTTCGTTTTTATTCTAAATGTTTTCATCTTTTATTAGATTTACTTTTTTTTATAATTTTCATTGTTTAAATTTATATAAAAAAACAAAATTATCCTTATGATAAAATTACATATAATATTTTAAATTTTTTAAATGTTGTCTAACTAAAATTATTTTTTTTATATTTTTAAATATTCATTTTTTGTTTTTACTTTACATATAGTTAAATTATTAGAATAAATTTTTATATTTTACAGTTTTTAAAAATAATATAAAATAACAAACTTAGCATTGTGATAAAATAAAAATAAATTTTAAAATTGATTATTAATATTTTTATTATTTTAAATATTTTATATTTTATTATACCTTTTTTGGTAATCATGTTAAATTTTATTATACTTTAAATTATTATTTTATTATACTTTAATTATTTTATATATTATATATTTTTATATTTTATTATACTTTAAATTACCATATCCTACTTGTTACCGGAAAAAAAAAATCACCTTATCCTATCCTGTTGAGTTTTAATCCAACCCTCCCCTCATAATAGAATTTTAACAAGATTGACAGGATAGGATAAGTAACAGGATTGACTTATCCTATCCTGCTGGCTCACCAAACAACAGTTTCATACAGGATATGATAGCTTATCCTATCATGTCTCTCTTATCCTGACCACCAAACGGGCCCGAAGAGAGCAGAGCCTCGTTAAAACCTGCTTGGTGAAAAATCCTTCTTTTTTCTTATGGGATAAAAACACCAAGGTAGGAATAGTAGTCGCTTTTTACATAGAGTTTTAACTGTAATAAAATTTCAAATGGGAGGCATTCCACGTTCGCGGTATTGCTTTCCATGACAGTTCCTCCAACCGATATGCTCCATTGTTTAAGCTCTCCACTACCCCGAAAAGGCCTCCCCAATTAGCTGCCAGCTTTCCCTCTGTTCTATCCTTTCGCGCTTCACCCTGCATTCTTAACACCAGGTCTCCCACCGTGAAGCTCCTGGGACGCGGCTTCGAGTTGTATCTCCTTGCTATTCTCTGTTTGCAAGCCTCTTCACGGATTCAAGCTTCTTCTCTCACTTCTTCCACCCAATCTAATTCTATCTTCATGCTTTCCTCATTCAAATTTCGATCAAAGGCAGCCCTTTGCAAACTCGGCTCGCCGAGCTCTACCAGTATTATTAAGTCGGTCCCATATCTCAGTCTAAAGGGTGTTTCCTTAGTAGTAGACTGAGGTGTGCAGTGATATACCCATTAAATGCTTGGTAACTCCTTGTCCCAGTTTCCCTTTGCTCAGCCCAATATTTTCTTCAGTTCGCCCAATATGACCGTATTCGTTGCTTCTACCTGCCCGTTGGTTTGGGAATGTTCCACCGATGTAACTAAGTGTTTGATCCCCAAGTTCGAATACAATTCTTTAAAGCTTCTGTTGACAAACTGCGTTCAATTGTCTGATACTATTGCATGCGACAAACCGTGCATGCAGATTATATCCTTCCATACAAACTTTTTTACCTTCTAGGCAGTAATGGTGGCTAGGGGCTCGGCCTCTATCCATTTGGTGAAATAGTCAATACCTACCAATAGAAATTTGACTCGCCCCTTGGCAATAGGGAACTTCCCTAGGATGTCCACTCCCCACATGGTGAATGGCCATGGAGACAGCATGTTGTGGAGCTCACTAGAAGGGGCGTGCTTCAGGTGGCTGTATCGCTGACATTTATCACACTTTCTTACCCATTCTACACAGTCCGCCCTTAATGTGGGCCAATAGAACCCAGCTCGGACCACCTTTGCTGCCATTGACCTCCCTCCGGTGTGCATTCCACAAATTACACTATGAAGTTCTACCATTACATACTCGACCCGTCTTTTGGTCATGCATTTGCGCAGAGGCATGTAAAACCCTCTTCTAAATAACTCCCCATATTCGATGGAGAAGTGACTCGCCCTTCCTGTGACTCTTCTGGCTTCTTCTTCATCCTTAGGTTCCACTCCATGCTTCAGATATTCCCAAATAGGGGTCATCCACTCTCTGTCTTCTTCCTCACTAGACAGCACCTCATCGGGTGACAAGCTCGGTTGCTCCAGGGTTTCTTGTATTACTATTTTCAGTATTCCTGGTCGTTTGGTGCTGGCGAGCTTCGACAACAAGTCGACTCTCGCGTTCTCCTCCCTGGGAATATGTTCAATAACAAATTCATCAAATACTTGAACGAAATCAGTTACCTTATGAAAGTAATGAGTCAGCTGAACATCTTTTGCTTGATAGTCTCCTTTAATCTGTCCAGTGACTAGCTGGGAGTCTTTTTTACATCTTATTTTCTTTGCTCCCATTTCCTTAGCGAGTCTAAACCCTGCTAGAAGTGCCTCATATTCTGCTTGATTATTGGAGGTCGGAAAAGCGAACCTCAGGGATTATTCTAACACCAAATCCTCTGACCCCTCCAGTATAACTCCTGCTCCACTACCTTTTATATTGGATGACCCGTCCACATACAAGGTCCACCATCCACCACTATCTTCTACTCCTGGGGTGATCTCGGCTATAAAGTCGGCTAGATATTGAGCTTTCATAGCTCCTCTCGGTTCATACTTTAGACCAAACTCTGACAACTCTACTAACTATGCTATCATCCGACCGGCCAGCTTGGGTTTTCTCAATACTTACTTGATGGGGTGGTCAGTTTTTACCACAGTTTGATGACTTTGAAAGTATGGCCTCAGATGTCGTGCCGTCACCACTAAAGCAAATGCCAATTTTTCTATCTTTTGATATCTAGTCTCTGCCCCTTGCAGCACCCTACTTATGAAGTAAACCGGAGTTTGAACCTTCTCTACTTCTTGAACCAAGACCACACATACTGCTTCTTCCATAAGTAACAAGTACAACAACAACTCCTTGTCGGGATATGGCTGAGTGAATATTAGTGGTGACAATAGGGACATTTTGAAATTTTTGAAGGCCTCCTCATACTCCTCGTTCCAGTGAAACTGCTCCGACTTTTTCAATAGCTTAAAAAATGGTTTTCCTTTTTCAGCCAATTTTGGGAAGAAATGGGATAGCGCGGTTAATAGCCCTGCTAACCTTTGGACCTCCTTGACATTCTGTGGGCTTATCATGTCTATGATCGCCTAACATTTATCTGTATTTGCCTCAATCCCTCAATAGGTCAACTGGAAGCCGAGGAACTTACCCCCTTGCACCCCAAAGGTACATTTCTCAGGGTTCAGCCTCATGTTGTACTTACATATTTCTTCAAACACCTCCTGAAGGTCGGCCGGATGATCTTTCGGGTCATTCAAATTAACCACCATATCATCCACATACACCTCTATATTCCTTCCGATTTGTTTAGCAAAGACCTTATCCATAAGCAGCTGGTAGGTTGCTCCCGTGTTTTTCAACCCAAAAGGCATAACCTTATAGCAGTAGTTAGCCCTTTCAGTTATAAACGCCGTCTTTTTTTCATCATTTGGATTCATCTAGATCCGTTTGTACCCGGAGTATACATCCATCAAGCTAAGCAAGCGGTATCCCGAGGCTCCGTCTACTAGCCGATCTATACTAGGTAGAGGATATAAATCCTTGGGAGATGCCTTATTTAGGTCGGTGTAGTCGATGCACATGTGCCATTTTCCATTTGCCTTTTTAACAAGCACCACATTTTCCAACCATGTGGTGTATTTTATTTCTCTGATGAACTCGGTCTCAAGTAGCTTAGCTGTCTCTTCTTCAACTACCCTTCTTCTTTCTTCCCCCAACCTTCTTTTCTTCTGGGCAATCGGCCTAGCCTCCGGATATATGGATAGTTTATGACTAAGAGCCTCAGGATCTATCCTCGGCATGTCTGAGACCTTCCATGCAAAGAGATCTACGTTTTCTCTAAGCATAGAGAGTATCTCTTCCCTCAGCTTTGGGTCTAGTTGTACGCCGAGTTTGACCTACTGATTTGGCTGGTCTCCAATCTTAAATTTTTTGGACTCCTCAACCGGCTATGGTCTAATATCTCTCATCTCTTCTCTCAGGTCCAACTCCACCAAAATTATTGAACTATCTTTGACCCTCTTCTCTATACTTTCCACTACTGAGTCCATTTTTGGGATTTCTTCCTTCACCCTGCCGACACTCAGACTGTCTACATAACATTTCCTGGCTTCTCTCTGATCAGCTCTGACCACCACAATCTCGCCAGATGCTGCAGGGAATTTCATGGTCAAGTGTAGCGTGGAGACAATGGCACGTAGATCTTTCAAGGTCGGCCTTCCTATCAAAAGGTTATAAGAAGTCGCAGCATTGATGATTAGGTATTGAACTGAGATGGTTCGAGATAAGCTTCTAGTCCCAAAGGTAGTCAGCAGGTCGACATGACCTGTAAATCCACCCGTTCTCCGGAGAAGCCAATCAATTTATTGTTGTAAGGTTGCACTGAACTTTATAGGATTCCGAGCTTTTGAAAGGTCGGATAATACAAGATATCAGTCGAGCTTCCTTGATCTACCAATGCTTTCCGAAGATAGAAATTAGCGATGTCTACTGTTATCACCACTAGGTCGTCCTGGTTTGGACTTACGCCCCTAAAGTGTTCATTAGTGAAAGTGATGGGCCTTGAAACTTTAGGTGACTTGAAATCCACTGTATTTATGGTTCTCACCGCACGGAGATGTAGTCTCCGAGCTGAACTTGTTGCACAGCCTCCTACAAACCCTCCAGAAATGGTGTTTATCACCCTTCTCTCCTGATATCCGTCTATCCTACCATCTAGTTCTTGATTTCTTTTATCCCCTCCATTCCTTGGTCCTCTGGCACCTCCTCTTCCATGTGCCAGACCTGGCCCTTCTCTTCCACCTCGACTTGACTGATGATTGAAAGCACGGCCCTGAGGTGCTCTTTGAACAAGTCGGCCAAGGTGACCGACCTGTATGAGCTCTTCAATCTTATCTCACAGAGGACACATTCTTTTGTAGTGTGCCCATAATTCCCATGGTACCGATAATGTTTAATTCGGTCGGCATATTCGGGTGTTCGATGCGGGGGTAACTTCAGTAATTCCATGTGACATATTTCCTCTAAGACCCTTGCCCTGTTAGAGTTTAGGGGAGTGTAGAAGTCATATTTTGGCCCCTGCATGGGTCTTTCCCCTCTGCCTCTTCCCTTCTCCGCCACTTGTTTCCCTTTGTCTCTTCCGTCACTCCTCCTAGCTAGACTAGCTCGAGCTTTGATTTGGAAATCAGTGAGATCCTCCATATGAATGTACCCGGCTGCCTTCTCACGAAATTCATCCATGTCCAGAGGTGGCTTTCTGCATATGTGATCAAGGAAGGGTGCTGGTTTCAGTGCCATCAGCATGGAATGTAGCGCTACTGCCAGTTTGAGGTCTCAAATATTACTCGAGACGGGTGCAAACCGATCCATGAAGATCCTTAACGATTCATCCTTTTCTCGCTTCAGGGTTACCAGGGTCGCCGAGGTCATGTGATGGGCTCGGCTTGTTGTAAACTAAGAGTTGTACCTGGCAACTAAAGCTTAAAAGCTGTTAATAGAGGCTGGAGGGAGCCGAGTGTACCAATTCAAGACTGCCCCCTTTAAAGACGTAGGAAATACCTTACTCATGATAGAATCATCATCAGTAACTGTTTACCTTGGTTACGTAGTCATCTAAATGACTATCCGGATCTGTAGTTCCGTCGTACCTTTCAATATTCAGAGCCTTCCATCCGAAGGGGAGAGGAGTTCTCATGATCCGACTTGTTAATGAACTCCACCTTATGGCTGCATTGGGCAGAGGAGGGCGAGCATGTTGCGCCTCCCTGTCTCGATATACTCGTCCCTCGTGAACGTATGGTTCATCAGGGAATTCAGTAAGGGCAGCTTGAGCTGAATAAGCTCGCTCACTCCTTTCTCGGGATTCTCTTTTTGCATGCTCAGTGTCTCTCTCCATTACCACTGTTAGTATAGGTATCCGGATGATAAATGGGCACGTATTCTCCATCCCTCCTTGAGGATGCAGCCCGTTCCCTACTTCAGCTCGTTCTCTCTGTTGCCTCTGACCGCGTTCATCTTGGAGGCGTTGATAATCCCACCTCATCTCCTTATTCTCCCTCCTTAGTGTATCGATTTGAGCTCTCATCTCCCGAATAAGTGGGTGGTTCTCTCAGGCTGGTGGGTCTCCCTGCTCCTGATCATCCTCTTACTCTCGATCTCGCCTCCCTCCACCAGCGGTGCTCCTGGTTAGAACCATATCGCCTGTAACAAGTAGTGCGGCCGAAGGAAATTTACCTCCGCCCCACGGTAGGTGCCAAATGTTCCGTCAAAAAAACCTCTGTGATGAGATTTTGGAAGAAACCACTCACTCAACTCCCTTTTATCACAATTTTGGGTGTTTCTTGTATTAAGCTTGACAGAACCAGAGTTCTGCTCCTACGTATCCAATCGGGAATCAAATCTTAGACGTAGTTCTTTGGGTTATTACATATTTATAGAGTGGTGGAATCCTTTGGTTAAGGGTGGTTGGGCATGCTATACATGTGTCCCTAAATCAACTCCTTGAAAAAGGCTCATTAATGCTCATTTATTGTGACCAAGACTTGAGACATGATTCCTACTTGTCATCCTTTCAAAACCTGCAAGAACAGATTTGATATGATCCTAAAAATGGAAGATATAAATTTTCGGATCTATCCTTGAGTGACTACCAAAATATGAAGAAGAAGAAATACAAAAAATGGATGAAAAGGTAAGGAATGGAAGGTAGGCGCCACAAATCCAAGGGGATTTGATAAGCCAAGTTGAAGATCGCCACAAGGGTCTTGGACTCTTGATAAGATCCTTTGAACATCAAAGAGAGAACACTCTCACAATTGGTAAAAACCAAATTGAACATCAAAGTTATATTTAATCATGTAATAGGCTAATACATATAGGGAATTGGGGCTGCCAAAAGAAGACTTACAAAAGGTCATCATAAAATGACACAACCCCTAGCATAAAACTAAACATAACTATTGCACTAATGGAGTAATAAAAATATTTACTACCCACTAAGTGGCTAATTAAAGACTTAACTCTTCACTAATTGGAGTTACTACCATACTTAAGTAAAATGATGAAAATGATCCATAACTTCTAAAAATGAGTTACTTAGGCATGCAAGCCAAAAGTCACCCTCCTTTGAAGCTCAAACTCGTCCAAATATTCGTCTTAAACTTCCAGACCGTTTTTCACCATGATAAAATCAGAATCTGGTCAAGAGTCTTGGAATACAATTTGTAGATAATTTCATTAGCTTTCTAACGCACTAAAGAATGCATCAATCAGAGATCTGTATCTCAAGATACATCCCAAACAAGTATACAAGTTCATCATCAATGAAAATAAAATTTTCATCAAAGATCAATTTGGCCTTAAATTGGATATCATTATTGGTTTGCATCATTCCTTCCCTCTTGAAGAGAATTTGACCTCGAATTTATTTCCTAAAGGAATCATCTTTATCCTCCGGGGTCAAATGGAAATTGATAGAAATCATCAAATGTAGCAAGTAGGCATAGCACATTTCCATCTTGTACAATCAACATCCCAACACACTCCTCAAAATTGTTGTGATTCTGAACCAAATGAACAACATACTTTTGGGAGGCCATGCAAGTTCCCAAAGCATGGGGTACTTCCTTTGGGATTAAATATTTAATTACATCGGTTGTCTTGCAAGCTTCCTTTGGAATCAAATCTTCAATTTCTTTGAATGTCTTGCAAGCTTCCTTTGGAGGAACAAACTCAATTTCCTTCAAAAGAGAATCAACACAACTAGGCAAAGAATTAGGAATAGCATCAAAACACGTATTCAAATTTTCTTTTTTCACCTCACTTTCTTTTTTTCTCTCATATTTTTCTTTTTCCTCATTCTTTTCCATAATTCCATCTTTCTTTTATTTCTCTTCAAATATACTCTCAACTTTTACTTCTTTCTTTTACTCATTCATCGAACCCTCTTCCTTTATTTTTTTTTTCTCACTCATTTTTCTTTTCTCACTCTCTCCTTTCAAGTGCATTTGATCTTCATACACTTGTTTTGGTGACAATGGTCTAAGAGTAATTTTGCGATTATTAAATACAAATGAGTACTTATTGTTGTTGACATCATATCTCGCTTGTCGTTCAACCCTCCAAGGACGGCCAAGTAACAAGTGCCTCGTTTCCATGGGCACCACATCACATAACACCTCATCTTCATATCTCCCAATCCAGAACGATACCCGTACTTGTTTGTTCACCATCACGTCATCGAGATCACTAAACTCCGGGATGCTCCAAATGACATATGGTTGTGGATGGTCTTTAAGAGTAAGTCCCAACTTTTGCACCATGGTGATACTAGCTAGGTTGATGTAACCCTTTCTATCAATAAGCAAGCTACATATCTTGTCCTTCACATAACATCTAGAATAGAAAAGATCCTCCCTCTACTAGGCATCATTTTTCTTTATTAGTGGCTCCATGAAGAAACCACTAAGAAAAATTCAAACTTCCGAAAAAATTGGAAAACAAAATCAAAAGTCACTCTAGGAAGGACGGCTCTAGATACCACATGATATGATCCTAAAAAAGGAACATGTAAATTTTCGGATCTATCCTTGAGTGACTACCAAAATATGAAGAAGAAGAAATACAAAAATGGATCAAGGTAAGGAATGGAAGGTAGGCACCATAAATCCAAGGGGATTCGATAAGCCAAGTTGAAGATCGCCGCAAGGGTCTTGAATGTAACACCCCGATTTTCGCTGCTTCGTAATATCGGTAATAAATATATAAACATATATATTTTTATCCGAGACTTAGAAAATGATTTTGGACAAACCAAGGTCATTTCCTTGTTATACTTATTTTCATAAGGTTACGGGAAGTTTTTGGTTGAAAATTCAGACGGAAGCCGGTCTGCCGTTTTCTGTGTTTTCATTGACAGTAAAAGTTTACTGCTCAGAAAACCTAATTTTAATTCGTGAACGAAATACTTGAGATTTTTATTTTATTTCCTACAAGTGTGTATTTTTAGAATTATTTCAGAAAAAAATGAAATAATATACGTTTTACGGGCGGAATACGTAATCGGGTGAGCGGCAGAGTAGATTTCGGAGTTTCCAAGAGCAGATGAAGAGTTTATCTTAGGATTTTGAGGTGATTCATGGGTAGGAATCATACTTTTAAGTCTAGAAGGTTCCACAAGGTTAAAGTGAAAATTTATGAATTTTATGCTTAAGTCCCTGAACTTTCTGTTAATTACCCTTTTGTCCCTGAGTTAGTTTCTAAGTTTTTTTAAGTGAATTGGGCCAGAATCCTTGCTCCTAACCTCTTAGTGGACGTGGCCATGAAGCCCAAATTCCCTACCCATGACTTAAATTTCATAAAGCCCATTTGAAGCCATATAAGTTTCCTACGTTATCATAAGCTTTAAGCCTTTTTGGTGGGCCCCACAAAGATGAATTCAAGCCCAAATTTATCAAGCCCATGCGCAAGCCCAAGATGGAGTGGGGTCTGCCTTATTTTGGAAGAGTCAAGTGGATTCTTGAAGTTTCCACACAATTCCACACAATTCCACAATGTTCCACCATATTCTCCAAGGTTCCACACAATTCTCAAGTGTTCTAGGTTTTTCCAAAAAGTCTCATGAAAATTCAACCAAGATGAGTCAAGATGAGCCAATATGAGTCAATATAAGACCACATTTATTGTGGCACATGGTCATTATTACAATTTATTGACAATTTGCAAAATAGTCCTTATACTTTTGGAATCTTTGTAAAATGGTCCCTATGAGTTATTTGCACTTTAATCCTTTGAAAAGCCACCTCCTTTATACTTGGTCCTCAAAAGTGGCGCAGCCCACATGCCTATAAATATCCTTCCTCACCTTTCACTTAGTTTCTATTGCCTTTTGTTCAAAAACCTAAAGTTCATAAGTCTACTAGTGTTAAATTTGTGAAACAAGTTCTTGGATTTTCACTTTTTTTTTAATCTCCAAGAGGTGAATCCTATTCTTTTTCTCTAATCATGTCTATGTTATTCAATCAATTGCTTGATTCAAAGTTTATTTCATAGTTGTTCATCACTTTTAAGTTTCTAGATCTAGAACTTTGAAAATTCATAACTAATTCTAGAAAAATCCTTTTGACATGAAACAAATTGCTATGATCTTATAATCATCTCTATTTTCATCATCTAGAAGCATAAGATCATGAGAAATTTATTTCCCTAATTTCTGGACTTGGCCGAACCTAGGTCAATGTTGTGTTCATAGGTTTTGTTTCATTTTCATGTCTTGATTCATGATTCAATCTTCAAATACCTTGATAGTTCTTGTATCCAAGTCTATAGAAGATCAAAAATCAAACTCTAACCTATTTGTTTCATAAAGGCCGAAACCCTAGTTCTTGGAACTAGATGAGTTTTGTTCAAAGTTTTCATAAATGATCTTAGTAATCAAGATATTAGTATGTATGCTTAATAAATCCAAGTTGGTTTATCAAACTAAAAACCCTAACCCTATGTTCTTGTGTTGATAGAATCTACCAATTTGAGGATTAGGATGGTTTTGATTCTTAACTTTGTTGTTTAGCCCTAATCAATTTCCTTAAGTATATTAGGATCATTAATCTATGACTTAATCATGATTAGAAATGTTAAGGATTTTGAACCCTAAAAGTCAGCCCTTGGCCGAAACCTAACCCTCATGAACTAAGTATGTTGTGGGTTGATTTGATTTATTTTGGTTGTAATTCGTTTGAAGGAAACAACCGAGTTAACTGATTTAAGCAGACGGAGGAAACCGGATCGAATCGGGAGATTGTTTGAAACCGTTAGTTTGAGTCTTCAAGAGGTAAGGGGAGCTTACCTGAGGGATTTTCTCTATAACTATTTACTTTTAGTGTGGCTTATATGATTTATATGTGGTTTGTGATTAATTGTTTATGTTGTTTACGATGTGTTGTTTATCTGTGTATCGGTGATTGATCTGCTTTTCATTATCTGCAGTAGTATATTATGTTGTTATGATGCATGATCTGCCTGGGGATATAATTATGATGATGTTGTTGAATGTTGTTTGTGAGTGTTGTTTGAGAGGCCTGATGTGGGTCGATGCACAACCGATTAAGCAGATAAAAGATTTAATAAGATGTGAAAAGATTATATTCAACGTTTTATGTGGAATGTTGGAATATAATGGTGGTGGAAAATATGATTTTGGAAAAATAATGAGTTTTGAGAAACATTATTATTTTAAGGATTTATTAGTGTAAAAGAAATTTACGAGTCACGGTGAGAGCATAACCGTGAAATTTTTTTAGTACTGTTAATTTTTACACAAGAAATTCCGAAATATTATAAAAAGTGATTTTGTGATATTAATATTCGAAAAGACTTTATTTATTATATAAGAAAATTATTTTAGAAGAAATGTCAAAGTTTGACTTAAAGACGTTTTCTTTGAAAATGCTAAACGACGGCAAGTTTCGAAATTATTTACGAGGAAAGTTTAGAAACAACAGTACTTAATTTAAGAAGAGATTTAGTCTGAAATGATTTAATTTTTGAGTTGAAGTTTCAGTTAAAAGAAGTTGTTGATGATTTGATGTTATGTTGGGAAAAGATGTGTTTCCAAAGGAAAAGTGGATTTTCTATGAATTGACGTTTTATAAACGAATTTCAAGTAGAAAGGATTTGCTGTAAATGAGTTTTACTTAATGACGCAAAGGATGATATAGAACTTAGTAACCGAGATGTCGGGGTACTAGTGTTCTTATGACGTTATCCTATTTTGGATTTGTTTTTCACAGACAGAAAAGATGTAAAACGATGTAAAAAGATGTAAAACGATATAAAACGATGTAAACGATGTAAAATGAGGTAAAACAATGTAAAATGATGTAAACGATGTAAACGATGTAAAAGATGTAAAACGATGTAAAAGATGTAATACGATGTGAAAGATGTAAAAGATGTAATACGATGTGAAAGATGTAATACGATGTGAAAGATGTACGAAGATATGGAACTTAATAACCGAGACGTCGGGGTATTAAGGTTCGTTGTGTTGTAAACTGGGTATCTATTTAAAGAAGTTAAAACATTTTAAGTTGTTTTCTACTACCACGAACCTAAGACTGATTGCAAGGTCTAGGGGCTTCGTGATTGAGCACTTGGACTTTGAGGTCCTGTGTTGTTAATAAAAGATGTAAAGATGTTTCAAAAGATATTAAGTCGTAAGCTTTTGAGATCTTTGACAAATAAAGAGATAGCACAAAGAAAAGTGTTGAGAACAAAATGTTTTCTTGCATGCATTTGGCAGACGTGCCATGATAAAACGAGGGATTACCTTGCGGCGTCAGGGTAGATCATACAAAGATGTTCTCATTGTGCCCAGGGTTTGGACAATTAGGCCCCATCTCATATTGTTATCACTGTGCCACGATGTTGGACAGTGTGTGATGGGCGTGCCTGTGGCTGTATGCCTGTGGCAATCGAGTCTGATCAACTCATCACGAGGTTTACGAGGTTGGAGATATCTCATGAGATTAAGAGTGAATGTTTAGATGATGTATTGAAGTATTCATGCATAGTTTTCCAACGTTGATGTTTGGGGTGTGAAACCCACTGATAAACGATATGATATATTATGAATGAGTACGTTGTTATAGACATGCATATGTGTATGTGCCTTCTTTTGTGTTGCGCATTTAGTTATGGTGGTAAATCTATATATTGGCGTCTCACCCTTACAACCATATCAGAATCATACAAGGGGTATGATCTCTACAAGAAGACGAAGGCTATCTAGTTCAAGGCATGTTGTTGCTGTTTTTATCGGTTGTAGTGTCCGTTAGTTACGACCAGCTTAGGTAATATTATGTTTTGAGAATAAAGTTGATTGTGATTTATGTGAGAAAACATACGAGGCAGTATAGTTGGAGGACTTATATACATTATGTATTTAAGTGTGATTTGATTACGTTGTTGTGGTTATGAGGTTAAAAGGAGGAAAAAAATTTATCACCATATTTTGAAGAGATAAACGTTGAGAAAACATGATTTTCCGAAAGCAACCAGCAAATTAAGTTTTATTTCCGCAAACGGGTAACCATGTGATGACCAGAGATTAGGGTGTCGCATTGAACTCTTGATAAGATCAAAGGGGTTGACTCAATGAAGAACCCAAGGGATAACACTCTCACAATTGGTAAAAACCAAATTGAACATCAAAGTTATATTTCATCATGTAATAGGCTAATACATATATGGAATTGGGGCTGCCAAAATAAGGCTTACAAAAGGTCATCATAAGATGACATAACCCCTAGCATAAAACTAAACATAACTATTGCACTAATGGAGTACTAAAAATATTTACTACCCACTAAGTGGCTATTTAAAGACTTAACTCCCCACTAATTGGAGTTACTACCACACTGAAGAAAAATAATGAAAATGATCCATAACTTCTAAAAAGGAGCTACTTAGGCATGCAAGCCAAAAGTCACCCTCCTTTGATGCTCAAACTCGTCCAAATATTCGTATTAAACTTACAGTCCATTTTTCACCATGATATAAGCAGAATCTGGTCAAAAAGCTTGCAATACAATTTGTAGATAATTTCATTAGCTTTCTAACGCACCAAAGAATGTATTAATTGGAGATCTGTAGCTCAAGATACATCCAAAACAAGTATATGAGTTTATCATCAATAAAAATAAAATTTTCATCATAGATCAATTTGGCCTTAAATTGGATATCATTATTGGTTTGCATCAAGATTACAAACAGCCCTCATTCACTCTCCCCCACCAGAACCTACCCGAAAACCTCCTAAGCTTCACCTTCTACCATTTGATGGATCCACACCCCTAGAATGGATTTTTCAAGCTAACCAGTTTTTTAACAACTACAATATCCCTACCCAGCAGCGTCTCACTCATATCTCACCTTATATGGTTGGCGATGCTTTGGCTTGGTACCAATGGATGTACCACAACGGGTTACTCTCTACTTGGGACGATTTTACTCAAGCTTTGGAGCTAAGGTTTGGACCCTCTTCATTTGAGAATCACCGGCAGGCTCTTTTCAAGCTCCAACAAACATCCACAGTAGTTGCTTATCAAAAGGAATTTGAGAGGCTTTGTAATAGAGTGATTGGCCTCCTTGCAGCTGCTATCCTAGATTGTTTTATATCAGGTCTTAAAGCTGAGATTCAGTTTGAAATGGCTATCCTCAAACCCTCTTCCATTTCCCAAGCCATTGGGCTTACTAAACTAATTGAGGCCAAATATAACTATTTTTAATCATATAACTATTTTTTTTTGACAAAGTAATCATATAATAATAAACTATAAATATAATAATTTTAATAAATCAATTCCAATTAAATTATCTAGGAGCCAATTTTTGGGATGTTATATTTCTCTCATCCTTAAGAAATTTCGTCCTCAAAATTTGTTTATACCTAATCTAGATAAAAAAAAATTATTGTGTGACATACCCGACTGACGACCTGATACCCAAACCACACTAGGATCTATCTAGCGCAATCTCTAAGGTAACATGGATTTAAACAAGTATGCACAAGAACAAACACATAAGTAACTAGTCACAAGATTTAACACCAAAAGCTTAGAGGTTAATTGTGAACCTGATGCATCTTTGTTGCCCTTAGCTTAATGATGATCCTACCATTATGTTCTCTCTTAAAATGTTCTCTTAAGACTGCCCTCCTTAGGGACAACGGTCATATTCTTAACAATACTAGACTACCAACAGATAATAAATAATTCCCTTGACCCGAAGATTGCAACTCTTGATCTAAAATTTGCCTTTCTTAAACAGTTTCAAAAATAAATTATCACCAATTTTAACTTGTCTCATTCCAAGTCTAAAGCAACAAGAAGCACAATCAGTTCATATTCCTATACTCACCTAATTGTCCCTTAAGTTCACTTAGCTCTAGAGAAACTATTGTCAAAACACCATTCACCTCTATTTTAACCAACAATAAGAATAAGTATACTTATTGTCAAAACACCATTCACCTCTATTTTAACCAAGTATTGAAGACAGTGTAGTAACTGCGTTACGACTAAGCACAGAAGAATTTACTATGGATTTTTTTCTTCTTCTTTATAAACCAAATGCACAAAATATCTCACATACATATGGAATTAACTTATTTACTTAATAGAAAATTACAATAGTCCGTGATTGATTTACATATACTATAGAGACTTGAATTATGATCATCAAAATAATATTTTTAGTACAACAAACAATCTCAGGTAAGTTCAATCAAAATCAATAATTAATCTAAATCAACAACATAGAACAAGTTTTGTACACCAAAGAACAATTTAAACAGGGAGTGGAGGTAAACAACACACAAAAAAAAAAGCAATCAAGCACCAATCAACTCCAAAGTTTATCACACGACAAATTAAAAAAAAAACTTTTTCTCATTAACAAAACTCATACCCTTGCATGTTGGTCGCCATAAATCTGTACACCACCAATCAAATATTGGGTTGACCAGGCCCAACATCTAAAATAATAGCATGCAATCTTTATAACTCTAACATCAGTCCTATGAGCCCAAGTTTTGATTTTTGAAAAAGGCCTACCACCACAGTCCAATTTAGGATTGAAAAACTCTGATACCATAAATATAACGCCCTTCATTATATTAGTAACCCACAAAAAAATGTTATAAAATTTCTTAAAACGTTTAATAAGGCATAAAACTCTAATAAAATTTTCACAAATTATATGTCTGAAAATACCTGAATAATTTTAAAATAAACATTGTTAAGATAATTCTTACATAAATAAAATTATTTACCTCAAAACCCGGGCGTCTACTAAAAATAATCCAACGATAAAATAAAACAATATGGTTCTACCCACAAACGGCAGCTTATTGAATATAATACTAACCAAATATAATAAATAGCTAAACTCAAGAACTAAGCCTTCAAGTCTCCTCAATCTCAGTGACAACGTCCTCGTGCTCTGAAAATAAAACTTTAATGAGATTTATAATCTCAGTGAATAAAAAAATTTAATAAACAGTTGGCAAATAGTGTTGTTCTTAGCCGGTGCGGTTACCGGAAAAACATCCATGATATCCGCTTATTTTCAAAATAATATGACTCAAAATATTTTCTATAAATTAAGGATAATTAATCCAATCTCACGAAATTCATGCACAAGTCATAACAACATCAAATAGATATAATCGATCACTAAAAGTACGCATAACATAAATAAAACAATATAACGAACATCTCTTGTAACAGCCTGATTTTAATTATGTTGTTCAACCGGTTAAAATAATTAATTATATTTTAATCTGAGAGTTAGAAAGTGTTTTTGAATAAAATAAAATCTTACTCATAGTCTACTTTATGGTAGAAGGTTACGGTAAAATTTCGGGTTGAAAAATTCGGACGAACCCCGGTCTGCGTTTTCACTGAGAGTACAAGTTTACTGAGCATAAAACCTAATTTTGAACCGTGAACAAAACGGTTAGTGTTCTTGTGATGTTTTGTATGTTATCGAAAATTTTAGAAAATTTGAGTTCGGAAATAAAATATAATATTTATTCCGGGTGAAATACGATCGGAAACTTGAACCGGATACGCAATGAAGCAGAAAAAGGAGCCTAAAAGAAGTGAAGTGACTTGATGGGATGTGATGGGCATGGGTTATGACACACTCCAAAAGTGTAATCATCACACTTTTCAAATTATATCATATTATATTCTAAAAACTCATTTTTCTCTCTCTTCTTCAACCAAACAAGGCATAAGCCAAAACTTGGCCATCAAGACTTGCTCATTCCTTCTCTTTCACGCCCATCTCACCTCTCCCTCTATAAATACCCATTTCATTTTCTCTTCATCACTTTCCTACTTCTCCACTTTCTCATTTTTAAGTTTCTAACACTCAAAGTTTCTATTTTTACTTAGTTTCAAGCTTCAAGTTCTTCATACTTTTCTTTCTAGTTTCAAGGGTAACCCTCTAATACTCTTCTATTTCAAGTTTTACACTTATTTCATGAGTTTAATTTATGTCTTCTTAAAATGTTCTTAAAGCTCTTTTAACTTCTAAAATCTCTAGAAAATGGTAGAAAACTCCGTTGGAGTTGAAACCAGGACTTCTATTAATCTCTACTTTCATATTCTAAGAGCTTGTATCAAACAAACATATCTAACCTATTTTTCCAAGGATGGCCGAAACTATGTATTAGTGGCCTAGGAAGTTTTGTTTCAACTTTTTGAAAGATGATCATGTATTTGAGCTTCTAGATACCTCTTGATCTTAGATCTAAAGTATTGGAAAGTTTAAAGATTTCTAGCCTATTTCTCCTATGATGGCCGAACCTATGATGGTTGTGAACCTAGGATGTTTTGTTTTCATTTTCCAATATGATCGTGGACTTGAGCTCCTTAATACATTTGGATGCTAAGTCTAAGAGATTGGAAAGTTTAAAGATTTCTAGCATATTTATCCTATGATGGCCGAACCTATGATGATTGTGAACCTAGGATGTTTTGTTTTCATTTTCCAATATGATCATGGACTTAAGCTCCTTAATACATTTGGATGCTAAGAGATTGGGAAGTTTAAAGATTTCTAGCCTATTTCTCCTATGATGGCCGAACCTATGATGGTTTTGAACCTAGGATGTTTTGTTTTCATTTTCCAATATGATCATGGACTTGAGCTCCTTAATATATTTGGATCCTAAGTCTAAGAGATTGGAAAGTTAGAAATTTCTAGCCTACTTATACTAAAGAGGTCGAAACCCTAACATAAAAGGGGTGAAAGGTTTTTGATTGATTTGTGAAATCTAATGATTGATTTATACTCTTTAATACTCTAAGATCATTGATCTATGAAATTGTGTTGTTTTGAAAACCCTAGCCTATTTTGTAATACAAGGCCGAAACCTACCCTAAGTGGTTGGATAATTTTTATTCCATATTTTCAAGTTATAGCAATTTATCTAAGTTACCTAAAACCTAAGTGATAAGTATCCAAAGGCTTGTGTTGAGAAAAGAATCCCAACTCTAATTTGAATTAAATGGCCAAACCTAGCCTAAAGAGAACATAGACGAGTTTGTTTGATTTATTGGTTATTATGTTGATTGGTTGAAGGTGGAGTTAGTACTTTGTGGAGTGACAACGAGGAGCTTCGAGTTCGGGAGTTCGGTGATAACCCAGGTGGGGGAAATAACCAACCTATCCTCGGAATGGATAAGTAGTAGATTATATAATAATTGTGTAGGGCGACCTAAACCGTATTAGTAGTCGAGTAATTGACAAGATCAAAATCACATTGGAAACCTTTTCTGAAAAACCAATGGCGACTCGGGGATTGTAGGTTTATCGATATTAGGTTGATTTTATATTGTTGATGGTTGATTTGATTTTATTACATTTATTGAATTGATTTTGTACTATGTTGGTGATATGGGAATATTTTGATTGATATTGTATTATGCAGGATCTGCCTAGTTTTTATTATTATGCTTAGTGGATTTTTAAGCAATGATATATATATATATATATATATATATATATATATATATATATATATATATATATATATATATATATATATGTTGTCTAAGAGATTATTGTTTTGGGTGTGAGGATAATGATGATTTAGAAGTGCCTAACTTAGATGAGGAATGTTAAAGAGGTGTTATGGCATAGAATATGTGTCAAGTTCTAATGGAAGGTTAACGTACTAAGATGTTGTTAAAACAGGTTGGTGAGATTCAAGTATAGGTGTTGATATATAAGTCAACACAAAGATTCACAATCATACCTTAATAATGATAATTAGAAAACATATTCAATCAATATTATTTCTTTATTGTTACCCATTTTGTGTTTGGTGAAGGCTCTATATCATGATTTCAATTTTTGCTCTTGGCCTTCCAGCACACCTACAAAACATAATTTCATGTTTTTACTATAGGTACCCAACTTTTCTTGGGTCCTTCATGGTTAGAATATGATAAAGTTCCTTTTGGAACCCATATTTGCCTTATCTGCAATGAATAATTATTTCTCAAATTGCAGAAAGCACCTTTTCTATTGCAATAATGACATCTAGCATGTTGTGATGCATTAGCATAATGAGAAACATGAATTTTTCTAAAGGTTTTTGCCTTTCTCTTAATTTTGTACACTAAATCAAGTTGTCTTTATCACTAGTAACTCTAGATAGATCACCATTCAAATGATTTATATGTTTCTCCAACTTAGGACAATTATCACATATACGTGGTTCCAAAACAGTAGCCAATCTTTCTTTGACAGCACAATTTTCTATTTTTAATTCATCTAGCTCTTTGTTTAAAACAGAATTTTTCTCTTCTACGCATGTGATGGTTTTCTTAGACTTAATTAGCAATCTAACAAGTCTAATGGATTCTTTATGAAGTTCTTCAAAAGCATTTTGTAATTCATCATAAGAACGTTGATAATTAGAACTTACGTCACTTTCTGAATCACTATGATTGCTGGCCATCAAACACAGGTTTGCCTCCTCGGATTCAGATTCTTCAGTTGATTCTAGATCATTATCATCCCAAGCAATGTAGGCCTTTCTTGGCTTTTTCCACTTCTTGTCCTTTGAGTCAAAATTTTCAGTTTTGTCCTTCTTTTGTAGCTTTGGACAGTCAAGCTTTATGTGGCCAATCTTTCCACATTCATAGCATGTGATGTTGTTGGAAGAGTTGTCACCTTTGCTATAATTTCTCCTTTGAAAAGTGGATGGCTTTCTTTTGAAGTTGCCTTTCTTCTTTAGGAACTTCTTGAATTTTCTAACTATCATTCTCATCTCTTCTTCAGATTCTGCCTCTTGTGCTGAATCATCATCATCACTATCTTCTACTTCTTTGACTTGTGATTTCAGAGCCAATCCCTTTTTCTTTTTGTCAATTTCTTCATTCTCATTCAGTTTATTCAACTCCAATTCATGCTCTTGCAGTTTTCCAAACAATATGGCAATGGTCATTGATGAGAGGTCTCTAGATTCTAAGATTGCAGTGACTTTAGGGTGCCATTCCCTGCTCAAGCATCTCATTACTTTGTTAATTTGATCCTCATTTGATAAAGATTTTCCAAGACCACCAAGTTGGTTGACAATGTGAGTGAATCTCTTTTACATTTCAGTCATAGGTTCTCCTTGCTTCATTCTGAACATCTCATACTCATGTGTGAGGGTGTTCATTCTTGCTCTTTTGACATCTGTGGTTCCTTCATGTGTTACTTGCAATGTATCCCACATCTCCTTTGCTGATTTGCAATTTGCAACCCTGAAAAACTCATCACGGCTTAAAGCAGATGTTATAATATTCTTAGCACGTGCATTATATTGAACTCTTTTCTTATCATCCTCATTCCATTCAGTTTTAGGTTTATTTCTTGGAGCACCATTAGCATCTATAGTAGAGGGGACAAATGGTCCATTTTCTACTGCATCCCATATGTCAACACCTGCTGCCTCAAGAAAGATTACCATTCTTTCCTTCCAATAGATATACTCATCCATTGAAGGCAGGAGGGCGTGCAAAGGAAGCCCCTTCATTCAAACAGTCATTGTAAGCCATACTATTATAGCTGTTAAGCCAAACTTAAGAGTTTAGCTGTGATGCCAATTGTTGTTTTGGCTTCAAAGACTCGGGGGGGGTGAATTGAGTTTTCTTAAAATATTCCCCTCTAAAAAACTTTTTCACAAAACTTTAGTTTTCAGATTTGTGGCCTCGGAATCTTTTACAAAATCAATGAAGGGTTTATATAAAATCTTGAATTGGAAGATGGTGAAGGTAAGAAAGATTAATTCAGAAAGATAGATCGAGTGTTCTCATTTTTTAGTGTACGAGCGCTTCTATCACTTGTGTTGGACGAGCGCTTCTATCACTTGTGTTGGACAGCGCTTCTATCACTTGTTTGGACGAGCGCTTCTGTCACTTTAGTGATTGAATCAAATAGAAAGAAGTTCAGTTTCAAAACTTAGTAATAACAAAATATGGAAACTGATTAAACCTTTAAAGATTAAGAACAAGTTATGCAAGTTTTAGATACAAGCATTAACAACCAAGAACAAACTTACAGGTTTCAGTTTCAGTGATTAAGAAACAAAAATTAAGCTATTCGAATTTGATCACATATGATGCAAGATTCAATTCAAATATTGATCCTTGAGAATAGATATGAATACACAGTTATTATTACAGTTTACTCAAGGTTCAATACTGATTATGCAAATCAAGAACTGATATCAATTGAAAACTTAGAACATCAAGATCACAATTATATGCGTAAGACAGAAATTAAAGAGTTTGAGTTTAGAGATACCATACAACCAGATTTATCCTGGTTCAGTCACCACCAATGTGACCTACATCCAGTCCCCACTCCACCTGTGGGTTTTAGCCAGGTAGCTTGAAAAACCTTTACACCACAGAGCACTCCTTCACCTCGAGATGCCACACTCTTGTGAAGAGCCTCAATGTTCTTCCTTAGGGATACCTCACCCTAATCACACAGAGACTCCCTCTCTCTTTACAATCGAAAAGTACAAAAAGATTGATTCCTAAAATCTCAATAGTCAGATAAACAAATTGAAGCACTTATGAGAATGAAACACTCTTTTCACAATAAGCTGAAGAAAGATGATGAATGATTTTCACAATTGATCTCTCAAATTGATTTCGTGTAATTCTGATATTTGATATGTTAAAAGTGTTCCTTTGATCCCACTTTATATAGAAAACAAGTTATAGCCATTGGGATCAATCAAAATAGATTTGGGTCTAATAACAGAATCTGTTTTCTTGATTCTGGTTCTTGAACAGGGGTTGAGTACGGGGCTGTATTAACCAATTTCATACCGATAGTCTTGAACTTGGTTAATCCATCAGTACATCCATTCAGTACATTTATGTATTAATGAACATCAGATTTTCTTGAAACTTGAATACACGCGTACATAGCATATGTACAGGGCTGTATTCAGTTAACCATTTATAACTGATCTGATTTCATATTATGCATAGGTGTTACTGAATCAAGAACCTTAAATTCATTTGTCGATTCTGATGCAGACATACATCCAATGATTACATGGCTGTACCTGACAAATAATTTTCTTATTTCCAAAAATCATTTTCATTAACAAAAAAACTTATTCCTTTTAATGCAGGTTATGAAAATTGATTTTCTTCATGCATCTTCATAGTTGAGCTATTTTGTGACTAAGAGATTTCCTTCTCTTACAAATCATCTAAGACTTAAATCTAAAATTCTCCTTTAAGCTTGGTATTGATGATCCTTTGATCTTTGACTTTGCACTTTTGATTTCTACATGCAGCTCCTTGATTCCTTCAAGTTCTTCCTTGAATATTTTTCTTGAATTTGCTTAATGAACTTTTTGATCACTGCTTGATACCTGTCTTTGTAATTTGACACTAAAACACTTGCATACACATTAAATTGTATTTGTCATATATCGAAATCTCTAAGTCATTGAGTCTAACAGTTAATTGGTTATCACAAAAGGCTACATCAAAGTTCAGTTTATACCAATTAGAAGGAGGAGTAGAGCATGGAGCATTTACATTCAACCTGAGAAAATTTCAATGTAGCAAGACTTTCTCTAATTCAAGAAATCTCCTTTGAACTTTGTTAGCAAGAGCTAAAGGATCATTCACTCCTTGATTAAAAATTGTCTCGTTTCCAGCAAACCAAATCATTTTAGCAACCAAATAAGCATACAATGGTCAACTAATCTGGAATCACTGAGGGATTAAGCAGCAGAGTCTTCAAACATACTAAAAGACTTGGATTTTTCACAGAAGGGCAAGAAAGAAATAGATGAAATGGGTTACCTCTATGATTCTTACAAGAAACACGTACAATCAAATCACATTCTTTGCAGAAAAAGAGGGAACGCCCAAGTTACAAAACTGAAAATCTAGAAAAATGAAATGGGTTACCTCTGTGATGAGAACCGGAGATAGGTTGCATTGATGGTGAGCTTGAGTGGTGAGAACCAATGCGAAGAGAATGGCGAACAAAACACCCGTGGTTGCTGAAAGCAGAAAACGCAAAATGGCGACGACGGACAGCGCAAGACGATGGACCACCTTCGTTGTTGCTCCAACCTCTGCGATGGTGCACGACGGAGCAAGACGATGGCGAGCACGGAGCAGAAGTTATGGCACGGCGTGCACGGTTTAGGTTTAGGAAGCCAAGATAAAAGAAAAGGGTGCTGTGAGAATGGAGGGAAGGAATAGAACAAAATGGGTATTGGGGTATTACACATTGGTTCGGGAAACACCCGATGTCCAAAGTAACACAAATTTAATATTCCTTTTTGTTTTAAGACATTAGACATCGGTTACTTGAGAACCGATGTTGTAACACCCTCCCTTGGGCATTACTACGTAACACGTGCGAAAATAAAAATTTAAAAGATAATTTACTGGTGCTTTCGGAAAATAACTTATATAAGTACATAAGTGTTTGAAATTGGTTATAAAATTTTTTCACGACTCCACACCTAAGCCTTAATCGACACACAAACTCACTATCATAGCTTGGCAAGCCTATTTAGTTTAAAGAATATACTTAAATACAAGCTAGTAGTTTTACAAAAAAATTTCGACAGAGTCTCCTCTGTAATTCGGACATCCCAGATAAAATAACACCTGTTAAAATAATTACATTTTCACTCCAGAATTCCAGTTACACCAAATTCAACCAGGCATCAATACATAAAAATAATAGCTATAGCCATAAGCTTTACAAAACCAAAATAAATAACTTAGATTTTCATTCAAAAGATATGCTCTCCGAGCTATAGACATTCCCTTTTAAAATAAAGGCTCTCTGAGCCAAACTCATACATACCATCAAAATAATCCAAGTCTCAATCCTAAGCTGGTCGCTCTAAAAGTTATTCCGCAAGTAATACCTCATCAAGCAACTACATCTAAGTCTCTGAGTGACTTAGAAAGACTCCTCTGCACCATCTGTATTAGAGTACCCAGGGTACAATATCGAACTAGAAGAATCCTGAAATGTGTGTAAGGGTGAGATACCGACAAATGGATATATCACACAACAACCATACACATGATACATACATCACATAATCATATAAGCATTTTAAATCATGCATATACATAACATAACCGTGTTATATCAAAGGGTCTCAAACCCGAACAATCAGTTTTATAAAAAGAATGCATGGCACTTCAATATTCAACTCTATTTTGATACCTAATCTCCGGAGATCCCACAACTTTCTGTTTCGTTTCAAGCTGATCAGGCTCGTACATGACACATTGTAAAAACGAACAAAACAATGCCCAAGAAAATCAATGGTGCACATCCCCATTCCCGATAGGATATTCATGCCAGCACCTCACACAATTGTGCACATCCCCATTCCCGTTAGGATGCTCATGCAAAGCAACGACACAATTACAATTGTGCACATCCCCATTCCCGTTAGGATGCTCATGCAAAGCAACGACACAATTATGCACATCCCCATTCCCGTTAGGATGCTCATGCAAAGCAATGACACTATTCCCCCATTCCAGTTAGGAAATAGCGGCACATATATTCAATCTGGACATAAAGTCCTATCAATTTGGACACAAAGTCCTATAAAAGATACATTGATCCACTCCGGACCTCAATGATCATCACCACCTGACACGTCTGTCATATACATTGATCCACTCTGGATTCAATGCCATTTACATGACACAATGGCCATTAGATGCATGAGAAAAACTTTTATTCTCGTTTGTTTTCTTTGTCGTAATAATCTTTCCTTGTCGAAGCACAAAGCATAACGACCATGCTTAATTCTTTTAATTAAGACTTTTCACTTAAAACAAATACAGGACACACACAGTCCAAATCTTTTAATCTCAACATAGGACATACAGTCCGAATGCTCAATCACGATGCCCTTAAACCGATGCACCAGTTTTAGGCTCGCGGATATGGAGCTCACACTGTCCACATCAACTTAGGACACACAGTCCAAAAAAAAAAACTTTACAGGACACTCCATCCCCTGACACAGATCCTTGATCTACGTGTCCATACAACACTAGAACCCCGACGTCTCGGTTTCTAGGCTAATTTATTGACTTGTAAAACATTTCGCTCAGTGAAAATCAAAACCAAAACAAAACCTCGGTCACTTATCCATGTAATCGGAACGTTTCCAAAATTATTTATGAGAAAATCCTTTTCCTTTGCAAAATCTTTTCTAAAACATCTAGGAAATTCATTTGTATTTGAAATTCATTGATGGAATAAAGTTAAATATTTTCAAAAGGTCTCTCCTTCATGATAAATATTTTCAAAGGGTCTTTCCTTCACAAAGCACACCGTTCGAAAAGGTTTTCTCTCGTACAAAACTTTTTATCATAAAAATATAGTTTCCTTCAACTCAAAATCACTTTAAAATTTTTCTAAAACAAAAGAATCTTATTCTTCTGAAGTAAGCACTTTATACAAGGAACTTTTATAAGTGAACCCAAAACTTTCAAAGTTCTATTCAAGGCTTATTAAGGCTTTTAATCCTTATCATGATTGGGCACAGACTCAAGTCTGGCTTTTTCAAACTTCAATCAACAGTAATAATATCATAGTTAATCATGTATATATAATTCATATATATCACAGTTAATCACATATATATAATTCATAACACTTTAAAGCAACAAATGTTCAACTCCAAGTAATAACCACAATGGTTCAAATAAACAAGTTATTCAAGTATTGGCTAAACATCACAATAATATTCACAGCACTCAATTACACACATACACACATGCATATAGTTATTGAATATCCCTAGGTAACTCCCCTTACCTTTGAAGACAAGTAAAGGACCCTCGTCCTAATGCTCACGTTAGCTCATATCTACTCCATCAAGCAAGCATAGCCGTGTCCAAACGTCTCAGAGAGTAAATCCAACAACGCGCAACAACAAAAATAAGGAAATCAATTACACATGATCAAACACACATCCTAACTTTATCTAAACACTTAATCTAATTACCAAACAAGGTTATTTTTAAAGAAAATCATGTTTGAAGCTCACGCTTCCTAATACCCTTTTAGGAAACTTTGTTTTGATTAAAAGATCTTGAAAAAGAACTTTGGAAATCATCCATTAAGAGTCCTAATTGCACTAAATCATAATTAATTTCACAAAAACATACCCAATTCAAATAAAATTAAATTGGGGGTTTAGGGCTCCTTATTAAAATTTAGGGGAAACTCAGAATAATGAAATTGGTTTAGGGAAACACAAACTCACAGTCCCAATCTCATAAAACAACCTTAAATTTCAAGATTAAAGTCTGAAATCAAAGGGTTAGGGTTAGGGTTTCAAAAATCCATTTGGGGTTTTGAATCTGAGACACAAGAGAGGGTTTTGACTCACCCAAGCTTGGAGATAACTTGAAGGTGGTGCTGTGGTGCTCCTCGCGGCGGCGGACGCGATTCCGGCGAGGTGGCAGTGGCGGTTCTACAGTGAACAAGAGCAACGGAGTTGAAAGAGAGAATAAAAGAAAAGAGAGAAGCTTAACCAACGAGTTGGGTTCGAAACCACCATGAATGGCGCTTACCATGGTGAGGTGGTGGCGATCCGACGCAAGACACGGTGGCTCGGCTCCGCTGCTCCGATGACGCGTGCAGGGCCGCGACTGTCTCCTCTTCGCGCGGCACCGAGCGGTGGTAGCGGCTGTCCAAGGGTGGCGCGCGTCTGGTTGTTGAGAGGAGGAAGAAGAAGTTGAGGTGGAAGGAAGAAGAAGAAAAGAAAAAGAAGAAAGAAAGAAGAAAGAAAAAGTTGCAGAGAAGGAGAAGAAAAGAGAAAAAAAAAAAGAGATAGCGTCGAGAAAGAGAGAGAGAAAAAAGTGAGAAACTTAAATTTTTTTATACTAATTATTTAGTGATAGGTACAAAATGAGTGATAAATATTAAGCCTAAAATAAAAATGTTTTTACTTTTTAGAATCTAAAAATAAAGATTGATAAAGATATAATTTCGAAATTCAAGTTACAGTAAAGATTAATAGTTGAACTGATCCACTAAGAAAATACTCAGTCCAAAATTTAATCTCCGATAATTGTCAAACCAACATATTTTGAACTCTAAAATTAAATAGAATGAGAATATAAAAATGTTTTTCTCTTAATCATATTATTTAAAATATTTTTCTGTACTGGTGTAATAGTGACAATAACGTAAATTATTGTCTAGTAAATGTGCATTCACTGAAATAAGTCAGTGCTAACGCACCTAATAAAATAATTTGAAGAGAGTAATTTAATTACTCAAACTAAACCACATAACATAATAAACATAAACATCCAAATAAAATAATTAATCCTAGGTGTAAAAACTAGGGTGTTACATTACTACCCCTCTAAAAAAAAAATCGTCCTCGAAATTTCGTAGCTCAAAACTACTCAGGATTTTGTAATCATACCTTAACTCTAAAATCTTGCTTTGTATTCTCATTGCTTCATTCCTTTCATCTATAACACTATAACAGGATCAATTCTTATGTCATTTTATTTATCCTCGAGACTTTTCACTACCGCATTATCCCCATTACCTTCGATATTTCACCTTAGTCTATTACATTTTAAAGAATAAAATCAATGCTTAATCTCTTCACTTATCAATACAAATCCATTAGGAAAAACTTTCTTCAATATCTAACTTTCACAGCTAACACCAAAACCAACACTAACTTTACATAACATCAATTAACCTTCTACTCAAGAGATGCGATCATAGTCTTAGTCCATTTAAGCTTAATCTACTCTTCTAGTCATATCAAATTCACACTTTTCAAATCTTCAATCAAAACGTCGTAACATTCCTGAGTTGCACATGATAACCTTTGCGCCAAAAACCTAAGAAATTCAATCTTATCAAAATTGAATCTTACCACATCCCACATAGTCCGTTATCCTCTTAATTCCTCTCGAATCTTTTGCCTACTTCGAATTCATATCCTTCATTTGCCTCTCATTTTCAATTTGGTTCTCAAGCCCCGTTAGTATCCCTGGTTTAAGAAATTTCCCATGCACATCTACCCTATTGTCCAAGGAAATACACAACTCCTAACAATTCCTCCATCTGAAGACATAGCTCTATCACTTATATAAGGAAGTGCTTGTATCCTATCTGCCCTTATCTTATATATTTACATCCGAGAAAAGAGATTATAAAACAGAGTTTTTCTAAGGCCATTACCCTTAAGAGCTGCACCAAAATAAAGCCAAGAAATCCAAGTGGACACTCCCTAATGGCAATCTTGGATTTAAAATATCTAGTTTCCACTATGGATCATCAATCACATATTTACCAGAATAAGACCTCAAAGATTATAAACATTTCGCCATAGCTTATTACACTCGAAAGACATAATCAAAACTTAATCACTTCTTGCCTCAAAATTTGTCTGCTAGTAAAACTTCTTCAACACCTTATCCTCACGACGAATATCAAGTTCAACCTTAACTCTACCCCATCATACGTCAACCTTCAACTCAAAGTATACAATTGTTGTCTTAGTTTCCTTTGAACATATTCCACCACTCCAGATTATATCATAATCATTCATTTCAATCTTAAAGAATACGATTACATTTCTCCATGCAACTACAACCAAAAGGAATCACTTCAGTTTGAATTATCCAAAATCATAATTCTTAAACTTTTCTAACAACTTAGTTTCACTCAATAACTCCTCTTTACTAATTCCGTTCAAGTTAAGGAAAACTACCATATATATTGTTCCGTTAATCCTCGGACTCACTAAGTCAATATTAACCATAAATATTGATCACTACTCTAAATTCCTTTAATGATATATCTACCTCGATCACGATAAGATCCATTGTAATCATCTCACTCAATAATGTTGAACTTAAGGGTTCTCATAATACCATTCACATCTTATACATTAACAAAACTCCTATCAACTTTGGTTCGTACTACCATAGAGATGACAAAAATTAGATACCACAATTTCTCCCAACTAACCTGCTAAAGATAGGTCACCTCATTCCTTATCCATCCCACGGAGGATGATCAGCTGGATTTAGTCTCAACTTAGCCTTCAACACTTAAAGTAAACATAACCGACACACGTTGATAAACTTCTGTTTTTCATCTGAAACAATACTTGAAGATACTCCACGAAGTCTGAACAATCTTCTGATACATTATTCGGTTCACTAACTCTACTTGTGGATCTTAACTCGTAAGAAGATGTAGACTTCACCAGTTGATCAACGATCACTTGAATTCAAACAAGACTCATACAGGTCTTTAGAAAACTCATAACAAAGATTGAAGGAATGCCAACATCTCAACAAGGAAGGTCTCAATTGTTAAACTATCCCTTTTTCACTGTACTCGACTAACTCTGACATCTTGATGTGGAGATATCCAACTCATGACTGAGGAGATAAGTCACACATCGACAACATTTGGAAAATACATAGAATTAAGATGATCAATGACAACAAGTACTTTCGAACGACAATAAGACATGACCTTAGTGATCATAAAAGAATCTCTCAAGAAAAGAAATTTTTCTGGATTTCACTTTCACATAAGCATAGAGAAGAATTTCATTAATTTGAAGGATATCGGAACATCCAGTATGGAAAAAGATCCTTCCATCAGGTTCGTGGGTGTAAAAATGCATGATCAATACACATTTACAAACATGAATCTAATAAAGTTCATTCTTCCACAAGAATCTTCCAAAGGATTTAAATAATCAAAGAGTGAATAATGTCTAATCCCAAGAGGATTAATTCTTATTCTTAGTACAAAGAATTTACAAAATGACGACTTTCACCTCTACCAAAAATAGAAGTGACGAAACTAAGTTTCACCAAGAAACTTCTACTATCACGAAATTATCTGGGTTATAACTCAAGAAAAATAGTCATAACCACTTTTCTCAACAAAGTGTGAAAGTATCCAGACCAATCGATTCCTTTAAACCAATTCACTCAAATGTCTAATACATCGAGGATCATTTAGAAGTGTGAGTACAACTTCTCACAAACAAAGAAATGTATAACTGGAAATTTATGAATCAGCATAACTAATTCATAAGTCCTGACAGACTGCAAATTAAAATCAGAAAATATGTCTGACACATACCAACTTCACCATTGTGATTATCTAATACAATCACAGGATTTGAGAAATAAATGTCAACTGACAAACACAAGAGAATCAAAGAGTACAATGAAGAATTCCTCAATCACGAGACACTCACCCAAGATCGAAAATCCACTCGATTCATCTTGGTTCCAACCAACATACACATCTTTCTAGCCAAGCTTAGTATGACCACCTTGAATTTGGGTACGATCCCGGACAACTTGATCAATCGATCAAACATGCAAAGAGTTGATCTTTCTTCATAAACTAAATTGACGACACAAAATCTTAGGTAGGTCACTACTCCAATCTGGTAATAACTCATCTTCAAGTCAATCTTTGAGTAGATGACAACTCCTCGCAATTGATTTACCAAATCAACTACGCAAGTCAGAGAATACTTGTCCATAATTCGTCTTTTTACCTAGCTGTCAGAAATCCACACAGTGACACAACCTCCACACTACAATTGGTGCTTCACAAGGAAAACACTCGGTCTAACAAACGGTTCAGACCACTGATCTTTCAGTTGAATCGAGTCGTCCAACTCGCTTCAACTTTGTAGGTAACATTCTACACAAAGCGACAGATATCTGACTGCATCCAGAAACTAGATCAATCAAAAATCAATGTCCTTTGCTAACCATAAACCTAGAATATTTCCAGGAAACATTCCCGGTAAAACCCTATACACAAACACTTTGTTTCGAATGTCTGACACGATTCGCAAGGATAATCGAATGTCATATTCGAACCCAAGTAACATTCAAGATCTACGGTCTCCCAGGACATAAAACCCTTGGAAAAACCATCAACAAAACATATACTTGTGCGTCAACACACATTGCTTCAACAAGAAACAATTCAAACAAAATCCAACCAGAGATCACACAACAAAAACTTAACAGACCTATTCCCCAAAGATCCCGAAAGACTCGACCAGCTCTGATACCACTCTGTAACACCCTCCCTTGGGCATTACTACGTAACACGTGCGAAAATAAAAATTTAAAAGATAATTTGCTGGTGCTTTCGGAAAATAACTTATATAAGTACATAAGTGTTTGAAATTGGTTATAAAATTTTTTCACGACTCCACACCTAAGCCTTAATCGACACACAAACTTACTATCATAGCTTGGCAAGCCTATTTAGTTTAAAGAATATACTTAAATACAAGCTAGTAGTTTTACAAAAAAAATTCGACAGAGTCTCCTCTGTAATTCGGACATCCCAGATAAAATAACACCTGTTAAAATAATTACATTTTCACTCCAGAATTCCAGTTACACCAAATTCAACCAGGCATCAATACATAAAAATAATAGTTATAGCCATAAGCTTTACAAAACCAAAAGAAATAGCTTAGATTTTCATTCAAAAGATATGCTCTCCGAGCTATAGACATTCCATTTTAAAATAAAGGCTCTCAGAGCCAAACTCATAAATACCATCAAAATAATCCAAGTCTCAATCCTAAGCTGGTCGTTCTAAATGTTATTCCGCAAGTAATACCTCATCAAGCAACTACATCTAAGTCTCTGAGTGACTTAGAAAGACTCCTCTGCACCATCTGTATTAGAGTACCCAGGGTACAATATCGAACTAGAAGAATCCTGAAATGTGTGTAAGGGTGAGATACCGACAAATGGATATATCACACAACAACCATACACATGATACATACATCACATAATCATATAAGCATTTTAAATCATGCATATACATAACATAACAGTGTTATATCAAAGGGTCTCAAACCCGAACAATTAGTTTTATAAAAAGAATGCATGACATTTCAATATTCAACTCTATTTTGATACCTAATCTCCGGAGATCCCACAACTTTCTGTTTCGTTTCAAGCTGATCAGGCTCGCACATGGCACATTGTAAAAACGAACAAAACAATGCCCAAGAAAATCAATGATGCACAACCCCATTCCCGATAGGATGTTCATGCCAGCACCTAACACAATTGTGCACATCCCCATTCCCGTTAGGATGCTCATGCAAAGCAACGACACAATTACAATTGTGAACATCCCCATTCCCGTTAGGATGCTCATGCAAAGCAACGACACAATTGTGCACATCCCCATTCCCGTTAGGATGCTCATGCAAAGCAATGACACTATTCCCCCATTCCAGTTAGGAAATAGCGGCACATATATTCAATCTGGACATAAAGTCCTATCAATTTGGACACAAAGTCCTATAAAAGATACATTGATCCACTCCGGACCTCAATGATCATCACCACCTGACACGTCTGTCATATACATTGATCCACTCTGGATTCAATGCCATTTACATGACACAATGGCCATTAGATGCATGAGAAAAATTTTTATTCTCGTTTGTTTTCTTTGTCGTAATAATCTTTCCTTGTCGAAGCATAAAGCATAACGACCATGCTTAATTCTTTTAATTAAGACTTTTCACTTAAAACAAATACAGGACACACAGTCCAAATCTTTTAATCTCAACATAGGACATACAGTCCGAATGCTCAATCACGATGCCCTTAAACCGATGCACCAGTTTTAAGCTCGCGGATATGGAACTCACACTGTCCACATCAACTTAGGACACACAGTCCAAAAAAAAAAAACTTTACAGGACACTCCATCCCCTGACACAGATCCTTGATCTACGTGTCCATACAACACTAGAACCCCGACGTCTCGGTTTCTAGGCTAATTTATTGACTTGTAAAACATTTCGCTCAGTGAAAATCAAAACCAAAACAAAACCTCGGTCACTTATCCATGTAATCGGAACGTTTCCAAAATTATTTATGAGAAAATCCTTTTCCTTTGCAAAATCTTTTCTAAAACATCTAGGAAATTCATTTGTATTTGAAATTCATTGATGGAATAAAGTTAAATATTTTCAAAAGGTCTCTCCTTCATGATAAATATTTTCAAAGGGTCTTTCCTTCACAAAGCACACCGTTCGAAAAGGTTTTCTCTCGTACAAAACTTTTTATCATAAAAATATAGTTTCCTTCAACTCAAAATCACTTTAAAATTTTTCTAAAACAAAAGAATCTTATTCTTCCAAGTAAGCACTTTATACAAGGAACTTTTATAAGTGAACCCAAAACTTTCAAAGTTCTATTCAAGGCTTATTAAGGCTTTTAATCCTTATCATGATTGGGCACAGACTCAAGTCCGGCTTTTTCAAACTTCAATCAACAAAGAATAATATCATAGTTAATCATGTATATATAATTCATATATATCACAGTTAATCACATATATATAATTCATAACACTTTAAAGCAACATATGTTCAACTCCAAGTAATAACCACAATGGTTCAAATAAACAAGTTATTCAAGTATTGGCTAAACATCACAATAATATTCACAAGACTCAATTACACACATACACACATGCATATAGTTATTGAATATCCCTAGGTAACTCCCCTTACCTTTGAAGACAAGTAAAGGACCTCGTCCTAATGCTCACGTTAGCTCATATCTACTCCATCAAGCAAGCATAGCCGTGTCCAAACGTCTCAGAGAGTAAATCCAACAACGCGCAACAACAAAAATAAGGAAATCAATTACACATGATCAAACACACATCCTAACTTTATCTAAACACTTAATCTAATTACCAAACAAGGTTATTTTTAAAGAAAATCATGTTTGAAGCTCACGCTTCCTAATACCCTTTTAGGAAACTTTGTTTTGATTAAAAGATCTTGAAAACGAACTTTGGAAATCATCCATTAAGAGTCCTAATTGCACTAAATCATAATTAATTTCACAAAAACATACCCAATTCAAATAAAATTAAATTGGGGGTTTAGGGCTCCTTATTAAAATTTAGGGGAAACTCAGAATAATGAAATTGGTTTAGGGAAACACAAACTCACAGTCCCAATCTCATAAAACAACCTTAAATTTCAAGATTAAAGTCTGAAATCAAAGGGTTAGGGTTTCAAAAATCCATTTGGGGTTTTGAATCTGAGACACAAGAGAGGGTTTTGACTCACCCAAGCTTGGAGATAACTTGAAGGTGGTGCTGTGGTGCTCCTCGCGGCGGCGGACGCGATTCCGGCGAGGTGGCAGTGGCGGTTCTACAGTGAACAAGAGCAACAGAGTTGAAAGAGAGCATACAAGAAAAGAGAGAAGCTTAACCAACGAGTTGGGTTCGAAACCACCATGAACGGCGCTTACCATGGTGAGGTGGTGGCGATCCGACGCAAGACACGGTGGCTCGGCTCCGCTGCTCCGATGAAGCGTGCAGGGCCGCGACTGTCTCCTCTTCGCACGACACCGAGCGGTGGTAGCGGCTGTCCAAGGGTGGCGCGCGTCTGGTTGTTGAGAGGAGGAAGAAGAAGTTGAGGTGGATGGAAGAAGAAGAAAAGAAAAAGAAGAAAGAAAGAAGAAAGAAAAAGTTGCAGAGAAGGAGAAGAAAAAAAAAACAGAGAGATAGCGTCGAGAAAGAGAGAGAGAAAAAAGTGAGAAACTTAAGTTTTTTATACTAATTATTTAGTGATAGGTACAAAATGAGTGATAAATATTAGGCCTAAAATAAACTTGTTTTTACTTTTTAGAATCTAAAAATTAAGATTGATAAAGATATAATTTCGAAATTCAAGTTAGAGTAAAGATTAATACTTGAACTGATCCACTAAGAAAATACTCAGTCCAAAATTTAGTCTCCGATAATTGTCAAACCAACATATTTTGAACTCTAAAATTAAATAGAATGGGAATATAAAAATGTTTTTCTCTTAATCATATTATTTAAAATATTTTTCTGTACTGGTGTAATAGTAACAATAACGTAAATTATTGTCTAGTAAATGTGCATTCACTGAAATAAGTCAGTGCTAACGCACCTAATAAAATAATTTGAAGAGAGTAATTTAATTACTCAAACAAAACCACATAACATAATAAACATAAACATCCAAATAAAATAATTAATCCTAGGTGTAAAAACTAGGGTGTTACAAATGTTAAAAGTAAAGTAGAATTTTGATTTTCATTTTTTGTTTTATTATTAAACATCGGTTGACAAATCGAACCGATGTGTAAAACTTTTCACATCGGTTAATTTAGTAACCGATGTCAAAAGTTTTGATATTAATTTAAAAAATGCCACAGCCTCGTTTTAGACATCGGTTAAAAGGGAACCAATGTCAAACCCTAACGTTTAAAGCATATTTTGCACTAGTGCACCTTTTTAATTTCTCTCACACATTTATATTTTGTTGCATCAAATTATTTTTTTCAAAATCACTTCACATTTCTTTATATTTCCAACATTCTTTACATTTTCTATATTTTAAGTTTTAGAGCACATTTAAATTTTTGCACTTTTATGCTCTTGCAAATTTACGTTTCTAGTGCTTTTATCTTCCTCATGATGCATCTACATTTTAGTTTATAATTCTGTTGAATTTTACTTTTCCTGCAATTTTTCTTTTCCATGTGCTTTAAATATTTCGTTTGACTCATCGTCGAAACCTCAATTTGACAAACCTAACACAAGATTATCGTATAAACAAGATAGTCTGCAAACATATGATAAACATTTATTGGTTGATTGCTTGTCGGAAAAAGGGAAATTCATATTACACCATCAACCCATCCCCATGGTCGATTTGAATACCTTGACTGAAACAAAAAACCTCAAAAGTCTTCTCGTCCAAGTGATGAAATTACCGAGGGCCTGACCTACTATTTGAACATCCTCAGTGGGCACGGGGACTCGAGCATCACCATCTCGAATATCTTCAACCACCACCCTCACCTCATCATCTCCTAATGTCCGGTTGTGTAAGGTATTTCCCAAGTTGTGTGCCCTCCCAAATGCCACTAAGTGGTCATGATTATCATCAGCATACAGCTCACACATGTCAGGATCCTCCTCCATGTCATCAGGCTGATGAGGAGGATCACACGACCCCTTGGTGCATTCTTCACATACCCTTTCAAGATCTTCATGTATCGCTCAACTGGGTACATCCACCTTAAATAAATGGGTCCACACAATCTAATCTCCCTTACTAGATGAACGATCAAATGAACCATAATGTCAAAAAATGAAGGGGGAAAATACAGCTCCAATTGGCATAAGATAATAACTACCTTATTTTCCAACTCATCCAACTTCTGAGTGTCAATGACTTTGCTACATATAGCATTGAAGAATAAGCACAGCCTAGTTATGGTATGTCTAACTTTTTTAGGCAAGATGTCCCGAATAGCCACCGGCAGTAGTTGTTGCATCAAGACGTGGCAATGATGAGACTTTAAGCCAACTAATTTGAGATCTTTCATTGAGACAAGCCTCTTAACATTTGAAGAGTAACCTTGTGGCACTTTGACGCCCCGTAGACACTCATAAACTTCTTTTCTCTTTTTTTTGATAAAGTATGACATGCTGGGGGTAAATAAGTCTTCTTACCACCCACTGATTGTGGAGCTAACTGCTCTCGTATACCCATCGCAGCTACATCCAGACGAGCATGCACACCATCTTTTGTCTTGCCATGAGTGTTAAGAAGTGTTCCAATTACACTATCACACACATTTTTCTCCACATGCATCACATCAATACAATGTCTTACATCAAGCTTGCACAAGTATGGAAGATCAAAGAAGATCGACCTTTTCTTCCATATTTTTTTCTTATTAGCCTTCTTTTGGGTCTTCCCATAGATAACAGTGATGTCCTTCACCTGTTGATAAACTTCCTCTCCAATTAATGCCGCCGGAGCAATTTCATTATCCGAAAGTCCATTGAAAGCTTTTCTCAATCTACGATAAGGGTGATTAGGTCCGAATCTTCGATGCCCAAGGTGAATTGTCTTCCTTACATGTTGTAGTTGATGGTAGCATATGCCTTCTTCACATATAGGGCATGCTTTATGCCCCTTAACACTATACCCGCACTAGTTCCCGTATGCTGGAAAGTCATTGATGGTGCAAAATAACATGGCAGGCATCTTGAAAGTCTCATGGTAGTACCCGTCAATCACATCAACACCTTCATCTTACGACATTCTTAATTCTTCAATCAAGGGACTTAGATAAACATCTATGTCATTTCCTGACTGTTTTGGGCCCGAAATCATCATAGATAACATAATGTATTTGCGCTTCATGCATAACCAAGGAGGTAGGTTGTAGATTACCAGGAGAACAGGCCATGAACTATGAATACTACTTAAGTTACCATACGGATTCATTCCATCCGTAGCAAGTCCAAGCCTAAGGTTTCGTGGCTCATTGTGGAAATCCAAAAACAAATTATCAATTCTCTTTCATTGCAAAGAATCAGCCGGATGGCGAAGCTGTCCATCACTTTTCCTCTCATATGCATGCCATCTAATGTTCTTTACATCATTTACATTAGCGAACAATCACTTGAACCTCGGAATTATTGGAAGATACCATAAGACCTTCGCAGGAGGACCCTTTGTGACCACATCACAACTAGAATCGCCATCCTTCACTTTGTAGCGTGATACCCTACACCTGGGGACATTCGTGCATCTCTTCAAACTCTTTCCTTTACAATATGCAATCATTGGGGCTTGCATGTATTTTCTTATACTCCATACCCATTGGGCACAATATCTTCTTCACCTCATAGTTACGGGATGGTAATGTGTTACCTTCTGGAAGCATGTCTTTCAACAACTCAAGCAATTATGTGAAGCTTTTATCACTCCACCCATTTCTCACCTTCACATTGGTCAATCTTAACACCGCTGTCAACCGTGTGAAATTAGTGCAGCCCGGATACAAAGGCACTTCTGCATCACTGTACAAAATGTCATACACATGTGTTCGCTGAAAAGACTCTTGCCCAATATCACAGATCATGTCCTCTAGTCGATCGTCCATATCTACGTCATCAACTTCCTCTATTTGAGACACCCTTAACCTGTCTAACAATTCACCATGCCATATCAATATTAGATAACTCTTGCAAATCCCCTCACCAATAAGATGCTCCCATATCTCCTCAGCATCCAGTCGTCTCCCATTCAAAAAATTAGCACAAGGACAATAAAACTTTCCGTTACTCCTATCAGGAAGATTTCTTTTAGCAAATTGTAGAAAAGCTTCCACTCCATTCTGATACTCATCACTTGTCCGTCTAGCATTCATCCAATCGCGATCTATAACTACAACAATAACTTTGTACTTAGGCTAAGATCTTCATCAACTACTTATGATAGGGTATGGCCCTACCCCATTCGAGAAGAAACTTTTTCAACATTCGGTTAACAGTTAGTCCTTAAATCTCATGCTCATACTTGACGAAATTTTGGCAGCATTTCCCATCGGTCTCTAGCATACACGACTTGAACGCAGTGAAAAACACCACGATAAAGTATGCACCCGAAGAACGAAAGGAAATACATCAGACCGAACTTTCAACAAATATATAACATATGAGAATTAAGGAATAACTATTTTAACTAAATGAAGAAAAAAAATCCCAAACTGTCCAACCTGGACAATTCAAGATTCAATACAATGAGTGGTACCTTAAACAAGTACACATATGCTCATCAATATTGAATCTCAAACGGGAAACTAAGGCTTTACCAATTAATTAACACTAAAAAAATAATAAAACACAAAGCATGAAGAAAAGAACATAAATTGCAAGAAGAAGAAAATTAACACATAAGGGGAAATAGGAAGTACCTGTTGAGGACAGACAGCTCACAAATATGCAGCAAGTGTAACCAGCCGTGTGCAATAGGAGGAGAGAGCGTGGAGTGCAAATAACTGAAATATACAAAGAATAAGTGTTTCCCTTATGTCGATGGAATGAATTTAATAACTAGCTAGTACTAAGAAAGAAGCATTCAGGGAAATTTCACTATGCTTAATTTAAGATACCATATGTTGAAGGCACATGAGAATAAGGTTCAGCAACAAAATTTGCTCTACGAGGCCAAACCCACATATATTGCAGAGAATTTGTCTACCAATTGAAATCAGCTCAAATAACCTTGGAGCATTTTTTGCACAAATAACAGGTGACAAGTGAAGCAATCAAAATCAAGTAATAAGAGAAGCATTGAGAGAGAGATGATCATGTATATGCATATTCTAGCAATGGTCCCCTACCCATTACAAACAGGAAACAACTATCTCTGTTCTTCTGGAAGAGAAAATGACCAAGCAGTGACCACCATAATAATACTAAATACTAATAATATATCTGTGATTATGATTTTAACAATGCAATGACCTAGCAAATCCTTTGTTACAGGGATCAAATATGAATACACCCAGAATATGTACAAGAGTAATAATTATATACTGCAAATGGAGATTGTCACCATGTGCGGTTTAGCAACTTACAGTGTATAAACATCACACACCCTTTAATTTGATTCTAATTCTTGATAAAAAGCCAATGATTTAGGAACCCCAAGTTCTCCATGGCCTAAGCCTTAAAAAGGTTTGAATAAATATGCTAATTTATAAATATATATATATATATATATAACCATTTTGAAAATGGCTTTGGTCTCAATTACGGTGCTAATATTTGCTTCACTGATCACTTGATCTTACTCACAAAGCTTTGTCATTAACATTTAACACACTAGATGAACCCACATTAAACAAGAAAATTGGCACTTCAATTGTTAGGACATATTTACTAGTAATGCAGGTCTCTGCCCTACGAATGGTTGATGACTAGATGTTATCTTTTAATTCTAAAACTGAGAAGTGTAAACATCAATACCACAATTTATCATAGCATCAATACCACAATTATTCATTTAAAATATGCCTCATCAGTACAATATCTTGGCTTCCTACATGTTGAGTACCAAGTGATCATTGATTCTATAGGATAGTTACTATAGCCCCATATATCAAAGTAAGCTACAATACCAAATTTCAAGCTAAATGGATGAGTAAAAGTCGGTTTAGCCCCCTAAAACCAAAGTGTAAGCTTAAAATTGCATAAAAGCAGATTCAATATTCAAAGCACGTGGTCACACTGTTATGCATGTATTCTCAGTTTGCCTATTTCTCTTTCCAACCAATGCTATTAGATCTTTTACCAACAATATCACACACATCAATGGCTATGAATATGAGGCTAAAGTTGATTCCTTTCTCGCAATCTGTGAGAGGCCCCGTGAATACAGAAACGAGCACATATGCACTTTAGTTGACAGAAACAAATTGAAATTGGATTTGGCATGTGACGCTTCATTTGTTCAAGTAAAGAGCACAAAATACCATAGCACAACAAAATAACTCAAACAACCAAATGTGAGTTGAAGGACAAATGTTGAAAAATGTTGGTTGTCTTGAGTAATACACCAAATGCAAAATATTTCTCATCTATGCAAAGATGTATCTCCCAAAAATTTGACAAGGGATTTTTTTTGTTTTTTTTTTTTTTGGCTAAGAAAATTGAATAGAAGAAAAGAAAAGGAAGCACCATTCTCCTCATACTGGAAAACAAATCAACGGGTAAAGGAGATGGGCATAGGCCCAAAATTGCATGTTGGTGACACCCATCTTCAAGCATTATGAGCAACAAAATTAGTAGACCTTGGAATTTTGGTCAAAGAGCAATTGTTAAAGCATGAGAAAGATGATATTAAGTTTGTGATTAGAAGTGTCTATGCTTCAAAATAGCTAACTGGCCAGTCTAGTAATGAGTAAATTACTACTAATTCAGCATCACCTTCTAAAATAATAGAAAATAGGAACAAAGTCTTAAGGGTAGAGAAGCAGCTTTGCTTCTGCAACAACAGTAGAAGGGAGGACTTCTTTTGCTGTCCATAGGGCCAATGGATTAGAGTCACGGTTCCAACATATTTCTGCCATAGTTGATTGGTTATTACAAAAGGCTACATCAAAGTTCAATTTATAACAATTAGAAGGAGGAGTAGAGCATGGAGCATTTACATTCAACATGAAACCATTTCAATGTAGCAAGACTTTCTCTAATTCAATAAATCTCCTTTGAACTTTGTTAGCAAGAGCTAAAGGATCATTCACTCCTTGATTAAAAATTGTCTCGTTTCCAGCAAACCAAATCATTTTAGCAACTAAATAAGCATACAATGGTCAATTAAATCTGGAATCACCGAGGGATTAAGCAGCAGAGTCTTCAAACAAAGTAAAAGACTATGATTTTTCACAGAAGGGCAAGAAAGAAATAGATGAAATGGGTTACCTCTATGATTCTTACAAGAAACACGTACAATCAAATCACATTCTTTGCAGAAAAAGAGGGAACGCCCAAGTTACAAAACTGAAAATCTAGAAAAATGAAATGGGTTACCTCTGTGATGAGAACTGGAGATGGGTTGCGTTGATGGGGAGCTTGAGTGGTGAGAACCAACGTGAAGAGAATGGCGAACAAAACACCTGTGATTGCAGAAAGCATAAAACGCAAAATGGCGACGACGGACGACACAATACGATGGACCACCTTCGCTGTTGCTCCAACCTCTGCGGACGGCGGACGGCGCACGACGGAGCAAACGGATCCAGCACGACGGAGCAAACGGATCCAGCACGACGGAGCAAGACGATGGCGAGCACGGAGCAGAAGTTATGGCACGGCGTGCACAGTTTAGGTTTAGGAAGCCAAGATAAAAGAAAGGGTGCGGTGAGAATGGAGGGAAGGAATAGAACAAAATGGGTATTGGGGTATTACACATCGATTCAGGAAACACCCGATGTCCAAAGTAACACAATTTTAATATTCCTTTTTGTTTTAAGACATTCGACATCGGTTACTCAAGAACCGATGTTAAAAGTAAAGCAGAATTTTGATTTTCATTTTTTGTTTTATTATTAAACATCGGTTGAAAAATCGAACCGATGTGTAAAACTTTCGACATCGGTTAATTTAGTAACCGATGTCCAAAGTTTTGACATTAATTTCAAAAATGACACCGCCTCGTTTTAGACATCGGTTAAAAGGGAACCGATGTTAAATCCTAACATTTGAAGCATATTTTGCACTAGTGCACCTTTTTAATTTCTCTCACACATTTATATTTCCTTGCATCAAATTATTTTTTTCAAAATCACTTCACATTTCTTTATATTTCCAACATTCTTTACATTTTCTATATTTTAAGTTTTAGAACACATTTAAATTTTTGGACTTTTATGCTCTTGCAAATTTACGTTTCTAGTGCCTTTTAATCTTCCTCATGATGCATCTACATTTTAGTTTATAATTCTGTTGACTTTTACTTTTCCTGTATTTTTTCTTTTCCATGCGCTTTAAATTTTTCGTTTGACTCACCTTCGAAACCTCAATTTGACAAACCTAACACAAGATTATCGTATAAACGAGATAGTCCGCAATCATATGATAAACATTTATTGGTTGATTGCTTGTCGGAAAAAGGGAAATTCATATTACACCATCAACCCATCCCCATGGTCGATTTGAATACTTCTTTGATACTTAAAGTTTTATTAAATTTTTAAATAAATAGTTTAGAAGTTTTTAATTAGATTCCTATGTTTTTTATAATAAAAAAATGAATAGGTCTTTATTAACATAAATTTTAAGAACTTCATTGCAAAATATCTATAAGTAGTGAAGATTTAATAAAAAACTTATTTATATATCGGAACCTATTTATATTTTTTAAGGCCAGTATGCATTTATATTTTGTTTTATTATTAAACATCTGTTGAAAAATCGAACCAATGTGTAAAACTTTCGACATTGGTTAATTTAGTAACCGATGTCAAAAGTTTTGATATTAATTTCAAAAATGACACCACCTCGTTTTAGACATCGGTTAAAAGGGAACCGATGTTAAATCCTAACATTTGAAGCATATTTTGCACTAGTGCACCTTTTTAATTTCTCTCACACATTTATATTTCCTTGCATCAAATTATTTTTTTCAAAATCACTTCACATTTCTTTATATTTCCAACATTCTTTACATTTTCTATATTTTAAGTTTTAGAACACATTTAAATTTTTGGACTTTTATGCTCTTGCAAATTTACGTTTCTAGTGCCTTTTAATCTTCCTCATGATGCATCTACATTTTAGTTTATAATTCTGTTGACTTTTACTTTTCCTCATGATGCATCTACTTATCGCCCCTAATTACTGCTTTAGCGAAATTTGCTGCAAAATCCGTCCTCATATTTTTCCAACATGGCAACTTCCACCCCTCTGACCATCTGAAAATTAGCGGAACATGTCTACATGGTAAACGTAACTCCAAGTGCCACATTCAATGGGATTTTTCATAATAAAGTATTGTGCACATGGTACACCAAGAGGTTACTTTAGGCAGTTAGTGTTGCTAAGCTGTTGCAACAGCTGGTTGAACAGTTCAAGGTAGTTAGTGACTAATGTGTATAAAAGGCCTAGTTAGCAGTGAGCTTAGAGTAAGTGTGCACTGATAGACTTTGTAATTGATTGACTATTGTAATTGCTTGAAATCAATAAAATCAAAGATGAGATTTGGTGCATCATTCTTTCTTATTTTCTCAGTTTCATATCATTAGAAATCATTCTTTCACAATCATATTGTTACAAGTGGTATCTGGAGCCGCGTTTAGAAATGGGGACGAAATATGATATTGACAAATTCACAGGCAAGAACGATTTCGGGCTTTGGAGGTTAAAGATGAGGGCGTTCTTGGTACATCATGGTTTGGAGGATGCGCTTGTCGGGGAGAAAGCCATTCCCAACACTCTCTCGACACAGGAAAGAAAGATCTCCTAGACAAGGCTCACAAGTGCTTTGATCTTGAGTCTAGGAGATAGAGTGATACGAGAAGTGTCGAAGGAGAAGACAACTGTAGGTATCTGGTTGAAACTAGAGATCTTATACATGACAAAATCCTTGGCTAATCACCTTCACCTTAAAGATAAGCTTTACACGTTCAAGAAGCAAGAAGGAGTCACAATGGAGGATCATCTGGATGAGTTTAGTAAAATCATCCATGATCTTCTCAACATAGATATCAATATGGATTTTGAAGACAAAGCATTACTTCTGCTACGATCACTGCCACATGAGTATGAGAAACTTCATGACACCATGGTCTACGGGAGAGATTCCTTAACATTAGAAGATGTTCAATCTGCTCTAATGTCAAAGGAATTTAAGAAGAAATCTGAGGGAAAGACTGATAGTAGTGGTGAAGGGATCATGGTGAAAGGCAGGTCTGATCAGAGGGACTTCAGGAACACAAACATATCAAGACCGAAGTCTAAATCAAAAAGGTGCTTTGTGTGTAAGAAGGAAGGTCATTTTAAGAATAACTGTCCAGAGAGGAGGAAAGGCAAGAAGAAAGATAAATGCAGAGATCAAGAATCCGATTCTGGTGATGTGTCTATAGCTTCAGATGGCTTTGAGTCTACTGATGTGATGATGGCAACAGACAGAAAGACAGATGAAGAAGAATGAGTGCTAGATTATGGATGCTCCTTCTACATGTGCCTTATTAAGGAATGGTTTCACACTTATCAAGACATAGATGGTGGAAAGGTGATTATGGGGAACAACATAACCTGTTTGGTGACTGGAATTGGCAACATCAGATTGAGGACACATGATGGCAGTGAAAGGGTCCTCAGTGAAGTGAGGTATGTGCCAGAATTGAAAAGAAATTTAATATCTCTTGGAATATTGGAGAAGTCTGGATGCTCATACAAGGCTGTCAATGAAGAATTAAAGGGTATGTTGGGTTCAATGGTGATCATGAAAGGGAAGAGGAGCAATAGGATCTATGTTCTGCAAGGATCCACAATTCTTGGTGAAGCTGCAACTACAAGTGTTTCTAGTTCAGATAAAGCCATGCTTTGGCGTCAAAGACCGGGACATATAAGTGAGAAAGGACTTTGGGAACTTGATAAAAGGGGTCTGCTGTGTGGTGATAAACATGAAGGCCCAGACTTCTATGGACACTGTATTTTTGGAAAGAAACAAAGGGCGAAGTTTGGGAGAGGTTTGCATACAACAAAGGAAGTCCTTGAGTACATTCATTCAGATCTTTGGTGAGCTGCCACAGTGCCATCACATGGAGGTAACCGATACTTTATTACTTTCATTGATGACTATAGAAGAAAAGTATGGATTATCTATTGAAAAATAAAGATGAATCTTTCAAGGCTTTCAAACAATGGAAAGCTATTATTGAAAATCAGTGCAACAGGAAAATCAACAACTTGAGGACTGGCAATGGTCTTGAGTATCTTGCTGAAGCATTTACTGATTTTTGTAAAGACCATGGGATTAGGAGGCATAAAAAAACGAGAAGAACCCCACAACAGAATGGCCTAGCTGAGAGAATGAACAAGAATCTCATGGAAAGGGTGAGGTGCTTATTGTCAAATGCAAAATTGTCTTCCCAATTATGGGGTGAAGCAGTACACACAGCCTGTTACTTGATAAATAGAATACCCTCCACAACAATTGAGCTCAAGACACCACATACAGGTTGAAGGTGTTTGGATGTGTGGTCTATTGATAAGCCTTCGGCTTATCTAGTTTTATAACTAGATGGACCGTGGTTTTTGTGCAAATTATTCGAGTTCACTCTCGTTTTCGCCCAAATTTGCCTTGTTTTGTTCCTAAGTTGGACTTTGACTCGTTTTGCGTCTTTTGTGTAGTTTTTAGCTTATTTTGGATAGAATTACGCTTTTGTTTGCTTTTGTTGTTTCAGGTCAATAAGTGAAGCTCCGGGAGTCAAGGAAATTCAAGAAGCGGTGGAAAAAGCACTTCTGGAGATGCTCGCCTCGCGAGTGGATGCTCGCCTCGCGAATCATGAAGACCTGGAAGACAGAGACCATCACGGCCTAGCCGTGATGAAGGTCACAGCCTAGAATTGAAGACTCGCCCCGCGAGAGGAGTCTCGCCTCGCGAGTCCCTGAAGACCCTGGAAGACAGAGACCATCACGGCCTAGCCGTGATGAAGATCACGTCTCTGACAGATTAGGGTTTGGAGACTCGCCGCCAATCACACTCGCCACGCGATCATTCAAACTCGGGATGGAGCCAAAACTGCAATTCGCCTCGCGAATAGACGCTCGCCCCGTGAGATCCAAGATTTGAAGCGCGCCAATACTAAAATTCGCCTCGCGAAGGGGTGCTCGCCCCGCGAGCGAACAAGATTTAGAATCCTTATTTAAAGGCTGTTTCAGATCAGAAAAAGAGGAGGTTGTAGGGTTTTTGGAGGGCCGCGAATCCTAGTAGTTTTCCACTGTTTAGAGTAGCGTTTAGGGTAATTTATTTTCTCTTTGGAGTTGCGTCTCCCTTTTTCTTATGGAGATTATGTCCGATTGTTTGTCTATGAGCATGAGGAACTAATCCCCTCGTCCGAGGGAACGATGAAGCCGCCGATGGCGATGTAAATCCGATATGATGTATGTCTTTCTCCCTTGTCTCAATTTATGTTTTCCGATTCTGATTTGAATGCTTGATCATATGTGTTACGTGATTAACTAGTTAAACGTGTTTGAGGCCGAGCGGCGATTTGCGTTGTAGAACTTGGATTGGAATCGCTAATTGAATATTGCACGGCAGTGAGTAGGATATTAGTGCAACCATATAGGGAACAAGAATTAACCAAATTCGAGATTAGGATTATGAGACCTATTAAGTAATTAATCCAATCGTCGAATACGTCCTAATGAGCACGAGAGTGGATTTAGGAGAATTTAGGGGTCCCGGTTGACATTGTAATTGAACTTAGGGAGGAATTCATCATCACTTGGGAATGCATATTGGGTAGGTGGATTTGTGACCTTGGACATTTTTATTTTCTGATTTTTAGTTAATTAGTTTATTAGATTTGTTAATTGAATTTTTGATATTAATCTCTCTCTCTCTCAACCACCTTCTGTAACTTGACCGAACGTATCTGATTTCCCGCGGATTAGTCGAATTGGTAGCCCAATCCCTGAGTTCGACCTCGGTAATTACTTACCGTGTTATTTTTATTACTTGTGACGACCCGGTACACTTGCCGACGTCACACCACCTATTATCATGTGAATTAAGGGAAGCTTGTTCCCAGGGCAAAGAAAGGACTGTTCATGGGATACTCGTATGGATACAGGATTTGGTGTCCAGAATCCAGAAAGTGTATCATTAGTAGGGATGTAACTTTCAATGAGCAGAGTTTGCTGAACAAGAGTGACCAGGAACAAGCTCAGGGTGGAGAAACTCGCCTCAATGATAGACTTGAATTTGAGGTGGAGTCTTCTAAGAGGAATCAATCAAATGGCAGCAATGATGTTCCTAGATCAGTGATGAAGGAAGGCACATATTCATCCACAGATGAGCAGGTCAGTAATTCTGATTATTGGCTAGTCAGAGACAGATAAAGGAAAGAATCAGGCCACCACAGAGGTATGGATATGCAGACCTCATTGCATATGCCTTGAATGTGGCAGATGAGTTGGCGTAAGATGAACCAAGATCCTTTGAGGAAGGCTGAAGTCTGCAAATGCAAGGGAATGGATCTGCGCAATGAATGAGGAGTTGGAATCATTGGAGAAAAATTGTACCTAGGAGCTAATTCCAAGACCTGTAGAGGCAAAGTTAGTAGGCTGCAAGTGGGTTTACAAGAAGAAGGAGGGCATACCTAATGTAGAGCCTGCAAGATACAAAGCAAGGCTTGTGGCTAAAGGATTTAATCAAAGGGAAAGGGTTTATTTCAATGGGATATTTTCTCCAGTTGTGAAGCATTCTTCCATTAGAATTCTATTGTCAATGGTAACCCACTATGACATGGAATTAGAACAAATGGATGTAAAGATTGCATTTTTACATGGTGATTTAGAGGAAAGAATACTGATGAAGTAGCCTGTTGGGTATGAAATTCCTAGCAAGGAAGATTAGGTGTGTCTCCTCAAGAAGTCCCTATATGGATTTAAGCAATCTCCTAAACAATGGTACAGAAAATTTGACAGCTTCATGCTTAACAATGGCTATCAAAGGAGTAAATATGATAGCTGTGTGTATTTGAGGAAGTCAGAAACAGGTGATCACATCTATTTACTCCTTTATGTGGCTGACACGCTTCTTATATCTAGAAATAAGGTGGAAATCAGCAAGCTCAATAATCAGGTAAGGTCTGAGTTCAAAATGAAGGACCTACGAGCTCGAAAAAGGATTTTTGGAAAGAGAGATAAATCAGATCTCACTATCTCTCAAGGCAGTTACTTGAAGAAAGTTCTTTCCAGATTCTTCATGAAAGATGCAAAACCATTTGCAATTCCAATTGCAACACACTTCAATCTATCTTCATCCTAGTCTCCACAGTCTAATGAAGAGAAGGTTAAAATGTCAAGAATTCCATATGCCAGTGCCAATGGTAGCATGATGTATGCTATGATATGTTCCAGGCCTGATCTGGCTTTTGCAGTGAGTCTAATAAGTAAATTCATGGGAAATCTTGGTGAAGGACATTGGAGAATAGCAAAGTGGGTGCTGAGATACTTAAGAGGTACACAAAGCTTGGGACTAAGGTACAGAAAATCAGTCACAGAAGATCAACCAGCTAAAGGCTATGTTGATTCAGACTTTCCTTGAGACCTAGACAAAAGAAGGTCACTGACAGGGTATGTTTTCACTTTGTTTGGCAATACAATGAGTTGGAAGGAAACATTGCAGCATATATATTGTTGCACTTTCAACCACTGAGACTGAATACATAGTTGTCACATAAGATATTAAGGAAGCTTTGTGGATAAAGGGACCGATCAATGAGCTTGGAGTTAAGCAGGACAGTATTGAAGTAATTTGTGACAATCAAAGTGCACTTCATCTTTATAAGAATCCTATGTCCCATGAGAGGACGAAGCATATTGACATCAGGATACACTTCATCAGAGATGTCATTGAAGGTGGTTCTGTCAAGGTGGTGAAAGTTCACATACCTGAAAATCCTACTGATATGATTACCATACCAACTCCTTTGGTAAAGTTCATATTATGCCTTGACTTACTTCAGGTTGCCTAGGTTGATCCTAAATTGGATGGAGATCAGGTGGATAAGGGCTAGAAATAGTTGATACTGGTGTACCAAAGTGGAGATGGTTGAGCACGTGGCACACCAAGAGGTTACTCTAGGCAGTTAGTACAGTTAGTTGCAGAGTTGTTACAACAGCTAGTTGAACAGCTCAAGGTAGTTAGTTACTAATGTGTATAAAAGGCCTAGTTAGCAGTGAGGTTAGAGTAAGTTTTCACTGATAGACTTTGAAATTGATTGGGTATTGTAATTACTTGAAATCAAGGAAATCAAAGAGGAGATTCAGTGCATCATTCTTCTTTTCTCAGTTTCATATCATTAGAAATCATTCTTTCACGATCATATTGTTACATAAAGTAATATTAATTAATAATCATTCTTTTCTAGGAAGTCATAATGGCACGTGAAATGGACGACATGGAAGAGGTAGAAATGGAGGAGGCAGAGCCACCAATATTCCAGGGAGTTCATCAGGAACAAATAATGGTGGTGATTGTTAGACTCAATAACTGAGAAATTTTGATATATGACAAATGCAACTTAATGTGTATGCAAGTGTCTAGTGTCAAATTGTAAAGACAGGTATCAAGCAATATTCAACAAGTTCAGTGAGCAATCAAAGGAGAATATTCAAGGAAGAACTTGGAGGAAACAAAGAGCAAGGACGAAGATCAAGGAATCATCAAGATAAGAGTTTAAACGAAGAAATTAGTGTTAAGTCTTAGATGATTTGTAAGAGATGAAATCTCTTATTCACAAATAGCTCAATTAAGAAAGATGCATGAAGAAAATCATTTTTCATAACCTGCATTAAAAGGAATAAGTTTTCGTTAATGAAAATGATTTTTGGAAAGAATAATATAGGCGTTCCACTAGTGCAATAAGTGCTTTTTACGTCAGTTAAAATTGATTTTTTACGTCAGAGTATCGACTGACGTAAATACAGCTGACGTTAAAAGTTAAAATTTTAACGTCAGTTGAGAACTGGCGTTAAATATAAAACTATTAACGTCGGTTCTTTAACACAACTGACGTTAATTTTGTCAGTTCTTTAACATAAATGACGTTAATTTTGTTAAAACTAACGTCAATTGTTATAAAGAACTAACGTTAAAGGTCTTAATTTTAACGTCAGTTGTTTTAAACAACAGACGTTAATAGTGTAATGTATATTTTATAAAATACTATTAACGTCAGTTGTATCATACAACTGACGTTAATAGTATTTTTTTTTAAATTCAGTTTTAAAATATCACTCACTTCAGCTATCCCTTCATTCAGTAAATATCCCAAAGAATACGTAATATCACACACATTCTGAATTGCAAAGGAAAAATGGAACAATGATCCATATGTGTGCCTGTTCGGAAACAATATATATTTATTAACATAGGTTATAACTCAAAATAAATACAGAAATATAAATATAAATAAATGTATACTAAGTTTAAACTACCTATATAAATATCCCTTCGTGATGATCATCACGAGTGGCATGTACATTGTCCACCTGTGTCTCCTCGATTATAGTAGGCATGTTTGTTGAAAAAGAAGGAGTCTCAGGAATATCAAGATTTGAATCTTCATTTTCATCACTACCATTATACATGCTTTTTCCTTGGAGAACCACGGACAACCTTTTGTTAGAAGGATCAGTGATGTAGAACACTTGTTTTGCTTGGGAAGCCATTATGAAAGGCTCATTTATATGACCTAACTTGTTGAGGTCTATCAATGTGAACCCCAATTCGTCGATTTGTACACCACCGTTACTATCAACCCACTTACATTTAAATACCTAAGACCGTAAGCTTAGTGTAATCGAGCACCCAAATATCTTCAATATATCCAAAGTAAGGTCTCGGTGCTTTAACGGGTTTTGTGTCCTATGCACTAGAGAAGTGCATTGCTTCGGCCACGATCATAACCCCACTATTTTGCATGGTACTCTTGTTATCTTGTTCCTTTGTATAAAAGGAAAAGTTATTTATGTCGTATCCGCTCCAACATATGACGTTGAAGCTAGGCCCACGTGCTAGCCATCTTACGTCATCAGAAGCAGTACTACCATCCTTAAGCATTTCTTCCTTGAACCATGGTAAGAAAGTCTTGTTATGCTTGTTCAACAACCACCTTTCTCTCATTCGAGGGTTTTCTTGATTGACTTTTCTTTTATGTTCAAATAAGAAAGGCTGAACACATTCGATGTTGTTCAATACATATAAATGTGCTTGAAGCACTTCCTCCCGATCCTTCCTATTAATTCTTAAGCCATGTGTACCCTTACCTTGACATCTGATCTCATCATGCCGAGGCTTAGGAACCCCTATAGGATCCGTGTTATGAAGGTAGTTCGAACAAAACTCAATAGCTTCTTCTGCAACATACCTTTGAACAATAGATGCTTCCGGACGATGAGGATTCTTCACGTACCCTTTCAAGATCTTCATGTAGCGCTCAACTGGGTACATCCATCTCAGAAAAATCGGCCCACATAATCTAATCTCCTTCACCAAATGAACAATTAAGTGAACCATTATGTCGAAAAAGGAAGGAGGAAAATACATCTCCAATTGGCACAAGATTTTAGCAGCCTCAACTTCCAAGTCATCCAACATACGGGGGTCAACGACTTTGCTACATATACAATTGAAGAATGAGCACAACCGAGTAATGGCATGTCTCACATTTTTTGGAGCAATACCACGAATAGCAACGGGCAGAAGTTGTTGCATCAAGATGTGACAATCATGAGACTTTAAGCCAACCAATTTAAGATCACTAGAGACAAGCCTCTTCATATTTGAAGAGTAACCATGTGGAACTTTGATGCCCTGAAGACACCCGCAGAAACTTTGTCTCTATTTTTTTGACAAAGTATGACTTGCTGGCGGCAAATAAGTCTGTTTACCATCCTCAACAACTGGAGCTAATTGCTCTCGTATACCCATAGCAACGAGGTCGAGACGAGCATTCACACCATCTTTTGTCTTGCCCTGAATGTTGAGAAACGTCCTGATCACACTATCACACACATTTTTCTCCACATGCATCACATCAATGCAGTGTCTGACATCAAGCTTGCGCCAATATGGAAGATCAAAGAATATCGACCTCTTCTTCCATATGTTTTTCTCAGCAGCTTTACCTTTCTTTTTGGAATTGTCGAATATAACATCGATGCCCTTTACCCTCTGATAAACCTGCTCTCCAATTAAGGCCGCCGGCGCTTCTTCTGTCTCTTGGCATCCATTAAAATCTTTTTTCATCTTACGATATGGGTGATCACGTCTAAGAAATCTCCGATGCCCAAGGTAAACCGTCTTCTTTCCATGATGCAACTGAGTGTAGCATGTGCCTTCTTCACATATAGGGCATGCTTTATGCCCCTTGACACTCGCATGCCGGACAAGTTACCGTATGCTGGAAAGTCGTTGATGGTGCAAAATAACATGGCACGAAGCTTGAAAGTCTCATGAGAATACCCATCAACTACATCAACACCTTCCACCCACAGCGTTTTCAAGTCTTCAATCAAGGGACCTAGATAAACATCTAAGTCATTTCCCGATTGCTTTGGGCCCAAAATCATCATAGACAACATCATGTATTTGCGCTTCATGCACAACCAAGGGGGCATGTTGTAAATTACCAACAAAACATGCCATGAACTATGAATACTACTCATGTTACCATAAGGATTCATTCCATCCGTAGCAAGTCCAAGCCTTAGGTTTCTTGGCTCATCGGCGAAATCCGGAAACATAGTATCGATATTCTTCCATTGAATAGAATCAGCCGGATGACGAACCTTTCCATCACGTTTCCTCTCATCATTATGCCATCTAAGATTCTTCGCATCTTTCGCATTGGCAAACAATCGCTTGAACCTTGGAATTATTGGAAGATACCACAACACCTTCGCAGGAGGACCCTTTTTTCTCACATCATCAAGATCATCATCATCATCACCACCCTTCACTTTGTATCGTGATAACCTACATTTGGGGCAATCGTGATTGTCTTCATGAACACCGGTGTACAATATGCAATCATTGGGGCATGCGTGTATCTTCTTATACTCCATACCCATAGGACACAATACCTTCTTGGCCTCATAGTTACGGTCAGGCAATGTGTTGTCCTCCGGAAGCAAGTCTTTCAACACTTCAAGCAATTCCGTGAAGCTTTTATCGGTCCAACCATTTCTCGCCTTACACAAACCAATTTTAGCACCACCGACAACCGTGTATGAGTAGTACACCCTGGATATAAAGGCTTATCCGCATCACCGCACAACCTATCATACACATGAGCTCGATGAAAATATTATTGTCCAATATCACGGATCATGTCCTCTACTCGATCATCCTCCATATCTACATCAACGTCCTCACTTTGGGAGACACTTACCGTACTACTCAACAACACATCACCATGCCATATCCATCTTGTATAACTCAAGTAAATCCCTTCACAAATCAAATGAGTACGTGTATCCTTCACCGTACATTTCCTCGTATTCAAACACTTGACACAAGGACAACAGAACATTCCATTACTATTAGGAACATTCCTTTGAGCAAATTCTATAAATTCTCCCACCCCCTTCAAATACTCAGCACTAGTACGCTTACAAACCATCCAACTACGATCCATAACTAGATAGGTCCTGTAGATATACAAAACATATATCCAATATAAGGACAATACGGGAGATTGAAAACTATAGTTTTTGAAGATTGCCAAGCACTGGTTACGATGCCGGAAGTGATGTCCATCACTACCGTAACGTGCCAATCGAACTGCAACCATCACAGGCAGAAGCGATCATCACGGCGGTGACGGAATCAACCAGCAGAGCAACATGCACTCAAAACCAAAAATAGAGACGTACATTCCAAACAACTCAAACTCACGGTTTCAAGTTTCAACTACTGAGACTACAGTTTCAACATACAATCAAAACCAAAAATAAAAAAAAATGTGCCCTAAAGACTCACCAGAAATAGGTGCTCGCGTGGTGGTGGGGAGGGGAGCTCGAGTGGTGTCCAACGTTCGATGTGATTACTGAGAGCAGAGGGACAAGGAGAGTTAGTGCGCGGGAAGGGGAAAGAGAGATGTAAAGTTATTGCAAAGAATGAATGGAAAGACATAGTTAGGGTTAATAGTGTACCTCACGGTGGTGACGAAGAAGCCCTCGCGGTGGTTGCGGTGGAGATGAGCTCGCGATTAGGGCAGAGTGAGAGTGAGAGTGAGGGTTGAGAGTGAGGGTTGAGCGTGATGAAAAGAGAAAAGAGACGTACAGAGCGAAGTGCAGAAGGCGCGCGGGTGTAAACCAAAATAAAACAACATTTGACGTCAGTTGTTTGTAAAGACTGACGTTAAAGGTCGTATATTTAACGTCAGTTGTCTTAAGAAACTGACGTTAAAAGTGTATACCTTTATCCAAAATCATAAACTCCTTTGACTATTTATTTAATTGAAGTAAAAATAAAACTTTTAACGTCAGTTGTATAAAAAACTGACGTTAAAAATAAATATGACTGCCAAATTACCACCACCTCATTTTTAACGTCAACTTAATTTATGACTGCCAAGTTCCCGTATATTACATTATTTCCAATATTCATTCTGCACGTTTATAATTTATAGGATTATTTACGTCAGCTATTTATTATACTGAAGTAAAAAACCACACTTTTAACGTCAGTTGTATAAAAAACTGACGTTAAAAATACATATTTTTTATTTTAAAAACACTTTTAACGTCAATTGTACTAAACAACTGACGTTAAAGGTGCATAAGTTTCTGCAAGAATTCATTCCTTTGACTACTGTGCTACTTACCCATGCACCTTGTAACTTAATCCTCTTAATGAGCATTAAGTTTATAGGTAAGTTTTCAAGAAAATCAGAATAGCTTAGTAACTTCATCCCCTGCTCCTATAAATAGCTTCCTTCCATCCTTTTAATTTTCTGCTTCACAATGTGGCTCTGCTGTGGAGATTAACTTCATCACTCTTTCTTCCTATTCCTAGACTCAAAGGTCTTTGTCTTAATGGTCAAACAACTTTTGAGGTTGTGTAAATCACATAACATGGGTGATAAGGATGTGTAAATCACATAGTCTGAGTTGCTCACCTTATCATCTTTCTGGAGAATCGGCAGCTACAACACCAGAACGCCAGCTTTGGAAGTAAATGACTGTTCCAAGACCATTGCTGAAATAGATCGGGTGCACCCTTGCTCAGCCGCTCTGGAAAACTCGGTCGCTCGACTCTCCTCTCTTGCTCACCCGTGAAGGAAACGAAGCCTCAACAAATGTTTAGGATTTTAAACCCTTTCAATGTAACTTTTTATAGGATTTTAAACCCTATCAATGTAACTTTTTATAGGATTTTAAAGGATTTAAAACCCTTTCAATGAATGAGATCCGGTTTGGGTTATTGATTCAACTTATACTTTGCACATATATTTTAGTTTTCAAAACAAAAACACAAAACATCAAAGCAATTGTGAAACTGAAACTTTGAGGAAGGCAATGCGGAAGGGTACATATAATAGATAAAAAAAATTTATTAAAATAACCTTTAACGTTTGTTGATGAAAGAACAGAAGTTAAAAGTGAAGTGACGCACTTTTAACGTCAGTTCAATGAAGAACTGATGTTAAAAGGTTCACTTTTAACGTCCGTTGTTTATTGAACTGACGTTAAAAGTGAGTCACTTCACTTTTAACGTCAGTCCTTAAAACAACTGACGTTAAAATTGAATTAATGAAGTCTGATACTTACAAAACTGCCACCGCCTCCTTTTTAACGTCTAGCTTTTGGTTAACTGACGTAAACCCTTACCGTCTAATGTATATTTTCCACTAGTGCTCGCCCAACACTGGGAATAATATAAGCGCTCGTCCAACACTGGGAATAATAGAAGCGCTCGTCCAACAGTGGTAAAAGCTGGTGTCCAAGAAAGTGGCAGAAGCTCACGTCTACTAAAGTGACAGAAGCTCACGTCTACTAAAGTGACACAAGCGCACGTCTACTGAAGTGACAGAAGTGCTCGTCCACTAAAGTGATACAAGCGCTCGTCTACTAAAGTAATACAAGCGCTCGTCTACTAGTTGGAGGACGTCCGATTTCTTTGTGTTATTACTCTCGTCAGCTGACGTGGCAAATGGACGCGGCTATTTTTTTAAGATGGACGCGGCTATTTTTTCCAAATGGACTAGTTATTTTATGGACACGAATTCTATAACAACTGTTAGAATCTTATCTCAAGAACGAGAATCAAGAAAACAGATTCTGTTAAATCAGATCAAAATCTGTTTTGATTGATCCCAACGACTATAACTTGTTTTTCTATATAAAGAAGGATAAAAGGAACACTTTGACATATATCATAACATATCACAGTTTTACGAAATCATTTTGAGAAATCAATTGTGAAAATCATTCATCATCTTCGTTGAGCTTACTGTGAAAAGAGTGCTTCAATACTCATAAGTGCTTCAATTTGTTTTATCTGACTATTGAGAGTTAGGAATCAACTTTTGTTTTACTTTCGATTGTAAAGAGAGAGGGAGTCTCTCTGAGTGATTAGGGTGAGGTATCCCTAAGGAAGAACATTGAGGCTCTTCACAAGAGTGTGGTATCTCGAGGTGAAGGAGTGCTTTGTGGTGTAAAGGTTTTTCAAGCTACCTGGCTAAAGCTTGTTGTGTTAGTGTGTGAAATCCCACAGGTGGAGTGGGGACTGGATGTAGGTCATCGTAGTGGTGACTTAACCAGGATAAATCTGGTTGTGTAGTATCTCTAAACTCAAACTCCTTTACTTTCTGTTTATGATTCAAGAACCTGCAACTTTAATGTTTAAAGTTCAAGTTATATTTCTGTTCTTGATCTGTATAAACTGTATCTTGTTATTACTAAGTTATTGAACCCGAACCTATTGGTTATTAATCTTTCTTATCCTCATCACCTTCTATTCAAGATTTTGTAAAAACACTTCATCGATTTTATAAAAGATCCTGAGAACACAAATCTGCAACTCTGATTTATAAAGCTTTGTGAAAAAGTTTTAAGAGAGAAACATTTTCTTTGAAAACTCAATTCACCCCCCTCCTCTTGAGTCATTGAAGCCAAAACAACAGTGATACCAGTGAAACTCTGCGGGTGATGAGGGATTTGTCAACTGCCATACTGCAACAAACTCGGCATAATACTCAGTTTATGCAGCGGTTGGAAGTAAGAGAGGAAAGGCGGCAACAAGTGAATACTACTAGAGAAGAAGAGAATGGAGAATGGCCTCAACGCTTTCATGAAGGGCAATCCGCAGGGCGAGTACTATGATCCTGAAACAACAGAGAAATGACTTCAAGAAGCTGAGAAAGTCTTTGTTGCTATGCACTGCCGTGAAGAACGGAAGCTCACTTATGCTGCTTTCATGTTAGTTGGAGCAGCAGAGGCGTGGTGGCGGAACAACCAGTGGCTATTAGAGACAGAAGGGAAAGCAATGACTTGGGATTAAGAAGAAGTAAGTTGAAGTTTGAAGTGTGAGAGTGTGGTCATAGCAAAAGGTTTTAGTTTAAAAAAGGTAAATGATAGCGCCAATTCCTACAAGCGCTATTATAATCGCTATTTAATAGAGCATTCTAAATGAAATGCTATTCATTATAGAATTTTTAATAGCACTTTATTGAATAAACGCTATTAAGCCATTTCCTTTCTTTTTTTGAAATGAATATTTTTCATTCCTTTAAATTTTTAATGCAAGCAGAACATTTCCTTTGTTACATTTTCACATGTTTAAAATTCGTTTTTGAGTTTTCACTTCACAGTGATGACAATCAAAAGTTGTTAAACAGATAAGGATTTCACTTGTTGAGAACAAATACCTTCAAAGAATATTTAATTTCTATTTTATTTCACTTCAAATACATTAGTTTTCATTCCTTTGAATTTTTAATGCAAACAGAACATTCTGTTTGTTACATTTTCAATGGATAATGATCGAAATTATAATTTATCCAGCCGGTCGGTCATTACATTTTCACATGTTTAAAATTCGTTTTTGATTTCCCACTTCACATCGATGACAATCAAAAGTTGTTAAACAGATAAAGAGTGCAATTACTGAGAACAAATACTTTCAAAGAATATTTAATTTCTATTTTATTTTACTTCAAATACATTGTTTTAGTTTACAGTGACAATAGAAATAAAAAATTAAATACAATATTATTGAGTATTCTTCTCAGCAGCATGTTAGTGGCAAGGGAAAAAACCGAATGAAGTTTGAAGAGATAAAGAAGACACTAGAGCACCCTCGCTTCTCATTTCATGAAGGCGTTTGATAGCACACTCTCATATCTTTTTGTCGTCTATCATGCCAAAAGAAAGATTTGTTGCTTGAAAGGCTCCCCATTCTGTTCTAGGTCGCCAGTGCCTACTATAGCGTCAATCATTTCATGAGGACACTTTATTGCGCACATAAGGGAGAGACGATGACATTCACATATCTTTCTATCGTCTATCATGACATTTAGGATTGGCCCTTTTATGGACATTAGTCATGATACACAACAAAAAGATATGAGAGTGCCAACCTCTTTTGGAATGATAAGAACACAGAATAATACATGATGAGATTTTAAAAAATTTGCAGTGTGGGATAAGAAAACAGTGGATGGTTATTTATAAGATAAATTGGCTTAGGTTTAGGAATGCTTGTTCAATAGCTATTAAGGCAGAATTGATTACGGACAATTTTTTTTTATGCATTGAAGGTTGAATATCGGGTTTTCTGTGCAAAGAGTTTATTGTACTTCCATCAGCTCCATGAACTGTGCCAACGCCTAACGACTACGGGCAGAGAGATGGTCACCTAGAAAGTGTAGTGTTAGTACGAGGAAAAGATAGCGTTTCCCTACTCAAGCGCTATGATAGATACAACTTCTATAGCGTTTGTCCTAATAAATTGTTGAATTTTGAGGTCACAATGGTATGAATTACTACCTAAAATTGTAGCAAATAGAAAGCTAAAATTCCAGTAATGCTTAACAGAACAGTGAAACTTTAACAAGAAAGTAACAAAGACTTAAGAAAGAGAATTAAGGAAGAGATAACACAAATAAATTGTTAACGAGGTTTGGAGAAAATCCTCCTACGTCCCCGGGACAGAATCCGACTGAGAAGATCACTATGAATCAGAGTTTACAGCTCCCTTTTACAATCACAGAACTTGTTCATCAATCACCAAGTTCCCTAGATTTTCCCACAGTTTTTCTTATCTCTCAATCTTTCAGATTCTCACTTGAATATCTCTAATATCACTCAGAATGAAAGCTTAGAATAGAATAATCTAACTACCCTGGAATCACGGCTTTATATACATAGCCTACAATGGAAACCCCAATAACAGAAAACAGTTACACAGTTATTCGGTTATTCTATTATAACCAACTAGCTTATTCTTAAGTGAGGAGGAGCTCGAATGAGGTAGCTGAGTTATTGGGCCAGAGAGAGTTGAAGCTTAGGACAAGCCCAATGTACCATAACACAACAATTCTCCACCTTGGTACATTGAGATTGGTTACTTGGATCTTCTCATATGCAGATTCATTTTGTCCAATTTATTCATCAATCAACATTGATCCTCAGCAAATCCAGGCAGTGTTTGAATTTGCCGAGTGTTACAGGCTTTGTTAGCATGTCTGCAGGGTTGTCATTTGTATGAACTTTGGCAACTTCAACTTCACCTCTTTCAGCAATGTCTCTGATGAATTGTAGCCTGATATCAATGAGTTTAGTTCTCTCTTGATACAATTGATTTTTACACAAGTGTATTGTGTAACGCCCTGATTTCTGTGTCTTTATGTAGCAGTAAATACATGTGTATATGTATTAAATTTTGATAAAATCCGAAGAGTGATTTTAAATAAACTAAAATCATTTTATTATGTTCTTTTACCGTAGGAAGTCACGGTTAAAGTCGGTCTACATTTTCACTACTGGTACAAGTTTACTAAGCAGAAAACCTAATTTTGAACCGTGAATGAAACGGTTAGTGTTTTTGTGATGTTTTGTATGATATTGGAAATTTTCGAAAATTTGAGTTCGGAAATAAAATATAATATTTATTCTGGGTGAAATACGATCGGAAACTTGAACCGGATACGAAATGGAGCAGAGTAGGGAGCACAAAAGTGATGAGGTGACATGTGAGAGTGAGGTGACTTACTAGGGGGATGACTTAAGTCACATACTAAAAAGTGGTCATGATGACACTTTTTGAATTATAACATATTATATGCTAAAAACCTATTTTTCTCTCTCTTCTTCAACCAAACAAGGCATAAGCCAAAACTTGGTCATCGAGACTTGCTTCTCCCTCTCTCTTTCATGCCACTCTCACCTCTCCTTCTATAAATACCCACTTCATTTCATATCTTCCATTTTTCTTCTTCTTCTCCATTCTTACTTCAAAACTTCCAACACTTAAAGTTTTCATTTTTACTTAGTTTCAAGCTTCAAGTTCTTCATACTTCTTCTTTCTAGTTTCAAGGGTAACCCCCTCATACTCTTCTCTTGCAAGTTTTTCACTTATTTCATGAGTTTACTCTATGTTTTCTTAAAAAGTTCTTAAAGCTCTTTTAACTTCTAAAATCTCTAGGAAATGGTAGAAAAATCCTTTTGGGTTGAAACCAATTTCTATGAACTTCTATTAATCTCTACTTTTATATTCTAAGAGCTTGTATCAAACAAACATCTATAACCTATTTTTCCAAGGATGGCCGAAACTATGTATTAGTGGCCTAGGAAGTTTTGTTTCAACTTTTTGAAAGATGATCATGTATTTGAGCTTATAGATACCTCTTTATCTTGAATCTAAAGTCTTGGAAAGTATAAATATTTCTAGCCTATTTATCCTATGATGGCTGAACCTAGGATGGTTGTGAACCTAGGATGTTTTGTTTTCATTTTCCAATATGATCATGGACTTGAGCTCCTTAATACATTTGGATGCTATGTCTAAGAGATTGGAAAGTTTAAATATTTCTAGCCTATTTATCCTATGATGGTCGAACCTATGATGGTTGTTGTAACACCCTACTTTTTATTTTCCAATTTTTTTTAGGTAAAAATATTTTCGCTGTATTAACCGGTATAAATGTATTTATTTATATTTTTATCCGAGTTCATGGAGATTGATTTTTATGAAATAAAAATCATATTCATACTCTATCTTAGGGTAGAAGCTTACGATAAAAATTTGGGTTGAAAATTCAGACGGAACCCTAGTCTCGTTTTCACCGACAAGATAATTTCTTTGGGAGAAAACCAAATTTTGACTTTTGAACGAAATGGTTTATATTTAAATCATATTTACAACGAGTTTGGTTAGTTTGAAAATTTTCAGTCAAAAATGAAATATTACGTTTACGGTTTGTAAAACCCTAATCGAAGCAACCGACGGAGGAAAGGGAGGTGCAGAGACAAAACCGGACACCGGAGGAGCTAAGTCATGGGATGAGTCACCACCATGACTCACCAAGCATTTATGAGCATTAAATGCTAGTAATCATGACTTTTATGTGAAAAAGACCAAAATACCCCCAAGCTTTCGCGGGTATTAACCAGACACATCTACGCACTCTCAACCACTCATTTTACGTGGTTGAAAACCTCCCACATCTCTACAATTTCGTGCATCCACCTCCAATAAATCTTACCTATTTCATTTTGCTTTCGTTTCATTATTTTCCTCTCAAAAACTGAAATCGGGTAAACGACGGAGCTGCGTACGGAATTTCCGGGAACCGCTAACGGATAAGATCGGTGACTCATTAGTGAGTCACTTTGTGTGGACCAAAATCAGTCTCATCCTCATAAAATGTGATCCACATATTTAATAACCATAGTTAAGCAAAGTAACCCTAGTTAAGTTAATTAATAACTATGGTTAAGCTTATATTAATTAAATAATCACAAAACCCATTAATATTAATGTTAAAAACCAAACAAGGCCTAAGATTACTCCTATATATACCCCCCAAACCGTGGCCTCCCTCCCATTTCACTCATCTTCTTAATTCCTTCATTTCTTCACTTTTCTCCAAAAACACCATTGTTGATCTTCAAGAACTTCAAGTGATTTCCATTAACAAGATTGCCAAGATCCTCATCAATTCTTCTTATATTTTCTTAACTTAGGTAACATGATCATCTCCTCTCTTTTTAAGCTCTTGTTTTTCATATTTCTTGAGTTTTCATTTCTTAGATCTAGAACTTCAATTAATTCTAGAAAATTGTAGAAAAATCATAAAAATGTGAAACCAATTTCTATGATCTAGTTATGATCCCTCCTTTATTTATCCAAGAGCATGTGATCAAAATCATTTTCCTTCCCTATTAACCATTAATGGCCGAACCTAGGTAGGAAAATGGGTTTGGTGTTTTGTTGTTTGTTTTGAAAGTTAGTACTTGACTTAAGTTCTATAATACATATATAGCTTAAATCCAAGAGCTTAGGTCCAACAAAAATCCCTAGCTTAAATTCCTAATATGGGCCGAAACCCTAACCCTAAAGGTTAGAGGATTTTGTTTCAAATTTTAGTCTTGTAATAAGTAATCTATGTTAGTTAAGACTCTAGTAACTAGGATCCAAAAGATGGCATTAAGAAGATAATCCTAAACCTATTTTCTAAGTCTTGGCCGAACCTAGCCCTAAAGTGTCATAGATGGGTGTTAGTTGATTAAATTATAATTATGTTGTTTGGTTGAAGGTGGGTGTGTTAACTCGTGGCGGAATAACGAGAATCGTCGTGTACGTGTTTTCGGTGCTAACTCAGGTGGGGAAAAGAATCAACCTATCGTCGGAATCGATAAGTAGTAGATTATATGATAATTGTGTAGGGTGACCTAAACCCTACTAATAGTTGAGTAATCGACAAGACCAAAATCATATTGGAAACCTTTTCTGTAAAATCAATGGTGATTTGGGGATTGTAGGTTTATCGACATTAGGATGATTTTATCTTATCTGAGGTTGATTGAATTTATTATTATTATTTCATTGCTTATGTGATATTTTGTGGTATTTGAATTATTTTCTGATATTGTGTTATGCATGATCTGCCTGGTTTTTAATATTGTGCTTAGCTGATTTTTAAGTAAGGATATGTGTTGTTCGGGAGATAATTGTTTGGGTGAGAGAATAAAGGTGATTTAGAGGTGCCTAGCCTAATTAAGTGGTTTTATCTAAGAGGGAATAGGTGTTGAGACTTTGATGGAAGGTTGAGGCACTAGGTTGTTTTTGATGTAATTTAGGGAGATTCATTTATTGAGGTATTGTTATTCACAGTCGTGTGAGTGGAACACACGAGGTCAGGATATCCTATTTTGGGGATATCGGATATTGCGGGTGAGTGCCCTACGGATGTGGATGCCGAGGTAGACTACCGTAATACTCTTTAGTTCTTGACGCGTTCGAATGTTCTTGGCTGGACCGTTTGGATTGATATTCCTTGACGAGTTCGTATGTTCTTGGCACTGGACCGTTATGGAAGGATGTTCCTTGACGAGTTCGTATGTTCTTGGCACTGGACCGTTATGGAATGATATTCCTTGACGAGTTCGTATGTTATTGGCACTGGACCATTTTAGACTAATAAGTGTTTAGTCTTTGATGCGTTCGAAAGTTATTGGTACTGGACCGTTCTGGACTACTGACTAATGTGACAGGAGTGAAGATGGCCACATCAATATAAAGTTTTAGTTGCATGGGCTGAGGGTAGAGGATGATATAGTGGATTGAGGATGATTGTTGATTTTGAGTGATGCGTGTCTGTGACAATTACTGTATAATTTACTATTACTCTTTTCCGCTTTTTGATGATAGAATTGTTTCTTATTCCCTATATCTTTGTGTGTTATATTTTATTTCTGATGTGATCGTACGAGAAGACCCGATGGAGGAACCAATTGCTGAGGAGTTAGATGGAACTCCGTATGAACCAGATGCTGGAGATCGAGCTGTGATCCATGGCGATTAGAGTATAGACATTATGGCCAGTGTGTCTAAGGAGTATTTATATTTCCGCTGAGTATGTCTGTAGTGCAGTTTATGCCTGTGAGGGATCCTACTGAGAGGGTACCCTCAACAGTGTTTTGGTAATATAATAAATAAACAGGTGTGTATTTATGTAATATAGTTTTGGTATGTTTTATATCTGCATAAGTTATATGATTATTAATTAAGTTTTAATTTTTACGTATTTTCAACGATAAGCGAGCGATTAAGTAAATAAATATTAAGGTTTTAATGTAATAATACAATGGGGCACATCGGGGTGTCTCATTTGGTGGTATCAGAGCAGTTCGATTCTAATCGGACTGTGAGGTCTAGGAAGTTGTTACTGGCCGTGTCTAGTTAAATCCACATCGGATTTTAACTATGCTTAGAAGTTGGGTAGTGAGTCCCGACGTGATAGTTAACATCTATATGGTGTATATATATATATATATATATATATATATATATATATATATATATATATATATATATATATATATATATATTTTATGTAGCAGTATATGTTGTACACTAGTGCTCAGAGACGTGGAGCTGGAAAAGGAGTTCCAGTAGTAGGATAGCAAATGGCCAGACCTCAGGCACAGAAAGAGTGTTTACCGTGAGGCGAGCCGAATTCTCAATCCGGGATCTTATACAAGGTATGTATTTGATATCTGGTAGACTTTGTTTGTTTGTCTAAGTAGCATGATAGACAAGAAAGTGATTAGAGTTTTGTTGAGGTATAGTTGTGACTGGTAGGATGTGAACCCTTAAGATCAATATCAGTGAGTAAGACTATTACTGTAAGTCAAATTTTGATCGAGGCATAGTATCATTATGGAACCTAGGGCAATGATTAAGGATCGTAGTTAAGATGGATTGTATGAGTTTGGAAAGAGTAAACGAAAGTGTATATAGTAATTTCACCTAAGTTGAATATGAGCAGAAAAGATGATTTTCGATGTAAATTGAGGTTACTAGAGAAACTCAAATTTGTTAAGTTGGATAATCCCAACAGGTGTTGTTCTTTTGATTTTGTCTTACGGAATGTTGAGATGTTTATTTGGAGACTTGAAAGGTGTGATTTTGATATAATCTAGAATAGTGAAATACATTTTAAGGAACTAAGACTGTGATTGGATACTTGAAGTAGGAAGTTAGGGTAGTATTGATTGTGGTGTTAATTACGGCTGTTAGATGTTGAAATAAGATTCTTTAGTGGATCAGTAGTAAGAAGAGGAAGGGATTAAGTTTTGATTATGTCCTTTAAAGATGTTAGATCAAGTTGGAAAGGTTAAGAACAATGAATAGAATACAGTGATGGATAAGTTCGAGGATAAATAGAATGATATAAGAATGAATTATGTTATGAAGTTACCGCTGTCACGTAGGGGGAAAAAAAAGCGATGAGAAATATAATGTGGGATCTTTAGATTAAGATACGATTGCAAGATGATGTCTAGTTTTGAGTTAAGAAATTCCGAGGACGGAATTTTTTTCTAAGAGGGGAAGTAATGTAACACCCTACTTTTTATTTTCCGATTTTTTTTGAGTAAAAATATTTTTGCTGTATTAGCCGGTATAAATGTATTTATTTATATTTTTATCCGAGTTCATGGAGATTGATTTTTATGAAATAAAAATCATATTCATACTCTATCTTAGGGTAGAAGCTTACGATAAAAATTTGGGTTGAAAATTCATACGGAACCCAGTCTGCGTTTTCACTGACAGTATAATTTTACTGGGCAGAAAACCAAATTTTGACTCGTGAACGAAATGGTTTATATTTAAATCATATTTACAACGAGTTTGGTTAGTTTGAAAATTTTCAGTCAAAAATGAAATATTACGTTTTACGGGTGTAAAACCCTAATCGGGGAACCGACGAAGCCGAGAAGGGAGGTGCAAAGACAAAACCGGACACCGGAGGAGCTAAGTCATGGGATGAGTCACCACCATGACTCACCAAGCATTTATGAGCATTAAATGCTAGTAATCATGACTTTTATGTGAAAAAGACCAAAATACCCCCAAGCTTTCGCGGGTATTAACCAGACACATCTACGCACTCTCAACCACTCATTTTACGTGGTTGAAAACCTCCCACATCTCTACAATTTCGTGCATCCACCTCCAATAAATCTTACCTATTTCATTTTGCTTTCGTTTCATTATTTTCCTCTCAAAAACTGAAATCGGGTAAACGACGGAGCTGCGTACGGAATTTCCGGGAACCGCTAACGGATAAGATCGGTGACTCATTAGTGAGTCACTTTGTGTGGACCAAAATCAGCCTCATCCTCATAAAATGTGAGCCACATATTTAATAACCATAGTTAAGCAAAGTAACCCTAGTTAAGTTAATTAATAACTATGGTTAAGCTTATATTAATTAAATAATCACAAAACCCATTAATATAAATGTTAAAAACCAAACAAGGCCTAAGATTACTCCTATATATACCCCCCAAACCGTGGCCTCCCTCCCATTTCACTCATCTTCTTCATTCCTTCATTTCTTCACTTTTCTCCAAAAACACCATTGTTGATCTTCAAGAACTTCAAGTGATTTCCATTAACAAGATTGCCAAGATCCTCATCAATTCTTCTTCTACTTTCTTAACTTAGGTAACATGATCATCTCCTCTCTTTTTAAGCTCTTGTTTTTCATATTTCTTGAGTTTTCATTTCTTAGATCTAGAACTTCAATTAATTCTAGAAAATTGTAGAAAAATCATAAAAATGTGAAACCAATTTCTATGATCTAGTTATGATCCCTCCTTTATTTATCCAAGAGCATGTGATCAAAATCATTTTCCTTCCCAATTAACCATTAATGGCCGAACCTAGGTAGGAAAATGGGTTTGGTGTTTTGTTGTTTGTTTTGAAAGTTAGTACTTGACTTAAGTTCTATAATACATGTATAGCTTAAATCCAAGAGCTTAGGTCCAACAAAAATCCCTAGCTTAAATTCCTAATATGGGCCGAAACCCTAACCCTAAAGGTTAGAGGATTTTGTTTCAAATTTTAGTCTTGTAATAAGTAATCTATGTTAGTTAAGACTCTAGTAACTAGGATCCAAAAGATGGCATTAAGAAGATAATCCTAAACCTATTTTCTAAGTCTTGGCCGAACCTAGCCCTAAAGTGTCATAGATGGGTGTTAGTTGATTAAATTATAATTATGTTGTTTGGTTGAAGGTGAGTGTGTTAACTCGTGGCGGAATAACGAGAATCGTCGTGTACGTGTTTCCGGTGCTAACTCAGGTGGGGAAAAGAATCAACCTATCGTCGGAATCGATAAGTAGTAGATTATATGATAATTGTGTAGGGCGACCTAAACCCTACTAGTAGTTGAGTAATCGACAAGACCAAAATCATATTGGAAACCTTTTCTGTAAAACCAATGGTGATTTGGGGATTGTAGGTTTATCGACATTAGGATGATTTTATCTTATCTGAGGTTGATTGAATTTATTATTATTATTTCATTGCTTATGTGATATTTTGTGGTATTTGAATTATTTTCTGATATTGTGTTATGCATGATCTGCCTGGTTTTTAATATTGTGCTTAACTGATTTTTAAGTAAGGATATGTGTTGTTCGGGAGATAATTGTTTGGGTGAGAGAATAAAGGTGATTTAGAGGTGCCTAGCCTAATTAAGTGGTTTTATCTAAGAGGAAATAGGTGTTGAGACTTTGATGGAAGGTTGAGGCACTAGGTTGTTATTGATGTAATTTAGGGAGATTCATTTATCGAGGTATTGTTATTCACAGTCGTGTGAGTGGAACACACGAGGTCAGGATATCCTATTTTGGGGATATCGGATATTGCGGGTGAGTGCCCTACGGATGTGGATGCCGAGGTAGACTACCGTAATACTCTTTAGTTCTTGATGCGTTCGAATGTTCTTATCATTGGACCGTTTTGGATTGATATTCCTTGACGAGTTCGTATGTTCTTGGCACTGGACCGTTATGGCACTGGACCGTTATGGAATGATATTCCTTGACGAGTTCGTATGTTATTGGCACTGGACCATTTTAGACTAATAAGTGTTTAGTCTTCGATGCGTTCGAAAGTTATTGGTACTGGACCGTTCTGGACTACTGACTAATGTGACAGGAGTGAAGATGGCCACATCAGTATAAAGTTTTAGTTGCATGGGCTGAGGGTAGAGGATGATATAGTGGATTGAGGATGATTGTTGATTTTGAGTGATGCGTGTCTGTGACAATTACTGTATAATTTACTATTACTCTTTTCCGCTTTTTGATGATAGAATTGTTTCTTATTCCCTATATCTTTGTGTGTTGTATTTTATTTCTGATGTGATCGTACGAGAAGACCCGGTGGAGGAACCAATTGCTGAGGAGTTAGATGGAACTCCGTATGAACCATATGCTGGAGGTCGAGCTGTGATCCATGGCGATTAGAGTATAGACATTATGGCCAGTGTGTCTAAGGAGTATTTATATTTCCGCTAAGTATGTCTGTAGTGCAGTTTATGCCTGTGAGGGATCCTACTGAGAGGGTACCCTCAACAGTGTTTTGGTAATATAATAAATAAACAGGTGTGTATTTATGTAATATAGTTTTGGTATGTTTTATATCTGCATAAGTTATATGATTATTAATTAAGTTTTAATTTTTACGTATTTTCAACGATAAGCGAGCGATTAAGTAAATAAATATTAAGGTTTTAATGTAATAATATGATGGGGTACATCGGGGTGTCTCAGTTGTGAACCTAGGATGTTTTGTTTTCATTTTCCAATATGATCATGGACTTAAGCTCCTTAATCCATTTGGATTCTAAGTATAAGAGATTGGAAAGTTTAAAGATTTCTAGCCTATTTATCCTATGATGGCCGAACCTATGATGGTTGTGAACCTAGGATGTTTTGTTTTCATTTTCCAATATGATCATGAATTTAGACTTCTTGGTATCTTTTAATGCTAAAATCTAAGAGCTTAGAAGGGTTGGAAATTTCTAGCCTACTTATACTAAAGAGGCTAAAACCATACGCATGGATTTAGTGGGATTTTTGCTCTATCTTTGTAAAGTGAACCTTGATTATAAACTCCTAACACTTAAGGATAATTAATCCATGAGTTGTATTCTTTTTTTGAAAACCTCTAACCTTATTTTATGTCATGGCCGAACCTATACCTTCTTGGTTTAGTGTTCTTGGTTAACTTTTAACTTGTGGTTTTTTGTTCATAAACCTAGACTTTCGTCACGGAGTAGACGAGGACATTCGTAGTACATTTCCTCAAGCATCACGTACCTTTACCTTCACAAAAGGTAAGAGGGGACAGCCTGAGGGATATTCAATAGCTACGTGCATGTGTGTATGTGGTTTACTCGATTTATTTGAATATTGTTATTATATTGAATCAAAGTTTGAATGATTTGTATACTTGAACTGTTGTGATAACTGTTTGAAGTTGATCCTTACTTGATTTAAAGTGTTGTGAATCATATATGTTATGAGCTGTCATTAACTGTTATATTGTTGACTGAGATTATGATGATACTGATTGATGTCTGAAAAGCCTGACGTTAGTCTGTGCTCAACTAATCATATGATTAAAAGTTTAAATAAGCTTCAAAGAGAACTTTGAAAGTAATGGTGTTCATTTTAAAATGTTCTTTAGTAAAGTATGTGTTTTGGAAAGTAAGTGATCTTACCTGTATTTATTCCGGAAGGATAAAACTTTGGAACTTGTGTTAAATAATTTCAAGTTAAAGGAAGTTATTTTCTTACGAACTAAGTTTTTGTACAAGAGAAAATCATTTAGAAAATATGTGTTTTTACTGAAGGAAAAGCCTTTGGAAAATATTTGACCTTAAATAGAGATGATTTTTAAGAAAAGGATTTCAAGAGAAAATGGATTTCTTATAAGAGTTTACAAATGATTTTCCAATGAAAAGATTTCCTGTAAAGAAATACTTTCGAAAATATCCCAGTAACTTGTATGGGTTACCGAGGTTTTATTTTGGTATTTGATTTTCACTGAACGAAAAATAAGAACAAGTGAAATCGAATCTAGTTCGCGAGACGTCGCTTCTAGTATTCTATAACGTGCACGTTGATCTTTGATCCGTGTTAAGTATTGTGGACCGAGAGTCTTAATCATGATGTTGTGGGCTAAGAGTCCTATTCTCGTTATTATGGACCAAGTGTCCTAATTACGTTGTTGTGGACTAAGAGTCCTAATCATGTTGAAATAAAACATGGGTAAGATTGTAAGTCTTTTTCTATGACCACAAACCTTGATTGAGGCATCGGTCATAGGTGTTGTGATTGAGCACTCGGACTGCGTGTCCTATGTTGATGTTGAGTAATTTCAAGTGATGAAAATTATGAATGGTCGTTTGCTTTGAGCGTCGACAACGAATGAGATTGAACACAAAGAAAACATCTTGAACGAATGTTTTTCTTCATGCATTTAGGCAGACGTGCCTCATAGGTTAGTCACTTTGGTGATGCCCAAGCAGGGACTATTAGTCACTTCGGTGATGCCCAAGCAGGGACTTTTAGTCACTTTGGTGATGCCCAAGCAGGGGCTGTCATATAAGTCACGAAGGTGATGGCCAAACAGGGACTTTAGTCACGACGGTGATGCCCAAGTGGGGGCTTTGAGTTTGATCAACTCTTAGAAAGATGAATGGATCTCATGAGATTAAGTTTATAGAGTCGGAATATTGAAGTGTCATGCATACTCTTTATAAAAGCTTATTGTACGTGTATGACACCCATTGATATGATACTTGTTGTTTCATCTATTAATATTTGGTAAATGTTAATATGTTGATGTGATGCATGTATCATGCATATGGTTATTGTAATCTATCCATATATTGGTATCTCACTCTTGCATATCTTCTTGTTATTTCTCTTTGCTTTACGGCATCGCTGTATATCTATGAGTTTAGATGGATCTGAACATCCCATTAGTACCGTCGGAATCGAAGCCTGAGATCTTCGATGATGCGGGGAATGCGGAGGCGTGGTAGATTCAGCCCGGATCTACATCGACTACCTATCATGGATCGATAACCACACTGGAGAAGAATGCCGAGGGAGAACCATGTCGTAGAGTTCAGACAGTTGAGATGAGGAGGATTGCTCTCCCACCACCTTGGTACTACTTACACGTGCTACAGATGAATGGACAGCTACATGAGCACCCACATCTAGGGGTACCATTACCTGGAGTCGAGCCGACTTTACCGATTGAGGAGGACCCTGAGGAGGACCCCGAGGAGTACCTGGAGGATGAGCTCATGTACCACATCTTGGATCACGACGATGATCTTGATGAGGTTTCGGAGTACGTGCTTGATGACAATCCGGATTTTTATGATTCCGACTCAACTGATGAGGGCGGAGACGTCATGGACCCATCACCTGGGTTCTCTTCTTGTGGGAGTGTTCGTGGCGAGTCTTCCTTTTAATCGTTAGTAGTGGCCAGCTTAGGGGTGTATATTTTGTGGTTAGTCTATCTCGGTCCGACTGTATTTGGCTTCTTAGAGCCACGATCCGAACATCCCATTGGTATCGTCGGAATCGAAGACTGAGATCTTCGATGATGCGGGGAATGCGGAGGCATGGTAGATTCACCCCGGATCTACATCGACTACCTATCATGGATCGATAACCACACTGGAGAAGAATGCCGAGGGAGAACCGTGTCATAGAGTTCAGACAGTTGAGATGAGGAGGATTGCTCTCCCACCACCTTGGTACTACTTACACGTGCTACAGATGAATGTACAGCTACATGAGCACCCACCTCTAGGGGTACCATTACCTGGAGTCGAGCCGACTTCACCGATTGAGGAGGACCCTGAGGAGGACCCCGAGGAGTACCTGGAGGATGAGCTCATGTACCACGTCTTGGATCACGACGATGATCTTGATGAGGTGCCGGAGTATGTGCTTGATGACAATCCGGATTTTTATGATTCCGACTCAACTGATGAGGACGGAGACGTCATGGACCCATCACCTGGGGTCTCTTCTTGTGGGAGTGTTCGTGGCGAGTCTTCCTTTTAATCGTTAGTAGTGGCCATCTTAGGGGTGTATATTTTGTGGTTAGTCTGTCTCGGTCCGACTGTATTTAGCTTCTTAGAGCCACGATCTGAACATCCCATTGGTGTCGTCGGAATCGAAGACTGAGATCTTCGATGATGCGGGGAATGCGGAGGCGTGGTAGATTCACCCCGGATCTACATCGACTACCTATCATGGATCGATAACCACACTGGAGAAGAATGCCGAGGGAGAACCATGTCGTAGAGTTCAGACAGTTGAGATGAGGAGGATTGCTCTCCCACCACCTTGGTACTGATTACACATGCTACAGATGAATGGACAGCTACATGAGCACCCACCTCTAGGGGTACCATTACCTGGAGTCGAGCCGACTTCACCGATTGAGGAGGACCCTGAGGAGGACCTCGAGGAGTACCTGGAGGATGAGCTCATGTACCACGTCTTGGATCACGACGATGTTCTTGATGAGGTGCCGGAGTACGTGCTTGATGACAATCCGGATTTTTATGATTCCGACTCAACTGATGAGGGTGGAGATGTCATGGACCCATCACCTGGGGTCTCTTCTTGTGGGAGTGTTTGTGGCGAGTCTTCCTTTTAATCGTTAGTAGTGGCCAGCTTAGGGGTGTATATTTTGTGGTTAGTCTGTCTCGGTCCGACTGTATTTGGCTTCTTAGAGCCACCCTTTTGATGCGTGGTTCCGGACCCTCTCCCTATTTTGCTTTACTTAGTTTATAGATGTTAACATTATATTATGTAACTCTGTTATTAATGGCCATCTTGATCAGGCCCTAGTTTTTGTACTAAACTCTGAATTCCACTGGGATAGATTATATATATATATATATATATATATATATATATATATTTATATATATATATATATATATATATATATATGACGTTTACATTTCATGTTGAGTGTTCATCACTTACCCTTGTTTTTTAGAATACTCACTTATAAAGAAAATATCATTTACCGAAAGCAACCAGCAATTTAATCATTTTATTTTTCACAACGGGTAACAAAGTGACACCCCAGTTTAGGGTGTTACATATTGCACTTTCACTATCACAATGAACACAAACAGATTTCTGATTCAAACCCAATTCTGAGACCAACCCTTGATCCATAGAGCTTCTTTTAAAGCTTCAGTTAAGGCTACATATTCTGCCTCTGTGGTTGAGAGTGCCACAATATGTTGAAGTGTTGCCTTCCAGCTAATTGTATTGCCAAAGAGAGTGAATGTGTAACCAGTGAGAGATCTCCTCTTGTCTAAGTCTCCTGCATAATCTGAATCCACAAAACCCTGAACCTGCTGAGATGTATCACTGCCTTTGCAGTATACTAAACCTGTTTCCTGAGTATCTCTGAGATATCTCAGCACCCATTTAACAGCTTGCTAATGTTCCTTGCCCGGATTTCCCATAAACCTGCTGGTTACACTGACAACATGAGAAATGTCAGGCATAGTGCATAACATAGCATACATTATGCTTCCTATGGCATTGGCATATCGACCTTTCATCATAAATTACTTGTCTTCAATATTATCTGGTGACTTAGTGGATGAGAGCCTAAAATGTTCAGCCAAGGGAACACTTGTAGGTTTTGCATCATCCATGCTGAACCTTTTAACCACTTTACTTAGGTAACCTTTCTAAGATATGACTAGCTTCCCTTGATCTCTGAATCTAGTTATTTCCACCCCCAGAATTTTCCTAGATGCCCCCAAATCCTTCATCTCAAACTCCTTCTTTAGCTACTCGTTTAATATGTTGATTTATGAGATATCCTTACATGCTAGTAACATATCATCAACATACAATAGGAGATATATGTAGGTATCTTTTGATAATTGCTTGAAATACACACAACAATCAAAATTACTCCTAACATATTTATGTTTCAGCATAAAAGAATCAAACCTCAAATACCACTGCCTTGGTGATTGTTTGAGTCCATAGAGGGATTTCTTCAACTGGCAAACCCAATCCTCTTTGCCTTCAACTTCAAAACCACTTGGTTGCTGCATTAGAATGGTCTCATTCAGCTCTCCATGCAAAAAAGCTGTCTTAACATCCATTAGTTCCAATTCCATGTCATAGTGAGCTACCATGGAAAGAACTATGCGAATGGAAGAGTGTTTGACCACTCGAGAGAAGATTTCATTATAGTTCACTCCTTCTTTTTTAGTGAACCCCTTTGCAACAAGCTTGGCTTTGAATCTAGGAGCCTCAATTCCTGGAATTCCATCATTCCTCTTGAAGATCCATTTGCTTCCCACTATTTTTGTACCTTCAGGTTTGGGAATCAGTAGCCAAGTGTTATTCTTTTCAAGTGAACTTGGCTCTTCTGTCATGGCCAATATCCACTTATGACTGTCTTTGCCTTTTATGGCTTCTGCATAGCTTCTTAGTTCATCAGGATCGACATCTTTAGCAACCTGTAGAGCATAGCTGATCATGTCTGCATAACCATATCTTTATGGTGGTTTGATGTTCCTTCTAACTCTATCACTGGTGAGATTATAACCCTGAGGAACAGGTTGATCTCCTTCTGATAAGTCTTGTTCCTCAACTTGATCAGTTATTGCAGGTTGATCACTTTCAGACTGAGCATCTCTGTCTCTTCTTGGCTCCACCTCCAGCTCAAACCTCACCAAGTCCTTCTGATCAGAAACTTGATCAATTGGACTTCTTAGAGATTTGTATAGATCAGTTTCTTGAAAAGTAACATCTCTACTTATGATGCACTTATTCTCCTCTGGACACCATATTCTGAACCCCTTTACACCACTTGGATAACCAACAAAGTATCCCTTTTTTAGCTCTTGGAACCAGCTTTCCTTCATTTACATGATAGTAAGCTGCACACCCGAACACTCTTAAGATGCTATAGTTGACTGGCTTGCCTGTCCACATTTCTTGAGGAGTCTTCAAATTAATAGCAGTTGATGGACTCATGTTAATCAAGTAACAAGCTATATAAACACCTTCCCCCCAAAACCTGATTAGCATGCCAGCATTTGATAGCAGACATCTCATTCTTCCTAGCAAGGTTTTGTTCATCCTTTCTGCCAAACAATTTTGTTGAGGTGTCTTCCTAACGGTCTGTGCCTGTAGATGCCCTGCTCTTTGCAGAAATTTGAAAATTCCTCTCCACAGAACTCTGGGCCATTATCAGTTCTCAGGTTCTTGAATTTCCTCTCAGTTCTGGTTTCAATCATAACTTTCCATTCTTTGAAAACTTTGAATGCTTCATCTTTACTTTTTAAAAGATATAACCAGGCCTTTCTACTATAATCATCAAGAAAAGTAATAAAGTACTTATTACCTCCATGTGATGGGATTCTGGAAGGCCCCCACAAATCACTGTGAATGTAGTCTAGTATCCCCTTTGTGTAATGTTGTCCAGTTGAGAACTTGACCCTGTGCATTTTACCAAATACACAATGTTCACAGAATTCCAAATCTCTTGTCCTGTCTCCACCCAACACACGTTGTTTCCCAAGAACCTACAGCCCTTTGATGCTGACCTGACCCAATCTTTGATTCCACAAACTTGTCTTGTTTGTGCTTGGCGTTGCAGCAACTACACTTCCGGTTATGGCATGCCCTTTCAGAATGTAGATGCCATGATCCCTGTTTCCCTTCATGACCACAAGGGAGCCTTTGATCACTTTAAGAACACCATTCTCTGCCTTGTATGAACACCCAGATTCTTCCAACATTCCAAGAGAGATTAAGTTCCTTTTGAGACAGGAACATGGCTAACTCCAGATAGGAACTTTTCAGTTCCATCATCAAACCTCGGCTTGACTGATCCAATGCCAACAACCTTGAAGACTAAATCATTTCCCATGACAACCTTGCCTCCAGTAGTTTCTTTATAGCCTAGAAGCCATTCTTTACCTGATGTCATATGAAATGAACATCCTGAGTCAAGAACCCAGTCCTTCTCAGTAATGGTTGTAGTAGCCATCAACACATCTGCACTTTCATAACCATATGAGGCTATAGAGACCTTTCCAACTTCATCATCATTATCATCCTTCTTCTTGAATTTTCTGTCAGGGCACTCTTTCTTAAAATGTCCTTCTTTCTTGCTCAGAAAACACCTCTTCTTGGACTTGTCTTTATCCTTCTCCATGGATTTGTACTTGTTCTTTTGTTTTGAACCTTTCTTGTCAGCTTTCCCTTTCGAATAGTCCTTCACCACTGTTTTCTTCTTTGCCCTTAGTCCTCTTCTTCAGCTCTTTTGAGATTGGAGCTGATTGGACCTCTTCCAAGGACAGAGAATCCCTTCCATAAACCAATGTACCACATAGGTTTTCATATGAGCTGGGCAGGTAATTTATAAGCAGTATTGCTTGGTCTTCATCATCTACCTTCACATCAATGTTCTCAAGATCTATTATGATCTTGATGAACTCATCCATGTGATCTTTAACAGATCTCCCAGCTTGCATCTTGAAGGTGTAGAGCCTTTGTTTCGGGTAGAGCCTGAGACACCCCGTTGTGCCCCATTGTATTATTACATTAAAACCTTAATATTTACTTACTTAATCGCGCTCATACTGTTGAAAATACGTAAAAATTAAAACTTAATTAATAATTATATAACTTATGCAGATATAAACGACACCAAAACTATATTACATAAATACACACATGTTTATTTATTACATTACCAAAACACTGTTGAGGGTATCCTCTCGGTAGGATCCCTCACAGGCATAAACTTCACTACAGACATACTTAGCGGAATTATAAATACTCCTTAGACACACTGGCCATAACATCTATACTCTAATCGCCATGAATCACAGCTCGACCTCCGGCATCTGGTTCGTAAGCAGTTCCATATAACTCCTCAGCAATTGGTTCCTCCATCGGGTCTTCTCGTACGATCACATCAGAAATAAAATACAACACACAGAAAGATATAGGGAATAAGAAACAATTCTATCATCAAAAAGGGGAAAAGAGTAATAGTAAATTATACAGTAATTGTCACAGACACGCATCACTCAAAATCAACAATCATTCTCAATTCACTATATCATCCTCTACCCTCAGCCCATGCAACTAAAACTTTATACTGATGTGGCCATCTTCACTCCTGTCACATTAGTCAGTAGTCCAGAACGGTCCAGTACCAATAACTTTCGAACGCATCAAAGACTAAACAAGTATTAGTCTAAATTGGTCTAGTGCCAATAACATACGAACTCGTCAAGGAATATCATTCCATAACGGTCCAGTGCAAAGAACATACGAACTCGTCAAGGAGTATCAATCCAAACGGTCTAGTGCCAAGAACATACAAACTCGTCAAGGAATATCATAACGGTCCAGTGCCAAGAACATGCGAACTCGTCGAGAACTAAAGAGTATTACGGTAGTCTACCTCGGCATCCACATCCGTAGGGCACTCACCCGCAATATCCGATATCCCCAAAATAGGATATCCTGACCTCGTGTGTTCCACTCACACGGCTGTGAATAACAATACCTCGATAAATGAATCTCCCTAAATTACATCAATAACAACCTAGTGCCTCAACCTTCCATCAAAGTCTCAACACATTTTTCCTCATAGATAAAACCACTTAATTAGGCTAGGCACCTCTAAATCACCTTTATTCTCTCACCCAAGCAATTATCTCCCGAACAACACATATCCTTACTTAAAAATCAGCTAAGCACAATATTAACAACCAGGCAGATCATGCGTAACATAACATCGGAAAATATTCAAATATCCCCATATCATATAAAGCAATTTATCCCAACCAACTCATAATAATCAAACCAAATAAATAACAAAGTCAGACTCTGTCACGGCCTGGCCGTGATAGCCATCACGGCCGTGACAGACAACAAAGGCAAGAATTCTACAAATAGAACCTGTCACGGCCTGGCCATGACAACCATCACGTACGTGACAGACAGCAAACATCCTCACTATCATAATTATCAAAACACCGAAACAATACATCACATGCAGATGGAATACCTCAACCAGCGTATCACAGTAAATTTGATAACATAAAATCAAACATCCTCAAATACTTAAAATCAACTTAATGTCGATAAACCTACAATCCCCGAATCACCATTGGTTTTACAGAAAAGGTTTCCAATGGGATTTTGGTCTTGTCGATTCCTCGACTACTAGTAGGGTTTAGGTCGCCCTACACAATTATCATATAATCTACTACTTATTTATTCCGACGATAGGTTGATTCTTTTCCCCACCTGAGCTAGCACCGAAATCTCGAACTCGACGTTCCTCGCTATCACACCACAGCTTAATAGTTTCACCTTGAACCAAACAACATAACTATAATTAATCAAATAACAACCATCTATGACACTTTAGGGCTAGGTTCGGCCAAGACTTAGAAAATAGGTTTAGGGTTATCTTCTTAATGCCATCTTTTGGATCCTAGTTACTAGAGTCTTAACTAACATAGATTACTTATTACAAGATTAAAATTTGAAACAAAATCCTCTAACCTTTAGGGCTAGGGTTTCGGCCTATATTAGAAAAATAGACTAGGAAATTTAGTTGGATTCAAGATCTTGGATTTAGATCATATAAGTACTAGAGAGCTCAAATCAAGCATTAGATTTCAAAAATGAAAACAAAATCATCAAACCCTCCTTTGAGTGAGATTCTGCCACTTAAATAAAATAGGAAAGAAAAAATGTTTTTGATTACATGCTCTTGGATAATGAAAGTGGAAGACATCACAAGATCATAGAAATTAGTTTCACATTAAAAGGATTTTTCTACAATTTTCTAGAATTATTTGAAGTTCTAGATCTAGGAATGGAAATTTATAAAAACTTGATGATCATAGCTTGATCTTACAAAATAAATAAAGGAGAAGACTTATATGATTAATGAGAAGAGCTTTTACCTCTTGAAGATTGAAGAAATGAAGAAAATGATCAACCTTCACTATGTTGAAAACTGGACAGCTTGAGGGTGTGATGGTATTGTGAGTGTATCTCACAATATACTCATCCAAAAATTACGAACTTTGGCTTGATAGAAATATAAGAAGAAAATGAACAACTTTGGTGTTTAATGTTGCATTTGGTTCGGATCATAACAGGGGTGAAAAGGGACTTCTTTCTGATGTTTCGTGGGTTGCTGAGAATTCTGGGCAGTTTCGGTATTTTGATCCTATCTCCCAATCCACTTAACCGTTTTTGATGATCTTTAGCTTTTTCAAAATAAGAGGGAAATAGGAACAACTTTTATGTTGAGTGTTTTCCGAGTTTCAGAAAGGAATAGGGTCATATGTTTGGTGGGGATTCGGTGTTCTTAGGGTTTTGTAACTTAGTTGGTGAGGAAGATGAAGAGAATGAAGAAGATGAGTGAAATGGTGAGGCCACGGTTTGGAGGGTATTTATAGGGGTTGGTTGTGCCACTTTAGAAGGATCTATTAGGGATGATTTGGCTTGTTCAAAGGATTAAAGTGCAAATAATTCCTAGGGACCATTTTGCAAAGATGCCAAAAGTATAAGGACTATTTTGCAAATTGTCAATAAGTTGTAATGATGACCATGTGCCACATTAAATGTGGTCTTATCTTGACTATTCTTGGCTGATTTTGTCATGAGATATTTTAAGAAAACCCTAGAACACTTGAGAAGAGTTGAGAATGTTGAGAAGAATGTAGAAGAATGTAGAATGGTGTGGAATGTAGTAGAAAATTCTAGAATGCTCTTTGCTCATCCAAGACGAGGGAATCCTCTACTCCTCATGGGCTTGCACATGGGCCTAATATATTTGGGCTTGGATTCATTTTTGTGGGGCCCACCAAAAGATTTAAGCTTAAGCATGACATAGGAAACTTGTAGGGTTTCAAATACACTTTATGGAATCAATCCATGAACTAGGAAATTTTGGACTTCATAACCACGTCCATTAGAGATTGGGAAAAAGGATTCTAGCCCAATTCACTTGAAAAAAACTTAGAAACTAATTTAGGGACAAAAGGGTAATTAACAGAAAGGTCAGGGACTTAAGCGTAAAATTCCTAAATTTTCACTTTAACCCTATAGAACCTTCTAGACTTAGAAATATGATTCATCCCCATGAATCATCTCAAAATCATAAGATAAACTCTTGATCGGCTCTTAGAAACTCCAAAATCTCCTCCGTTGTTTACCCGATTACGTGTTTCGCCCAAAAAACATAATTTATTTTATTTTTTTCTGAAATAATTCTAAAAGTACAAAATTGTAGGAAATAAAATACTAAACTTAAGTCTTTCGTTCAAGAATTAAAATTAGGTCTTTTGACCAGTATTATTATACCATCAATGGAATTCGCGGGTCGGGTTTCGCCTGACTTTCCAACCTAAATTTTAATCGTAGCTTCCTACATTCAAGTAGGATTGAGTAGTAAACTCCGTTTATTGAAAATAATTTCCTAAAACTAAAATAAATTTATAAACATATAATCGTTCGCATTTCGATTATTTTGAAACAGTAAAAATCGGGGTGTTACATTACTACCCCTCTTAGAAAAAAATTCCGTCCTCGGAATTTCTTAACTCAACACTAGACAACATCTTGTAATCTTATCTTAATCTAAAGCTCCAACAATATATTTCTCATCGCTGTTTTCCCCCTAGGTAACAGCGGTAACTTCATAACAGAATTCATGCTTATATCATTCCATTTATCCTCGAACTTATCCATCACGATATTCTATTCATTGTCCTTAACTTTTCCAACTTGATTTAACATCCTTAAAGGACATAATTAAAACTTAATCCTTCTAACATATCCTATTATTCCAATTTATATCAAAATCATACATACCGTGTATGAGATCTGCAGCGTAAGGGGGTTCAACTCCTCTTATGGTAAACACTCTCCCAGCAGCTTGAGGTCTAATCATTTGCTGACCAGTTTCGGAAACTCCTCCCTGGGTTCCACCTCTATAACCTCCAGCTTCCCTATTCCCAGCTACCGGCTGCAGCATACCTTTCTGACTAAAATCATGAGCATAATAACCCGGTTTCCCACAGTTGAAACAACCAGATCCCTCATTACAATTCCTAACATGGTGCGGTCCTCCGCATCTGAAACAAACTAAGCCTTGTTGTGGATGGCTTGTTCCGACCACTTGTGTGGTAGCTACTGGTGTTGGTGCCACTGTCTGCAATTGTCTAGCATATGGTCCTTGTCTCTCTTGAGAACCCCTATCTTCTCTCCGTTGGAGACCTGATCGAATAGGACCTCCACTCCTCTGCTACCTCTGCTCAGCAGCTTGCCTCAGATCTATGCTTTCTATGGCACTGCATCTCTCCACTAGCTCCGGAAAACTCTGGATATCGAGAGTTACTATAGCCCTCTGTAGTTCATGTCGGAGTCCTTCCTCAAACCTTCTACATTGCCAATCTTCATCTGGGAATCTCTGATAAAATTCAGAATACTTAATCAGAGCCTCAAATCATGATGCATAATCACCAACCGTCATGTTGCCTTGTTTGAGACTCATGAATTCCCTTTCTTTCTCACGTCGAACTGGACGCGGAAAATACTTCTCAAAGAAGCAGTCACTAAACAGTTGCGATTTGATAACTCTGCCTTCGGCATCCAGCAATCTTCGCTTGCCTCTCCACCAAGATTCTGCTCCTCCAGTTAGCATGAAGGCAGCATACGTCACTTTCCTATCCTCTTTGCAGCGCATGGTATCCAATATCTTCTCGATCTCTTGTATCCACCATTCTACCTTCTCTGGATCATAATCTCCTCGGAATTGGGGTGGCTTCCCTTTCAGGAAAGTAGCCATTCCGGCATCTTCAGCTGCTTGTTGATGTCACCGGCAAGTGTACCGGGTCGTCGCAAGTAATAAAATCAACACGGTAAGTAATTACCGAGGTCGAACTCAGGGATTGGGCTACCAATTCGACTAATCTGTGGGAAATTAGATACGTTGGTCAAGTGACAGAAAGTGGTTGAGAGAGAGAGATTATTATCGCAATTCAATAACAAATCAAATAAAGCTAAGGTTTTAAAATCAGAAATTAAAATATCCAAGGTCTCAAATCCACCTACCCAGTCATGTATAGTACCCAAGTGATGATGAATTCCTCCCTAAGTTCAATTACAATGTCAACCGGGACCCCCAATTTCTCCTATATCCACTGTCGTGCTCAATAGGACGTATTCGACGATTGGATTAATTACTTACCAGGTCTCTTAATCCTAATCTCGAATTATATTAATTCTTGTTCCCTATAAGGTTGCACTAATCTCCTAAATCCACTGTCGTGCTCATTATTCAATTAGTGATTCCAATCCAAGTTCTAAAACGCGAATCGCCGATCAACCTCAACACGTTTAACTAGTCAATCACGCAACACATATGATCAACACAATCAAATCAGAATTGGAAAACATAAATTGAGACAAGGGAGAAAGACATACATCACATCGAATCTACACCGCCATGGGTGGCTTCATTGTTCCCTCGAGGGGGGGGGATTAGTTCCTCATGCTCATAGACAAACAATCGGACATAATCACCATCGTAAAATAAAATAAAAAGAAAAAGAGGAGACGCAGCTCCAAAGAGAAAAGAAATCTTCCTAAATGCTACTCTACAGTGGAAAACTACTAGGATTCGGATCTGCCCAGAAGCTCCCAGCGAGCCCCCCAAAACTCCCTTCTTCTGATCTGAAACAGCCTATAAATAGGGATTCCGGTTCTCGGTCGCTCGCGGGGCGAACAAGATTTCGCGAGGCGAATCATTAGTTTTGGCGCGCTTTCAATTTGGATTTTCGTGAGGCGAGAGTGTGTTCGCGGGGCGAGTCTTCAAACCTTAATCTGTCACAGCCGTGACCTTCATCACGGCTAGGATGCGATGGTCTCTATCTTCCAGGGTCTTCAGGCTCTCGCGAGGCGAGAAGACTCTCGCGTGGCGAATTTCAGTTTTGGCTCCATCCTGAGTTTGAATGATCGCGAGGCGAACTGTGATTGGCGAGGCGAGACAGAATGTATGACTGTTGCTGTTTTGCTGATCTTCAGGTTCGCGAGGCGAGCATCCACTCGCGGGGCGAGTATCTTCAGAATGGAAATTTCCACTGTTTCTTGACTTTCCTTGACTCTCGGAACTTCACTTCTAACCTGAAACAATAAAAAGACACAAAAACCTTAATTCTATTCAAAATAGACTAAAAACTACTAAAAATGCCTAGAACGAGTCAAAGTCTACTTAGGAACAAAACAAGGCCAAATTTGGGCGAAAACGAGATTGAACTCGAATAATTTGCACAAAAACCACAGTCCATCTAGTTATAAAACTAGATAAGCCAAAGGCTTATCAAAACACCCCAAACTTAAACCTTGCTTGTCCCCAAGCAAGCTAAAACTCAAAAACGACTCAAGACTTGGTAAGCTTAAGGGAATCAATCGATTTCGCACAAATTTCATGCACTCAAAACAGTTTTTCTCCAATGATTTCCCCCCTACATTAACGTAATCCCCATATTCATTTACTTTAAACAATTGAGAACTTCATCATTCATGCAATCATTAATCTAAGTTGAGGATCAGGGTCACACACAAAAGGAAGATCACCAATTTCAACCAATTGCCTTCCTCACAAGGGTATGTAAAATTTCACTCATTCGCTCAATTTCGTCTAGGCTATCAACTTTTCCCTCAATTTCACATATCAAGAGCACTTCCCATGAATTTGATTTTCAGCTCAAAAATAGTTCCCACGAAAACATGCATGCAACATCAGAAGGTCTTTTAAAGGTTGTAATGGGGCCTGGCTAAGGGTAGGATATTCAAGGATGCTAGGCTTAAGTCCCTAGGAACTAAGAGAGCATGAGCATTTGACACATATTCCTCTCAAATTCCTTTTTCCATTTTTCATTTTGCCTCGGGTGACTACCGCCCCTTCCTTGCTAATCTTTTGTTTTGCCCCATTTCCTTTTGGCAAATTTTTTTTTTTATTGCCTTGGGTTCCAACCTTTATTTTTCTTTTTCTCAACCCAAAATGACATATCACCTTGTAGCCACCCCAAACTTAGTTTCTCACAACCCTTCTCTTGCTAAGTGTCCATGCTCTCCTAATCCTAATATTGGGTTAACATGGTTTTTCTGATTTTGGCTTATAATATAGGGTCATTAAGAAACAATAGGCTAATTTGGCTCAATGTGGCTAACTAGGAAACATGCATTAGGGATGGTTCTTTTTAGGCCAAGTAGCTATTTCAAAGAAAATTGCCTAAATCATTTGATGCAACACATAAACATGCAAACCATGAAGAGATTCAAGCAAATCCGGGAAAGTGAAACTTAACAGTGATTCACACAATCAAAAACAAAGTTGGAGGCTCAAATCCTCACCTGGACATTTTGCAATTTGTTTGACTGAGATACAATTCCTAGTGTGTGCACCCCATCACCCCAAACTTATCATAAATCAAGTAATCACAATAAAATTCTCAAAGTTCAATTTTCAATTTTTCACATGAGGATCAATTTTCTATTTTCAGAACCTAGGGGGAAATCATCAATGGTCAAAATAATTCATGAAATCAATCTATGCTCAATTTAATTAAAATCCAACAAGCTTGCCGACACACATTCATACACAAACTCTTGATCTTCTCAAATTATTCACGAGTGACAAACAAAAACAAAACAAAAACAAAAACAAGAGTGAGGAAAGGAGAGGGTGCTCCCTGATCAAGTTTCTATGGTTGCATCCTCGTCCAATTGGTCTCACGGGCTCCCTTCTGTTGCATAGCATCCTGGAAGAACTCCTGCAAATTAAAACCTTAATTGCAGATTCGCGAGGCGAGAGACAACTCTCGAGGCGAATCTGGAAAATTGTTATTCACACTTTCCAGAATAGCGAGGCGAGTAGTATCTAGCGAGGCGAATCTGGAATTCCAACATATGATGAAGCCCAGAATCGCAAGGCGAAAGTATACCTCGCGACGCGAGACAGAAAAGTGAGCAAGCCTCTGAGATTCAGGGCTTCTGTCTCGCGCGGCCACTGTGGATTCGCGTGGCGAATCAAGCTTTTTTTTTTTAATATATAAAAATGACAGAAACTAAAAATAAAGGATACCTATCTTGGGTTGCCTCCCATGTAGCGCTTGTTTAACGTCCCGAGCTTGACTTATTAAGAAGCATCCACCTGGATCCCATAGCCTGTGGTACAAGGGCCAAGAGATGCTCATCATATGAGATCTTCCACCCGGATCCCATGGTTCGTGAAGTGGCCCTTGCAGAAGCAATACGCCTCTATCCATAATTCCACTTGGCCCGTGTGTGAAAACTCCATTGACTTCTGTAATTATGAACTCACTTCCTCTCGGGTCCAATGGTGTTTTCACGAGGAAGTGTGCCAGACAAGTGGGAGGGTCTAACTTACCAATGTCCACACATGCATGTAAGCCAACATAGTTATCCAATGCAGTAATTTCAGGTTGCTTGGCAAGCATGGTGAAATCCTCTACCACTTTTTCTGCATTTTGATCTCTACCCCCTTGCTCCGGTGCCTTGTCCCTTGCCAATTCCTCTTCCTTAGGTTGCTCTTCCTCCACATGTGGTAGTTCTTCCTCAACTTCCTGAGAACTAGTTGCATCCCAGTTAGATCTCAACGCCCTACCGCTTCTAGTTGTTATGGCTTCGCATTGGTTCTTAGGGTGGTTCTTGGTATCACCTGGGAAAGTTCCTGGGAGATGCTCTTCTAGTCGCTTTGCAAGCTGACCCAACTTCTCTACTGCCGCATTCGCCTTCTCAAATGATGTGGCCATCTTATCAATTGCCGCATTTGTTCTCTCAAGAGCCAACTCCCAAGGTTGTTGTTGTTGGGCCATCTTATCAATTGCCGCAATTGTCCTCTCACATGCTGCATTCATCTTCTCAATAGCCAACTCCCAAGGTTGTGGTTGCCAATTCTGTTAAGGTTGTGGTTGCCAGGCTAGACCACCGCCATCATCACTCCAAGCGAAACCCGGATGGTCTCCCCTCATATCACCCCAATACTGATTCTGACTCTGATAGTTGTTATGGGGCACGCTGTCATAGAAATTATGGCATGAGTCCACATATTCTTGAGAGAAGTAGAATGGACAGCTCCAAGTGTCATGGTCTCCATTACAATATTCGCAACTCGGAAGCATTCCCTTGTGTACCTCGCATACAAAACAAGGCAATACCAAGTGGAATCAAAGAAGTAGAGAGATAATAGTTAATAAAAATAAAAATAAAAATAAAAATAAAAATAAAAGTAACTTAACCAAATAATCAAACTTCCCTAAAAATTAGGAAAATTGGTTGTGCCAATCCCTGGCAACGGCGCCAAAAACTTGTTGATGTCACCGGCAAGTGTACCGGGTCGTCGCAAGTAATAAAATAAACACGGTAAGTAATTACCGAGGTCGAACTCAGGGATTGGGCTACCAATTCGACTAATCCGTGGGAAATTAGATACGTTGGTCAAGTGACAGAAAGTGGTTGAGAGAGAGAGATTATTATCGCAATTCAATAACAAATCAAATAAAGCTAAGGATTTAAAATCAGAAATTAAAATATCCAAGGTCTCAAATCCACCTACCCAATCATGTATAGTACCCAAGTGATGATGAATTCCTCCCTAAGTTCATTTACAATGTCAACCGGGACCCCCAATTTCTCCTATATCCACTATCGTGCTCAATAGGACGTATTCGACGATTGAATTAATTACTTACCAGGTCTCATAATCCTAATCTCGAATTCTATTAATTCTTGTTCCCTATAAGGTTGCACTAATCTCCTAAATCCACTGTCGTGCTCATTATTCAATTAGTGATTCCAATCCAAGTTCTAAAACGTGAATCGCCGATCAGCCTCAACACGTTTAACTAGTCAATCACGCAACACATATGATCAACACAATCAAATCAGAATTGGAAAACATAAACTGAGACAAGGGAGAAAGACATACATCACATCGAATCTACACCGCCATGGGTGGCTTCATTGTTCCCTCAGACGAGGGGATTAGTTCCTCATGCTCATAGACAAACAATCGGACATAATCACCATCGTAAAATAAAATAAAAAGAAAATGAGGAGACGCAGCTCCAAAGAGAAAAGAAATCTTCCTAAACGCTACTCTACAGTGGAAAAACTACTAGGATTCGGATCTGCCCATAAGCTCCCAGCGAGCCCCCAAAAACTCCCTTCTTCTGATCTGAAACAGCCTATAAATAGGGATTCCGGTTCTCGGCCGCTCGCGGGGCGAACAAGATTTCGCGAGGCGAATCATTAGTTTTGGCGCGCTTTCAATTTGGATTTTCGCGAGGTGAGAGTGTGTTCGCGGGGCGAGTCTTCAAACCTTAATCTGTCACAGCCGTGACCTTCATCACGGCTAGGACGTGATGGTCTCTGTCTTCCAGGGTCTTCAGGCTCTCGCGAGGCGAGAAGACTCTCGCGTGGCGAATTTCAGTTTTGGCTCCATCCTGAGTTTGAATGATCGCGAGGCGAACTGTGATTGGCGAGGCGAGACAGAATGTATGACTGTTGCTGTTTTGCTGATCTTCAGGTTCGCGAGGCGAGCATCCACTCGCGGGGCGAGTACCTTCAGAATGGAAATTTCCACTGTTTCTTGACTTTCCTTGACTCTCGGAGCTTCACTTCTAACCTGAAACAATAAAAAGACACAAAAAGCGTAATTCTATTCAAAACAGACTAAAAACTACTAAAATTGCCTAGAACGAGTCAAAGTCTACTTAGGAACAAAACAAGGCCAAATTTGGGCGAAAACGAGATTGAACTCGAATAATTTGCACAAAAACCACAGTCCATCTAGTTATAAAACTAGATAAGCCAAAGGCTTATCACTGCTGCAGCTCTCCGTTTGGTTCTGTTGTTCCTGCTTTTCTTTGTTCATCTGTAGCATCTCAGCATTCTGCTGTTTTTGTAATAACAGGGCAGTAACTATGTTTTTCATGGTATCTTGAGTCTCAGATGACTTTCCTCCACTTCCGGTATGATCATTTTCCACATTGTTAGCTTCAACAATTCCTTCAGGAGTTCTGTCATTACTGACGATCGGACGTCCTCTTCCATAAGCCATAATTCTGTAAAAGAAATCATTTGCTCTTATCAGTATGACATATAATACCACATAGACCAGTATATAAATACCATATGCCACACTAAGGTTAATTAACGCATCGGATTCGGACACACTACCCATCTTCTAAGCATAGTTGAAATCCGATGTGGATTCAACTAGACACGGCCAGTAACAACATCCTAAACCTCACAGTCCGATTATAATCGAACTGCTCTGATACCACCAAATGAGACACACCGTTGTGCCCCATTGTATTATTACAATAAAACCATAATATTTACTTACTTAATCGCGCGCTTACTGTTGAAAATACGTAAAAATTAAAACTTAATTAATAATTATATAACTTATGCAGATATAAACCACACCAAAACTATATTACATAAATACACACATGTTTATTTATTACATTACCAAAACACTATTGAGGGTATCCTCTCGGTAGGATCCCTCACAGGCATAAACTTCACTACAGACATACTTAGCGGAATTATAAATACTCCTTAGACACATTGGCCATAACATCTATACTCTAATAGCCATGAATCACAGCTCGACCTCCGGCATCTGGTTTGTAAGCAGTTCCATCTAACTCCTCAACAATTGGTTCCTCCATCGGGTCTTCTTGTACGATCACATCAGAAATAAAATACAACACAAAGAAAGATATAGGGAATAAGAAACAGTTCTATCATCAAAAAGCGGAAAAGATTAATAGTAAATTATACATTAATTGTCACAGACACGCATCACTCAAAATCAACAATCATCCTCAATTCTCTATATCATCCTCTACCCTCAGCCCTTGCAACTAAAACTTTATACTGATGTGGCCATCTTCACTCCTGTCACATTAGTCAGTAGTCCAGAACGGTCCAGTACCAATAACTTTCGAACGCATCAAAGACTAAACAAGTATTAGTCTAAAATGGTCCAGTGCCAATAACATACGAACTCGTCAAGGAATATCATTCCATAACGGTCCAGTGCCAAGAACATACGAAGTCGTCAAGGAGTATCAATCCAGACGGTCCAGTGCCAAGAACATACAAACTCGTCAAGGAATATCATTCCATAACGGTCCAGTGCCAAGAACATGCGAACTCGTCAAGAACTAAAGAGTATTATGGTAGTCTACCTCGGCATCCACATCCGTAGGGCACTCACCCGCAATATCCGATATCCCCAAAATAGGATATCCTGACCTCGTGTGTTCCACTCACACGACTGTGAATAACAATACCTCGATAAATGAATCTCCCTAAATTACATCAATAACAACCTAGTGCCTCAACCTTCCATCAAAGTCTCAACACATTTTTCCTCATAGATAAAACTTTAATTAGGCTAAGCACCTCTAAATCACCTTTATTCTCTCACCCAAACAATTATCTCCCGAACAACACATATCGTTACTTAAAAATCAGCTAAGCACAATATTAACAACCAGGCAGATCATGCGTAACATAACATCGGAAAATATTCAAATATCTCCATATCATATAAAGCAATTTATCACAACCAACTCATAATAATCAAACCAAATAAATAACAAAGTCAGACTCTGTCACGGCCTGGCCGTGATAGCCATCACGGACGTGACAGACAACAAAGGCAAGAATTCTACAAACAGAACCTGTCACGGCCTAGCCATGACAACCAACACGGCCGTGACAGACAGCAAACATCCTCACTATCATAATTATCAAAACACCGAAACAATACATCACATGCAGATGGAATACCTCAACTAGCGTATCACAGTAAATTTGATAACATAAAATCAAACATCCTCAAATACTTAAAATCAACTTAATGTCGATAAACCTACAATCCCCGAATCACCATTGGTTTTACAGAAAAGGTTTCCAATGGGATTTTGGTCTTGTCGATTCCTCGACTACTAGTAGGGTTTAGGTCGCCCTACACAATTATCATATAATCTACTACTTATCGATTCCTACGATAGGTTGATTCTTTTCCCCACCTGAGCTAGCACCGAAATCTCGAACTCGACGTTCCTCGCTATCACACCACAGCTTAATAGTTTCACCTTGAACCAAACAACATAACTATAATTAATCAAATAACAACCATCTATGACACTTTAGGGCTAGGTTCGGCCAAGACTTAGAAAATAGGTTTAGGGTTATCTTCTTAATGCCATCTTTTGGATCCTAGTTACTAGAGTCTTAACTAACATAGATTACTTATTACAAGACTAAAATTTGAAACAAAATCCTCTAACCTTTAGGGTTAGGGTTTCGGCCTATATTAGAAAAATAGACTAGGAAATTTAGTTGGATTCAAGCTCTTGGATTTAGATCATATAAGTACTAGAGAACTCAAATCAAGCATTAGATTTCAAAAATGATAACAAAATCATCAAACCCTCCTTTGAGTGAGATTCTGCCACTTAAAGAAAATAGGGAAGGAAAAATGTTTTTGATTACATGCTCTTGGATAATGAAAGTGGAAGACATCACAAGATCATAGAAATTGGTTTCACATTAAAAGGATTTTTCTACAATTTTCTAGAATTATTTGAAGTTCTAGATCTAGGAATGGAAATTTATAAAAACTTGATGATCATAGCTTGATATTACAAAATAAATAAAGGAGAAGACTTATATGATTAATGAGAAGAGCTTTTACCTCTTGAATATTGAGGAAATGAAGAAAATGATCAACCTTCACTATGTTGAAAATTGGACAGCTTGAGGGTATGATGGTATTGTGAGTGTATCTCACAATATAATCATCCAAAAATTACGAACTTTGGCTTGATAGAAATATAAGAAGAAAAGGAACAACTTTTGTGTTTAAGGTTGCATTTGGTTCGGATCATAACATGGGTGAAAAGGGACTTCTTTCTTCTGTTTCGTGGGTTGCTGAGAATTCTGGGCAGTTTCGGTATTTTGAGTCTATCTCCCAATCCACTTATCCGTTTTTGATGATATTTAGCTTTTTGGAAATAAGAGGGAAAGAGGAACAACTTTTATGTTGAGTCTTTTCCGAGTTTCAGAAAGGAAGAGGGTCATATGTTTGGTGGGGATTCGGTGTTCTTAGGGTTTTGTAAGTTAGTTGGTGAGGAAGATGAAGAGGATGAAGAAGATGAGTGAAATGGTGAAGCCACGGTTTGGAGGGTATTTATAGGGGTTGGTTGTGCCACTTTAGAAGGATCTAGTAGGGATGAGTTGGCTTGTTCAAAGGATTAAAGTGCAAATAATTCCTAGGGACCATTTTGCAAAGATGCCAAAAGTATAAGGACTATTTTCCAAATTGCCAATAAGTTGTAATGATGACCATGTGCCACATTAAATGTGGTCTTATCTTAACTATTCTTGGCTGATTTTGTCATGAGATATTTTTAGAAAACCCTAGAACACTTGAGAAGAGTTGAGAATGTTGTAGAAGAATGTAGAAGAATGTAGAATGGTGTGGAATGTAGTAGAAAATTCTAGAATGCTCTTTGATCATCCAAGATGAGGGCAGTCTCTACTCCTCATGGGATTGCGCATGGGCCTAATATATTTGGGCTTGGATTCATTTTTGTGGGGCCCACCAAAAGATTTAAGCTTAAGCATGACATAGGAAACTTGTAGGGTTTCAAATACACTTTATGGAATCAATCCATGAACTAGGAAATTTTGGGCTTCATAACCACGTCCATTAGAGATTGGGAACAAGGATTCTAGCCCAATTCACTTGAAAAAAACTTAGAAACTAATTTAGGAACAAAAGGGTAATTAACAGAAAGTTCAGGGACTTAAGCGTAAAATTCCTAAATTTTCACTTTAACCCTGTAGAACCTTCTAGACTTAGAAATATGATTCATCCCCATGAATCATCTCAAAATCCTAAGATAAACTCTTTATCGGCTCTTAGAAACTCCAAAATCCCCTCCGTCGTTTACCCGATTACGTGTTTCGCCCGAAAAACATAATTTATGTTTTTTTTTTTAAATAATTATTAAAATACAAAATTGTAGGAAATAAAATACTAAACTTAAGTCTTTCGTTTACGAATTAAAATTAGGTCTTTTGACCAGTATTATTATATCGTCAATGGAATTCGCGGGCCGGGTTTCGCCTGACTTTCCAACCTAAATTTTAATCGTAGCTTCCTACATTCAAGTAGGATTGAGTAGTAAACTCCGTTTATTTAAAATAATTTTCTAAAACTAAAATAAATTTATAAACATATAATCGTTCGCATTTCGATTATTTTGAAACAGTAAAAATCGGGGTGTTACATTACTACCCCTCTTAGAAAAAAATTCCATCCTCGGAATTTCTTAACTCAACACTAGACAACATCTTGTAATCTTATCTTAATCTAAAGCTCCAACAATATATTTCTCATCGCTGTTTTCCCCTAGGTAACAGCGGTAACTTCATAACAGAATTCATGCTTATATCATTCCATTTATCCTCGAACTTATCCATCACGATATTCTATTCATTGTCCTTAACTTTTCCAACTTGATTTAACATCCTTAAAGGACATAATTAAAACTTAATCATTCGAGCATATCCTATTATTCCAATTTATATCAAAATCATACATACCGTGTATGAGATCTGCAGCGTAAAGGGGTTCAACTCCTCTTATGGTACACACTCTCCCAGCAGCTTGAGGTCTAACCATTTGCTGACCAGTTTCGGAAACTCCTCCCTGGGTTCCTCCTCTATAACCTCCAGCTTCCCTATTCCCAGCTACCGGCTGCAGCATACCTTTCTGTCTAAAATCACGAGCATAATAACCCGGTTTCCCACAGTTGAAACAACAAGATCCCTCTTTACAATTCCTAACATGGTGCGGTCCTCCGCATCTGAAACAAACTAAGCCTTGTTGTTGCTGGCTTGTTCCGACCTCTTGTGTGGTAGCAACTGGTGTTGGTGCCCCTGTCTGCAATTGTCTGGCATATGGTCCTTGTCTCTCTTGAGAACCCCTATCTTCTCTCCGTTGGAGACCTGATCGAATAGGACCTCCACTCCTCTACTGCCTCTACTCAGCAGCTTGCCTCAGATCTATGTTTTCTATGGCACTGCATCTCTCCACTAGCTACGTAAAACTCTGGATATCGAGAGTTACTATAGCCCTCTGTAGTTCATGTCGGAGTCCTTCCTCAAACCTTCTACATTGCCAATCTTCATCTGGGAATCTCTGATAAAATTCAGAATACTTAATCAGAGCCTCAAATCGTGATGCATAATCACCAACCGTCATGTTGCCTTGTTTGAGACTCATGAATTCCCTTTCTTTCTCACGTCGAACAAGACGCGGAAAATACTTCTCAAAGAAGCAGTCACTAAATAGCTGCCAGTTGATAACTCTGCCTTCGGCATCCAGCAATCTTCGCTTGCCTCTCCACCAAGACTCTGCTCCTCCAGTTAGCATGAAGGCAGCATACGTCACTTTCCTATCCTCTCTGCAGCGCATGGTATCGAATATCTTCTCGATCTCTTGTATCCACCATTCTGCCTTCTCTGGATCATAATCTCCTAGGAATTGGGGTGGCTTCCCTTTCAGGAAAGTAGCCATTCCGGCATCTTCAGCTGCTGCAGCTCTCCTTTGGTTCTGTTGTTCCTGCTGTTCTTTGTTCATCTGTAGCATCTCAGCATTCTGTTGTGTTTGTAATAACAGGGCAGTAACTATGTTTTTCATGATATCTTAAGTCTCAGATGACTCTCCTCCACTTCCGGTATGATCATTTTCCACATTGTTAGCTTCAACAATTCCTTCAGGAGTTCTGTCCTTACTGACGATCGGACGTCCTCTTCCACGAGCCATGATTCTGTAAAAGAAATCATTTGCTCTTATCAGTATGACATATAATACCACATAGACCAGTATATAAATACCATATGCCACACTAAGGTTAATTAACGCATCGGATTCGGACACACTACCCATCTTCTAAGCATAGTTGAAATCCGATGTGGATTCAACTAGACACGGCCAGTAACAACATCCTAAACCTCACAGTCCGATTATAATCGAACTGCTCTGATAGCACCAAATGAGACACCCCGTTGTGCCCCATTGTATTATTACATTAAAACCATAATATTTACTTACTTAATCGCGCGCTTACTGTTGAAAATACGTAAAAATTAAAACTTAATTAATAATTATATAACTTATGCAGATATAAACCACACCAAAACTATATTACATAAATACACACATGTTTATTTATTACATTACCAAAACACTGTTGAGGGTATCCTCTCGGTAGGATCCTTCACAGGCATAAACTTCACTACAGACATACTTAGCGGAATTATAAATACTCCTTAGACACATTGGCCATAACATCTATACTCTAATCTCCATGAATCACAGCTCGACCTCCGGCATCTGGTTCGTAAGCAGTTCCATCTAACTCCTCAGCAATTGGTTCCTCCATCGGGTCTTCTCGTACGATCACATCAGAAATAAAATACAACACACAGAAAGATATAGGGAATAAGAAACAGTTCTATCATCAAAAAGCGTTAAAGAGTAATAGTAAATTATATAGTAATTGTCACAGACACGCATCACTCAAAATCAACAATCATCCTCAATTCACTATATCATCCTCTACCCTCAGCACATGCAACTAAAACTTTATACTGATGTGGCCATCTTCACTCCTGTCACATTAGTCAGTAGTCCAGAACGGTCCAGTACCAATAACTTTCGAACGCATCAAAGACTAAACAAGTATTAGTCTAAAATGGTCCAGTGCCAATAACATATGAACTCGTCAAGGAATATCATTCCATAACGGTCCAGTGCCAAGAACATACGAACTCGTCCAGGAGTATCAATCCAGATGGTCCAGTGCCAAGAACATACGAACTCGTCAAGGAATATCATTCCATAACGGTCCAGTGGCAAGAGCATGCGAACTCGTCAAGAACTAAAGAGTATTACGGTAGTCTACCTTGGCATCCACATCCGTAGGGCACTCACCCGCAATATCCGATATCCCCAAAATAGGATATCCTGACCTCGTGTGTTCCACTCACACGGCTGTGAATAACAATACCTCGATAAATGAATCTCCCTAAATTACATCAATAACAACCTAGTGCCTCAACCTTCCATCATAGTCTCAACACCTTTTTCCTCATAGATAAAACCACTTAATTAGGCTAGGCACCTCTAAATCACCTTTATTCTCTCACCCAAACAATTATCTCCCGAACAACACATATCGTTACTTAAAAATCAGCTAAGCACAATATTAACAACCAGGCAGATCATGCGTAACTTAACATCGGAAAATATTCAAATATCTCCATATCATATAAAGCAATTTATCACAACCAACTCATAATAATCAAACCAAATAAATAACAAAGTCAGACTCTGTCACGGCCTGGTCGTGATAGCCATCACGGACGTGACAGACAACGAAGGCAAGAATTCTACAAACAGAACCTGTAACGGCCTGGCCATGACAACCATCACGGCCGTGACAGACAGCAAACATCCTCACTATCGTAATTATCAAAACACCGAAACAATACGTCACATGCAGATGGAATACCTTAACCAGTGTATCACAGTAAATTTGATAACATAAAATCAAACATCCTCAAATACTTAAAATCAACTTAATGTCGATAAACCTACAATCCCCGAATCACCATTGGTTTTACAGAAAAGGTTTCCAATGGGATTTTGGTCTTGTCGATTCCTTGACTACTAGTGGGGTTTAGGTTGCCCTACACAATTATCATATAATCTACTACTTATCGATTCCGACGATAGGTTGATTCTTTTCCCCACCTGAGCTAGCACCGAAATCTCGAACTCGACGTTCCTCGCTATCACACCACAGCTTAATAGTTTCACCTTGAACCAAACAACATAACTATAATTAATCAAATAACAACCATCTATGACACTTTAGGGCTAGGTTCGGCCAAGACTTAGAAAATAGGTTTAGGGTTATCTTCTTAATGCCATCTTTTGGATCCTAGTTACTAGAGTCTTAACTAACATAGATTACTTATTACAAGACTAAAATTTGAAACAAAATCCTCTAACCTTTAGGGTTAGGGTTTCGGCCTATATTAGAAAAATAGACTAGGAAATTTAGTTGGATTCAAGCTCTTGGATTTAGATCATATAAGTACTAGAGAGCTCAAATTAAGCATTAGATTTCAAAAATGAAAACAAAATCATCAAACCCTCCTTTGAGTGAGATTCTGCCACTTAAAGAAAATAGGGAAGGAAAAATGTTTTTGATTACATGCTCTTGGATAATGAAAGTGGAAGACATCACAAGATCATAGAAATTGGTTTCACATTAAAAGGATTTTTCTACAATTTTCTAGAATTATTTGAAGTTCTAGATCTAGGAATGGAAATTTATAAAAACTTGATGATCAAAGCTTGATCTTACAAAATAAATAAATGAAAAGACTTAGATGATTAATGAGAAGAGATTTTTCCTCTTGAAGATTGAAGAAATGAAGAAAATGATCAACCTTCACTATGTTGAAAACTGGACAGCTTGAGGGTGTGATGGTATTGTGAGTGTATCTCACAATATACTCATCCAAAAATTACGAAATTTGGCTTGATAGAAATATAATAAGAAAAGGAACAACTTTGGTGTTTAAGGTTGCATTTGGTTAGGATCATAACAGGGGTGAAAAGGGACTTCTTTCTGCTTTTTCGTGGGTTGCTGAGAATTCTGGGCAGTTTCGGTATTTTGATCCTATCTCCCAATCCACTTATCCGTTTTTGATTATCTTTATCTTGTTGGAAATAAGAGGGAAAGAGGAACAACTTTTATGTTGAGTGTTTTCGAGTTTCAGAAAGGAAGAGGGTCATATGTTTGGTGGGGATTCGGTGTTCTTAGGGTTTTGTAACTTAGTTGGTGAGGAAGATGAAGAGAATGAAGAAGATGAGTGAAATGGTGAGGTCACGGTTTGGAGGGTATTTATAGGGGTTGGTTGTGACACTTTATAAGGATCTAGTAGGGATGAGTTGGCTTGTTCAAAGGATTAAAGTGTTAATAATTCCTAGGGACCATTTTGCAAAGATGCCAAAAGTATAAGGACTATTTTGTAAATTGTCAATAAGTTGTAATGATGACCATGTGACACATTAAATGTGGTCTTATCTTGACTATTCTTGGCTGATTTTGTCATGAGATATTTTAAGAAAACCCTAGAACACTTGAGAAGAGTTGAGAATGTTGTAGAATAATATAGAATGGTGTGGAATGTAGTAGAAAATTCTAGAATGCTCTTTGCTCATCCAAGATGAGGTCAGCCTCTACTCCTCATGGGCTTTCGCATGGGCCTAATATATTTGGGCTTGGATTCATTTTTGTGGGGCCCACCAAAAGATTTAAGCTTAAGCATGACATAGGAAACTTGTAGGGTTTCAAATACACTTTATGGAATCAATCCATGAACTAGGAAATTTTGGGCTTCATAACCACGTCTATTAGAGATTGGTAACAAGGATTCTAGCCCAATTCACTTGAAAAAAACTTAGAAACTAATTTAGGGACAAAAGGGTAATTAACAGAAAGTTCAGGGACTTAAGCGTAAAATTCCTAAATTTTCACTTTAACCCTGTAGAACCTTCTAGACTTAGAAATATGATTCATCCCCATGAATCATCTCAAAATCCTAAGATAAACTCTTTATCGGCTCTTAGAAACTCCAAAATCCCCTCCGTCGTTTACCCGATTACGTGTTTCACCCGAAAAACATAATTTATTTTATTTTTTATGAAATAATTCTAAAAATACAAAATTGTAGGAAATAAAATACTAAACTTAAGTCTTTCGTTCATGAATTAAAATTTGGTCTTTTGACCAGTATTATTATACCGTCGATGGAATTCGCGGGTCGGGTTTCGCCTGACTTTCCAACCTAAATTTTCTTCCTACATTCAAGTAGGATTGATTAGTAAAATCCGTTTATTTAAAATAATTTTCTAAAACTCAAATAAATTTATAAACATGTAATCGTTCGTATTTCGATTATTTTGATACAGTAAAAATCGGGGTGTTACAGAGCCTATTTGCCAGGGACTTTGTCATATACAGATGTTCTAATTTGAGCCAAATTTCAGCTGCTGTTGTTTCCTTTGATACTTCCTCCAGCACCTTGTCTCCAAGACTCAAGATTAAAGCACTATTAGCCTTGTCCATATTTTCCTTCTTTTCTGATTCGGAAAGAGTTGGAGCAAGACTCTTTTCTCCTTTCAGTGCTTCCCCTAAACCTTGTTGAACCAGGAAAGCTTTCATCTTGAGATGCCACAGACCAAAGTCATTCTTCCCGTTGAACTTCTCCAAATCGTATTTGGTTGATGCCATGCCTCCAAGAACCGCAGAACCTGAGCTCCGATACCAGTTGTTGAATTTTGAGGTCACAATGGTATGAATTACTACGTGAAATTTCAGTAAACAGAAAGCTAAAATTCTAGTAATGCTTAAAAGAACAGGGAAACTTTAACAGAAAAGTAACGAATACTTAAGAAAGAGGATTAAGGAAGAGATAACACCAAGAAATTGTTAACGAGGTTCGGAGCAAATCCTCCTACATCCTCGGGACAGAATCCGACTGAGAAGATCACTATGAATCAGAGTTTACAGCTCCCTTTTACAATCACAGAACTTGTTCATCAATCACCAAGTTCCCTAGATTTTCCCACAGTTTTTCTTCTCTCTCAACCTTTCAGATTCTCACTTGAATATCTCTAATATCACTCAGAATGAAAGCTTAGAATAGAATAATCCAACTACCCTTGAATCATGGCTTTATATACATAGCCTACAATGGAAACCCCAATAACAGAAAACAGTTACACAGTTATTCAGTTATTCTATTCTAATCAACTAGCTGATTCATAAGTGAGGAGGAGCTCGAAGGAGGTAGATGAGTAATTGGGCCAGAGAGAATTGAAGCTTGGGCCAAGCCCAATGTACCATAACACAACATAAACACTATTAAAATTGTTTATTATGATAGTGCTTCCAAGGTTAAGCGCTATTAATATGATATAGGGAAATAGTTTTTTTTCTTTCAAAATAGGGCATGGGGTAAAGATAGTGTTTTCTTGGTGAAACGTTATTAAATGTTTATAATTTAGTAGTGTTTCCTCATGTCAGCAGTATTAAATACTATCGCGCATTTTTTCAAAGTGCCTCCACCCGAAACTGCTATTAAGTGTCCGCTATTAAATCCTAAATCTGGTGTAGTGATATGACTTGATGTTGAAAACCATCTTGAGATCTACTACAAAGGCATACATATATTTTATAAGATCTCGAATTTGAAAGTCTATTTTGACACATGTGGGTTAAATGTCTAGTTTGATTCTCATTGATTAGAAACGATTTATCAATGTTTTGTTATCACTCACTTCAACAATTAACTTATAAACACGACATCTTCGTTTCTTCGTTGCTACAAATTTCTGATTTTGGATTTGAAAACCCTAACTTTTGGGGCGAAGATATCGCATTGACCTGCCAAAACAACATTGTTTTGGGGCTTACTCCTAGGTGGATCTCACATTGTCATCATGTCGATGCCAGCTAGGACACTTTGTTGGTATAATGACAGCAAGTAATTAATTTTGAATTATTACTAATAATAAATTAAGGTTAAAAAATAGAAGTAATTTAATTATCATATAAAGGCCAAACGGTTTTATCATATATTTAAGATAGTAATATGTTCTTTTTAATGAGTTTTTATGTTTTAATAGTTGTTAACGTTATATTTCTCTTATTCAGTTTATGTCAAACCATTAAAATGGTTTTAAGGCTAGCTCCAACGTTTCTTGCGAGACTTTTATATATGGGCATATGGTCTATATTACAAAGAGAGACGAAGAAACAAGGACATGGATATATCGATACAGAATATTACATCTCTAATGTTAGCTTTGTAAATTTCACACATTAGACACTCACTCTATTTTTTGGGCAACTGTATTATGTAAATTTTATTGCTCTTGATTTTGAGTGCACAAGTTCAAGAGCTTGTTGTGTTAATCTTGGGGAGTAAATCAGTTGTCAGATTGTACCTTAGGTCTACCAGAATCTTGTTTTTAAGACAATGATTCATCCACGGCACAACTATCTGTAACACCACGATTTCTGTTGTTTCTGCTGTTTTCTGTATCGATAAACAAACATCTGTTTATATATTTTTTCTGAAACTTAGAAAATAATTTTGGGAAAACCAAAGTCATATTAATATCATACTTATTTTTATAAGTATACGGAGAAATTTTTGGTTGAAAATTCAGACGGAACCCGATCTGCGTTTTCACTGACAGTAAGATTTTACTGATCATAAAAATTAATTTTGACCCGTGAACGAAATGGATAGTGTTTATATATAATTTCCAACGATATATGTTATTTTTAAAATTTCCAAAAATAAATATGTTATTATACTCAATTCGGGCGTAAAACCCTAAATCGGGAGAATAACGGAGTCGGAAACGGAACTACGTAGACTGAACCGGACACCGGGCCACCGAGGGACACATGTCACATGGTTGTGGTGAGTAGGGTGAGTCACCACTTATGACTCACCTTTGTCATGATTAAATTTCAAAATATCTAGATATTTCTTTAAACTAGTGTAAAGACCGTTTTGCCCTTGGCCGATTTTACCCTTGAACTTTCATCGAAATGACAAGTTCGCCCCACACTTTGTGGACACAAATTAGTCACATCCTCACTCATTTCTCACCACATGTTGGTCATGATTGCTTTTTGGGAAATGACCATTTTGTCTTTATGTTGTCGTAATACCACAAAAATGCCATTTTGTGAGATTACTACTTTGTCCTTGAATTTTTGTGTGTTGGACCCTTTTACCCCTCAAAGGCCACGACCCTAGGCAGCCAAGAGGCCCATTTTCACTTCTATAAAAGGCAATCTTCATCTTCTCCATCAAGCTTTGCCATTTTTGCCATTAAAGCTCTAAGTACCATAGCTTGATTTTGTGAAGGAAGTAGGTGATTCCTTGCCCATTTTTCATTTCCAAGAGGTATACCATGATTCTCTCACTCAATCATCATCATGTTCTTCATTGATTTTTGTGATTTGAAGTCTTGATCATATTTTTTAAATCCTAGATCTAGAAACTTTGAAAATTCATAGAAAGTCATAGAAAAATCCTTTTAAAGTGAAACCAATTTCTATGATCTTAGTATCCACTCTATATTTAAGATCCAAGAGGATACATCAAACAAAAATTTATTTCCCATTAATTTTGTCCAGGCCGAACTCTAGTTTCTAGTGGGGGAGGACTTTGTTCATTTTGTTAACTAGTCTTGCTTGATTCAATCTTATAATTCATATATATGTTGAGTCCATGATTTTTGAATCAAAATCAAATCTCTAAGCCATTATTTTATTCATGGCCGAAATTATTTTCTCGAGGAGTTGAAAGATTTTGTTTCATTTTTCAACTTATGATAACTTGTCTTAACTCTACACTACTCTAAGGTTATAGATCTAAGAGTATGTAGAATTTTGAAACCTTGAACCTATTTTCTTAGCTTGGGCAGAAACCATATCCATAGGAAATAATAGATTTTTTCAAAGTTTAATTAGTTATGTATTGTTTTGTGAAGGATTGTGTTAGTAGTTGTTGTTCGGAGTTCGTGGAGGAAACCGGACTTGAAAACCGAGACTTCGTTGAATCAGAACTTGAATCTTCAAAGGTAAGGGGAGTTTTCCTGAGGAGCTTCGATAACTTTGTGTATAAATTGTTTGGTGTGTCTGTAATTAATGGTTATAGTTTGTGGTGCTTGTTTTAAAATTATTGCGTAATACTCTGTGATGCATTATTTATCTGTGAAAGCATGCTATAAATTGCGATGTGTGAATTTATTGTTGGTTGTGAAAGCATGTGATAAATTGTGTTGTATGATATTTTTTGTTGATTTTTATGATTGGCTGGAAGCCTGACACCAGTCAGTGCTTATTGGAAATTAAGGATAAAACATTAAGAAAATTTAAAGGAAATATTATGTTTTTTAAAATTGGTGGATTTAATTTTTAAGTTAAAAATAATAATATTTTGATGAGTTTTAATAAAAGAATAAGTTAATGAGCAAATCAAGCGTGCATGTAACGTGAAAAAATTTCACTTTCGCACTTGTTTCGAAAACGTCGGTAAAAATGGAAATAAAATATTAATTTTAAGAAAATGTATTTTAAAAAGTGTTTTAAGATTGATAATAAATAATTTTTCAAGAAATAAGGGTTTTTGCTTACCTAACGGCAGTATGAGGAAAAACGATCTTTTCACATGAGAAAAATACATATATGGGTTAGAAATGATTTTAAAAAGAATTAACAGATTCTCATAAATAAAAATAAAGGATTTAAGGGGAAAATGATTTTCGTTACGTTTTAAAACGAATTTCATCGGCAAAGGATTTTGTTGGAAAATAATTTAAGAACAGTGGAAATTTTCGACAAACTTGGATAAGTTTTCGGAGTTTTTGTTTTTGGTATTTGTGTTTCACTGAACGAAAATTCTTTGGGGAAAAATCAAGGAAAGGATAAGGACCTAGATTGCCGAAATGTCGGGCTAGTGTTCCTAAAAGGAAATTGCACTTGGAAAGGAAATGAATTGGAATACCTAAGGAAGGGTAGTTGGGAACTTTAAGCCTCGACAGAGGAAAAACAAACGACAAAGAACAATTACGATAACAAAGGATTTTACATGCATAGTCTGGCAAACATGCCATATTTGGGCAGATATGCCTTGGGTATCGAGCTACAATTTCACAAAGGGTGAATTGGGTAAATTGGTTAGTTATGGACCAAAGATAAATTCTAGGGTCTTTGGGTCTTAGGGACATTCAGGCTTCGAAAATCCAGCGAATACTTGGGGCCTTGCAACCTCGGGTCGTGGAATTCGGTTACCCGGCACGAATGTACTCAATAGGGGAGTCTCGGGAGGATTTCCCAATGGGTATTCTTAAGTGTGACCAGCTGTAGGACTCTGATTTGGGTTTAATTTTGGAAAGTAGTACCGCTACCATATAGGTTTAGTTTATGTGTGTTTTCCTTATGCTATGGCTTAAATAAATGATTGTAATATAAAGGGCCATATGTAAAACCTTATTAATGCATATATATGTATTCGGTTGTTTGTTAATTATAACGGTTTGGGTTGTATCGTTTGAGTAAAAGAAAAAGAAAAAAATTTATCACTAATTTTCAAGGAAGTTAAGAAATATAGAAAATTATATTTTTCCAAAAGCAACCAGCGTAATTATTTTCAGTCATTTAGTTTCAACATGTAGCGCCAAGGGGGTGTTACATTAGTGGTACCAAAGCTGGTCGAGTCTTTCGGGAATCCTTGGGAAATAGGTTTGTTATGTCTATGTTGTGTGATCTCTGACTTAAACTTGTTTTAATTACTTCTTAGAAGTAATGTGTGATAACGAGTAAGTTTACGTTTCAGTTTCTGGTTTTGGTTTGACTGATTGTGGCTTGTAGGTCAGTTATGGAACCAGTTGTTGAACTAGAAGCTGGACATGGATGTGGACGCGGCCGTGGACGAGGCCGTAGAGGCGGTCGTGTTGGCGGTCTTGGTAATCTGGGAGAGAATTATGAAGGAGCTGGTGGATTGGACTATGCAACACAGGCAATGGAAAATGTTGCAGCTGCTATTGCACAACAGACGGCAACTATGGCTTCCCAAAATCAACAAGAACAACTCAGAGCTGAACAAGCTGCAGAGGGAAAAGGATTGACTGCTTTTCAGCGTCAAAATCCATCACAATTTCATGGGGATGTTGATCCCGAGAAGGCTGACCTTTGGATACAAGAATTAGAGAAGATCTTCGAACTGATTCACAACCCAGAAGGAGTCAGAGTTCAATATGCTACGTTCCTGCTCGTGGGTGATGCTGAGTACTAGTAGAGGGGAGTCAGACAATTGATGGAAACAGATCATCAGGGGATTACTTGGAATGCATTTCGTAACGCATTCCTGGACAAGTACTTTCCTTAAAGTTCTAGAACTGAGAAGGAACAAGAATTTCTGCGTCTGCAGCAAAGAGAAATGACTGTTGGGGAATACGCGAAGAAGTTTGAATCGCTCGCCAAGTATTTCCATTTCTTCCAAGCTCAACCAGACGAAGAATGGAAATGTGTGAAGTTTGAAGGAGGATTAAGGTTTGAAATCAAGGAGTCAGTGTTGCCATTGGAGATCAAAAATTTTCAAGCTTTGTTCGAGAAATGCAGGAAGGTGGAACAGATGAAAAGGGGAAGGGATAGTAGAGGGAATGTTGGAGGACCATCTAGATCCAAGAATCGATGCAGAATCGATGCACGAACCAAAGAGGAAAACAAGCTCAGGGAAAGCCTTATTTCCGACCACCCGGAAATAATCAGAATCAGAACCAGAATCAACAAACTTACCGCCCAGTTGCTTCTGCGTACAATAGTGGAGGCCAAAGAAACCAAAACCAAGGCCAGTTTCGGAAGTGTTTCAAGTGTGGAAGCGAGACTCATTTTACGGATAATAGCCGACTACAAGGAGTGCGGTGCTTCAAATGCGGAAAGATAGGTCACATGGCCAAAGACTGTCAAACTCAGAAACCTGCATCAACCACCAACAATTCTAGGACCAATAAACCGACAGCTAAGGGAAGGGTTTACACCATGAGTGGTGCTGAGGCTTCAAATTCTGAAGATCTCATACAAGATAGTTGCGACATAGCCGGTAATCTCTTAACGGTACTTTTTGATTCGGGTGCAACGCACTCTTTTATTGCGATGGATTGTGTGAGACATCTAGAATTGCCTATTTCTTCCATGTCATATGATCTGAATGTTTCAACTCCAACTGATGAACCTGTTATTGTGACTTCTATATATCTGAATTGTCCTATCATCATTCAGGATAGACATTTTCTTGTTAATCTCATATATTTGCCTTTAATTCAATTATATGTAATTCTAGGTTGGATTGGTTATCATTCAACCATATCCTTTCAGATTATTCCCATAAGACCTTAGTTTTTCCTGATCCTGAGATTTCTGGATTTTTATCTACCCACCAAATGAGAACTTCTTCGAAAGAAGGAGCTCGGGAATACTTACTTCTAACTAACTTGGAAGTCGAGAGGGAAATCGACTTGAGTACGATATTTGTAGTAAGAGAATTTCCAGATGTGTTTCCTAATGATGTTCCGGGTTTGCCACCTGTCAGAGATATCGAATTCTCTATACACCTGATTCCAGGAACCGGTCCAATTTCAATTTCTCCGTATCGGATAGCACCGACAGAACTCGCTGAGTTGAAAGCTCAATTGGAATATCTTTTATCAAAACAGTTCATTCGACCAAGTGTTTCCTCGTGGGGAGCACCAGTTCTGTTAGTAAGAAAGAAGGATGGAGGGTCAAGACTCTACGTGGATTTTCGACAACTCAATAAAGTGACGATCAAGAACAAATATCCTTTACCGCGTATAGATGATCTAATGGATCAACTAAGAGGAGCCGTTGTGTTCTCAAAGATCGATTTGAGAACGGCATATCATCAGATAAGGGTGAAGACATAAGACATACCAAAAACTGCGTTCAGAACTTATTACGGACATTACGAATATCTTGTAATGCCTTTTGGAGTAACAAATGCACCTGCTATCTTCATGGACTACATGAATCGGATTTTTCGTCCGTTTCTAGATAAGTTCGTTGTCGTATTCATCGATGACATTCTCATTTATTCTAAGAATGATGAGGAACATGAAGAGCATTTACGACAAGTCCTGCAAATCCTACGTGAGAAGGTATTATATGCAAAACTATCTAAGTGTGAATTCTGGCTCAGAGAGGTGAAATTCTTGGGGCACGTGATTACTGAGGAAGGAATTGATGTCGATCCTGAAAAAGTAGAAGCAGTACTTTCTTGGGAAAAACCAAAAACGGTAACAGAGATTCGCAGCTTTGTGGGTCTAGCCAGTTACTATAGGAGATTTATCGAGGGTTTTTCCAAGATAGTGGGACCGTTGACTCAACTGACAAGGAAGGATCAACCTTTTGTATGGACTGACAAGTGCGAGGAAAGTTTTCAAAAGATTAAGGAACGTCTGACAACATCGCTAGTGTTGAAACTTCCTGAACCGAATGAACCTTACGAAGTATATTGTGATGCTTCATATCAAGGTTTAGGTTGTGTGTTAATGCAACATCGGAAAGTCGTAGCTTACGCGTCACGACAGTTAAAGATTCATGAGAAGAATTATCCGACGCATGATCTAGAATTGGCTGCTGTGGTTTTTGCACTAAAGATATGGATACACCACCTGTATGGAGCCAAGTTTGATGTCTTTAGTGACCACAAGAGTCTGAAATATCTGTTTGATCAGAAGGAGCTCAACATGAGACAGAGATGATGGATGGAGTTTCTGAAAGATTATGACTTCACGTTACAATATCATCCTGGAAAAGCGAACGTCGTAGCAGATGCACTAAGCAGGAAGGCCATTCATATCTCAGCTATGATGGTGAAGGAATTAGAATTGATTGAAAAGTTACGTGATCTCAACTTAATCATGGACGTAAGTCAAAAGAAAACTTGTGTAGGAATGATCAAGATCTCTAGTGGATTAATGGAAGAGATCAAAGAACAACAAGTCGCTGATAGTTATCTTCAAGAGAAGAAGAAGTTAATGGAACAAGGAAAAGCTACTGAGTTTAGCTTGGGACCAGATAACATCTTAAGGTGCAATGGACGAGTCTGTGTACCTGATAATCCTGAGATGAAAAAGATGATTCTAGAGGAATCACACAAGAGTAAGTTGAGTATTCATCCAGGATCAACTAAGATGTATCAGGATTTGAAACAAAAGTTTTGGTGGCCAGGCATGAAAAAGCAAGTCGCGGAGTATGTTGCAGTATGTCTGATTTGTCAGAAACCAAAGGTAGAACATCAACGACCAGGCAGAATGCTTACCTCGTTGGATGTACCGGAATGGAAGTGTGATAGCATATCGATGGATTTTGTGGTAAGTTTACCGCGAACTTCCAGAGGTTTTGATTCAATTTGGGTGATCGTAGACAGGCTAACGAAGTCAGCACACTTCTTGCCTGTTAATATCAACTACATTGTGGGAAAGTTGACCGAAGTTTACATCAGAGAAGTGATTAGACTTCATGGAATACCTTCGAGTATTGTTTCAGATAGAGACCCGAAGTTCACTTCACGTTTTTGGGGAAGTTTACATCAAGCGCTGGGAACTAAGTTACGCTTAAGTTCAGCTTATCATCCTCAAACTGATGGACAAACAGAGAGGACGATCCAATCGTTAGAAGACTTGCTGAAAGCATGTGTCTTAGAGAATCGAGGAAGTTGGGATGATCTTTTGCCACTTATCGAATTCACATACAACAACAGTTTTCATTCAAGTATAGGGATGGCACCCTATGAGGCCTTATATGGAAGGAAATGTCAAACACTTGTGTGTTGGTATCAAGATGGGGAAAGCACGATTTTAGGACCAGAAATTGTACAGCAAACAACGGAAAAGGTTAAACAAATCCGTGAAAAGCTGAGAACGGCACAAAGCAGGCAGAAGAGTTACTCTGATCAAAAGAGAAGACCCCTTGAATTCCAAGAAGGAGAACATGTATTTTTGAGAGTCACACCCACGGCTGGGGTAGGTAGAGTTTTAAAATCCAGAAAACTCACTCCAAAATTTATCGGACCTTACCAAATTCTTCGCCGTATTGGTCCGGTAGCATATTGTTGACGGATCTGGGCAAGTATACCCAGTCGTGCAAGTAATACGGTGGTGAAACCGGTTATCGTATCCACGGGGATTGGATGTCAACTACCAATTCACAAACTCAGAAACTATCTAGGCTGTGAAGAGAATTTAAAATAAACAAAACAGAAGGAATAAAATATTTTTGTCTTTTTGGGGACTTTTAACAAACACTTGGAGTGCAAAAAGAGGTGTTGGGATCAGAATTCACCAAACCTCTACCTCATGCAATACCAGGACTAGATACCTCCCATTCGTGTTTCAAATATTAAAATCAATCAACTAAATTACTCAAGCCCCGATTCCTCGGATGGCAAGAGCCTAAATCCACTAATATACCCTAATTTCTTAGGTGGCCTAGATTAATGAATTTGCATTAAGATTTAGGATTATGCGATTACTAGTAAACCAAACTCCATTCCTAGATGCAAGGATTACTAGTTGATTGATTCCAATTCCGGTTCTAATACGAATTTCCCAATTTCATATCAAAACACTAATCAAGTCATGGGGGTGCTAGCCACAACAGGCATTAAGCGAAGGAAAATCAATCAATAACAGAGAAGCATAAACATAGATTAATCAGTCAAGATAAACACATGAAGTTTAGTTTAGTTACATCTAATCCCAACAAACTGGGATTAGCTACTCATTATTACAGAGAAAGCCAAACCAGAGAAATAGGAGAAGAGGAGAGAAGAGGCTCCATGGGAGCTTTCCACCGTTGTCACAGCAGCCCCTCTCAGCAACTCCCTTCTAGGGTTGAAACCCTCTTCACAGCCTCCAAGTGCGTCCCCCCAAAAACTCTTCTCTCATCTACCCTAAAACAGCAACTTATACCAATCAGACTCTGCGGGCGCTCGCGAGGTGAATAGCCTCTCGCGACGCGAATACTAAAATGGCGTCTAGTTTGAATTTGAATTCTCACGACGAGAATGGTGATTCGCGAGGCGAGACAGAAAGGGTCTTCTCATTACGCCCGTGATGAGTATCAGGGCCCGGGCGTGATGGCTTCTGGTCCTCAAGCTTGCGATGCGAGTAGTCTCTCGCGACGCGAGGCAGAGAAGATGACATTTCTGGCACAGGCTGGTCTTCAGGATCGCAAGGCGAGTGGTCTCTCGCGGGGCGAAGCTTCAGAATTCTGCTTGGCTCAATTTCTTCTCTTTTCAGGCTCTATCTTCATCCAAGCTTTATCATGGCCAATTCTGAGCATTTTTCCTTAAATTCCTGTAAAACAACACCAAGAAACCGTTTCACCCGTTCCAAGGGAAAAACTAACTAAAATCAAACTAAGAATGCCTAATCTATATGAAAAATGCATGCAAAAGTGTATATGAAACATCATATAAAATCACACCATCAAATCACCCCAAGCTTATTCAATTGCTTGTCCTCAAGCAATCACTAAGGCCAGAAGATAAAAATAATCAGAGCATGGATAGTGAATCAAGAACCCGAGTAAATAATCCAAGTAACAGGCATCTCAAATAATTCAGCAAGAGACAATCAGTTTCAAGTCCAATTAGAGGCTTAGGTTTTATAAATTCATGTTCCCACCGATTAGGGCACTCTATCTCACTTGAAGATCACCCCAAGCTTGTTCATTTGCTTGACTCTCTTTCTCTCCTCACTCAAGTGTTTAGGGATGTATGACATTTTGCTCAATTTCCTCAAGGAATGAATTCTACCATAGGCTTGACTATCAACCAAATCTCTACTTTATTAGTGAAAACAATTAAGAATCAAGAGGTCATTTGCTTTGGTTGTAACGGGGCCATGGGATTAATCGTTAGGTGGGGAAATCAAGAAAAGGACATTTCAAAAGGGCTATTCAACACATAACACCTTCTAAAATACCTTTGTGGGTTTTGATTCACTTTTGCCACCTTTCTTTCTTTCTTTTTCTTTTATTTCTCATTTTATTTTGTCATCCCCTTCTCTATATATTTCTTTCTTTTATTTTTCTTTTATTTAGAGAAGGGGAAATTTTCAGTTCCTGAGAAATATTTTTCTGATTCTTTCATCCCAAACTTTTTCAACTACCTTTTTACCCATTTTGTAATACTTTAGAAGGTATCCTATCAAGCACATTCATCAAAATATCTCAAGGTACCAAGAAAAGTATTTTATTCTTTCAAGCTCAAAATTGGACAACTAAGGGGTAGCATTTAGTCGATCAAAGCTCAGAAGGCCGGAAAAATGCCTATTGCCTCAATCATTTTCAAAAATGTTTTCAAACATTTTTAAGCTTCAAAATGGTTTCAAGTCAAGTTCTAGAGAAATACAATCCAAGAGGAATAACACTCTAACACAAAGAATGGGGTAGATTTAGTGAGTACCCCTTTATGGCTCAAAATCTCACATTTTAGTAGTTCAAAAATCAATGAGAATCACAAATCTACGGAACCCCATGCTAATTATCAACTATCACAGATCATCTCAAGAATTTTTAATTGTAGCCATATCACAAGAATGAAAAGATTGAGTTCAAAAATTCACTATCACGATTTATTTGGCACTCAGTTCTCATAATCGGATGCAAAATCTAAACAAGGGGGTAATCTAACATGTGATCATGCAAAGCTATGCCTATATGAATGCAACATGCAAAATGCACAAGTATGCAAAATACCCCTACCCCAAGCTTAAGAATTTACATTGTCCCCAATGTAAACAATCAAGTTAGAGAGAGAGGAGGAAAAAAAAAATTGGAACAACTTACCGAGGCGGTAGCGGGTGTTGACTCACATTTCAGTCAGAAATTTGTTGGGAGATGCATCACGGCCGTGAGCTGTATCACGGGCAGGCCGTGATCAATTCTGGTCCAAAGGGGTAGCCTGTCACGGCCATGACCTCCATCATGGCTAGGCCGTGATGCTCTCTGCTCTTGAGGGTCTTCTCATCACGCCCGTGATGTGGATCACGACTGGGCCGTGATCCTTTCTGGTCTTCACGATTAGCTTATCACTGTCGTGACCAGTGTCACGGCCTGGGCGTGATGGTTGTTGCCTTTGCTCTTTTCCTTGTTTTCTTGCTCTCCCTTCCATCTTTCCCTGAAATCACTTGGCAAATCTCAATTTATTAATTTTCCTCTTGATCTTCTCAAATTATTCAAGAGGTTAAAATAAAAAACAAAGCTACTAAGTAAATGAAAACAACTAAAGAGAAGGGTTAAGAAACTTGGGTTGCCTCCCAATAAACGCTTCTTTAACGTCACTAGCTTGACGTCCTAGGATCCTACTCCCGGATCAAATGGCTTGTGGAGTGACGATTGTAGCAGCAGTATGACTCTATCCACGGTTCCACCTAGCCATTGTGTGAAAACACCATTGACCTCTTTAACTACAATAATGCACTCACTTCCTAGCGGGTCAAATGGCATTTTCACCAGGAAGTTTGACAGACAAGTGGAAAGGACTAACTTACCAGTGTCCACTCATGCATGCAAGCCAACATATTTATTTAATGCAGCAAAATCAAATTGCTCAGCAAGCATGGTGGAGTCCACTACCACTTCATCTTCATTTTGAACTATCCCCAAAACCAGATTTTGCTCAATTTGCGCTCCATGTGACTCTTGTACTAACTGTTTGCAAATTTCCTCAACTTGCGTTTTGAAATTCTGCATCACAGCTTCGATACTGTCACAGCTGGTTCTGATTTTGGTCTCGGAGATGGACAGCTATTGGGAATATTGTTCTAGAGCAACCTTCAGAGGTGGTTGCTCCTTCCATTCCCACTCCTCAATTTCCCTAGGACTTGTGAAAGGTACTTCCTCTTCTTGTAGCTCATCCACCATCACCACTTCATCTTCAATTTGATCCATTCCCACAACCAGATTTTTCTCAAATTCTGCTTCATGTGGCTCTATGGGAATCATACATGGTGGTGGAGGTGGTAAATATGAACAAAAGGTTTCCCAATCCTCCTCGGAGAAGTTATATATAAGCCTTCCCGTCATATAATCAACTTGTGCTAGAGTAACATGACCCATCAATTCTATGCAGTCTCCCAAACACCAGTTGTCCTCCAAAGCGTGACTTGAGGCTTCCTCATCAGGTGGATAATAATAATTGTCCATGAATTTTGTCCACCTTCCACAAACAAAACTCAAAACAAAAAAAAAGATCAAATATATACAGAAAAATAAAAATAAAAAATATGTCTAAATTAATTGCCTTCTTTGTTACTAATGATATTGACAAAACCAATCCCCGGCAACAACGCTAAACAAAACAGAAGGAATAAAATATTTTTGTCTTTTTGGGGACTTTTAACAAACACTTGGAGTGCATAAAGAGGTGTTGGGATCAGAATTCACCAAACCTCTACCTCATGCAATACCAGGACTAGATACCTCTCATTCATGCTTCAAATATTAAAATCAATCCACTAAATTACTCAAGCCCCGATTCCTTGGATGGCAAGAGCCTAAATCCACTAATAGACCCTAATTCCTTAGGTGGCCTATATTAATGAATTTGCATTAAGATTAAGGATTACGCGATTACTAGTAAACCAAACTTCATTCCTAGATGCAAGGATTACTAGGTGATTGATTCCAATTCCGGTTCTAATACGAATTTCCCAATTGCATATCAAAACACTAATCAAGTCATGGGGGTGCTAGCCACAACAGGCATTAAGCGAAGGAAAATCAATCACTAACAGAGAAGCCTAAACATAGATTAATCAGTCAAGATAAACACATGAAGTTTAGTTTAGTTACATCTAATCCCAACAAACTGGGATTAGCTACTCATTATTACAGAGAAAGCCAAACCAGAGAAATAGGAGAAGAGGAGAAAAGAGGCTCCATGGGAGCTTTCCACCGTTGTCACAGCAGCCCCTCTCAGCAACTCCCTTCTAGGGTTGAAACCCTCTTCACAGCCTCCAAGTGCCTCCAAGTGCGTCCCCCCAAAAACTATTCTCTCATCTACCCTAAAACAGCAACTTATACCAATCAGACTCTGCGCGCTCGCGAGGCGAATAGCCTCTCGCGACGCGAATACTAAAATGACGTCTAGTTTGAATTTGAATTATCGCGACGTGAATGGTGATTCGCGAGGCGAGACAGAAAGGGTCTTCTCATGATGCCCGTGATGAGTATCAGGGCCCGGGCGTGATGGCTTCTGGTCCTCAAGCTTGCGATGCGAGTAGCCTCTCGCGACGCGAGGCAGAGAAGATGACATTTCTGGCACAGGCTGCTCTTCAGGCTCGCGAGGCGAGTGGTCTCTCGCGGGGCGAAGCTTCAGAATTCTGCTTGGCTCAATTTCTTCTCTTTTCAGGCTCTATCTTCATCCAAGCTTTATCATGGCCAATTCTGAGCATTTTTCCTTAAATTCCTGCAAAACAACACCAAGAAACCGTTTCACCCGTTCCAAGGGAAAAACTAACAAAAATCAAACTAAGAATGCCTAATCTATATGAAAAATGCTTGCAAAAGTGTATATGAAACATCATGTAAAATCACACCATCAAATCACCCCAAGCTTATTCAATTGCTTGTCCTCAAGCAATCACTAAGGCCATAAGACAAAAATAATCAGAGCATGGATAGTGAATCAAGAACCCGAGTAAATAATCCAAGTAACAGGCATCTCAAATAATTCAGCAAGAGACAATCAGTTTCAAGTCCAATTAGAGGCTTAGGTTTTCTAAATTCATGTTCTCACCGATTAGGGCACTCTATCTCACCTGAAGATCACCCCAAGCTTGTTCATTTGCTTGGCTCTCTTTCTCTCCTCACTCAAGTGTTTAGGGATGTATGACATTTTGCTCAATTTCCTCAAGGAATGAATTCTACCATAGGCTTGACTATCAACCAAATCTCTACTTTATTAGTGAAAACAATTAAGAATCAAGAGGTCTTTTGCTTTGGTTGTAACGGGGCCATGGGATTAATCGTTAGGTGGGGAAATCAAGAAAAGGACATTTAAAAAGGGCTAAACCAAGTATCAAGCATTTCAACACATGACACCTTCTAAAATACATTTGTGGGTTTTGATTCACTTTTGCCACCTTTCTTTCTTTCTTTTTCTTTTATTTCTCATTTTCTTTTGTCATCCCCTTCTCTATATATATTTCTTTCTTTTATTTTTCTTTTATTTGGAGAAGGGAAGATTTTCAGTTCCAGAGAAATATTTTTCTGATTCTTTCATCCCAAACTTTTTCAACTACCTTTTTACCCTTTTTGTAATACTTTAGAATGGATCCTATCAAGCACATTCATCAAAATATCTCAAGGTACCAAGAAAAGTATTTTATTCTTTCAGGATCAAAATTGGACAACTAAGGGGTATCATTTAGTCGATCAAAGCTCAGAAGGCCGGAAAAATACCTATTGCCTCAATCATTTTCAAAAATTTTTAAGTTTCAAAATGGTTTCAAGTCAAGTTCTAGAGAAATACAATCCAAGAGGAATAACACTCTAACACAAAAAATGGGGTAGATTTAGTGAGTACCCCTTTATGGCTCAAAATCTCACATTTTAGTAGTTCAAAAATCAATGAGAATCACAAATCTACGGAACCCCATGCTAATTATCAACTATCACAGATCATCTCAAGAATTTTTATTTGTAGCCATATCACAAGAATGAAAAGATTGGGTTTAAAAATTTCATTATCACAATTTATTTGGCACTCAGTTCTCATAATCAGATGCAAAATCTAAACAAGGGGGTAATCTAACATGTGATCATGCAAAGCTATGCCTATATGAATGCAACATGCAAAATGCACAAGTATGCAAAATACCCCTACCCCAAGCTTAAGAATTTACATTGTCTCCAATGTAAACAATCAAGTTAGAGAGAGAGGAGAGAAAAAAATTGGAACAACTTACCGACGCGGTAGCTGGTGTTGACTCACATTCCAGTCAGAAATTTGTTGGGAGATGCAACACGGCCGTGAGCTGTATCACGGGCAGGCCGTGATCAATTCTGGTCCAAAGGGGTAGCCTGTCACGGCCGTGACCTCCATCATGGCTAGGCCGTGATGCTCTCTGCTCTTGAGGGTCTTCTCATCACGCCCGTGATGTGGATCACGGCTGGGCCGTGATCCTTTCTGGTCTTCACGATTAGCTTATCACGGTCGTGACCAGTGTCACGCCCTGGGCGTGATGGTTGCTGCCTTTGCTCTTTTCCTTGTTTTCTTGCTCTCCCTTCCTTCTTTCCCTGAAATCACTTGGCAAATCTCAATTTATTAATTTTCCTCTTGATCTTCTCAAATTATTCAAGAGGTTAAAATAAAAAACAAAGCTACTAAGAAAATGAAAACAACTAAAGAGAAGGGTTAAGAAACTTGGGTTGCCTCCCAATAAACGCTTCTTTAACGTCACTAGCTTGACGTCCAAGGATCCTCCTCCCGGATCAAATGGCTTGTGGAGTGACGATTGTAGCAGCAGTATGACTCTATCCACGGTTCCACCTAGCCATTGCGTGAAAACACCATTGACCTCTTAAACTACAATAATGCACTCACTTCCTAGCGGGTCAAATGGCATTTTCACCAGGAAGTTTGACAGACAAGTGGAAGGGACTAACTTACCAGTGTCCACTCATGCATGCAAGCCAACATATTTATTTAATGCAGCAAAATCAAATTGCTCAGCAAGCATGGTGGAGTCCACTACCACTTCATCTTCATTTTGAACTATCCCCAAAACCAGATTTTGCTCAATTTGCACTCAATGTGACTCTTGTACTAACTGTTTGCAAATTTCCTCAACTTGCGTTTTGAAATTCTGCATCACAGCTTCGATACTGTCACAGCTGGTTCTGATTTTGGTCTCGGAGATGGACAGCTCTTGGGAATATTGTTCTAGAGCAACCTTCAGAGGTGGTTGCTCCTTCCATTCCCACTCCTCAAATTCCCAAGGACTTGTGAAAGGTACTTCCTCTTCTTGTGGCTCATCCACCATCACCACTTCATCTTCAATTTGATCCATTCCCACAACCAGATTTTTCTCAAATTCTGCTTCATGTGGCTCTATGGGAATCATACATGGTGGTGGAGGTGGTAAATATGAACAAAAGGTTTCCCAATCCTCCTCGGAGAAGTTATATATAAGCCTTCCCGTCATATAATCAACTTGTGCTGGAGTAACATGACCCATCAATTCTATGCAGTCTCCCAAACACCAGTTGTCCTCCAAAGCGTGACTTGAGGCTTCCTCATCAGGTGGATAATAATAATTGTCCATGAATTTCGTCCACCTTCCACAAACAAAACTCAAAACAAAAAAAAAGAACAAATATATACAGAAAAATAAAAATAAAAAATATGTCTAAATTAATTGTCTTCTTTGTTACTGATGATAGTGACAAAACCAATCCCCGGCAACAACGCCAAAAACTTGTTGGACGGATCTGGGCAAGTATACCCAGTCGTGGAAGTAATACGATGGTGAAACCGGTTATCGTATCCACGGGGATTGGATGTCAACTACCAATTCACAAACTCATCAACTATTTAGACTGTGAAGAGAATTTAAAATAAACAAAACAGAAGGAATAAAATATTTTTGTCTTTTTGGGGACTTTTAACAAACACTTGGAGTGCATAAAGAGGCGTTGGGATCAGAATTCACCAAACCTCTACCTCATGCAATACCAGGACTAGATACCTCCCATTCATGCTTCAAATATTAAAATCAATCCACTAAATTACTCAAGCCCCGATCCTCGGATGGCAAGAGCCTAAATCCACTAATAGACCCTAATTCCTTAGGTGGCCTAGATTAATGAATTTGCATTTAGATTAAGGATTACGCGATTACTAGTAAACCAAACTCCATTCCTAGATGCAAGGATTACTAGGTGATTGATTCCAATTCCGGTTCTAATACGAATTTCCCAATTGCATATCAAAACACTAATCAAGTCATGGGGGTGCTAGCCACAACAGGCATTAAGCGAAGGAAAATGAATCACTAACAGAGAAGCATAAACATAGATTAATCAGTCAAGATAAACACATGAAGTTTAGTTTAGTTACATCTAATCCCAACAAACTGGGATTAGCTACTCATTATTACAGAGAAAGCTAAACCAGAGAAATAGGAGAAGAGGAGAAAAGAGGCTCCATGGGAGCTTTCCACCGTTGTCACAGCAGCCCCTCTCAGCAACTCCCTTCTAGGGTTGAAACCCTCTTCACAGCCTCCAAGTGCCTCCAAGTGCGTCCCCCCAAAAACTATTCTCTCATCTACCCTAAAACAACAACTTATATCAATCAGACTCTGCGCGCGCTCGCGAGGTGAATAGCCTCTCGCGACGCGAATACTAAAATGGCGTCTAGTTTGAATTCGAATTCTCGCGATGCGAATGGTGATTCGCGAGGCGAGACAGAAAGGGTCTTCTCATTACGCCCGTGATGAGTATCAGGGCCCGGGCGTGATGGCTTCTGGTCCTCAGGCTCGCGATGCTAGTAGCCTCTCGCGACGCGAGGCAGAGAAGATGACATTTCTGGCACAGGCTGGTCTTCAGGCTCGCGAGGCGAGTGGTCTCTCGTGGGGCGAAGCTTCAGAATTCTGCTTGGCTCAATTTCTTCTCTTTTCAGGCTCTATCTTCATCCAAGCTTTATCATGGCCAATTCTGAGCATTTTTCCTTAAATTCCTGCAAAACAACACCAAGAAACCGCTTCACCCGTTCCAAGGGAAAAACTAACTAAAATCAAACTAAGAATGCCTAATCTATATGAAAAATGCATACAAAAGTGTATATGAAACATCATGTAAAATCACACTATCACCTATCAAATTGATTTACCACATTTTCTTTCAAATATTCATAGTGTTTTTCATGTCACACAATTGAGGAAGTATATTCCTGATCCCTCTCACATAATTGAACCCGATGAAGTACAATTAAAAGAAAACTTGTATTATGAGACTTCACCTATACGAATCGAGGATAAGAGGATTAAGCAGCTCAGGGGTAAACAAATTTCATTAGTCAAGGTTATTTGGAATGAGACAACGGGAGAGGCAACATGGGAATCTAAGGACAAGATGAAGTTACAGTATCCTGATCTTTTTCCAGGTGCGTAATTTCGAGGACGAAATTTTTTTTAGTGGGGTAGCAATGTAACACCCCAATTTCTGCTGTTTCTACTGTTTTCTGTATCGATAAACAAACATCTGTTTATATTTTTTTTTGAAACTTAGAAAATGATTTTGGGAAAACCAAAGTCATATTCATATCATACTTATTTTTATAAGTATACGGTGAAATTTTTGGTTGAAAATTCAGACGGAACCCGGTCTGCGTTTTCACTGACAGTAAGATTTTGCTGATCAGAAAACCTAATTTTGACCCCTGAATGAAATGGATAGAGTTTATATATAATTTCCAACGATATAAGTTATTTTTAAAATTTCCAAAATAAATATGTTATTATACTCAATTCGGGCGTAAAACCCTAAATCGGGAGAATAACGGAGTCGGAAACGGAACTAGGTAGACTGAACCGGACACCGGGCCACCGAGGGACACGTGTCACATGGTTGTGGTGAGTAGGGTGAGTCACCACTTATGACTCACCTTTGTCATGATTAAATTTCAAAATATCTAGATATTTCTTTAAACTAGTGTAAAGACCGTTTTGCCCTTGGATGATTTTACCCTTGAACTTTCATCGAAATGACAAGTTTGCCCCACACTTTGTGGACACAAATCAGCCACATCCTCACTCATTTCTCACCACATGTTGGTCATGATTGCTTTTTGGGAAATGACCATTTTGTCTTTATGTTGTCGTAATACCACAAAAATGCCATTTTGTGAGATTACTACTTTGTCCTTGAATTTTTGTGTGTTGGACCCTTTTACCCCTCAAAGGCCACGACCCTAGGCAGCCAAGAGGCCCATTTTCACTTCTATAAAAGGCAATCTTCATCTTCTCCATCAAGCTTTGCCATTTTTGCCATTAAAGCTCTAAGTACCATAGCTTGATTTTGTGAAGGAAGTAGGTGATTCCTTGCCCATTTTTCATTTCCAAGAGGTATACCATGCTTCTCTCACTCAATCATCATCATGTTCTTCATTGATTTTTGTGATTTGAAGTCTTGATCATATTTTTTAAATCCTAGATCAAGAAACTTTGAAAATTCATAGAAAGTCATAGAAAAATCCTTTTAAAGTGAAACCAATTTCTATGATCTTAGTATCCTCTCTATATTTAAGATCCAAGATGATACATCAAACAAAAATTTCGTGCCCTTTTATTTTGTCAAGGCCGAACCCTAGTTTCTAGTGGGGGAGGACTTTGTTCATTTTGTTAACTAGTCTTGCTTGATTCAATATTATAATTCATATATATGTTGAGTCCATGATTTTTGAATCAAAATCAAATCTCTAAACCATTATTTTATTCATGGCCGAAATTATTTTCTCGAGGAGTTGAAAGATTTTGTTTCATTTTTCAACTTTTGATAACTTGTCTTAACTCTACACTACTCTAAGGTTATAGATCTAAGAGTATGTAGAATTTTGAAACCTTGAACCTATTTTTTTAGCTTGGGCAGAAACCATATCCATAGGAAATAATAGATTTTTTTTCAAAGTTTAATTAGTTATGTATTGTTTTGTGAAGGATTGTGTTAGCAGTTGTTGTTCGGAGTTCGTGGAGGAAACCGGACTTGAAAACCGAGACTTTGTTGAATCAGAACTTGAATCTTCAAAGGTAAGGGGAGTTTGCCTGAGGAGCTTCGATAACTCTGTGTATAAATTGTTTGGTGTGTCTGTAATTAATGGTTACAGTTTGTGGTGTTTGTTTTAAAATCATTGCGTAATATTCTGTGATGCATGATTTATCTGTGAAAGCATGCTATAAATTGCGATGTGTGAATTTATTGTTGGTTGTGAAAGCATGTGATAAATTGTGTTGTATGAAATTTTTTGTTGATTTTTATGATTGGCTGGAAGCCTGACACCGGTCAGTGCTTATTGAAAATTAAGGATAAAACGTTAAGAAAATTTAAGGGAAATATTATGTTTTTGAAAATTGGTGGATTTAATTTTTAAGTTAAAAATAATAATATTTTAATGAGTTTTAATAAAAGAATAAGTTAATGAGCAACCGCGCGTACGTAACCGTGAAAAAAATTCACTTTCGCACTTGTTTCGAAAACGTCGGGAAAAATGGAAATAAAATCTTAATTTTAAGAAAATGTATTCTAAAAAGTGTTTTAATATTGATAATAAATAATTTTTCAAGAAATAAGGGTTTTTGCTTACCTAAGGACAGTATGAGGAAAAACGATCTTTTTACATGAGAAAAATAAATATATGGGTTAGAAATGATTTTAAAAAGAATTAACAGATTCTCAGAAATAAAAATAAAGGATTTAAGGGGAAAATGATTTTCGTTACGTTTTAAAACGAATTTCATCAGAAAAGGATTTTGTTGGAAAAGAATTTAAGAACAGTGGAAATTTCCGGCAAACTTGGATAAGTTTTTGGAGTTTTGGTTTTTGGTATTTGTGTTTCACTGAACGAAAATTCTTTGGGGAAAAATCAAGGAAAGGATAAAGATCTAGATTGCCGAGATGTCGGGCTAGTGTTCCTAAAAGGAAATTGCACTTGGAAAGGAAAGGAATTGGAATACCTAAGGAAGGGTAGTTGGGAGCTTTAAGCCTCGACAGAGGAAAAACAAACGACAAAGAACAATTACGATAACAAAGGATTTTACATGCATAGTCTGACAAACATGCCATATTTGTGCAGACATGCCTTGGGTATCGAGCTACAATTTCACAAAGGATGAATTGGGTAAATTGGTTAGTTATGGACCAAAGATAAATTCTAGGGTCTTTGGGTCTTAGGGACATTCGGGCTTCGAAAATCCAGCGAATTCTTGGGGCCTTGCAACCTCGGGTCATGGAATTTGGTTACCCGGCACGAATGTACTCAATAGGGAACTATTCCAATATTATTTTAGGTGCTCCATCGTGATATTCCCTGAACAATTGGAGCCGGACCTAAATTTAGAGGCCGATCTCATGAGACAATTGTGTTAAGGGTATTGCAGTCTAATCATTGCTCGAAGAATGGAAGTTAGGAATCTCCAGAGAATAAAGGTCAAGAATCACAGGAATGGATATTGAAGTGTCATGCATTTTTGAAAAATTACGATTGGATGATCGGGTATAAATCCCATTGGTAGAAAATATTTATAATATGCATACATGATGTTTGTTTGAGTGTCATGCATGTAGTTATCATGATGAAAACTCAATGATGGTATCTCACCCTTGCTTTATTTATTTTCATGTTGGGTTTCTACTATGCTTCTATATATATATTCGAGTACAAATGAGCCAAATGAGTCTGATATCGTACACGGGGATACGCTGCACTTTGACGAGGCTGATGATGGAAGCGTGTGGAGGACTAACCTGGGTACTTCTGCGGGCGGGGAGTCTCGGGAGGATTCCCCAATGGGTATTCTTAAGTATGACCAGCTGTAGGATTCTGATTTGGGTTTAATTTTGGAAAGTAGTACCGCTAGCATATAGGTTTAGTTTATGTGTGTTTTCCTTATGCTATGGCTTAAATAAATGATTGTAATATAAAGGGCCATATGTAAAACCTTATTAATGCATATATATGTATTCGGTTGTTTGTTAATTATAACGGTTTTGGTTGTATCGTTTGAGGAAAAGAAAAAGAAAAAAATTTCTCACTAATTTTCAAGGAAGTTAAGAAATAGAGAAAATTATATTTTTCCGAAAGCAACCAGTGTAATTATTTTCAGTCTTTTAGTTTAAACATGTCGCGCTAAGGGGTGTTACACTATCGATCTTCCCTATTTTCCCAACACACTTAACAACAACGTATGACTGTTACTAACGGTTTTGGACAGAAACTAATGTTTAGACCAGCGATTTAAGGATTGTAAACATAGAGAACCTATTTATCACATAATAAACTTAAAAACCCAATTGAAAAAACTAACAATTAAATTAAGGACCAAGCATTGAAGCACTTAAAAGTGAAAGTGTGTGAAAATAATATTCAATGTTGACTAAAGACCCATTTTAATCTCTAACAGTTTTTGAGGTACCATTTTTCATTCTTGGGGGTAAAAACTCACCGAATAGTCCTTAAGAATGACAAAAGAGAGATGCTCTGGTCTCTCTCCATCCTAAACACGCCATTAAAGTGCTGATGTATATCGTTATGTGATCATGTGCTTAGGCAAAAGTCTTGCAAGTAAAATAGATAGTGAAAACAATTATGCATTGACTCAATATAATCCTCAAGTATTATTTAAATAACCCAATTTAGTCTCTGACATTTTTTTTATCGTGGAACAAATTAGTCCTTACATGCTACAAGCAAAAGACCACATACACCAACATACCACACTAGATGCACCAATATAGGTCACATATATCAGTTTAGCGGCCACCTGAGTATAATAACAATACACATAAGGACTTTAACAATATTTTCAAGACGGAAACAGATGTAGGGACTGAAATGTCCCCCTTTTATCATAATCAATGATTATTTGGTATAAAAAAAAATTTAGAGACAAAAGGTAAAACCTAATAAACTATTGATTAAAAAGAATCCCTACCCTTTAATGATTAAGAATAAATATATTTGGACACATAATTTGGATACATCGTTTAAATATCATAAAACTTATGAGTATTTTGAAAGTGATAAAATACATAATAATAAATAAAAACGAAAAAAATACTTTTATACGATATTTAATATCATTTTTATTTCTAGACATTATTAATCCTCAAAATATGAGTGACTATTAGATGCAGGTCTTATCTGCGATCCCTAATCCAAGTATTCTGGTCTTTCTAGACTCTTCCTTCCATTCAACATAATTTACTATCCATTCCTTGCTTCTAGACCCTTCCACACTCATCAACCCTTTCTTTTTCTTCCCTTCTCCCGAACCCCCACGCATTCAACTCCAAATCCAATCCACCCACCCAAAACACAACAACAACACCATTCCTTCGTTCTCCTATGGCTCGTTACGGCGAGGGCGACAAACGTTGGATCGTCGAAGAAAGACCAGACGGCACCAACGTTCACAACTGGCATTGGTCCGAAACAAACTGTCTCGAATGGTCTAGAACCTTCTTCAACAACCTCTTCAACAACCTCACCGTCCTTAACGGCGAGTCCAACCTGTTCATCACCGTCACCAAGGTCGTCAAACTTGACGGCGAGGCCTACGTCAACGTCCGTAAGGGAAAGATCATCCCCGGATACGAGATCTCCGTTACCCTATCCTGGGAAGGGGAAGCCAAGGACAGTAACGGAATTTCGCTCCTCAAGGTTGACGGCACCGTCGAGATCCCTTACATCTCCGACGAGAACGCCGATGAGGACCCCGAATTAAGGGTCACCGTTAAGGACGAGGGTCCTATAGGGAAGAACTTGAAGGACGCGATGGTTTCCAAAGGGAAGCCATTGGTTTTGGAGAAAGTTAGGGTTTGGGTTGAAACCATGGCTAAAGGCGGCCCTGTGAAGGATGAATTGGAGTCCAAGAAGGCGGCTCCGCCGCCGCATCAGAATAAGAATCATTCTGCGGTGGCTGCGGGGTCAACCGTGGCGGCGGCGGCGGCGCCGAAGAAGGAGGAGGTGAAGAAAGAGGTGAAGAAAGGGTGTAAGAATATTAACTTGACGGAGAGGTTTAATTGTAGGGCGAGGGATTTATATGAGATATTGTTGGATGAGAATAGGTGGAAGGGTTTTACGCAGAGCAATGCGAGGATTAGTAAAGAGGTTGGTGGAGAGTTTAGTATCTTTGATGGGTCGGTCACTGGGACTAATTTGGAGTTGCAGGAAGCTAAGTTGATTGTGCAGAGATGGAGATTTGGGAGCTGGAACGATGGGGTTCAGTCTTTGGTATGTGTTTTTACAATTTTAGCCCCTCCTTGCTTTGTTTCAAGTTTCTTTCATTTTCCTGTTTTCATTAATAATTGTCATTTCTTTTCAAAGATTGTGTAGGATAAAGAGTAAACGAGGTGATATTACTGCAATTAGTAAGGAATACAAGAAATGAAAATTAGAATTAGAAATAGGAAACAAATCAAATAAACCGTTACTCTATCACAATTTGTGAGTATGCCTTGTAGAAGAAATTATTATTTAGCTCTGCAAACTATAAATATCAATCATATCAGTCTTTTAAATTATGATCCATCTGTCAATATGTCAATGGGTTCCTTAGATTTAGGAACTAGTATGATTGATGTTTATGATTTTAGATCCTAAAATTAGAGACTGACTAATGTGATAGCTGCTTGCAAATCCAGGGACTGAAATGGTAGTTTTGTCTTTTGGTTTTTTTGGTCTGTTTGGTGAAAATATTTAAATAATGTAGAAAAATAAATTATTGACGGAATTGCTGTGGTTTGAAGGTTATTCTCCAGCTGCTGTTTTCTGTGTCCTGGTGGGAAGTCGGTTTTCGTTGCACTCACTTCCCACAAGGTCTTTGTATTTTTCCCCTACCGCTGAGAGGTTGGTTTCTTGTGCAAGAAACCAACCTATCTTAAACAAGAAAACAAGGGAACCGGTGCAAAGTCGGTTGAGGAAGAGCTGACCTCCCAAAGGTTGGATAAAACTGGTTAAAAAGTCCACCAAGTGCAGCATTTCTGCCATTTCTTTTTTGTTTGGACATTATTTTAGAGATTAGAATGATAATTTCCTAAACATAGAGATTAATATGACAGGTGCACACAAATTCAGGGACTGATAGTGGCTTTTTTCTTTTGGCTATTGGTACTGTTTTGAATGTGTGATTGGTGAAGCAATGTTTAATGTTGAATGCCAATTTTGCAGGTGAGGCTTGTCTTTGAAGAGCCTGAACCTGGAGTCACTGTTGTCAAGCTGACCCATAGTGATGTGCCAGACGAAGATAGGTTAGTGTATTTTTTTTATATTATATTTATTAGTTCTATGGAATCTTTCTTTGGTTTAAATTTCAGTCAATTTACTTAGATGGTTGCTGCTTCTGGGTTCTGAATGCAGGTATGGGAATGCAACCGTGGTGGAGAACACGGAGAGGGGATGGCGGGATCTCATTTTCCAGAGGATCCGTGCAGTTTTTGGTTTTGGAATTTGACATATTTCTTATTTATCTTCCATGTGTTAGAATTCATGGATTTTGAAAATTTAAGTGAGGAAAGATTAATGGATTGACATTGGAATTGGATGTTATGAACTGCTGTGGTTGTGGTTAGTATTACCAAAGTGTCTATTCCGATAATACTTTCTGCATCTACTTCTTCAATACTTTATGCTTCCTTGTCTTTTTTCATCTTTGCATGTTATCTCTATTGCTATAGCATGTTTCTTACTGTATGACTAATTTGAATGCGATTTGTCATTAGTGTCTGTACTTGTTCCCGTTGTCACTGAGGTTGTGGCAGTGTTGCATTTCTTGCTATTGCAGACAATTATAAGAAAATGTTGCCTCTATTTGTGACTGTGATTCATTTTGGAGACTAACAAAATCTTAATGTCCCTTAATTGTGGTTGCAAACCTAGACTTAGGTGACGTTTGGAAGAGTTTATTTAAGCTCCTTTTGACTTATCTGATGATATAAGCTCTTATACAGTATGCTTGACAGAGTTTATAAAAATAACTTTTTCCATTTCATAAGGAGTTTTTGATTTATTTTTATAAGTTATTGGGAGAAACTTATGGAATTATTATAAGAGCTTATGTACTAAATACCCTCTTCGTGTTTTTCACTATTCGAATATTTTCATGTTCCTTTCTTTCTTTTTCTTTTTTAAGTGCTTATGTCATAAGTTCTCATGCGATAAGGTCTTTTGTGATAAGCTCTTAATTAAGTTTACTCAAACGCATCCTTAAACACATTAGCCCAATGCCTTGCCGTCGGAGGTCCACCCTGACAATCTCCTTGTAGATTTTTTTACGTTGTTTGGGGTTGTTTTCTTACTAACTTATTGAAGAGTTTAAGCAACCATCATTTAGTAAGGACATTAAATTTAAGTGGAAAAATCAAGACATGTTTTCCGTTCCTACCCTATAGGTATTGTTTTACCCATTTTACTTATTGAAGAGTACTATCAAAGGAAAAGTTAATGAGTGAAAAAGGATGAAGCAGTTGAAGTAAACAGGGTGAACTTGAAACACTGAGAGTCACTACCATCTTGGTTAGAGAATAGTGTCGACGAGGTCGAAGATGATGCCAGTGAAAGAGAGAATGAAATGAAAAAATATCTGATGTGGTGTGGATAGTGCATGATAGGATTTGGTGGGACTGTTTGATCCAATGGTGATCAAAGGTGGTGCACGGGGAACGACTTTTATCTCCCGCACAGTTAGAATGAGCCTGAGTATATTCACTTCCCACAAATAGTAGATCACTCACGTAAGGACAAACCTTAATTCACCTTATACCCTTAATTCCTATAAAAAAAAATACTAATAATAACACATGTTCTATTTCCTTACGATTCATTGTTGGAATTAGGTTTCCAATTGAAAAATAATACCACAAACACCTAAACAACATTATTTAAATTTCGTCAGGTGCCATTCACGAAGAACATAAAGTATTCACAAGAATATTTTTTCAGCTTAATCCCAGGAAATTGATATTTGTTATATATGAGTTAGATGTATTTATTATATTGTACCAAAAGGGCATGCTAAAAAGAATTTATTGTCAGACTTTACCTGCAAGGCGTGGGTTCGAATCTTGGAATCATTATTTTAGAGAAGACTTTACTTAACTATCACACATACCTGGTCAAAGACTAGTAATATTGAGTGGATGTTTGTTTAAGATTTTGAGTAAACCAAACTTGATTTTAAGGATAGTAAAAGCGATTTTGGGGATTTGAGAGTATTTGTTTGTAGAATTCCGGGTAGAATATATTTTAAGAGAAGTAAGAATTTCTAACTTTTCAGTTGACTATAATTGATTCTAGATATGGAATCTACAAAATTTTTTATATTTACACCTCAAAAGTGATTTTACTTTATCTTCCAAACAAAGTTAATAATTCTAGACTCACTTTTAAAATATCATTACTGAACACAAATCAATTTTTTAACTTTTTAGATCAATTCTTCTAAGACAAACAGACCGTAAATCATTCACAATAGTGTCCTATCCGTATTAAACAGAACATAAAAATATATGTTTTTAAAGGTAAAGGATTTTTTTGAAGCACAACTAATAGAAACATATATTGTATGGTGTAATAAAAGTCCAATAGGTTGTGTTTTAACAATGGAAAAGCATATTGAGTGTAGAGTAGTGTTATTTTGATATTAAATTTAGATACCCGTGGAGGACACCCTACTCTTTAGTAGGCTATGAACCACTTTACTTTTTCTCTCTCTTTATTTGATTGGTTCATAACCTATTAAAGAGTAGGTATCTCCCATGGGTGTTCAATTTTAGTGTCAAAATAACACTACTCTCGAGTGTGCTACAGGAGCGGCTCTTTCTTGATGGGATCGCCCAAGAAAACCCAGAGTCTCATCGAGTGGTCATTCCCTGAGGATGGTTGGTACAAATTGAACTTGGATGGTTCCTCGAAAAGAAACCTGAGTGAAGCTGGTTCCAGTGGTATTGTTAGAGATGCTACTGATGTTTGGATCACAAGGTTCTCGATCTATATTGGTATCTGCTCAGCCTTTATAGCTGAACTTTTGGGTATCCTCCACGGTCTTCAAGTGGCTTGGAACAAAGGGATTTGTTGTTTGACTGTAGAGTCAGATTCCTCATCTATAATAGCTACTTTGAAAAGAGGTAGGCTCAATGCCCTAGGAACAAATTTTTCCACAAGATTTTCGATTGGGTTGTTAAGGATTGGATCATTCTCTCTTCTCATACATTTTGAGAAGGGAATATGTGCGTAGACTGACTAGCAAATTGGAGTTTATATCAATAAATGGGTCTTCACGGGCTTTCTTCCCCGGATGGTGGTGATCTTGCTAGACTTATGTTAGGTAATGTGTGAGACTTCCATACCTTGAGTTGTTCCTTCTATGTAATTTTTTTTTTGGGATTTTGCCCTGTTGAGAATTTTTGTTTTCTGTTTTTAGTATTTCTTGTACAAATCTCTGAAAACATAAACCGAATGAAAACAAGATGACAGTTTTGTAAGGGCCCGTTTGTTTTGGTCATTTTCTATCATTTCCTATTTTCATTTTCAATGAAAACAAAAAATGAGCTTGGAAATATGTTTGGTTTCATTTAATGAAAATATTTTGATGGAAACATTTCTTAAATTGAGCCAAATTTTGGAAACAGAAAAAACTCATTTCCACCGTTTCCTTCTCAATTTTTAGGAAACTGGAAATAAGAAAGTGAAAATGTGGTGGCATGTATGTAATTATAATGAAAAGAATTGAAAAGGCAGGAAGGAGAAAAAATATCGTAATAGTTGGAGAGAACGAAGAGACTCTGGCTCTCTCACTGAAACACCGAGCTCTGTTGCGCTACTAGAGTTTTTCGTTGTGCCAAGCAAATCCAACTTAAGTATACACTTGTCTTTATTTTAATTTTCTTTAGAGTTTTGTACTCTGTGTGCTTTAGAATTTGATTCTACCTTCTTCCTTATTTTACCGACCCCACAATCAGACATTTGCGTTACTGTTCAAGTATTTCTGATTATTCAAGATAATTCATAAATGATATTGCATTGCCATTCTCCTCCAATGAATCATCATTTAGCGATGAACAGGATTACACAAGGCTTACCATTGTTTATATATATATATATATATATATATATATATATATATATATATATATATATATATATTACATTTTTTATATATTGAGTAATAATATTATGACACCAGTTTTTTACACCAAATTGACACCTTGGTTAATTACGTGCAAATTTTCGGTTAATTCAGTTCATTATATGTTTAATGGGTTATCTGAAGCTTATTTTCCATAACCATGTAAATATTTGGTTAATCACATGCAAATATCATATTAATTCAATTCTTTATATGATTAATGGGTCATCATGAATTAACCAAATATTTGTACGTGATTAACCATATAATGAGCTGAATTAACCAAATATTTGTACCGATTAACCAAGGTGTCAAAAGTTGGTGTCAACTTTTGGTGTCATAATATCATTACTCATATATACATTAGTTAAAATAGATTAAGAAAATAATAGAAACATTTTTAACCAAATATTTTTTTTCATAATTTTCATTTTCTGAAATATTTATACCAAACGTATTTTCGTTGTTTTTATTTTCTAGAAACAGTTTTCAGCTTTAGAAACCAAACATGTTTCCAAAAGTTTAGAAACTGAAAATGAAAATGGACTTCAGGAAATAGAAATAAGAAACAGGAAACCCTAAGCAAAGCAAACATGTCATTAGTGTGTGATAAACTAATAATAATTGAAATGAGCACAACTAAATAAATGATAAATGATGGACAAAAAGTGAAAACGTCGCCTGAGAGATTCGAACTCTCGCGGGGAAACCCCATGTACTTAGCAGGCACACGCCTTAACCACTCGGCCAAAGCGACGTTGTTGTGACTTCAACGTACTAAAATATATAAGTAACTAATAAATACTAGTGGATATTCTGACAGGTGTATATAGGAGAGGTCTGCATGGTTGGAATTAACGATCATGCTGGTGCTAGGGCCTAGGAGAATAATAAAGGGGCTACATTGAGCTCCCATCTTCCATTCATGGCTTTTCCGTGGGTTAACCCGTTGAAAATCTATACAAAAAAAGTTTTCTGCCAAATTCCTATTGCCAAATGCCAAGTGCGTTTCTCCTGTGTTGTATCTCTGACCCCTCTTTTATATTTTGTGTGTGTTCTATTTTACCTTTTTTTTTTGTCTAGTTATAAATAAACAACAGTTGTGGTTTTATACTATTCTTCTTCTTTTTTTTTTTTTTTATAGAGGTTTTATACTATCTTTTTTTTTTTATAGTCAGCTCCCTTATCTTTATTTTCTTCTTTTGCAATATTTTGGATTTCCTAACTCAATTTAATACATGTACCGTTAGTGTAATAATTTTTATATGATTAACTAATCATAAATCATAGCTATCTTAAAAGTTGAAAGTAACACATATAATAATTTATAATTAATAAATAACGTAAAAAAAACTTTATACATATCAAAATTAAACTATTGACTGAAATATTGTCCCATATTTTATATGTCTTTTTCTATGTCCTTCTACTCATATTTTGACACTTCAATTATTATTCCATTATATTATAAAAGCATTAAGAACTCGTTTGGTGGTTAGGATAAGAGAGACATGATAAGATAAGTTATCATATCCTGTCTGAAACTATTGTTTGGTGAGCCAACAGGAATGAATAAACCAATCCTGTCACCTATCCTATCATGTCCATCTAGTTAAAATTCTATCCTGAGGGGGGAGCTGGGTTAGAACTCAACAGGATATGATAAGGTGATTTATAATATAATAAAGTAATAAAATATTTTTTATATAAAATAATTATAAAAAATATAATATCGTTATCAAAAAAGGTATAATAAAACATAAAATAACAAAAATATTAATAATTAATTTAAAAAATTATTTTTATTTTGCCACAAGGCTAATTTTGTTACTTCACGTTATTTTTAAAAATTGAAAAATAAATAAAAAAATATTCTAATAATTTAACTATATGTAAAGTAAAAACTAAAAATGAATATTTAAAATTATAACAAAATTAATTTAAGCTAAACAATATTTTAAAATATTATATGTAATTTTATCACAAGGACAGTTTTGTCTTTTTATATAATCTTAAAAATTAAAATTATAAAAAACTAAAATCTAATAAAATATGAAAACATTCAGAACAAAAACGAAAATTTTAAAATTCGTACTAAAATTACAATGCTATCCAGTTGGTTATCTGGTAGACACCAAACGTCGGATAGGATAACAACTTATCATACTCATATCATATCCTACTCCTATCCTGCTCTCTTATCCTATCCCCTATCCTATCGTCATCACCAAACGAGCCCTAAATGTGATTACTTATCCATAACGGTGACATGATTATGCAAACTACATTAATTTCACACGATACATTGAATTCAAAAGGCTTTGTTTGGCAACAATAACTATGGAGTTAGCTTTTAATCAGAAAGTGGATGTCATGAAGGAACGCTTGGTGGACATTAGAAAGTGGTCTGAAGATGAGTGTTGTGTTAAAAGATGTGTATGGTTGGACATCTTTGGTATACCTCCACATGCTTGGGGCAGAAGCAACATGGAGAAAATTGTTGAGCCTTTTGGTGAAATTATATGGATTGACCAGAAATCGTCATTGGGCTGTTCCATGGAGTTAGACAAGGTCATGATCCAAACATCCTTAATGCCATTCATTAAGGATCATCTTGTTGAGACTGAATGAATAACAAGAGTGCAAAATCTGTTTATTGATGAATGAAGCAGCCCTTATATAGAGCAGAAATACAACAGAAATATCTAACAGAAACTAACAAACTCAACAACCTGATAACCAAAGATAATTACAGATTATACAGGCCTAAACCCAAATAAGACTAACTCAACATTCCCTCCCTTAAACTAATTGTGTATTAATCAGAACGCAATCAGTTTATCTTTGGCACTTCACAAACTCCAAGCTGCTTCCGAAATTTCAGAAATGTGTCCAACTTCAAAGGCTTGGTAAACAGGTCTGCAAGTTGATCCTTAGTACCACAATGAATCAGGTCAATGGTTCCAGCTTTAGACATATCTCTAAGGAAATGAAAGCGCACATCAATGTGCTTGCTCCTGCCATGAAGAACAGAATTCTTAGAGAGTTTAATGGCCGAACTATTGTCACACAAGATAGTAATACAGCCATCTTGTAAATGATTAAGTTCCTCCAAAATTTTCTTCATCCAAATTGCCTGAGTAGCAGCTCCAGCAGTTGCTACAAACTCTGCTTCAGTTGTTGATAGGGTCACGATTGGTTGCTTCTTGGAGGACCATGCCACAACACCTTCACTCATTAAAAACACATATCCTGATGTACTTTTGTCCTCCAAATCCCCAGCATAGTCACTATCAGAATATGCTAACAGATCCTTGTTCCCTCCCTTTTTGTATAGAATTCCAAAATCAGTGGTGCCTCTTAAATACCTCAGCACTCTCTTTGCTGCAAGTAAATGCATCTGAGTTGGCCTGCTCATGTATCTACTGATGATGCTGACAGAATACATCAAATCAAGTCTGGTTGTTGTGATATAAATCAAGCTTCCCACCAGCTGCTTATAATTTGCCTCGTTTACTTTCTCCCCTTTATCATCTCTTGACAATTTACATCCTGGCACCATAGGAACTTTTACTGCATTAGATTCTGTCATACCAAATCTGTCAAGGATCTCTATTGCATACTTCCTTTGACTCAAATATATCCCTTGATCTTCTTGAAGCACTTCAATTCCCAAAAAGTACCTCATTTTCCCTAGATCATTCATATCAAATTCCTTCTTCATAGAGTTTATGAAATTACTCATCATTTCTTCATCATTGCCAGTATATATGAGATCATCAACATATATACTAACAATAAGAATCCTTCCATACTTATTTGTTTTTAGAAACAGAGTCTCCTCATTCTTACTTCTTTGAAAACCTTCTTGAATGAAATAAGCTTCTATACGGCTAAACCAAGCTCTTGGAGCTTGTTTTAACCCATACAAAGGTTTATGCAGCTTGTACACCTTATGCTCACTTCCTTTCTTTACATAGCCCTTTGGTTTCTCTACATACACATCTTCAGTTAATGTGCCATATAGGAAAGCTGACTTTACATCCAACTGATACAAAATCCACCCTCTTTGAGCTTCAATTGCAATCACCATCCTCACAGTGTCCATCCTACTAACAGGAGCAAAAACTTCATTGTAATCAATTCCTTGCTTCTGTGAGTATCCCCTAGCTACAAGCCTAGCTTTGTATTTATCAACTTGTCCATGCTCATTTAGTTTGGTTTTGTAAATCCATTTAACTCCTATCCTTTTAGCTCAAGCAGGTAACTCAGTTAACTCCCAAGTTTTGTTCTTCACAATTGAGTTAATTTCTTCATCCATAGCTTTTCTCCATCTTTCACTTTTCACAGCTTCTTCAAATATCTCTGGATCAGAATTGTCAATTCTGGTTAAGTTTGCCAATTCCTCTTCTTCTGATAATCCTTCTCCACTGACATAATCATTCATCCATCTTGGCTGATTTATGATTCTATCTTGATCACCATGTTCAACTTTAGTTTCTGTATTGGTTCCAGGATCTGTCTTTTCATCATTTTCAGTTGATTCACCACTACCTTCATCTTGTTCTTCATTGTCTTGAGCTTCTGAAATTTCATCCTCATCCCATTCCAATTCCATAGCTAAATCTTCCTTATGACTCTCATTCCAATCCCATTTTGCCTCTTCTTCAAATCTCACATCCCTGTTGATGATAATTCTTTTTGCAATCGGATCATACAGTCTATAACCTTTAGACTCATCACTGATTCCTAGCAGCACACATTTACAGCTTTTATTCTCAAGTTTAGTTCTCCTAGCATCTGGAATGTGCACATATTCTACACATCCAAACACTCTGAAATGAGCCGCATATGGCCTTTTACCACTCCATACCTGCTCTGGAGTTTGATGTTTCAGTGCTAAAGTTGGAGATATGTTTAAGACATACACTGCCCAATTGGCTGCCTCAGGCCAAAAATTCTTAGGGAATTCTTTTCCACACAACAAAGATCTCACCATGTTCATTATGGTCCTATTCTTCCTTTCCACCACTCCATTTTGTTGAGGAGTATAGGCAGTAGTCAGCTGCCTTTTAATGCCAGATTCTTGACAGAAAGCATTAAACTCATTCGATGTAAATTCTCCTCCCCTATCCATTCTCAAACACTTAACTTCCAACCTAGTTTCTTTCTCCACAAATTTTTTAAAACATTTGAACTGCTGAAAAGCTTCATATTTGTCAACTAAGAAATAAATCCATGCTTTTCTAGAATAATCATCTATAAAGCATAGATAATACCTCTTATTGCTGTTGGATGCTGGAGAAATTGGGTCGCATATGTCAGCATGAATCAACTCCAGTTTCTGTGATGCTCTCCATTGACTTTTCTTTGGCATTGCATCTCTATGTTGTTTTCCTTTCATGCAATCAGCACACACTCTAGTTACAGTGGACAATAAAGGAAGACATCTAACCATTTCTTTGTTCTGCAAAAGCTTCAGCCCCTTGTCACTCAAATGACCATATCTGCAGTGCCACAAATATGTTAGATATTCATCCATTGTATGAAAACGTGACTCCTTCTGTTGAAAACTTTGGGCAACCAGCACAAACATCCTGTTAGATGTCATATTGGTCTCAATGATCAACCCTTTTTCTGGATGATAGACCTTGCATTTTCCTGTTTGAAACATCACAGTAAAACCCTTTTCTTGCAACTGTCCTATGCTCAAGAGATTATTTTTGAGATCCGGCACAAAATATACATCTGCAATCACATGTATTATTCCATTAAACTTCAACTTGACAGTGCCCTTTCCAACAACCTTCATTTTGGTATTGTTCCCAAGCTTAACAAATTCTTTGAATTCCTCATCAATTTCATTGAACCACCCTTTGTTTCCACACATATGATTTGAGCATCCAGAATCCAAGAACCATGCATCTTCCCTTTTCTTGATTGTGACTTCTTCCCTGCCATTCATTAACAGAAGCAATTCTTCATTAGTTTCTTCAGCATAGTTGGCTTCTTTCTCCCATTCAGGACACTCATTCCTGTAATGTCCAATTTTCCGGCATTTGAAGCACTCTATTGTGGCTCGGCTCTGTCTACCTCTGCCTCTTCCCCTTCCTCTAGATCCTCCTCTGCCTCTGCCTCCAGCATCAGTTCTGTCTTCTGCAACTACCTTTAAGGCATGTTCCTCTCCATGGGTCTTGTGAAATTTCTGCTCATGAACCACTAATGAGCTTTGAAGTTCATCAATATAGAGATTCTCAGTATCTTTAGACTCCTCTATTGAACAAACTATATAGTTAAACTTCTCAGTTAAAGATCTAAGAATCTTCTCAACAACAGATACATCAGACAGTTGTTCACCATGGATTCTCATCTTGTTTGCAACACTCATAACTCGAGAAAAGTAATCAGTAATGGTTTCACCTGACTTCATTTCCAGAGTTTCGAAATCCTTCCTCAGAGATTGAAGAATTGATCTTTTCACCCTTGCATTGCCTTGGTACTTTCTTTTCATGGAATCCCAGATCTCCTTCGAGGTGTTCTTCTGTAGAATCGTCTCCAAGATTGCTCTATCAATTGCTTGAAAGAGATAATTCTTGGTTTTCAGATCTTTCAGCTTCAAATCATCAAGACGTTTCTGCTGAGCCTCATTCAACACAACACCTTCAGCTGGTTCTGTATAATCAGTTTCAATTAGAGTCCAATACTCCTTGGACCTCAGAAAATTTTCCATCAGCATGCTCCAATTGTCATAGTGACCATCGAAACGTGGGATAGCAGGTTGCACAAACCCTCCTTCGTTTTCTTTTGACATTGATGCTCTCATAAGAGATCTTTCCTGCTCTCAGATCTTGACAGGAACCTCTCTTTTTCAGTTCTTGAAAGAACTCTCACGATTTTCTTTCTCAAAACTTGAAAGAACACACTTTACTCTTGTTATTTCTTTGTTATCAAGTCCTTTGATCGGAGCTCTGATACCAAATGTTGAGACTGAATGAATAACAAGAGTGCAAAATCTGTTTATTGATGAATGAAGCAGCCCTTATATAGAGCAGAAATACAATAGAAATATCTAACAGAAACTAACAAACTCAACAACCTGATAACCAAAGCTAATTACAGATTATACAGGCCTAAACCCAAATAAGACTAACTCAACACATCTGCTATTAGAAGTGAGTCACAAGAAATTTGAAATATATGTAAAAGAGATCCATTTTCACTTAGATTGGGATAATAAGCAAGCATCTTCTGTCTCTATGAACCTGGATCAGTCATGCAGCTACATCCCAGAGACAGCCATGGAAGGGACCAGAGACTGCAGAAACAAGGAAGATGATGACGTGGCAAGCAAAGGCTTGCCTCCCCAAGGTGCATTAATTGATGATTCACTGGGAAATGGAAAGATGTGGGCTGAACAGCAAGAGCCCCAGATGCATGTTGGAAAAGAGTGTCTTGAGCAGTGGAGTTTTGAGGAAGGTGTAATTATGTCGCATAGGGAAATGGAACACCAAGCAGATTTAATTGCTCGCACAAATAAAGGCTGGGAGATTTTAGAAGTTGAGGGGTCTCGGTCTAAAACAGTCATAGCCCAAGTAAGCTATGATTTGGACCAGGAAAATGAAATTCTGGACCAATGGAAAAAGGGCCTTGTTACACCCTCATATTTGGCATCCATCCCCATTTTGAATCCGGTATTTAAATACCGTATTCAGAAACTATATTTCTGACATCTAATTGTCGGATACCTTCTGACATTTAAATGTCGGATTCAGAAACTCTGAATCCGGCATCTAATTGCCAGAAACACTTTTTTTTCAAAATTTAAGAATTTCCCGACAATTAAATGTCGGAAACATAGTTTCTGAATCCGGTGTTTAAATGTCGGGAGGCGTGTGTGGGTGGATGTCAAATTGTAGGGGTGTAGGTAGCAAGGCCCATGGAAAAATACCCATAATGAGCCACCTGGCTTCACTAAGAAAAGCCCAAATTTTGAACCAACAAATTCAAAAAGAAGAGGTGGGTTGGGCCGTAAATGCCGTGATGAAGAGAGTAGAAGCCAAACAAGTGTTAAGCAAGTGAAAAACAAAAGGAAAAAAATCTAGGAAGGGGGCGACTTTGGGTGCGTTTGGGTAAACAACTTAATTGAGAGCTTATCATATAAGGCATTATCTCATGAGAGCTTATGCCATAAGCGCTTAAAGAAATAAAAAGAAAGAAAGGGGCATGAGAGGATTAGAATAGTGAAAAACACAGATAGGGTGTTTAGTGCATAAGCTCTTATGATAATTACATAAGCTTCTCCCAGTGACTTATGAAAATAAGTCAAAAACTCCTTATGAGATGGCATAAGTTATTTTTATAAGCTCTGCCAAACACACTGCATAAGAGCTTATGTCATCAGATAAGTCAAAAGGAGCTTAAATAAGCTCTTCCAAACGCCACCAATTAGTTAGGTTTGGGGCATGATGCTATTCTGAAGTCTGAACCCTAGCACTGAAGAGGAAGTGAGCGATGATGACCTTGAAGCTAGGAGATCGTTGGAAGTGGGCATGGAGCTTGGTTTGGTGCCCAAAGATGTTGACGAAGCTGTGCAAAAGTTGTCATCCCTCAGGTAGTACCCATGGATCTTCAAACGGCCATCGAAAGTCGGCCAAGGTATGGGGTTTTCTACTTATCTTATCATGAATATTATTGTGTGGAACATTATAGGGTTGGGTGGGTCGGGTAAATCTACAGCTCTCCATAATCTCGTCCTTTCTAGGAGTCCAGCTCTTGTGGTGCTTGTAGAGACAAAACATTCGAACCTAAACCCTCAGAGTATTAGAAGATGGTGGGGGGAATGACTCTTTTTGCTGGGATGACGTCCCTGCTTTTGATGGTAGTGGGGGACTTGTTGATTGCGTAGGACACTTCTTTTTTCACCAAATTGGATAGTGTCAAAGGAGATCGATAGATCTGCCTTTATGGTAGGATGAATGAGAAGAATTGGTTAGCAGCAGTCACTCTAGTGTACGGGCCTAATGACAGAGTGAGAAGAAAAGCTATGTGGGAGGAATTAATTGAACTAAGGCAGAGAGTGCTAGCTCCTATGTTAATACTAGGAGATTTTAATGAAGTCCTAGTACCAGAGGAAAGAAGAGGTAACTCCGCAGCATGAGAGATTTCCAATCTTGGGTGGAGAGTATGGGTTGCCTTGAACTGCCCTTATTAAGCAGAAAGTTTACGTGGTATAGAAATAGCTCTGCTAGTCGTATTGATAGGGTCTTTGTGGGTATAGAGTGGCTTGAAAAATTCAAAAATTTGAAATTATGGGGATTAAACAGATAGGTTTCTGATCACTGCCCGTTGCTGGTTTGCTGTGATAACATAAACCGGGGACCTAAACCTTTCAGGTCTCTGGACGTATGGTTTTCTAATCCGAGCTTTAAGAGGATGGTAGAAAATGAATGGAAGGGGCTTGTCAATTTGCCCCTACATTCCAAACTGAAAAAAATTGAAAGGCCCCATTAGGAAGTGGAACAAGGAGTCTTTTGGCAATATTGACAGGAAGGTTGAGCAGCTGGAAGCTGAGATTAATATCCTGGATGACCTAAGTGAAAGGCAAGATTTAACTGAAGTAGAGGAGGCTAAAAGGAAGGCCTTGATTTCTCTTTTATGGACTTGGCTGAAGCGAAAAGAATCTTACTAGTTGCAGCAGTCAAGAATAAAAGCACTGAGAGAGAAGGATAGAAATACAAAATTTTTCCACCTAACTGCCACTATTAGAAAAAATAAGAAAGCAATGAAAAATCTAAGGGTCGGAGATAGGGTGCTGAAGAATCCTAGATGCATTAAGAAGGAAGTAGTCAAATATTTTAAGAATCTCTATGCAGATGACCAGTTAACTTACCTGAAAATAGATAGTAGGGGCTTACCAAGAATATCACAAGCCCAACAAGATGAACTGGACGCTATCCACCCCGTAAGCTACTTTATCTGATGTTCGAGCTTCTGACGGGCAATCCATCTCATAAGTTCTTTTATCTTTCTGGTCGAGTTTCTGACGGGCAATCCACCCCGTAAACTCTTTATTTTTTTTCCATTCGAGCTTTTGACGGGCAACACACCCCGTGAGATCCGTTATCTTTGTTCGAGCTTCTGACGGGCAATCCACCCCGTAAGCTCTTTTATCTTTCTGTTCGAGCTTCTTATGGACAATCCACCTCGTAAGCTCTTTATCTTTGTTTTTTAAGCCCAGCAGACAATCCACCCCGCAATTTTTTATCTGTAAACCGCAGTGGGCAATCCAACCCGCTGGTTCTTTACAGGAAATCATTTTGTAGTCGCTGGTTCTTTACAGGAAATCATTTTGTCAGTGTACCCCGAACAAAATTGGAGTTCATGTCTTTACTCGTTTCTTATAGTGATAATATGTTAACTACGATTACACCAATTATCTAATAAGAAAAAAGTAAAGAGGGGCAGCTAAGAACACCTAATTTTGTTCGGGTATTTTCTCTTTTTAATTAAAAATGTAAAATTAAAAATAAAAAAATGCAAAAAATAAAAATGCAAAATGTGTTTATGTTATTAGCCCAATTTGTTTTGTTACAATGTTATTTTTTTAGTCCATCACTTTGCCCACTACATCTTTGGCCCAACATCTAACTCGCCAAAAACAAAAAAGGATAAAAGAATAGAATAAAAAATAATACATCTAAAAGTCAAATTTTAAAAAAAAATTAATAAGAATAAGAAGGTTTCTTGAGTCCTCTCTGTCAGTGTGCAACGTACAGTGTCTCTTGTCACCAATACCCTGCTTTTTCTTCAATTTTGGTCCTTCCCCCTCAGCCTTCCTCTTTACCCAACATACTCCCAAGCATTCTTGAGTGAAGCAACACTCAGATGGGGGCTGCTCAAGGATGCTAGTGCAACTGTCAAAATCTTTCCCACAAAGCTCATGTAATCATAATCCTTTTATAGCTAATTTTCAGAGTTGGGAAGGGGGCTTATGCCTTGATAAGAGATATAGATACATAGATGGAAACTGAAAGGAGACTAGAGGATTTTTTTTTACTTTTGTAATACTCAATATCATCTGGTCCCAATGTTAATGAGAAGAGTTCGGTTTTCCCCTCTACAAATAGATACAAGTCAAAAATAGAAAAGGGGAGGAAGGAGAAAGGAGGAAGATAATAATACAACAACAGAGAGCATACAGAGGGGGAAAACGAAAATACTAAAGGGAGCTTGAAAGAATTTATCAGATTGTTCATCACACTTTATCTTCTTTTATTTCTAGACTAAACCCCCAATTTGGTCCCTGAGAAAAACACTCGGGTCTGAAATAGTCCCTAACCAAAAAAAACTATCCGTTTAGTCCTTAAGAATGTATTTCCGGGACAGATTAGTCCTTCTGTCACAAATTAGTCCCTAACAATTTTTAAGTGATACCAGTAAAGTCCCTAAGAAACATGACCGTGAGCCAAATTAGTCCCTATTAACATGCACTAAACATGATAGAAACACTACAAAATATGACAGAAGGACTAATCTGTCCCGGAAATACATTCTTAAGGACTAAACGGATAGTTTTTTTTGGTTAGGGACTATTTCAGACCCGAGTGTTTTTCTCAGGGACCAAATTGGGGGTTTAGTCTTATTTCTATATCACCTTCATTTTTCCATCTTCATCCCACCATGGCATCCACCACCATTACACCATTCAACCAGTTCTTCCATTAATTTCAAACTCCTCCAAACCATTCTTCTTCCTACTATAACCCATCACCATTGTATCAGAAAAAACAAAAAAAGGAAATAAAAAGAAAATCACACTCACAGAGATGGATCCAAAGAGGCATTCTCCTCCGCCACGCTCCGCTGCACCATCCCCACCGCTCCGCCGCGTCCAGATGCGAGTCGCCGCGCACCACCTCGACGCCCACCGCGAACCCAAACGCAGATCCGCTCAGCCACCATGACTCCGCCATACTCCGCGAGCTTCGACGCCGCCCGGGCCATAAACGCCGCAGACCCACCTCCGCCTCGGACTGTTGCGAGCCACAGACTAGAACCACCGTACAGAAGCTGCCCAGATCTGCCTCTGCTGTTCTAACCCAATGCCGTCCAACCACCTAGCTCTGTCATGCTCTGCCTCACCATCGCGAGTGCCAATCGCCTTCAACTCTTCTGGCACCGTCACTGACCAGCACCTCTAACTCCATCTCCGCCCCTTACACACTCTCAGCAAAAGTTTCTTGTCTTTGTTGTGTGGGTAACGATGGAAGCTAGTAGCTTTATTTCCTTTATTTTGCTGTGTTTATTTATCATTTTTTATTTCTTTTCTGCCTTAGTTGTGTGAATGGATCTGATTTTCTTTTTGTTTGGCCCAGTTTTCCTTTTTTTTGTTGCTTTGTTGTTGTTGTTATCTCATTAGAACATTGGGCCCACTGCCCAACATAAGAAATAGTTATCTGAATCTAAGCAAAAAAATCGTTTTGGGCCACATCTGTGAGGCCCGAATTTGGTCGTCTTTTTTTATCCTTTATTTTGTGTAAAAAAAATATAAAATAAAAGAGGAGGTTTTGTGACTCAACTAAGGATGTAGTGAGGCCCATCAGCATGAAATATGAGTTGTGGGCAAGCCACTAGGCCTCTTTCCTTTTTATCACTAGGTTATAAAGTTTGGGCTAAAACTAAAACAAAACAAAAATATCAAAAATAAAAAATATTTGCTTGTTAATAATTTTGAGATTGCTTTGTGAAATGTATAACACTCATTTCTTTAGACTTGGGATCGCTATGTGGACATACGTGCCACGTTCTATCTCACTTGGGAGGTTTAAATATTTAAATATTAGACAATAAAAACAAAAAAAAACTCTTCTAAATAAAAAAAACTTTTCAAAAATCAAATCTTTACCAAAAACTAAAATCAATCAACCAATCAAACATCTTCTATAAAAACTATGTGGCTTTGAGTTTCCCATCGCACCCGGGAATACGTAGGAGCAAGATTAATTATCTTGTTAAGCCAAAATTAAATTTTCCTTATTTTAGTGTCTTTTTATTTGTGAATAGCTAATTAAAATATTTAAACTTGTGTTATTTAGGGATGCCCTATGGACTCGGGTGTCATGTTCAATCCCTTAGATTTGAGATTGCTCTGTGGACTTATGTGCTATGTTCAACCTCATTTAGGTTTTATCAACAACATTTTTTGAAATGCAAAATTGATAAATAAATACAAAATATTAAACAATGAAAAATAATTTTTTCTTGTAAATAATTTTTGGGGTAAAACAAATATTTAAAAAGTTATTAAAATGTTTTGCACAATTAATTTGATGTACCGTTTTGTAAACGGGCGATGTAGGGTGCTAACACCTTCCCTACTCGTAATCGACTCCTGGACTCAAATCTCTTTTTCTTAAAAAATACCAGTTTACCTTAAAATAAATGGGTTTTTCAAAGTTTTCCCACAATAAAATTTTGGTGGCGACTCCTCTGTTTTTACCCTCTTTTTCGCGGCTCCTGGATGAGACGGTCGCTACAGCTGGCGACTCCGCTGGGGATTTTTGAGAGTCAGGCCTATCATAGTTGGTTGTCTAATTTTTTTAATAGCTTTGAAACTATTAGTTTTACCCCTCTTTGTTTTATTTATTTTGTAAATAGTTTTTTATGCTCTCATAAATGCCTTTGTATATATTTTGGCAACCCTAGGGTAGAGAACTATTGTGTTGTTTGTTCTTTTTGCTAGTTTGGGTAGTTTTGTTTAATAGGTTTTGTAAAGGTTTGCATGCCTCCAACACACACATCACTTACACTTATTTCACACATTCCTAGCTCTATACCCGAGCTTGTGGAAGCTTAAGGATTAGGCGATGCCTCAACATTGTCATTGATGGCCTAGTGCCACCCTGATATTTGTTGATTCACCACTCAGATTGTTACTAGCTTCATGGACTAGTTATCCTGAAGGGTTTATCCTTACTTGTGACTAGATTCATGAGTCGGACCCTTATCCTTTGGGATAGGGGCAATCTGGGAACCATGACTTTTAGAAGTCTAGACCCTACCCAATTTTCACTGATAGAGCAAACTTAAGGGCCAGCCAGTTAAAATCATAACTTTAGGTGTGTCAATCCCTAAGTCTTGTCCGTCTTAGGACACAGGGGGCATTTTTTTTTTTACTCATCTTCATGTTTTTTCTTTCATTTTGTCAAAAAATGGATCCACCTTTTTAGTTTTTTTCTAAAAGAAAAATGATTTACACAAGTCCTTTTACTTTTAACAAAAAAAATATAAAACCAAAAAAAATTCATATTTTATAACTCATGCATTTCTGTAAATAAAAAAAATGGGCTTGTGTAAATCTTTTTTTTGTAACTCATCCACATTTTTGTAACTCATTCATATTCTTTGTAGAAGAATAAAAAAAAAAGATGATTCATGCATCTCATGCATTAATTATTTTTTTTGAGTCAATATGAAGAAATAAAAAAATTCATTTTTCATGCATTGCATGCATCAATTACTTTCTATGCCGACCACATGAAAAAATTAAAAGAAAAAATTCATGTCATGCAAATGGTGAAAAAAAAAAACTCAACCTTCTTCACGCATCTTAAGCATCAATTTTATTGAGCTCTTGGATAAAAAAGAAATAAAAAATGAAAATACATTCATCTCATTTTTTTTTGCATCTCTCAAGAAAATTTGATAAAGGATAATCTATAACATGCATTTCATACCTCTTTGTGTCAATATAAAAACAAATCATTCATCTCATTCATCCAAAAAAAAAAATGCATGTATTGACATTGTTATAAAAAAAATTAAACTCTTTTTTTCATACAATTCTCTAGTTAAAAAAAACATAACGAATTCATTTCATGGATCTCACGCATTAGTAGTTGGCTCAAATAAAAAATTCTTTTTTTTATGCATCTCATATACTCATTTCTTTTTAAGTTGAACATTTATTAAAAAAAATTCATTCCATGCATTGTGCTCCTTTCTTAGAGAAAAGTGAACTACTGCACTTTCAATAAAAAAGAGTGTCAACTAAACCTTGGATCATAAGGTGGAACTGGAGACAATGTTTACTCAAATGGCCAAAAAATGTAGGCACGACCTTTTGCCTAATCATGGATGTTTGGATGTCAATGTGAAGGATTTCATATCATCCTACTGGATTCATGTAGCACATATTCAAGCTCTTATGGAGTGATCTTTGGAAAACCATGCAAATTCAGGATAATAAGGCCTTGACTGAGGAAGAAAGAAATCATGATATGGAAAGTCCCAATCGACTATGGAGAGTTCAAGATTAAGGCTTTGATAACATCACCAGAGAGTCACATCCTAGTGATTGAGAAGAGGTAATACTTTGTGATCCCCGTCTTGAGAATTTCTAAGCAACCAAGGCTAGATTTGTTTATCAGGGATTTACCATGACACAATGGTTATGTTGTATTCTATCATGAGATAACTGAACCATGTTTACTTTATTGAAGCATTAATGTAATGGATTTGCATGCGTACTTTGTCTCATCCTTTCTTTACATCTCCATCCCCACCATAATGTTTCTCTCGTCATACTCATATCTCATCTTCCCTTTTTTTTTCTTTTTTTTTTTCTTCCCCAAGTATCTTTTTTGGTTTGGTTAATAAGACTCACTTTTTTGGAAGTTCTTTGTGGAGCACAATGAAGACCACGTGTGCCCATACCTTTTCAAAAAAAAAAAAGGAAAGAAAGAAAGAAAGAAAATAATAAAAATAAAAGAGGAGCAAATAAATAAACACTTGGTGAGCACCATCTTTTTATCTTTCAAATAAAGTTTTCAAAATAATGCAATCATCATTTGAAATGAAGTTTGGTCATCTTTCTCTATCCTTAACAAAATATCATCATTACCCCTAGTTACCCCCTTTGAGCCTGAAAATTTTCTTCAAAGAACCTTGGACAAGGATCACCCCTAAACAAGGGGCAAACAAGAAGGAAATGGTGATCATGAAGCATAAAATGACAAAAAAAAAAAAGGAGAAAGAAAGAGGATGAAAAACCTCATGCAACAAAAAGAAAAAAAAAGAATAAAAAATATAAAAAAGTAAATGTTCTAAAAAATATAAAAAGAGCATCCTTCTTGGTCCTTTTCAACCCTAAAAGCACTTTGTTTGAGCCTTATACCTTTTCTTTCATGACCCTCAACCATTGGCCACATCACAAGCCTCAAAAAGTCCATTCTGATCAATGAACGATTGCTACTTTTTCATCAATTTTAATTTTGAGACAAAAAGTTTGTGCTCTTCTAGTTTTTAATTGATTGCTCCTCTTCAAAAAAAAATCCAAAAAAAAAAGAATGGAAAAAAGAAAAAAGAAAAAAGAAAGCTCATTAAGCTGAAAACCCTCATGGGCAGTCTAAGTAAAAGCTAGGGCAGGATCTACATGGGGCAAAACTTTGCTTTCAAGGGCCTTATTCCATAGCATTTCCATTATTGGATGCCCTGCAATGGGGCAACACCATTCTCAAGTTTTCTATATCAAGTGCCCTATACTGGGGCAGTTTCATTCTGGGAACCTTACATTGGGGCACTCCATCCTCAAGAAAACTATTGTGGGGCAATTTTTTTCTTAAGAATATCGAGCCAATCACCATGATCAAATCAATCCAAACTGGGGCAACACCCTTCTGACCTTCATATCACCTCTTGTGCATCTTGATTCATTTCTATCCTTTTGAATACCATTTGAGTTGTCAAACTTCCAACACAAATCGAGAAGTTGGTCAGGTCATATTGTCCTTTCCTGTCAGACTTTTGAATCCATGCATGTTTGTTACATGATGCTTCAGGTAAGGTAAACACGAGTTCAACGATACATGTTAACCATCTTTGATGAACAACCCTGGTCAAAATAATTTTGAATACAAGGAAGAAAGTGGCATCCTCAATTGGCAATTCAAGCAATAGCATCGATCCTCACAAATAAGAGTGGCAAAATTTTCCACATTCCCAAAAAAAAGGAAAAGAAAAAAATCAAAATCAAAAATAAAAAGAAAATAAAAAGTAAACAAAAAGGCTCGCTAGACTGAAAACTTGAAAAGGCAGTCTAGGTAAAAGTTAGAGCGACCCTGTAGGTTGAAAACTCGCAAAGAGCAACCTACGCAAAAATTAGGGTCAAATACAAACAAAATACAAGAAGTCTACTCAATCTGACAAATTGGGACAGTTTAAGTGGACAAGTCATGAAAGGCTCTCAATACATGAGGACTGGGGCAAGTCACATACTTGAAAGTTGGTCAGACAATCTCATCCATTGGAATAATCATCACAAAGAAGCGCATCTCAGGCAAGAAGTAAAACATCGATTCAGCAAGCAAGTGATGATCGAGATCAAAGAGTCTCACTCTAGGTCATCCCTAATCTCTACTACAATCAAAACTTTAAGGAGCCAAGGATCAAAGAGTTGTTTTCAAAAAAAAGAAAAAAAAAACAGTTTTCATCAATGATAAAAGCATCTCATGCATCATGCATAAAAAAAATTAACCAAGGTTTTCATCAATCATCAAAAGCATCTTATGCATCATACATTAAAAAAAAAATTCACAGTTTTCATCAATCACAAAAGAGCAGATCTCATATCATGCATTGTCTCACCATTTTTGGCATTGACAAAATCAACATCTCTGCATTGCATTTGTTCGACTTTAGCGGGTTCAAGGGCCGAAAAGTCATGTCTTGTTGGCTTTAGCAGGCATAGGACCTCTGAAGCTTTGATTTATTATAGTTTGGCTTTAGAGGGCACAGGGCCCCAAAAGTCATTTCTTGTTAGCTTTAGCAGGCATAGGGCCTCTTAAGCTATGTTTTGTTGTAGTTTGGCTTCAGTGGGCATAAGACTCCGAAAGTCATGTCTTGTTAGCTTTAGCAGCCATAGGGCCTCTTAAGCTATGTTTTGTTGTAGTTTGACTTCAATGGGCATAGGGCCCCGAAAGTCATGTCTTTGTTAGCTTTAGCAAGCACAATATATCGTAAGCTTCTTCCTGTTTTTGTTTAGCTTTAACAGGCACAGGGCCCATATCTTTGCTAGCTTAGCAGGCATAAGACCTCATAAGCTTCATGTTTGTTTCGTGTAGCTTTAGTGGGCATAGGGCCTCAAAAGCTTGGTATTGTTTTTGTTCAGCTTTAACGGGCACAGGGTCCATAAGCTATATCTTTGTTAGCTTTGGTAGGCACATGGCCTCATGAGCTTCGTGTTGTTCATCTTTAACGAGCACAGGGTCCATAAACTATACCTTTGTTGGCTTTTTTAGGCATAGGGTCTCGAAAGTTTTTTTTATCTTTCATGTCAAGCTTCAGTGGATACCCGACTCTGCATGCTTTCTATCTTTTGTTGTCAAGCTTCGACGGGTACCATACTCCGTAAGCTCTTTTATCCTTTTTTCAAGCTTCGGTGGATACCAGACCCCGTATGCTCTTTTTGTTTTCAAGATTTGACGGGTACCAGACCTTGTAAGCTCTTTTGTTTTCAAGCTTCGGCGGGTAATCCACCACGTAAACTCTTTTATCTTTCAGTTCGAGCTTCTGATGGACAATCCAACCCATAAGCTCTTTATCTTTTGTTCGAGCTTCTGACGGGCAATCTTTCCCGTAAGCTCATATATCTTTTTGGTCGAGCTATTGATGGGCAATCCACCTCGTAAGATCTTTATTTTTTTCCGTTCGAGCTTCTGACGGGCAATCCACCCCGTAAGCTCTTTTATCTTTCTGTTCGAGCTTCTGACGGGCAATCCACCCGTAAGCTCTTTATTTTTTTCCGTCCGTTCGAGCTTCTGACGGGCAATCCACCCTGTAAGCTCCTTTATCTTCTGTTCGAGCTTCTGACGGGAAATCCACCTCGTAAGCTCTTTATCTTTGTTTTTTAAGCCCAGCAGACAATCCACCCCGCAAGCTTTTATGTGTAAATCCCAGTGGGCAATCCAACCCGCTGGTTCTTTACAGGAAATCACTTTGTAGTCACAGGTCTTTTTTGTTTGTCAGTGTACCCCGAACAAAATTGGAGTTCATGTCTTTACTCGTTTCTTATAGCGATAATATGTTAACTACGATTACACCAATTATCTAATAAGAAAAAAGTAAAGAGTGACAGCTGTGAACACCTAATTTTGCATGAGTATTTTCTCTTTTTAATTAAAAATTTAAAATTTAAAATAAAAAAATACAAAAAAAATAAAATAAAATATGTGTTTATGTTATTGGCCCTATTTGTTTTGTTACAATGTTATTTTTTTAGTCCATCACTTAGCCCACTACATTTTTGGCCCAACATCTAACTGCCAAAAACAAAAAAGGATAAAAGAATAGAATAAAAAATAATACATCTGAAAATCAAATTTTAAATTTTTTTTAATAAGAATGAGAAGGTTTCTTGAGTCCTCTTTGTCAGTGTGCAACGTACAGTGTCTCTTGTCACCAATACCCCGCTTTTTCTTCAATTTTGGTCCTTCCCCCTCAGCCTTCCTCTTTACCCAACATACTCCCAAGCATTCTTGAATGAAGCAACACTCAGATGTGGGCTGCTCAAGGATGCTAGTGCAACTGTTAAAATCTTTCTCACAAAGCTCAAGAAATCATAATCCTTTGATAGCTAATTTTCAGAGTTGGCAAGGGGGCTTATGCCTTGATAAGAGATATAGATACATTGATGGAAATTGAAATGAGACTAGAGGATTTTTTTTACTTTTGTAATATTCAATATCATCTGGTCCCAATGTTGATGAGAAGAGTTCAGTTTCCCCCTCTATAAATAGATACAAATCATAAACAGAAAAAGGGAGGAAGGAGAAAGGAGGAAGATAATAATACAACAACAGAGAGCATACAGAGGGGGAAAACAAAAATACTAAAGGGAGCTTGAAAGAATTTATCAGATTGTTCATCACACTTTCTCTTCTTTTATTTCTATTTCACCTTCATTTTTCCATCATCATCCCACCATGGCAGCCACCACCATTACACCATTCAACCAGTTCTTCCATTAGTTTCAAACTCCTCCAAACCATTCTACTTCCTACCATAACCCATCACCATTGTATCAGAAAAAACAAAAAAAGGAAATAAAAAGAAAAGCACACTCACAGAGACGGATCTAAAGAGGCGTTCTCCTCCGCCACGCTCCGCTGCAGCATCCCCACCACTCCGCCACGTCCAGATGCGAGTCGCCGTGCACCACCTCGACGCCCACCGTGAACCCGAACGCAGATCCACTCAGCCACCATGACTCCGTAATACTCCACGAGCTTCGACGCCGCCCAGGCCATAAACGTCGCAGACCCACCTCCACCTCGGACTGTTGCGAGCCACGAACCAGAACCACCGTACAGAAGCTGCCCAAATCTGCCTCTGTTGTTCTAACCCGACGCCGTCCAAACACCCAGCTCCATCATGCTCCGCTTCGCCATCGCAAGCGCCGACCGCCTTCAACTCTTCTGGCGCCGTCACTGACCAGCACCTCTAACTCCATCTCCGCCCCTTTCACACTCTCAGCAAAAGTTTCTTGTCTTTGTTGTGTGGGTAATGATGGAAGCTAGTAGCTTTCTTTCCTTTATTTTGCTGTGTTTATTTATCATTTGTTATTTCTTTTCTACCTTAGTTGTGTGAATGGATCTGATTTTCTTTTTGTTTGGCCCAGTTTTCCTTTTTTTTGTTGCTTTGTTGTTGTTGTTATCTCATTAGAACATTGGGCCCACTGCCCAACATAAGAAATAGTTATCTGAATCTAAGCAAAAAAATCGTTTTGAGCCACATCTGTGAGGCTCGAATTTGGTCTTTTTTTTATCTTTTATTTTGTGTAAAAAAAATATAAAATAAAAGAAGAGGTTTTGTGACTCAACTAAGAATGTAGTGAGGCCCATCAACATGAAATATGAGTTGTGGGCAAGCCATTAGGCCTCTTCCCTTTTTATCACTAGGTTATAAAGTTTGGGCTAAAACTAAAACAAAACAAAAATATCAAAAATTAAAAATATTTGCTTGTTAATAATTTTGAGATTGCTTTGTGAAATGTATCACACTCATTTCTTTAGACTTGGGATCGCTATGTGGACATACATGCCACGTTCTATCTCACTTAGGAGTTTTAAATATTTAAATATTAGACAATAAAAACAAAAAAAAACTCTTCTAAATAAAAAAAACTTTTCAAAAATCAAATCTTTACCAAAAACTAAAATCAATCAACCAATCAAACATCTTCTATAAGAACTACGTGGCTTTGAGTTTCCCATCGCACCCGGGAATACGTAGGAGCAAGATTAATCATCTTGTCAAGCCAAAATTAAATTTTCCTTATTTTAGTGTCTTTTTATTTGTGAATATCTAATTAAAATATTTAAACTTGTGTTATTTAGGGATGCCCTATGGACTCGGGTGTCATGTTCAATCCCTTAGATTTGAGATTGCTCTGTGGACTTATGTGTCATGTTCAACCTCATTTAGGTTTTATCAACAACAGTTTTTGAAATACAAAATCGATAAATAAATACAAAATATTAAACAATGAAAAATAATTCTTTCTTGTAAATAATTTTTGGGGTAAAACAAATATTTAAAAAGTTATTAAAATGTTTTGCACAATTAATTTGAGGTACCGTTTTGTAAACGGGCGATGTAGGGTGCTAACACCTTCCCTGCTCGTAACCGACTCCCGGACTTAAATCTCTTTTTCTTAAAAAATACCAGTTTACCTTAAAATAAATGGGTTTTCCAAGGTTTTCCCACAACTCTGTGGCAAGTATGGCCATGATGCATACAATTGCTAGTACAGGTTTGACCAACTATTTGAGCGACCTCCTCCATCTCGGCATCAGGGAAGTCAGAATTCAGTGTATAGCCAACCCTCTCAGGGTCATGGCTCTGCCTTACTCCAGTCTTATGCACTACCTCCACCTACTCAGCATCAGCCTAGTGCTAATATGGTGATGCAACAACCAAAGTTTGTGCCAAATACTCAGGAGCCCTTACAAAGGTCCTTTGATAGTCATGCTTTGTTTCCTGACTCGGGTGCCTCACACCACATCAGTGCTGACCCAAGCAACCTCAGTCACAGCAATCCCTTTGGTGGACAAGACCAAGTTCTAATGGGGAATGGTCAAGGGCTTCCCATAAACTCCATAGGTTCATCTAAATTCCTTTCTCCTTCCAATCCTCATGTAGCTTTCTCCTTGAAAAATCTATTACTTGTGTCAAACATTACCAAAAACCTTGTCTCTGTTTTTAAGTTTGCTAGAGATAATAATGTCTATTTCGAATTTCACCCATTCTCCTGTTATGTGAAATCATAGGGTTCTAGTCGTGTTCTCCTTGAGGGCTCCCTTGGTGCTGATGGTCTCTACAGCTTCCAAGACATCAACATTCTCAAGGAGCCTTCCTCTTTATGTCTTCAGCATACTATGTCCCCTTCAACCTCTAGTGAGCTTTCAGATAACACTTCTACTGTAACTAGTACTTTTGCCACTTGGCACTATTGGTTAGGACATGCCAATAATAATACTGTAAAGGCTGTCCTACAATTGTGTAATATACCTTTATTGAATAAAGGCTCAAATTAATTTTGCAATGCTTGTTGCGTAGCTAAATCTCAAAGATTGCATGCCCCTCCTTCCCTCACTGTTCACTCTGTTGCCTTTGAATTAATTCACACAGACCTTTGAGGACCCGCTCCCCTTACCTCCTTTGGTGGATACACATATTACATTACCTTTGTGGATGCCCACACTAGGTTCACATGGATCTATTTCCTTAAGCAAAAATCTGATGTACTCACTGCCTTTAAATAGTTTTCTGCCTTAATATCAACTCAGTTCTCAGCTTCTATCAAAGCTGTACAATCTGATTGGGGTGGAGAATTTCACCTTTCACCAAGTATTTGGGAGAGTTAGGCATCGTTCATCGTCTAACTTGCCCTCACACATCCCATCAAAATGGTACTGTGGAGAGAAAGCATAGGCAAATTGTGGAGATGGGTCTTGCTATGCTATCTCATTCCTCTCTTCCTCTCCAATTTTGGGATCATAGCTTTACACAGGCTGTGTATCTGATTAATAGGTTGCCCATAGCAGCCCTAACCTCCCATTCTTCACCATATCATGCCCTCTATGGCTCAATTCCTGACTTCTCCAACCTTAAAATTCTTGGCTGTGCCTACTTTCCTTTCTTAAGACCTTACAACAAACACAAGTTCCAATTCAGGTCCTCTGAGTGCATCTATTTAGGTATGTCCCCACAGCACAAAGGGCATAAATGTCTTGACTCCAATGGACGAATATTCATTTCTAAGGATGTTTTATTCAATGAAGCTAAATTTGCTTACACTCACCTATTCCCTTCTCAGTCCACTGCTTATGTTTCACCTCCTTCAACCTACCCTGCATCCATCGCTACACCCACTAACCCTCCTCTTCATTTCACTCCTCTCAATCAACACCCACCACCTTCCTTAACACCCTCTCCCACTCAATCTGTTTCCTACTCACCTGCAGATCCTCACCATACTCCTGCCTTTTCTTCTCCAAGGTCCAAAACTGGACATTTACCTCCCAAACAGTTTCTCAGTCATGTTTAACCCAGGACTGTCAAAGAGGCTCTCTCCAGTCCTCCTTGGCTAGCAGCCATGAAGGATGAGCACAATGCTCTCCTTAAGAACAACACTTGGTCTTTAGTACCTCTTCCATCAAATAGAATGGCAATTGGCTGCAAGTGGGTTGATAAGCCTCTGGCTTATCTAGTTTTATAACTAGATGGACTGTGGTTTTTGTGCAAATTATTCGAGTTCACTCTCATTTTCGCCCAAATTTGCCTTGTTTTGTTCCTAAGTTGGACTTTGACTCGTTTTGTGTCTTTTGTGTAGTTTTTAGCTTATTTCGGATAGAATTATGCTTTTGTTTGCTTTTGGTGTTTTCAGGTCAATAAGTGAAGCTCTGAGAGTCAAGGAAAGTCAAGAAGCAGTGGAAAAAGCACTTCTGGAGATACTCGCCTCGCGAGTGGATGCTCGCCTCGCGAGCCTGAACATCAGATAAAGCAGCAACAGTCATCACTCTGGATCGCCCCGCGCACAGGATGCTAGCCTCGCGAATCATGGAGACCTGGAAGTCAGAGACCATCACGGCCTAGCCGTGATGAAGGTCACAGCCTAGGCTTGAAGTCTCGCCCCGCGAGAGGAAGTTCGCCCTGCGAGAGTTTGAAGACCCTGGAAGACAGAGACCATCACGACTGTGACAGATTGAAGTTGGAAGACTCGCCCCGCGAATACACTCTCGCCTCGCGAGAATCCAAAATTGAATGCGCGCCAAAACTAATGTTCGCCTCGCGAAATATGGTTCGCCCCGCGAGAGTCCGAGAACCAGAATCCCTATTTATAGGCTGTTTCAGATCAGATTAGGGGATCCAAGTTTTTCCACTTGTTTAGTTCAGTTTAGTTACGAATCCTTGTTTTCTTCTGGAGCTGCGTCTCCCTTTTTCTTATTTTATTTTATTATGGAGATTATGTCGGATTGTTTGTGCGTCGTCACGGGCATGAGGAACTAATCCCCTCGTCCGAGGGATCAATGAAGCCGCCCATGACGGTATAGTGTTCATGTGATGTATGTTTTTCTCCCCTTCTCTCAATGAATGTTTTCCAATTTTGATTTGAATGCGTTGATCATATGTATTGCGTGATTGACTAGTTAAACGTGTTGAGGTTGATCGGCGATTCGCGTTTTAGAACTTGGATTGGAATCACTAATCGAATAATGAGCACGACAGTGGATTTAGGAGATTAGTGCAACCTTATAGGGAACAAGAATTAATAGAATTCGAGATTAGGATTATGAGACCTAGTAAGTAAGTAATCCAATCGTCGAATACGTCCTATTGAGCACGACAGTGGATATAGGAGAAATTGGGGGTCCCGGTTGACATCGTAATTGAACTTAGGGAGGAATTCATCATCACTTGGGTACTATACATGATTGGGTAGGTGGATTTGAGACCTTGGATATTTTAATTTCTGATTTTAAAACCTTAGCCTTATTTGATTCCTTATTTGAATTGCGATATTAATCTCTCTCTCTCAACCACTTTCTGTTACTTAACCAACTTATCGAACTTCTCACGAATTAGTTGAATTGGTAGCCCAATCCTTGTGTTCGACCTCGGTAATTTCTTACCGTGTTATTTTATTACTTGTGACGACCCGGTACACTTGCCGGTGACTCAACAAGTTTTTGGCGTCGTTGCCGGGGATTGGCACACCAATTTTCCTAATTTTTAGGGAATTTGATTATTTGGTTAAGCTGTTTTTATTTTCTGATTTATTATTTCTCTCTACTTCTTTGATTCCACTTGGTCTTGCCGTGTTTTTGTATGCGAGGTACCCTTTCACAAGAGGACCTGCTATTTGATTCGGAGATCACCAAGATCGAGAAGCACTTAAGGAAGGAAGTCAGAGAAAGAAAAAGGCTTGAAGCGAGTGATTTTGAGAGAATGGAAGAAGAAAATCCTCCCCCTCCTCCTCCTCCTCGTTACAAGCCTCTCTTTGAGTACGATCTACCCAGCTTGGGTGATTGTGATTCTTTTATTGTGAGGGGCAACCTGAATACAGACTCCTTCAGAGTGGAAGGATGTGTCACATTCCAGATCCGTGAGAATCAGTTTGATGGGAGTGGCAAACAGGACCCTCATAGACACATCACTCGCTTCCTTGAAGCTTGTGACTTACAGAAGACAAGAGGAGTCTCCCAAGATGAGTTTCGCTTGCGGCCTTTCCCCCTCTCTCTTAGGGATGTCGCTCGCGATTGGGTTGACAGCTTGGATAGGAACAGCATCAGAACTTGGGAGCAAAAGGCACAAAAGTTCCTATCCAAATATTTTCCCCCTCAGAAAGCGGCACAAGCAAGAATTGCCGTTACATCCTTCAGGCAGACAGAAGATGAAACCTATAATGAGGCCTGGGAGAGGTACAACGGGCTCCCGAGAAGATGCCCTTCAGCGTTCTTTGACCCGGTCTCCAAAGTTCAGCATTTCTTTAACGGGTTGAGGGGACGCTATCAGATGAACTGTGATGCCGCAGCTGGCGGTTCTTTTTCCTATTTATCAGCTGAGGATGGATGGGCATTATTGGAAAAGATGTCATATAATGATTACAACCGTGGGAGGGAAACCTCGAGTGGAATCAGTTCAGCAACAATGGAAGCCATTCTCGAGCAAAACAGATTGTTGAAGAGGCAGAATGAGGCTTTGTCTGGAAACAAAAGGGTTAATGTGATACATGAGGGGATGCCTCCGGGTTGTGACAATTGTAATGGAGATCATGACACTCATAGTTGTCCGCTCAACTTCTCTCAGGAACATGTGGACTCATGCCACAACTTCTATGACACTGTGCCCCAGAACAACTATCAGAGGAACAGACAGAATGACTACAGTCAGAATCAGAATAGGGGGTATATGAGGAGAGACCATCCGGGTTTCGCTTGGAGTAATGCTAGTGGTGGTCTAGCCGGGCAACAACAACCTCAACAGGGTCTGAGACCAAACATTGGGATCCAGCAGCGCAATACTCAGCAGGCTCTTCCAGGGACTAATCAATTGCAATTAACAGATGGTGGAAGACAACCGTGGGAGCTGGCTTTTGAGAAGATGAGTGCAACAGTGGAGAAATTGTCGATCAACACAAGCACTTCCATTGACAAGTTGGCGACTCATACAGGGTCGGCAATTCAGAACCTAGAGACGCAGATAGCTCAACTCGCAAAGCAACTTAATGAGCGTCTCCCAGGCACTTTCCTTGGTGATACCGAGAACAACCCTAAGGGCCAATGCAATGCCATAATAACTAGAAGCGGAAGGGTGTTAGAATCTAACAGGGGTGCAACTAGTTCTCAGGAAGACAAGGCCCCGGAACAACCACACATTGAGGAAGAGCAACCTGGAAAAGAGAAGTTGGCAAGTGACAAGGCACCGGAGCAAGGGGGAAGGCTGAAACTGGTGGATGAAGAGTTCCGAAAGAAGAAGTGGGTTGAACCCCAAGACCTCCCGCCCTACATGAAGGTACCGTATCCTGAAAGATTGAAGAAGCCTCAACAGGATAAGCGATTCAAACAAATTCCTTGATGTCTTCCGCAAACTTCAGATTAACATTCCATTTGCGGAAGCCTTGGAACAGATGCCATCATATGCCCGTTTATGAAGGAACTTCTCACCAAGAAGCGGAGAATAAGTGGATGAGGAAACGGTTGCTTTGACCGAGGAGTGTAGTGCCATTCTTCAAAGAAAACTGCCTCCAAAGTTGAAGGATCCCGGTTCTTTTTCGATACCATGCACCATTGGGGGGATGACTGTAGGGAAGGCATTATGTGATCTAGAGGCAAGCATCAACTTGATGCCCCTCTCTATGATGAAGAGGTTGGGGATCAAAGAGTTCAAGGATACACGGATGTCGCTCCAACTAGCCGATCGCTCTATAAAATATCCTTATGGGGTGGTCGAAGACTTGTTAGTAAAAGTGGACAAGCTCATATTTCCGGCGGACTTTGTAGTGCTTGATATGGATGAAGACGCCGAGGTCCCTCTCATATTGGGTAGGCCCTTCTTGGCCACTGGGGGTGCCTTGATAGATGTGCGACAAGGGAAACTCACTCTAAGGGTGCAAGATGATGAGGTAGTCTTCAATCTCTTTGAAGCAATGAAGCACCCTGCAGAGAGGACGGAAGTGTATCGAGTGGATATGGGGGATCCAACTGTCAAGGCAAAGGTAACTCGAGAAGCCCATGGTTCTTCACTTGCAAAAGTGTCGGTAAAATCCCATGATGGGGACAGTGAGGAAAAAGACCCTTTGGGGGATGAGGTCTATCTCGAGTGGTTGAAAGACATGGAAGCCTTACCGAGTCTCCCAGGGGAAGAATGTGCAAAGAAGGAGCTCAGCAACAAAGGCATGAAAAAGAATGGTAAAGCACCGAAGTTGAAAGGTGGCACAACCATGGTGGTCAATGCAGACAATGAGTTGATCCCAAAAAGGACCATCACGGGGTGGAGAGTTTGTGCTGATTATAGAAGGATGCTGGACTTAAATGAGTTGTCCGGGAACAGCATACGAGCATATGAAAGGGCAAGAGCCTACAGGAAACGGATTGAGGCATGGCATGGCAAGCAAGACCTTCCGGATTAACCCTTAGGGGTGACTTGAGTCAGGCTCGGGACGTTAAACAAGCGCTTCTTGGGAGGCAACCCAAGCTAGGTATCCTTTGGTTTTAGTTCTGTCATTTTCATTTATATTATTAAAAAAAAACTTGATTCGCCACTCGAATCCATAGTGGCCGCGCGAGACAGAAGCCCTGAATCTCAGAGGCTTGCTCACTTTTCTGTCTCACGCCGCGAGGTATACTGTCGCCTCGCGATTCTGGGCATCATCATCTGTTGGAATTCCAGATTCGCCTCGCAAGATACTACTTGCCTCGCTATTCTAGAAAATGTGGAAACAGTGTTTCCAAATTCGCCTCGCGAGTGATCTCTCGCCTCGCGAATCTGCAATTAAGGTTATAATTTGCAGGAGTTCTTCCAGGATGCTATGCAATAGAAGGGAGGTCGTGAGACCAATTGGATGAGGAGGCAACCATGGAAACTTGATCAGGGAGTATCCTCTCCTCTCCTCACTTTTGTTTTGTTTTTGTTTTTGCTTTTTGTTTTGTTTTTGTTTGTCACTCTTGAATAATTTGAGAAGATCAAGAGTTTTTGTATGAATGTTGGGTCAACAAGCTTGTTGGAATTTAATTAAATTGAGCATAGATTGATTGCATGAATTATTTGACCATTGATGATTTCCCTCTAGGTTCTGAAATTAGAAAAGTTGATCCCCACTTGAAAAATTGAAAACGGAACTTTGAGAATTTTATTGTGATTACTTGATTTATGATAAGTTTGGGGTGAGGGGGTGCACACACTAGGAATTGTATCTCGGTCAAACAATTTGCAAAATGTCCAGGTGAGGATTTGAGCCTCCAACTCTGTTTTTGATTGTGTGAATCACTTTTAAGTTGCACTTTCCCGGATTTGCTTGAATCTCTTTATGGTTTGCATGATTATGTGTTGCATCAAATGATTTAGGCAATTTTCTTTGAATAACTACATGGCCTAAAAATGAACCATCCCTAATGCATGTTCCCTAGTTAGCCACATTGAGCCTAATTAGCCTATTGTTTCTTTATGACCCTATATTGTAAGCCAAAATCTGGAAAAACCATGTTAACCAAATCTCAGGATTAGGAGAGCATGGAAGTTTAGTGAGAAAAGGATTGTGAGAAACTAAGTTTGGGGTGGCTACAAGGTGATGTGCCATATTGGGGTGAGAAAAAGAAAAATAAAGGTTGAAACTCAAGGCAAAAGAAAAAGAAAAAAAAATGTTGCCAAAAGAAAAGGGGCAAGACAAAAAGATTAGCAAGGAAAAGGCGGTAGTCACCCGAGGCCAAAAGAAAAATGGAAAAAGGAATTTGAGTGGAAAATGTGTCAAATGCTCATGCTCTCTTAGTTCCTAGAGACTTAAGCCTAATATCCTTGAATGTCCTACCCTTAGCCAGGTCCCATTACAACCTTTAAAAGACCTATTGATGTTGCATGCATGTTTTCGTGGGAACTATTTTTGAGATGAAAATCAAATTCATGGGAAGTGCTCTTAAAATGTGAAATTGAGTGAAAAGTTGATAGCCTAGACAAACTTGAGCGAATGAGTGAAATACTAAATGCCCTTGTGAGGAAGGCAATTGTTTGAAATTGGTGATCTTCCTTTGTGTGTAACTTTGATCCTCAACTTAGATTAATGCTTGCATGAATGATAAGTTCTCAATTGTTTAAAGTAAATGAATGTGGGGATTACATTGATGTAAAGGGGGAATCATTGAAGAAAAACTATTTGTTCAGATTGCATGAAATTTGTGCGAAATTGATTAGATCCTTTAGGCTTGCCAAGTCTTGAGTCATTTTTGAGTTTTAGCTTGCTTGGGGACAAGCAAGGTTTAAGTTTGGGGTGTTTTGATAAGCCTCTGGCTTATCTAGTTTTATAACTAGATGAACTGTGGTTTTTGTGCAAATTATTCGAGTTCACTCTCGTTTTCGCCCAAATTTGCCTTGTTTTGTTCCTAAGTTGGACTTTGACTCGTTTTGTGTCTTTTGTGTAGTTTTTAGCTTATTTCGGATAGAATTATGCTTTTGTTTGCTTTTGGTGTTTTCAGGTCAATAAGTGAAGCTCTGAGAGTCAAGGAAAGTCAAGAAGCAGTGGAAAAAGCACTTCTGGAGATACTCGCCTCGCAGTGGATGCTCGCCTCGCGAGCCTCGAACATCGAGATAAGCAGCAACAATCATCACTCTGGATCGCCCCGCGCACAGGATGCTCGCCTCACGAATCATGGAGACCTGGAAGTCAGAGACCATCACGGCCTAGCCGTGATGAAGGTCACAGCCTAGGCTTGAAGTCTCGCCCCGCGAGAGGAAGTTCGCCCCGCGAGAGTTTGAAGACCCTGGAAGACAGAGACCATCACGGCCTAGCCGTGATGAAGGTCACGGCTGTGACAGATTGAAGTTGGAAGACTCGCCCCGCGAATACACTCTCGCCTCGCGAGAATCCAAAATTGAATGCGCGCCAAAACTAATGTTCGCCTCGCGAAATATGGTTCACCCCGCGAGAGTCCGAGAACCAGAATCCCTATTTATAGGCTGTTTCAGATCAGATTAGGGGATCCAAGTTTTTCCACTTGTTTAGTTCAGTTTAGTTACGAATCCTTGTTTTCTTCTGGAGCTGCGTCTCCCTTTTTCTTATTTTATTTTATTATGGAGATTATGTCAGATTGTTTGTGCGTCGTCACGGGCATGAGGAACTAATCCCCTCGTCCGAGGGATCAATGAAGCCGCCCATGGCGGTATAGTGTTCATGTGATGTATGTTTTTCTCCCCTTCTCTCAATGAATGTTTTCCAATTTTGATTTGAATGCGTTGATCATATGTATTGCGTGATTGACTAGTTAAACGTGTTGAGGCTGATCGGCGATTCGCGTTTTAGAACTTGGATTGGAATCACTAATCGAATAATGAGCATGACAGTGGATTTAGGAGATTAGTGCAACCTTATAGGGAACAAGAATTAATAGAATTCGAGATTAGGATTATGAGACCTAGTAAGTAAGTAATCCAATCGTCGAATACGTCCTATTGAGCACGACAGTGGATATAGGAGAAATTGGGGGTCCCGGTTGACATCGTAATTGAACTTAGGGAGGAATTCATCATCACTTGGGTACTATACATGATTGGGTAGGTGGATTTGAGACCTTGGATATTTTAATTTCTGATTTTAAAACCTTAGCCTTATTTGATTCCTTATTTGAATTGCGATATTAATCTCTCTCTCTCAACCACTTTCTGTTACTTAACCAACTTATCGAACTTCTCACGAATTAGTTGAATTGGTAGCCCAATCCTTGTGTTCGACCTCGTTAATTTCTTACCGTGTTATTTTATTACTTGCGACGACCCGGTACACTTGCCGGTGACTCAACAAGTTTTTGGCGCCGTTGCCGGGGATTGGCACACCAATTTTCCTAATTTTTAGGGAATTTGATTATTTAGGTTAAGCTGTTTTTATTTTCTCGATTTATTATTTCTCTCTACTTCTTTGATTCCACTTGGTCTTGCCGTGTTTTTGTATGCGAGGTACCCTTTCACAAGAGGACCTGCTATTTGATTCGGAGATCACCAAGACCGAGAAGCGCTTAAGGAAGGAAGTCAGAGAAAGAAAAAGGCTTGAAGCGAGTGATTTTGAGAGAATGGAAGAAGAAAATCCTCCCCTCCTCCTCCTCCTCCTCGTTACAAGCCTCTCTTTGAGTACGATCTACCCAGCTTGGGTGATTGTGATTCTTCTATTGTGAGGGGCAACTCTGAATACGACTCCTTGAGTGGAAGGATGTGTCACATTCCAGCTCCGTGAGAATCAGTTTGATGGGAGTGTCAAACAGGACCCTCATAGACACATCACTCGCTTCCTTGAAGCTTGTGACTTACAGAAGACAAGAGGAGTCTCACAAGATGAGTTTCGCTTGCGGCATTTCCCCCTATCTCTAAGGGATGTCGCGCGCGAATGGGTTGACAGCTTGGATAGTACCAGCAACAGAACTTGGGAGCAAAAGGCACAAAAGTTCCTATCCAAATATTTTCCCCCTCAGAAAGCGGCACAAGCAAGAATTGCCGTTACATCCTTCAGGCAGACAGAAGATGAAACCTATAATGAGGCCTGGGAGAGGTACAACGGGCTCCCGAGAAGATGCCCTTCAGCGTTCTTTGACCCGGTCTCCAAAGTTCAGCATTTCTTTAACGGGTTGAGGGGACGCTATCTGATAAGCCTCTGGTTCATCTAGTTTTATAGCTAGTATGACCAGGGTTTTGTGCAAATTATATCGTATTTTCACCCAAATTAGATTAGATTGTCCTCAAGCAAGGTTTTGAGTCTCTAGAGTAGTTTTAAGTTAATTTAGCTAGTTTTAAGTCAAAATAATACACTTATGGTTATTTCCTTATTTTCAGGTTAAGTAGAAGCTGAGAAAATAAAGAACAGGGGATTCGCCCCGCGAAGGACACGCTCGCCACGCGACCCCGAAGCCTGACTGTTCCAAGAAATTGCTAAGTCTCTGGTTCGCCTCGCGAATAAGGTCTCGCCCCGCGAGTCTTGCAACCCAGAAAAGTCAGAGACGATCACGGCTAGCCCGTGTTGAAGGTCATGGCCGTGACAGTTTTGAAGTTGAAGAGTCTCGCCTCGCGAGTCTGGAAGTCAGAGAGCATCACGGTTGGCCCCTGATGGCCATAACGGGCGTAAGGAGAAAACCCTTCAGATCCTCGCCTCGCGAGCGACACTTCGCCTCGCGAGAATGCCAAAGGTTGCTGACTGTTCATGAAATTCGCCTCGCGAATGTGTGCTCGCCTCGCGAGCTAGCTAATTCAGAATTTGTATAAAAGGCTGTTCTGAACAATTTGTAGAGACTCTTGCTTCTCCATTGTTTAGTTTTACATTTTCTCTGTGATTTCGTTTTTGCCATGGAGAACTAAGTTCTAGGATTAGTCTACTGTATGGGAATTCTCTATACTTGAGGTTTTGTAAATCCCTATTTTAAATTGCTTTTCCCTTTTCAATACCATATTATACATTTCTGTTTGTTATTTCAGGAGTGTGTAGTATTGTATTGATTTGTTTCAGTGATATCATTTTCCTATACTTAATCGCGTTTGTTATTTCGCGTGTGTTCATTCATGTTCGTTTGTTCATGAGAGCTTAACCCCGTTTGTTATTTCGGGAATAGGAACTTGCATCCATAGTAGCAATTACGTTATTAGTTGTTGCTGTAACTGAAAGGGGATTAGAATCTGCTTAGGGCTTGGGATTACATTAACCAAGGATAGTTGAGAATTCTTGACAGTAGATTAATCGTTGTTTGATAATTGATAACCTCCTTGAACTGCTTGTTTTCAATTGCTCTGTTTTTAATATTCTGTTTTCTTTGATTGCATCTCAAACCAAACCCCTCCCAAAACTTATTTTTGTGAAAGATAATATTCTCAGAGTCCTTGAGAGACGACATCCGAGTTGTCGCACTAAACTACAGTTTTAAACCCGCTCGTCCTTTTTGGCGCGTGCGCGACAGCGCGACCAAAAATTGGCGCCGTTGCCGGGGACTCTGAGTCGTTATTTTTCGCAATTTGTTTTATTTTCTTTTCATTTCTTTCTTTTATTTTCTGTTCTGTTTTGAATTGGTCTGGCTACTAGGTCTCATTGCCCTGAACTGTGTGATTTCGACCCGGAAATTGAAAGAACACTGCACACACTTCGTAGGGAATTTCGGGCTAGCACTAGTAGTGATTCCAATTTTAAAACTGCTTTTGAAAACATGGGAGACCAAAGGACTTTGAGGCAGCTTGCTGCCCCTGATGTGAATTACAATGGTTTGTGCATTGCTTATCTTGGTGCTGACACTCCTTTTGAGTTAAAATCTGGACTAATCCATTTGTTGCCAAGATTTAATGGTCTTGCAGGTGAGGATCCACACAAGCACCTCAAGGAATTCCAAGTCGTCTGCTCCACAACTTTGAGGCCAGAAGGAGTAACTGAGGATCATATCAAGTTGAAGGCTTTTCCATTCTCACTCCAAGGAGCTGCAAAAGATTGGCTATTATACCTTGCGCCGAATTCCATTACCACATGGAATGACTTGAAGAAGCTCTTCCTAGAGAAATATTTTCCTGCCTCCGAGCCAGCAATTAGGAAAGAAATCTTGGAATAAGGCAAGGAAATGAGTCGCTAGCTGAGTATTGGGAGAGGTTCAAGCAGTTGACATCTAGTTGCCCCGAAAGATCAAATTTCCGAACAGCTCCTCGTCCAATATTTTTATGAAGGATTGCAGCCGATGGATAGGAATATTTTGGATGCTGCTAGTGGGGGAGCGTTGGTTGACAAGACTCCATCTGCTGCCAAGCAACTCATTGAGAACATGTCATTAAATTTTCAGCAATTCACTACCAGAAGAAATTCTCATTGAGACTAGAGGTGTACATGAGGTCCGCACTTCCTCTTCCAGCCATGGCAGTGATGATAGAATTGACAGGCTCACTTCCTTGGTAGAGAAATTGGCAATGGATAGGGTTTCACCTGCGGTATTGTGTGGCATGTGCAGTTCTCCGAGCACCCATATGAAGCATGCCCCATTTTGCAAGGAGGATCGATTCTTCGAATCACCTCGAAGCCTTTGCAGTCCATTCGTATAATCGGGGCAATAACCGAACGGATACATCATTCCGGATCTTTCAACAAATAGGTACCATCCCAGCTGGAGTAATCATCCTAATCTGCGGTATGGAAACTCATCCCAACAACCGATGGCACCTCAGAATCCTCCAGTGACCACTTCTGCACCATCCGGACCTTCAGTTGATGACATGTGCAAGAAAATAACTTCACAATTGAATGCACAAATGACTACACTTTTCCAAGCAAAATGGGGCAGTTCGAGCACGATTCCAGGCCTCACAGGCACAATTTCAGCAGAGAACGGATGCGATTATTCAGGCATTACAATACAGATTGGACAGATGGCCACGACATAAATAACATAAAGCAAGGTCAAAGAACAACCCAACCGCCCGGACAAACGGCCGGTGATAAATCCTAATGCCTCCAACCCTAATGTGAGTGCCATATCTCCGAGGTCCGGAAAAGTTGTTGAGGCCACCTCCGAAAAAAAGATGAAGCAATGTTGGGGTAACTCCCGAGCCTATTGAGGTTGAAGTTGAGAAGGTATACAGACCACCAATCCCGTTCCCACACAGTTACGAAAAAATTTGAAGAGTGGAGGTGAAGACAAGGAGAAGGAAATTCTTGATGTTTTAAGAAAGATGGGTGTTAATATCCCTCTGTTGGATGTGATCAAGCAAGTGCCCAAGTATGCCAAATTTCTCAAGGACCTATGCACCAACAAGAGGAAGATGAAGAATAATGAGAGGGTTGATTTGGGAAGAAATGTCTCAGCGCTTATCCAGGTCTAAGCCGAAAAGAGTTGTTGCTTTCACCCCTACTCAGAACATCGCCACGAAGTGCAAGGATCCAGGCACCTTCACTATCCCATGCACTATTGGGGACAAGAAGTTTGAAAACTGCATGTTGGACTTGGGAGCATCAATCAATGTCATGCCTACCTCCATCTTTAACAAACTTGATCTTGGTCCTTTGAAGTATACATGTATCACCATTCAGTTGGCCAACAGGACCAGCGCCCGCCCCATGGGAATGGTGGAAGATGTACTAGTGCAAGTTGATGATCTGATCTTCCCAGCTGACTTCTACATCTTGGACATGGCAAAGTAGACACATTCCAAGAAATCACCAATCATCCTGGGCCGACCATTCATGAAGATAGCTAAGACTAACATTGATGTGGATGATGGGACCATGTCTATGAAGTTTGGGGATATAGTTGCAAAGTTTAACATATTTGATGCCATGAAACATCCAGTGGAAGAGCACTCTGTATTCCACATAGAGCTGATCTCTGAGACTATTGAGGACACCCATGAGAACTTGTTTTCTAATTTTCCACTTAATTCTGGCTGTGATGATATTTTTTCTTGTCTTGATTGTACTAACGCCAACCATTTTGTGGTTTGTGCTGAGATTGCTGCATGTTTAGCAGGTGATAAAATTGTCAGTGCAGTGGATGAGGACCATGAAGAGGATGAAGCAGCACCGGAGGCCCTCTCTACCTCTTTGGCCTTAGACTGCAAGGAATGGGATCCAGGTGACAGCTCCCGCATACACTGCACTTGATCAGGGAGTACTCTTTTCCTTTCCCTCACTCTGCTTGTATAATTCTGTTGTTCATTGGGGACAATGCATGTTTTAAGTGTGGGGGAGGGAACTAGTTGTAGTTTTTCTTTTCTTTGAATGAAGTTTTCTTTTCTTTGAATAAAGCTCCTGAATAATCTGAGAAGCTCGGGAGCTTTTGTGTGTTAAGTTTTTAGTTGGCAAGTTTGCTAGATTTTGATTGATGTTGCACAGATTGCTTGCATGATTGATATGTGATGATTCCCCCCTAGGCTGAAATTTTTTTTTGTTTTTTTGAAAATATGATCCCCATGTGATTGAAAACTGAACTTTGGGATTTTGTTATGATGGCATGATGAATGATAAGTTTGGGGTGATAGGGAGCACACACTAGGGATAGAATCTCTTTCAAACAATTTGCATGAATGTCCAGGTGAGGTTTTGAGCCTCCAACATGTTTTAAACTGTGTGAAAATCGCTTTCAAGTTGCACTTCCCTGGATTTGATTGAATCTCTTTTTGGTTTGCATGATTATATGTGTGTAGCAAATGATTTAGGCATTTTCTTTGTAAATAGCTACTTGGCCTGAATAAACCAATTCCTAATGCATGTTCCCTAGTTAGCCCTTTTGAGCCTATTAGCCTGTTAGTTCTTGATAACCTAATGTTATAAGCCCAAAAATCTGGAAAACCATGTTAACCCGATCTTAGGATTAGGAGAGCATGTAATCTTAGAATGGGTGCAAGAAACTAAGTTTGGGGTGGCTGCAAGGTGTAATATGTTGTTGGGATTGAGAAAAAAAAATATTTAAGAAAAAAAAAAAAGTTGGAGCCAAAGGCTTGTGAAAGAAAAAATGTACAAATGTGTGGAAAAAAAAAACAAAAAAATAGAAAAAAAAGCTATTGGAAATAAAAAGGCTGTAGCCACCCAGAAGTGTAAAGAAAAAAATAAAGAAAGGAACTTGAGTGAATTTCAAAGTGTAAATATAGTTCATGCTCTCTTAGTTCCTAGGGTCTTCAGCCTAGTTTCCTTTGTATATCCTACCCTTAGCCAGGCCCCATTACAACCCATAAAAGACCTCTTGATGTTGCTTGCATGTTTTCTGTGGGAGCCATTTTGAGATGAAAATCAATTTTTTGGGAAGTGTACCTGAAAAGTGAAACTGAGTGCAAGTTGTTAGCCTGACATAAACTGAGTGACTGAGTGAACAAATAATGCCCTTGTGAGGAAGGCAGTTGTTTGGGTTTTGTGATCTCCCTCATGTGTGTGACTTAGATCCCCTGCTTAGATTTCTGATTGTTTTCATGATGAAATTCTCAACTGTTTAGAATAAATGAATGTGGGGATTGCTTTGTTTGAAAAGGGGGAAACAATGAAGAAAAAATTGTTTTTGATGTATTGCTTGAATGTGTGCAATGTTGATTGGATCTTTTAAGTTTGCCAGGTCTTGAGTCTTTTTGATTTTTGAGTCTTAGTTTGCTTGGGGACAAGCAAAGTTTAAGTTTGGGGTATTTTGATCAGCCTCTGGCTCATCTAGTTTTATAGCTAGTATGACCAGGGTTTTGTGCAAATTATATCGTATTTTCACCCAAATTATATTAGATTGTCCTCAAGCAAGGTTTTGAGTCTCTAGAGTAGTTTTAAGTTAATTTAGCTAGTTTTAAGTCAAAATAATACACTTATGGTTATTTCCTTATTTTCAGGTTAAGTAGAAGCTGAGAAAATAAAGAATGGGGATTCGCCCCATGAAGAGACACACGCCGCCACGCGACCCCGAAGCCTGACTGTTCCAAGAAATTGCTAAGTCTCTGGTTCGCCTCGCGAATAAGGTCTCGGCCCGCGAGTCTTGCAACCCAGAAAAGTCAGAGACGATCAGGGCTAGCCCGTGTTGAAGGTCATGGCCGTGACAGTTTTGAAGTTGAAGAGTCTCGCCTCGCGAGCATCCATTCGCCTCACGAGTCTGGAAGTCAGAGAGCATCACGGTTGGCCCATGATGGCCATAACGGGCGTAAGGAGAAAACCCTTCAGATCCTCGCCTCGCGAGCGACACTTCGCCTCGCGAGAATGCCAAAGGTTGCTGACTGTTCATGAAATTCGCCTCGCGAATGTGTGCTCGCCTCGCGAGCTAGCTAATTTCAGAATTTGTATAAAAGGCTGTTCTGAACAATTTGTAGAGACTCTTGCTTCTCCATTGTTTAGTTTTACATTTTCTCTGTGATTTCGTTTTTGCCATGGAGAACTAAGTTCTAGGATTAGTCTGCTGTATGGGAATTCTCTATACTTGAGGTTTTGTAAATCCCTATTTTAAATTGCTTTTCCCTTTTCAATACCATATTATACATTTCTGTTTGTTATTTCAGGAGTGTGTAGTATTGTATTGATTTGTTTCAGTGATGTCATTTTCCTATACTTAATCACGTTTGTTATTTCGCGTGTGTTCATTCATGTTCGTTTGTTCATGAGAGCTTAACCCCGTTTGTTATTTCGGGAATAGGAACTTGCATCCATAGTAGCAATTACGTTATTAGTTGTTGCTGTATAATCGAAAGGGATTAGAATCTGCTTAGGGCTTGGGATTACATTAACCAAGGATAGTTGAGAATTCTTGACAGTAGATTAATCGTTGTTTGATAATTGATAACCTCCTTGAACTGCTTGTTTTCAATTGCTCTGTTTTTAATATTCTGTTTTCTTTGATTGCATCTCAAACCAAACCCCTCCCAAAACTTATTTTTGTGAAAGATAATATTCTCAGAGTCCTTGAGAGACGACATCCGAGTTGTCGCACTAAACTACAGTTTTAAACCCGCTCGTCCTTTTTGGCGCGTGCGCGACAGCGCGACCACTATCAGATGAACTGTGATGCCGCAGCTGGCGGTTCTTTTTCCTATTTATCAGCTGAGGATGGATGGGCATTATTGGAAAAGATGTCATATAATGATTACAACCGTGGGAGGGAAACCTCGGGTGGAATCAGTTCAGCAACAATGGAAGCCATTCTCGAGCAAAACAGATTGTTGAAGAGGCAGAATGAGGCTTTGTCTGGAAACAAAAGGGTTAATGTGATACATGAGGGGATGCCTCCGGGTTGTGACAATTGTAATGGAGATCATGACACTCATAGTTGTCCGCTCAACTTCTCTCAGGAACATGTGGACTCATGCCACAACTTCTATGACACTGTGCCCCAGAACAACTATCAGAGGAACGGACAGAATGACTACAGTCAGATTCAGAATAGGGGGTATATGAGGAGAGACCATCCGGGTTTCGCTTGGAGTAATGCTAGTGGTGGTCTAGCCGGGCAACAACAACCTCAACAGGGTCTGAGGCCAAACATTGGGATCCAGCAGCGCAATACTCAGCAGGCTCTTCCAGGGACTAATCAATTGCAATTAACAGATGGTGGAAGACAACCGTGGGAGCTGGCTTTTGAGAAGATGAGTGCAACAGTGGAGAAATTGTCGATCAACACAAGCACTTCCATTGACAAGTTGGCGACTCATACAGGGTCGGCAATTCAGAACCTAGAGACGCAGATAGCTCAACTCGCAAAGCAACTTAATGAGTGTCTCCCAGGCACTTTCCTAGGTGATACCGAGAACAACCCTAAGGGCCAATGCAATGCCATAATAACTAGAAGCGGAAGGGTGTTAGAATCTAACAGGGGTGCAACTAGTTCTCAGGAAGACAAGGCCCCGGAACAACCACACATTGAGGAAGAGCAACCTGGAAAAGAGAAGTTGGCAAGTGACAAGGCACCGGAGCAAGGGGGAAGGCTGAAACTGGTGGATGAAGAGTTCCGAAAGAAGAAGTGGGTTGAACCCCAAGACCTCCCGCCCTACATGAAGGTATCATATCCTGAAAGATTGAAGAAGCCTCAACAGGATAAGCAGTTCAACAAATTCCTTGATGTCTTCCGCAAACTTCAGATTAACATTCCATTTGCGGAAGCCTTGGAACAGATGCCATCATATGCCCGGTTTATGAAGGAACTTCTCACCAAGAAGCGGAGAATAGTGGATGAGGAAACGGTTGCTTTGACCGAGGAGTGTAGTGCCATTCTTCAAAGAAAACTGCCTCCAAAGTTGAAGGATCCCGGTTCTTTTTCGATACCATGCACCATTGGGGGGATGACTGTAGGGAAGGCATTATGTGATCTAGGGGCAAGCATCAACTTGATGCCCCTCTCTATGATGAAGAGGTTGGGTATCAAAGAGTTCAAGGATACACGGATGTCGCTCCAACTAGCCGATCGCTCTATAAAATATCCTTATGGGGTGGTCGAAGACTTGTTAGTAAAAGTGGACAAGCTCATATTTCCGGCGGACTTTGTAGTGCTTGATATGGATGAAGACACCGAGGTCCCTCTCATATTGGGTAGGCCCTTCTTGGCCACTGGGGGTGCCTTGATAGATGTGCGACAAGGGAAACTCACTCTAAGGGTGCAAGATGATGAGGTAGTCTTCAATCTCTTTGAAGTAATGAAGCACCCTGCAGAGAGGACGAAAGTGTATCAAGTGGATATGGTGGATCCAACTGTCAAGGCAAAGGCAACTCGAGAAGCCCATGGTTCTTCACTTGCAAAAGTGTCAGTAAAATCCCATGATGGGGACAGTGAGGAAAAAGACCCTTTGGGGGATGAGGTCTATCTCGAGTGGTTGAAAGACATGGAAGCCTTACCGAGTCTCCCAGGGGAAGAATGTGCAAAGAAGGAGCTCAGCAACAAAGGCATGAAAAAGAATGGTAAAGCACCGAAGTTGAAAGGTGGCACAACCATGGTGGTCAATGCAGACAATGAGTTGATCCCAAAAAGGACCATCACGGGGTGGAGAGTTCGTGCTGATTATAGAAGGATGCTGGACTTAAATGAGTTGTCCGGGAACAGCATGCGAGCATATGAAAGGGCAAGAGCCTACAGGAAACGGATTGAGGCATGGCATGGCAAGCAAGACCTTCCGGATTAACCCTTAGGGGTGACTTGAGTCAGGCTCGGGACGTTAAACAAGCGCTTCTTGGGAGGCAACCCAAGCTAGGTATCCTTTGGTTTTAGTTCTGTCATTTTCATTTATATTATTAAAAAAAAAAACTTGATTCGCCACGCGAATCCATAGTGGCAGCATGAGACGAAGCCCTGAATCTCAGAGGCTTGCTCACTTTTCTGTCTCGCGCCGCGAGGTATACTGTCGCCTCGCGATTCTGGGCATCATCATCTGTTGGAATTCCAGATTCGCCTCGCGAGATACTACTTGCCTCGCTATTCTGGAAAGTGTGGAAACAGTGTTTCCAGATTCGCCTCGCGAGTGATCTCTCGCCTCGCGAATCTGCAATTAAGGTTTTAATTTGCAGGAGTTCTTCCAGGATGCTATGCAATAGAAGGGAGGTCGTGAGACCAATTGGATGAGGAGGCAACCATGGAAACTTGATCAGGGAGTATCCTCTCCTCTCCTCACTTTTGTTTTGTTTTTGTTTTTGCTTTTTGTTTTGTTTTTGTTTGTCACTCTTGAATAATTTGAGAAGATCAAGAGTTTTTGTATGAATGTTGGGTCGGCAAGCTTGTTGGAATTTAATTAAATTGAGCATAGATTGATTGCATGAATTATTTGACCATTGATGATTTCCCCCTAGGTTCTGAAATTAGAAAAGTTGATCCCCACTTGAAAAATTGAAAACTGAACTTTGAGAATTTTATTGTGATTACTTGATTTATGATAAGTTTGGGGTGAGGGGGTGCACACACTAGGAATTGTATCTCGGTCAAACAATTTGCAAAATGTCCAGGTGAGGATTTGAGCCTCCAACTCTGTTTTTGATTGTGTGAATCACTTTTAAGTTGCACTTTCCCGGATTTGCTTGAATCTCTTTATGGTTTGCATGATTATGTGTTGCATCAAATGATTTAGGCAATTTTCTTTGAATAACTACATGGCCTAAAAATGAACCATCCCTAATGCATGTTCCCTAGTTAGCCACATTGAGCCTAATTAGCCTATTGTTTCTTTATGACCCTATATTGTAAGCCAAAATCTGGAAAAACCATGTTAACCAAATCTCAGGATTAGGAGAGCATGGAAGTTTAGTGAGAAAAGGATTGTGAGAAACTAAGTTTGGGGTAGCTACAAGGTGATGTGCCATATTGGGGTGAGAAAAAGAAAAATAAAGGTTGAAACTCAAGGCAAAAGAAAAAGAAAAAAAAATGTTGCCAAAAGAAAAGGGGCAAGACAAAAAGATTAGCAAGGAAAAGGCGGTAGTCACCCGAGGCCAAAAGAAAAATGGAAAAAGGAATTTGAGTGGAAAATGTGTCAAATGCTCATGCTCTCTTAGTTCCTATAGACTTAAGCCTAATATCCTTGAATGTCCTACCCTTAGCCAGGCCCCATTACAACCTTTAAAAGACCTATTGATGTTGCATGCATGTTTTCGTGGGAACTATTTTTGAGATGAAAATCAAATTCATGGGAAGTGCTCTTAAAATGTGAAATTGAGTGAAAAGTTGATAGCCTAGACAAACTTGAGCGAATGAGTGAAATACTAAATGCCCTTGTGATGAAGGGAATTGTTTGAAATTGGTGATCTTCCTTTGTGTGTAACTTTGATCCTCAACTTAGATTAATGCTTGCATGAATGATAAGTTCTCAATTGTTTAAAGTAAATGAATGTGGGGATTACATTGATGTAAAGGGGGAATCATTGAAGAAAAACTGTTTGTTCAGATTGCATGAAATTTGTGCGAAATTGATTAGATCCTTTAGGCTTGCCAAGTCTTGAGTCATTTTTGAGTTTTAGCTTGCTTGGGGACAAGCAAGGTTTAAGTTTGGGGTGTTTTGATAAGCCTCTGGCTTATCTAGTTTTATAACTAGATGAACTGTGGTTTTTGTGCAAATTATTCGAGTTCACTCTCGTTTTCGCCCAAATTTGCCTTGTTTTGTTCCTAAGTTAGACTTTGACTCGTTTTGTGTCTTTTGTGTAGTTTTTAGCTTATTTCGGATAGAATTATGCTTTTGTTTGCTTTTGGTGTTTTCAGGTCAATAAGTGAAGCTCTGAGAGTCAAGGAAAGTCAAGAAGCAGTGGAAAAAGCACTTCTGGAGATACTCGCCTCGCGAGTGGATGCTCGCCTCGCGAGCCTGAACATCAGATAAAGCAGCAACAATCATCACTCTGGATCGCCCCGCGCACAGGATGCTCGCCTCACGAATCATGGAGACCTGGAAGTCAGAGACCATCACGGCCTAGCCGTGATGAAGGTCACAGCCTAGGCTTGAAGTCTCGCCCCGCGAGAGGAAGTTCGCCCCGCGAGAGTTTGAAGACCCTGGAAGACAGAGACCATCACGGCCTAGCCGTGATGAAGGTCACGGCTGTGACAGATTGAAGTTGGAAGACTCGCCCCGCGAATACACTCTCGCCTCGCGAGAATCCAAAATTGAATGCGCGCCAAAACTAATGTTCGCCTCGCGAAATATGGTTCACCCCGCGAGAGTCCGAGAACCAGAATCCCTATTTAGAGGCTGTTTCAGATCAGATTAGGGGATCCAAGTTTTTCCACTTGTTTAGTTCAGTTTAGTTACGAATCCTTGTTTTCTTCCGAGCCTGCGTCTCCCTTTTTCTTATTTTATTTTATTATGGAGATTATGTCGGATTGTTTGTGCGTCGTCACGGGCATGAGGAACTAATCCCCTCGTCCGAGGGATCAATGAAGCCGCCCATGGCGGTATAGTGTTCATGTGATGTATGTTTTTCTCCCCTTCTCTCAATGAATGTTTTCCAATTTTGATTTGAATGCGTTGATCATATGTATTGCGTGATTGACTAGTTAAACGTGTTGAGGCTGATCGGCGATTCGCGTTTTAGAACTTGGATTGGAATCACTAATCGAATAATGAGCACGACAGTGGATTTAGGAGATTAGTGCAACCTTATAGGGAACAAGAATTAATAGAATTCGAGATTAGGATTATGAGACCTAGTAAGTAAGTAATCCAATCGTCGAATACGTCCTATTGAGCACGACAGTGGATATAGGAGAAATTGGGGGTCCCGGTTGACATCGTAATTGAACTTAGGGAGGAATTCATCATCACTTGGGTACTATACATGATTGGGTAGGTGGATTTGAGACCTTGGATATTTTAATTTCTGATTTTAAAACCTTAGCCTTATTTGATTCCTTATTTGAATTGCGATATTAATCTCTCTCTCTCAACCACTTTCTGTTACTTAACCAACTTATCGAACTTCTCACGAATTAGTTGAATTGGTAGCCCAATCCTTGTGTTCGACCTCGTTAATTTCTTACCGTGTTATTTTATTACTTGCGACGACCCGGTACACTTGCCGGTGACTCAACAAGTTTTTGGCACCGTTGCCGGGGATTGGCACACCAATTTTCCTAATTTTTAGGGAATTTGATTATTTGGTTAAGCTGTTTTTATTTTCTGATTTATTATTTCTCTCTACTTCTTTGATTCCACTTGGTCTTGCCGTGTTTTTGTATGCGAGGTACCCTTTCACAAGAGGACCTGCTATTTGATTCGGAGATCACCAAGACCGAGAAGCGCTTAAGGAAGGAAGTCAGAGAAAGAAAAAGGCTTGAAGCGAGTGATTTTGAGAGAATGGAAGAAGAAAATCCTCCCCCTCCTCCTCCTCCTCGTTACAAGCCTCTCTTTGAGTACGATCTACCCAGCTTGGGTGATTGTGATTCTTCTATTGTGAGGGGCAACCTGAATACAGACTCCTTCAGAGTGGAAGGATGTGTCACATTCCAGATCCGTGAGAATCAGTTTGATGGGAGTGGCAAACAGGACCCTCATAGACACATCACTCGCTTCCTTGAAGCTTGTGACTTACAGAAGACAAGAGGAGTCTCACAAGATGAGTTTCGCTTGCGGCTTTTCCCCTCTCTCTTAGGGATGTCGCTCGCGATGGGTTGGCAACTTGGGATAGGAACAAGATCGAACTTGGGAGCAAAAGGCACAAAAGTTCCTATCCAAATATTTTCCCCCTCAGAAAGCGGCACAAGCAAGAATTGCCGTTACATCCTTCAGGTAGACAGAAGATGAAACCTATAATGAGGCCTGGGAGAGGTACAACGGGCTCCCGAGAAGATGCCCTTCAGCGTTCTTTGACCCGGTCTCCAAAGTTCAGCATTTCTTTAACGGGTTGAGGGGACGCTATCAGATGAACTGTGATGCCGCAGTGGCGGTTCTTTTTCCTATTTATCAGCTGAGGATGGATGGGCATTATTGGAAAAGATGTCATATAATGATTACAACCGTGGGAGGGAAACCTCGAGTGGAATCAGTTCAGCAACAATGGAAGCCATTCTCGAGCAAAACAGATTGTTGAAGAGGCAGAATGAGGCTTTGTCTGGAAACAAAAGGGTTAATGTGATACATGAGGGGATGCCTCCGGGTTGTGACAATTGTAATGGAGATCATGACACTCATAGTTGTCCGCTCAACTTCTCTCAGGAACATGTGGACTCATGCCACAACTTCTATGACACTGTGCCCCAGAACAACTATCAGAGGAACAGACAGAATGACTACAGTCAGAATCAGAATAGGGGGTATATGAGGAGAGACCATCCGGGTTTCGCTTGGAGTAATGCTAGTGGTGGTCTAGCCGGGCAACAACAACCTCAACAGGGTTGAGGCCAAACATTGGGATCCAAAGAATAAGCAATACTCATAGAGGCTCTTCCAGGGGACTAATCAATTGCAATTAATGGATGGTGGAAGACAACCGTGGGAGCTGGCTTTTGAGAAGATGAGTGCAACAGTGGAGAAATTGTCGATCAACACAAGCACTTCCATTGACAAGTTGGCGACTCATACAGGGTCGGCAATTCAGAACCTAGAGACGCAGATAGCTCAACTCGCAAAGCAACTTAATGAGCGTCTCCCAGGCAATTTCCCAGGTGATACCGAGAACAACCCTAAGGGCCAATGCAATGCCATAATAACTAGAAGCGGAAGGGTGTTAGAATCTAGCAGGGGTGCAACTAGTTCTCAGGAAGACAAGGCCCCGGAACAACCACACATTGAGGAAGAGCAACCTGGAAAAGAGAAGTTAGCAAGTGACAAGGCACCGGAGCAAGGGGGAAGGCTGAAACTGGTGGATGAAGAGTTCCGAAAGAAGAAGTGGGTTGAACCCCAAGACCTCCCGCCCTACATGAAGGTACCGTATCCTGAAAGATTGAAGAAGCCTCAACAGGATAAGCAGTTCAACAAATTCCTTGATGTCTTCCGCAAACTTCAGATTAACATTCCATTTGCGGAAGCCTTGGAACAGATGCCATCATATGCCCGGTTTATGAAGGAACTTCTCACCAAGAAGCGGAGAATAGTGGATGAGGAAACGGTTGCTTTGACCGAGGAGTGTAGTGCCATTCTTCAAAGAAAACTGCCTCCAAAGTTGAAGGATCCCGGTTCTTTTTCGATACCATGCACCATTGGGGGGATGACTGTAGGGAAGGCATTATGTGATCTAGGGGCAAGCATCAACTTGATGCCCCTCTCTATGATGAAGAGGTTGGGGATCAAAGAGTTCAAGGATACACGGATGTCGCTCCAACTAGCCGATCGCTCTATAAAATATCCTTATGGGGTGGTCGAAGACTTGTTAGTAAAAGTGGACAAGCTCATATTTCCGGCGGACTTTGTAGTGCTTGATATGGATGAAGACGCCAAGGTCCCTCTCATATTGGGTAGGCCCTTCTTGGCCACTGGGGGTGCCTTGATAGATGTGCGACAAGGGAAACTCACTCTAAGGGTGCAAGATGATGAGGTAGTCTTCAATCTCTTTGAAGCAATGAAGCACCCTGCAGAGAGGACGGAAGTGTATCGAGTGGATATGGTGGATTCAACTGTCAAGGCAAAGGCTACTCGAGAAGCCCATGGTTCTTCACTTGCAAAAGTGTCGGTAAAATCCCATGATGGGGACAGTGAGGAAAAAGACCCTTTGGGGGATGAGGTCTATCTCGAGTGGTTGAAAGACATGGAAGCCTTACCGAGTCTCCCAGGGGAAGAATGTGCAAAGAAGGAGCTCAGCAACAAAGGCATGAAAAAGAATGGTAAAGCACCGAAGTTGAAAGGTGGCACAACCATGGTGGTCAATGCAGACAATGAGTTGATCCCAAAAAGGACCATCACGGGGTGGAGAGTTCGTGCTGACTATAGAAGGATGCTGGACTTAAATGAGTTGTTCGGGAACAGCATGCGAGCATATGAAAGGGCAAGAGCCTACAGGAAACGGATTGAGGCATGGCATGGCAAGCAAGACCTTCCGGATTAACCCTTAGGGGTGACTTGAGTCAGGCTCGGGACGTTAAACAAGCGCTTCTTGGGAGGCAACCCAAGCTAGGTATCCTTTGGTTTTAGTTCTGTCATTTTCATTTATATTATTAAAAAAAATAAAAACTTGATTCGCCACGCGAATCCATAGTGGCCGCGCGAGACAGAAGCCCTGAATCTCAGAGGCTTGCTCACTTTTCTGTCTCGCGCCGCGAGGTATACTGTCGCCTCGCGATTCTGGGCATCATCATCTGTTGGAATTCCAGATTCGCCTCGCGAGATACTACTTGCCTCGCTATTCTGGAAAGTGTGGAAACAGTGTTTCCAGATTCGCCTCGCGAGTGATCTCTCGCCTCGCGAATCTGCAATTAAGGTTTTAATTTGCAGGAGTTCTTCCAGGATGCTATGCAATAGAAGGGAGGTCGTGAGACCAATTGGATGAGGAGGCAACCATGGAAACTTGATCAGGGAGTATCCTCTCCTTTCCTCACTTTTGTTTTGTTTTTGTTTTTGCTTTTTGTTTTGTTTTTGTTTGTCACTCTTGAATAATTTGAGAAGATCAAGAGTTTTTGTATGAATGTTGGGTCGGCAAGCTTGTTGGAATTTAATTAAATTGAGCATAGATTGATTGCATGAATTATTTGACCATTGATGATTTCCCCCTAGGTTCTGAAATTAGAAAAGTTGATCCCCACTTGAAAAATTGAAAACTGAACTTTGAGAATTTTATTGTGATTACTTGTATCTCGGTCAAACAATTTGCAAAATGTCCAGGTGAGGATTTGAGCCTCCAACTCTGTTTTTGATTGTGTGAATCACTTTTAAGTTGCACTTTCCCGGATTTGCTTGAATCTCTTTATGGTTTGCATGATTATGTGTTGCATCAAATGATTTAGGCAATTTTCTTTGAATAACTACATGGCCTAAAAATGAACCATCCCTAATGCATGTTCCCTAGTTAGCCACATTGAGCCTAATTAGCCTATTGTTTCTTTATGACCCTATATTGTAAGCCAAAATCTGGAAAAACCATGTTAACCAAATCTCAGGATTAGGAGAGCATGGAAGTTTAGTGAGAAAAGGATTGTGAGAAACTAAGTTTGGGGTGGCTACAAGGTGATGTGCCATATTGGGGTGAGAAAAAGAAAAATAAAGGTTGAAACTCAAGGCAAAAGAAAAAGAAAAAAAATGTTGCCAAAAGAAAAGGGGCAAGACAAAAAGATTAGCAAGGAAAAGACGGTAGTCACCCGAGGCCAAAAGAAAAATGGAAAAAGGAATTTGAGTGGAAAATGTGTCAAATGCTCATGCTCTCTTAGTTCCTATAGACTTAAGCCTAATATCCTTGAATGTCCTACCCTTAGCCAGGCCCCATTACAACCTTTAAAAGACCTATTGATGTTGCATGCATGTTTTCGTGGGAACTATTTTTTAGATGAAAATCAAATTCATGGGAAGTGCTCTTAAAATGTGAAATTGAGTGAAAAGTTGATAGCCTAGACAAACTTGAGCGAATGAGTGAAATACTAAATGCCCTTGTGATGAAGGCAATTGTTTGAAATTGGTGATCTTCCTTTGTGTGTAACTTTGATCCTCAACTTAGATTAATGCTTGCATGAATGATAAGTTCTCAATTGTTTAAAGTAAATGAATGTGGGGATTACATTGATGTAAAGGGGGAATCATTGAAGAAAAACTGTTTGTTCAGATTGCATGAAATTTGTGCGAAATTGATTAGATCCTTTAGGCTTGCCAAGTCTTGAGTCATTTTTGAGTTTTAGCTTGCTTGGGGACAAGCAAGGTTTAAGTTTGGGGTGTTTTGATAAGCCTCTGGCTTATCTAGTTTTATAACTAGATGGATTGTGGTTTTTGTGCAAATTATTCGAGTTCACTCTCGTTTTCGCCCAAATTTGCCTTGTTTTGTTCCTAAGTTGGACTTTGACTCGTTTTGTGTCTTTTGTGTAGTTTTTAGCTTATTTCGGATAGAATTATGCTTTTGTTTGCTTTTGGTGTTTTCAGGTCAATAAGTGAAGCTCTGAGAGTCAAGGAAAGTCAAGAAGCAGTGGAAAAAGCACTTCTGGAGATACTCGCCTCGCGAGTGGATGCTCGCCTCGCGAGCCTCGAACATCGATAAAAGCAAGAACAATCATCACTCTGGATCGCCCCGCGCACAGGATGCTCGCCTCACGAATCATGGAGACCTGGAAGTCAGAGACCATCACGGCCTAGCCGTGATGAAGGTCACAGCCTAGGCTTGAAGTCTCGCCCCGCGAGAGGAAGTTCGCCCCGCGAGAGTTTGAAGACCCTGGAAGACAGAGACCATCACGGCCTAACCGTGATGAAGGTCACGGCTGTGACAGATTGAAGTTGGAAGACTCGCCCCGCGAATACACTCTCGCCTCGCGAGAATCCAAAATTGAATGCGCGCCAAAACTAATGTTCGCCTCGCGAAATATGGTTCGCCCCGCGAGAGTCCGAGAACCAGAATCCCTATTTATAGGCTGTTTCAGATCAAATTAGGGGATCCAAGTTTTTCCACTTGTTTAGTTCAGTTTAGTTACGAATCCTTGTTTTCTTCTGGAGCTGCGTCTCCCTTTTTCTTATTTTATTTTATTATGGAGATTATGTCGGATTGTTTGTGCGTCGTCACGGGCATGAAGAACTAATCCCCTCATCCGAGGGATCAATGAAGCCGCCCATGGCGGTATAGTGTTCATGTGATGTATGTTTTTCTCCCCTTCTCTCAATGAATGTTTTCCAATTTTGATTTGAATGCGTTGATCATATGTATTGCGTGATTGACTAGTTAAACGTGTTGAGGCTGATCGATGATTCACGTTTTAGAACTTGGATTGGAATCACTAATCGAATAATGAGCACGACAGTGGATTTAGGAGATTAGTGCAACCTTATAGGGAACAAGAATTAATAGAATTCGAGATTAGGATTATGAGACCTAGTAAGTAAGTAATCCAATCGTCGAATACGTCCTATTGAGCACGACAGTGGATATAGGAGAAATTGGGGGTCCCGGTTGACATCGTAATTGAACTTAGGGAGGAATTCATCATCACTTGGGTACTATACATGATTGAGTAGGTGGATTTGAGACCTTGGATATTTTAATTTCTGATTTTAAAACCTTAGCCTTATTTGATTCCTTATTTGAATTGCGATATTAATCTCTCTCTCTCAACCACTTTCTGTTACTTAACCAACTTATCGAACTTCTCACGAATTAGTTGAATTGGTAGCCCAATCCTTGTGTTCGACCTCGGTAATTTCTTACCGTGTTATTTTATTACTTGCGACGACCCGGTACACTTGCCTGTGACTCAACATGGGTCTTCCGAGTCAAGGAAAACCCAGATGGGACTGTGAACAAGTTCAAGGCCAGATTAGTGGCCAAGGGGTTCCATCAGCAACACGGGTTTGATTTTTATGAAACTTTCTCCCTAGTTGTTAAACCCGTGACTATCAGGATCATTTTATCTTTGGCTATCACTCACAAATGGACCGTCAAACAAGTTGATGTTGATAATGAATTTTTGAATGGGGTTCTCAATGAAGAAGTATACATGGTTCAACCTCCTAGCTTTGAACACACTGACCGAAATCTGGTATGTAAACTGCATAAAGCCCTGTATGGACTCAAGCAGGCACCTCGGGCTTGGTATGAAAGCCTTGCCTCTGCCCTCTTACACTATGGATTTGTCACTAGCAAGTGTGACCCTTCCCTCTTTATCTACTCCAAGAACTGTACTTCTCTATATGTGTTGGTGTATGTAGATGATATTATCATTACTAGTTCATCACCTTCTTTGATCACTGATCTAATTCAGCAGTTGAACCAATAGTTTGCTCTCAAGGAGCTTGGCAACCTAGACTACTTCCTTGGGGTTGAGGTGTCCCATCTATCCAATGGTGCTCCGCTACTCACCCAAAACAAGTACATCCGGGACTTGCTGTCCAAGGCACAAATGTCTGAAGCAAAGGGAATCTCCTTGTAACACCCCGATTTTTTGCTGTTTTGTAATATCGGTAATAAATATATAAAAATATATTTTTATCCGAGACTTAGAAAATGATTTTGGATAAACCAAGGTCATTTCCTTGTTATACTTATTTTCATAAGGTTACGGGGAAGTTTTTGGTTGAAAATTCAGACGGAAGCCGGTTTGCCGTTTTCTGTGTTTTCGCTGACAGTAAAAGTTTACTGCTCAGAAAACAAAATTTTAATTCGTGAACGAAAGACTTAAGTTTGGTATTTTATTTTCTACGATTCTGTATTGATAGAATTTTTTCAGAAAAAAATAAAATAATTTACGTTTTCAGTGCGGAACACGTAATCAAGGGCATTTACACGGAAGGGAAATTAGAGTTTCTAAGAGTGGATAGAGGTTTTATCTTAGGATTTTGAGATGATTCAATGGGATGAATCATATTTTTAAGTCTAGAAGGTTTTTCAGGGTTAAATAGAAAATTTCGAAATTTACGGTTAAGTCCCTGAACTTTCTGTAAATTACCCTTTTGTCCCTAAATTAGTTTTTTTCGTTTTTTCAAGTGGATTGGGCTAGAATCCTTGTTTCTAACCTTAAATGGTCGTGGCTTAGAAGCCCAAACTTTTCTAGTTCATAGTTGAGTCCATAAAGCCCATTTAAGTTTCTTATCTTAGGTTTAAAGGCTTAAATCTTCAAGTGGGCCCCACAACAAACAAGAAAATGAAACTAAGCCCAAATGTGTCAAGCCCAAATACATAAGCCCATGAGAGAAGATGACTTTCTCATTTTATGGATGAATCAAGATTTTTCTAGAATGTTCCACACTTTTCTACATAATTCTTGATTTTTCTTCAACAATCTTCTTCAACAATCTTCTTCAACAAATCTTCTTCAACAAGTTAGGTTTTCTCTAAAATATCTATGACACCAAATCAGCCAACTAAGTCAAAGATAAGCTAGCATTTAATGTGATTAAACTCATCATCATGACATTCTATTGTCTATTTGCAAACTAGTCCTTCAACTATTGGAATCTTTGCAATTTGGTCCTTGGAACTTAATTGCACTTTAATCCTTTTAACATGACAACTCATCTCATCTAGATCCTTCTTGAAATGTCGCCACTCACACTATAAATACCCTTCTCTCACTTTTCATTTAGTTCTTTGGTTAGTTGTCTTCTAAAACTCTAAAGTTCTAAGTTCTTAGTTCTAAGTTTCTCAAAGCAAGTTCTTGGATTGTCTTCATCATTGATTCTCAAGAGGTAAATCCTAATCTTTGTCTTAAATCATGTCTATGTTCTTTAGATAGTTTCTTGATTCAAGACTTATATCATGGTGGTTCATCATTTTCAAGTTTCAAACCCTAGAACTTTGAAAAATCATAATAAATCCTAGGAAAATCTAATGATGATGAAACTACTTTCTATCTTCTAGATATCATGTCTATTATCTAAATCCAAGAGCATGAAGCAATCAAAAATTTCTTTCTTGAAAACCTAGCCTTGGCCGAATCTATCAAAGTAGGTTTGGTAGAGTTTTTGTTCATGGTTTTCATTAATGATCTTGTTAATCAAGCTATTAGTATGTATGATTAATAAATCCAAGTTGGTTTATTAAACTAAGAACCCTAACCCTAAGATTATGTTGAGGCCGAATCTATGTATAAAAGAGTTAGAAAGTTTTGAGTTTCAACTTTAGTTGTTTAGTCACTAATCAATGATTTAGGTTAATCAAGGATCATTAATCTATGACTTAATCATGATTAGGAATTTTAAGGATTTTGAACCCTAAAAGTCAGCCCTTGGCCGAAACCCTAACCCTAAAGGCTAGAGGATTTTGTTTCAAATTTTAGTCATGTAGTAAGTAATCTATGTTAATTAAGACTCTAGTAATTAGGATCCAAAAGATGACATTAAGAAGATAATCCTAAACCTAATTCTAAGTCTTGGCCGAACCTAGCCCTAAAGTGTCATAGATGGATGTTAGTTGATTAATTATAGTTATGTTGTTTGGTTGAAGGTGATTGTGTTAACTCGTGGCGGGATAACGAGGATCGTCGAGTACGTGTTTTCGGTGCAAACTCAGGTGGGAGAAAGAACCATTCCATCGTCGGAATCGATAAGTAGTATATAATTTATAATAATGGTGTAGGGCGACCTAAACCCTACTAGTGGTCGAGTAATCAACAATACCAAAATCGTATTGAAATCTTTTCCGTAAAACCAATGACGATTTGGGAATTGTGGGTTTATCGCCTTAGGTTGATTATTCATATTTGAGGATGTTTGAATTATTTACTTTTGACTGTTTGTGATACGCTGGTTGAGGTATTCCATCTGCATGTGACGTATTGTTTCGGTGTTTGAATAATTATGATATTGAGGATGTTTCTTTGTCCTGTCATCACGGCCGTGATGGTTGTCATGGCCAGGCCGTGACAGGTTATTTGTGGTAGGATTCTTGTCTTTGTTGTCTGTCACGGCCGTGATGGCTATCACGGCCAGGCCGTGACAGAGTCTGACTTTGTTATTTATTTGGTTGAACTATTATGATTTGGTTGTGATAAATTGCCTTATATGATATTGAGATATTTGAATATTCTGTTGATTAATGTGTTATGCATGATCTGCCTGGGTTTGATACTATGCTTAGATGATTTTAAGGAAAGATAAATATTGCTCGGAGGTATTTTGTTTGGGTGAGAGTTTTGAATATGAATTAGAAGTGCCTCGCTATTATGGTATAGAAGTAATGTGATATAGTATGTAAGTGGAGGTTATGAGGAAAAGCTTGAGGTACTAGGTTGTTATTGATAAAAGTCGGTGAGAATCATATGTTGCATTGGTGTTCATAACCGTGTATTTGAGATACACGAGGTCCGAAGTTCTCGTGGACCGTTCCAAATTAGAATTTAGGTTGTGCAACTATAGTGTCATTGCTTTGCATGAGCACCCTTGACAGAGTGAGAGAGAGAATCAGGGTGTGCACCGACGATACAATGCAGCTATAGTGTCATTGCTTTGCATGAGCATTCTTACCATGGATAAGAATGTGCACCGGCGTGGGGAACGTGTCACTTGGACGATCGACCGGCATCCCTAACGAGGGATGTGTGACAGAGTAGTAGTAGTGGCCACATCAAAGATAAAGGTCTAGTTGCATGAGTTGAAGGGTAGAGGATGATATATAGTGAATTGAGGATGATTGTTGATTTTGAATGATGCGTGTCTGTGACTATTATTGTATTATATGCTATGAATCTTTTCCACTTATGATGATAGAACTGTTTCTTATCTCCCTATTTCTGTATTTTTTGTGTCTGTCTACTTTGTACGTTAGAAGACCATATGGACGACTATGTTACGGAGGAGATGGATGGAACCCCATACGAGACGGAGATGGTTGAAGAGTTGAACGACGTTCCGTATGAAGTTGACGTTGAAGAACAACCTCACGATGCTAATAATGTGGCATAGTTAGTTTAGTTTAAGGCCAAATGAGTCACATAAGGTGTTTTGTTTCCGTTAGTTATAAGAATGTTGTGTAAGATAAAGGATACTTAGGTGTGTATTTATGTAAAATAGTTGGTGTGTTGTATATTTGTAGAAGTTATCTAATTATTAATTAAATTTTTAATTTTTACGTATTTTCAACGATAAGCGCGCGACATTAAGTAAATAACTAATTAAGGATTTAATGTAATAATACAATGGGGCACACCGGGGTGTCTCATTTGGTGGTATCAGAGCAGTTCGATTCTAATCGGACTGTGAGGTCTAGGAAGTTGTTACTGGCCGTGTCTAGTTGAATCCACATCGGATTTTAACTATGCTTAGAAGATGGGTAGTGTGTCCGAATCCGACGCGATAAATAACATTAGTGTGGCATATGGTATTTATATACTTGTCTATGTGGTATTATATGTCATACTGATAAGAGCAAATGATTTCTTTTACAGAATCATGGCTCGTGGAAAAGGACGTCTGATTGACAATAATGATAGAACTCCTGAAAGAATTATGGGAGCTAACAATGTGGAAAATAATCATACCTGGAAGTGGAGGAGAGTCATCTCGAGACTCAAGATACTATGAAAGACATAGTTCTTGCTCTGTTGTTACAAACACAGCGAGAATCTTTGAGATGCTACAGATGAAGAAAGAACAGCAGGAACAACAGAACCAAAGGAGAGCTGCAGCAGATGAGGATGCCGGAATGGCTACTTTCCTGAAAGGGAAGCCACCTCAATTCCGAGGAGATTATGATCCAGAGAAGGCAGAATGGTGGATACAAGAGATCGAAAAGATATTCGATACCATGCGCTGCAGAGAGGATAGGAAAGTGACGTATCTTGCTTTCATGCTAACCGGAGGAGCGAGTCTTGGTGGAGAGGCAAGCGAAGATTGCTGGATGTCAAGGCGAGTTATCAACTGGCAGCTGTTCGATGGATCGTTTCTTTGAGAAGTATTTTCCACGTCTAGTTCGACGCGAGAAAGAAAGGGAATTCATGAGTCTCAAACAGGGCAACATGATTGTTGGTGATTATGCATCACGATTCGAGGCTCGATTAAGTATTCTGAATTTTATCGAGATTCCCGGATGAAGATTGGCAATGTAGAAGGTTTGAGGAAGGACTCAGACATGAACTTGAGAGGGCTATAGTATCTCTTGATATCCGAGTTTTCCCGAGCTAGTGGAACGATGCGGTGCAATCGAAAGTCTAGATCCGAGGCTAGCTAATGAGCGTAAACAATTAAGGAGTGGGGTCCTACTCGACCGGGTTTTCAGAGGCGAGGAGGTAGTAACTCTCAATGGAGACAGAGACTGTATGCCCGATCAGTGCAGACACCAGCACCAGCATCAGTGGTTAGAACTGGTCAACAGCAACAAGGTTTATCTTGTTTCAGATGTGGAGGACCGCATTATCTTAGAGACTGCAGGGAGCGACCGGGTTGTTTTAATTGTGGGAAAATAGGTCATATGGCCCGAGATTGCAGATGCAATGAGCTAGGCGACCACCGATAGCTGCAGGAAGAGGAAATGGAGGCAATAGGGGTGGAGCTGGGAGAGGAGTTATATCAGCAGGGCAACAGGGAGCAAGACCTCAGGCCACTGGAAGAGTGTTTACCGTGAAGGGAGCCGAATCCTCTCAATCTGCTGATCTTATACAAGGTATGTGTTTGATAGCTGGTAGACTCTCGTACGTGTTATTTGACTCAGGCGCTACACATTCATTTATTTCATATGAGTGTGTGGATCAATTAAAATTAACTGTTTCTCAATTACCTTATACCCTTACAATATCTACTCCAACTAGTAATCCTTTGACTACTATGTCTATTTGTTTACAATGTCCTATAGTTGTTGAGAATAGAACATTTATTGTAGACCTTATCTGTTTGCCTATGCAACAGATAGATATTATTCTTGGCATGGATTGGCTCTCGGCTAACCATGTAATGCTAGACTGTTCTAGTAAGACCTTATCATTTCTTGAGTTTTCTAGTATAGTCAATGCCAATGAAGGAGTATCCATGAGGAGTGACGATTCTTGGCAGTACGTGATGCTGTTCGCGGTGGAAACTATTGAGACCCCTAGTATAGATTCTATGCCTATCGTGAGAGAGTTTCCTGAAGTTTTCCCTCCCGAAGTTCCAGGTTTACCACCAGAACGAGAAGTGGAATTCACCATAGATCTTGTACCAGGGACAGGACCTATATCTATGGCGCCTATCGGATGTCACCTATAGAATTGGCGGAGTGAAGAAACAGCTTTGGATGATATGTTGGGAAAAGAATTCATAAGGCCGAGTGTTTCACCATGGGGAGCTCCTGTGTTGTTTGTTAAGAAGAAAGATGGAAGTGCTAGGTTGTGCACAGATTATAGACAGTTAAACAAGGTAACAATTAGGAATAAGTATCCGTTGCCTAGGATAGATGATCTGATGGATCAATTGAAAGGAGCCGCGGTATTTTCCAAGATTGATTTGAGATCTGGATACCATCAGATTAGAGTAAAGAAGGAAGATATACTAAAAACGGCTTTTAGAACAAGGTATGGACATTACGAGTATTTAGTTATGCCGTTCGGTGTGACTAATGCGCCAGCAGTGTTCATGGATTATATGAACAGGATATTTAGACCGTACCTTGATAAGTTTGTTGTTGTATTCATCGACGACATCCTTATCTATTCTCGTACATGGGAAGATCATGAGAAACATTTAAGGATAGTCTTTGCAAGTTTTGAAGGATAGGCAGCTTTATGCTAAACTTTTCAAGTGTGAGTTTTGGATGGAAGAAGTCCAATTTCTTGGACATGTGATCACCAAGGAAGGTATATGAGTAGATCCAGCAAAGGTTGACGCGGTTCTTAAATGGGAACGGCCTAAGTCGATAAGTGAAGTACGAAGCTTTCTAGGGTTAGCTGGATATTATCGGAGGTTTATAGAGGGTTTCTCGAAGATTGCGTTGCCTATGACGCAGTTGACAAGGAAAAATACAGCTTTTGTATGGACGGACAACTGTGAGCAGAGTTTCCAAAAGCTGAAGGAAAGGTTGACCACATCACCTGTGTTGACTTTACCGGATCCATTAGGACCGTTTGACGTATACTGTGATGCGTCATACCAAGGTTTAGGTTGTGTTCTAATGCAAGAGGGAAGAGTGGTGGCTTATGCTTCCTGACAATTGAGAATTCATGAGAGGAACTATCCGACTCATGATTTGGAATTAGCAGCCATAGTGTTCGCATTAAAAATATGGCGACACTTTCTATATGGAGCAAAATTTAATGTTTACAGTGACCATAAAAGTCTGAAGTATCTATTTGACCAAAAGGAGTTGAATATGAGACAACGAAGATGGATGGAGTTTATCAAAGATTATGAGTTTGATTTACTATACCATCCTGGGAAGGCGAATGTAGTAGCGGATGCCTTGAGTAGGAAATCATTGCATGTGTCCGCAATGATGGTTAAAGAGTTGGAATTATTGGAACAGTTCAGAGATTTGAACTTAGGAATGGAGTTGGTTGAGGATAAAATTTGCTTAGGTATGATCACTATTAGTAGTGATTTTATGAGAGATCTTAAGGATAAACAGGCTCAGGATCCATATTTACAGGAGATAAGTAGAGGTATAGATGAAGGTAAAAATTCTGAGTTTAGTAGAGAAATAAATGGTGTACTGAGGTTTAGGGATAGAATATGCGTGCCTGAGGATTTAGAACTTAGGAAGTTGATATTAGAAGAAGCACATAAGAGTAAGTTGAGTATTCATCCTGGATCCACTAAAATGTATCAGGATCTCAAGAAATTGTTTTGGTGGACAAGGATGAAGAAAGAGGTAGCAGAGTATGTTTTATCTTGCCTAGTGTGTCAGAAGGCTAAGATAGAACATCAAAAACCAGCTGGTTTATTGCAATCATTAGATATCCCAGAATGGAAATGGGATAGCATAGCTATGGATTTTGTGGTTGGACTACCACGAACTCCCAAGAAACATGATGCGATTTGGGTTATCATTGACAGGTTGACGAAGTGTGCTCACTTCTTACCTATGGGAGAAAGTTATAGTTTGGAGAAGTTGACCCAAATCTACATCAAAGAAATTGTTAGGTTGCATGGTGTGCCATCGAGCATTGTTTCAGACCGAGATCCTAGATTTACATTTAGATTTTGGAAACAGTTGCATCATGCTTTAGGGACCAAGTTGAGGATGAGTTCTGCTTACCATCCCCAAACAGATGGACAGTCAGAAAGGACGATTCAATCATTGGAGGACCTTTTAAGAGCTTGTGTTTTGGAACACACTGGCAGTTGGGATGAGTTCTTGCCATTGATTGAATTTACTTACAACAATAGTTTTCACAGTAGTATAGGGATGGCACCATATGAGGCTTTGTATGGTAGGAAGTGTAGGACACCGTTATGTTGGTATGAGATTGGTGAAAATCAAGTCTTGGATCCAGATGTGGTGCAACAGACTACGGAACAAGTTAGGAAGATAAGGGAAAAGATGAAGGAAGCACGGGATAGGCAAAGGAGCTACGAAGAACAAGAGAAGGAGACCTTTAGAATTCCGGGAGGGCGATCACGTGTTTTTGAGAGTCACTCCGAAGACCGGAATTGGCGGGGCTGTCAAAACTAGAAAACTTACTCCTAGATTCATCGGACCTTTCCAGATTATTCGAAGGATTGGTCCAAAGAGCTTATCATATTGCTTTACCACCTAACCTAGCAAACCTTCATGACGTCTTTCACGTGTCTCAGTTGAGAAAATATTATCCTGATCCTTCACATGTTATTGAGTCTGAGTCTATACAACTGCGAGAGAATCTAGAGTATGAGGCTCTCACCTGTAAGGATAGCAGATAAAGAGATTAAGGAGCTTCGTGGTAGACAAATTCCTTTGGTTAAGGTCATATGGGATGAAAATACTGGAGACGCTACTTGGGAACGTGAAGCAGATATGCAACAACGATATCCACATCTTTTCTGAAGTATGTAAATTTCGAGGACGAAATTTTTTTTAAGTGGGGTAGTAATGTAACACCCCGATTTTTTGCTGTTTTGTAATATCGGTAATAAATATATAAAAATATATTTTTATCCGAGACTTAGAAAATGATTTTGGATAAACCAAGGTCATTTCCTTGTTATACTTATTTTCATAAGGTTACAGGGAAGTTTTTGGTTGAAAATTGAGATTAAGCGGTTTTGCGCTTTTTCCGTGTTTTTATTGACAAGAAAAGTTTACTTGCTCGTAAAACCAAATTTTAATTCATGAACGAAAGACTTAAGTTTGGTATTTTATTTTCTACGATTCTGTATTGATAGAATTTTTTCAGAAAAAAATAAAATAATTTACGTTTTTCAGGCGGAACACGTAATCGGGCAGACGACGGAAGGGAAATTAGAGTTTCTAAGAGTGGATAGAGGGTTTATCTTAGGATTTTGAGATGATTCAATGGGATGAATCATATTTTTAAGTCTAGAAGGTTTTTCAGGGTTAAATAGAAAATTTCGAAATTTACGGTTAAGTCCCTGAACTTTCTGTAAATTACCCTTTTGTCCCTAAATTAGTTTTTTTCGTTTTTTCAAGTGGATTGGGCTAGAATCCTTGTTTCTAACCTTAAATGGTCGTGGCTTAGAAGCCCAAACTTTTCTAGTTCATAGTTGAGTCCATAAAGCCCATTTAAGTTTCTTATCTTAGGTTTAAAGGCTTAAATCTTCAAGTGGGCCCCACAACAAACAAGAAAATGAAACTAAGCCCAAATGTGTCAAGCCCAAATACATAAGCCCATGAGATAAGATGACTTTCTCATTTTATGGATGAATCAAGATTTTTCTAGAATGTTCCACACTTTTCTACATAATTCTTGATTTTTCTTCAACAATCTTCTTCAACAATCTTCTTCAACAAATCTTCTTCAACAAGTTAGGTTTTCTCTAAAATATCTATGACACCAAATCAGCCAACTAAGTCAAAGATAAGCTAGCATTTAATGTGATTAAACTCATCATCATGACATTCTATTGTCTATTTGCAAACTAGTCCTTCAACTATTGGAATCTTTGCAATTTGGTCCTTGGAACTTAATTGCACTTTAATCCTTTTAACATGACAACTCATCTCATCTAGATCCTTCTTGAAATGTCGCCACTCACACTATAAATACCCTTCTCTCACTTTTCATTTAGTTCTTTGGTTAGTTGTCTTCTAAAACTCTAAAGTTCTAAGTTCTTAGTTCTAAGTTTCTCAAAGCAAGTTCTTGGATTGTCTTCATAATTGATTCTCAAGAGGTAAATCCTAATCTTTGTCTTAAATCATGTCTATGTTCTTTAGATAGTTTCTTGATTCAAGACTTATATCATGGTGGTTCATCATTTTCAAGTTTCAAACCCTAGAACTTTGAAAAATCATAATAAATCCTAGGAAAATCTAATGATGATGAAACTACTTTCTATCTTCTAGATATCATGTCTATTATCTAAATCCAAGAGCATGAAGCAATCAAAAATTTCTTTCTTGAAAACCTAGCCTTGGCCGAATCTATCAAAGTAGGTTTGGTAGAGTTTTTGTTCATGGTTTTCATTAATGATCTTGTTAATCAAGCTATTAGTATGTATGATTAATAAATCCAAGTTGGTTTATTAAACTAAGAACCCTAACCCTAAGATTATGTTGAGGCCGAATCTATGTATAAAAGAGTTAGAAAGTTTTGAGTTTCAACTTTAGTTGTTTAGTCACTAATCAATGATTTAGGTTAATCAAGGATCATTAATCTATGACTTAATCATGATTAGGAATTTTAAGGATTTTGAACCCTAAAAGTCAGCCCTTGGTCAAAACCCTAACCCTAAAGGTTAGAGGATTTTGTTTCAAATTTTAGTCATGTAATAAGTAATCTATGTTAATTAAGACTCTAGTAATTAGGATCCAAAAGATGACATTAAGAAGATAATCCTAAACCTAATTCTAAGTCTTGGCCGAACCTAGCCCTAAAGTGTCATAGATGGATGTTAGTTGATTAATTATAGTTATGTTGTTTGGTTGAAGGTGATTGTGTTAACTCGTGGCGGGATAACGAGGATCGTCGAGTACGTGTTTTCGGTGCAAACTCAGGTGGGAGAAAGAACCATTCCATCGTCGGAATCGATAAGTAGTATATAATTTATAATAATGGTGTAGGGCGACCTAAACCCTACTAGTGGTCGAGTAATCAACAATACCAAAATCGTATTGAAATCTTTTCCGTAAAACCAATGACGATTTGGGAATTGTGGGTTTATCGCCTTAGGTTGATTATTCATATTTGAGGATGTTTGAATTATTTACTTTTGACTGTTTGTGATACGCTGGTTGAGGTATTCCATCTGCATGTGACGTATTGTTTCGGTGTTTGAATAATTATGATATTGAGGATGTTTGCTGTCCCTGTCACACAGCCGTGATGGTTGTCATGGCCAGGCCGTGACAGGTTCCGTGTTGTAGGATTCTTGTCTTTGTTGTCCGGTCACGGCCGTGATGGCTATCACGGCCAGGCCGTGACAGAAGTCTGACTTTGTTATTTATTTGGTTGAACTATTATGATTTGGTTGTGATAAATTGCCTTATATGATATTGAGATATTTGAATATTCTGTTGATTAATGTGTTATGCATGATCTGCCTGGTTTGATACTATGCTTAGATGATTTTAAGGAAAGATAAATATTGCTCGGAGGTATTTTGTTTGGGTGAGAGTTTTGAATATGAATTAGAAGTGCCTCGCTATTATGGTATAGAAGTAATGTGATATAGTATGTAAGTGGAGGTTATGAGGAAAAGCTTGAGGTACTAGGTTGTTATTGATAAAAGTCAGTGAGAATCATATGTTGCATTGGTGTTCATAACCGTGTATTTGAGATACACGAGGTCCGAAGTTCTCGTGGACCGTTCCAAATTAGAATTTAGGTTGTGCAACTATAGTGTCATTGCTTTGCATGAGCACCCTTGACAGAGTGAGAGAGAGTATCAGGGTGTGCACCGACGATACAAAGGCAGCTATAGTGTCATTGCTTTGCATGAGCATTCTTACCATGGATAAGAATGTGCACCGGCGTGGGGAACGTGTCACTTGGACGATCGACCGGCATCCCTAACGAGGGATGTGTGACAGGAGTAGTAGTGGCCACATCAAAGCATAAAGGTCTAGTTGCATGAGTTGAAGGGTAGAGGATGATATATAGTGAATTGAGGATGATTGTTGATTTTGAATGATGCGTGTCTCGTGACTATTATTGTATTATATGCTATGAATCTTTTCCACTTATGATGATAGAACTGTTTCTTATCTCCCTATTTCTGTATTTTTGTGTCCTGTCTCACTTTGTACGTTAGAAGACCATATGGACGACTATGTTACGGAGGAGATGGATGGAACCCCATACGAGACGGAGATGGTTGAAGAGTTGAACGACGTTCCGTATGAAGTTGACGTTGAAGAACAACCTACTGATGCTAATAATGTGGCATAGTTAGTTTAGTTTAAGGCCAGTGAGTCACATAAGGTGTTTTGTTTCCGTTAGTTATAAGAATGTTGTGTAAGATAAAGGATACTTAGGTGTGTATTTATGTAAAATAGTTGGTGTGTTGTATATTTGTAGAAGTTATCTAATTATTAATTAAATTTTTAATTTTTACGTATTTTCAACGATAAGCGCGCGACATTAAGTAAATAACTAATTAAGGATTTAATGTAATAATACAATGGGGCACACCGGGGTGTCTCATTTGGTGGTATCAGAGCAGTTCGATTCTAATCGGACTGTGAGGTCTAGGAAGTTGTTACTGGCCGTGTCTAGTTGAATCCACATCGGATTTTAACTATGCTTAGAAGATGGGTAGTGTGTCCGAATCCGACGCGATAAATAACATTAGTGTGGCATATGGTATTTATATACTTGTCTATGTGGTATTATATGTCATACTGATAAGAGCAAATGATTTCTTTTACAGAATCATGGCTCGTGGAAAAGGACGTCTGATTGACAATAATGATAGAACTCCTGAAAGAATTATGGGAGCTAACAATGTGGAAAATAATCATACCGGAAGTGGAGGAGAGTCATCTGAGACTCAAGATACTATGAAAGACATAGTTACTGCTCTGTTGTTACAAACACAGCAGAATCTTTGAGATGCTACGAGATGAAGAAAGAACAAAGAGAACAATGAGAACCAAAGGAGAGTCAGGCAGATGAGGATGCCGGAATGGCTACTTTCCTGAAAGGGAAGCCACCTCAATTCCGAGGAGATTATGATCCAGAGAAGGCAGAATGGTGGATACAAGAGATCGAAAAGATATTCGATACCATGCGCTGCAGAGAGGATAGGAAAGTGACGTATCTTGCTTTCATGCTAACCGGAGGAGCAGAGTCTTGGTGGAGAGGCAAGCGAAGATTGCTGGATGCTTGAAGGCGAGTTATCAACCGGCAGCTGTTCGATGGATCGTTTCTTTGAGAAGTATTTTCCACGTCTAGTTCGATGCGAGAAAGAAAGGGAATTCATGAGTCTCAAACAGGGCAACATGATGCTTGGTGATTATGCATCACGATTCGAGGCTCGATTAAGTATTCTGAATTTTATCGAGAGATTCCCAGGATGAAGATTGGCAATGTAGAAGGTTTGAGGAAGGACTCAGACATGAACTTCAGAGGGCTATAGTATCTCTTGATATCCGAGTTTTCCGTAGCTAGTGGAACGATGCAGTGCAATCGAAAGTCTAGATCCGAGGCTAGCTAATGAGCGAAAAACAATTAAGGAGTGGGGTCCTACTCGACCGGGTTTTCGAGGCGAGGAGGTAGTAACTCTCAATGGAGACAGAGACCGTATGCCCGATCAGGTGCAGAACACCAGCACCAAGATCGGTGGTTAGAATCGTCACAACAAAGACAAGTTTTATCTTGTTTCAGATGTGGAGGACCGCAATATCTTATAGACTGCATGGAGAGACCGGGTTGTTTTAATTGTGGGAAAATAAGTCATATGGCCCGAGATTGCAGACAAGCGAGCTAGGCGACCACCGATAGCTGCGGGGAAGAGGAAATGGAGGCAATAGGGGTGGAGCTGGGAGAGGAGTTATATCAGCAGGGCAACAGGGAGCAAGACCTCAGGCCACTGGAAGAGTGTTTACCGTGAAGGGAGCCGAATCCTCTCAATCTGCTGATCTTATACAAGGTATGTGTTTGATAGCTGGTAGACTCTCGTACGTGTTATTTGACTCAGGCGCTACACATTCATTTATTTCATATGAGTGTGTGGATCAATTAAAATTAACTGTTTCTCAATTACCTTATACCCTTACAATATCTACTCCAACTAGTAATCCTTTGACTACTATGTCTATTTGTTTGCAATGTCCTATAGTTGTTGAGAATAGAACATTTATTGTAGACCTTATCTGTTTGCCTATGCAACAGATAGATATTATTCTTGGCATGGATTGGCTCTCGGCTAACCATGTAATGCTAGACTGTTCTAGTAAGACCTTATCATTTCTTGAGTTTTCTAGTATAGTCAATGCCAATGAAGGAGTATCCATGAGGAGTGACGATTCTTGGCAGTACGTGATGCTGTTCGCGGTGGAAACTATTGAGACCCCTAGTATAGATTCTATGCCTATCGTGAGAGAGTTTCCTGAAGTTTTCCCTCCCGAAGTTCCAGGTTTACCACCAGAACGAGAAGTGGAATTCACCATAGATCTTGTACCAGGGGACGGGACCTATATCTATGGCGCCCTATCGGATGTCACCTATAGAATTGGCGGAGTCAAGAAACAGATTGGATGATATGTTGGGAAAAGAATTCATAAGGCCGAGTGTTTCACCATGGGGAGCTCCAGTGTTGTTTGTTAAGAAGAAAGATGGAAATGCTAGGTTGTGCACAGATTATAGACAGTTAAACAAGGTAACAATTAGGAATAAGTATCCGTTGCCTAGGATAGATGATCTGATGGATCAATTGAAAGGAGCCGCGGTATTTTCCAAGATTGATTTGAGATCTGGATACCATCAGATTAGAGTAAAGAAGGAAGATATACTAAAAACGGCTTTTAGAACAAGGTATGGACATTACGAGTATTTAGTTATGCCGTTCGGTGTGACTAATGCGCCAGCAAATGTTCATGGATTATATGAACAGGATATTTAGACCGTACCTTGATAAGTTTGTTGTTGTATTCATCGACGACATCCTTATCTATTCTCGTACATGGGAAGATCATGAGAAACATTTAAGGATAGTCTTGCAAGTTTTGAAGGATAGGCGACTTTATGCTAAACTTTCCAAGTGTGAGTTTTGGATGGAAGAAGTCCAATTTCTAGGACATGTGATCACCAAGGAAGGTATAGCAAGAGATCCAAGGCAAAGGTTGAGGCAGTTCTTAAATGGGAACGGCCTAAGTCGATAAGTGAAGTACGAAGCTTTCTAGGGTTAGCTGGATATTATCGGAGGTTTATAGAAGGTTTCTCGAAGATTGCGTTGCCTATGACGCAGATTGACAAGAAAAATACAGCTTTTGTATGGACGGACAACCGTGGAGCAGAGTTTCCAAAAGTCAAGGAAAGGTTGACCACATCACCTGTGTTGACTTTACCGGGATCCATTAGGACCGTTTGACGATATCTTGTGATGCGTCATACCAAGGTTTAGGTTGTGTTCTAATGCAAGAGGGAAGAGTGGTGGCTTATGCTTCCCGACAATTGAGAATTCATGAGAGGAACTATCCGACTCATGATTTGGAATTAGCAGACCATAGTGTTCGCATTAAAAATATGGCGACACTTTCTATATGGAGCAAAATTTAATGTTTACAGTGACCATAAAAGTCTGAAGTATCTATTTGACCAAAAGGAGTTGAATATGAGACAACGAAGATGGATGGAGTTTATCAAAGATTATGAGTTTGATTTACTATACCATCCTGGGAAGGCGAATGTAGTAGCGGATGCCTTGAGTAGGAAATCATTGCATGTGTCCGCAATGATGGTTAAAGAGTTGGAATTATTGGAACAGTTCAGAGATTTGAACTTAGGAATGGAGTTGGTTGAGGATAAAATTTGCTTAGGTATGATCACTATTAGTAGTGATTTTATGAGAGATCTTAAGGATAAACAGGCTCAGGATCCATATTTACAGGAGATAAGTAGAGGTATAGATGAAGGTAAAAATTCTGAGTTTAGTAGAGAAATAAATGGTGTACTGAGGTTTAGGGATAGAATATGCGTGCCCGAGGATTTAGAACTTAGGAAGTTGATATTAGAAGAAGCACATAAGAGTAAGTTGAGTATTCATCCTGGATCCACTAAAATGTATCAGGATCTCAAGAAATTGTTTTGGTGGACAAGGATGAAGAAAGAGGTAGCAGAGTATGTTTTATCTTGCCTAGTGTGTCAGAGGCTAAGATAGAACATCAAAAACCAGCTGGTTTATTGCAATCATTAGATATCCCAGAATGGAAATGGGATAGCATAGCTATGGATTTTGTGGTTGGACTACCACGAACTCCCAAGAAACATGATGCGATTTGGGTTATCATTGACAGGTTGACGAAGTGTGCTCACTTCTTACCTATGGGAGAAAGTTATAGTTTGGAGAAGTTGACCCAAATCTACATCAAAGAAATTGTTAGGTTGCATGGTGTGCCATCGAGCATTGTTTCAGACCGAGATCCTAGATTTACATCTAGATTTTGGAAACAGTTGCATCATGCTTTAGGGACCAAGTTGAGGATGAGTTCTGCTTACCATCCCCAAACAGATGGACAATCGAAAAGGGCGATTCAATCATTGGAGGACCTTTTAAGAGCTTGTGTTTTGGAACACACTGGCGATTGGGATGAGTTCTTGCCATTGATTGAATTTACTTACAACAATAGTTTTCACAAGTAGTATAGGGATGGCACCATATGAGGCTTTGTATGGTAGGAAGTGTAGGACACCGTTATGTTGGTATGAGATTGGTGAAAATCAAGTCTTGGATCCGGATGTGGTGCAACGGACTCACGGAACAAGTTAGGAAGATAAGGGAAAAGATGAAGGAAGCACAGGGATAGGCAAAGGAGCTACAAAGAACAAGAGAAGGAGACCTTTAGAATTCCGGGAGGGCGATCACGTGTTTTTGAGAGTCACTCCGAAGACCAATTGGAATTGGCTGTCAAAAACTAGAAAACTTACTCCTAGATTCATCGGACCTTTCCAGATTATTCGAAGGATTGGTCCAGTAGCTTATCATATTGCTTTACCACCTAACCTAGCAAACCTTCATGACGTCTTTCACGTGTCTCAGTTGAGAAAATATTATCCTGATCCTTCACATGTTATTGAGTCTGAGTCTATACAACTGCGAGAGAATCTAGAGTATGAGGCTCTACCTGTAAGGATAGCAGATAAAGAGATTAAGGAGCTTCGTGGTAGACAAATTCCTTTGGTTAAGGTCATATGGGATGAAAATACTGGAGACGCTACTTGGGAACGTGAAGCAGATATGCAACAACGATATCCACATCTTTTCTGAATTATGTAAATTTCGAGGACGAAATTTTTTTTAAGTGGGGTAGTAATGTAACACCCCGATTTTTTGCTGTTTTGTAATATCGGTAATAAATATATAAAAATATATTTTTATCCGAGACTTAGAAAATGATTTTGGATAAACCAAGGTCATTTCCTTGTTATACTTATTTTCATAAGGTTACAGGGAAGTTTTTGGTTGAAAATTCAGACGGAAGCCGGTTTGCCGTTTTCTGTGTTTTCGCTGACAGTAAAAGTTTACTGCTCAGAAAACCAAATTTTAATTCATGAACGAAAGACTTAAGTTTGGTATTTTATTTTCTACGATTCTGTATTGATAGAATCTTTTCAGAAAAAAATAAAATAATTTACGTTTTTCAGGCGGAACACGTAATCGGACAGACGACGGAAGGGAAATTAGAGTTTCTAAGAGTGGATAGAGGGTTTATCTTAGGATTTTGAGATGATTCAATGGGATGAATCATATTTTTAAGTCTAGAAGGTTTTTCAGGGTTAAATAGAAAATTTCGAAATTTACGGTTAAGTCCTTGAACTTTCTGTAAATTACCCTTTTGTCCCTAAATTAGTTTTTTTCGTTTTTTCAAGTGGATTGGGCTAGAATCCTTGTTTCTAACCTTAAATGGTCGTGGCTTAGAAGCCCAAACTTTTCTAGTTCATAGTTGAGTCCATAAAGCCCATTTAAGTTTCTTATCTTAGGTTTAAAGGCTTAAATCTTCAAGTGGGCCCCACAACAAACAAGAAAATGAAACTAAGCCCAAATGTGTCAAGCCCAAATACATAAGCCCATGAGAGAAGATGACTTTCTCATTTTATGGATGAATCAAGATTTTTCTAGAATGTTCCACACTTTTCTACATAATTCTTGATTTTTCTTCAACAATCTTCTTCAACAATCTTCTTCAACAAATCTTCTTCAACAAGTTAGGTTTTCTCTAAAATATCTATGACACCAAATCAGCCAACTAAGTCAAAGATAAGCTAGCATTTAATGTGATTAAACTCATCATCATGACATTCTATTGTCTATTTGCAAACTAGTCCTTCAACTATTGGAATCTTTGCAATTTGGTCCTTGGAACTTAATTGCACTTTAATCCTTTTAACATGACAACTCATCTCATCTAGATCCTTCTTGAAATGTCGCCACTCACACTATAAATACCCTTCTCTCACTTTTCATTTAGTTCTTTGGTTAGTTGTCTTCTAAAACTCTAAAGTTCTAAGTTCTTAGTTCTAAGTTTCTCAAAGCAAGTTCTTGGATTGTCTTCATCATTGATTCTCAAGAGGTAAATCCTAATCTTTGTCTTAAATCATGTCTATGTTCTTTAGATAGTTTCTTGATTCAAGACTTATATCATGGTGGTTCATCATTTTCAAGTTTCAAACCCTAGAACTTTGAAAAATCATAATAAATCCTAGGAAAATCTAATGATGATGAAACTACTTTCTATCTTCTAGATATCATGTCTATTATCTAAATCCAAGAGCATGAAGCAATCAAAAATTTCTTTCTTGAAAACCTAGCCTTGGCCGAATCTATCAAAGTAGGTTTGGTAGAGTTTTTGTTCATGGTTTTCATTAATGATCTTGTTAATCAAGCTATTAGTATGTATGATTAATAAATCCAAGTTGGTTTATTAAACTAAGAACCCTAACCCTAAGATTATGTTGAGGCCGAATCTATGTATAAAAGAGTTAGAAAGTTTTGAGTTTCAACTTTAGTTGTTTAGTCACTAATCAATGATTTAGGTTAATCAAGGATCATTAATCTATGACTTAATCATGATTAGGAATTTTAAGGATTTTGAACCCTAAAAGTCAGCCCTTGGCCGAAACCCTAACCCTAAAGGTTAGAGGATTTTGTTTCAAATTTTAGTCATGTAATAAGTAATCTATGTTAATTAAGACTCTAGTAATTAGGATCCAAAAGATGACATTAAGAAGATAATCCTAAACCTAATTCTAAGTCTTGGCCGAACCTAGCCCTAAAGTGTCATAGATGGATGTTAGTTGATTAATTATAGTTATGTTGTTTGGTTGAAGGTGATTGTGTTAACTCGTGGCGGGATAACGAGGATCGTCGAGTACGTGTTTTCGGTGCAAACTCAGGTGGGAGAAAGAACCATTCCATCGTCGGAATCGATAAGTAGTATATAATTTATAATAATGGTGTAGGGCGACCTAAACCCTACTAGTGGTCGAGTAATCAACAATACCAAAATCGTATTGAAATCTTTTCCGTAAAACCAATGACGATTTGGGAATTGTGGGTTTATCGCCTTAGGTTGATTATTCATATTTGAGAATGTTTGAATTATTTACTTTTGACTGTTTGTGATACGCTGGTTGAGGTATTCCATCTGCATGTGACGTATTGTTTCGGTGTTTGAATAATTATGATATTGAGGATGTTTCTGCTGTCTGTCACACGGCCGTGATGGTTGTCATGGCCAGCCGTGACAGGTTACCGTGTTGTAGGATTCTTGTCTTTGTTGTGCATCACGGCCGTGATGGCTATCACGGCCAGCCGTGACAGAGTCTGACTTTGTTATTTATTTGGTTGAACTATTATGATTTGGTTGTGATAAAGTGCCTTATATGATATTGAGATATTTGAATATTCTGTTGATTAATGTGTTATGCATGATCTGCCTGGGTTTGATACTATGCTTAGATGATTTTAAGGAAAGATAAATATTGCTCGGAGGTATTTTGTTTGGGTGAGAGTTTTGAATATGAATTAGAAGTGCCTCGCTATTATGGTATAGAAGTAATGTGATATAGTATGTAAGTGGAGGTTATGAGGAAAAGCTTGAGGTACTAGGTTGTTATTGATAAAAGTCAGTGAGAATCATATGTTGCATTGGTGTTCATAACCGTGTATTTGAGATACACGAGGTCCGAAGTTCTCGTGGACCGTTCCAAATTAGAATTTAGGTTGTGCAACTATAGTGTCATTGCTTTGCATGAGCACCCTTGACAGAGTGAGAGAGAGAAATCGGGGTGTGCACCGACGATACAGTGCAGCTATAGTGTCATTGCTTTGCATGAGCATTCTTACCATGGATAAGAATGTGCACCGGCGTGGGGAACGTGTCACTTGGACGACTGACTGGCATCCCTAACGAGGGATGTGTGACAGGAGTAGTAGTGGCCACATCAGCATAAAGGTCTAGTTGCATGAGTTGAAGGGTGGAGGATGATATATAGTGAATTGAGGATGATTGTTGATTTTGAATGATGCGTGTCTGTGACTATTATTGTATTATATGCTATGAATCTTTTCCACTTATGATGATAGAACTGTTTCTTATCTCCCTATTTCTGTATTTTTTGTGTCTGTCTACTTTGTACGTTAGAAGACCATATGGACGACTATGTTACGGAGGAGATGGATGGAACCCCATACGAGACGGAGATGGTTGAAGAGTTGAACGACGCCCGTTATATGAAGTTGACGTTGAAGAACAACCTACTGATGCTAATAATGTGGCATAGTTAGTTTAGTTTAAGGCCAGTGAGTCACATAAGGTGTTTTGTTTCCGTTAGTTATAAGAATGTTGTGTAAGATAAAGGATACTTAGGTGTGTATTTATGTAAAATAGTTGGTGTGTTGTATATTTGTAGAAGTTATCTAATTATTAATTAAGTTTTTAATTTTTACGTATTTTCAATGATAAGCGCGCGACATTAAGTAAATAACTAATTAAGGATTTAATGTAATAATACAATGGGGCACACCGGGGTGTCTCACTCCTCTCCCATGATTAGCAACGGCAAGCTCACCAAGCATGGCACAAACACTATGGCAGACCCCCACTTGTACAGATCAGTTGTTGGAGCTCTTCAGTATGCCACCCTTACTCGGCCAGACATTGCTTTCAGTGTCAACAAGGTTTGTCAGTTCATGGCTAATCCTCTTTATACTCATTGGCAAGCTGTGAAACGTATCCTCTGATATCTCAAAGGCTCAATTCATCATGGTCTGCTTCTATGCCCTGTTGCTTCAGCCACAACCTTTCCTTTGCTAGCCTATTGTGATGCTGACTGGGCCAGTGACCCGGATGATAGAAGATGTACCTCTGGATCCTGCATTTTCTTCGAGCCTAATCTTGTCTCTTGGTGGTCTAAGAAACAACAGTTGGTAGCCCGATCCAGCACAGAGGCCGAATATCGCAGTATGGCCAACACCACTGCTAAGACTCTTTGGATTCAGTCTTTGCTCACTAAACTCAGAGTCCCTTTCACTGCTCCAAAGCTTCTGTGTGGCAACCTCAGTGCAGTTAACCTATCTCATAACCCAATTCTCCATGCTTGAACAAAACATATGGAGCTGGATATTCATTTTGTCCGTGAGAAGGTCCTATCAAAGTCATTGTCAGTCATCCATGTTCCAAGCTCGGATCAGCTAGCAGATTGCCTGACCAAGCCACTCTCCTCATCCAAATTCACTGAATTAAGAGTCAAGCTCAATGAGGTTTCATCTCAGCAACCACCTCGACCTTGAGGGGAGGATATTAGAGTATACGCATAGCTGTAACTCAGTTGTGCACACATAACTGAATGTGCTGAGTCAACAACATTCAGTTATGGCAGTTATATCAGTAATGGCAGTTATAGTTTAACTACTCTAAGCAGTTACATTGTAAGGCTATAAAAAGTCCCCCTCTGTACATTGAATCATGTACTGAATACAAGAATCAGATTTTTCATATTTTCAGTTTCTCCTCTCTCTCACTCTATGATACACTCTATTATGCCCTCAGAAGATGAAATCAAGAGGGCTGTTTGGGATTGTGAATCCTCAAAGGCGCCAGGTTATGACGGTTTTAACTTGGGATTTATTAAGAAAATGTGGGGAGTTGTAAGGGAGGATTTTATCAAGATGATTGTGGAATTCTTTGAATATGGGACCTTTCCTAAGGCAATGAATACAACATGGGTGATGCTGATCCCCAAAGTTGATGGAGCTTTAGAACTTGTGAACACCCCATTTTGACCGGGTCTTTTAGTTTTCACTAAAAATTTCAAAAAAATAATAAAATTAAAAATTGCAAAGAAAATAAAAATAATAAAAAGATTTTCAATTGGGCCAGACCAGTTAAACCCATTTCATCCTCCTCCAACAAACCCTAGCAACCACTTTATTTTGAATCAGAGATAGAAATCTTAATCTTGGCAGATTTTTAGGAACAAGATCAGATAGAAATCTTAATCTTGGCAGATTTTTAGGAACAAGATTAGATAGCAATCTTAAATCTAGGCGGAATTTTAGGATCAAGATTGGAGTAATTGACATTATAAAATCACAAGAGATGCTACATAATAAGGGGAGCCTACAAAAAGATTCAAAGAAAACCTAGCCTCCATTCTTTTCTATCCTCTATCATACTTAACACCATCACCCACCACAAAAAAACACACCAGCCATCTTAAAAGAAAAGGCCTAGCCTCCATTCTCTTCCTTCATCCATCATCCATCATACAACACCTCCATCAAAAACACCTCTCACTTCACCATCATACAATAGCCACCACTCTCCTCCATTTAACCTTGACTCCAACCTTAACAGAAACAACAACAACTATCAATCCTTTTAATAACAAACTAGAACATTAAGAAAGAGTTATCTTGGCTCCTTTAATTCTCAGTCACCGCGACACCACCATGTTCCGCAAGCCGCACCCACGTCCCTAGCCGCTCCGCCAACCCGGACCGCCACTACCTCCGCCTCCTTGGTGACCCGCGCACAACAGTGCTAAGCTCTTGCCTGTTTGTTTTTCTCATTTTCTACTTTGATGATATAAGGCTGTGGTCCTTGCCCTTCTTAGTTTAAGTCTTCCATTTTGGTTTTTTTTTAATTTATTTATTGTTATTATTTTTGTTATTATTATTTTTATTAATTTTTTTTTTGTTTGTTTTCTTTCTTTTTTCAATGAGTCAAAATAAATAAATGTAAAAGGGGAATTAATTATAAATAATTTTGGAGATTGCTTTGTGAGATGTATCACACTCAATTCCTTAGATTCAAGGTCGATCTGTGGACGTACGTGTCATGTTCTATCTCGTTTAGGACTTTTCAATATTTAGAAATTAGGCAATAAAAAATTCAAAAATAAAACTTTTTTTTTAAAATAAAGAAAAACCTTTTCATAAAAATCAAAACCAAACCATCAAATATTTTTAACAAGAACTACGTGGCTTTGAATTTCCCATCGCAGCGGGGAATACGTAGGAGCATGATTAAATATTATGTCAAGCCAAAACTATTTTTCCTTATTTTTATGTTTGTTTTTTTAGCTAATTAAAAACAATTGAATTTGTGTTATTAATTAATGTTACTTAGGGATTGCTCTATGAAAAGTTTCATGTTCAATCTCTTAGAATTGAGGTTGCCCTGTGGACTTATGTGTCATGTTCAACCTCTTTAGCGTAAATACTAATTACTAATCTCTTTATTCGTGAAATAACTTTTGGGGTAAAATAAATAATTTAAAAGTTATTAATTTTGCACAATTAATTCACGGTACCATTCGTAGGATGGGCGATGTAGGGTGCTTAACACCTTCTCTACTCGTAACCGACTCCCGAACTCAACTTGGTTTCAAAGACCATTTTTTTAAAGGTTTTCCAATTTTTCCTAAGTTAAATAAAATTGGTGACGACTCTACTTTCTCTTAAAATCTCTTTTTAACGCCGTCCTTGTCGCAATTTTTGGTCGCGACAGAACTTAGTGAATTTAGGCCTATAAGTATGGTAGGTGTATCTACAAAATCATTGCAAAAATATTGGCCACAAGAATCAAGAAAGTAATGCCATCTATTATTGGGGAAGCCAAATCAGCATCTGTAAAGGAAAGACAAATTTTAGATTGGGCCCTCATAGCAAATGAGGTTGTTCACTGGCCTAAAAAGTACAAAAAGGATATTGCATTGCTGAAATTAGATTTCCAAAAAGCCTATGACACTATTAATTGGAATTACTTGGACCATATGCTGGAAATTTTGGGGTTTGGTCCTAGATGGAGAAAATGGGTAAGCCAATGCTTAACTATAGCTTCTATCTCGATCTTGGTAAATGGATCACCTACAGCTCCTTTCAAAATGCAGAGGATTTAGACAAGGTGACCCTTGTCTCCGTTTTTATTTGTAATAGCGGCTAAAGCTTTTAATCAATTAACGACTAGAGCCATTGAGAAGAATCTGTTTCAAGGTGTTAAAGTAGGGCATGAAGCTGTTAATGTTTCACACCTACAATTCATGGATGACACTCTAGTTTTCTGCCCTGCTAAGAGGAGGTTTCTTACTAACTAAGAAGAATTATGGACTATTTTCAATTGTTAACAGGCCTTAAAATTAATTTCTCTAAATCTGCCTTGATTGTCTTGGGCAAAAATAGAGGTTGGGGGAGTTTGATGGCAGATAGGATGGGATGCAAATCGGTGGATCTACCAATAAATTATTTGGGGATCCCTTTAGGTGCTAATACAAAAAAAAAAATCAACTTGGGCTCCTGTAATTAGCATAATCCAGTAAAGGCTTTCTACATGGAAGTCAAAAGTATTCTCTAGAGCTGGCAGATTGGTACTTATTAGATCAGTCCTAAACAGCTTGCCCTTGTATTACATGAGCCTGTTTAAGATACCCAAGAAGATAGTAAAGTAAATAATTAAAATTCAAAGAAACTTCTTTTGGAAAGGTGAGAGAAATAAGAAGGGGCTGCCACTAATTAAATGGGAGATGATCCAAAAACCAAAGAGAATGGGAGGGCTAGGTGTTGATGATCTTACAATTAAGAATGCCGCACTTTTGTTTAAATGGTGGTGGAGATTCTTAGTTGAAGGCAGTACCCTATGGAAGAAGACAGTTTGTTCCGTACCTAGGTTGGACCCGGAGAAACCTATTTTGCAGCAGCAGAATCTAATTAAAAGTGGAAGGTTATGGAGCTCTATCTCTAAGTTGGATAGTTGGGGGGGAAAGTATAAAAGGATAATTCAACAAGGATGGTGGATGAGGCTTCGTGATGGGAGAAGGATAAGGTTTTGGAAGGATAAATGGGTGGGGGACTCACCATTGATGGATTGATTTCCAAGACTGTTTTCGGTCTCATTACAAAAGGAGGAGAAATTGCTAATATGGGTTTATAGGATGGCATAAACTGGCAGTGGAACTTCACATGGAGAAGAGTCCTATTCCAATGGGAATTGCAGCTATTGGAAAACCTCTTGGATACTATTAGAAATGCATTTGTGTCCAATTCCATGGAAGATAGAGCATGGTGGAAATTTGATAATTCAGGACAGTTCTCAGTTAAGTCTTTTTCCAAGGCGTTTTGGGAACTATCTCAAGCTACAAATAGTTTTAGAGGTGTTTGGTATGGTGTAGCCCCTCCAAGAGCAGAACTCTTGAGCTGGTTTGTGCTTCAAGAAACACTGAATACAAGGAATAGGCTTAGAAGGCTAAATTTGATTCCAAGTAATGAAGTGAAATGCCCCTTTTGTGATAGTGAGAAAGAATCTGTTGGACATTTGTTTTTACATTGTAATTTGTCTTGGAAGGTGTGGATGGGAGTTTTGGATTGATAGAATGTACAATTTCCGACCACACAAACAATAGGGCAATGGTTTGATTGTTGGTTAGGAGTCTTTAGTTGGGGTTTCCAAAGAAAACTGTGGCTGTCATTATTTTTTGTAGTTGTTTGGACTCTTTGGAACCAAAGGAATAGTGTTATCTTCGAAAAAACAAAAGTCGATCGGGCCAACCTCAACTACCAAATTAGATTAAGGCTTGGGTTTTGGCTTAAAGGGTGGGAACCAGGTTGTCCTTTTAGCCCAAATGATATAGTGCACAAGTTAGGTTGTATTATATTGTGGTCTAAGGAAAAGAAAAACAGACCTCTTATTAGCTGGATCCCACCACCATGTAACTCTATTAAGTGGAACGTTGATGGTTCATCTAAAGGTAAGTCAGGTCCAGCCGGTATAGGGGGAGTTCTTAGAGATAGCCAGGGTGTAATAAAGGCCCTCTTTGCTGCCTCAGTAGGTGTAGGAGACTCAAATGAGGCAGAATTCTTAGCAATAGTCTTCGCTCTTGAGATGTCCTTACAACAAGAGTAGATGAGGAATGTGGAAATTATGGTTGAGTCGGATTCTAAAAATGCTATTGCATGGGTGAGTAAGAAAGAGGGCTGCCTGTGGAATTTACTGTTCTACTATAATAAACTGCATAACATATTGTGTATCTTAAGAAATGTAGTGTTCAGCCACAAAAATAGAGAGGCAAACCAGTATGCAGATAATCTAGCAAAAGAAGGAGCACAAATGGAGGGTACTTGGTTAATGTGGACAGAAAATATTTGATTTACCACTGTTTATGACTAATTATCTTTTCTTCAGGGGTTTATCTGAAGTTGTTTTGATAGGTTGGTATGAGGAAATGGAGTGCTAGAAGCATGATGTAGCATGATTTGGATGCAGCTGCTGGTTCCTGAGCTGGCTGGGAGGGATGTTTCAATTAGAATGTTTCCTGTAATATGATAGGGAACAGAGATATATATGACAGAGGCAATAGCATTGGAACAAGTAGCCTTGTGAAGGTAGTTGCAAAGGCTTATAACCATAAAGACCATGAAGCTACTGTATGTGCTGAGGCATAAACAAAGACTTTCAAAGGAGTAAAAATAGATAATAAGAGGTGGACTATCTAGTTTTGGGAGCTGGCTTCATACACGAAGATTTAGAGGCAGTAAGCGTTGTTAAATGTACAGGGATGTGGACTGATTACAACATAAAGGCTGTAAATTTAATGTTGTTCTTGATGAAAGTGTATATTGTATTTGTCGGAGGGAAGTCTTTGATGTTTTTCTGATGTTTTTGATGTGTTTAGATGTTAAGGGGCGGCCCAGAGGTGTGTATTTTGCTGTTAGGAGTGCTGAGTGTGGTGTATTGATAGGGGTGCTGAGTTTTTATGTGGGGTTGTATCTATCTGTATGAATTTTCTTTTCTAGTCTCCAGCACATGATAGCGTGGGTACTCTTCAACCTTTCCTAAAAGGTGAGAATGATATTTATTGTGATGCTAGAGCTAGAATCTTTTAATAGAAATACTTAATTATAGGGGAAAAAAAGATGACAGACTAATTTTAAGCTAAAAGCCTATAACTGATAGCCAAAAATTTAGCTAATTGAAATTTAAAACATTTGGTAAAATTAGTTATTGAAATAGTCTATAAATATCAAATAATTGATCCTCGCATAATAGGAATAGAAACACCCCTAATATCAGAAACTAAAAGGGGAATTGAAAACATTCCATGATCTTTTCCTTGACAAGTAACTTTACTACACTTATTCAAGATATATTTAATTTAATTTTTTTTTTTTGAGAAAAACCTTGAACAATAGATATATGAACACAGAGTAATTTGTTTGTCACTGAGAGAAAATGATCGTGATGTGCTATAAAATTTTGTACCTTTTTTTCCAGTGATGGAGGTAGTAACACTACACATTTCATTTCCTCTTAAATTTCTTTTGGCAATTTGACTATTGTAGGGAGTTCGGTTAGTATATGATACACAACCTACAAGCTGTTGCCAACAAAAAATAAAATAAAATAAAAAATAAAAAATTACTTTTCTCAATAACTTTTTCTAGAATTTTAGAGAAGGAGAAAATAAGAAAAATTAAAATGAAGAATGAGTAAATACCTAGTTTGATCCCTGAAATTTTATGATCATATCAACTTAGTCCCCCACATTATCAATATTCCAAAATGATCCTTAGAATTGCAAAAAGTTAATCAGGTTGGTCCCTCTATCTATATTTGTTAGCAAATGCATCCCTAACATCACTCACTTAGTTTCAAATGCATCCCTGACATTATTATCAACTTAATGTCATTATAGTTCATGTGAATACCAACAGAGGGAAGAATATGATTAACTTTTTACAAATTCAGGGATCATTTTGAAATATTGATAATATGGGACCAAATTGATATGGTCCTGTAATTTCGGGAACAAATTGGATATTTACTCACCGTAAGAATGTATCATAGAAACTTTTGGATCATTTCTCGAACTTCTTCTATGACTAGCCAGCCCTTGTGGCCTCCAATTACTTCAGCTTTCATCTCTCCGTCTTTCCATAGCTGCAAAGAATTCACCTATTTCATCTTATATTCCGACTTGTATTTCTAAACTAACCCTGCCAGTTGCAAGATATTTTTTTTGGCGTGTCGTATAAAAAGTTAATTTAATGGAGTACGCACCTGAATTGTTGGCATTTTCTGGGAAGCAGAACAACAAAATAAATAACGAAGTCAGAAAAAGCCTAAAAAGTATCACAATATTACTAGTTACTAGAAAGAATTAGAACTTGTTCCATTTTAAATTTTTTGACTAGAAATGAGAACATTTGACTTCAAATCATACTTACAGAAACGTTGCCACGCTTGACTAGAGACTGAGGTACTTTATTGACATCCACGTAATAAAAATCGGTTCTGAAACAGTGACAAAAATGGATTAGTACCAAATTTCAGGTTGCATTGGATTAGCAGAGAAATTGTATTCCATACTCGAATCCTCATTAGTGGTTAATCTTTATCTTATAGTTGAAGGCTTCAACCACAGCATCTTCAAATGTGTAGCTAGCCTGAATTAGTCTTAGCTTAATTTAGTTTAAGATGGAGAATTAATTAAAAAGAGGAAGGGGAAAAAAAAAACTCTCAATGGTTAGGTGACTGAAGAAGACACTAGTGACTAGTAGTTTACTTGGTGTCAAATTCAGCAGCCAATTTTTCCAACTTGGGTTTCAAATAAATGCATTTCCGGCACCAAGCAGCCATCCTGTAGTCATACATAAAAATTAAACAAGCAATCAAATTAGCTAGTTTGCCCGCAAAATTCCATCGTACAATAATTTAAACGTTTATAATTATTTAATTGGTCCTTGAACTATTTAGAAATTTTGAAGTAGGTCATTAAACTAAAAAAAATGTTCTAATTGGATTTCTATTTATATAAAAAAATTAATTGGATCCCTAGAGTTGGTTGCCATCAATATGTCATTTGTTGTGACGTCGTTTGCCGTTAATATAGTTGGTTATGATCACAAAAAAGATAAGGAAAATTGAATAACTAAAGAAGATAATAAGAGAGTGTTGAGGTTAGCGGGATGTGCAAGTTGAGCGTACATTAGCAGTGAGAGAGGACGTGATGCATATCTAAGTGTCCAGGCTAGAATGTTACGTGGAGAATGGCATGAAAAAAGAAAGTTGATATAGACATCCGAGCCGGAAGATATCATGAATATTTTGTCTAATAACACGGTTCACTAACGAATTTCGGACCCGGGGATCCAATTGAATTTTTTTTTAGATGATTAATGACCCAAGTGAAAAAAAAATTAGATGATTGAGAATCTAATTAGAAGTTTTTTTTTTTTTTAGTTTAGGAACATACTTGAAAATTCTCAAATAGTTAAACTTCCATTAATTAATACTCGATATATTAATAGTATTTTTACTATTGGATCAAATCCCTAGGGGTTTTCATTGTTTCTGATTAGTCCTATGAACCCAAATAGCTACACCGAACAAACAAAATTGGTTTGTATTTTTTGGGTGTTTAGGTTCAATACAAATCAAACTGATTAAGATTGGATAGGAATCAATTTAGTTCTATGATATTAATAAACTTTGAATTCGAGACCTAAATCAATTACCATCGAATCTTAATCGATTTTATTTATATTGAATCCAAACATGAAAAAATGAGAACCAATTTGTTTGTTCGACAAAGTTATTTGGGTTTTTAGGACTAATTCGAAACAATGAACATCCCTAAGTGGCATATCGGGATGTGTGATTATTTTATTTGACTTTTGAAAAAATGGTATAAAAATAAGGTGAAAATTTTTTATAAGAAAAAATAAGGATAAGGAAAATTTTAACTAGTGCCTTAAAAGGGATTATTTAATAAACCAATAAAAGAAAGATTTTCTTGAAAAATGATGCATTCAATATTTTCAGAAGTGATACACTTTATTTTCCAATAAAATGTTATTATTTTTGGATTCCTTGCTCAGTATATTTAGAGTACTTAATTAGCAAGAACCTAAGGGTGCGTTTGATTTGCAAAAATTCAGGGGACTAGACAGCACAAAAACTTTTGTGCCTTGTTTGATTTGAAAAGTGGTCAGGTAACAGGACAAAAAAGGTGGTGACAAAAACCCAAAATTTTGTCCCCCACCAAACAATGGGACAAAAAGTTGTCTCATGGACAGACTAACAAAAGACAAAATTATCCTTACATCTCTTTTCTCTCTTCTCTCTCCCTCTCTCTCCTCTCCCTCTCCCTCTCCCCTCTCTCCTCTCTCCTCTCTATCCCTCTCTCATCTATCCTCTCTCCCTCCCTCCCTCCCTCCCTCCTCTCCTCTCTATCTCTTTCTCTCTCCTCTCTCTACATAATTATACAAAATTATATATTGTATATTTATATATTAAATAATATATATTATAAAGGGTATTCCGATAAATTTAATATTATTTTGTTTGTGTTGTTCATTATCCATCAAATAATGTACAAGACAAAGAATTGTCATGTAACTTAAGGATTTGTTCTGTGCTGTCCTGTTTGTCCTATGCTGTCCAGATACATTTTACAAATCAAACGCACCCTAAAAATAATATCACGAGAATGGTGGGGGGAACTACCACTATTGTCATTGTACCCAAAACACTTGTAGGCTTTGTTACTATTATTATGGCCGGTACTCAACGGGATATGAATGTCTAAACAACATGAATTCTGTAGACAAACGCTGGCCTCAAGATATCAAATTTTAAAACAACAACCAAGTTTCCAACATAGCCTAACTCAAAAAACAGAAGCAAAAAAACCCTCAAAATATCTAGCTATGGTCACTTCTCAGTTAAAAAAAAAACCCTCAAAATATTTAGCTACAATCACTACTCAGTGTCAGTACTGACTACAATTTCCATTATTTTTTTTTATTCCTTAATATAATGCTGGGGCTAGCGTCTAAGACTAAGTAACTTAACTAGGATAGTGGTACAATAACTATCATCATATAATATATTTTAATTAACGTTTTTGTAGCAAAAAGCTTAGAGCAAGAATAAGATAGAAAGATTGAAATAATAAAAACATACCAGTCAATGAGTACGAGCTGGGAATTTTGCTGAGCATGTTGTAGAATTTGATCAAGCTGTTCACAATCATTAATTGCTTTCATCTCTATCGTACTTGGTCTCGACAAATCAGGCCACCAATTCGCTTCCACCCTCAAATTCCTTCTAATCTTTCGTTCTCTGTTTCTGCCCTCAATCCATATGTTGCCACATCCACTCTTAGGTGAACACAGATAGCCCCCACCATTCACCAACAAATATTGGTGGTGGTGCTGTTGGTAAACCTCTCTATTATAGAGAATATGAGAATATGCGCCTATAACAGACATACCCTTCTTGTTTTAACAAGATGATGAAAATGGTCTTTATATAATATGTTGATGGCTAAGAAAAAATGAACAAAATCATTCTCGGTGGTTTGTTTAGTATATGGAGTTGGATGTCGGAAAGAGGATGGTGTTTAATTTTGTTGGTCTTGGACTACATAAAGCAGGGTTGAAAAGGAGAAAAATGAATGAATATTAAAAGAAAATAATAAATTTTTAGAGAAACCACGGAAACATGGAGCAAGTGCAAGGCTTATCCACAAGGAAACCATATGAGAAGGGAAAAGAATCACGGCCCACGCATTACGGATAAACTCCCAATTGGTTGTATTATTTTTCACTCATTTTGAACTATTTAATAGAATGTTTTAAAATTGGACCGGTCATTAAATCGGTAAAGATATTGGTTGATCATGATTGAACCATGGTTGAACTGATAATAATTAAATAATATTTTTCAACTTTTAATATTATATATTAGATAATATTAACATAAATTTTAAATTCTTATTTTTAAAAAAATATAAAATAGTTATTGTAGTTTATGTTAAAAAACTTATAAGAATAATTGTGATATTTGCTCCTAAAAGTATAACAAAAATAATTTCAAGAGCCTCTCAGCCCTAAGTTTCTTTATATGCTTTTTGATCTAACCTTCTAGAAAAAATAAACAAAAATGCACTTGGGTTGGATTAGGCCCATTCTCCATTAAAGAAGAAAACAAAAAAAGAATTTGGACCCAAACCCATTTGCTGCAAGAACAAAAGAAAGCAACACTAGCTTTGGTTTCTATTCAATATTCATTAGACCCCCCCAAAAAAAAAAAAAAAACCCAATCCGTGAGAGCGCTCCTTTCTACAACTCATCCATCGCCTCGATCTTTGTCGGTTGTCATCGTCCACCTCGATTTACGTCACTCAACGTCCTCCATCCCGGATCTCTGTAATTCGTCCTCCTCCACCCCCATCTCTCGTTAGTTTGTCCCCTCTCAACTTGTTCTCCACCGTCTCTATACCACTAGAGGTTGAAAGTAGTTAGGAGTTCGTCGAATCGCTTGATTCAAAAAGAGAAGACAGACCACCAAAATCGGGTGAACCAACGATTTTGTCGGGTTTCCCCAATTCCATACCGATTCAGCGTTTTTCATCGTGTTCATTTGTAGAGTGGTTACAAGGGTCATCCGGATAGGATGACAAACCGATTTTCGGTTCGACCGCGAGAATCGGGCCCTGGTCTAGTTTTAACAACTATTTTTTTTATTAGTGGGAAGGTAAAAGAACAAAGCAAAAACTAAGACCTCAACCTAGTAGTTCCTGAAGTTGGCACAGGCAAACACAAGATGGGGGGTTAAATTGTGTTTGTTAATTATTTTCGCAAAAACCCTTTTGAACAACTTTTTTCAAAAGCAGAACATAAAAAGATAAAGCACAGAAGATCCTTTTTAAAAGATTAACAAAAGCAATATCAAAACCCCACAGTTAGTATAAGCAAATAAACTGAAGAGTTTAGGGATAGAAAATTCAGGCAAGAGATTTTATCCTGGTTCACTCTCTTCCAACCAAGAGCTACATTCAGTCCCTTCGACTTGAAGGATTTTTCCACTATTTCTCCAAATAGATTACACAACAAGTATTCAACACCTCTTCAGGCTACAAGTATTCCTTTCTTACCAAGCTTCTTCAGGCTCTAACTCTATCATAGAGATTTAAAAGTTAATCTTCTTAACTCACTAAGTGTGAGAGTATGACAATTTAGGATCAGTTGACTATTACAACAATATTCAAACTAAAAGATTACAAACTTTTGCTTTTGAAAGAATGAAAGAATAAGAGTTTGTCTTCTCAAGAATTGTATTGGCAGAAGTTATGCTAACAAAAGTTATTCTTCAGTAGCTGAGGTCTTCTACTTATATAGTGACCTTCTTATGCTCTTGTAATTCTTCAACGGTTACTTTGAATAATCCCGTTTAGAGATAACATTAAATGCATTATATCCGCTGTGACTGATAGCTTGATTTTGGTGAGTTGAAAAGTATCCTTGGTTATCAGAAAATCACAAAATGGAGGCTCACTGTTCTGAGCAGTTGTACCTTAAAAGCTTTATTTCCTCCTTTGTGTATAACCCAACTTTTGTCCAGCAATAAAGATGCCATCGTACATATCGTTTTGAAATTCCAATTGTACTATTTGCTTTTTGTATTTCCTTGATAATACTATGAATTTTCTCAAAGAAAACAAGACATTAAATCGGATAAAGACAAATGGAAAGAACAAATATTCATTTGAAATAAATATCAATCATTTGAAATAAATTCATTGTGGATCATATTGCATTAAATCACATTCAACGATAGTAAAGATATAAAACACAGAGAACCGTCTACTTAGTTTTAAGAACACATCTATACAAGATTTTATTTCTGCTCATCCACTGATGTGGCAGAAGCGCTCGTCCACTAAAGTGGTAGAAGCGCTCGTCTACTAATATGGTAGAAGCGTCCGTCCACACAAGTCTTTGGACTTGCTAAGTCCTTAGAGAAGCTCCGTCCAGTGACGTGGCACTATGGACTTCTACTGAATTTAGATTAGGCACTATGGATGTATAATTGAGTTACAAGGATAGCCCTCGTCTGCTGACGTGGCAAGATGGACGTGCTTATTTTCAAGTATTTGGACTTGCTGTTCTTTAAAAAGTTATTTAGGTATTCATTTATAGCCTCGTCCACTGAGGAAAACCAGTCTATGAGACACCCCGTTGTGCCCAATTGTATTATTACATTAAAACCTTAATATGTATTTACTTAATCGCGCGCTTATTGTTGAAAATACGTAAAAATTAAAACTTAATTAATAATCACATAACTTCTACAAATATAAAACACACCAAACTATATTGCATAAATACACACATAATTATCCTTTATTTTACACAACACTGTTTAAGGTATCCTTTCGGTAGGATCCCACACAGGTACTTATTTATACAAACTACTTATAACTAACAGACAATAAAAATATCTTATATGACTCACTGGCCCTAAACTTACTACTCTATATTATTAGGATCAGTCGGTTGTTCTCCAGCGTCAGCTTCATACGGAATGTCATTCAACTCTTCAACAATCTCCGTATCGTATGGGGTTCCATCCATCTCCTCCGTAACATAGTCGTCCATATGATCTTCTAACGTAACAAAGTAGACATACACCAAAAATACAGAAATAGGGAGATAAGAAACAGTTCTATCATCATAAGTGGAAAAGATTCATAGCATATAATACAATAACAGTCACAAACATGCATCACTCACAATTTACAATCATCTATACTTTATAACATCATCCTCTACCCTCCAACTCATGCAACTAAACCTTTATGCTGACGTGGCCACTACTAATCCTGTCACACATCCCTCGTTACGGATGCCAGTCCGTCGTCCAAGTGACACGTTCCCCACGCCGGTGCACATTCTCATCCATGGTAGGAATGCTCATGCAAAGCAATGACACTATAGATGCACAGTACCGTCGGTGCACACCCTGGTTCTCTCTCTCAACTCTATCAAGGGTGCTCATGCATAGCAATGACACTATAGTTGCACAACTTAAATTCTAATTTGGAACGGTCTACAAGAACTTCGGACCTCGTGTATCTCAAATATACGGTTATGAACAACGATGCAACATATGATTCTCACTGACTTTTATCAATAACAACCTAGTACCTCAAGCTTTTCCTCATAACCTCCACTTACATTCTATATCACATCACTTCTATAAAATAATAGCGAGGCACTTCTAATTCATATTCAAAACTCTCACCCAAACAAAATACCTCCGAGCAATATATATCTTTCCTTAAAATCATCTAAGCATAGTATTAAACCCAGGCAGATCATGCATAACACATTAATCAACAGAATATTCCAACATCTCAATGTCATATAAGGCAATTTATCACAACCAAATAATTAACAGAGTCAGACTCTGTCACGGCCGTGACAGACAACAAAGACAAGAATCCTACAACACAGAATCTGTCACGGTCTGGCCATGATAACCATCACGGCCGTGACAGACAGCAAACATCCTCACTATCATATTTATTCAAACACCGAAACAATACGTCACATGCAGATGGAATACCTCAACCATCGTATCACAAACAGTCAAAAGTAAATAATTCAAACATCCTCAAATATGAATAATTAACCTAAGGCGATAAACCCACAATTCCCAAATCGTCATTGGAATAACGGAAAAGTTTACAATACGATTTTGGTATTGTCGATTACTCGACCACTAGTAGGGTTTAGGTCGCCCTACACCATTATTATAAATTATATAATACTTATCGGTTCCGACGATGGAATGATTCTTTCTCCCACCTGAGTTTGCACCGGAAACACGTACACGACGATCCTCGTTATTCCGCCACGAGTTAACACAACCACCTTCAACCAAACAACAAAATTATAATTAATCAACTAACACCCATCTATGACACTTTAGGGCTAGGTTCGGCCAAGACTTAGAAAATAGGTTTAGGGTTATCTTCTTAATGCCATCTTTTGGATCCTAGTTACTAGAGTCTTAACTAACATAGATTACTTATTACAAGACTAAAATTTGAAACAAAATCCTCTAACCTTTAGGGTTAAGTTTTCGGTCCATATTAGGAAAATAAGCTAGGAAATTTAGTTGGATTCAAGCTATTGGATTTAAGCTATATATGTATTATAGAACTTAAGTCAAGTACTAACTTTCAAAACAAACAACAAAACACCAAACCCATTTTCCTACCTAGGTTCGGCCCTTAATGTTTAATAGGGAGGGAAAATGATTTTGATCACATGCTCTTGTATAAATAAAGCAGGGATTATATCTAGATCATAGAAATTGGTTTCATATCAAAAAGGATTTTTCTAGAATTAGTTATGAATTTTTGAAGAAAGCTTCAAGAACTCTGACTCATATGAAGAACATGATGAACACAAGCATAAATCCATAAAAGTTGTGAATAGAAAAGCTTAAAATATCAAGATTAAGAGAGAGATTCCTCACCTTGGAATAAAAAGATTTATTCAAGAACTTGAAGAACAAAGATGATCTTAGCAAGAACACTAAGGAGTTCTTTGTGTTTTGTGGGGAAAAACTTGAGATGTGAAATAGAAATTGTTTAGATCATCTAGATAAGTGAGAATATGATCTTAGAAGATCAAAACAAGGTTTGGATGGTTATATATGGGTATGGGCCGAATTTGAAGGAAAGAAAAGATGAACTTGAAAGTTCATGGATTCAAGAACAAAATGGATCAAGTGATGGTTATTGATCTAAGGAACAAGTTTCATGAATGAAGAATCATGATATTATGTTTCTAAGTTAGAGATAAATGATGAATAAGTGAAGAACAAATGAAGAACAAGTGAAGAACTTGTGAGAGAAAATGAAGAACATGAAGTTTTGAGAGAGACAAAATGATGAAGTTGGAAAATGAGTGAAAATGATCCAAGTGTGGATGATGGGCACGGTTTAGAGGTGGGTGTGAGGAGAAAATGTGTGGTTTGATGAGATAAAATAACCATGATTGAGTTTATTTGATCAAGGTTAAGTTAGAAAATAATATAATAACTTAACTATAGTTTTTTTTTTTTGAGAATAACTTAACTATAGTTAATAGTTAATATAATAACTTAACTATAGTTAATAGTAACCTAACTAGGGTTTATGTATAATCATGGTTAATAAAATATGTGGTCCTAAATTTTGAAGAGATGTGCGTGGCTGCCTCCTACACCACATATTAGGGAGAAAATATTTTGGGTTGAAAATCATGGTTAATAAACCTTGGTTTTCTAAGTATTCTTGAGAAGTTTAGAGAGAAAGATAAAGATGATGAAAATTTAGAGCAATTTCGGTAATTTGGACATATCTTTCACTATACTTGTCCATTTTTGATGATCTTTATGTCGTTGGAAATAAGAGAGAAATATGAACAACTTTCATGTAGAAAGTTTTACGAGATTCAGAACATATAAGAGTCATAATTTCGTGGCAGTTTCGGGATAATGATGAGAATGTGACTTTGCCTATGACTCATCCACTTAACATCAATGCTCATTTATGGCTTGGAAAAAGTGGTGTCCAAATGCTTGGAATGGAGGAGGAAACCGTGTGGATTGGGGGTAATTTGGTCCAAATTCTCAATGGCATGGCTTGAAATATTCATGAAGAGCCAAGGGTAAAATCGTCATTTCCAGGCAAAAGATTCCTCTGTCATAAATGCGCCATTATGACACGGATAAGCTCATCATAAATGCCCATCAAGTCGGTCAAATCCATCACCTCAGCCCCGTTGCCGACTCCTTGGTTCATCTGACGCAAACTTTTCCTAGAGATAATCTCGACGTATACGTCCGCAGCAAATATAATATTTTAATTTTTTTTACCAAAATTTACAAAACTTCCAGTATCGTAGCAACTACGATAAAAACATTTTTATCTTGTTCACGAATTAAAATTATGTTTTCTGAGCAGTAAACTTTTACTGTCAGTGAAAATGCAGAAAATGGCAGACCGGCTTCCGTCTGAATTTTCAACTAAAAATTTCCCCGTAACCTTATGAAAATAAGTATAAGAAGGAAATAACTTTGGTTTATCCAAAATCATTTTCTAAGTCTCGGATAAAAATATATATTTATATATTTATTACCGATATTACGAAGCAGCGAAAATCGGGGTGTTACAGTCTACCTATTGATTAAAATATAAACAATTTAAATAACCTTTGGAGGGTAATTCTTTGCACGAGTCCAAGTATTGTATACCTTGTATTATTTTGAATATTCCTGTATAAAATGAACTCACTTGTTAGATCTCAACTAACACCTTGCCATACAAATTTAATCATTTTGTTAACATCAAAATTTAGAGATTATTAAATTAAAAATCACTTTGATTCCAACATTTCCCACGACATCAGCCAAGAGAGTAATACACAATTGAGGAGGGCAATCATTCGAGAGCTTGAAATCCATATCAGAAGAGGTATCGAATTTGGCAAGCGACACCCTCATTTCCATCACGCAAAGTGTGAAGAAAGCTCAGAGACCACATTTTTAACAACTATGATTTAATAGTAAGACAAAAAAAACTAAATATATTTAGAGTTACTTATTTATTTGGTAATTTATAACTAATTAGTAAGACAAACAATTAAAATTTATAACATATTACATACTACTAGAAATTTAAGGATTACTTGCGGATTTTCCTGCGGATTTTTTCCGAAGGAATTTTCTGCAAATTTTGCTGCAAATTTTCTAGAAATAAGGTTTTTTCCTATAGATTTAAATTTGTAGGAAATTTTGTAGGAAATTTTGACATTTCCTGCGGATTTAAATTTTTCGCAAGAAAATCTGCAGGAAATTTCCTGTAGATTTTAAAATTTGCAGGAAAAAATTATCCACGAATGTATTATCCATAGGTGAAATTCGTAGGAAAATCCACTTGAAACCTGTTTCCTGCGATTTTTTGAGCAAAATCCGCAGAAAAATCTGTAGATAATAAGAAGATTTCTAGTAGTGATATTAGAGAGACAAACAATTAAAATTTATAACATATTACATATTATATCAAGTTGAATGGTAATTTATAAAAATATTTAGTTATTAAATAATAATTAAATAAATATTAAAATTTAAAATAACGGTGAAATGCCAGGATATTTATTAGTTTAAATTGAAAAAGTGTAGTATAACCATATCTATATAGGTTAACAGTTCACAATTAAATGAATTGTAGTAGGTTGGTCTAAAACTAAAACAGGTTAGTATAATACCAATTCACATATGTAGTGCTTAAGATTGCAGGTTTGCGGGCTGGTCTTTGGACCCAAAATGTAATTAATTTAAACAAACAATAAATGTTCGAATGTTATCGACAAACACTCTAGTTGAGAACTCGCAAAAATCAATAATTAATTATCTGTTCTAAACAAAATTAATTCAAAAGGTCGAAATTTATAAAAATACTCAAATATGTCACTTGTGATCTAGATGTTCTAATTACGATGATTGATAAGATAAAAGCAATAAAAACTACCTTGTTCGGATCAATACGAGGGAGTTGTTCAATTTGTCAGCAAACTTCCCAAACTTTTTTATCTTCAAATAGCTTAGGCAAGTAACTTTATCAGCCACCAGCTTATATAAAATAAAAATAAAAAAACTTCATCAGCCACCAAAAAATGTGTCTTTCACCTATTTAGGCGGAGATACTTTAAAAAAATTAGTGGTCCTATAATGCATTTAACAATCTTTTTATTAGATTGTAACTCAATCATATTACAATATGCTTAATCTTAGATATTCTCAAACCGTCTTCTCAGTACTTATTTTAGGAACAAAATTGAGTTCATAACAAGTGGGGCAAAGCTTAGCATATTATAGTTGAATGCGCTTAATTCCAAACGTATCTGAATTAGTATTATAAGTTATCAAGAGATCGATCTTGTAGTATATTAAAGAAAAAGTTGTTTATGAGGAATCTAAGAACTAAATTATGTAGTAATGTCAGTGGAAGTAAAGAAAAAAGCTGACGCCATCGCCACCTCAGTCTCGAGCACTATTTCCCCCCTTTTTATAACATTTACATGTGCTCTTTATTAAGAGGCCATCGTGGTGGTTCAAACAATGATGTTAGCCAACCCTTTTCTAGCTATATATTTGCCTATGTGTGGTTCTTTTTTTACTCTTGGATAGAAAAATAAAAATGCCACAAACATAGTTTTATAAATCTCCATATCTATTTGACAAAAAAAAATTTCCTAAAAAGTCAAGTTTTATTTTTATTTTGTTTGGAACCCATCATAATTAAGGTTTTTGGCTCCTCACTAGATTCACATTGTATCCTACAAGTTTAGATATTTTGAATCTATTATGTGACTAATATCCGTTCGGGTGCTCAATCACAATTAAGATTTTTCACCTTTCCTCATGGATGTGTTTTGTGAGATACGAACCTTATCTCCCAACAAGCTTAACTTGCACAATACAGGCCACATTCATTGGGTCTAAAAAAGTGAAGTTTAATTAATGTGACATGTATGATAGATAAATTTATAAGAAATACCTTATTGTCTAAATTGGTTGTGCAGCAATTGGTGATGGTCCTAATCTCTTAATTGATAGGGTACGTTTTCATATTCATAATTAGGCAGAGGTATCAGGTACAGATTGTGATCCTTAATTAGTTTACTTAAAAATAAAGAACACAGTAGTAGTTCTCGCCATGTCTGGTGGGAGTGACTGCAAAGCATGCGTCTTATAGCACAAAGACAAAATGTGGTCGGTGAATCATTTGACCCCTTTTTATTGTTAAGGGTCACGGAGCCAATATGATCATGTGACCAGCCCAGACTTTTTATTTCATCACGTCAATAAAGGCCGAAGGGGTTTCACTAATTTTAAATTTTTAATACCTATACACACGAATTTATTGACATTTTCTTTTCAAAACAAAAGAGAACTGTGATGGAAATTTTAATATATATATATCACGCAATCTTGGTCACATGGGTCCCAAAGAGTGCGTATATTCATCGAAATTATCGGAGAAGCTACTAGCTACTGGTTAAAATAATATAATTAAAAATTATATGAATCATATATAATTTTATCAAAGGTTATTCATAATATTAAATTATTTTATCATTAGAATGATGCTTTAAAGTGAAGATGTTAAAACATTACAATTTTCAACATATACTTAATACTTTTCCATTTGAAAAATTATTTAATTGGTATGTACTGTCAATGTACAGATTTTTTACATTAGCGATTGACCAAAAACTGACACATTATAAAAAATGTTTGACTCTTATCTTAACTACCTTACAAGTCACACATGTCATGAACCAAACTCCGGCTTAGATATCTCTTTTATCTCTGTTGATGAACTCTGAGCCACATAGGAGAGTACTGATGAAGGTGTTGAATCAAGCTCACGTCTCTCATGAAATCACAGTTGATAGGCTCGATAACATTGTGGGTAACATAGTCGCTGATAATTATGTCACTTTCACTGATGATGAAATTCCAGCTGAAGGAATAGGGCATAACAAGGCGTTGCACATTTCTGTGAAGTGTCGAGATCATGTCATGGCTAGGGTTCTCATTGATAATGGCTTTTCTTTGAATGTAATGCCAAAGTTAACACTGGCAAAGTTGCCTTTAGATGGAACTCATGTGAAGCCAAGCACAATGATTGTAAGAGCTTTCGATGGCACCCGAAGGGAAGTCATAGGAGAAATTGAATTACCCATTCAGATTGGCCCTTGCACCTTTGAAGTATTCTTCCAAGTAATAGACATCACACCAACTTACAGTTGCCTCCTAGGACGACCATGGATCCCTTCGTCCGGAGATGTACCTTCCACATTGCACCAGAAAGTGAAGTTCATTGTTGATAGTAAGTTGATAATTGTTTCTAGAGAGGAAGATATGTCAGTGAGTAAGCCATCAACGACCCCTTACTTTGAAGCTGCCGAAGAAGCTCTTGAGACCGCCTTCCAGTCACTTGAAATTGTCAATGCTACTTATGTTGGGGGATGGTCCTCCACTCTTGAAACCTCAGTCATCTAAAGGTTATGCTCGAATGAGGGTACCGACCTGGAAGTGGTTTGGGGAAGAATAGCCAAGGTGTCTCTGACATCCTCACACTCACTGAAAACAAGGACAGGTTTGGGTTGGCATACAAACCCACCAATACCAACAAGATGAGGGTTATAAAAGAGAAGAGAAGAAAAGAAAGTGGTTGGCTCGACTGGAAAATCGTGAATATGAGGCTGAAATGGTTCCCATCTGTGACATTCGACATAGTTTCCTAAGCATAGGGTTCGTATTCCTGGACCAAGCAGCAACTGTTGAAGATGATTATCCCACCGATCATGGTGACAATCTAGTGCATCCATGCTCTCCAGATACAAAGCTCAACAATTGGGAGATCATTGAGATCCCCAGGACCGTAGAGTCTTTTTCAAAGTAATTCTATAATGCTTATCCTTTAGCTCTGCCCAAGGCTTTAGGAATTTGGTTGTAATGGGCTTACTTGTTTCCGTTTCAGTATGACTTATCAATAAATGCATGCATTCAGTATCTTTATGTTCTTATCTCTTATTTTTACTTTTGGTTTTATTCATTGTTCCTCACCAATAAATGTAGTTTCTCGTCTTTAAACTTTATTCATTCATCTTTCCCCGATAACTACAAAAATGCAGATCTAAAAGTGACTCTCTTGAAAATGACAATGTTATTAACTCAGCATACGATTTTAACTATCACATTGATCATGCTGATGAGGTTGTTGATGATCACGGGGAAGTTCCCCCTGAACTATTGAGATTGGTAGAACAAGAAGTCGGGAAAATTTGACCCCATGAAGAGCCGAGTGAACTAATCAATTTGGGAACCAAAGATGATAAAAAAAGGTCAAGATTGGCATTTCCCTGAAAGAAAAGGAGCGAAGTAAGTTGATCAGGTTGTTGATGGATTATAAAGATGCTTTTGCATGGTCGTACCAAGACATGCCAGGGTTAGACCCCAGTGTGGCAGAACACAAACTGCCATTAAAGCCGGAGTGCCCTCCAGTAAAGCAGAAGCTACGAAGGATGAAAGCAGAAATGTCCTTAAAGATCAAGGAGGAGGTCAAGAAGCAACTGGATGCAGGTTTCCTAGAAGTTATAAAGTACCCTCAATGGGATGCTAATATTGTTCCTGTTCCCAAGAAAGATGGAAAGGTTCGAATGTGTGTTGACTATCGAGATTTGAACAGAGCTAGCCCAAAAGATGATTTTCCTATACCTCATATTGATGTTCTTGTAGATAATACTGTTCAACAAGCATTATTTTCTTTCATGGATGGATTCTCGGGATATAATCAGATCAAGATGGCTCCCGAAGATCTGGAGAAGACCACATTTGTCACTTTATGGGGAACCTTTTGCTACAAGGTTATGCCCTTTGACTTGAAAAATGCTAGGGCAACATATCAGTGAGCTATGGTGGCTTTGTTCCATGGCATGATGCTTAAAGAGATAGAAGTTTATGTAGATGATATGATCGCCAAGTCCAGATCTGAAGACAACCATGTGGATAATCTGCAGAAGCTTTTTGAGCAATTAAGGAAGTTTAAGCTCCGGCTCAATCCAACCAAATGCACTTTTGGAGTGAAATCAGGCAAGCTTTTTGGGTTCATTGTTAGTCAAAGAGGAATGGAGGTTGATCCTGAAAAGGTTCGAGAAATCATCGTTATGCCAGCACCTCGAACGGAGAAAGAAGTTCGTGGGTTTTTAGGAAGATTGAACTACATTGCCAAGTTCATCTCCCAACTAACCACGACATGTGAACCAATCTTTAAATTGCTGCACAAAAATCAGGCAGTAAGATGGAATGAAGATTGTCAAAAAGCCTTTGAGAATATTAAACAATACTTGCAAGAACATCCAGTCTTGGTTCCCCCGGTGCCGGGAAGACCGCTCATCATGTATCTGACTGTGTTAGAAGAATCTATGGGTTGTGTACTGGGGCAGCACGATGAGTCGGGACGAAAAGAACATGTCATCTATTATCTAAGTAAGAAGTTCACCAGTTGTGAAGCCAACTACTCACTGCTAGAGCGCACTTGCTGTGCTTTGGCATGGGCGGCTCGCTGTTTGAGGCATTACATGTTGTGTTACACTACCTGGTTGGTATCCAAAATGGATCCAATCAAATATATCTTTGATAAGCCTGCTCTGACTGGAAGAATTACTCGTTGGCAAGTTCTGCTATCAGAATACGACATTGTCTTTGTCACCCAAAAAGTAGTAAAAGGTAGCGCTCTTGCAGAATATCTAACCAATCAGCTAGTAAAAGATTATGGATCGATGCAATGCGATTTCCCATATGAAGATATAATGGCTTTGTTTGATCGCGAACAATCACCAGAAAAAGAAAAGTGGACTTTGTTATTTGATGGAGTTTCTAATGCATTGGGGCTTGGAATCGGGGCAATCTTAATCTCTTCGGAAAATGATTATTTCCCTGTCACTGCGAGGCTTTGCTTCGATTGTACCAACAATATAGCCGAATATGAAGCTTGCGCACTAGGGATGATGACAGTAATAGAATCAAAGGCAAGAGTACTGGAGGTATATGGAGATTCTGCATTAGTCATCCACCAGCTAAGAGGGGAATGGGAAACCTGAGATGCCAAGTTAGTCCCGTATCATGATTACATCAAATGTTTGATCGAGCAATTTGACGAAGTCACATTTCACCATATTCCTCGAGAAAATAACCAATTAGCTAATGCGCTATCTATCTAGGCCTCAATGTTCAAAGTAAGTGATGAGAGGAACCTACCACTCATCAAAATGGAAAGTCGTGACCATCCTGCATATTGTCAAGTGGTAGAGGAAGAGCCTGATCAAGAGCCGTGGTACCATGACATCAAATGCTTCATGCAAAGAAGGGAATAGCCCCCAGGTGCTTCAGAAAATGACAAGAGAACCCAAAGAAGACTTGCAATGGGTTTCTATTTAGATAAAGGTATTCTCTGCAAAAGAAATCATGATATGGTGATGTTGAGATGCGTTGATGCAAAAGAGGCTAAACAGATAATCGAGGATGTACATGAAGGGTTGTTTGGGACTCACGCGAATGGTCACACAATGGCAATAAAAATCTTGTGGACGAGCCATTACTGGTTGACAATGGAGGCGGATTGCTTTAATTATGGGAAGAAATGCCATAAGTGCCAGACATATGCTGATAGGGTTCATGCGCCACCGGCTCCCCTGAATGTCATGTCGAAACCTTGGCCGTTCTCAATGTGGGGAATGGATGTGATTGGGCAAATCGAACCAAAGGCCTCAAACGAGCATCATTTCATTCTTATTGCCATTGATTATTTCACAAAGTGGGTTGAGGCTGCGTCATATGCCAATGTGACCAGGAATGTCATGATCAAATTTGTCATAAGAGAGTTAATTTGTCGTTATGGGATGCCGAGTGAAATTATCACTGATAATGCGACCAACTTAAACAACAGGATGATGAAGGAGATCCGTGAAAACTTCAAGATAAAGCATCACAATTCCTCTCCGTATCGCCCAAAGATGAACGGAGCAGTCGAGGCTGCTAATAAGAATATCAAGAAGATTGTTCAAAAGATGGTGGTGACGTATAAGGATTGGCACGAGATGTTACCTTTTGCTTTGCACGGCTATCACACCTCTATTCGCACCTCGACAGGGGCAACTCTGTATTCGTTAGTCTATGGGATGGAGGCAGTGCTCCCGGTTGAAGTACGGATCCCCTCATTAAGGGTACTGAGAGAAGCAGAATTGGAAGAAGCTGAGTGGGTACAAGATCGACTAGACCAATTGAACCTCATTGAAGAGAAGAGATTCGGGGCATTGTGTCATGGTCAATTGTACCAGAGAAGGTTGATGAGAGCTTATCAGAAGAAGGTACGCCCGCGAAAGTTTCGGGAGGGTGACCTAGTACTTAAAAGACTCAACCAATCCAAAAGGATCACCGAGGGAAGTGGACTCCAAACTATGAAGGACCTTACGTTGTGAAAAAAGCCTTCTCTGGAAGAGCTTTAATTCTCACTAGGATGGATGGGGAAGATTTACCACTCCCTGTAAACTCAGACGCAGTCAAAAAGTATTATGCTTGAACGCACTTCCCAAAAAAAAAAGAAAAAAAAAGAAAAAAAAAATAAAGAAAGAAAGAAAGAAAAGAAAAGGGAAAAAGAAAAGAAAAGGCTCGCTAGACTGAAAATCTAAAAAGACGGTCTAGGCAAAAGTTAGAGCAACCTGATAGGCTGAAAACCTGAAAAGGCAGTCCAGGCAAAAGTTAGGGTTAAAAAGAACAACATAACAATGGAAGTGTCATTAAGCTGATAAACTGGGGCAACAAGTGTCCAAGATGCATGAAGACTGGGGCAAAAAACGTTCTCGGAAGCCAATTGATGAGCAATCAAGATTGTATGAGGGATACTAACACTAATCACTGAGAGAGATGTCACTTGAAGAGATGCGATTCTACTCCGCAACATTTTGCAATTCCATATTCTATTGTAATATCTGCCTTGTACACCTTTTCGGTCCTAATATAATGACATCGACTTCAATTTTTGTTGTTTAACCTTGTCCTTCTATTTTACCTTTTTAACTAATTGTGTGCATTCTTCTTGATAAGTATATACTGAAATGTGAAACAAGTAATGGTGTTTCTTAAAGCAATTAGAATTCCTTAGAGAGCCTCAAAAGGTCATGGGGGCGCGATGGGTCCCCGATGAAGGGTGCTGTAGTAAGGAGAGAACAATAAGAGCCAACCTTTGGGATAATTTTCATCAAGGAAGTATATCATCATAAAAGTATAAGAAATATTTCTCCAAGAAGATAGGTTTTGGTTCATCCACATGCTTGACTGTGATCAAAGCTTTTAGGGTCAAGCATCCAACAAAATTATAAAAAAAGTTAAAAAATCCATCAAAGGTTTTTTGGAATCATGCCAAGTTTTTTAAAGGTTTTTCATCATCAACATCCATTGTAGGTTGAATTAAAAGATAGATATTTGAGTTTTCATCAATCATGAAAGGCATCTCATGCATCACGCATTGTCATTCCATTAGTAAGTAAAACCAACATTGGTGCATTACATTTTTCTATGTGGCTTCATTTTATCTTTAGGTTCGAGCTTCTGACGGGCAATCCACCTCGTAAGCTCTTTATCTTTTAGTTTGAGCTTCTAACGGGAAATCCACCCCGTAAGCTCTCTTTTTTTCAGTTTGAACTTCTGACGGGAAATCCACCCCGTAAGCACGTTTTACCTTTCTGTTTGAGCTTTTGATGAGCAATCCACCCCGTAAGCTCATTTTACATTCCTGTTCGAGCTTCTGATGGGCAATCCACCCCGTAAGCACTTTATCTTTCAGTTTGAGCTTCTAACGGGTAATCCACCTCGTAAGCTCTTTATTTTTCAGTTTGAACTTCTGACGGGCAATCCACCCCGTAAGCTCATTTTACCTTTCTGTTCGAGCTCCTGACGGGCAATCCACCCCGTAAGCTCTTTATCTTTCAGTTCGAGCTTCTGACGGGCAATCCACCCCGTAAGCTCATTTTCCCTTTCTGTTCGAGCTTCTGACGGACAATCCACCCCGTAAGCTCTTTATCTTTTAGTTCGAGCTTCTGATGGGTAATCCATCCCGTAAGCTCATTTTACCTTTATGTTCGAGCTTCTGACGGGTAATCCACCCTGTAAGCATTTTATCTTTCAGTTTGAGCTTTTGACGGGCAATCCACCACGTAAGCTCATTTTATTTTTCTGTTCAAGCCTCTGACGGGCAATCCACCCCGTAAGCTCCTTTACTTCATTTCGAACTTTTGACGGGTAATCTACCCCGTAAGCTCTTTAACTTTCTATTCGAGCTTCTGACGGGCAATCCATCACATAAGCTCCTTTATCTTTTTGTTTGAGCTTCTAACGGGCAATCCACCCTATAAGATCTTTTAATCACAATTTCTTTTCCTTGTTAGTGTAACCCCGGACAAAATTGAAATTCATGTCTTTACTCGTTCCTTATAATGATAATAGGTTAACTACGGTTACACCTACTGTCTAATAAGAAATAAGTAAAGAGGGGCAGCTGTGAACACCTAATTTTGTCAGGATTTTTTTTATTAACATTTTGGTAAAAAATAATAAACATAAAAAAATAAAAAAAAATAACTTTGCAAAAAGAAAGGAAAATGTTTTGGTGCTTGGCCCGTTAGAGATTTAGATAAGCCCATTTTCTTTTTTGTTACAAGTGATTTGTTGAGCCCATTATCCAAATGATCCAAATCCAAAAACAACAAAAACAAAAAAAGACTTCTGATTTTTATTTGAAAAAATATAAAAATAAATTTTAATTTTTCCCCCATTTTCCCATCCTTGCTTTGTCTTCTTCCATTTCAGGTAAACCAGCTTTCTCTTTTAATTCCCCATTTTTTATTTTCTTGTGCTTTTTTTTCAAAAATAAGGGGAAAAACCCCAGCATCTGCTGCAACCATCAGAGTAGTGGGAGCACCACCATTTCACCAGCCCTCTACACCTTTGTCCTTCCCCTCAAGAAACCAATAACGAATTTGGAACTATCTTCCCCTATATTTGCTTTATAAACAAAAGCATCTTGTTGAGAGGGGAGAGAGATGTTCTTGATTTCATTAGCAGCAAAAAAAAAAAAGTGATAATATACACTGAGAGCCATTTCCTCTATTCTCCTCCATCTTTTGCCTGAGTATCCCACTTCATTTTCATCAAAATCAATCTTTACCATTCTGTTTCCTCTTAAAAAAAACAAAAAAACAAAAATAGGTCCAAAAGAGCAATAGATAATGACAATACAGTTTTGAGGAAGAAGAACCGCCCCAGCTTCGGCTCGAACCGTCGCCGCCATAGCCCATACCAGACCCACGAGCATTATCGTGCAGTTCCGTCACGACCAGAAACAGACCCCAACACCGCACCTCGACGCTGTTGTCTCGCTCTAAAGCCCCTCACGTTTCATATCAGAAACTGAGTCTCCGCCGCGACTCGCCGTCACCTCTGCGTCACTTCTCACCCCTCCGCCTCGAACACCACCGCTTCACTATCCAGTCAGATCCGCCATGAATGTCGTCACAGCTCCGCCCCGCTCCGCCGCGTTACACCAGACGCAGTTCAGATCTGCATCTTTGTCGCATTGAGCCTCCTTCTGCCCTCGCCCCGCCTCAGCAACCACAAGCCCGTCCCTGAATACACAGATCAGCCCAAGTCGCGCCATCTCGCACCGAACTTGGACCCACCGCACTCACCGTCGTGCTGCTCACCCTTGCCGCCACGTTGCTTGCACTTGCTGCCATCTGATCCATCGTGTTCAGCCACTACTTCCTTCTATTTGTGGGTACCCTGAGAAGCTACCTTCTTGAGTGTGCTCTCCCTTTTTGTTTTCTTATTTTTGGTTTATTATATTATGTGATTTGTTGTTTTATTTTTGTTTGGGCTTTAACTGGTTGGGCTTCTGATTTTTGGCGGGGGGGGGTGTTTTTTATTGTTATATTTTGCTTTTGGTTTGTTTATTGGGCTTAGCATAAAAATAAAAAAGAGTAACATGTATCTAAGAAATGAATCCTTTTTTTTTTCAAAAAAAAAAATTATTTGCAAAAAAAATCAAATATTTTTTCTATTTTCTTGGGTTAGATTGTTCTTGGGCTTGAATTAGATAGTATAGTCCATTTTCAAGAAAATCTTTAAAAAAAATCTTTTCTAAAAAAGGAAAAAGAAAAATATTTAAAAATAAAAAATTCAAAAATTCAAAAAAATAAAAAAATCTTTTCTCCAAAAAATTAAAATCAACCAACCAATCAAGCATTTTCTAAAGAACTACGTGGCTTTGAGTTTCCCATCGCACCCGGGAATACGTAGGAGCAAGATAAATCATCTTGTCAAGCCAAAAATATTTTTTTCCCTTATTTTTGTGTCTCCTTTTATTTTTGAATAACTAATTAAAATATTTAAATTTATATTATTTAGGGATGCCCTATGAACTCGGGTGTCATGTTCAATCCCTTATATTTGAGGTTGCTCTGTGGACTTATTTTCCATGTTAAACCTCATTTAGGTTTCATCAACAATAATTTTTAAAATACAAAACCAATAAATATATACAAAATATTAATAAATAAAAATAATTATTTCTTGCAAATAATTTTTGGGGTAAAATAAATATTTAAAAGGTTATTAAAATGTTTTGCACAATTAACTTGAGGTACCTTTTTTAAACGGGTGATGTAGGGTGCTAACACCTTCCCTACTTGTAATCGACTCCCGGACTCAAATCTCTCTTATTTTAAAAAGACCAGTCTACCTTAAAATAAATGTTTTTTTCCAATGTTATTCCCAAATAAAATATTGGTGGCGACTCCTCTATTTTTATTTCTTTTCGCGGCTCCCGGATGGGACGGTCACGACAGTGTAAATACATGATTTTTTAAATGTAAGAAGTTGGATCCACACTAGGCATGGCAATGAGACCCAAACTCGCGGGTACCCATCCAAACCCGCTCGTCTTTGATGGGGAAAACCCGCTTTGACTGGGGACAGGGGGTGGGGATACAGATATCCATCGCAGCTCAACCTCGAACTCGCCCTGTTGTTAACGTAATAATAATAATATCCTCATATATCTACGTAGGGTATTTGATTTGTTTTGATTGACAGGTTTCACTCCGTAAAAAAGGGTACTTTTTTTTTAAAAAAATTACAGAACATTTGATTGTGTTTTTATTATGGTGTTTTGATGCTATCACGGTTATTTGAAGCATAACGAAGTGCTTCTAAAGCTTTAGTTTCTTTTTAATTTGTAGCTGAAAGAAAACTAAGTTCTAGTTTCTGGTTGATTGTTTTAATTGTGTGAAGGTTTTATTTATTTATTTTTTGGAAGTACAATTTTTGAGTTGTTAATTTCAATTAAAGCAAAATAATTTATAAATTTGGTTACTCATTAACGGAGGTGGGGAGCCGTGGGGAAACCGACCCCCGTTGGGGTCGGGGATGGGGATCTATTGACCAATCCCAAAGGGAAGCATGGCGAGTTTGGGAAAGGAAAAACCTGCCCCCATCCCTCCTCGTTGCAAATCCTAATCCACACAACTGTGTGAAACAAATTTTACAGTTCAAAAGAATTTATAAGTGGTTGGAGCAAGAAGCATATATGTTTAATTTCATAAATTTATATGATAATCTGATAAATATCTTATTTATTGTAGTCTAAAATTTATCAAATTTTATTTTCATATTTAAAATAAGAGAAATGTTAATATCACATTCTTAAACACACTCCTCTTAACACACCATCTATTATGGGTGGATTTTATGTGGGACCATGTATTTTGATGGGTCTCACATGAAATCCACCCAATAACAAAAAGCGTGTTGAGAAAGAGTATGATAAGGAATGTGTCATTATCATTTTTCTTAAAATAATTAATGATCAATAAATATTTAGTAGCAGACAATACCATATCCTTAGAAAAATGAAAGCCATAATATTCCTCTTTCAAGCAATTAGCAATGGTTATGGCCAATGACCATTTGCCAATTCCAATGACTTTTTGCTCATGTCTTTATGGAATCACCCAAGTTTCCTTGATGGCCCTAAATGGTGGAGTCCAGTATGGGCTCCTTTCTTTGAGCTTAGGCATGGCAAGTGAAACCGAACCCACGGGTACCCCGAGTTGACTAGGCTCGGGTTCGGGGGAAACTCGATTCACAAAGGCGGGTGTGGGGGCGGGGACGGGTGGGAACCCGCGGGGCGAGGTCCTCCACCTACGCCTCCTCCGCGGCCCGCATCTCCACCACCACCAACTCCCTCTCATCTCGTCTTGTCGTTCCTGCACCTCAGCTTTTCCCACCGCGCAAGCTGCACTATATCGCCATCGCGAGAGCTCTGCCACCACGCGAGCTCCCCAAACGCGAGACTTCCTTCATCGCCGTCGCCCTTTTCCCTCTCTCAGCGCCTTAATTATGCTTCTTTGGTCAGTGTCGCATGCGCCCATCTCCATCCATGCTTGGTTTCTCCGCCATGCTCTAATGCCAAAGTTTGCATCTTTTCTTCCTTTTCTTTAATGGGTTTTCGTTGTTGGCTTCTTCCTTTTGAGATTTGCGTTTGGATGAATTTTTTTGATGAAGATTTGAGAGCATTCTCAGATCTGACTTATGAGTCTTTGGTGTTCTATGTTCTGTGGCGGGGAGTGGGACAGGGCGGGGAAACCCGACTCTTAGCGGGGGCGGGGATGGGGACAATTTTTCAAACCCCGTCAGGGATTTGAGGCAGGGTCGGGGATCGGGTAGGGAGGCGGGGTTGGGTAAGGAAAAAACCGCCCCCGCCCCACCCCGTTGCCATGCCTCGAGCCATGCTAGGTATAGAATATGAGCCCTTCTTATAATAACAGTGATATATTTTGGACACCAAAACTAGACATCGTAGCCTAAACACCGTACATGACATTAACTTTTACGTAACAAAATCACGTGAGGTGAGAGAAAAGTGTATATAAATGTGTGGACCATGTATAAAAATATGGTGTTGGTGTTCATATTTGTTATACAAATAACACTATTATTCTTATAATTGCCACTGCCACGTGGAGGTGCTGAAATCTTGAACTCCCATCTTTAATTCGTTACTCACATGTAGGGGTGGGAATAGGCTAAGCCGAGCTAGGCCTTGATAAGCCTGGGCCTGGCCTGCATTTCAATCTCGAGGCCTGAGCTTGACATATGGCCTGATATAGGGCAATTTTTAAGGCCTGAGCTTGGCCTACATCAAATCCTGGCTTGGCCTAAAAGCCTACATATCAACAAGATCTTTAAATATGTCTTCACCTATAAATTGGTCATAGACCTTCACTTGTAAATAGGCTCTAGACTTCTAATGATAAAGAGGTTTGATGGACCTATACTCATAAATATGTCACTAAGCCTTCACAAATAAATAGGCAAGTATACCCCTACATCTAAAAGGGCCAATAAATCTTTACTTTCAAATATGATAGATAATATAAATACGATATTATAGTATTATGATATATATTTTTTAGAGTAATAGTATATGATATATTATATTATACATATGTATTTATGTGTGTGTATGTGTTAAATAGGTCAGCTTGTTAGGCCTAATAGGCTTTTTTTAAAGTCTTAAGCTGGCCTATTTAGCTATATAAGCTTTTTAAAAAGCCTTGACCTGACCTTTTTACTAAATAGGATAGGCCAAGCAAGGCCTTAAATAGGCTAAGCCATAGGTCCCCCGACGAGCAGCCTGACCTATTCGCACCCATACTCACATGGTTTCCCTTTCCGTCTAGTGTGGACAAAGCTTACCCATATATAAAGGCCATATGCTTCTATCCCATTTCCTTTAAAAAAATTGTTTTTTTTTTGTCAAAATAAATTTTGGTTTTATATTGGTATTCTACTAATCTACTTTTTTAAGTCAGAGCTTATATACTGTTCCGGCTGAGATCGGACTCCCCCGAATCTCGCCGTAGAACGTTAAACCAAGAGTGATTATTGAGGTTGTTTAAGATTATGGCTTGACAGAATAAGGAATTCCGATCCTACGCATCCCAATGAGAATCAAAGCTAGATGTAGTTCTATGTTCAACCCTTGGCAATATGGTGAAATCAATCCCTTAATCTTGTATATGATGAATACTAGTGAACAAGGACTCTTTGATAGTCTCTTGGTTAGGCTGGTTCCTCAAGTACGCTTAAGGGAGATTCACCTAGGTTAGCAAAAGTGTCTTCCTCTTAGGGTTGTCACTCCTTTTATAGTTGAATTGTCCGATCCTCTTTCTTAGGATCAGGTTTTATCTCTTCTTATCTCTTATCTCTTAAATCTACTTCGAGATATATGATCTCCTTATTTGATGAGTCTTATCTCTTGTAACCAGATAAGGTTGTTTGAGATGGTATCATCTTAATCTTATCTTTTCCATCCTTATCGGATCGAGTATTCAAGCTCGGTGGCCGAGCTTTACACCTCGGCCAGTACATATACCATGTTGAACTATACAACAATACTAAATATACAGATATATATTTTTTATTATAATTAGATTTATTTTGTTTTTTATATACTCACGCTTCAATTCTACCACATATAATTCATCATGTGAGGAAATATACTTTCAAGTAATGTGTAAGAAATGTTGCAGTAAAAAACAAATTGTAATTTGTAAGTAACATTATTCTAAACTATACATCAAACACTTAATGTTCATAAAAACAATTCAACCTATTGGGTTTTCCTTAACATTGAATTAATTTAGGCTTAATTTCACTTTTGGTCCCTCTATTTTTTTTTCATTGTGTGATTTTAGTCCCTCGATGATTTTTTGAGGACAATTAGTCCTCCAATTTGTTATATGTTAAAAACCAGTCCCTGGATCCATCTTCTGTCAATTGTTAACGGAGGAATCCTATGTGACATCCATTTCTATAAGTGAAGATGTTGTAACACCCTGATTTATTGATTAAGGTTTAAGGATAATTAAAGACTTAATCATGTTCCTTAGGTGTTAGTTAGCTTGCGTTTCAAGTTTGAGGAAAATCGAAGCTGAAACTGAACCATAACGCAAACAGATGCAAACCGAGTGATTAATCGGTCAATTAATTAATTAATTTTGAGTTAGAACATTAAAATGAGGTCGGGATGAGTACAATATGTTTTTTTAAGAGTAGCCTTTAAGAAAGCCATTCTAGCAGTAGGAAGATACAGAAGAAAACACCCGGTTGTGCCGACGGAGTAACACGCGGTGACACATGTCGCAACACTCAAATGACACCTAGAATTCCACTACCTAAATCCTAAAACCCACCTACGCATGACACCTAGCCCACTAATTATCTGAATAGAGCATGCAAGGACACTTGGACTTCCACTACCTAAGATAATAATATAACAATCCTAAAGCTAAGTAATATATAAAGTAAATAAAATGTAAAATTAAAGTCTTCTCCTACCTTGTTTCTAAAGCATGACTAGAGAAGTAAAGTGAAAGAAATTCACTTCTAAGGTATCCATTTTCGTGGCTTAGTAAAGCTTGAGGTTTGAGGAGTTTCAATCATCGAAATTTCAAATTGATCGCGTATTCGTGCTTGTGGCTTCGACTTCTTCGTAGCTACGCCTTTGCATGTGAGAATCTTCGAGGTATGTCGGTGTCGACGCCGTCGAAATTTGTCCTTTTTAATCTATTTAAATTTATTCTACTCCTATTCTTAGTCCCGATGTCATTTTCGATGCGTTTTAGGCTTTTACGTGTTTTCCTGCCGAATCAGTCGATCGGGAATCGACCTTGGGAGTGGAGGCAGATCTGATTTTGAATTGTACAGTCACTGTTATTGTAAGTTTCCCCTTCAATTTCTTGCTTTGATTCAAATTGGTTCATTGATTGGAGCCCTGTTGTTGATTCGACGGTTGTTTTGGTCTTTCTGGCTGTTTTGGACCTCGTGCGTGTGTTTGGGACAATTTTTGGTCCATTGCACATACCGGGGGTGTCAATATCAGATTCGAGGTTGTTGTTGGAAAGCGTGCCGAGGTTCGTGCCGATAGCACAGAGGCAATCAGAGCGTTTACGAGAAAGTATGCGCGTCGGTAAGGTGGGGAGAAATTGATTATCACGCTGGGGAGGCAAGCTCAATATAGCATGTTATTTTGTCTGCGTAGGGTACCCCAGACCCTACTAGTCGTCGAGTAGTCGACGATGGTTAAACCCTACTTTAAAATGATTTGAAATGATACTTTGGGTTTAATTATCGTAGACTTGTCGACATTAGGGTAAAATAGTATTTTAAGATTTATCTGCTTGAGGATGCATGTGATATCCGCTTTATGTGTTTATGGATGTTGTGATGTTTGATGTTTGATCTGTAATAACATGCTTAATATGCTGTTTGGATATATCATGGTTGTGGAGGATGATTGTCTGGTTGTGATGATGTTAGAACCCTAGTTGACACCCTAAGGGTACTCAGTTTGGTTTGATGATGGATAACGGTATACGGGTACCGTGTTGAGCTGTGGATGCGTTGGTATCGTGAAGAATGTAGAAATGAGTTTGGTACCTGTGTCAACTTAGGATGTTTGTGCATTGCATAAGTTGCCAAAGTGACGGGCCGTGTGACTGGGAGTCACGCGAGGTTGGTGTACCCGGGTGCGGGTACGGAATATGGAGAGGGACGGTTCTGGAAACCTTGGGGATGTAGTTCGGTCTGGAATGGTTTTCAAGAGACCAGTGATTTGCACCCACTGTGTCGAGACCGCCGTGGAGGCTTGGCTATCCCGATGTCTAGCCCTGAGTATTCCAGTCACAGGTGGACCTTCCGAGGAGACCAAGATACCCCTATTGGAGTTGTAGCTCATAGGGGGAAGCACGCTTATTGGTCACGGTGAGCGGAAAGGTACCCTGGACAAACCAACTAACATTCTCTGGGCAAGGGAGGCCCGAGTGTGAGAAAGAAAGAGAATGTCCGGGAATCGGAGTTCCCTGTGAGAGTGATCGACCGACATGCATAGGAGTGTGACTCCTTAAAGGATTTAGACCCTAGATGTGGATCGAGGATGTTTTGTAAAAGGTTAACTGGCGAGATGTTTGTGATCTGTGCCAATCTCTGTTGTATGTTAACATGTTGTATTGTGCCTCGACCCCTTTTATGGTGTTATAGTAGCTTATCTCCCTCCTCTATCTCTTTTTCTCTATATGTACCATATGTTCGGTAGATGAGCAGCAACAGCTGTACAACGACGGCGATAAGATCAGAGCACAGTCTGATACACTACCAGCAGAGGATTCTGCCGAAGGGTCTTGAGGAGCAGCGACGAGTCCGTGAGGACTTATGTGTAGAGGCATCGTTACGTGAAGGGCAAGGGTAGTTCCAGACGCCCATATCGTTGTTGATATGGTATGTCGGTAACGTCTACTAGGGAAAGCCTCTGAGAGTTATTTTGGATTTTGATGTATTTTGTGTGAGACAGGGCGGGTAGATGATGTCTGTATAGGTTTTTATATCTTTTCTAAGACCAGTGTTCTATGACTGGTTTATCAGTCCTTTTACTTTATCAGTTGTACAGTTGTTCTAGGATTATGATCCCTCTGTTGGGATTGAAAGTACTGTGGAGACTTGGTGTACCTATTACGTATATACGTCGTTTCTATTTTTATTTCACTGTGCATGTTTTATAATTTTAATTTTCCAGCTTCCGCAAAGTATATTATTTTCGCCTGTAATAATCGCGCTAACGCTAATAAACGGATTAAGGATTAGTTAATTAAGATTCTTCTTTAATGGGACATCGGGGTGTCGTAGATGCCACTTGACATTTTTAAGATAAAAAATTATTTTTTAAATTACTTTTTTTAAATAAAGTAAAAACAATATTTCCCTTTTTCTTCTTTTTTTTGTTCTTCTCCCTCGTTCAGGCCAAAGTCATCAAACACATAGTAAAGAATATGTGAAATACTATCTTGCTTCACCATTAAACTCCCTGAAAGGCAATGCTCAAATTGAAGCAAACTCTAAATCCCCAAAATTTGTTACTCGCCATTCTTAATGGATGCCAAAATTCAATTTTTTTCACCTTCCCTTTTCACTAAAACCAAAGCCACAGCCTCAAAATCCAACCTCCATTCACAGTCCCTCAACATCATCGGTGGCGGCGAATCCTCCGCTATAGAGGCCCTAGCTGCCGTAGGCATCGAGACCTTCATATTTGAAAGCAACCCCTCATCCATTGTGAAACCCTGTGGGTGCGTCGTCCCCCTCTGCATGCTCGACCAGTTCGACATCACTCGCAACCTTGTAACACCCTATTTTCTATATTAGTGTATGAATAAAGGATTAAGCATGTTTGAAGGCTTAATCATGTTCCTTAGGTGTTAGTTAGCTTTCGTTTCAAGTTTGAGGAGAATCGGAGCTGAAACGGGTCTAGAACGCAAACAGACGCAAACCGACCAATTAATCAGTCAATTAATTAATTAATTAATTGAGAGTTAGAATATTAAAATTAGGTCAGACTTGAGTACAATAAGTTTTTAATAGTACCCTAAAATAATTAAGAAAAATATTCCAGCAGTAGGAAGATACAGAAGAAAACACCTGGTTGTGCTGATGGAGTAACACGTGATGACACGTCTCGCGACACTAGAGAGACACCTAGAATTCCACTAAGCTAATCCTAAACCCACCCACACTTGACACCTAGCACACTAACTTGTTCAACTTAACCTCCAATTGACACATGTAATTCCAGTAAACCTAAGATAGTAATATAATAATCCTAAAACTAAGTAATATAAAAACAAGTGAAACATTAATGTTGGCCATTTTCTCCACCTTACCTTCTTCACGGCAGTTTTGAGGAAATACAGAGAGTGGAGAAAAAAAAATAAAAGGCAGCCATGGTTTCTAAGTTTTAGAGCTTTGTTAAGGTAGTTTTGGTCACCGGAATTTCAAACCGATCGCGTATTTGTGCTCGTGGCTTCGACTTTTTCGTAGCTACGTCTTTGCATGTAAGCTTTGTCAAGGTATGTCAGTGTCGACGCCGTCGAAATTTATCCTTTTTAATCTATTTAAATTTATTCTACTCCTATTCTTAGTTCCAATATCATTTTCGATGTGTTTTAGGCTTTTATGGGTATTTCTGTCAAAGCGATCGAACGGAAAATCGACGACGGGTTCGCAACCGAATCTGACTTCGTGGGACAGTGACTGTGTTGGTGAGTTTCCCCTTTGATTTCTTGTGTTTAATTCGTTTCGGGTCATCGATTCGAATCTTGTGTTGGTCGGTTGTTGATTCTATGATTATTTCTGTTTTTCTGGCTGTTTTGGACTTCGTGCGTGTGCTCAGGACAATTGTTGGTCCAACGCGAGGTGTCCATATCAGATTTGAGGTTGTTTTTGGAAAGCGTGCCGAGGTTCGTGCCGACAGCGTGGACGCGTTCGAGAGCTTTACAGGGAAGCGTGCACTATCAAGTGAGGGGGAAGAAATTTTAATTATTGGGATTATGGGCATGGAATATGAATATTAACATGTGTGGGGATTCTCAAACCCCTTTGATTGTTGGTATATGTATTTGAATAATATGATCATTTGATGATATGTTGGTTGATAATATCCTTATTTGAGTAAGTGATGTATAGTTGTTCATTAATATGCCTAATATGCTTTTCTGTTGATAATATTGTAATATGTGTTGTTGGCATGTGGATATGTGATGGAATTTGATTATGGTTGAATTGGAGATGTTTGATATATATAAATTTAAGTTGATAGCTTAAAGTAGGAAATTAGAATATGGTGGTGATATTGAGGTGTTAGACAGAAAGGTGGTGTGAAATTTTGTGGTGATGGTTGCATGCTTATTCATGTTGCTGATCAACCTTGTGGGTAGCCGCAACTGTTGTTGGGCGTTTACTAAGATAAGGTTGATGGTTGTGATTGACTACAATGATAGTTGGACAATTGCTATAGGAGAGCCGTATGAATAGCCTTCAAAGTTGTTTGAGTGGCTGTTATACGAGGTCGGATCATACTTGTGTATATAACTGCAACAATCGTTTGAGTGGTTATTGCACAAAGGAGGTGACCGTATCGACTGCAACAGCCGTTTGAGTGGTCGTTATGGTGGAGCCGTGTGAACAGTTGCAATTGTTGAGTAATTGTCACACGAGGTTGAGATGGACTATTCGGAGCGGCCAAGGTGACGGAACTCATGTTGGTAACTCGGGAGCCAGTAGCTCAACTACCGAGTTATGTTGTTGTAGAATTGGCCAATCATGCATGTAGGACCAGTTATACATTAGAATAAGTTATGATCCTAGTTGCTGAAATGTCAATGTTGATTGGTATGACGATGATCTTGGGAGACGGTTGTGTTTGTTAATGTACATGTTAATATGTAGTATTTTATGTCGTTTCCCATATATGTTGATTAGAGTTTCTTACCTCATGTATATGTATGTTTCTCTGTTTATTTTTATATGTTGGTTCATATCATGACTCGAAGACAGAAAGGAGCTCTTAGTTGGTGCAGAGACGAAGAAGATGACGAGGACACTACTGTTGCTTGAATTAAGAATTTTCGGAGATAAAGTTGAGTCTTTTAGTATTTATACCACGACCAGTGGAGTGTCTGTATTGCATATGTCATTACTTCCTTCATAACTCTGATATTGTGTGTGTGTGTGTATATATATATGAGCTATCAAATGGGTCGGCCTTGGCCTATTCAGCCTTGGCCCATGTGGGTTAGGACCAAAAAGCTCACGGAGCCCATACTTGAAAAAAGCCCTTACGGCCAAAAAGCCCCCAAAGCCCTAAGGGCCAGCCCATGGGCCTAAATTTTTTTAAAAACTTAACCAAAAGAACAACAATTATAGTCACTAATATTATTATACAAAAGCAACTTTTACACATTATAAACAAAATAGATTATCTTTAGTAAATATAAAGGCTAACATAACTTTTTGGTCCTTAACTTGTTTTTTAGTTTCAATTTGGTTCCTAAAGTTGTATCTGTTAACACAAGTTAGTCATCTCCGTTATTGAAGTCAGTAACGATACTGACTTGCAATCTCTTATGTTTTAAATGAGTTTCAAATTGATCATTAAAATTATTAACATGTTTCAAACCGGTCATTTAAATTGTTAACATGTTTCAAACTGATAATTTTAATTGTTAACATGTTTCTAACTGGTCCTTTAATTCTTGCTATTAAACTCAAAAAATTAACATCGTTACCGACTCATTGACGGAGGAGACTAACTCGTATTAACATAGACAAATTAAGAGACTAAATCAAAACTTTTAAAAGTTAAGATACCAAGTTGAAACTAAAAAATAAGTTAAGGGACCAAAAATGTATTTTTGATGATATAAATATGTCATATCATAAAAAATAATTTAATATATATAATAAATTATTATTTTATATATATTTAATATATAATATATATATATATAATAAATTATTATTTAAAATATTTTTATTATCTAATACAATCTCACTCCAAATTTTCAAGTCAATATCTCTAAAATAGCATTAGACATTAAAAGATTTATTTGAGAAATTTTAAAAGTGTAAAATCTTTCCATAAAAAAAGGTGTAAATCTTAATTGCAATGTTGTAAAGATGAAGGTTATGGTGTACCATCCATTAAAATGGTGTAATGATGTACCACCCACGTGGCATAATATGAACCAATTATTTTACCACATGGGTGACTTGTAATGTTTCAGCTGCTGAAAGATATATTGTACAGTTTGGTATTTTTGTATTTTGTGTGCCCACAATACATGCTAACAAAAATCAAAACACTTATCCCTTGGGCCCAACACTTTCCTTTGACCACGTCATCTTCTACCAGCGAAACCCTGAAACCAGGTTGTCTTCAATCTCCTGCTCGCGGTCAGCTTCAAGTTTCAGGTGGTCTTTCACCATAAGCTTGTCTCCAACGTAGAGGTCCCGTTCCACCTTTCAGCTCGTACAAAAATTTCATCCTTCGGCAAATTTTGGGAACCCTAAATTCCCAAAATCCCAAATCTCGATTTCCCCAAAAATCCCCAACTCCAACTGGTTTATTAATGTTTTCGACAGTTATTCTTGATGCTGTACGACATTGTTGAAATGGATTTATGGATATTTTTTGGTAGTCAACGTTTAGTCTATTGCTGTGATACGCCATGTCTCCTGTTGAGGTCGTGTTTGTAGCGTTGTGATGCTGTACTGATTTGAGCTTTGTTGTTGTTGTGTTTAATTTATTCAGAGATGTATAACGGGCAGCATTGGTGGTAGCTTCTTCCATGCCTAACGCCAACGTCACAATCATTTTCTAACCACAACAGAATCACAACGGCTCCAACCTCGGGTCTACATCGCAGCATATGGAAGAAAATAAAAAATGAATCAGAGTTTCTTTTATTTTAAATAAAATGGGTTTAAAAAATATTCAGTATTTCAAATAGTGTATTTCAATAACAAAATACAAGACATATACCACTTTGACTACAAAACATATTGGAAAGTCAAACATACTATTACTAACCCAAATGGCAAAATAATTGGTTCACATAATTGGTTCACACTATGTCATATGGGTGATGCATCACTACACCACTTTGGTGGGTAATGTACCTTAGACAACACCTATTGTAAACTAGAAGGATCTATTTGTAAAGTTGGTAATGTGATAGTCAATGAAATAAACCCACCGTCAAATAAGCATAATGTTGAATACTCAGTCTCTTTCATGATTACACGCAGTTCTGGGAGTAATGAATGGCACCTCACAGCCGATGGTACAATGTGATGCAAATCACCAACACCCGCACCGACCATTTTGAGACCCATCTCGGTAAAACTCTGGACATCATTCATCGGCAACTAGTCTTTCTTTTTATGAGCTGACCCTTTCCAACCCTGTCCCTAGCCCCTTCAATTTGTGGGTTGGGGCCTCAAAAGCCCCACTATTGAGTGGGTCAAGTCAAGCAGGGCCATTAGTTTGGCCTTAATGGGCTAGCCTAGGGCTTGGGGTCAGATTGACAGCTCTAATATATATATATATATATATATATATATATATATATATATATATATATATATATATTGTGTGTGTGTTTTATTGTTTAAAATAAATGCTGTAAATGTTTTAAATTTCTTATGTTATTTTATTACATGCATTAACACTTATGTGGCACCCGAAAGAGGGTATCACATAAGGTGGTATCAAAGCAGTTCGATTTTAAAATAGACTGGGGGTTATGTCCGATTAGAATCAAGGACTGCGAGATACAATATGTTGTTACTGGCCGTGTCTAGTTGAACCTACATCAGGTGTTGATTATGTTTAGAAGTTGGGTAGAGTGTTAGTATCCAAGTTATCTTTTGTTTCTTTCCTGAGAGACAATGACAACTGTTTTGTTTATTTATAAGAAGTATGTGTTATATATATCTTATGAATATGAGCTTGTAACACCCCGATTTTTCTGCTTTCTAATATCGGTATAAATATAAATAAACGTTTATATTTTTATCTGAAACTTAGAAAATGATTTTGGATAAACCAAAGTCATATTTATACTCTACCTTATCGTAGAGAGTTACGGTTAAATTTTGGGTTGAAAATTCAGACGGAACCCGGTTTGCGTTCTCACTGACAGTAAGGTTTTACTGATCAAAGAACCTAATCTTGACTCGTAAACGAAATGGTTAGATTTTAAATTTCATTTCCAACGATAGTGGTTATTTTGAAAATTTTCAAAAATTAATAAGTTATTTCGGGCGTAAAACCTAAATCGGGTAATCAACGGAGTCGAGAATGGATGTGCAGAGACAAAATCCGACACCAGATGGATGAAGACAATGAGTCATCCATAATGACTCATGGGGGGTGACTCACCTAGCATTTAATTTATGTAAGGATGGGTTTAAAGGTGAAAAGACTAAAATACCCCTAACCTAACCTAACATAACCTATCCTAGTTAAACATTAACCCTGGTTAAGGCAAGACAAGTTCAAATTGGCTTCTTACTCTTTGTTTTGTGGTCACAAATCAGCCACCTCTCCTTTAACCTCAACCACTCAATTTTCATGATTACATTAGGCTTGAAATTACTAAAATGTCCTTAAGTCTTAAGTAAATAACAAATTGCCCTAAGTGAAATTGCAATTTTGTCCTTAAATGAAAAACAATTTGGACACCCTTGCCCCTCCATTCCCATGGCCAAAACACCCTCCATTGGCCATTTCACTTATTTCTCTCTAACTTCATCTTCATTCTCACAAATTCTCTCATTTTCTCTAAGTTTCATAACCAAAATTTGTGAAGCAACTAGTAGATCTCTTGCTATTTTTCAAATTCCAAGAGGTATACCTTGCTCATCTCACTCATTCATCTCTATGTTCTTCTTTCATTTTCATGATTTGAGCCATGATTAACATGTTCTAAATTCCTAGATCTAGAACTTCAAAAAATCTCTAGAAAATCCTAGAAAAATCCTTTTAAAGTGATTCCAATTTCTATGAACTTGTCATCATCTCTATGTTTAGTATTCAAGAGCATGAATCAAACAAAATTTTCTTTCCTATTCTTTCTCATGAGGTTGAAACCCTAGTTGTTGAGGGTGGAGGAATTTTGTTCAATTTTTTAGAAAGTAACAATGGATTTCATCTTTCTACTATCTTTATGTATTGAGTCCAAGAGATTGAATCAAAATAAAATCCCTAGCCTATTTTCTACGTGAAGGCCGAATCCATGTTCTTGACAACTTGGATGATTTTGTTTCATTTTTCAACTTATTTTAAATTGTCCTTAACTCTACACTACTCTAAGGTCGTGGGTTTAAGAGTATGTGGAATTTTAAGATCCCTAGCCTAATTTACTAGTTTTGGCCGAAACATAGCCATAAGACTTAGGTGATTTTATTTGTTTTATGTTGTTAATTTTGTTGCGGTTTGTTGAAGGATAAATTGTTGTGTTAATCGTGTAAGTGTTTTGCGGAGATCGGACGTTTGTCGAAGTTTATTTTGGGAGGAAAATCACTCCGAGGTAAGGGGAGTACCTGAGGGGTTTTTTCGATAGCTATATGCTATTGGTTTGTGGTCTGTATAATTTATTTGGGTGTGTTTATTAATTTAGGTAGTTAAAATTATCTGCTTTTAAATTATCTGCTTTTAATTGTTTATCTGCATTTAATTGTTATCACATTTTAATGCATGTTATAAACTGTGCTATTTGTTATAGTGTTGACATGAAATTATTATTGATGTTGATTGTGGATTGAAAAGCCTGACAGTGGTGAGTGCTCAATTAACTACGAGGTTAAAAGCATTAAAAAGCTTTTTGAGAAATATCGAATTTTAATTGATGGAATATAGTAATATAAAATTACTTAATTATTTGATTGATTAAGAATGTGGAATAGTTGAAAATATTATTATTTTAATGATTTATTGGCCTAAGAGTGGACGATAAGTCACAGTGAGGGCGTAACCGTAAAAATATTTTAGTACTGCTAATTTTTACGTAAGAAATTACTAAGTATTATAAAATGTAATTATAAGAAAATAAGTTTCAAAAATAATTTAATTGTGGTATGGAGAAAATTATTTTACTAGAAAAGTCAAATATTGACTTGAAAAGTTTTTAAAATATCTAGCGACAGATAATTCCGAAAATATTTACGGAAAGTATTCTTAAAAACAACAATATTTGTTAGAACAGAGAATTAGTCTCAAAATGATATTTTTTGTTGAACTAAAGTTTCAAATAAAGATTTTTAGAAGAAAATGTGTTTTAAGTGATTTGATGATCTTATAAACGAATTTCCAACGTAAAAGGATTTTCTGTAAATTAGTTTTATACAATGGTGTTATTTCTGACAACTTGGATAAGTTGAGGAGATTTTGTTTTTGATTTGTGTTTCACAGAACGAAAATAATTTTAAAATTGAAAAATGAACCTAGTGGCCGAGACGTCGGGGTTCTAGTGTTCTATGGTATTGACTTTATGTCCTAAAGGTGAAGTTATGGACTATTTTGTCCTATTAAAATTGTGTAAGATTTGTGCTTTATAATCTACGAACCTAAGGCTGAATACATCGGTCTAGTGCTTCGTGATTTGCATATTCGGACTTGGAGTCCTATTGTTGAAATTGAAAGACGAATTTAAATGTTTAAAAGTTGAGATGGTCGTGAGCCTTTGAGATTCGGCAAGGGAAGAATGAACACAAAAAAAAGTGACGTAGAATAAAATGTTTTACATGCATTATTTTACAGATGTGCCTATATTGATAAACGTAGTACCTTGATGGATAATGTAACATGTTATGGTGTACATTTCGCCTTTGGGTGGAATAGAAGGTGGGTCTAGGAAAGGTCGGGCAACTATTTCTGGAGCTCGGATATTAGTGATATTTTATAGGCCGAGTTAAGTACGATTATCGTTGGATGTTCTTGTGAACTACTTACAATGATGGTTGGAGCTTGTGTCCTACCGAGTTACTTAAATAGTTGGATCTCGGAACCTTGACGGGCCAAATAATTGATGTTATTGAATGACGTTGGGATCTCCGGAGATTAAGTACAAAATTTTAGATGGTGAATATTGAAGTGTCATGTGTTGGAACCAAAGTGATTTGGATTTAATTAATCTCTAGGTTTTGACGTTAACAAAAGGATTAAATTTTCTTGGTAAAGTGTTAGTTGAGATCTAATAAGGTTATTCAGTTTTTGCGGAATTACTTGAATCATATAAGTCATAAGAAATCTTGTATATAGTTCATTATATCTGCTTGGACTGAGAAAGAGAATTCACATCCAATCGAATAGACGAGCTGATAAAAAATGTTTGGCAAAGTTACTTTCTATTTATTTAAGTAGACGAGGCTTAAAATTTTCTAATTAGACATGCTCAGTTTACCACATCAGCAGACGTAAGTTGTTAATAGAATAAAATAGACGGAAAAATAAAATAATAAGTAGACGAGCTTTAATTGGCACGTCACTAGACGGAAATCAAAATTACTCACTGAGATATAGCAAGTCCAAAGACTTGATAGACGAGAGGATATGCCACGCCAGTCGACGAGCGAAATAGAAGGAGTGAACAGACTTAGTATCACAAATAACTGAGTAGACGGAGATTTTGAGTAGACGAGTTTCTATCTGCTATACGTTCTTCTAAAATGAATAAATGCAATCCGGTTCTCTTGAATTTATTTCAAATGATTGATTTTTATTCCAATAGAATATTTGTTCTTCCCATTTGTTTTATTCGGTTAATGCTTTGTTTCCTTTTGAGAAAATCTAAGTACCATCGAGGAAATACAAAAAGCAAATAGTACAATGAGGAAATTAAAAGTGACTTGTACGATGACAACTTTATGACTGGAAAAAGCTCGACTGTACACAAAGGAGGAAAAACTTTTTCAAGCTGCAATGCTCAGAGCAGTGAGCCTCCATTTTGTACTATCCTGATAACCAAGAGTGCATTTCAGCATTGCTTCGATCAAGCCTTCAGTCACGATGGATATTATGCTATCTCTAAACGAGAAATTCAAAATGACCGTTGAAGCTTTTCAAGAGCAGGAGAAGGTCTCTATAAGTAGAAGACCTCAGATACTGAAGAACAACTTTTTCTAGCCAACAACTCCTGCCTATACAATATTTGCGAGAGCAAGCTCTTATTCATTCTTTCAAAAAGAAAAAGTCAGTAATCTCTTAGTTTGAATATTGTGAAAATATTCAACAGATATAAAACTTTCATATCCTCATACATAGTGAGTTAATAAGATCTAAGTTAAATCTCTTTGTTAGAATTAGAGCCTGGAGAGGCTTAGTAAGAAAGGAATACTTGTAAGCCTGGAGAGGTGTTGAATACTTGGTTGTAATCTATTTGGAGAAATAGTGGATAAATCCTTCAAGTTGAAGGGACTGGACGTAGCTCTTGGTTGGAAGAGAGTGAACCAGGATAAAATCATTTGTGTGAATCTTCTATCTCTAAACTCTTACAACTTTATTTGTTTATACTGACTGTGGGGTTTTTATATTACTTTTATTAAGTTTCTAAAAGTTCTATTTCTGTGTGCTTGCTTCTGATTAAATCTTCTTGTGTGAGAAAACAGTTTTGAAAAGGTTGTTTTCGAAAATTATTAACAAACACAACTCAACCCACTTTCTTGTATTTGCCTGTATCAACTTCAGTTGGTATCAGAGCTCAGCCTCAAAAGGTTTGAGCATCTAAAAAGTGCTGAGGGAGTACGATCCAACAACCATGGATGCAGAAGGAAAAGCTATCAACAGACCTCCTCTCTTTGATGGAACAGATTATGACTACTGGAGCCGACGTATCATAACTGGATACGCCACCTCGGGGGCGCACGGTTCACCAAACCATGGGTGAACCACCCGAGACTTGGGCTAGATCATCATAACTAGGATGACCTCCCCTATGTGTAACATCCACCTCAACATCAACTCCAATGGTCTATGCAAATGGCACAACAACACACAAGGCAACCACCTCATTTGCTTGGGCCTAAAAGCACCTAAGACTTGTCACCAACATCAACATTAACAGCTTAGACCCACATCGTGGGGTCAAGGTCCCCTTGGCTAAAAAGCACCAAGGTCCAACATAACAACATCTCGACCAAAAAGCATCGAGAGAACTTTGGCCAAAAAGCACCAAAGCGTGACAACGTGCGGTACGTGCGGTAACCCATCGGGTATCGGCTTAACCAGCTTATCAGTCTTTGTTATCTTAATTAATCTTTAATTAAGTTATCTAACTTGCTATGATTTGATTAGTGTATTATTACATCATCTGGGGATAATTGGGGTAAACACCCCTTTAATTCATTAATCTTAAGTTCTGACCAGTAGGGGGAAGCACGGGCGTACTAAACCCCCAGCACGGTCGTGCTGCCACTTAAGTGGAGCACGGTCGTGCTCACTGTCCTGCACGACCGTGCTCAACGCACGGCCTATTTTCCTGAATTTAACAGGGAGCACGGTCTTGCTCCCTGTTCAGCACGTCTGTGCTCCTGGGCAGGTGATAAATATTAGAAATAAGAGTTATTACTATTTTTTCTAGCTTCTCATTGTTCTTGTTTTGATTAAATTTTGTATAGGAATTCAAGTTTTGCCTTATTTAGTAATCATCTGTGTTGAATGGTTAAAATGCCGAAAAAGCTGTGAAATCTGAATTGTTTTTTCTGAAGGTTTGTTTGAGTTTTGAGCAGGATTTAGAAGTGAGATTACTGCAGAAGTTGCTCTGGAATGTTATGGAATGCTGTAGCGTATGGAAAGAGGATCACTACAAGACAAAAGAATTTTCAACTCAGCACACCTTCACTACAGGACAAGGAACTTACTGCACTGTCCCAAAACGAGGAAAGAGGAAATGCAAGGCAGCAGCTGTGTGTACTTGGGAATTGGGCCAAGGACTATTTTATTCTTTGAATTTTTGTAAGACTAAAAAGTGAGGCAAGAGAGAGAGTGTAACCCTACTTTTGGGAGCTAGTACAAATAGGATTGTCACCTTGCTTTAGAGAGAGCTCGTATAGTAGCAGCTGGGGTATTGTAGCAGCCGTCAGCTCTTTGTCCTCTCAGGAATTTGCATTTACGCATTATGCCTTTATTTTCCATTTATCTTGTTGGTTTTGTCTTTAATCTCATTATGAGCTAAATTCTCTTAGCTAGGACTCTATGAATTTGTAATTGATACTTAAGGGTGATTTATGCAAATGGATGTCATTCATTTTCTTCTTCTCTGTTTGAAAGCTCAATTTCATTTTAGATTGATAAACTAATTTGGAATACTAGCTAGTTGGATTTGGAAAAACTTAATTAGTGGACTTGTTTAGAAGATAAAGATAGAACAATTAATTGGAAAATTAATTGTGTTGAATGTGCTAGGAATAGCCTTCAAGTCTTTAAGTAGCTGGATGCAATTATCTGACAATTGAGGGAAATTAATATGAACTTAGGAATAAGAAGCTTTTAATGAACTCAGTTTTTACTACTGGAAAGCAAACTTCAATTCCTTGACTAAATGCTGTAGCATCCTGAAGCATCAATTACCCTGAAGTTAAGATTACAAAGGATTAGAATCCTAGCTGTTTCCATCTCTGATCTAAACACCCATTTATTGTTTCTATTAATTCCTTGCATTTATTACTTACTGTTCTGACACCCAATTACTCCATTTAATTTACATGCTTAAAGTTACGTTTTATTTTGTTAAGCTAAATAGGGAAGGTTAATTCTAGAATTTATATTCAATACATTTAAATCATCATGGGAACGATCTTTACTCACTCTTTATTACTTGTTACGACTGTGTATACTTGCACACATCACACTTATTCAAACAACAAGTTTTTGGCGTCGTTGCCGGGGATTACAATGGTGTTCAATATTTAAATTCTTTTATCAACTTTTTCTAATTAGCTATTACTTAAAGTTGTGTTCTCTGCTCAGCTACAGGTACATTTGTATGTGCAGCAAAGGTACACCTGAGTTCCAATTAGATTTAGAAATTGAAAAAACCGCAAAAAAGCTAAAGAAGAGAAATAAAGAACAAAGAGCTCGAGATCAACACTCTGACTTAGGCTTCATGGTTCACTTTCTTGGAGATGAAGAAGAGGATCAGCTGGGCATGATTGAAATGGCAAATGATAGAGATAGGTCCATCAGGGACTACGCTATCTTTGATCCCCAAACCATGAACACCGGGATTGTGAGACCAGAAATAACTACCCAGCTGTTTGAGTTCAAACCAATGATGTTTCAAATGTTGCAAACTGTCGGGCAGTTTGGTGGTGCCCCTCCTGAAGATCCACACTTGCATCTGAGGCAATTCCTAGAAGTGGCAAGAAATTTCAAGATCCCTGGAGTAAGTGATGATGCTTTCAAGTTAAGGCTATTTCCTTATTCCTTCAGGGACAGAGCCAAGACCTGGTTAAACTCATTGGAGGCCAACTCCATTACTTCATGGAATGGCCTAGCTGAAAAGTTCTTGACTAACTACTTCCCTCCTACAAAAAACGCACGAATGAGGAGTGACATAACTTCATTGAAGCAAAATGATGAGGAATCTCTGTATGACTCGTGGGAAAGGTTCAAGGAGCTGTTGAGAAGATGTCCTCATCACATCATCCCTGTATGCATCCAAATGGAAACCTTCTACAATGGACTCCTTCCTCCTTCAAGATTGATGTTAGATGCTTCATCTGGAGGGACATTCTTAACAAAATCATATAATGAAGCTTATGCATTGGTTGAGAGTATAGCTGCAAACAGCTATCAATGGCCAACCGTGAGGGCCAATTCGGCTAAAACTTCTACTGGAATACTTGAAGTGAAGGAAGCAACTGCCCTTTCTGCTCAGCTTGCTTCCATTACTAACATGCTGAAAAATCTGACTGCTACTAATTGCCAGTAAAGAACCTGCATTGGCAGAACCTGTGGTGGCTCAACCGAGTTCTATTTCATGCGTCTTCTGTGGAGGGGGGCATTTATTTGAAGAGTGTCCCAGCAACCCAATCTCAGTGGATTATGTGGGTAATAGAGGAAATAATGCATACTCTAATACTTACAACCCGGGTTGGAAGCAACATCCAAATTTCAGCTTTGGGAATTACAACAACACACTGAATTCCTCAGTTGGAAATACTCCACCACAATACCTACAACAGGGACAAAACAGTCAGTAGCAGCAGACCCAAGCCCCAGCTAAGGAACCTTCTCTGGAAGCCATGCTGAAAGCCTTCATGACTGAAACCAGGGCCCAAATTCATAATCAAGGTGTAGCTGTGAGGAACCTAGAGAATCAGGTAGGTCAGTTGGCTACTGCCCTCACAAATAAGCCAAATGGAACCCTGCCTTCATCCACAAAAAGTCCATCAACTTCTGCTGACAAAAGGAAGGTACAGGTTAAAGTTATAAATCTGAGAAGTGGTAAAGAGCTGCAGGATATGGTAACATTTAAGCAACCAGCAGCAAGAAATTCTGATACAGTTGAACCAGAACAGGAAATTCCTAAAGTCACTCCAAGAGAAGAAGAACCAGAGCAGGAAATTCCCAAGCAGAAAGAGGCCAAGTTAATTTCGGAAAGGCCACCTCCTCCTTTCCCACAAAGACTAAGGAAAACAGCTCAAGAAAAGCAGTTCAACAAATTCCTAGAAATCCTAAAGCAACTGCATATTGACATACCTCTGGTTGAAGCCTTACAGCAGATGCCCAACTACACCAAATTTATGAAAGATATTCTTACAAAGAGAAAGAGGTTGGGAGAGTTTGAAACTGTGGCCATGACCAAGGAGTGCAGTCAGATTTTGTAAAACAAGGTTCCTCGGAAAATGAAAGATCCAGGGAGTTTTACAATTCCATGCTCAATAAGGAATACTTACTGAAGAAAAGCTTTGTGTGACCTTGGAGCTTGCATAAATCTGATGCCAATGTCTATTTTCAAGCAACTGCAGATTGGAGAAGCTAGACCAACCATTGTTATTTTGCAGCTCGCTGATAGATCCATTGCGTACCCAGAAGGAAAGATTGAAGATGTTCTAATAAAGGTGGACAAATTTGTGTTTCCAGTGGATTTCATTATTCTGGATTTTGAGGCTGACAAGGAAGTTCCTATCATTCTTGGAAGACCCTTCCTAGCCACTGGAAGAACATTGATAGATGTGCAAAAAGGAGAGCTCACCATGAGGGTGAATGATCAACAAGTAACCCTCAATGTCTTTAATGCATTACACTATCCTAATGAAGAGATGGAGAGTTGTTCTTATCTTACTGATATGGAATCTCTGGTATAAGAGCACATGATAGCATCCGAAAGAAAATGGGAGCAGGAATTTGAATTGAATGAGGAGATTATTCCTGAAAATGAAGAACTGAAATAGATAATAGAAGGGAGTGTAGCATACAGATCCTGGATTAGAAAGTATGAATCATTGGATGTATCTTCAGACACCTTCAAAGAACATGTACCCTCCATTGAAAGACCCCCCACCCTTGAATTGAAGCAGTTACCTTCCCATTTGAAGTATGCTTACCTTGGGGAGAAAGAAACTCTTCCTATTCTCATTTCTTCTCTCTTAACTTCTGAGCAAAAAGGTAGCTTAATTTCAGTTTTGAAGAGGCACAAGAAAGCCATCGGGTGGCAAATGGCAGACATTAGAGGAATCAGTCCTAGTTTTTGTATGCACAAGATTTTGCTAGAGGAGGATGCTAAAAACAGTATCGAGGGCCAGCAAAGACTGAATCCGATAATGAAAGAGGTTGTAAAGAAGGAGATCATTAAATGGCTTGATGCATGAATTATTTATCCCATTTCAGACAGTGTATGGGTGAGTCCTGTGCAATGTGTTCCAAAGAAGGGAGGAGTGATTGTGGTGAAGAATGAAAAGAATGAGCTCATTCCTACAAGAACAGTTACCGGGTGGAGGATATGCATGGATTACAGAAAGCTGAACAAAGCCACAAGGAAAGATCATTTTCCACTACCATTCATTGATCAAATGCTCGATAGATTATCTGGAAGAGAATTTTATTGCTTCTTGGATGGTTATTCGGGCTACAATTAAATTGCAGTGGCACCAAAAGATCAGCAGAAGACCACATTCACTTGTCCATATGGTACATTTGCTTTTAGAAGAATGCCATTTGGGCTTTGCAATGCTCCTGCGACATTCCAGATATGTATGATGGCTATCTTCTCTGATTTCATTGAGAAGACCATGGAGATATTCATGGATGATTTTTCAGTGTTTGGAAACTCATTCATGGGATGTTTGGATAACTTAGAATAAGTGTTGTACAGGTGCGAGGAAACTAATCTAGTGCTGAACTGGGAAAAGTGTCACTTTATGGTAAAAGAGGGCATTGTGTTGGGCCACAAGGTATCAAAGAAAGGTTTGGAGGTGGAGGTGGATAAAGCTAAGATATAAGTGATTGAAAAACTCCCTCCTCCTAATTCTGTGAAGGGCATCAGAAGTTTCCTAGGTCATGCAGGCTTTTATAGAAGATTCATCAAAGATTTCTCTAAAATCTTCAAGCCATTATGAAAATTGCTGGAGCATGATAGTGCATTTGAGTTTACAGCTGAGTGCTTATCAGCTTTTGAAACTCTGAAGAAAGCTTTAATCACTGCACCTGTGATTTTAGCTCCTGATTGGGAGAAACCATTTGAATTGATGTGTGATGCAAGTGATTTCACAGTGGGAGCGGTTTTGGGGCAGAGGCATAACAAGATGTTTCACACAATCTACTATGCTAGCAAAACTCTCATTGATGCCCAGATTAATTACACCACCACGGAAAAGGAGTTATTAGCAGTAGTATTTGCTTTTGACAAGTTCAGACCCTATCTGGTGGGAACCAAGGTAGTGGTATACACAGACCATGCAGCCATCAAGTACATCATTGACAAAAAGGATGCAAAGCCTCGGCTTATTAGATGGGTTCTTTTGCTACAAGAATTTGATTTGGAAATCAAAGACAAAAAAGGAATTGAAAATCAGGTGGTTGATCATCTTTCTAGAATTGCTGAAGAAAGGGGTGCCAAGCCTCAAGGAGAAATCAAGGAGCATTTTCCTGATGAACACCTTCTAATGCTGGAAGATGCTGCAACACCATGGTATGCAGTTGTTGTAAACTTCCTGGTTAGTAGAGTGACTCCAGTAGATATGAAGTCACAATAGAAAAGGAGGTTTTTACATCAAGTAAAACACTTTTATTGGGATGAACCCTATTTGTACAAAAAATTCCAAGACCAGATCATGAGGAGGTGTGCTGCTGAAGAAGAGATGAAAGACATCTTAAGTGGTTGCCATGTTGCACCTTATGGTGGTCACTTTGGAGGAAAAAGAACAGCTGCCAAGATCTTGTAATCAGGGTATTTCTGGCCCACTTTTTTCAGAGATGCACAAGAGTATGCAAGGAATTGTGATACGTGTCAGAGAATTTGGAACATTTCCAATAGACAAGAGCTGCCACTCAACACTATTCTGGAAATAGAATTGTTCGATGTGTGGGGAATAGACTTCATGGGACCATTTCCTATCTCTTATGGGAATGTCTATATCCTAGTGGCAGTGGATTATGTCTCCAAATGGGTAGAAGCAGTAGCACTGCCTTCCAATGATGCCAAGGTAGTTACAAAATTCCTGCAAAAGAACATATTCACCAGGTTTGGTACTCTCAGAGCTATAATCAGTGATGACGGCTCACATTTTTGCAACAAGATATTTGCCAATTTGCTTGTGAAATATGGGGTGAAACACAAAGTGGCTACTGCATATCACCCTCAGACCAGTGGACAAGCTGAAGTGTCCAATAGAGAAATTAAAAGAATTCTAGAAAAAATGGTGAATCCTTCTAGGAAGGACTGGTCTTTGCACCTAGATGATGCTCTGTGGGCTTACAGAACGGCTTTCAAAACTCCAATTGGCATGTCCCCTTACAGTCTGGTTTATGGCAAGGCATGCCATTTACCAATTGAACTAAAACACAACATTCTGGGTCATTAAGAAGTTAAATTTTGATGCTCAAGCAGATGGTGAAGCAAGACTATTGCAGCTGAATGAACTTGAAGAGTTCAGGATTTTTGCCTATGAAAATGCTGAAACATACAAGAGCAAGGTGAAGGCCTGGCATGATCAGAAAATTCAACCCAGAGAACTAGTTGAGGGCATGCAAGTTCTCCTATTCAGTTCCAGACTGAAACTATTCCTTGGGAAACTGAAATCAAGGTGGTCAGGGCCTTTCAAATTGATCAAAGTTTATCCTCATGGAGCTGTGGAGTTGAGAGATGAAAACTCTGGGAGGGAATTCAAAGTTAATGGTCAAAGGGTGAAACAATATTGGGGTGAGCCTTATGCAAGGATGAAGGCCACCACCCAACTCAGAGACCCTTAACCACGAGTGTGGGGTCAGGCTGAAGGACAGTAAACCAAGCGCTCCTGGGAGGCAACCCAGTTTTATATCCTTTAAATAGTTAGTTTATTTTAGCTTTTAGTTTATTTAGTTTTAATTTAATTTCAAATAAATATATGTTGTTAATGCAGGCTATAGCATTATAGTTGTTGGGATGTGCTAGGGGTTAGGTCAATTCAGTTTCAGCCCATTGTTCAAGTGCTGGGGGTTGTGGCAGTTGTATAGCTCCAAGGCCCAAGTTTAACTGCAAGCATTTTGAAATTCTAATTCAGAAAGCTGAAAGGTTTTGGGGAGAATAAGTACAGGAAAACGTGGGGAGTGTATTTTGGCATTAACTACCCATTAATTACCACCCTCTCTCTCCACCACTCACATCCATCCTCAACCTCTCACCTCAGCTCATACTTCCTTATTAAAGCTACTGCGCCTATTACCTAAACCCCACACGCAACCCCACTTGCTCTTTCTGTATCACTTGTCTCAATCTATCACTATCAACTGAACCCCACCACCACAATATACAATGGGTAAAACTCCAGCTCAGCCTTTCAAAAAGCCGGCCACCACCATTTCCCTGTCTTCTGAAGAAGAATTCGAACGTCGTTTTGTGATTGCAAAAGGGAGACTGAAGTATGAAAAAGAAATCAAGAAACAGAACTTCCACTTAGAAAACGGTTTCTTCCTTTTGGACTCCACTCATTATGGGCTCACGGAGGAAATTGCTGAGCTCAAAGACAATCACAACTGGAAGAAGTTCGTGGTTCATCCAATAGAACCTATAATCCCTTTTGTGCGCGAGTTTTATGCCAATCTGACCTCACCCCAGCAAAAGCATGTCATGGTTAGGGGTTCAAAGGTATTGTTCTCTGCTGCTACGTTGAACAAGAGGTGGGGCTTCAAAGATGTTGAGGATGAATTCTCAGATCTATTAAAGACTGCTGAGGAGACAGAGCTAAATGACATGATGAAAGATGTCACAGTGGAAGGAGCAGCATGGATACAGACGGACGAGAAATGGAAAATAGCAAGGCCTGATCTTACCCCATTGGCTAAGGTGTGGTACCATATCATCAGAACCAAAATTCTTCCTATCGCGCACTTAGAAACAGTGAACTTCTTTTGTTTTGCATTTTGAAGAAGAAGAGAGTAGATGTGGGGCAACTGATTGAAAGGGAAATTATTACTTGCACATTCAAGAAGAAAGGACTGATGTTTTTCTCACCCTTAATCACTTCTTTATGTCTAAAAAGTGGAGTGAAGGCTTTGCCTGAAGATGAGATCAAGGAAAACAAGGGGGACCATCGATTGGTTGGCTGTTAAGCGTTTTGGAGCATCAGCATCAAAGGTACAAGGGACAGTTCCTCCAGTTGAGCAGCAGGAACACCCAGATGATTTGAACACCAAGGTGGAGCTGTGCTGTCAAATGCTAAAGCATAACATGCAGTAACAACAACTCTTCTGGGAGTTTTCAAAGGAGCATCATTTGTGGTTGCAGAGAACCTGAGGAATCAACAAGTTGTGACTAGGCAGTTCCCCTCCCCAGTTCCATGAAGCATTGTTTGAACCCTTCAAGTACCATGCCCTTGAACTCGTGAAAAAAGATGTTCCTGACATCCCCAAGGTACCAGACCCTGTTCCTGACAATCCATTTGCGCCATATCACAATTCTGAAGTCCCCCCTGCAAATCCCACAGCAAGTGAGCACTCTGTGAACAATAATGAAGTGAGTTATGACTGGACACCACCACCACCACCAAGGGATCCCACCCCACCTCCAGCACAACCTAGCAGCAAAGACAAAGGCAAGAAGAAGGTGGCTGAAGCTGAGCCTGAAGGCCCTCCTCTAACCAAAAAGGGCAGAATCAAGCACACAACTCCCCCCAGGCCAAGAAAAACAAAGGCAGAATTGGTGGCTGAAGTATATTATGACTCCAGTGAAGAATCGGAGGATAACATACCTCTGAGTAAGAAAATTGCAAAAGGGGCCAAAGCTAAAGCAAAGACTGGTGGAGGGGATGTGGTGGAGGTAGCAGAAGATGTAAGCCCGGAGGTGGCCATTACTAGAGAAAATCCAGCAACAAGCAAACCCATCATGAGGAAGATGGCGAGAGGAGGAGGCGCGAGGAGTAGTGCCAGATTAGCTCTGCCTTGAGCAGAAGTTCTATAACAGCCTGATTTTCATTAAACTGTTTAATCAATTAAAATATAAGTAATTATATTTTAATATGAAAGTAGAAAATATTTAGTTTTAATAAAATAAAATCATATTCCTAATCCACCTTATCATATGAAGTCACAGTAAAATTTTCGGTTGAAAATTAAAGGAAAGTCGGTCTGCGTTTTCACTGCCAGTATAAGTTTACTGAGCAGAAAACCTAATTTTGACCCGTGAACGAGACGATTAGTGTTTTTATCATGTTTCCTTCAACTTTGGTTATTTTAAAAATTTTTGTTCAAAAATAAAATAAAGTAAAATATTTTATTCGGGTAAACACGTCGGGAATATACGATCGGAACTGTAACCGGGTACGAAATGGAGCAGACTAGGGGACATAAAAGAGATGAGGTGACTTGTTAGGGAAAGGAGGCATGATTGTAGAAGCTTTATGTCACATCCATAAAAGTGCCATCATTACTTTTTTTCAAAATTTACTATTTTATAATCAATTAAGTCATTCCTTTCAACTTTTGCCAACCAAACATGACATAACTCAAAACTTGGCCTCCAAGCACTCATTTCTCTCCCTCAAAACCGTGGCCCTCTCTCTCTCCCTATATATCACACTTTCATTTTCTTCAACTCACTTTTTCTTCTCCAAAAACACTATTTCTTCATCTTCTTCCTTTCTCTTCAAACTTCATACTCATAAAGCTTGCATTTTTATTCATCTTTTCAACTCAAGTTCTTCACAAAAGTTGATCCTTGTATCAAGGGTAATACTCTTATGTCAATCTTTTTGCAAGCTTCTTCTTCTACCTTATGGTTTACTCTACTTTGTCTTTAAGTGTTTTTAATGGGTTTTCAACTTCTAAAATCTCTAGAAAATTGTAGAAAAATCCTTTTGAGTTGAAACCACTTTCTATAGTCTTGTATTAACTTATATTTTCACATACTAAGAGTTTCTATAAAACAAAAATTTCTACCTCTTATTTCCAAGGATGGCTGAAACCTATACATGGTGTGGCCTAGGAAGTTTTGTTTCAACTTTTTGAAAGATGATCATGTATTTGAGCTTCTAGATCCCTCTTGATCTTAAATCTAAAGTCTTGAAAGGTTTGAAAATATCTAGATTATTTATCCAAGGATGGCCAAACCTATATGGTTTTGGACCTAGGATGCTTGAGTTCAACTTTCTAACTTTGATCATGGATTTAGACCTCTTAATACTTTGTGATGCCAAACCTAAGAGTTTTCATACAAAAGGCTTTTCCTCATTCTCCTAGGCTAGGCCGAAACTCAGTGTTTTGGAGCTAGGATGTTTGAGTTTTCAATTTCCAAAATGATCATGGACTTGAAGATCCTTAAGACATTAGGTTGCTAAGTCTAAAAGATTGGAAAGTTTAGAGATTTCTAACCTAGTTATCTTATGATGGCCGAACCTATGAGGTTTATGGACCTAGGATATTTTGTTTTCTTTTATTTTCAATATGATCATGGATTTGAGCTCCTAAATACATTGGGATGCAAAATCTAAGAGATTGGAAGGTTTAAAGTTTTCTAACCTATTTTACTATACAAGGACAAAACCTAACCTAAGAGTTTGGATGATTTTATTCAATATTTTCAAGTTATAACAAATTATCTAAGTCACCTAGAACCTAAGAGTTAAGTATCTAAAATCTTAGAGTGTGAAATGAAACCTAACTCTCATTAGATTTAAATGGCCGAACCTACCTAATGAGAACATAGATGAGTTTATTTGATTTAGTTGTTTTTATGTTGTTTGGTTGAAGGTGGTGTTAACACCTCGTGGTCGGATAACGAGGAGCTGGGAATTCGAGCTTTCGGTGATAACTCAGGTGGGGGAAAGAATCAACCTATCGTCGGATCGATAAGTAGTAGATTATGTAGTAATTATGTAGGGCGAACTAAACCTTACTAGAAGTCGAATAATCGACAAGACCAGAATCGCTTTAAATTGCTTTTATGAAACATCCATGGTGATTCGGGGATTGTAGGTTGATCGATATTAGGTTGATGTTTATACTGTTGATGGTTGATTTGAGTTTTATTACCTTTATTGAACTGATTTAGTGCTATGTTGATGTTTTGAAATATCTTTGATTGACTTGATGTTATGCATGATCTGTGTGGTATTTACTTTATGCTTAGTGGATTAAGCGAAGATATATATGTGGTCTAAGAGATGAGTTGTTTTGGGCGTGAGGATCATGATGATTTTTAGAGGTGCCCAACCTACATGAAATATGTTAAAGAGGTGTTGTGACATAGAGCATGTGTTGAGGTCTTGATGAAAGGTTAAGGCACTAGGTTATGACCATAGGAGTCTGCGAGGTTCATAAGTTGTGTTGTTTCTATAACCGTATGTGGGACACATACAAGACCCGAAGTCCTTGTGGGACCGTCCAAAGGGTAAACTTAGCTTGTGCAGCTACGAGTGTCATTGCTTTGCATGAGCACCTCTGGGAGTGGACAAGGTGTGCTGCACCGGGATCATCGTGCAGCTGTAGTGACACGCTTTGCGTGAGCATTCTTACCATGGTGAAGGTGTGCACCGGGATAATCGTGCAACTATAGTGTCATTGCTTTGCATGAGCACCCACGGTCCGGGGTGTGCACCGGGTTTAATGTGCAGCTATAGTGTCATTGCTTTGCATGAGCATTCTCACCATGACCAAGGATGTGCACCGGGAATGGGACGTGTCGCTTGGACGACTGACCGATAACCATAACTATGATAGGGAAACCATAGCCATTTTCAGTATCAAGTTTTAGTTGCAGGAGTGAGGGTAGGATGGATATAAGAATTTTATGGAAGATGGATGACTTGACTGATGTTGTGTCTGTGATAATTACTGTATAGTTTACTATGACTCTTTTCCGCTTTTGATGATAGAACTGTTTCTTATCCCCTGTATATTTCTGTATGTTGTATTTTGTCTCCTTGTGGAACCATACGAGAAGACCCTATGGATGAACATAACGAGGAGGAGTTGGATGGAACTCCCTACGAACCAGATGCCGGAGTATGAGCTGTGACCCATGGTGATTAGGGTCTAGTTAGTTATGGCCAGTGCGTCTGTGTTGTGAAGCTTTATCTTTCCGATTATGTTTTGTATAACTATGCACCAGTTCGGGATCCTATTGATGGGATGCCCTGAAACTATGTTTTGATAACTCTGATGCTTTAAGTATGTTTAATATATTTATGTTTTCATATTCTGTTCTATATGAATCTATTTGCTTAAGAAATTAAGTTTCAATTTTTACGTAATTTTCACGTTAAGCGTGCGATTAAGTAATTAAATAATGAGGTTTTAAACTAAATGACATAAAGGGACACAACGGGGTGTCTCATTTGGTATCAGAGCAGTTTGATTCTGATCGGACTGCTAAAAGTTAGGGTGTTAACGCGTTGTTACTGGTCGTGTCTAGTTGAATCCACATCGGATTTAGACTATGTTTAGAAGTGGGGTAGAGTGTCCAAACCTAATACAAAAGTTAATATTAGTATGGCATATGATATTTTTATACTTGCTTATGTAGTATTATATGTCATACTAATTAGAGCGGATGATTTCTTTCACCAGAATCATGGCATATGAAGAGGACGTCCAACTAACAGTGGAGAAAGAACTCCATAAAGGGTCATTGGAGCTGTCAATGACAATGTTGACATTGGAGGAGGATCATCTTCGACTCCCAACACCATGGAGACAATAGCTGCTGCTATGCTATTGCAAACCCAGCAGAATGCTGAGATGCTGCAAATGAACAAAGAGCAGCTAGAGATCAAGAACCAGAGGAGGGCAGTAGCAGCTGAGGATGCCGGATTGGCAACCTTTATGAATGGGAAGCCACCTAAATTCAGAGGAGAATACGATCCAAAGAAGGCAGAATGGTGGATACAGGAGATTGAGAAGATATTCGATACTATGCGCTGCCGAGAGGATAGAAAGGTGACTTATGCCGCCTTTATGTTGATTGAGGGGGCAGAATTCTGGTGGAAGGGCAAGAGAAGGTTATTGGAGGCTGAAGGTAGTGTAGTTACCTGGAAATTATTCACTGATTGCTTGTCGAGAAGTATTTTCTGCGTATAGTTAGACGCAAGAAGGAAAAGGAATTCACAAACCTCAAGCAAGGCAATATGTCTGTTGGTGAGTATGCATCGAGGTTTGAGGCGCTGATCAAGTTTTCAGAATACTATCAGTGGTTACCGAATGAAGACTGGCAATGTAGAAGATTCGAGGAAGGTCTTAGAGATGAGCTGTAGAGGGCTGTAGTGTCTCTTGACATACAATACTTCCCAGAGCTAGTCGAGAGATGTAGTGCCATCGAAAGCATAGATCTGAGGATAGCTAATGAGCAGAAACAAATGAGGATTGGAGTCCCTAACCAATCAAGTTTCCAGAGGTAGCAAAGGTGGATGGAGTTCAGAAAAGATTACGATTTTGAGTTATTGTACCACCCTTGTAAGGCCAATGTGGTAGCAGATGCCTTAAGTAGGAAGTCCTTGCATGTATCCGCAATGATGGTTAAGGAGTTAGAATTGCTTGAACAATTTAGAGATCTGAGCTTAGGAATGGAATTACGAAAAGATAAAGTTTGCTTAAGTATGGTCACTATTAGTAGTGATTTCTTGAAAGATCTTAAAGATAAGAAAGTTCAGGATCTATACCTTCGGGAGATTAGTAAGGGGATAGACGGGGGTAAAGTTTGAGTTCACTAGGGGAGCAGATGGTGTGTTAAGGTTTAAGGATAGGATATGTGTGCCAGAGGATGCAGAACTTAGGAAGATGAGGTCAGAATTAGATTTCAACCTAAGTTTGGGGGTGTGTGAGACTAAACAAGATGTTGTAGCACTCTGCAGCATAAATCCTGTGAGCTCTTGGGCTTCAACATATTTTTTTCATCATACATTCCATTTATGTGTTTTCTCTGCAGAACTTGCCTTATTTCTATTATTGATTCCCCAATTCACGGTTGCACACAAAATAGCTTGAGGCATTTTTGTTAATTTTACCTACTGTGACTTAAAAGGCCAACCTTCAAGTATGATCCCTTGTAAATCCCTTTGAGCCTGAACCTTTCTTGTTGATATTAAGTCACATTATAAGCTCAAATTCCCTGAAAAACACTGTACTACCCTATTTAGGTGGAGTTTGAGACTGTTTCATAATGGTCACCTACATATGGGTCCTTACAACAATGGTTGAGGACAACCATTAGCTTAGGTTTGGGGGGGGGGCTAGGCAATAAAAAGAAGGAAAGAGCATATCATTAAAGGAATAATAATAAAAAAAAAGAAAAAAGAGAAAACAGAATCAAAAATAAAATGAAGTACCTCCCTTATCATCAAAAATATGGGCAAGAATACATAAATGCCTAAGTTTGGGGGTGGGTGATTTGGACAAGAAATCTTGGACTCCACCTAAGTTAGCTACTTTGCAAAAATGTCACACATGAACCTTAGCCTCATTACAACCCAGTAAGTCCTCTGGCTATGTGCAATTTGTGGTTGTGTTTTTGATTGATAGAAATTTGACAAGCCTATGATAGAGTTGCATATGAATGAAGATTGAGTGAAACATCAACACAGAACATAAAGTAGAGTAAATTGAGTGATATGAAAAATTCAATAATGTGTCAAGCCCCTATTCTTAGGAAGATAATATGGTGAGTCTTCACCCTCGCATCCAAAGGATATTTGGAAAATGCACCTAAGACTCTGTTGAGAGGTGGTTTGGGTGGAGTCTCTTTGATGAAGCTGAATTGAGAAAAAAGGGAAATCACACACACACTTGGAAGATGATTAAAAAAGGGTGTTTTGTGTTGAACATGTCTTGGAAAAATGCATCTGAAGACTGCCATGGATTTTGCTTATGCTGTTCTGAGTTTGTTTTTAGTTTGCTCAAGCTTTTGAGTATCATTACTTGAGGACAAGCAATGGTTCAAGTATGGGGGTGTGACAACTCTTAGAAATAAGAGTTATTAATATTTTTTTCTAGCTTGTCATTGTTCTTGTTTTGATTAAATTTTGGATAGGAATTCAAGTTTTGCCTTATTTAGTAATCATCTGTGTTGAATGGTTAAAATGTCGAAAAAGCTGTGAAATCTGAATTGTTATTGCTGAAGGTTTGTTTGAGTTTTGAGCAGGATTTAGAAGTGAGATTACTGCACGAGTTGCTCTGGAATGTTATGGAATGCTGCAGCATCTGGAAAGAGGATCACTACAAGACAAAAGAATTGTCAACTCAGCACACCTTCACTACATGACAAGGAACTTTATGCGCTGTCCCAAAACTAGGAAAGAGGAAATGCAAGACAACAACTGTGTATACTTGGGAATTGGGCCAAGGACTATTTTATTCTTTGAATTTTCGTAAGCCCAAAAAGTTAGGCAAGAGAGAGAGTGTAACCCTACTTTTGGTAGCTAGTACAAATAGGATTGTCACCTTGCTTTAGAGAGAGCTCGTATAGTAGCAGCTGGGGTACTGTAGCAGCCGTCAGCTCTTTGTCCTCTCAGTAATTTGCATTTACGCATTATGCCTTTATTTTCCATTTCTCTTGTTGGCTTTGTCTTTAAGCTCATTATGAGCTAAATTCTCTTAGCTATGACTCTATGAATTTGTAATTGATACTTAAGGGTGATTTATGCAAATGGATGTTATTCATTTTCTTCTTCTCTGTTTGAAAGCTCAATTTCATTTTAGATTGATCAACTAATTTGGAATACTAGCTAGTTGGATTTGGAAAAACTTAATTAGTGGACTTGTTTAGAAGATAAATATAGAACAATTAATTGGAAAATTAATTGTGTTGAATGAGCTAGGAATAGCCTTCAAGTCTTTAAGTAGCTGGACGCAATTATCTGACAATTGAGGGAAATTAATATGAACTTAGGAATAAGAAGCTTTTAATGAACTCCGTTTTTACTACTGGAAAGCAAACTTCAATTCCTGGACTAAATGTTGTAGCATCCCGAAGCATCGATTACCCTAAAGTTAAGATTACAAAGGATTAGAATCCTAGCTATTTCCATCTCTGTTCTAAACACCCATTTATTGTTTCTATTAATTCCTTGCATTTATTACTCACTGTTTTGACACCCAATTACTCCATTTAATTTATATGCTTAAAGTTAAGTTTTATTTTGTTAAGCTAAATAGGGAAGGTTAATTCTAGAATTTATATTCAATACATTTAAATCATCGTGGGAACGATCTTTACTCACTCTTTATTACTTGTTACGATTGTGTATACTTGCACACATCACACTTATTCAAACAACAGCAGGGCCATACTGTTCTGGGAAGAATTCAACATGTTCTTGGAGTTTAGGCTCCCTAATTCTCTCAAATCAGATCCTAGGGTCTTAAATAAAACATTCGGCATGAAACTTCACCCCTCACTAACACAGTTCATGTCTTATGAAGCTTGGGGAATTAATCCCTTAATTCCTATGTTAACTAAGATTCCTAATTAAGTAAATTAGAGTCTTATTAACATATTCAACATAACTTAACATCATCATCAACAACATATCCAGTCAATGTGATCAACATAATCCATGTCATAACAACAACATTCATAATCATGGGTATTCATACCAAATCAACCAAAACTCATTGCATAAGACAATTCAATAAGCATAGCACATCATGAAAAACTCAACAATTATAACAAATAGGCATACCAATTAATCCAATTAAACATATAAATAATTTAGTCATACAACCAGGCAGATCATGGCATCAATACATTATAACGACAATAAACGGGGCTATGGGAACCCCTCATCTTATGCTACTCCCTAGCCTAGTGTATACACTATTCTTCTCCCATACCTGGTACGAGATCACGATTCAAAAGAGAGAAAGAAGATCCACTTGGGTCCTATCTCACTAGCGCTTGTCTACAACCTCAAGAACGACAAAGAGACACTTTGGTTCAACTCTAAGATCAAGAAATTAAAAGGAAGAGATCAAGAAATTGAAAGAAAGAACACGATGGACAAGGTGCACAAATTTTACCTTTTCTAAAGTCCCAAACAGCAAGCACAACGAACCCCTATTCGTAGTGATGTTCTCCTATCAAGAAGCAGTGGAGAACGGTGCAAGAACGGGTTCCCTAGAGAGAGTTTTAGGGAGAAAAACCATAAAGATTCAAAGAGGAAGGAGGGAGGCAATTTTCTGAGTGTTGGGGTCGTGTAAACTATGTTTAGGTCGAGTCTAATGGTATATATATGAGTTTGGGTCATAATGGGTTCCTATTTCAGCCCAAACTGTATATAGTTCGGCATTTTGACCATAACTTGAGTTACAAGTTTCCGATTAAGGCATTCTCGATTTCGTTAGAAATCTCAGCGAAATATATACAAATTAATGTCTAATGATCGAATCCTAAATCAGACTCTAAGATGGTCAAAATTTCGATGAAAGTTTAGCGACAGATTTGGTAGTTATTCATGGATAGGATCCTTAGGAGATTATGATAAGATCTTAAGATATAAACAAAAAGAGGATGATCCTATATTGATAGGGACTCAAATCTGATTGGTTGAGGGGCTAAAAGCTAAGAAAAACACTATCTCTATTTAAATACTAAATCACACGATATCTTATCATATCATTCTTAATCGCTTATTATTAATAAAATCACATATCATATATTAACATATAAAATCAAACATTAAGAGACACAATATGATATTAATGCAAATAATCATATATTAATATACATATTGTCATATGCAATAACATATACACATATATATAAATATCAAACATATATATAGTAGAACTAACACATATAAACATAAGGGTGAATCTTGAGGTGTTACACTAATCACAGGCAAATCCATAATGAAAGGCAAAGTCTTCCCTCTGTGTAGCGATTGGAAGGTCACTGAGACCATTATGTCTTCCCTTATTTGCTTGGTTCTTTGATGGCCAACAAGCATTCATTACTATCTTCACAGATGCAAAGCCATCGTGGCACTGCACTGAACACGGTGGTGGTGACTCCTGCAACTCAAGCACCAGTTCCAAATATACAACCTTCCCAAGGATTATGGGCATGGGATGAACCAGCACAAGCCTCCATCATCTCGGAATGGGGCTTGGAGTGTGAGAACTCCATTATCACAGGCCTTCCAGCTTCCTCCTTCTTCATGGGATGCTTACTCGGTGGGCTTGTTTTGACCACAATCGTTGACTCTTCACTTGGTCGCAAGAACATGATCTTCTTCTCATGCCTTTTGACGTCTCTCTCTTCCTTTCTTGCTATCTTCTCTACCAGTGTTTGGATCTATTGAGCACTTAAATTCTTCTCTAGAATTGGTCGTGCTAGTATTGGAACCTTAGCACTTGTTCTAGCTTCTGAGCTTGTCACAAAACGAAGTGTTGTTGGTTTGTGTTTCACCGCCACCATCGACTCTCACCATCCTGTGCCACTCGCTCGTGCTTCGGAACCCATTCTCCTTCAACTCCGTCTCCGTCACTGCATCCACCTCAATGGAGCTCAAATCTGGTGTGACATGGCAACCCCGGGTCCTGTTCTGTTGTTGTCGGCAAGGTTTAAAATCACGGTCGCGGTTGCCATTAAGTCGTGTTGTGGAAATTGCATGAAAATGCGGCCGATGCTGCTGCGGTGAATTGGGTGGCGGTTTTCGTTGCTGGAGGTACGGGGAAAGAAGAGTTTGGAAGTTAGGAGGTGGGTGTGACTGGGGAAGGAAACTCCTGTGGTGGAGGCAAAGAGAGAAAAAGTAAAGGGTGGGTTGAAATTAGGTGGAGACGAAGAGAACGAAGTGATGAAAGTGAGTAAATCGTGTTTGCATAGAAGAAAAAAGAAAACTTGTTGTATCGGTCTTCAGTGTTAAATCTCAACCATTAGATTATTTAACTATTATATATGCGACTCATGTTCACTGTGGATGGGTCCTCCGCTAAATACAGGGAGGACCTTAGACGTTTTCCAATTATAAGTAAAATTAACTAATTTCATACTTATTAAGAAAGTTAGTTAATTTAGTTTAATTTTCTTGATTTATGTAAAAAAACTGAGTTATAATTACTAAACTACCTTTTAATTGTCTCGAATGTGTGCAATGCTTGATGGCGACTCCGACAAGTGTACCGGATCGGTGAAAGTAATAAAAACACGGTAAGTATTTACCGAGGTCGAACTTGGATTGAAAGACCAATTATACCAAAATTTATGGAAATTCAAATAGTTTGACCAAGTCAACATCAGTTTGTTATAAGGAGAGAGAAACTATAAAGTAACAAATTGTTATCAAATAAAAACTAATTGATGCTTACAGATAATGAGAGATTCAAATTAAATTAAAGTTCTAGGATCACGAATCCACCTACCCAATCACGCAAGCTACCCAAGTGATAATCTTCTATTCCCTATGTTCAATTTCATTGTCAACCGGGACCCCCAAATTCTCCTAAAGTCACTGCCGATGTTCTAAAGGACGTAACAAAACATGTAAGTTAATCTCTTGCTGGTCTCATAACCTACAGTTAGCCTCTATTAAGTTCTTGTTCCCTATATGATTGCACTAATCTCCTACCATATCCCTAGGCATACTCAATTGGTGTTCCTAATTCAAGTCTTAAGCACGAATCTCCTCCCGGTCTCAACGCACTAGACAAGTTAACCAAGGGCCCTTTGATTAACACAATTAAAACAGAGTTAAGAAACAAGAATTGAGATAAGGGAAAGAAAACATCACATTGAAATTCGCTATGCCATCAAGGGTGGCTTCATCATTATCTTAGAATAGAGGATTAGTTCCTCATAGTAACAGTACCAATGAAAGAAATAAAAGAAATCATCCTAATAAGAAGAAGAATAATGTAAAACAAAGGGAGACACAGCTCCAACGAAACAAAGATTAGAACCAATGTCAAAAGTTTTTTAATCTGACCTAAAACAAGCCATATATAGTGGACTGGATCTGCACGCGCTCGCGGGGCGAGCAGGGGCTCGCGAGGCGGACCTTAAGTTTGGCATCAGTTCAAATTTGGATTCTTTGCGAGGCGAGACAAAGCTCGCGGGCGAGCTTGAATGGTCTTCAACTTTCCTGTGTCTAGCTCGCAAGGCGAGGCTGACTGATGGCCTGTTCCTGCTTAATCTGCTCCTCTGGCTTGCGGGGCGAGCCTTTGTTCGTGAGGCGAATTTGCCTTTTTGTCTTTAAGCTTGTTTTCTTCAAGTTTCCTAGCTTCCTCGAGCTTCACGTTTAACCTGAAATGTAAAAGTAGCATATTAATGCTTTATTGACTCCAAAATAACCAAAATTTCCTAAATCTTCTCTAAAAGACTCAACGTGTTGCTTAGGGACAAAAGAAGTCAAATTTGGGTGATTAGCAAGGTTAAATCGCTCAATTGGCATAAAAACCTTGGCCTTTCTAGCTATAAAACTAAATAAGCTAAAGGCTTATCAATGCTCTTTGAAAAGTAAAAGGAGATTTGGTTAGATTGGTTAATTTTCTTGATTTCTGGAATAATGACATTAAATAGAGTTGAGTTGGTTAGATTTTCCTTGTATTTGAATCCACAAAATATAGGTACTTTTTGTTTACAATTGAATCGAGAGTGAGTAACAAGTATGGCTCAAATCCAAACTAACTTAAAACTTTAAAGAATACTTCTTCTATTTTACAATATTAAAAGCATAACTAACCAAATGATAGCCCTTTTTTTTTTTATCGATTATGCACCACCAACAGGGAGAACCACCCAACTGCCACCACGCCCAATCGCCCTCCGCCCTCTGTAATTAATTTATTTGTATGTAATCTCTTGTTCTATTTGGCATTTTGGTATTTCCAGCCTTCGATTGCAAAATCACCATGGTCGCATAACTGAAATCGGTCATTTCCCTGCTCTGAAGCTCTATCCTCCTGCAACTTTGGTTAATCTAAGGCCAGCTTCTCAGTGATTGAGCACGGCAGATGTGCTCTGAGTTTTATTAATATATAAGCACATGTTGTTTGATAATCTCTCTCTGCAGCCTGTAACGAGTGTCGTAGCACATGTTGTAAGAAGTCACGTGGCGGAGGCGGCGATGTTCAATGAACAGAACCTTGTCGAGGTGTTCTAGAATGGGCAGCGACGACACTATTAACAAGAAAGAAGTCACTCGATGGCAGCGTTAAATGGCAAGAAGTCGTGCGGCGGTGAGCAAGAAGTCGTGCGACGGTGGCGGCGTTCAATGAACAGAATCTTTACAAGACTAATGTAATGATTATGTGGTGTAGTGGAGACAGATCACTGTTGCTATTAGCATGGTGCAGATGCCATTGTTTTTTTATAGAGAAAAATGGGTGATTTGATCGTGGAGGTTTTTCTTTAAGAACCTGAAACAGGGGGTAGAAGGTTTAGGGGCGTTAGATAGAAAGAACGAGATATCAGGTAGAAAAACATGCAAAGATAAGGGTCACATGATTATTTTTTAAATTCTTTTGATTTTTTTAATTAAAATATTTTAATCCCTTAGATTAATTAATTTTATCGGTTTATATTTGGTGTAAGTCACGTCCCTTAGGATACTGTTTAAGGAATGAAGTGTGATATCCTCTGCCCGCATGTATTAAAGAGAAATAATTAAAATAAAAAAAATCACATGCATATTATTTCATAATAATAAAACCATGGGTAAAAGGTACAACATGACCAAGGCGTCTCAACGCGGAAATAAAAACATAACATAAACAATAAAACATAACATGAAAGCATAAACTCAACCTTGATGTCTCATAACACAGCTAGTATAACCAAAGTCTGGAAAATACATCGGAAAACGAACTAACATAAGGAACATCCTAACAACGAGTGAGTGGGCTCCTCGGAGTCACTCCTCAACTGGCTGCTCACCATCCTCTACATGCAAAGAAACAACAAAAGATGGGGAGTAAGAAATCAATGTACAAACATAATAGCAAGGGAGCAGTTAGCAAGATAAGCAAACATCACAAATATAGCATGTTATAACATAATAGCATTCAACACAATAATATCAACTCAATCAAGTATGCCATGCGATGCAGTGCTACTCTACTACTCCGTTATGCATATGGATCCAAAACTACCTCAGAAAGACAACGTCGGAGTTACATATCCACATTGGCCAACAAGCACCAACGTCTGCAGTTCACCAAACCATGGATGAACCCCTTGGATAGCTGATGCACCGTACTCTGGGATGCACCACCATGGGGCCACGATTCACCTGACTCTCGGATGAATCATTGCAGACGGCTAGATCACATTACTCTTGGATGACCTCCTCTTTGATGTACTTCCCCTACTAACATATTCAATGTGTGAATGCATGAGCAACAACAACAAACGGCAAACCACCACCTCCACTTTGGCCAATAAGCACCGAAGTGTAACGCCAACAACACCTTGGCCAATAAGCACCAAGGATACTCTGACCATTAAACATCAGAGTTTAACATTGTTAACACCTTGACCAATAAGCATCTAGGCTATTCTGACCATTAAGCATCAAAATTTAACATTGTCAACACCTTGACCAATAAGCATCAAGGCTACCTTGGCCAATAAGCACCAAGGTTAACATCGTGCGGTAACACATTATTACCGTCTTAACCATCTTAGCGTTTTATGTTCATTGATCTTATCTTTGTTCAATTGGTATCTTATTTCATCATATGGAACAATTCGGGTAAGACTAACCTTGTTCCCATCTAACGTCTATTCTGTTTAGGGGAGCACGGTCGTGCAGATCCCCAGCTCAGGCGTGCTGACTTTTAAGTCAAGCACGGGCGTGCTGTCTGTTAAGACTACATCTTTTGACATCTCTTATTTTGATGAATCCAAACAAAGAATGATTTTAAGTGAACCATGTGAAATCTAATAATATATGTATTAAGTGTGCAGATCATTATGTAAGAGTCTCATGACAAAGAAACAGAGTCTTAATGATGCGTCTGTGGTATGATGCATCTGAATAATGACTCAGTCTCTACCAATTCTGCTTAGGCGACTGGATGTCCCTCGCTTCAACAATATTCAAACACAAATAATATTCCCTGATTATTTTGAATAAAGAACTGCCCAAGTCTAAAAAGCAACAAACACTGCTCTGAATCAAATTGTGTTAAGTCTCTAAAATGTCTGATGTGCATTTCCGTAAGTTTTGATGAAAACTAAACATTGGTTAATGATTTAATTAACCTTTGTATTGGTTGCTAACATGTCAACCTAGTGTGCAGATCAAAATTTTAAGAAGTCACCTTCTCACTTGTCTGCCCACATAGATGACCACCTGTCTGGAGAACCAAAGTCAACCTGTCTACTGACTAGGATTATTGACTTTCTGCATTGAAGCTTTAACGTGTCTTCTGATAAGTTCCTATACTTGTTTGAGGTTATTCGATGAAGAACCCAAGTACAAATAGCTTTTGGAAGCTGTCCCCTCATGCAGAAGCCTCTGAAGCTCTCTCTTTCTTCTTTTCACGTTTATCAAGAAAAGTTAGAAGTCATTCTCACAAGCAACCTAGGAAATCAGAGATGAAGTCCAGTTAAGGAATGTTTCCAACATACTATATTCCCTAATACTCTTGGTTATTACACGAAAAGGGAAAATGTGCTCTGCAAAGTAGAAAAGCATTCTGCACAACCCTGATATGGCTACTGCATGATGCATAAAGTCATGATCATTCAAGTTAGATTACAACCAACATTCCTATTGCATTAATGGCTTCCCAGAACGACTCTATTGCATTTAATGAAGTTATGCTTGAAGCCAACATTTGAAGGAATGTCTCTAACAGATCTTCATTTCTTGAAGGTTATAAATATAGAAGTCAGTGGAGATGAAGATATATAGAACACACTGCATTAAAAGAGTCATTACTCTGCGCATTTATTTCATCATTCATTCAATCTGTATTCTTCAACCATTTGAAGTTATTACGCAGTCTTTCCTAAGCTTACATTTAATTCACTCTCTGAGTGTTAGTGAAAGAACTGTCAGTCTGATTGTATATATTACAAACAAACTTCTCAAACAAACATGAGTGAGCATGGAGAGGCTAGGTTATCAAAGATGTTGGTGTAAGCCCTAAAGGCCAGTGTATTTCTTAGACTTACATTTGTATCTTGCCATTATATATATATATATATATATATATATATATATATATATATATATATATGATATGAGGCATTCCAGTTTATTGTGTTACTTGTTTAAACATAATAAAGTCCTTAGAATAGAAATTTCAGTTTAATAGAATATCAAGTACATGACTTGATCGCGAGACACTATTGAACAATGAAATCCTATTCTTAAATATCCGTAGTCAAGTATTTTATTAATAAGGACAATAATAATACATTGAGACTATTATGTGTGCAGACTGATGACCATATCTCACGGGTCATGGATATGAGATATCGAGTCGCCACATAGGTACACATTAGAGTAATGATGTACTGGATTGACCCACCATGATAACACTACATGGAGCGTTATGTGAGTGTCATAAGTAGTTCTCATAGTGACAATGGTGTATGTAATCCTTCGACCGAAATCGCTACGATCCCTACATGAGGAGTCGTGGTGCTTTAATATCGTCAAACGTCATCTGTAATAGGATGATTATAAAGACGGTCATTGGGCATACCACGAGCCATGCAGAGGGATGTGAGTGACCTAGATGGAATTTGTCCCTCCTACATAACAGAGTAATATCTCAGGGCCCCCGATAGAGTGAGAGCCAGAAAATGCATGGTCGTCTTTGAAATGAGTCAATATGAGATATTGACCTCATTTGTTGTTAAGTCTACTCGGGTATCGTGGAACATGATATTGAACAATACAAGGGTGACACATTCTATGTCTTGTGTTCAATATAGATATATGGACAAAGGGATAATAATGCACATGAATATTTGTCACGTAAAGGTTTCACAAATCATCGACTTTCTCACTACCTAGGTGGCAGTGATGTATTGCTAGATACTCACATCGTTTGTAATATTAAATGGGATTTAATATTACTACTAACGTTTTGGAAACCTATAGGGTCACACACATAAGAGCGGATCAAAAGAAGTATTAAAAGGAGAGTTGAACTCTTCTATTGGGCCTAGCGCATAGTACATGGGGCTTAGGTCAAACGCTGCTCACTAACTCACTTAAGGAGGTGCTACTATAAGTAGACCACTTAAGCTGTTGTGCCTACACGGTTTTTACCCTGGCCGCACATAGAGAGTGACAGTGAGCAGCAGGTCTCGGTTTTCGAAGCTAGCACTGTGAGGCAGAGGCGCTTCGTGTTCGTGACGTTGGATGTTCACGGGATCTGCTCGTGTGGATACCTTAGAGACATCGTTCGTGCGGTGTTCGTGATAGACGATTTCAATCAATTGTCATCGCTTCAAGAGGTAAATCTTCTAACCATGAATCATGACCATTCGCAAGGATCCTTCGATGGGAATTTTTTTTCGCTGCGTTATTTTGTTTTATACGCAAATTCCCAACAGTGGTATCAGAGCCGCTTGCGAAACCATGATTCTGTTACGTGGTTTACCTGTTATGTATGATAACATGTTTATAATGTGAATCGTTTTTCTGAAAATTGTTTTCTGAAAATCGTTTGCATCCGTTTTTGCGAAACCTTGTTTCTGTAATTTTCGTATGTATATGATATATGCGGCTATAGCATGTTTATGTATATATGCGATATGTACATTTGTTCTGGAATCCTTATTATGTTCTGCGATGGCGTCAAGTGTTGATGTTAAACGTGATCGGTTTCAGTTCTCTGTTGGTGGCATTAAGGGGTTTCAGACATGAAGAGTTCATGTTCTTGCGGGCCTTGCGGTTTTAGGGTTGAGAGGTTGAAGCCCTAGCCGCCAAGGAAGCGGGAACCCCGTGCTACCTCTGCGTAGTGTGTTATTTCGAAATTCAATTTTTGAAATCTTTTATGTCACCATTTAATAATAACATCAATTACAATAAATGTGATTTATAGTAACATCAATTACAATAAATGTGATTTGTAGTAACGTCAATTACAATAAATGTGATTTATAGTAACATCAATTACAATAAATGTGATTTATTTTATATATGTTATGTTTTCAAAATTCAGATTTTGAAATCTCTAATTAATAAAAAAAAAAAAAAATAATAATAATAATAATAATTGTGTATTATTATTGGTTGATTATTTATTTGGTAATGTATGGTGAATGGTTATGGCCTTAGTCCTTTAATCTTTTGGTTTATATTTTGAAATACGGCCTGCGTGCCGTGCCTTTCTCTTATATTCCATATGTATATTCTTTTCTCATCTCACTCCCATCATTTGTAAAATGAGGTTTCTGTTTATGTAATGTAATGATGGAGACAAGAAGACGTTATCTTGTGGGAGATCATGCTTGGAGAAGCTTGGACGCTCCTAGGTTTCAGTTTAGATTCTCTCATTGGCTTGGGAGAATCAATGCGTTAGGGGCCATAACCATATCACATTTATTTGCCTTATATATGTATGAGATGCATGTATGTATATAGTATGTTAAAAGGGGTTTAACTAATATATGTATGAGATGCGTGTATATAAATAGTAAGTTAAAGAGTTTAACAAATGATGAGATCAAATTTTAATCAAATCCCTCAAAAGGAAATATTAAGTCACATTTAAAGGCCTTCCAATGCATGGCACTCATCAAGACTAGGATCGATTAAGTGTGGGTCCGCCAAAGCGGGGTACCTTTATCTATACTAGTAAGACGCGATGGGACAAATGTAATGTTCAACTGCTATCCATTGGGTATGACTTAACTAAGCCAACTTCAATAGGATTGAAAGGCTTAGAGGCTTATAAGTTGGGCTTTGGTCCATGTGATGGATTAGAATAAGAGTTATTCACCCAACTGTCCAAGAGTTGCATGAGATGCAATCGGAAAGTGTTTCCTACCTATATAACCGAATTTTGAGTGATCAGCCAAAGCTGACTTAAAGCTAGGTGAAATATGGATCTTGGCCCACTAGAAAATCTTCCAACGGGATTTTCCGAATCAATGATGAGGGTCATTGTTTTGAGTAAAATAGTGGGAGGCGTATTTAATTAAAGACCTTATTAAATAACTTCATGGCATGATACTTATATTTTGCATATTTATCTCTGTAGATTACCATGGCATCAAACACATCAAGTAACCTGTCATTGCGATCCGTCCTTGAGAAGGACAAACTATCCAGAACAAATTTTCTGGACTGGTACAAAAACTTGAGGATTGTCCTCAAACATGAGAAAAAGCTGTATGTTCTTGAGGAGCCTATTCCTGAGGAGCCACCGGCTTCAAGTGCTCCTAGGGCTGACAGGGATGCTTATAAGAAGCATCAGGATGACGCCTTAGACGTCGGCTGTCTTATGCTTGCTACCATGACCTCTGAGATGCAAAAGCAACATGAGACCATGGAGGCGTACGATATGATCGTGCACCTCAAGCTGCTCTACCAAGAGCAAGCAAGGCATGAGCGGTTCGAAGTTTCCAGAGCCCTTTTCCAGTGTAAATTGGCAGAAGGAAGCCCTGTGAGTCCTCATGTACTCCAGATGATCGGGTACATTGAGAATCTTGAGAGACTGGGATTTCCTTTAGGCCAAGAGTTGGCCACCGACTTAGTTTTGCAATCGTTGCCTGAGAGCTATAGTCAGTTTGTCATGAACTATAATATGAATGATCTTGACAAACCTTTACCAGAATTGTTGAGCATGTTGAGAACTGCTGAACAAAATATTAACAAAGGAAAGGGGAAGGCCATTTTGATGGTCCAGGCTGGAAATAGCAAGAAGCAGCCCAAGAAGCCCACGCACAAACAAAAGGACAAGGGCAAGGGCAAGGCCATCAACAAGATCAAGCCCAGTGCTTCTGGCTTGAAGCCTGTGGGTGGTGTGGCTTAGGAAGGCAATTGCTTCCACTGTGGTCGGACTGGACATTGGAGGAGGACCTGCCCAAAATACCTGGAAGAAATCAAGAAGAAGAAGGGAAGTGAGACTTCCACTTCAGGTGTGTTTGTTATAGAAGTCAATTTATCTACTTCTGCATCATGGGTATTAGATACTGGATGTGGTTCTCACATTTGTACAAATGTGCAGGATCTAAACAGGAGTAGACCATTGGCAAAGGGCGAAGTCGACCTACGAGTTGGAAATGGAGCAAAGGTTGCTGCTTTAGCTGTAGGGACTTATGTATTGACTTTGCCCACTGGGCTTACTATTCAATTAGAGAACTGTTATTTTGTGCCTGCAATTAGCAGGAATATCATTTCCGTTTCTTGTTTGGACAAGATTGGTTTTTCTTTTATAATAAAGAACAAAAGTTGTTCTATTTATTTGGATGATATTTTCTATGCTAGTGCACACATAAGTAATGGGCTTTATGTCCTTGATCTTGAAATGCCCATCTATAACATAAATACTAAGAGGTTCAAACCAAATGAGTTGAACCCGTCTTATCTTTGGCATTGTCGTTTAGGCCATATAAATGAGAAGCGCATTTCGAAGCGCCATAAAGATGGATTCTTGGACTCATTTGATTATGAATCATATGAGATATGTGAGTCTTGTTTATTGGGAAAGATGACTAAAGCTCCATTCACCTAAAAGGTGAAAGAGCCAACGATCTTTTGGGTCTTATACATAGCGATGTATGCGGACCCCTAAACACATTAGCTAGAGGTGGTTTTCAAGCATTTCATCACATTCACCGATGATTTCAGTAGATATGGATTTGTGTATCTTATGAAACATAAATCGGAATCCTTTGAAAAGTTCAAGGAATTCAAAAATGAGGTACAAAACCAACTTGGTAAAAATATTAAAACTATTCGATCAGATCGAGGTGGTGAATATTTGAGCCTAGAGTTTGATGATCATCTGAGAGAGTGTGGAATTTTATCTCAACTCACTCCACCTGGAACACCATAATGGAATGGTGTTTCTGAGAGGAGAAATCGAACCTTGTTGGACATGGTTCGGTCTATGATGAGTCATGCAAACCTTCCAAACTCTTTCTGGGGACATGCTCTATTAACAGCAGCTTTTACACTTAACCGTGTTCCATCCAAAATGGTAGAAAAGACACCATATGAGATATGGACTGGTAGACAACCCAGCATGTCTTTTATGAAGATTTGGGGTTGTGAAGCATATGTAAAACGTCAAGTTTCTAATAAGCTTGATCCCAAATCTGATAAATGCTTCTTTGTGGGGTATTCCAAAGAAACCAAGGGGTACTATTTCTATAATCCTTCCGAAGGCAAAGTGTTTGTCGCACGGACTGGTGTATTCCTAGAAAAGGAGTTTATCTCCATAGGAACCAGTGGGAGGAAGATAGAACTTGAAGAAATTCAAGAATCACAGAGTAGTGACCTACCATTGGTGGAACAGGATCAACCTTCACAAAATGTTGTGGAGGAACAACCTGCTCCAGTAGCACAAGACTAGCGTAGGTCTAACAGGATACGTCACCATCCTGAGAGATATGGATTTCTCATGACTCCACAAGGTTATGTATTGCTCATGGATCAAGATGAGCCTATGACTTACCAGGAGGCCATCACTGGCCCAGAATCTGAGAAATGGCTTGAGGCCATGAAATCTGAGATGGATTCCATGTACACCAACCAGGTATGGACCTTGGTAGAGCCACCTGAAGGGGTAAAACCCATAGGGTGCAAGTGGGTTTTCAAAAAGAAAACTGACATGGATGGTAAGGTACACACCTTTAAGGCGCGATTGGTCGCTAAGGGTTTCAAGCAAATTCATGGTGTCGACTATGATGAGACCTTTTCGCCTGTTGCGATGCTTAAATCCGTCCGGATCTTACTTGCTATCGCTGCATACCATGATTATGAGATATGGCAGATGGATGTCAAAACTGCTTTCCTTAATGGAAAGCTTCTTGAGGATGTGTACATGACACAACCTGAAGGCTTTGGCATTTCAGAGGATGCCGGAAAGGTATGTAAATTGCAGCGATCAATCTATGGATTGAAGCAAGCTTCCAGAAGTTGGAACCTTCGTTTTGATGATGCTGTAAGACAGTACGGATTCATAAAAAATGAAGATGAACCTTGTGTCTACAAGAAGTTTAGTGGAAGCATTGTTGTTTTTACGATGTTATATGTAGATGACATATTACTCATTGGAAATGACATCCCTGCACTACAAAATGTAAAGACATGGTTAGGGAATTGCTTCTCTATGAAAGATTTGGGTGAAGCTACCTATGTATTGGGAATCAGGATCTATAGGGATAGATCGCTGCAATTGCTTGGCCTAAGTCAGAGTACATACATAGACAAAGTGTTGAGACGCTTTAACATGCATGAATCCAAGAAAGGACTCTTGCCTATGTCACATGGTATATGCCTATCAAAGGCACAATCCCCTTCCACTCAAGAAGAAAGGGATCGCATGAGTAAGATTCCATATGCATCCGTAATTGGATCAATCACGTATGCCATGTTATGTACTCGACCAAATGTATCGTATGCTTTAAGCATAACGAGCAGTACCCGATCGAATCCCTGGTGAAAGTCATCTGTCCTGTCAAGAACATCCTTAAGTACTTGAGAAGAACTAAGGATTCGTTCTTGGTATATGGAGGCAAGGAAGAGCTTGCTGTAAAAGGTTACACCGATGCTAGCTTCCAAACCGATAAGGATGATTCCAGATCGCAATCTGGTTATGTGTTCTGCCTGAATGGCGGGGCGGTGAGCTGGAAGAGTTCAAAGCAAGAGACAGTCGCCGATTCTACTACAGAGGCTGAGTACATTACCACCTCCAATGCAGCAAAGGAGGCTGTTTGGATTAGGAAGTTCATTGCTGAGCTTGGTACAATTCCTAGTATTGTGGACCCCATTGATCTCTATTGTGATAACCATGGGGCCATTGCACAAGCTAAGGAACCAAGATCTCATCAGCGATCCAAACAAATACTTAGGCACTTCCATCTCATTCGAGAGATTATCGATAGAGGAGATGTGAAAATATGCAGAGTACCAACACTTGATAACGTTGCTGACCCACTTACGAAACCTCTTGCTCAACAGAAGCACGAAGGTCACACTAGATCGATGGGCATTAGATTTATGCCTGATTGACTCTAGTGCTAGTGGGAGATTATTGGTGTAAGCCCTAGAGGCCAATGTATTTCTTAGACTTACATTTGTATCTTGCCATTATATATATATATATATATATATATATATATATATATATATATATATATATATATATGATATGAGGCATTCCAGTTTATTGTGTTACTTGTTTAAACATAATAAAGTCCTTAGAATAGAAATTTCAGTTTAATAGAATATCAAGTACATGACTTGATCGTGAGACACTATTGAACAATGAAATCCTATTCCTAAATATCCGTAGTCAAGTATTTTATTAATAAGGACAATAATAATACATTGAGACTATTATGTGTGCAGACTGATGACCATATCTCACGGGTCATGGATATAAGATATCGAGTCGTCACATAGGTACACATTAGAGTAATGATGTACTAGATTGACCCACCATGAGAACACTACATGGAGCGTTATGTGAGTGTCATAAGTAGTTCTCATAGTGACAATGGTGTATGCAATCCTTCGACTTGAAATCGCTACGATCCCTACATGAGGAGTCGTGTGCTTTAATATCGTCAAACGTCATCTGTAATAGGATGATTATAAAGACGGTCATTGGGCATATCACGAGCCATGCAGAGGGATGTGAGTGACCTAGATGGAATTTGTCCCTCCTACATAACAGGAGTAATATTTGTGGGGCCCCTGATAGAGTGAGACTGTAAAATGCATGGTGGTCTTTGAAATGAGTCAATATGAGATATTGACCTCATTTGTTGTTAAGTCTACTCGGGTATCAGGGAACATGATATTGAACCATACAAGGGTGACACATTCTATGTCTTGTGTTCAATATAGATATATGGACAAAGGGATAATAATGCACATGAATATTTGTCACAGAAAGGTTTCGTCAAATCACTGACTTTCTCACTACTTAGGTGACAGTGATGTATTGCTAGATACCGCTCACTGTTTGTAATATTAAATGGGATTTAATATTACTACTAACGTTTTGGGAACCTATAGGGTCACACACATAAGAGCGGATCAAAAGAAGCATTAAAAGGAGAGTTGGACTCTTCTATTGGGCCTAGCGCATAGTACATGGGGCTTAGGTCAAACGCTGCTCACTAACTCACTTAAGGAGGTGCTACTATAAGTAGACCACTTAAGCTGTTGTACCTATACGGTTTTTACCCTAGCCGCACATAGAGAGTGACAGTGAGCAGCAGGTGTCGGTTTTCGAAGCTAGCACTGTGAGGCAGAGACGCTTCGTGTTCGTGACGTTGGACGTTCACGGGATTTGCTCGTGTGGATACCTTAGAGACATCGTTCGTGCGGTGTTCGTGATAGACGATTTCAATCAATTGTCATCGCTTCAAGAGGTAAATCTTCTAACCATGAATCATGACCATTCGCAAGGATCCTTCGATGGGAATTTTTTTCCGCTGCGTTATTTTGTTTTATACGTAAATTCCCAACAAAAGAATGCTTGTCTTTGAGCCTGAAGAGGCTAGGTGTGCAAACAATACTTGGAATCTGTAACCTGATCGGTTATAGTGGATAAAACTTGGTGCTGCCATGGACTGGACGTAGCACTTTGTGTTGAAGAGTGAACCAGGATAAATAGTTGTGTTAATCTCTCTTCCCTTAAACTCTTTAGTTGCTTTGATTATATTATCTACTTTCTAACTAAAGGGGTCAAAGTGTGAATATTGAACTTGTTTTCAAGTTGTCTGTGTGTGTGTTTTTCTGTTAAAGCTTCATCAGAAAGGTCACCTGTCTGTGCAGTGTTCTCTCACTTGTCCGAACCTAGCTTCTGTGTGCAAAAAGTTTTCAACTTTATTTTAAATTCTGATAAACACAATTCAACCCCCCTTCTCGTGTTTATAGTTGTCTATTTCAAACTGCACCCTGATAAAGCTATGCCAACCTATACGTTCAACTTGTCCTGAAGCTCATCAACGATCATAAACATTAAATGCAAGATCAGAAAGACTCTTTGGCATTTATGAATGAAGAACAAAAGAATATTCAGCTGAAAAACACTACAACGGATTTATCTCTCTTGAGTATAAATAGAAGATTTTGAAGGCTATTAAAGACACACACCAGAAATCAATTAACTCAAGCATTCAAAGCTCTCTTAAGTTCTTCATAGAATACTTCTCTGCTCAAATCATTTGTATTTATTGAGAAGTATTTATTGCGATCTTACCTACCTTAAATACTCATTCACTCCCAAAGTGTTACTTGGTAGATCTGCAAAGTTGTAATCTGTGTAGCTGCTGCTTCATTCAAGTCTTATCATTTGTAGAGCCTGAAGAGGCTTGCTGAAAGAATACTTGTTTGAGCCTGAAGAGGCTAGGTGTGAAAACAATACTTGTTTGAGCCTGCGGAGGCTAGGTGTGCAAATAATACCTTATGTAACAGATCAGTTATAGTGTTAATACTTGGTGAAACCAAGGACTGGACGTAGCCCAAGGTTTGGGGTGAACAAGTATAAATATATGTGTCTTCTCTCTCTAACTTAATCCTTTCAGTTTACTTTATAATAACTGTGCTAATTGGATTGAAAATTGAAAAGCTTTCTGGTTCATCAGACGCATCATTGTGTCTCTTATCTAAAAGTTTCGATCTTTGAAAAAGTTAACCAAAACACAATTCAGCCCCCTTCTGGTGTTTTATATCTGTTCATTTCAGTTGGTACCAGAGCTTAACCTCTAGGTTGAGCACTTAACAGTGTTGAGGAAAGATCCTGTTGAACAGACATCATGACGGCTGTTGCCTGCATAAGCAGAAGCAATGCCGGAGAAGGAGCATATATGGCTAGATCTCCCTACTTTGATGGAGAGAACTACATCTATTGGAAATAAAGATTTCAATGGTTCACCATGTCAACAAACTCTGATTTATGGGATATCATTACTGATGGTCCCAACACTCCAAGGAATGATGATAAAACTGATAAACCTAAAGCTCTGTGGACTTATGCAAAAAAGCCTAAATGGGAGTTGAATCATAAAGCAAGGTATTCCTTGATGTGTGCTCTCAGTCAAGAAGATTTTGAGAAGGTCCATGCATGTAGATCTGCTAAGGAAATCTGTGATACTCTAGAAGTTACTCATGAAGGAACAACAAAAGTTAAAGAAACAAAGATAAACATGCTTGTACGAAAGTATGAGTTATTTGCTATGGAAGAAGGAGAAAGCATTGCTCATATGATAGGAAGGTATCAGACTATCACAAAAAATCTGAAGTCACTGGGAAAATTCTACACTAATGCTGAGAAAGTTGGCAAAATTCTAAGAAGTCTGCCCAAACAGTGGAGACCTCTGGTTACAGCAGTAACTCAAGCCAAAGATCTCACAACTCTTCAGATGAGTGATCTTCTTGGAACTATACATGTACATGAACATGAGCTGAATGAAGACAACTCAAATAAGAAAGGAAAGTCCATTGCTCTCAAGGTAGAGAAAAGTTCTTCAAAAGCTATAAAGGTTGATGAATCAAATCCAGAGTCAGACGCTTCTGAAGAAGACTCGGACATTGATGGTGAAATGTCATTACTGACTAGAAAAAATGAGGAAGTTATGGAAAAAGAAGAATTTCAAAAAGGATAAACCTTTCAAGAAGTTCAGTAATGAAAAATTTCAAAGAGAACAATAGTTTGACAAAAGTTCTATTGTATGCTATGAATGTAAGAAGCCAAGACACATCAAATCTGAATGTCCTCAGTTACAAAAGTAACCCTTCAAAAAGTTCTATAAAAAGAAAAAGAAAGGGATGATGGCAACTTGGGAAGATCTTGATGGCAGCTCATCCGGTGAAGATGCAGAAGGCGAAGAGGCAAATCTATGTCTCATGGCAAATGCTGACTCTGACTCAGGCTGTGAGGTAATTTTTGATTTTAAGGATTTGCAAGATGCCTATGATGAATTGATTGAGGAATCTAACTGTTTAACTAAGGCGTTCAAAACACTTACGAGGCAATATGTGAAAAATCCTAAAAGAACATGAACATAAGACTCAAGAGTGTGACAAACTGTCTCAAAAAATCAGTAAGCTTAAAGCTGAAAAGCTTAATGATGAGATCATGGTTGAGATGCCACAATCTGAAGATGCCACAATCCAGAAACTGTTTGAGATGCAAGTGAGGATCCTCTGTTGCAGCACCATTAAATTGTCCAATTGTTTGTAACTTTTGGAACATTACTGGCTAGAACACAAACTGAGGTGCAGTGATGGGAGTCCTCACTATCCCAGTGTTCATAGCTCCAGGGTCAAATAGAGCATACCCTCTGATAGCACAGTTTCTACCATTGGCCATAACCATGCTGTCTTGTGGTGCTTCTTCAGCCATTTCTGAAGCAGCAGGGGACAATGCTTCAGCAGAATTTGGTGTGGAGTTGGTTGGAGTGTTCAGAACCCACTCAGGTAAAGACTGAGATGATTGACCTCTTATGAGCCTTCTGAATGTTCTTTCTATCTCTGTATCAAATTTGTATTCAGGTGACAATAACATGTACATATAGTTTCAGTACCATGTGCTACAACAAATCACCCAGAGTGTTAGAACCTCTAACCATAGAACTAATGATCTAAAACAAGAATTATAACACCATTAACTATCCCCGGTATCATCGCCAAAAACTTGTTGCCTTAAAAACATATGTCTTTAAGCTTTTGCAAGTATACACAAATGCCTCAAGTAATATAGAACTTTGGTTCAGATATCGTTCCCACAGGGATCATAATGATGTAATAAACTCCAATTCAGATTATATGTTCTAAAAGTTAGGATTAGTAACCAAAAACATAGTAAGTGTGCAATGAAAGGTAAATAAAGCTTTATAGTAAAAACTGAAACGTTCGGAAAACAGAGAAAATATTAAATTATCAAATGTGAGTAAAATCAGCTCTAGGTATGCTACAACATAAATCCTGTTTAGCCTATGTAATGCTCTAACTATGCTCTAGCATCTAACTCCAAGAAATTAAAGTTTGTTTTCCAACAATACAGGGTCAGGTTCATTAACTTTGTTCTATTCCTAGATTCAGATTAATTACACCACCCTCTAAATCAAGCATGTTCCAACTAGCTTAGGGACTTGAATAGCTATTCCTAGCCTATCCAACATCAATTAATCTTCCAGTTAATGACTTAAACACCATCTTTTATCAATTCCACTTTACTCAATTTTTTCAAATCAAGCAAGCTAAATAATTAATCAAGTTGGTCACGCTTAATTAAACAACATTAAATGCGTGATAAAAGAAGATGCATAACATAGTCATTACATAAATCAACTAAACATTCATTATATTATCATACCCAAAGCTTAAAGTATTTAGCTCATAATGAGCTTACAAAGAGCAAAAATAAGAAGTGAGCAAGAAACCATTACAATGGATGAAGAAATGCAAAATGCAGCAGCGGCTAAGGGATGAAGAAAACCAGTGCATCTCTCAAGAAAGGACAAGACAATGTGTAATAAAAATTCAAGTGTGTCCTCACTAGGGTTTGCTAAATGCTTTTATAGTATACAAAACCCTATTCTCTTTCGTTCCATTTTGGGCCAACAACCAAAAGTATTAATAAAATAACCCTAGCCCATATTCCTAAAGATGTGGGGTAGTTGATCCTAGGAGCGTGTGCTTCCTTAAAGGTGACAGCGCCAGCGCCCTTGAGGAGAGAGGAAAGGTGTCCTTGTCAGCTTTTGTCCTTTAGTGCAATCCTACTGGAGGGTAGCCCTTGCTGCAACAACCAAGTTCTTGTATCCCAATGCTTCAGCCATGCTCCAACAAGCTTTCTGCTTATACAGACACATAATTTTTAGACAATGATAGAGCAATCAAGAGCAAATGGATGCTATTCTCAACACTTAACAAAAATATTTACAAACTAACATTTTCTAATAAAATCAAGACTTAAAACCTTAAAGACAACAGAAAAACAAGAATCAAAAGGACCTAAATAACTCTTCATTCAAAGAGTTATCACACCCCCAAACTTGAATCATTGCTTGTCCTCAAGTAATGCAAACAAAATCAAAAAGAGACACAAGATTCCCAATTAATGAATGGTATGCAAGAATCACCTAGATTTTCCCTTTTTTTTTTCAACTCACATCCAGAAATCCACAATTTCTTTCCTAACCAAAATACTTTTTCTATCCTGCTCACAACAACTACTACTACACACTGGTTCAAACAAATTAACACATGTTGCAGCACTCACCTCTCAGAACAGTTGGTTCTGCATCTCACCCTCACATCAGACTTTTCACTCTTTACCATAAACATGCAACTCTGATATAGATTTGATGAGACTCTATCACAATTAAAACAATAACAGAATTACACATAGCAAGAGGTCTTTAGGGATGTAACTGGGCTTAGGACAAATGGGATTTAAGATATTTGGGAAAGTAGTCTACTCAAGGTAGAGCATAAGGATGCTTTTCTATCTAGCTCAACTTCCCAATTGATCCCATAATCCTCATGTTTCTGTTTTCTTGGATATTCTCCCCATCACTAAGTCCACCTTCTATTAAACATTTGACATTTGCTGTGAACAGAGAACACTTGGTCTGATTTTCAGGCTTTGCCCTGTTCTCTAATCATATTTTCAAATTTTTCAGCTCTTTTTCTCTCTCTTTTTAATTATAAATAGTAAATAGCTTCACATAAGGAATAACAGCTTCACATTATACACTTATGACTTCTTAATTCCTTTGATGCCTATCCCTTAACTGTTTTAATTATAACCTTGCTGCAACATACATATGTGTTGCAGCGGACCACCCCCAAACTTAAGCAGACGCTTGCCCTCAAGCTTCCCCCAAACTTATATCATAACTAGCTACAAAAGCATCCTTAAAATCTACCTTTCAGGTGAACTTTTTTTTTTCATGTGTAAGGCATGTAATGTGCTAGCATGTACAATAAATGGCCAAAGCTCAAAGGGGTTTACTAGGGGCGAGTATATTAGTTGGGTAGGCTTATTCAGGCTCTGGCAAATATAAAATAAACAAGAAAATGCCTCAAGCATACAGTGTGTGCAATCATGTGTGTTCATATCAGATAGAATCAAAGCAATCCTTACAAAAAGTGCATGAATGTGATGCATAGATCTACAATGTAATCTATCACTCAGGCTCACATTTATATGTTCATGCTGCAGCACATATGTCCTCTATTCTAACTGTGGTGCAGCAGTGTTGGTGATCACATACAAGTTGGTGCATTAGATTAGACAACAAGAGTTTCATTCTAAACAGTAAAAGTTGAACACAACAAAAGAGGCCAGAGGCCTTTTCCAATTAATCATTAATCATTTGGAATCAAAAGCAGGGGGTGGGATTCATGCACAGCCATTCATTAATCAGAATTCAAACAACTATGGCCATAGTGGCCCAACAAACAAACACACATAACTGGTCCTAGTGACCACTACATGCAGAAAACTTAAAAAGAACATAATTCTAGGAATGGGGTGGAAGGTTTAGGGCATCCTGATGTGGGATGCTGCAGCAAGCTGCAACATCCACTATGGCTCTGCTTCAAGTCTATGGTGCTCTGGTGCGTAAACTCTTCCTGGTGCCTCCACTTTTGGAGGGAACCTTGGCTTGTGTTGCTCCGGTGACCTGGACTTCTTCCTCTTATTTCTCTTCTTCATCTTTTTCTTCATCTGCCTCTGCTTCATCACCCTCTTCATTCTCTTCCTCAGCCTCAGTGCTCTCCTCAGCTCCCTCTTCCTTTTCTTCCTCTGCCTCAGCAGCTTCTTCTTTGCCAGATTCCTCTACTGCAACAGCTTTAGCCTCCTCTTCCCATAATGCTGCATCAACCTTCTCTTTCTTGATCTTAACTGCCACATTAGGTGCATCCATATTTAGTTTCTTTGAGAGAGGCATTGTGTCTTACTCCTCTTCTTCCTCTTCTGCAACATAAGCAGTGACAATTTTCGTCACAGGGCTCTCCTTCTCAGCAGCTGGTTTTGGGCCTTTTGCTGGTTTTGATGCTTGAGAAGGAGTTGATGCTATAGCAGGGGTGGAGGAGGGTGTTTTCTCTTGTACTGCAGCACGGGGCCTTTTAGTGCTCCCCTGATCTTGTTGGGAGACTTTAGAGACAGATTTATTCTTTTTGGGCACAGAGGCCACAGTATCTTTCTGCTGCTTGGATGGGGAAATACCCAATCCATTCTTCATCCGAGGCAGAGCTGTGAGAAGGTTCGATGTTGGCAATCTTTTCAGGTATTGGGTCAGAAACATATTTGTGTTGATGGGGTGTTACAGGGACATCTTCTACAAAATGTGGTAGGATTTCTTGAGGGAACTGAGGGATTGGAGTCTCAAGCTTCCAACCATTGAGTTTCATCATTTGCTTCTCCCACTGATACTTTCAAAAGCAATATTGCCAAAAGGTCCTCTCATGCTGCATGTGTTGCTGCAACATGGTGGTCAGCTGGTCAACTTTCTGCTCCAGCATCCCAGAACGATCTCGTTACTCAACACGCGGTTCATATCAATAGGGCCCTTGTTTTGTTCTAGCTCTTCTCCAGGGTTGTACTCTATTCCTTGCTCCAGAGAGAGTTCAGTAATGAGACAGGGAAAGATCAGGTTACCTTGCTGCTTCATGGCACAGGTAGAGATCTGGTTCTTGAGCACCTCTCACACATTTATCTTCTTATTATTCATAATACAGTGGAGCAGAACCAGGCATTCTGTATCCACTGTCTCCAGATGAGCAGTAGGGAAGAGAGAGTATCTGAGTGGTACCAGATTCTTGCAAGAGGCTACGACATAGACCGATAAAGTTTGAGTTGGCCCTCTGCTTGTTGAATGAAGTCTACGCCAGAGAGAGCTAGGTCCTTCTTCATCTGCTGCAGTGTGACAGTTGTTACAGCTTTCAGGATTTGCTGGTACTCGTTTTCCACTCCCTCTAACCCAAGATGTTGGTTAATCGTTTTTGCAGAGAAAGACACCTTACCACCTCTGATAACCACAAAGGTTTGGGCGTAAGACATAATGTTTGCGTAAAACTCCCTAACCATTTGGGTACATAACCCATCTCTGTGCTCAACAAAGGTCTTCCATTTGGCGCTTCAATCACATCTATTAGCTCTAATAGCAGACCCAAGTTCACCCCTTTTCCGTATTTGAAACCCTTTTCTTGATGAAGGTTGCGTTTGAGAGTCTCTTTTTCGTACTTTTCGTGGGCATCCTCACTAACCCAGCTAGTTAGGGTTTCAGTTGGATTAGCAGAGGGAGGGGCATCATTTTTCACTGCTCTGTGTTTCCCACGGCTTGACTTCTTGGCTGTCATGATGGGGTTTGAGAGTGGTTTGGCGAAGGAGAGGACAGGTTTGAGTGTTAGGGTTACGGGTTAAAGAAGAAAAAGTAGACTTTAGGTGTGTAGAGTGTGAGTGGAAGAGAGGGGTGAGTGGTCTTTTTATTGTGTCATGGGAGAGAAAGGTATTGGTTGATGAGAGTGGTAGATGTGGGGAAAAAAGGAATAAAGATGAGAGAGGGGTGGTGATCGTATGGTTGGGGGTTAGGCATGCGGAAAAGTGGTTTCTCTCTCCATATCTTTTTGGCATTTATTGAAATTCAAAAATTATTAAAACTGTCCACCTTTCTCCTTTTTCCACAACGGACAAAAATCAAGCTGGTCCCCACTTTGTACCTTTGTCAGTAGATAGTCCCTATCCACAAGATTGCATTTTTCTGTTTCTGTCATCAGATTACATGCTATAGCATTATTTTAGAGCAACCCTGTGTTTTGGTTTGCACTGTAGCCTGAACTCACTTCTGCCTCCACTGCTGCTTGTTTATTCAAGAAGTTAAATACTTTTTATTGATTGGCTGCCTCCCATGAGCGCTTGGTTTATAAGGTCCTCAGCTAGACCATGAAGCAACATCATTCGGTGTCATCAAGGGTGGTGGTGACCTTCATTCTGTCCAAAAGTTCACCAAAATAATGCTTGATTCTCTAGCCATTAACTTTGAATTCTCTGCCACTCTTGGCATCCAACAGATCAACAACTCCATGTGGATAGCCTTTTACAATTTTGAGTGGGCCAGACTACCTTGACTTTAACTTGCCTGGAAAAAGCTTCAGCTTTTAGTTGAATAGCAGCACCTGTTCTCCTTCATGAAAGGATTTGTCATGGATCCTATTATCATGCCAAACTTTTGTTTTTGCCATGTATATGTGTTCTTTTAGTTCATTAAGCTGCAGCATGCGTGCTGTTCCAGCAGACTGAAGATCAAAATTTAGCTTCTTAATTGCCCAAAAAATTTTGTGCTGCAACTCCAGGGGCAAATGGAAAGCTTTTCCATACACCAATCTATATAGGGACTTCCCCAAAGGAGTCTTGAATGCAGTTCTGTAAGCCCACAGAGCCTCATCCAGATGTGAGGACCAATCCTTTCTAGTTGGGTTGACCATTTTTTCCAAGATTCTTTTGATCTCCCTGTTGGACAACTCAGCTTGACCATTAGTTTGGGGATGGTTGGCTATGGCTACTTTATGCTTAACTCCATAGTTTGCAAGCAGTTTGGAGAAAACTTGGTTGCAAAAATGGGTTCCTTCATCACTAATGATAGCTTTAGGGGTTCTAAATCTAGAAAAAATGTTTTTTTGTAAAAACTTTGTCACCGCCCTAGCATCATTTTTGATTGTTGCCATAACCTCCACCCATTTAGACACATAATCAACATCCACCAAGATGTAAAGGTAGCCAAAGGAGGGGGAAATGGTTCCATAAAATCAATATCCCATACATCAAAAAGTTCAATTTCCAAAATGGTGTTGAGAGCCATTTCATTTTTATTAGACAAATTCCCTACCCTTTGGCATCTATCACAATGTTTAACAAATTCATGTGCATCTTTAAAGAGGGTAGGGCATAATAAACCCGACTGGAGAACTTTGGCAGTAGTTCTCATGCCACCAAAATGTCCGCCATATGCTGCAGCATGGCACTGAGTCAGTATATCATGGAACTCTTCATCTGCGACACATCTTTTGTTCCAATTGTCTAGGCACATCTTGTAGAGGTATGGTTCGTCCCAGATAGGATCTAAACTTCTCAAAGGCAAACACCACAGCTAACAATTCCTTCTCAGTGGTGGTATAGTTGATCTGAGCATCAATTAGGGAATTGCTTGTATAATAGACAAGATGTAGCACCTTGTTGTATCTCTGTCCCAGGACTGCCCCTACTGGAAAGTCACTAGCATCACACATGAGCTCAAAAGGCTTCTCCCTGTCAGGTGGAACAATTATAGATGCAATGATCAGAGCAGTCTTCAGCAGCTCAAAGGCCTTCAAACATTCAGTAGTAAACTCAAATGCCTTATCATGCTCCAGCAACTAACATAGTGGCTTAGAAATCTTGGAGAAGTCTTTGATGAATCTTTTGTAAAAACCTGCATGGCCTAGGAAGCTTCTGATTCCTTCCACAGATGTGGGAGGGGGCAGCTTTTCAATAATTTCAATCTTTGCCTTATCCACTTCAACGCCAATTCTGGAGATTCTATGTCCCAGCACAATTCCTTCAGTTACCATAAAGTGACACTTCTCCCAATTCAAAACCATATTTGGTTCTTCATATTTGTCCAGAATCTACTCCAGATTCATCAAACAAGTTTAGAAAGTTTCTCCAAACACGGAAAAATCATCCATAAACACTTCCATTGATTTCTCAATCATATCAGAGAAAATGGCCATCATAAATCTATGGAAGGTTGCTGGAGCATTGCATAAGCTGAATGGCATTCTTCTGAAGGCAAAGATGCCATAAGGACAAGTGAAAGTTATCTTCTCTTGATCCTATGGTGCTATAACAATCTGGTTATACCCTGAGTATCCATCTAGAAAAAAGTAATAATCATTCCCAACAAGTCTGTCCAACATTTGAACAATGAAAGGCAATGGGAAATGATCCTTTCTAGTAGCTTTGTTCAGTTTCCTATAATCCATGCAGATTCTCCAACCAGTCACAGTTCATGCAGGGATGATCTCATTCTTCTCATTAGTGATGACAGTCACACCTCCCTTCTTAGGCACACATTGGATTGGACTCACCCAAACACTGTCAGAAATAGGATAAATAATCCCTGCATCCAGCCACTTGATGATCTCCATTTTGACTACCTCCTTCATGATTGGATTCAACCTTCTCTGACTTTCAATGCTATTCTTTGAACTTTCTTCTAAGAGAATTCTGTGCATGTATATTGATGGACTAATCCCCTTGATATCTGCTATCTGCCACCCTATTGCCTTTTTGTGTCTTTTCAAAGCTGTCAGTAGTTGCTCTTCTTGCAGAGAATTCAGTGAAGCGGATATAATTATAGGCAAGGTTTTATTATCACCAAGATCGGCATACTTCAAATGACTTGGAATTTTTTTTAGTTTAAGAGATGGAGCTTTAACAATGGAAGGAATATTATCTTTGAAAGTATCATCAGTTACCTCCAATGACTCATATTTTCTGCTCCATAGATGTTGAACCACCTTGCTGTCTAGGGACTTTTCAGTCTCTTCATCAAAACAAGTGTCATCTTCCACTGATGCTGCAGCATAGTCTGTATGGTTCTTAAGAAATTGTTGTTGCACCAGTTCATCAAATGTCTGAATGAGAGAGCATTCTTCCATTCCTTCATCAGGATACTTCAGGGCATTGAACACATTAAATGTGACCTGCTGATAATTAACCCTCATTATAAGTTCTCCCTTCTGGACATCAATCAATGTCTTTCCTGTTGCTAAGAATGGTCTCCCTAGGATGATGGGAGCCTCTCTACCTGCTTCAAAATCCAGAATGATGAAGTCCACAGGAAATACAAATTTATCAACCTTGATCAACACGTCTTCAATTTTTCCCTCTGGATGTTCAATGGATCTGTCAGCGCTGAAGTGTGACAGATGTAGGCCTTACTTCCCCAATTCCCAGCTTCTTGAAAATAGACATGGGCATAAGGTGAATGCTTGCTCCTAAGTCACATAGAGCTTTACCACAATAAGTATCTCCAATAGAACAGGGTATGGTGAAACTTCCAGGATCTTTCATTTTCCTTGGCACTTTATTCTGCAACATCATACTACACTCTTAAGTCATAGCCACAGTCTCAAAATCTCCCAATCTTCTCTTCTTAGTGAGTACATCTTTCGTGAACTTTGTGTAGTTGGGCATCTGTTGCAGGGCTTCTACCAAGGGTGTGTTGATATGAAGTTGCTTCAGTACATCTAGGAATTTGTTGAACTGTTTCTCTTGGTGAACTTTCTTCAACCTGAGGAAAAGGTGGTGGAGGTCTCTCTGGAATCAGCTTAGGTGCAGGAGGGGTTGCTGCAGCATCAGGCACCTTAACAATTGCAGATTGCTCTATTACAGCATCTTCTTTAGCTGTTTCTTTCTCAGATTCTGAATTGTTCACCTTTTGTTTCTTCTTTGGTTCTAAAACTTCTACATCTTTGCCACTTCTCAAATGGATTACCTTGCACTGATCATTTCCTCCTCCAGAATTTGAGGCTTTAGGATCTTAAGTAGAAGCAAGTAATGTGCCAACTTGCCTTGAATTGATTGCATTGGCCAGCTGTCCCACTTGAGTCTCTAAGTTTCTCATTCCAGCCTTGGTTTCTGTCATGAATGCTTTCAGTACAGCTTCTAAGGATGAATCTGGCATCTTCTGCTGCACTTGGGGTTGTTGCATCCTAGGCTGCTGTTGCTGATTGTAACCAGGAGGTGGATTCAATGTGTTACTATAATTGGAATACCTTAGGTTTGGATGTTGAGATTGCTGCCAACTTGTGTTGCCAAATGAACTATTGCCTCTGTAATTATTGTTTCCCGCATAGTTGACTGCAGCAGGGTTTGCTGAGAAATTCTCAAACAAATGATTTCCTCCACAATATACACATGATATTGCATCTGTCTTGTAGATTTGTTCATTCACCATTTCTTCAGTCATTATTGGTGGTGCTAATGAATTTCCTTGATTTGCCGTGGTCAACCCTCTAACCATATTAGTTAAGGAAGTCATTTGAGCTGAGAGTGTAAATACTTCACTCACTTCATAAGCTCCTGCTGCAGCATTTGCTTTCCTAGAAACTTGTCTTGCTGTTGGTCACTGATAGCTGTTAGATGCTATCCCCTCTATCAGAGCATGAGCTTCATTGTAGGATTTAGTGAAAAGACTGCCTCCAGCTAAGGCATCTAACATCATCCTTGAGCTAGGTGAAACTCCATTGTAGAAGTGCTCCATCTGAATACAGAATGGAATGCCACTGTGGGGGCACTTCTTAATGAGTTGCTTAAATCTCTCCTATGCTTCAAATAGTGGTTCATCATCATGCTGCCTGAATGAAGTGATGTTAGTTATCATCTTTGCATTCATAGTTGGTGGAAAGAACTCGGTTAAGAACTTCTCAGCAAGCTAGTTCCAAGTATCAATTGAGTTAGCATCCAAGGAATTCAACCAGTTCTTAGCCTTGCCTTCCAAAGAGAATGGAAATAGTCACAATCTGAATGCGTCATCAATGACTCTTGGAATTTTGAAATTGCTTGCTAAATCCAGAAACTGTTTGAGTTGCAAGTGAGGATCCTCTGTTGCAGCACCATTAAATTGTCCAATTGTTTGCAACTTTTGGAACATTACTGACTTGAACTCAAACTGAGGTACAGTGAAGGGAGTCCTCACTATCCCAGTGTTCATAGCTTCAGGGTCAAATACATCATAAACTCTGATAGCACAGTTTCTATCATTGGCCATAATGATGCTGTCTTATGGTACTTCTTCAGCCATTTCTGAAGCAGCAGGGGACAATGCTTCAGCAGAATTTGGTGTGGAGTTGGTTGGAGTGTTCAGAACCCACTCAGGTAAAGGCTGAGATGATTGACCTCTTCTGAGCCTTCTGAATGTTCTTTCCATATCTGTATCTAATCTGTATTCAGGTGACAAGAACCTGTACATACAGTTTCAGTACCCTATACTACAGCAAATCACCCAGAGTGTTAGAACCTCTAACTATAGAACTAATGATCTAAAAACATAATTATAACACCATTAACAATCCCCGGCAACGGTGCCAAAGGTAAATAAAGCTTTATAGTAGGTGTGCAATGAAAGTTAAATAAAGCTTTATAGTAAAAACTGAAATGTTCGGAAAACAGAGAAAATATTAAACTGTCAAATGTGAGTAAAAATAGCTCTAGGTATGCTACATCATAAATCTTGTTTAGCCTATGTCATGCTCTGACTATGCTCTAGCATCTAGCTCCAAGAAATTAAAGTTTGTTTTCCAACAATACAGGGTCAGGTTCATTAACTTTGTTCTATTCCTAGATTCAGATTAATTACACCACCCTCTAAATCAAGCACGTTCCAGCTAGCTTAGGGACTTGAATAGCTATTCCTAGCCTATCCAACATCAATTAATCTTCCAGTTAACGACTTAAACACCATCTTTTTATCAAATTCCACTTTTCTCATTTTTTTCAAGTCAAGCAAGCTAAATATTTAATTAAGTTGGTCACGCTTAATTAAACTACATTAAATGCATGATAAAAGAAGATGCAGAATATAGTCATTATATAAATCAACTAAACATTCATTATATTAGCATACCCAAAGCTTAAAGTCTTTAGCTCATAATGAGCTTACAAAGAGCAAAAATAAGAAATGAGCAAGAAACCATTAAAATGGATGAAGAAATGCAAAACGCAACAGCGGCTAAGGGAAGAAGAAAACCAGCGCAGCTCTCAAGAAAGGACAAGACAATGTGTAATAAAAATTCAAGTGTGTCCTCACTAGGGTTTGCTAAATGCTTTTATAGTACACAAAACCCTATTCTCTTTCATTCCATTTTGGGCCAACAACCAAAAGTATTAATAAAATAACCCTAGCCCAAATTCCTAAAGATGTGGGGCAGCTGATCCTAGGCGTGTGTGCTTCCTTAAAGGTGACAGCGTCAGCGCCCTTGAGGAGAGAGGAAAGGTGTCCTTGTTAGTTTTTGTCCTTTAGTGCAATTCTTCTGGAGGGTAGCCCTTGCTGCAACAACCAAGTTCTTATATCCCAATGCTTCAGCCATGCTCCAACAAGCTTTCTACGTATATAGACACAACGATTTTAGACAATGATAGAGCAATCAAGAGCAAATGGCTGCCATTCTCAACACTTTACACAAATATTTACAAACTAAAATTTTCTATTAAAATCAAGACTTAAAACCTTAAAGACATCAGAAAAACAAGAATCAAAAGGACCTAAATAACTCTTCATTCAAAGAGTTATCATATTCACACAAGAAAGAAGTTGTCACAAACATCAAAAACTAACAAAAAAAGGACCCAAAAGAATATGGGTACCTAAAGCTTTAATTATTCTTGTTGCAGATATCCTTAATAGCACAAAAAGCACACCTATCATGGTACCTGGACAGTGGCTGTTCACGACACATGACAGGAGAAAAGTCTATGTTCATAGACCTCCAACCTAAAGAAGGTGGACATGTTACCTTTGGTGGAAATCAAAGAGGAAAGGTTATCGGGATAGGGAAAATTGGTGGGAAATCACCTCTACCATCTATGTCTAACGTTATTTTAGTTGAAGGATTAAGACATAATCTACTAAGCATAAGTCAATTATGTGATAATGGATATAATGTTTCCTTTACTAAGAATGCATGCATAGTCAAATACACTATTGGCAAGGTTCTCTTTTCAGCAAACAGTCAACAAAATCTTTATAAGATTGATCTAAATGAATTAAATGATGAAAATGTGACTTGTTTTGTGTCTAGGGAAGACAAAAGATGGGTATGGCATAAGATGCTAGGACATACAAGTATGAAACATATAACTAAGCTTCAGAAGTATAGACTTGTTAAAGGTCTACCTGATATAAGTTTCAAAAAGGATGTCTAATGTGATTCTTGCCAATGTGGAAAGCAAGTTAAAACTAGCTTTAATCCCAAGAATCCGATATCTTCCTTTAGACCTTTACAATTGTTGCATATCGATCTGTTTGGTCCAGTTAGTGTTGCTAGTAAGGCAGGAAAGAAATATGGTTTTGTCTTAGTCGATGATTATTCTAGATATACATGATTACTCTTCTTAACCCACAAGGATGTGTCATTCAAGATGTTTTCTATATTATGTAATAAAGTTTAGAATGAGCAGGGATTCTATATCTCAGCTATCAGAAGTGACTGTTGACGGATCTAGGCAAGTATACCTATTCGTGCAAGTAATACGGTGGTGAGACCGTTTATTGTTCCACGAGGACTGTGACAAGTACTAACACGTACCGAATCAATTACTATCTAAGCAGATATTTGGATTTAAGGGAGCTCGATAATAAATACCAAGCCCAAGTAAGATGTAACCTAGAACAAACAAAATAAAGAGAAAAGTTCTTTGAGAATTTATGTCGAACACTTGGAAGGCAGTTAAAAGGATTCTTCAAATATAAGAGCAACGCTGGGATTAGGTTCACTAAACTTCATCCCCATGCAATGACATGACTAATAAACAGTTTCTACTTTAAGTATGACAATCAATCCACTAAATTACTCAAGCCCCGATTCCTCGGATGACAAGAGCCTAAATCCACTAATAGACCCTAATTCCTTAGGTGGCCTAGATTAGTGAAATTGCATTAAGATTAGGGATTACGCGATTGCTAATAAACCTAGTTCCATTCCTAGATACAAGGTTCACTAGGTGATTAATTTCAATTCCGGTTCTAATACGAATTTTCCAATTGCATATCAAAACACTAATTAAGTCATGGGGGTGCTAGCCACAACAAGCATTAAGCACATAAAATCAATCACTCAATAAAGAAGTAAAAACCATATTACAAGATCAAGTAAAAACCATATTACAAGAAATAGCTACCCTAACCCCAACAATGGAGGTTTAGCCACTCATGATCATAGCTACAACAAAAGAAATAGAGATGAAAGGGAGGAGGAACGCCATGGAATCCTTGTGCAGCTGCCCCTAGTTCAGAGAGAGTCTTTAGGGTTTCCCAAAATTGTTTCTTCTGTTCTGCCCGTGCCATTTTATAAATCAGGATTCGCGTCACGGCCGTGAAGGCCGTCACGGCCTGGCCGTGACGCTTTCTGCCTTGGCGTGCTTTCAAATATTGGAGCATCACGACCGTGATGCTCATCACGGGCAGGCCGTGATAGCTTCTGCCTTCACCAAATGATCTATCACGGCCGTGATGGGCCTCACGTCTTGGCCGTGACAGATTCTGCTAATAGGGGGTCTGGCTCCATTAACCTGTCACGGCCATGATGGGAATTACGGCTAGGCCGTGACAGATTCTGACTTTTGCCTTCTTTCTTCTCAATTATTGCTCGATCACGGTCGTGATGGGCATCACGACCTGGCCGTGATGGGCTCTGCTTGCGTCATTTTCTTCACCTTTCAGGCTCTGTCTTCATCCAAGTCCTACCATGGCTATTCTTGAGCATTTTTCCTTGAATTCCTGCAAAACAACACCAAGAAACCGCTTCACTCGTTCCAAGGGAAAAACTAACTAAAATCAAATAAAGAATGCCTAATCTAAGTGAAAACTGCATGCAAAAGTGTACAGGAAACATGATGTAAAATCACACTATCAGTGACCATGGGGGAGAATTTGAGAATGAGCACTTCAAAAAATTATGTGAAGAGAACGGTATCTTTCACAACTTTTATGCTCCTAGAACTCCTTAGCAGAATGGAGTAGTAGAAAGAAAGAACAGATCTCTACAAGAGATGGCTAAAACGATGCTCAATGAAAGCAAACTCCCAAAGTACTTATGGGCTGAGGCAGCAAACACTGCTTGTTATGTACATAACAGAATATTGATAAGACCCTTCTTGAATAAAACTCCCTATGAATTGTGGAAATGTAGAAAACCCAACATCTCTTATTTCCATGCTTTTGGATGTGAATGCTTTATTTTGAATACTAGATATCAACTTGGAAAGTTTGATTCAAAAGTAGATAAGGCTATATTTCTCGAATATTCAGACACTTTTAAAGCTTTTAGAGTTTACAACTCTAGAACAGAAGTTGTTAAGGAATCTATTCATGTTGAATTTAATGATGGTTTAAAGACTGATCGGAAACTATCAGATCTTGAAGATTATCTTGCAGGTTTAGATTTTGGTAGGTAAGACAATCAGACTGAAGATAACTTGAAAAATGAGGATCCAGAAACTCATATTCAAGCGTCTGATCCACCTGCTCAACAATCATCTGAGACTGAACCCAGGGGAGACTGGAAGTTCAAGACTCATCATCCTAAAAAGTTGATCATCGGTAATCCCTCTCAAGGAGTTAGAACCAGATCAACATTTAAAGTTTCAAACAACATGGAATTCCTATCTGAGATTGAATCAAAGAACATCAAAAAAGCTCTTGAAGATGAAAGATGGATTTTAGCTATGCAAGAAGAGCTAAATCAGTTCAAAAGGAATAATGTTTGGTTCTTAGTTCCGAATGAAAAAGGAAAATCAATCATTGGAACGAGATTGGTATTCAGAAACAAGCTTGATGAAAATGGTAAGGTAATTAGAAACAAAGCATGGTTAGTAGCTCAAGGCTATAATCAACAAGAAGGTTTGACTACACTGAAACCTTTGCACCAGTACCTAGAATAGAAACAATTCGTCTACTTATGTCATATGTTGCACAACATCAAATCACCTTATATCAAATGGATGTTAAAAGTGCATTTCTAATTGGAATAATTGAAGAAGAAGTATATGTTAAACAACCACCTGGGTTTGAGGATAGTGACAAACCAAATCATGTCTATAAGCTTAAGAAAGTTCTCTATGGATTAAAACAACCACCTAGAGCTTGGTATGACATATTCAGTTCTTTATTTATGAAAAATGATTTCATTAGGGGAAAAGTAGATACAACTCTCTTTCGAAAAAGTTCTAAAAAGGATTTCATCATAGTACAAATCTATGTTGATGATATCATATTTGGTGCTACTAATGAAAAGCTCTGCAAAGAGTTTACCAAGCTTATGCAGAATGAATTTGAGATGAGCATGATGGGAGAATTGAAGTTATTCCTTGGTCTACAAATCAAACAGACAGATGATGTAATATACATTCATCAACAGAAATATACCAAGGAGATCTTAAAGAAATACAAGCTGGATAAGCTAAACCTATGAAAACTCCCACAGACACAAATGCAAAATTGGGTAAGAATGAAGAAGGTAAAAAGGTAGATCAAACTACTTACAGAGATATGATTGGTTCTCTCTTGTACTTAACTTCAAGTAGACCTGATATTCAATTTAGTGTCTGTATATGTGCAAGATTCCAATCTGATCCAACAGAATCACATCTCAAGGCTGTTAAAAGAATATTTAGATATTTACTTGGAACCACTATTCTTGGTTTGATGTATTTAAGATCACAAGAGTACATATTAGTTTGATTTTGTGATGCTAATTATGCTGGAGACATAGTAGAATGAAAAAGAACAAGTGGATGATGTCAATTCATTGGAGCAAGCTTAGTCTCTTGGACAAGCAAAAGACAAACTACAATTGTTCTATCTACGCCAGAAGCAGAATACATTTCAGCTGCAAGTTGTTGTTCACAGCTTTTATGGATAAAACATCAAGTTAAGGATTATTCTATCTTTGGACATAATATTTCTTTTTGGTGTAATAATTCTAGTGCTATCTGTTTATCTAAGAATCCCATACAACATTTTAAGGCTAAGCACATAGAAATTAAATATCACTTTATAAGAGACTATGTTCAGAAAGGTGTTTTCGTCATTAAGTTTGTTAACACCGAAAATCAGTGGGCTGATATATTAACAAAACCCTTAGCAGAAGATCGGTTCGTATACATTAGAGATAATCTGAACATGCATTTCATAAATGAATAATGGAATGTGTTTGATCTAAGTAAAAGCGTCTGCTAACGTGGATTAATGATTGAGACTTTACATTGTAGTTATCTAAAATGTTTTTGAATTCAAAAAATTTTTGTCTTTATTACTCTTAACTGCTCTTTTCTCTCAGAAACACTCTACTGTTTCAAAACTCCTTCTCTCTTTCTCTCTCGTGCGAACGAACCCTTTTCGAAACCATTCATCTTCCTTTTCTCAAACCCAAATCCAAGGCACCAAAAGCACCCCCACAGAAACTCGTCTGTGCTGCTGCTCACTTGGGAATGAGTATTGAGGACATCTCCATGATTGTACCTAGGAGATTTGTAAAGATAAAAAAAAATCCAAAATAAATTCAAAAATAAAATAAATAGTAATTACAATAAATTAAGTTTCAAAATATTTTTAATATGGATGAGGAAAAACTTTTGTCAAGGAAAAAGTCATTTTGATTTACAAGAGAATTTGTTCCAAAATGAAAAATAATTCAGAAAATGATGTGTTAGAAAATGATTTTCAAGGATTTGATGTGTTTTCGGAAAATGAATTTCAAAAGGAATTGAGTTTGAGAAAAATTGGAATTCATTGAGATTTAACGTTTTATAAACGAATTTTCAGCGGAAAGGATTTTCTGCAAAAGAATTTTAAATCAGCGAAAAGATTTCTGATAAACTTGGATAAGTTTTCGGAGTTTTGTTTTGGTATTTGTATTTCACAAAAGAAAAATGATGTTGAGAAAGAAAAGTGAACCGAGTAGTCTAGACTTCGGAATTCTAGTGTTCTGTGGGGAAAACATGTAGATCATTGATCCGTGTATTCTATGGTGGACTTGAGTATTTTGATGTGATGTGGAGGACCTTGTGTCCCATATCTGCGAACCCGGGACTGGTGCATCGGTCTAGGGTTTTGTGATTGAGCACTCAGACTTCATGTCATGTGTTAAGGGTGAGTGGGCTTTATACCTAAGTAAGAATAGTCGTGAGCTTTGAGACTCGACAAAGAAAGAATGAACGAAAAAGAAAAGTAACGAGAATAAATGTTTTGCATGCATAATTTGGCAGACGTGCCATTGTTGGCCAGTGTGCCATGTATTGTTGGCCAATGTGCCATGTTTTGTTGGCCACAATCCACAAAGGGTGGATTGACAACTTGGGGAAGTCAAGACCAAAGTGGTCTATTGGGGACATCCGGGTTCGTGTCCACAAAAGACTGGGGACTCACGACCTCGAGTCGTGGACATTACGAATGCAAAATGTGGATGTACTCATTCAAGGACTACTCAATATTATTTTAGGTGCTTGAGTGTGATACCCTTGAACAATTGGAGCCCAAACCTAAATTAAGAGGCTGACCTCATGAGACAATTGTTGTAAGTGGTATTATAGCCTAATCATGCTCGACGAAGGGAAGTTAGGATCTTCGGAGAATAAATATCAACATTAGATGGTAGATGTTGAAGTGTCATACATTTTTACAAATTGCAAGGACTGCCGGGTATGAATCCCATTGTTTATAACAGTATGTTTATTCTGAGAATTTATGTGATGCAAATATGAGTATATGTTGTTGTTTTGTGTGTCATGCATGTAGTTATCATGATGAAACTCATTTGTCGGTATCTTACCCTTGCAATATATTTGTTTTTCTTGGGTTCTGTTGTTGTACCATGGGACACGAATATAGACGTTGCAAAGGAGTTCCCTGCTTTACTCGAGGACATTAGTCCTGATAACTGAAGATACCGTTAATCGTAGCGATGACCTCGAGGGTCCTCCCAGAAGAGGTTGGTTAGAGTGACCAGCTCAACTAGGATATTAGGTTGTTTTTATACGCTTTTGAGGATAGTATGTATATCTGGCTGCTGAGAGCCATTCTTTTGGAGTAAGGGTTGTCCAGACTTTTTAGGTCAGGAACGTATATAAAGTTGTTATATGTTAATGTTTGCATGCTGAAACTTTATTTATCACACAAGAAAAAATTTTATAACCGTTTTTGAACGTAGTTATATATTTAAATTATTTTCTTGAAAGCAACCAGTTTTCATATTCGTATTATATTTCTGAAATGAGTTAGTCATGTAATGCCCAATGGGGGAGTTACATTAGTGGTATCAGAGCTAGTCGAGTCTTTCGGGAACCTTGGGGAATAGGTTTGTTATGTTTGTGTTGTGTGATCTCTGATTTTAACTTGATTGAATTGTTTCTTAGAAGCAATGTGTGTTAACACGTAAGTATTGTTTCAGTTTCTTGTTGCACACTGACTGATTTTGTCTTGTAGGTCAGTTATGGACCAGAAGTTGGACGTGGACGTGGCCGTGGAAGGGGCCGTAGAGGCGGCGGTGGTGGCAGCCGTGGTAATATAGAAGAAAACAATGATGATGCTGGTGGGATGAATTACGCAGCACAAGTCATGGCCAATGTTGCAACTTCCATAACACAACAAACAACCATTATGACTGCACAGAACCAACAAGATCAAATTTGAGTTGAGCAAGCTATTGAGGCCAGATGTTTAACTACCTTTCGTCGCCAGAATCCTCCACAATTTCATGGAGATACCAATCCTGAGAAGGTTGATTTGGGGATACAAGAATTGGAAAAGATTTTCGAGCTCATCAATAGCCCTGAAGGAGTGAAAGTCACGTATACTACTTTTCTGCTTTTAGGCGATGCAGAATACTGGTGGAATGGTATTAGACAGCTACTGGAAGCGGGAAACCAGGAAATAATTTGGAATGTTTTCCGCACTTCTTTTTTGGATAAGTACTTAACTCAGAGCGCCAGAGTTGAGAAAGAACAAGAGTTTCTACCTCTACAACAGAGAGAACTGTCCGTTGGGGAATATGCGGCGAAGTTTGACAATGCCGCAAGTGTGGATAGCCGAATCATATTATTGAGGATTGTAAGTTGAGAGGCATGTTATGCTTTAATTGTGGGAAGATTGGTCACCTGTCTAGAGAGTGCTCTGCATCAAAGTCTAGGGTCGCTGCCAATGATTCAAAGACCAATAGACCGACGACAAAGGGAATAGTTTCACCATGAGTGCTGCTGAAGCCTCAAAATCCGATGATCTTATAAAAGGTAGTTGCGACACAGCTGATAATCTTTTAACTAAACTTTTCGATACTGGTTCAATGCATTTTTTTCGATGGATTGTGTGAGACATCTCAGTTTGCCTGTTTCTTCCTTATCGTATGACTTAATTGCTTCATCCCCAACTGTTGAACCAGTTATGGAAAATTCAATATGCTTGAACTATCCTAATGTTATTTAGGATAAACATTTTCTTGTTAATCAGATATGTTTTCCTTTAACACAATTAGAAGTGACTCTAGGCATGGATTGGTTATTTGCCAACCATACCCTTTTAGATGGTGTACATAAGATCTTAGTTCTTCCAAATCCTAAGATTTCTGGATTTTTACCTGTCAACCAAATAAGGACTTCTTCGAAAGAATGAGCTCGGGGATACATACTTTTATCTGACTTGGGAGTTGAGGGAGAGATCGACTGGAGTACGGTTTGTCACCAGTCAGAGACATCGAGTTCTCCATCTTCCTAATTTCCAGGAGCCAGCCGATTTCCATCGCTCCATTTCGGATGTCGTCTATGAGACACCCCGTTGTGCCTCATCGTATTATTACATTAAAACCTTAATATTTATTTACTTAATCGCGCGCTTATCGTTGAAAATACGTAAAAATTAAAACTTAGTTAATAATTATTAACTTAAGCAGATATAAAACACACCAAACCTAAATTACATAAACACACCAAAACACTGTTAAGGGTACCCTCTCAGTAGGATCTCTCACAGGTATAAACTTCACTACAGACTTACTTAGCGGAAATATAAATACTCCTTAGACACACTGGCCATCATGTCTATACTCTAATCGCCCTGGATCATAGCTCGACCTCCAACATCCGATTCATACGGAGTTCCATCTAACTCCTCAGCAATTGGTTCCTCCATCGGGTTTTCTCGTACGATCACATCAGAAATAAAATACAACACACAGAAAGATATAGGGAATAAGAAACAGTTCTATCATCAAAAGCGGAAAAGAGTAATATTAAATTATACAGTAATTGTCACAGACACGCATCACTCAAAATCAACAATCATCCTCAATTCACTATATCATCCTCTACCCTCAGCCCATGCAACTAAAACTTAATACTGTTGTGGCCATCTTCACTCCTGTCACATTAATCAGTAGTCCAGAATTATTTAGGGTCAAAACTCAGTGCGCCACTATTCCCTAATCTCTCATAGGAAATAGTGCATCAGCACAATATGCGTCACTATTGCCCCCATTGGAAATAGCACATAAGCACATAATAAATAATAACATGGTGCGCCCCTATTCCCTTACCTCTCATAGGAAATAGTGCATAAGCACGATATGCATCACTATTCCCCCCATTTGAAATAGCACATAATCATAAAAGACCTTATAATTCGGTGCGCCACTATTCCCTAATCTCTAATAGGAAATAGTGCATAAGCACGGTATGATTCTCACTGAATTTTATCAACAGCAACCTAGTACCTCAATCTTTTCCTCACAACCTCCACTTACATTCTATATCACATCACTTCTATAAAATAATAGCGAGGCACTTCTAATTCATATTCAAAACTCTCACCCAAACAAAATACCTCCGAGCATTATATATCTTTCCTTAAAATCATCTAAGCATAGTATTAAAAACCAGGCAGATCATGCATCACACAATATCAGGAAATATTCAGATATCTCAACATCATATAAAGCAATTTATCACAACCAACGCATAATAATCAAATCAAATAAATTGCAAAGTCAGACTCTGTCACGGCCTGGCCGTGATAGCCATCACGGTCGTGACAGACATCAAAGGCAAGAATTCTACAAAACAGAACCTGTCACGGCCTGGCCATGACAACCATCACGACCGTGACAGACAACAAACATCCTCAATATCATAAGTATTCAAACACCGAAATAACACGTCACATGCAGATGGAATACCTCAACCAGCGTATCACAGTAAATTTGATAACATAAAATCAAACATCCTCAAATACTTAAAATCAACTTAATGTCGATAAACCTACAATCCCCGAATCACCATTGGTTTTACAGAAAAGGTTTCCAATGGGATTTTGGTCTTGTCGATTACTCGACTACTAGTAGGGTTTAGGTCGCCCTACACAATTATCATATAATCTACTACTTATCGATTCCGACGATAGGTTGATTCTTTTCCCCACCTGAGCTAGCACCAGAAACACGTACACGACGATCCTCATTATCCCGCCACGAGTTAACACAACCACCTTCATCCAAACAACATAACTATAATTAATCAACTAACAACCATCTATGACACTTTAGGACTAGGTTTGGCCAAGACTTAGAAAATAGGTTTAGGGTCATCTTCTTAATGCCATCTTTTGGATCCTAGTTACTAGTGTCTTAACTAACATAGATTACTTATTACAAGACTAAAATTTGAAACAAAATCCTCTAACCTTTAGGGTTATGGTTTCGGCCAAGGACTGACTTTTAGGGTTCAAAATCCTTAAAATTCCTAATCATGATTAAGTCATAGATTAATGATCCTTGATTAACCTAAATCATGGATTAGTGACTAAACAACTAAAGTTGAAACTCAAAACTTCCTATCTCTTTTATACAAGGATTCGGCTTCAACATGTTCATAGGGTTAGGGTTCTTAGTTTAATAAACCAACTTGGATTTATTAAGCATACATACTAATAGCTTGATTAACAAGATCATTAATGAAAACCATGAACAAAAACTCTACCAAACCTACTTTGATAGATTCGGCCAAGGCTAGGTTTTTAGGAAAGAAATTTTTTATTACATCATGCTCTTATATTTAGATAATATACATGATATCAAGAATATAGAAAGTAGTTTCATCATCATTAGACTTTTCTAGAATTTATTATGACTTTTCAAATTTCTAGGGTTAGAAACTTGAAAATGATGAACACAAGCATAAATCCATAAAAGTTGTGAATAGAAAAGCTTAAAATATCAAGATTAAGAGAGAGATTACTCACCTTGGAATAAAAAGATTTATTCAGGAACTTGAAGAACAAAGATGATCTTAGCAAGAACACTAAGGAGTTCTTTGTGTTTTGTGGGGAAAAACTTGAGATGTGAAATAGAAATTGTTTAGATCATCTAGATAAGTGAGAATATGATCTTATAAGATCAAAACAAGGTTTGGATGGTTATATATGGGTATGGGCCGAATTTGAAGGAAAGAAAAGATGAACTTGAAAGTTCATGGATTCAAGAACACAATGGATCAAGTGATGGTTATTGATCTAAGGAACAAGTTTCATGACTGAAGAATCATTAGATAATTTCTAAGTTAGAGATAAATGATGAATAAGTTAAGAACAAATGAAGAACAACTGAAGAACTTGTGAGAGAAAATGAAGAACATGAAGTTTTGAGAGAGACAAAATGATGAAGTTGGAAAATGAGTGAAAATGATCCAAGTGTGGATGATGGGCACGGTTTGGAGGTGGGTACGAGGAGAAAACATGTGGTTCAATGAGATAAAAGAACCATGGTTGAGTTTATTTGATCAAGGTTAAGTTAGAAAATAATATAATAACTTAACTATAGTTAATAGTAACCTAACTAGGGTTTATGTATAATCATGGTTAATAAAATATGTGGTCCTAAATTTTGAAGAGATTTGGCTGCCTCCTACACCACATATTAGGGAGAAGATATTTTGGGTTGCAAATCATGGTTAATAAACCTTGGTTTTCTAAGTGTTCTTGAGAAGTTTAGAGAGAAAGATAAAGATGATGAAGATTTAGAGTAGTTTCGGTAATTTGGACATATCTCTCAATATACTTGTCCGTTTTTGATGATCTTTATGTCGTTGGAAATAAGAGAGAAAGATGAACAGCTTTCATGTAGAAAGTTTTTCGAGATTCAGAACATATAAGAGTCATAATTTCGTGGCTGTTTCGGGATAATGATGAGAGTGTGACTTTGCCTATGACGCATCCACTTAACATCAATGCTCATTTATGGCTTGGAAAAAGTGGTGTCCAAATGCTTGGAATGGAGGAGGAAACCGTGTGGATTGGGGGTAATTTGGTCCAAATTCTCAATGGCATGGCTTGAAATATCCATGAAGAGTCAAGGGTAAAATCGTCATTTCCAGGCAAAAGATGCCTCTGTCATAAATGCGCCATTATGGCCATTATGACACGGATAAGCTCGTCATAAATGCCCGTCAAGTCGGTCAAATCCATCACCTCAGCCCCGTTGCCGACTCCTTGGTTCATCTGGCGCAGACTTTTCCTAGAGATAATCTCGACTTATACGCCCGCAACAAATATAATATTTTAATTTTTACGCTTAATTTTTCAAAACTTCCAGTATCGTAGTAAATACAATAAAAACATTTTTCATCTCGTTCACGAGTTAAAATTAGGTTTTCTGAGCAGTAAACTTTTACTGTCAGCGAAAACACAGAAAACGGCAGACCGGCTTCCATCTGAATTTTCAACCAAAAACTTCCCCGTAACCTTATGAAAATAAGTATAACAAGGAAATGACCTTGTTTTATCAAAAATCATTTTCTAAGTCTCGGATAAATATATATTTATATATTTATTACCAACATTACAAAGCAGCGAAAATCGGGGCGTTACAGTCTACAGAGCTTGCTGAGTTGAAATATCAACTAGAAGAACCACTGCCGAAAACAGTGCATACGGCCAAGTGTTTCCCCGTATGGAGCACTAGTTCTTTTAGTGAGAAAGAAGGATGGGGATCCGGTGTAGGATCTTGGGATTAAGATAAGATTACAAGATCCTGTATAGTTTCGAGTCACGAAATTCCGAGGACAATTTTTTTTTAAGTGGGGTAGTAATGTAACACCCCAATTTTTACTGTTTTCAATATCGATAGATTATATATGTTTATATTTTTATTTGAGATCTATAAAATGATTTTGGATAAAACAAAATCATATTTAGACTCGACTCCATGGGAAGAGGTTACGTTTAAAATTTGGGTTTAAAATTCAAACGAAACTCAGTCTGCGTTTTGATTGACAGTAAGATTTTATTGGTCAGAAAACCTATTTTTTTTACCGAAAACGAAATGTTTATAATTTTTATCACTTTTCTAGTGATATGATCTATTTCAAAACTTTTGCTCAAAAATAAAATATTTTATTTTATTCTGGTGAAGTTTCGGATAAAATCGAGTAAGAAAAACCTAAATCGGGAGAATAACGGAGTCAGAAACGGAACTGCAGAGACTGAACCGGAAACCGGACTGAGGACACTTGTCACCAAATAGTGGTGAGTCATGGGGTGATTCACCACCATGACTCACCAAAAGCAATGATGGCTTTTAACATAATATCTAGATATTTAGTATGAGTAAAGACCTAATTACCCCTAAGACTGTGGAATTCCTCCTTTGCCCTTGTGACTCATCACCATCCCCCTCTCTCACTCATCTACATGGCCCAAGTCCTTCCCCCACACTTGGACAATTTTTCTCTCATCTTACACAAAGAAAACTCCATTGTTGTTCTTGCAAATTTTGATCATTTCCTTCATTTCTTTCATCATCAAGAGGTAAACCCTTATCACTTACGACTATGATTGTCTTCCCCTTCATTCATTTTCAATCAATTTAGTCAAGAATCAAGAGCATCAATTTTCAATTTTCCATGATTTTCTTCATTTAATTCTAGAAAATCATAGAAAATAGATTTCTGAAATATGACAATTGTTCTTATCTCTCTAATACCTCCAGTTGTGAGATCTAGAAGCTTGAAATCAAAAAAAATTCCCAGCCTATTTTACACATATAGGTCGAAACCTAACCCTAGAGGTTATATGGTTTTTTTGTTTCAATTTTTGACTTATGGCAATTGATCTTGTCTTTCTAATAATCTAGGATCATGTATCCAAGAGATTGAAAAAATTTGAAAACCCTAGCCAATTATTCCATGCTTGGTCGAATGCCCTCTCAAATGGGTTAGTGAGTTTTATTTCAAAGTTTAACTTGTTGTGTTGTTTTTTGTGAAGGATTTGAAGTTGATTAAGGTGTGGAGTAGTAAGAGGAAACCGAATCCGAGGACTAAGTTTAAGAGGAGTTTCGAAAAATCTCAAGGTAAGGGAAGTTTACCTGAGGGGTTTTTGATAGCTACATGCTATCTGTAAGTTGCCTGTATTTTATTCGTAGTAATTTTTGTGGTGTTTCATTTCATTTATGTAATGCTTTATGTGATTTTAATGTTATCTATGATGTATGTTATAACTGTGATGTATGGATTAACTGATGTTTGAGTGATTGACAGAGAAACCTGACAGTGGTCAGTGCTCAATTATAATTGAGGATAAAACTTTAAAAAGTTTGAGGCAAAACTTAAGTGTTTTGATTTATGAAAGTTAAAGAAATGAGGAAAATAATATTATTTAATGATGTTTTGGTGAAAGAGTAAGTCAATGATTGATAGTGAGGATGAAACCGTGAATAAATTTTACTAACGTTAATTTTTCCGAAATAAATTCAAAAATAAAATAAATAGTAACTGCAATAAATTAAGTTTCAAAAATAATTTTAATATGGATGGGGAAAAACTTTTGTCAAAGAAAAAGTCATTTTGATTTACAAGAGATTATGTTCCAAAACGAAAAATAATTCATAAAAGTGATTTACAGCGAAACTATGAGGAATGGTGTTATCATTTTAGACAAAAACGTGTTAGAAAATAATTTTCAAGGATTTGATGTGTTTTCGGAAAATGAATTTCAAAAGGAAATGAGTTTGAGAAAAATTGGAATTCATTGAGATTTAATGTTTTATAAACGAAATTTTAGCGGAAAGGATACTCAAAAAGAATTTTAAATCAGCGAAAAGATTTCCGATAGACATGGATAAGTTTTTGGAGTTTTGTTTTGGTATTTGTGTTTCACAGAACGAAAACGATGTTGAGGAAAAAAAAAAGCGAACCTAGTAGCCGAGACGTCGGAATTCTAGTGTTCCGTGAGGAAAACACGAAGATCATTGATCCGTGTTATCCATGGTGGACTTGAGTGTTTTGATATGATGTGGAGGACTTTGTGTCCAATATCTACAAACCTAGGACTGGTGCATCGGTCTAGGGTTTCGTGATTGATATGACACCCTCTACCCTGCATGTCATAGAAAGCATTTAAAGGATAAAGAATTAAATATAAACATGTATTAATTATTTAAATAAAAACCAACAGGTAGAGAATACCACATTGTAACAAATGCAGAAATAAAACATAACATAAACATAACTCAACCCCGATGTCACATTAAAAAGCTGGTATAACCAATCCAATAAATAACTCGGATACAACTTAAAACAAACTAAACAACTAATTAACGAAACCGGAAATCCTAACTACGAGTCACGGCTCCTCAGAGTCACTCCTCAACTGGCTGCTCACCGACTTCTGCATAAAAGATACATGCCACAAAACAAGAAAGTAGAGATAGGGAGTAAGAAACATGTATATGAATATAATGGCAAGGAAGCAGTTAGCAAGACGAGCATACATCAGACAAGCATGTTATAATAAACAGCATTATAACAGAACAATTATCATCATACAACGTGTATGCTATGTAATCCAGTTCTGCTCCACTGCTCCACTATGCACTTGGATCCATTCTACCTCAGGAAGTCAACTTCAGAGTTACATCTCCATATTGGCCAATAAGCACCAATGTCGGGGTAGTTCACCTAACAATGGGTGGACCCCTAGGATAGCCGACGCACCTTACTCTCAAATGCGCCACCACGGGTGTACATGATTTCCTAACTCTCGGATGAATCACAGCGGATGGCCAGATCGCCTTACTCTCGGGTGACCTCCCCTTTGTTGTACAACCCCCACTAACTTCTCCGATGCATGAATGCATGCTCAACACAACACACAATCACCATCTCCGCTTGGGCCACTAGGCTACCCAAGTTTATCACCATCAACACCTCGACCACTAGGCAATCGAGGATTATCGTTATCTTTTTCGTATTTATTCTTTTAAACTCTGGTCATTCTACACCAGAGATTACCACCTTGACCATCAAGCATCAAGGCCCCCTTGGCCACTCGGCTACCAAGGTACATAATCATCTTTAATTAACACTCTAGCCATTAAGCACTAGAGATTACCACATTGACCATCATGCATCAAGGCCCCCTTGGCTACTAGGCTACCAAGGTACAACATCTTATCAACTGTCTTTTGTCTTCAAGTTCGTTAGGTGTCTTATTACATTTTTTAAGACGTTTTGGGGTGAGATTACCCCTATTTCAGCATTCTGGTTTTTGTTCTGGTCAGGTGAGCACGGGCGTGCTCACCCTCAGCACAGGAGTGTTGGACCTTCAAGCAAGCACAGTCGTGCTGCCTGTTAAGCACGGGCGTACTCAAGTGCGCGTCAGTTCTGGATTTTGAATTGGAGCACAGGCGTGCTCCCTGTTAGGCACGGTCGTGCTCAATGGAGTATGGCCGTACAGATCTGGGCAGAAAAGGTCAGAACTCATTGCCAAATCTCATGGGACAATTCATAGGTTCAACCTATTGGCTTTTACTGATCCATTGAACATCAGTTCTGTTAATTTTGATTAAATATTCATGTCTTACAATTAAGGGGCATTAGTCCTTTAATCTTAGTTTCATTGAATTATCCATAATCACTCATAGGTCAATCCCTAGGGTCTTTTACTATGCCATTGTTATAATCCTCACGCATACTATCATTCAAATTTATGAACAATGGGAAACAACCTCCCTTAACATAATTAATAGTTTTTAACGCTTAACATTATAACGTTCACAGCAACAATCAACGGTCAATAACATCATAACTATATCAACATGTTCAAGACATTCATTCACGGCATCATAACATCATCTAGTCATAACAGACAACATTCATTAATAATAACACTCATGCCAATCATCAACAATTAAACAGTTAAACATCATATAGAAAATAGGCATTTAAACATGTTATCATACAATAGGGTCATGGGTAACCCTTCGTCTTACGCTACCCCCAAGCCTACATACTCATACTATTCCTTCTCCAAATACCTGGTATGAAGATCATATCCCGATAGTAAACTGGTCACGTCCCTCAAGCGGCTCGATGAGTTTCCCAAGCCTTGGCCAAACAAAAGAACAACCAATTAATCCCAATCCAACAATTAGGAAAAGAGATTAATAGAGAGGGATAACCGGCTTACCTTTACCGACACTAACGCGTGACTACTTTCCCAAAACTAGAGCAAGAACGCCAAGAACTCCAAGGGGTTCAAGGGAAGGAAGAGAGGATAGGTTTCTGTCACACTAGGATTGCCAAATGTGCCAAAATAGGGTTTCACATGAAAACCCTGGCGCACTGTTCTTATTTATAAACTATGTGACCCGAGCACGGCCGTGCACCCTACTAAGCACGGTCATGCTTACAACAGCATCAACGAGACATGCTCTCTCTTGAGCACGGTCGTGCTTCCTTTTAAGCACGGTTGGGCTTGTGTCTCAAGCAGCCACAAGACACGTGCATCAAGCACGGGCGTGCTGATACATGAGCACTACCGTGCTCATGCATCAGGAAAGGTCTTTTCAGCGAAAAACCCTACTTAGCTCTTTCTAAACATTCCTAGGCAAACAAGGCATACACACAAGCGCTTAAACAAAAAACGGGGTGTTACAATTGAGCACTTGAACTTCGTGTCCTGTGTAAAGGGTGAGTGGGCTTTATGCCTAAGTAAGAATAGTTGTGAGTTTTGAGCCTCGACAAAGAATGAATGAATTAAAAAGAAAAGTAACGGGAATAACTGTTTTGCATGCATAGTTTGGCAACGTGCCATTGTTGACTAGTGATTTAGAGAGTTAGACACAACTGTGTCTATCAGGAGACACAACTGTGTCATGCTCCAGGAGAGAGAAACATATACGTTATAAAGGGATTTTTGACCAGAAAATCCCACTTAATCCTATTTTAAATTCACTAAAGCATTTTTCTAATAATCTAGCACAACATACAACTATATACAATGCATAAAAACATATATAAGAAAAATGGGGTGTTACACCAAGAAAGGAAAATTTGTATGAGAAATTATGCATTTAGCACTTTGAAAAGTATTACACTTAGTTTTCAAATACAAATTTTTATTTTACAGGTTTCTTAACCAATGTCATTAGGGTACTCGTTAGCAAGACACTTTATTATTTTAGAAAACTAAAAATTAATGAATTAATTACCTTTTCATTGTTATCCTAGTCTCTTGATATTCTCATTAAATAAAATGAAAGAGCATCGATAACATCAAAGGAACATTTAGTTACTGTTAAGATATTTTGAATTGGTTAAAGTTAGTTAAAATTAGTTTTAATGGTTAGTTAGTTTACATGGATTAGTTGGCTATATAAGCCAAGATTACTCATTATATTTTTTTACTTTTACCGCTTATCAATATACAACTTTTCATTCTCTCTCAACTTTCTCTTCCCCCTTTACTCTGAAACCATGAAATTCAACATGGTATTAGAGCCATACCATCCACAAGAAAATCCATAATTTTTTTTCCTCTCCGTGTTAATTATTCCTTTCCTCTTTGTTCTTTCTTCTACAGTTCTACGCCTTTTCTTTTTCCATTTTTTTCGTATCATCTTCTCTGGCTCTTCAGTCATCGATCTCTCCTTCGCCAAATCGGTTTTCCGATCATGTGCCGCTGTAGATTTTGAGTTCCATCTTGTTGCTTCATTTCTTGATATATTTTTTCACATATGGAGCTTTCATCCTGATTTTTCTCTACCTCGATCAATCACTCTTTCCTCTGTCATCATTTTCGGTATGTTTATGACCGAAAATGGTGTTTCTGGCGCCACCAACAGGCGACGAACGTGTGACACTTCTCGCCGACGTTGCTAACCAAGTGCGCCACTCACGCCATTTCCAACCTCGTGACGATTGAGGCACTGTTCTGGTTCGATCTTTCTTCTATTGTGATGATTTGCTGCATATATGTGTTGTCTCTTGGACCCATAATCATAGATCACTATTTTTGGTTGTGAGCGTAGAACTGAGTCGACCCGAAGTGTTTGAAGCTAGTTTTGACTATTTCCATGACGTACTCATTCCCAATCGACCATCAGCAGGGTCAGTTCCTTCTGATCGTGAAGATTTCGAAAGATCCAAAGGAGACGGTGTTTCGGTGCTCAACTTCGTTTTTCAGAGTTGTGACTTCTTGGATCTGTGATCAGAGTTCTTGATCATTGTTCCTCTTCATCTTGGAATCTGGAATAGTTGGATGAAGTCTGGAAGTGAACCAGACATAGTAAAGTTGTAATGATGGTTTTGTTTGATTCTTGATTGATTGAACGAAGGGGCTGAGTTTGTTGTTAATCAAAACTTGCATCACACAGTGTAGATGATGATGAGATTAAAGTCTCAAGTATGCTTCCATGAAGAATATCTCCACCCATGTTCAAGAATGAAGATATGAAATGTGTTTTGATGATGATCATGTTGATAGAAAATGTTGTAATCGTTTTGATGTTTTATGTTTACTTTTCTAGGGTTTTGATGTAAGTCATAAGTAACTTAGTTTGATTAGATGGCTTAACAAAATTAAGAAGATAATAATGCTAAACCTATAATAGAAATCAATTAGAGCTAAATCAAATGCCAAATGTTGGAAAATGTTTTTAAGGTATAAGTAATCATATACATAGTTGTATATTGGTCTACTTTGAGGAAAATATGAAATTCCTTCAAGAGTATTCAAATACCAACTCATGTATGCCATTACACTTGCATTTTGGAAATTTTTGAAGGGAGTATTCGAATACCCCTGTTAGTATTCGAATACTACCCATTCTGTTAAGTTTGTTGGGTTCTGTTATAGGGAGTATTCGAATACCCTGTATGAGTATTCGAATACTCACCCTAAAATTCAGTAAAACTTCGATTTTTCAGCTCCAATTGAAGTCTATATAAAGGATATGTGTTTAAGAGTTTTTGGCAACGAAATCATATTCAAAAATATACTGTTATAATACCAAAATAGCAAGCCATCTATTCATCCTTTGTTACAAGTGATCTTAGAATCTACAAGCTTTGATGCACAAGTGTTTGGGCTAGGATTTTCTCTTCTACTCAATTTGTTCTCTGAGTTTTGTATTGGGAGTGTGGATGCCAAGGTTCTCAAGGGTGAGGCATCTCTTGAGCGGCATAAATCTTTGTTGGTGAGGTATCCTACAAAGTGGCCAATGGATAAAAATCTTTGTTGGTGAGGTATCCTTCAAAGTAAGGGTGAGGCATCCCTTTTTGGCAAGAGTGTGGTATCTCTTGTGGTGATTGTTGGTGAGCTATCCAACAAGGTGTAAGGGTGAGGCATCCCTTAGTGAGTTGTTGGTGAGGTATCCAACAAGGTTCAAGAGTGAGGTATCTCTTGATAGTGTGGTACTTGTGGGTGAGGTATCCTACAAAGGAGAGTGACTTTTGTAAGGAGTGTGGTATCTCTTGTACAAACTTTGTCATAGTGAATTTCTCCAAGAGGATTCTTGGGTACTGGACGTAGGCCACTCAGGTTGTGGGTCGAACCAGTAAAATACTTGTGTTACTTTCTCTATCCCTACTCTCTTTACTTTCTTGCAATCTTTATTATCGTATGCATGATTCTTTATGTTCTAAGCTTATGATACTATAGTGCATGATTGTTGTATGATACTATCTCTTAGCTTATACAATTGAATATCTTTCTTTAAGTTCATTCTTGAATTGGTATTGCAATTGTTTGTTGCTTAAGCTTCAAGGAAATTTTACTATCTTGCTACTCTATTTGAAAAAGGGAAGTTAAACATTGTTTTTAGAAAAGTTTTAAAAAGGTCAATTCACCCCCCCCCCCCCCCCTCCCCTCTCAACTAAGAACCGTTTCCACACCTTTCAATTGGTATCTAGAGCGGGTTCTTGAATAAGGTTAATCACCTTTCAAGTCTCGTGGAAATGACTTCTCAATCAAATGGGACAAGTGATTATGTTTCTATTTCTAAACCCCCTATTTTCAATGGTGAAGGTTATCCTTATTGGAAAGCAAGGATGAAAATTTTCATTGAGGCAATAGATGTTGATATATAGGATACTGTTTTGAATGGTCCTTTTATTCCAAAACATGTTGTTAATGAAGAGGAAAAAGATAAACCTAGATATTTATGGACCGATGATGATAAGAAGAAGGTCCGATTAGATAAGAAGGCTAAGAACATCATTACTACGGGAGTTAGTATTGATGAGTTCTTTAGAATCTCTACTTGCAATTCCAGAAAGGAAATGTGGGATACACTTAGATAGCCCATGAGGGCACAAGTGAAGTAAGGAGATCTAGGATGAACACTTTAATTAACACATGAGTATGAATTGTTTAGAATGATGCATGGTGAATCTATATATGATATGCAAAAACTGTTGGTAGTGGCTACGGTCTCAAGAGGTGGGGTGAATTAAGATATTGAAAACTTTTTCAACAATTTAAAACAAAATAGTGTTTCTTTAAAGAAAATTGGTTTTCACTTAATTTTAATTCCCAAGAATCAGGTTATGGAACAAGTAATGATGACAAGAAGAATTATAAGTAGTAACAACAGATTTTAACACAAATTGCAGATTAAAGATTCAAGTTAACAAGTATATGGAGTTTAGAGATGAGAAGAACACGCAAACCGATTTATCCTGGTTTGGTTACCTCCTCTGGTAAGCCTACATCCAGTCCCACACTTCTGTGGTTTTCTTCACTATAATCAGCAATTACACAATTCCAATTACAGCAACACAAGGATAACCTCCTTGCTCGAAAAATCACCAGAAAGCACACTAGCTTTTCTATACCCAAGGATACCTTCTATCCTTGTTCAAGCCTAAGAATACCCTCTCTTAATCACACTAATTCACGAAAAGAATTGAGTAGAAGAAAGACTCTAAAAGTCTGATTATACAAATTGAAGTTCTAACTAATATCACACTTTTCTCAGAGATGAAGCACTTTTGGATCTTTCATAGTTTCACAATCAGAATGAGTTAGGTTTCATGTTTTCGTGTTGTGTTGTTGTGATCACTCTTTTTATAGAAGACAAATTATAGCCGTTGGGATCATTTAAAAAAGATTTGGATCTGATTTAATAAAATCTGCTTTCTTGATTCTTGTTCTTGAAATGAGATTCTGTTTATCATTATAGAGTTTGTGTCCTTCTTGAAAAATAATCGTTTCCATATGACACACTAGCCAAGTCTAATTTGAAGAGTCAGATAACCGTGTTTATTTGAAGATAAAAATAGCCACGTCCATTTGCCACGTCAGTAGACGGAAGTGTTAACACAAGTTATTGGACGTGCTTCAACTGGTAGACGAGTGCTAACACAAAGTAATTGGACGGGCTCCAACTGGTAGACGAGGTTTATATGCCATGTTAGTGGACGGAGCTTCTCATTAAGATCTCAGTAAGCCCAAATCGTGTATCATTAGTAGACGAGCTCCATTTGCCACTTTTAGTAGACGAGTTCTCCTTTTTACTTCAGTAGACGCGCGCTTCTGTTACTTTCAGTAGACGAGCTCCATGTGCCATGTCAGCGGACGAGCTCTTCTGTTACTTCAGTGGATGCACTCCTCTTGTTGTACTTCAGTGGACGTGCTTTTGTTGTACTTTAGTGGACGTGCTTTTGTTGTATTTCAGTGGACGCGCTTTTGTTGTACTTCAGTGGACGCGCTTTGGTTGTATTTCAGTGGACGCGCTTTTGTTGAACTTCAGTGGACGCGCTTTTGTTGTATTTCAGTGGACGCGCTTTTGTTGTATTTCAGTAGACGTGCTATATGTGCCACATCAGCAGACGAGTTCTTCTGTTATTTTATTGGACACTCTCTTCTTGTTAGACGAGCTCTCCTGTTTCTTTTAGTGGACGCGCTCTTTTTGTTATACTTCAGTGGACGCGCTCCAAATGGTACTTTAGTGGACGAGCTCTAAAGTGATTCATTGGACGTCAGCTTTTTACTTTGTTGGACATCAGTTTGTTCTGCTTTGTTGAACTTCAGCTTGTTTTGCTTTGTTGGACTTCAGCTTGTTTTTCTTTGTTGGACGAGTGATCTTGCATGCAGCTTAACACGAAATGAGTACGTAGTCAAGATTAAAAATCTTATGCAAAATACACTTTGTTTGTCATACATCAAAACATGAATGAGGGCTTAATCTTACAAACTCCCCCTTTTTTATTATGACAAACCTTACCATACTTAACCTTAGTTATTAAGAAATCAGAGTACAGCTATTCAGTAAGCATGGTTCTTGAGTCATTTTCATCCTCCCCTGTGTCATTGATATCTTTCAAAAAGAATCAAGTGTTATCATATCATTATCATGAAAGAAAAAAAATCATCTTGCATTTATTATAAGTTCAAACCTTACCATACTTATGACAAATCATCTTGAATTTATAAGTTCAAGTATGTCTTTTCAAAGTAGTTCATACTTAGGTATCAAAAAAAAATTACATATCAGAGAAAGAATTTACAGCAAATGCGAGACAGAATTAATAGTTGTATGGTTCATCTTTATGGTTCATCTTTCTCCCCCTTTGTCATTATCAAAAAGAGACTGTGGAGAATATTGAATTCAAACTGAAAAACAGTCTTGCATTCATTGATAATAAATCATTACAGAGCATATGCAATACATCAAAACATCCAAAACACTAGAATAAAAAAGGGAATTACAGACACTTACGGACACTTAGTCTAAACTGAGACTAGATAAAAGCATCTTGTCCATGTCCTTCATAATTTTCAGCATCTTGTGCTGCCTCGCTTGCCATATTGACTATATTATCAAAAATAACATCTGATGTCAATTATTTTGAGGATCAATTATGCCAAGTTCCCTTCTTATAAAGAAGAAACTCTCCTTATTAAGTGGTTTGGTGAATATATCAGCTAATTGCTTGGTTGTATCTATATGTTCAATCACAACATCACCACTTTGAATATGATCCCTGATAAAATGATGCCTAATTTCAACATGCTTGGTTCTTGAGTGCATAATTGGGTTCTTTGTTAGATTAATTGCACTAGTGTTATCATACTTTATTGGTATATGATCCATATAAACACCATAGTCAATTAATTGTTGTTTCATCCATAGGATTTGAGCACAACAACTCCCAGCTGCAACATATTATGCTTCAGCTGTGGATAAGGCCACACTAGTTTGCTTTTTACTAAACCAAAACACTAGGGAATTTCTTAATAAATGGCATGTTCCACTTGTGCTCTTCCTATCTAACTTGCATCCAGCAAATTCAGAGTCGGAATATCCTATTAATGTGCAAGTGGATCCCTTGGGATACCACAGCCCCATTTCTTTTGTTCCTAAAAGATACTTCATGATTCTTTTAGCTGCAGTAGGATGTGATTCTTTAGGATTAGCTTGATACCTTGCACACATACACACACTAAACATTATATCTGGCCTACTTGTAGTGAGATAAAGCAAGGATCCGATAATACCTCTATACTTGGATACATCTATAGATTTACCATGTTCATCTTTGTCCAAGTAGCAGGCTGGACTCATTGGTGTTGCCATTTCCTTTGCACTTTCGATTCAAAACTTCTTTAGTAGTTTCTTGCAATAGTTTGTTTGGCTTATGAAGGTTCCATCTTGGCATTGATTAATTTGAAGTCCAAGAAAGAAGGTAAGCTCTCCCATCATGGACATTTCAAATTCACTTTGCATTAGTTCACCAAATTCCTTGCATAAAGACTCATTAGTAGCACCAAAAATAATGTCATCAACATATATTTGAACAAGTAAGATATTGTGTGCTTTTGTTTTAGTAAATAGTGTTGTATCAACTTTCCTCTTTTAAAGCCTTTCTCTAGGAGAAAATTGCTTAACCTCTCATACCAAGCTCTAGGAGCTTGCTTGAGTCCATAAAGGGCTTTAGTCAGTTTATAGACATGATTTGGGAACTCACCATCAACAATACATATACTTCCTCTTGTATTATTCCATTTAAAAAAGCACTTTTCACATCCATTTGGTACAGTTTAAAGTTCACTATACACGCATAGGCTAAGAGCATTCTTATGGCTTCCAATCTAGCTACGGGAGCATATGTTTCATCATAATCAATTCCTTCTTCTTGATTATATCCCTTAGCTACTAGTCTAGCCTTGTTTCTTACTATTATTCCATTCTCGTCCATTTTGTTTCTAAACACCCATTTAGTTCCGATTATTTGGTTACTTTTGGGTTTTGGAACTAAATCCCAGACTTTGTTCCTTTTTAAATTGATTTAACTCCTCTTGCATTGCAATCATCCAATGTTCATCATTAATAGCATCATCAACACATTTTGGTTCTATTTGAGATACAAACGCCATGGTATTGCAAATATTCCTTAAAGAGTTTCTAGTGGTTACCCCTTTGGTGATCTCACCAATGATATTGTCTAGGGGATGATTCTTTGAAACTTGCCACTCCTTAGGAAGATTTTCTTGTTGAAGTTCTGCTTGAGGTTCTTTATTGCTCTCTTCATCTTCCTTTTTGTTGCTCTCCTCTCCTTCATCAGATTTCACGTCATCCTCAATAGTTTCTGCATCATCAAAAATGTCCTTTTCCAACCTTTTGGGGTTAGACTCATCAAATGTTATGTGAACAGATTCTTCAATTGATAAAGTACGCTTATTAAACACTCTATATGCTTTGCTAGTTAATGAATAACCTAGGAAAATACCCTCATCAGCTTTGGGATCAAATTTCCCAAGATTATCCTTGCCATTATTTAGCACAAAACATTTACAACCAAAGACATGAAAATGATAAATGTTAGGTTTACTTCCCTTGTAAAGTTCATATGGAGTTTTCTTCAAAATTGACCTTATTAGAACTCTATTTAAAACATAACATGCAGTACTCACAGCATTAGCCCAAAAATACTTCGGTAAATTAGAGTCACTTAACATGGTTCTAGCAATTTCTTCAAGTGACCTATTTTTCCTCTCAACTACTCCATTTTGTTGTGAAGTTCTAGGTACAGAAAAATTGTGTTTTATACCATGTTCATCACAAAAGTTATCAAACTCCTCATTTTGGAATTCTCCTCCATGGTCACTCCTAATTGAAACAATTTTCACGTCTTTCTCATTTTGAGCAACCTTAGCCATTTTCTTAAAAGCTTTAAAAGCTTCATTCTTTTGTGCTAAGAAATAGGTCCGAGTAAATCTAGAGAAGTCATCAACAATTACAAGTGCATAAATATTTTCACCAAAGCTTTTCGTCCTAGAAGGTCCAAAAAGGTCCATGTGCAGCAATTGTAAGGGTCTACTAGTTGAAACAATGTTTTTAGCCTTAAATGAGGTTTTCACTTGTTTACCCTTTTGGCATGCATCACATAAGACTTCTTTAACAAACTTTTTATTTGGTAAACCAATTACAAGTTCTTTGGAAATCAATTTATTCAAGTGAACCATATGAATGTGAGCTATTCTCCTATGCCAAAGCCAATTTTCATCTTCTTTGGAAATTAAGCAACATGCATCATTGGAAATTAAATTGTCTAAGTCTAGCATATAGATGTCATTGATTCTATTTCCAATCAATTTTATCTTATTATCATGAATAGATTCGATCATACACAAATTTGAGTTGAAGTTTACCTTGTAGCCTTAATCACATAATTGGCTTATACTTAGTAGATTGTGTTTGAGCCCTTCCACATAGAGAACATTCTCAATCTTGATTGCTGGACTTTTTTATATTGTTCCAACACCAAGAATTTTTCCTTTGTTGTTGTCTCCATAGGTAACATTTCTACCTTCCTTGGGAGTGAAAGATGTAAATTTTGTGATGTCTCCAGTCATGTGTTTGGAGCAGCCACTGTCCAAAAACCAGCTTGAGGTTTTGGCCTTCAAACACACCTACAAAACAGTTTTTTTTTATACTTTTCCTTTAGGTACCCAAATCTGGTTGGGTCCTTTGGTGTTAGTAGCAACATAAGTTCCTTTTGGAACCTAAATTTGTTTAATGCCAACATGAATGTTCTTTCTAAGTCTACAAGTAGCACTGTATGACCTTTCTTTAGACAATAATAGCATTTAACAAAAGGACTAGTTGAGGAAACAGGTGCAACAAAAAGCTTCTTAAAAGATTTTTCATGTACCATTGGCTTATATCCAATTCCAGCTTTGTCATAAACACCCTTTTGCTGTCCTAATATGGCATTCAAGTTATCTCTACCCAAAGTAAACTTAGATAGAGTTGTATTCAGTTTTTCAACTTCCTTTTCTAGTGTAGTGCATTTAGTACAAATTGAACTAGATGTAAGTAATTGTGAATTTTCGGTTCCTAGTACTTTAAGCTTTATTTGTAAAGATGCAGAGTCGCTACATTATTTTGCGATGATCTTCCTAGAAGATATAAGTTGTTTACCAATTTTAACATATTCTTCATGCAATTCATCAAAAGCATCTTGTAACTCATCATAGGTAGGAGAAGAATCATTTACCTCAGTTTCACTATCACTTTGTTGATTTTCCATGATACATATGTTGGCTTCTTCATTTTCAGATTCACTACTAGTGGAATCCATATCATTTTCTTCCCAAGCTATGTATGCTCTTCTAGGCTTTCTTCCTTTCTTCTCTTTGTTGTCATTCTTCTCATACTTTTCTTTCTTTTGTAGCTTTGGACATTCATTTTTGTAGTGTCCAAGCATTCCACACTCAAAGCATTTGATTGCTGAGGAAGAGCTTTCACCTTTGTTCGTGTTCTTTTTGGTAGGAAAGCTGAATTGCTTCTTGTTTCTATTCTTCTTGATGAATCTTCTAAATTTCCTCACAAGAAATCCCATGTCTTCTTCTTCGGATTCTTCACTTTCATCAAGGTGTTCATCTTCATCACTTTCTATTGATTCTTTGGAGATATAAGCCTTGAGTGAGAGTCCTTTCTTCTTTTTCTCCTTATCTTCATGACTTTTCAATCTATTGAGTTCCAATTCATGTTCTTTCAACTTGCCAAATAGAGTAGCAATCTGCATGGTGTCAAGATCCTTTGCTTCAGTAATTGTAGTAATTTTTGGCTGCCATTCATGACTCAAACATCTCATTATCTTGTTAATCTTTTTCTCATCTGTTATTGTATGTCCGAGTCCTTATAGCTGGTTCACAATGTGTGTAAACCTCTTTTGCAGCTCATCTATCTCCTCACCATTCCTCATGTGAAAGAGTTCATATTCATGGACTAGTGCATTCATTCTTGCTCTTTTCACATCGTTGGTTCATTCATGAGTGAGTTGAAGAGTATCCCACATTTGCTTTGCCGTTTTACAATTGGAGACCCTGAAAAACTCATCATAATTCAAAGCAGCTGTTATAATATTTTTTGCCTTAGCATTATAACCAACTCTTCTTTTATCATCATCATTCCAGTCATCTTTTGGTTTAGTCTGCTTATTTCCCTTAGCATCAAGAATAAATGGAACATAGGGACCATTTTCAACAGCATCTAATACATCTAAACCTGCAGCCTCAAAAAAGATAAGCATTCTCTCTTTCCAATACATGTATTGGGAGCCATTAAAGGCAGGGGGTCTAGTGAGTGAATCCCCATCACCCATGATATCATTTGTAGCCATCTCTTGAAGCTATTAAGCTTTGTAACAAGAGGTTTAGCTCTGATACCAATTGTTGGTAGTGGCTACGGTCTCGAGGGGGGGGGGGTGAATTGAGATATTGAAAACTTTTTCAACAATTTAAAACAAAACAGTGTTTCTTTAAAGAAAATTGGTTTTCACTCAATTTTAATTCGCAAGAATCAGGTTATGGAACAAGTAATGATGACAAGAAGAATTATTAGTAACAACAGATTTTAACACAGATTGCAGATTAAAGATTCAAGTTAACAAGTATATGGAGTTTAGAGATGAGAAGAACACGCAAACCGATTTATCCTGGTTTGGTTACCTCCTCTGGTAAGCCTACATCCAGTCCCACACCTCTGTGGTTTTCTTCACTATAATCAGCAATTACACAATTCCAGTTATAGCAACACAAGGATAACCTCCTTGCTCGAAAAAACACCAGAAAGCACACTAGCTTTTCTATACCCAAGTATCCCTTCTATCCTTGTTCAAGCCTAAGATATACCCTCTCTTAATCACACTAATTCACAAAAATAATTGAGTAGAAGAAAGACTCTAAAAGTCTGATTATACAAATTGAAGTTCTAACTAATATCACACTTTTCTCAGAGATGAAGCACTTTTGGATCTTTCATAGTTTCACAATCAGAATGAGTTAGGTTTCATGTTTTCGTGTTGTGTTGTTGTGATCCCTCTTTTTATAGAAGACAAATTATAGCCGTTGGGATCATTTAAAACAGATTTGGATATGATTTAATAAAATATGCTTTCTTGATTCTTGTTCTTGAAATGAGATTGTGTTGATCTTTTTAGAGTTTGTGTCCTTCTTGAAAAATAACTGTTTCCATCTGACATACTAGCCAAGTCTAATTTAAAGAGTCAAATAACCGTGTTTATTTGAAGAGAAAAATAGCCGCTTCCATTTGCCACGTCAGTAGACGGAAGTGTTAACACAAGTTATTGGATGTGCTTCAACTGGTAGACGAGTGCTAACACAAGGTAATTGGATGGGCTCCAACTGGTAGACAAGCTCCATTTGCCACTTTTAGTAGACGAACTCTCCTTTTTACTTCAGTAGACGCGCGCTTCTGTACTTTCAGTAGACGAGCTCCATGTGCCACGTCAGTGGACGAGATTTTCTGTTACTTCAGTAGATGCGCTCTTCTTGTTGTACTTCAGTGGACGTGCTTTTGTTGTACTTCAGTGGACGCGCTTTTGTTGTATTTCAATGGACGCGCTTTTGTTGTACTTCAGTGGATGCGCTTTTGTTGTATTTCAGTGGACGCGCTTTTGTTGAACTTCAGTGGACGTGCTTTTGTTGTATTTCACTGGACGTGCTATATGTACCACATCAGCAGACGAGCTCTTCTGTTATTTCATTGGACGCGCTCTTCTTGTTAGACGAGCTCTCCTATTTCTTTTAGTGGACGCGCACTTTTTGTTATACTTCAGTGGACGCGCTCCAAATGGTACTTTAGTGGACGAGCTCTAAAGTGGTTCATTGGACGTCAGCTTTATACTTTGTTGGCCGTTAGTTTGTTCTGCTTTGTTGAACTTCAGCTTGTTTTGCTTTGTTGGACTTCAGCTTGTTTTGCTTTGTTGGACGAGCGATCTTACATGCAGCTTAACACTAAATGAGTACGTAGTCAAGATTAAAAATCTTATGCAAAATACACTTTGTTTTTCATACATCAAAACATGAATGAGGGCTTAGTCTTACAAAAACGTTTTACATATATTGTTCACCAACTCAGTGCTCTTGGTAAAGTGTTTGATAATAATGATCTTTTTAACAAAGTTCTAAGATGTTTGAATAGGTCTTGGCAACCCAAGGTGACGGCTATTGCGGAATCAAGGAATCTTTCTACAATGTCATTTGCTACACTCTTTGGCAAGCTTCGAAAGCATGAACTTGAGCTATTAGATTAAATGAAAGTAAAGATCAAGACAAGAGGAAGAAAGGCATAGCCTTGGTTGCATCTTCAAGAAAGGAAGACCTAAGTGATAGTGATGATTCAAGTGAGGAATTTCAAGAGGAGCACATCAAATTTTTAGTGAGGAAGTTTGGAAATTTTCTCAAGAGAAGAGGCAACTTCAATAGAGGCAACTTCAACAACAAGAAGTTCACAAAGAAGGAGAGTACTTCCAACCCAACTTGCTATGAATGTGGAAAGCCCGGTCACATGAAATATGATTGCCCTAACTACAAGAATAAGAATGATAAAGATGAGAAGATGGGCAAGAGAGACAAGAAGGGTAAGAAAGCATACATAACATGGGATGAGAATGAGATGCCATCCTCAAGTGATGAAGATAGTCAAAGTGAAGAGGTCAATCTATGTTTAATGACTTCACATCAAAGTGAAGACGAGGTATTGGATGATGAACTCTCTCTCTTTTACTTATGATGAGTTACATGATGCTTTTGAAGAATTGCATAAAGAGTCCCTTGATTTAGCCAAACTAGTTGTGAAACAAAAGAATTTGATGGCTCAACTTGAAAAAGTTTTTTTTTTTTGAAAAAGCAAGTTGAGGATCAAAAGCTAGAGATTGAGATTATGCAAAAGATTTGTAAAAATTCTTCAAAAGTAAAAGAAAAAGAATGGTGCGCCACTTGTGAAAAATGCAAGAATTTGGAAAGTGAAAACATTGATTTGAAAAAGTCACTTGCAAGGTTCACAAATGGGATACAATCCATTTGTTAAGGCCGTATTGGGATACAATCCATTTGATGCTAAAGCCTCCAATAAGACTCAGTTTGTTCCATCAAGCAAACAAAAGAAATCAACTATCAAATGCTATTTTTGTTGCAAGCATGGACACCATATTTCAAAATTTTATATCAAAAGAAAAGGTGTTGAGAATTGTAACATGATGTGGGTCCCTAAAGAGAGTAAACCCAAGACTAAAATACAAGGACCCAATCCAAATTGGGTACCTAAGATTTGATCTCTTTTGTATATGAATGCTTGAAGACACTATGCAATGAGTGGTACTTGGATAGTGGATGCTCTAAACATATGACATGATACATCTCCAAGTTTTCCCATCTATCTCCAAGGAAAAATGGTCACCTCACATATGGAGATAACAACAAGGGTAAAATTCTTAGAGTGGGTAAGGTTGGTAAGAATTCTAATACCACTATTGATAATGTGTTGTTGGAGAATCAGGAAAATATCCCTGATTTTATCCTCTTTGATTCTATTTGATTTTATCTTTATTATTTTTATTTTATTTTGTTTTATTTCCTTCCTTAATTATAGGAAGAGACTTGATTTGATTTGTTTTGCCTTTATTGTAATCTCTCTATAAAAGAGACTCATACTATGAATGAAATCACAACAATTATTCCACTGCCTTCTATATGGTATCAGCAGCTTTAGGTTAGAGTTCTTTTCTCCCCTCCATGGCGGCATGCCCAAACTCATGGAAGCACGCCCTTACAGGCGCTGTTGAAGACAACAACACCGTGACAAGAGGCGGCTCAAGCAGTGGCGGTGGCGGCCCGCAAAGAACGACGTAGGTGCATATGGTGAGAATCGAGCATTCCAAGCTAGTACCTCTGATCAAGAGAAGCAATCTTCTTCAAGATCGATTACTTTCACTAAGGAACAAATAGATCAACTGTACAAACTTCTTGAGTCTCAAACTCCTTCCTGCTCCATAGCCCAGAAAGGAAACTTTGTTAAAACTGCCCTTCTTAGTGTCAACCATACTTGGATTGTTGATTCAGGTGCTACTGATCATATGACAGGAAAGTCTAGTTTCTTTTCTTCATATAGTCCTCATGCAGGTAACCATAAAATTAAAATTACAGACGACTCTCTATCAGCCATTGCAGGGAAAGGGTCCATTGTCCTGTCTCCAACAATAACTCTCCAAGATGTCCTTCATGTCCCAAGTTTGTCATGTGATCTTTTATCGGTCAGTAAATTAGCCCGGGATAAAAACTGTCAAACTAATTTCTTTCCTTCTCATTGTGTGTTTCAGGATTTGAACTCGGGGAGGATGATTGGCAATGCTAAGGAGAATGGAGGACTCTATTACTTTGATGATGGACTTGGATCAAAACAACAATCCCTACCAATAGGTTCCTGCTTTGAATCTAGTTTTATTTCTGATAACAATAATGATATTATGTTATGGCATTTACGATTAGGTCACCCGAGTTTTAGGTACCTAAAATATTTATTTCCAAAGTTGTTTTGTAATAAAGACCCTTCGTTATTTCATTGTGAAACTTGCGAATTTGAAAAACACCATCGCTTTTTTTTTCCTATGCAATCTTATAAGCCAACAAAACCATTTTCTATTATTCACAGTGATGTTTGGGGTCCTAATAATACAAGTACACTCTCCAATAAAAAATGGTTCATTACTTTTATCGATGATCACACTAGTCTTTGTTGGGTGTACTTGTTAAAGGAAAAATATGAGGCTGGCCAAGCTGTAAGAAATTTCTTTAAAATGGTGCCGAATCAATTCCAAACTAATATTCAAGTCTTCAGAAGTGATAATGGGAAGGAATATTTTAATATGATTTTGGGGAATTTCTTTCTTGAAAATGGGGTTGTGCATCAAAGTTCTTGTGCTAATACACCCCAACAGAATGGGATTGCGGAGAGAAAGAATAGACATCTCCTAGAGGTGGCTAGAGCGTTACTCTTCGAAACAAAAGTTCCAAAATACTTGTGGGGTGAAGCTGTTGTATCTGCAGCATATTTGATCAATCGTATGTCGTCCAAAGTTTTACATTTTCAAACTCCCCTTCATATTTTTAAAGAGTGTTTTCCTATGGCTCGTCTTTCAGCCAATTTACCTTTGAAGATATTTGGTTCTACTGTGTTTGTTCATGAATATAATCATCTTGGGAAGCTAGCACCACGTGCTATAAAATGTGTTTTTATTGGATACTCTCCAACCCAGAAGGGGTACAAGTGTTTTGATCCAAAATTAAAAAGAATTTTTGTAACAATGGATGCTACTTTCTTTGAAAAACAACTTTTTTTAAGGACATTCATCTTCAGGTGAGAATTCACATGAAGATTCTTTTGAAACCATTACTTTATCTGAAAATTCACACAATTCTGAGACTTATACTATTGTACCAATAGCAAATGACCAAGATTCGTTATCTGGACCTACTCCCATCATGAGTAAGGCTCCTGTGGAATCTGGGTCTGCATCTCTAAATCAAAACTCTGACAAACAATCCTTGGAAATTGATAATAATGAAGAACTAATCGAAATGCCACAACATGATGATTCTTGTGAAGAAGAAATTGACAGGTTAGAGGATGGTGATCGAAGGTGTGGAAAATTCTTTGTTTCAAAAAACCATAAGAAAAGGAATGAAGAATCAACTCTCCAGAAAGGTCGTGAATCCGAACCGAGGGAAAATCCAATCAGTCAACCTGATACAGGTGCGTCCCCGTATGAACCTAATTGTTACAATGAATCAGCTGAGTTAGACATCCCCATTACGCTTAGAAAAGGTATTAGATCTTGTACTAAGCATCCTTGGTCTAAATTTATGTCATATTCAAATTTGTCTTCCTCTTTTGTTGCATTTACCTCACAGTTGTCTAGTACAGAAGTTCCAAAAAATATACAGGAAGCTCTAAAAATTCCAAAGTGGAAGGAAGCTTGATAAGCCTCTGGCTCATCTAGTTTTATGGCTAGTATGACCAGGGTTTTGTGCTAATTATATCCTATTTTCACCCAAATTAGATTAGATTGTCCTCAAGCAAGGTTTTGAGTCTCTAAAGTAGTTTTAGGTTAATTTAGCCAGTTTTGAGTCAAATAATGCACTTATAGCTATTTCTTTGTTTTCAGGTTAAGTAGAAGTGGAGAGAATAAAGAAGCAGGGGATTCGCCTCGCGAGAGTTTTACTCGCCTCGCGAACCTGAAAGCCAGCAGAACAGTGAAAATGTCATCCTCTCTGGTTTGCCCCGTGACTAATCTTCTCGCTTCGCGACCCCGAAGACTGACTGTTCCAAGAAAATGCAAGGTCTCTGGTTCGCCCCACGAACAATGTTTCGCCCCGCGAGTCACCCAACCCTGAAAAGTCAGAGACGATCACGGCTTGCCCGTGTTGAAGGTCACGGCTGTGGCAGTTTTGAAGTTGAAGAGTCTCGCCTCGCGAGCATCCATTCGCCTCGCGAGCCTGGAAGTCAGAAAGCATCACGGTTGGCCCCTGATGTTCATAACGGGCGTAATAAGAAGACTCTTCAGTTCCTCGCCTCGCGAAGGTTTGTTCGCCTTGCGAGAATACCAAAGGTTGCAGACTGTTCACAAGAATCGCATCGCGAGAGAGGCTTCGCCTCGCGAGTGGCAAAAATTCCTGAATGTTATAAATAGTTGTCTGGGCAGATTATGAACAACTTTTGCTTCTCCACAGTTTTACATATTTTTCTATGTATTTCGTTATTGTTATGGAGAACTAAATTGTTAGATTAATCTACTGTATGAGAATTCCATATACTTGAGGTTTTGTAATTCCTATTTAAATTGCTTTTCCCTTTTCAATACCACATTATACATTTTTGTTTGTTATTTCAGGAGTGTGTAGTGTTGTATTGATTCGTTTCAGTGATGTTATGTTCCTATACTAAATCGCGTTTGTTATTTCGCGTGTGTTCATTCATGGTCGTTAGTTCATGAGGGCTTAACCCCGTTTGTTATTTCGGGAATAGGAACATGTATCTGTAGTAGCGATTGCGTTGTAATAGTTGCTACAACTGAAAGGGATTAGAATCTGCTTAGGGCCTGGGATTACATGAACCAAGGATAGTTGGGAATTCGAGAACAGTAGATTAATCGTTGTTTGCTATTTGATAATCTTTTTGAACTGCCTTGTTTTATTGCTCTGTTTTCATTGTCTTATTTTCTTTGATTGCATCCAAACAAACCCCCCCAAAAAACTGATTTTTGTGGAAAATAATACTTTAAGAGTCTGTGTGAGACGACATCCAAGTTGTCGCCCTAAACTACAGTTTTAAACCCGCTCGTTCTTTTTGGCGCGTGGCGACAGCGCGACCAAAAATTGGCGCCGTTGCCGGGGACTCTTAATTGTAATTTTTCCATTTTTTCCCTTTCTTTTCTTCCTTTTATTTTTCTGTTTTGTTTTGAATTGGTCTGGCTACTAGGTTTAATTGCCCTGAATTGTGTGATTTTGACCCGGAAATTGAAAGAACACTGCACACACTCCGTAGAGAATTTCGGGCTAGCACTAGTAGTGATTCTAATTTCAAAACTGTTTTTGAAAGCATGGGAGACCAAAGGACATTAAGACAGCTTGCTGCCCCTGATGTTAACTATAATGGATTATGTATTTCATATCCTGGTGCTGATACTCCTTTTGAACTAAAATCTGGTTTCATTCACTTGTTGCCAAAGTTTAATGGTCTTGCAGGTGAGGATCCACACAAGCACTTGAAGGAATTCCAAGTTGTATGCTCCACAACCTTAAGATCAGAGGGAGTCACTGAGGATAGCATCAAGTTGAAGGCTTTTCCGTTTTCACTCCAGGGAGCTGCAAAGGATTGGCTGTTGTATCTTGAGCCCAACTCTATCACCACTTGGAATGATTTGAAGAGGGTTTTCCTAGAAAGATATTTTCCTGCTTCAAGAGCTGCGTCAATAAGGAAAGAGATATGTGGCATCAGGCAAGGGAATGAGTCGCTAGCTGAATATTGGGAGAGGTTCAAGCATTTGGTATCCAGTTGCCCCCAGCATCAGATTTCTGAACAGCTCCTGATCCAGTACTTTTATGAAGGATTACTGCCGATGGATAGGAATCTTTTGGATGCTGCTAGTGGGGGAGCACTAGTTGATAAGACCCCAGCTGCTGCCAAGCAACTCATTGAGAATATGTTGTTGAATTCCCAGCAGTTTACTACCAGAAGAAATTCAGTTGAGACAAGAGGTGTGCATGAGGTCCATAGTTCATCTTCGAACCAGGCCGCCCTTGAGAATAGATTGGATGAGCTGACTTCCTTTGTAAGGCAATTGGCAATAGACAGAGTTCAGCCTGCAAAGTTATGTAGCATGTGCAATTCACCTGAGCACCCATATGATCCATGCCCCATCCAGAGAGAAGAGTTTGTCAGTGAAGTGTCTCAAGCTTATGCAGTAAATCCATTTAATCAAGGAAACAGTCAGAATCGGTACAGCACTCAGGACCTCTCTACCAATAGGTACCATCCCAACTGGAGGAATCATCCTAATCTGCGGTATGGGAACTCCTCCCAACAACAACCGATGGCACCTCAGAATCCTCCAGTGACCACTTCTGCACCCTCGGGACCTTCCCTAGAGGATATGATCAAGCAAATGGCTGCAAATAACCTCCAGTTTCAGCAGCAGGTTGCAGCTTCACAGGCACAGTTTCAGCAGCAAACAAATGCCAGCATTCAAGATTTGAGGACACAGATTGGACAGATGGCCACATCCATAAATAACATACATCAAGGTCAAGGGACAAACCAGTTGCCGGCACAACTAGTGATAAATCCTAATGCCTCCAATCCTAATGTGAGTGCCATATCTCTGAGATCTGGAAAAGTTGTTGAGGACACCTCTGGAAAGGATGAAGCAACTGTTGAGGTAACTCCTGAGCCTATTGTTGAAGTTGAAGTTGAGAAAGTGTACAGACCACCAATCCCATTCCCACACAGAATTCAGAAAAATAAGAAGGTTGGTGGTGAAGATAAGGAGAAGGAAATTCTTGATGTGTTCAGAAAGGTGGCTGTAAATATTCCTCTCCTAGATGTGATCAAGCAAGTGCCCAAGTATGCCAAATTTCTCAAGGATCTATGCACCAACAAGAGGAAGATGAAGCATAATGAGAGGGTTGATTTGGGAAGAAATGTCTCAGCTCTTATCCAGTCTAGGCCTGCACCAGAAAGAGTTGCTGTTATAGCCCCTACTCAGGCACTACCACATAAGTGCAAGGATCCGGGCACATTCACCATTCCATGCACTATTGGGGACAGGAAGTTTGAAAACTGCATGCTGGACTTGGGAGCATCCATAAATGTCATGCCTACCTCCATCTTTAACAACCTTGATCTTGGGCCATTGCAAGATATCTGTGTCTTACCATCCAGGTTGGCTAACAGACTGATGCGCTGCCGACCCATGGGTATGGTAGAAGATGTTCTAGTGCAAGTTGATGATTTGATCTTCCCTGCGGACTTCTACATCCTAGACATGGCAGGAAAGACACCTTCCAGTAGATCACCAATAATATTGGGCAGACCATTCATGATGACATCCAAGACTAAGATTGATGTGTATGATGGGACTATGTCTATGGAGTTTGGTGGTATTGTGGCCAAGTTCAAGATCTTTGATGATATGAAACACCCACTGGAGGAGCACTCTCTTTTCCACTTAGAGTTGCTTTCTGAGCTTATTGAGGATACCCATGAGGACTTTATTTCTGATTTTCCATTCATTTCTGGTTTTGATGATGTATATACTTGTACTAACTGTACTGACACTAACCCTTGTTCTGTTTGTGCTGAGTTTCTGGATTCAACCTTGCAGGGTGATAGTGATAGTGATAGTGATAGTGAAAGTGATAGTGATAGTGAGAGTGAAGCTGTCTGTTCTGCAGAAGTCCGTGGCATCATGGCTACTCCTAATGTACCATCCATTGAGCAGCCGCCCTCCTTAGAGCTCAAGCCATTTCCTGGGAACTTGAAGTATGCCTACCTGGAGACAAATGAGAAACTTCCAGTCATCATTTCTTCCAGTCTTGGCTCTGACCAGGAAGCAAAACTATTGGAGGTTCTGAGAAGCACAAGAAGGCTATTGGTGGACTTTAGCTGATATTCCAGGAATTAGCCCCTCCAGATGCATGCACAGAATTCTATTGGAGGATGGAGCTAAACCAGTAAGACAAGCCCAAAGGTGACTTAATCCACTGATTCTGGATGTGGTGAAGAAAGAGGTGACTAAGCTTCTACAGGCAGGTATTATATACCCCATCTCTGATAGTACTTAGGTAAGTCCGGTGCAAGTTGTACCAAAGAAGTCCGGTCTAACAGTAGTTAGGAATGAAAATAATGAGCTTGTACCTACTAGAGTCCAGAATAGTCAAGTCAGTCTATATAGATTATAGGAAGTTGAACCAGGCCACCGTAAAGGATCATTTTCCTTTGCCGCTCATAGATCCGATCTTTGGATTGGCTGGCTGGTAAATCTCATTATTGTTTTCTAGATGGCTTTTCCGGGTATTTCCAAATTCATATTGCCCCTGAGGATCAGGAAAAGACCACTTTCACATGCCCCTTCGGTACGTTTGCCTATAGGAGGATGCCATTTGGCCTTTGTAATGCTCCTGGCACCTTTCAAAGATGCATGCTTAGCATTTTCTCTGAATTTGTTGAAAATTGCATAGAGGTGTTCATGGATGACTTCACTGTATATGGCTCCTCATTTGATGCATGTCTACATAGTCTGAGTTTAGTTCTACAAAGATGCATTGAAACTGATTTGATTTTGAACTATGAGAAATGTCACTTTATGGTAGAACAGGGGATAGTTTTGGGTCATGTAATTTCTAAAGAAGGCATTTCAGTAGATCCTGCAAAAATTGATGTGATTTCTTCATTGCCTTACCCATCTTGCGTACGCGAGATCCGTGCTTTTCTTGGCCATGCAGGTTTCTACAGGCGCTTTATTAAGGACTTGAAAGAAGATAGCACCGCCATTGTCAAACCTCGCTGAAGAATGATGCCGTGTTTCATTTTGATGAAAAGTGCAAGAAGGCATTTGACTACCTGAAAAGAGCGTTGACTTCTACCCCCTGTCATCCAAACCCAGACCGACACTCCTTTGAACTAATGTGTGATGCTTCCAATTTTGTTGTGGGAGCGATCTTGGCACAAAGGGTGGGCAAGGCTGCCCATGTAATTCATTATGCTTCTAGGACATTAGATGTCGCACACCAAAATTACACTACCACCGAGAAAGAACTCGCTAGTCGTTGTATTTGCACTTGATAAGTTTAGATCATATTTGCTAGGTTCTAGGGTTATTGTTTTCACCGACCATGCAGCTCAAAATATCCATTAAAGAAACCAGAAGCTAAGACAAGACTGATCCGGTGGATGTTTTTGCTCCAAGAATTCAATGTGGAGATAAAGGATAAAAGTGGAGCTGAAAATTTGGTAGCAGATCACTTGAGCCGGATAGCAAGGGATGAGGATACTTCTCCCATCCAAGATGATTTCACTGAAGAGAGACTTTTACATATGTATGGGTTAACCCCTGGTTTCTTGACATAGTTAACTTTCTGGTTCTTTGGTGTTGTTCCTGCAGGTACAAGTAGACATAAGTTCCACAAGCTCAAGAGCGATGCAAAGTACTATGTGTGGGATGATCCCTACCTTTGGAAGTTTTGCAGTGATCAGGTGATTCGGAGGTGTGTCCCCGATCATGAGACAGAGTCCATTTTGCACTTCTCACATGCCTCTTAAGTTGGAGGACATTTTGGACCACAGAGGACAGCAAGAAAAGTCCTGGATTCTGGGTTCTATTGGCCCACAATTTTTAGAGATGCCTATGAGGTATACAGGAATTGTAAAGAATGTCAAATAACAGGCCCTACCATCACTCGTAGGAGTGAGATGCCTCAGCAGCCCATGCTCTTTTGTGAGGTTTTTGATGTGTGGGGGATGGATTTTATGGGTCCTTTCCCTCCTTCTTTTGGTTTTGTATATATTCTTTTGGCTGTAGATTATGTTTCAAAGTGGGTGGAAGCAATCCCCACTAGGACTAACGATGCTAAAGTTGTATCCAAATTTGTTAGGTCCAACATTTTTTGCAGGTTTGTCATACCTAAGGCTATCATCGGGACTGTGGGCACACACTTCTGCAATGAACCATGGAAGCCTTACACAGAAAATATGGGGTTGTGCATAGAGTTTCCACTGCTTACCATCCCCAGACCAATGGCCAGGCTGAAATATCAAACAGGGAGATAAAGCAGATTCTAGAGAAGATGGTGCAGCCGAATAGAAAGGAATGGAGCCGCCGTCTGGAAGACGCACTGTGGGCTCAGAGGACCGCTTTCAAGACACCAATAGGAATGTCCCCCTTCCAGCTTGTATTTGGCAAGGCATGTCACCTCCCGGTGGAAGTTGAGCACCGTGCATATTGGGCGATGAAAGAGTCAGAACTTGGACATGAAAGAAGCTGGTGTTGAAAGAAAACTGCAGTTGCAGCAACTTGAGGAGCTTAGGCTAGAAGCCTATGAAAGCTCTAGGATTTATGAAGAAAAAACAAAACTTTTTCATGATAGGATGATTGTTAGAAAAGAATTTTATGTGGGCCAGCTAGTCTTATTGTTTAACTCCCGCCTGAAATTGATGGCTGGGAAACTTAGGTCCAAATGGGATGGCCCCTTTGTTGTTACCAATGTGTTTCCTTATGGTGCAGTAGAGATTACACGTGTAGGTACCCACAGGCCCTTCAAGGTTAACGGGCAGAGGCTGAAGCCATTCCATGGTGTGGATGCTGTTGTTCCTGTGGATGTTAATGTTGAGGAGCTCTCCTTGGAAGCTCCCACCTACACTGATACTTGATCAGGGAGTTCCCTTTCCTTTCCCTCACTCTGTTTTTATTGTTATGTTGTTTCATTGGGGACAATGCATGTTTTAAGTGTGGGGGAGGGAACTAGTTGTAGTTTTGTTGAGTCTTGTTTCTTTGAATAAAGCTCCTGAATAATTTGAGAAGCTCAGGAGTATTTGTGTGTTGAGTCTTTTGTTGGCAAGTGTGATGGATTTTGATTGATGTTGCACAGATTGATTGCTTGATTTATGTGATGATTCCCCCTAGGCTGAAATTTTTTTTGAGTTTGAAAAGTGATCCCCGTGTGATTGAAAACTGAACTTTGAGATTTTGTTGTGATAGCATGATTTATGATAAGTTTGGGGTGATAGGAAGCATACACTAGGGATAGAATCTTTGTCAAACAATTTGCATGAATGTCCAGGTGAGGTTTTGAGCCTCCAACATGTTTTTTTGACTGTGTGAAATCACTTTCAAGTTGCACTTTCCTGAATTTGCTTGAATCTCTTTATGGTTTGCATGATCATGTGTTTGCTTCAGATGATTTAGGCATTTTCTTTGTAAATAGCTACTTAGCCTAAAAATAACCAATTCCTAATGCATGTTCCCTAGTTAGCCCCATTGAGCCTATTAGCCTGTTAATTCTTGATAACCTAATGTTATAAGCCCAAAAATCTGGAAAACTATGTTAACCCGATCTTAGGATTAGGAGAGCATGTAATCTTAGAATGGGTGCAAGAAACTAAGTTTGGGGTGGCTGCAAGGTGTAATATGTTGTTGGGATTGAGAAAAAAAATACGATAAAAAGGTTGGAGCCAAAGGCTTGTAAAAAAAAAAAGTGTAAAAATGATAAAAATAAAAGGCTGTAGCCACCCAAGGCATAAAGAAAAATGAGAAAAGGAACTTGAGTGTAATTTCAAAGTGTAAATAATGTTCATGCTCTCTTAGTTCCTAGGGTCTTCAACTAGTACCTTTGTATATCCTACCCTTAGCCAGGCCCCATTACGACCCATAAAAGACCTTTTGATGTTGCATGCATGTTTTATGTGGGAACCATTTTGAGATGAAAATCAAATTTATGGAAAGTGTTCTTGAAAGTGAAATTGAGTGCAATGTTAATAGCCTGACACAAACTGAGTGATTGAGTGAACAATAAATGCCCTTGTGAGGAAGGCAGTTGTTTGGAATTGGTGATCTCCCTCTTGTGTGTAACTTGGATCCCCTGCTTAGATTTCTGATTGTTTGAATGATGAAATTCTCAAATGTTTAGAATAAATGAATGTGGGGGTTTCTTTGCTTGAAAAGGGGGGGACATTGAAGAAAACTGTTTTGATGTATTTCTTGAATTTGTGCAAGGTTGATTGAATCTTTTAAGCTTGCCAGGTCTTGAGTCTTTTTGATTTTTGAGTTGTAGTTTGCTTGGGGACAAGCAAAGTTTAAGTTTGGGGTATTTTGATCAGCCTCTGGCTCATCTAGTTTTATGGCTAGTATGACCAGGGTTTTGTGCTAATTATATCCTATTTTCACCCAAATTGGATTAGATTGTCCTCAAGCAAGGTTTTGAGTCTCTAAAGTAGTTTTAGGTTAATTTAGCCAGTTTTGAGTCAAATAATGCACTTATAGCTATTTCTTTGTTTTCAGGTTAAGTAGAAGTGGAGAGAATAAAGAAGCAGGGGATTCGCCTCGCGAGAGTTTTACTCGCCTCGCGAACCTGAAAGCCAGCAGAACAGTGAAAATGTCATCCTCTCTGGTTTGCCCCGTGACTAATCTTCTCGCCTCGCGACCCCGAAGGCTGACTGTTCCAAGAAAATGCAAGGTCTCTGGTTCGCCCCGCGAACAATGTTTCGCCCCGCGAGTCACCCAACCCTGAAAAGTCAGAGACGATCACGGCTTGCCCGTGTTGAAGGTCACGGCTGTGGCAGTTTTGAAGTTGAAGAGTCTCGCCTCGCGAGCCTGGAAGTCAGAAAGCATCACGGTTGGCCCCTGATGTTCATAACGGGCGTAATAAGAAGACTCTTCGGTTCCTCGCCTCGCGAAGGTTTGTTCGCCTCGCGAGAATACCAAAGGTTGCAGACTGTTCACAAGAATCGCGTCGCGAGTGGCAAAAATTCCTGAATGTTATAAATAGCTGTCTGGGCAGATTATGAACAAATTTTGCTTCTCCACAATTTTACATATTTTTCTGTGTATTTCGTTATTGTTATGGAGAACTAAATTGTTAGATTAATCTACTGTATGAGAATTACATATACTTGAGGTTTTGTAATTCCTATTTTAATTGCTTTTCCCTTTTCAATACCACATTATACATTTCTGTTTGTTATTTCAGGAGTGTGTAGTGTTGTATTGATTCGTTTCAGTGATGTTATGTTCCTATACTAAATCGCGTTTGTTATTTCGCGTGTGTTCATTCATGTTCGTTAGTTCATGAGGGCTTAACCCCGTTTGTTATTTCGGGAATAGGAACATGTATCTGTAGTAGCGATTGCGTTGTTAATAGTTGCTACAACTGAAAGGGGATTAGAATCTGCTTAGGGCCTGGGATTACATGAACCAAGGATAGTTGGGAATTCGAGAACAGTAGATTAACCGTTGTTTGCTAGTTGATAATCTTTTTGAACTGCCTTGTTTTATTGCTCTGTTTTCATTGTCTTATTTTCTTTGATTGCATCCAAACAAACCCCCCCCCCCCCCCCCCCAAAAAAAAAAAAAACTGATTTTTGTGGAAAATAATACTTTAAGAGTCCATGTGAGACGACATCCGAGTTGTGACCCTAAACTACAGTTTTAAACCCGCTCGTTCTTTTTGACGCTTGGCGACAGCGCGACCAAAGCTGTTCTTGAGGAGATGAGAGCTCTTGAGAAGAACAACACTTGGAGTGTTATGACCTTACGAGCTGGAAAAAACACAGTGGGTTGCAAATGGGTCTTCACTGTGATGTATAATTCAGATGGATCCATAGAAAGGTACAAGGCACGCTTGGTGGCCAAGGGATTCACTCAGACTTATGGCATAGACTACTCGAAAACTTTTGCTCTTGTGGCAAAATTGAACACTATCAGGATTCTCTTATCCCTTGTTGCCAACTTAGATTGGCCTTTGCACCAACTGGATGTGAAGAATGCATTCCTCAATGGTGACCTAGAAGAATAGGTATACATGGATGGGCCTCCTGGATTTAAAGAAAAATTTGGGTCAAATGTGTGTAAATTGAAGAAGTCACTCTATGGGCTCAAACAGTCCCCGAAAGCATGGTTCGAAAGATTCACCCAGTCCATTAAAAAACAAGGACACAGTCAAGGACAAGCTGATCACACCCTATTCACAAAATTTTCTTCTGATGGGAAGATTACTGCACTAATTGTCTATGTTGATGACATTGTTCTTACTGGGAATGATGTAATAGAGATGGGAAGGCTGAAGAAAAATTTGGCGTGAGAATTTGAGGTCAAGGATTTGGGAGCATTGAGATATTTTCTTGGCATGGAGGTTGGTCGATCAAAAAAGGGAATTGTGGTTTCCCAACGAAAGTACATTATGGACCTTTTAAAGGAAACTGAAATGAGTGGTTGCAGACCAGTCGATACCCCCATGGACCCAAATGTGAAATTTTGGGAGAAAGGAGATGTTCTCGTTGATATTGGGAGATATCGAGATTAGTTGGCAAGTTAATCTACCTGTCTCATACCAGACCCGATGTTGCCTTTTGTGAGTGTTGTAAGCTAGTTTATGCACTCCCCATATGAAGAACATCTTGAGGCAGTCTACAGAATTTTGAGGTACTTGAAGAGCAATCCTGGGAAAGGATTGTACTTTAGAAAAACCAGTGAGAGGAATGTTGAAATCTTTACTGATGCAGACTGGGCAGGATCAGTCACCGATAAAATCAACTTCAGGATATTGTACCTATGTGTGGGGAAATCTAGTAACTTGGAGAAGCAAGAAACAAGGTGTGGTTGCTAGAAGTAGTGCTGAGGCTGAATTTAGAGCAATGGTCCAAGGAATTTGTGAAGGGTTATGGATCTATAGAGTCTTGGAGGAACTCAAGATGAAGGTTGATCTTATATTCAAGCTGTACTGTGACAACAAAGCAGCAATAAGCATAGCTCACAATCCCGTCCAGCATGACAGAACCAAACACATTGAGATTGATAGCCACTTCATAAAATAAAAATTAGATGTTGCCATTATCTGTCTTCCTTTTGTGACTTCCAACCAACAAACAGCTGATATTTTGACCAAGCGTCTAACAAGACCAAATTTTTAGCACTTGATAAGCAAGTTGGGCATGACAGATATATATGCACCAACTTGAGGGGGGTGTTGGAGAATCAGGAAACTATCCCTTATTTTGTCCTCTATGATTCTATTTGATTTTATCTTTATTATTTTGATTTTATTTTGTTTTATTTCCTTCCTTAATTATATGAAGAGATTTGATTTGATTTGTTTTGCCTTTATTGTAATCTCTCTATAAAAGAGACTCATACTATGAATGAAATCACAACAATTATTCCACTGCCTTCTATATGTGCTATTGGTTGAATGTCTTAAGCATAACTAGTTAAGCATTAGTCAACTATGTGATAAGGGCTTTAAAGTTGTTTTTGATGAAAAATGTTGCTTAGTCGAAAGCATGCATGATAAACAAGTTAGGTTTATAGGCAAGAGAATCAATAACATGTATATGCTTGATTTGAATGAAATTTCATCTTCCACACAATGCTTGATTAGTAACGATGATGATGCATGGCTATGGCATAGAAGAATTGCATACATTCACATGGATACCCTTAACAAACTTATCTCTGTAACAGCCCGTTTTTAGTTACGTTATTTAACCGGTTAAAATATAATTACACATATGATTAATTATTTTATTTGGATGTTTGTTAATTTTGTTATGTGGTTTAGTTTGAGTAATTAAATTACTCTTTTCAAATTATTTTATTGGGTGTGTTAGCACTGACTTATTTCAGTGAATGCACACTTACTAGACAATAAGTTACATTATTGTCACTATTACTACCAGTACAGAAAAATATTTTAAATAATACGTTTAAGAGAAAAGCATTTTCATATTTTCATTCAATTTAATTTTAGAGTTGAAAATAAACTGGTTTGACCTTAATCGGAGATTAAATGTTGGACCGAGTATTTTCTTAGTTGATCAGTCCAACTATTAATCTTTACTCTAATTTGAATTTCGAAAACGTATATCTATCAATCTTTATTTTTAGATTCCAGAAAGTAAAAACATGTTTATTTTAGGCTTAATATTTTATCACTCATTTGTGTACCTATCACTAAATAATTAACTTAAAACCCAACTTTATCACTTCTCTCTCTCTCTCGACGCCTCTCCCTCAATTTTTCTTTTCTTCTTTGCTTTTTCTTTTTCTCTTTCTTTCTTTTCTTCTTTTTCTCTTTCTTCTTTTTCTCCTTTTCTCTTTCTTTCTTTTTCTTCTTCTTTCTTTTCTCGTTCTTTCTTTCTCTGCTTCTTTCCCCTTTTCCTTTTTCTTCTTTCTTTTGTTTTGGTTTCTTTCTTCTACCATCAGAGAACCCACCCACACAACCTCACCCCTCCCTAACTTCGAAACCTCCTTTCCTCTTGCCGTCCAGTCGCGCATCGCCGTCAGGGTTTAAAGGGGACATTTCGAAAATGATTTGTGAAAATCTCTAACGCTAAATGCGCGCTTAAGGAATTAATTACTGAGATTTTAAACTAAATGTCACAAAGGGGCACAGCGGGGTGTCTCATTTGGTATCAGAGCAGTTTGATTCTGATCGGACTGCTAAAAGTTAGGGTGTTGTTACTGGCCGTGTCTAGTTGAATCCACATCGGATATTGACTATGCTTAGAAATTGGGTAGAAAGTTCGTAGCTTCGTCGTTTTAAGTTTCCTAAGTAGAGTAGGGAACCGAAATGATTAATATTCTTACTCATGATAAACACGATATTTTGGGATAAGTTACTTGGGTAAGTTGTTGTATATAAGAGAGTATCGTGGTTGATTGTGCCTTGAAAGTTAGAAAGTAAGATTTGAAATAAGTGTTAGATCATGAGTTTATTGGAAGAAATAATTCTTGTTCATAAGGTATAGTGAGCATTTAGTGGTAGAAAGAAATTGTTATTACGGGAATTTATTTTAAGTACAAGATATATTTGGTTAATGTGGGTAGTTGTTGAAGATGATAAAGAGACAACAAAATGTGTTTGGGTCTTAATTAGTATAGGATTGAATTAGTTGAAGCCTTGTAGCCTTTTATGGTTGAGATGATGGTTATAGTTGTGGATTTGATTGGAAATCTAAGCTTATAAGTTGGATACTTGGTCCCGAACCAGTGTTTAACGATGAGAAAGGAATTAGACTTAAGTTTATGAAATTAATACTTGGATGTGAAGATGAACTTATTTTCTAATGGTGTTTTCTAATGATGATAGATTTGTTTAAAGAAAAGGAGGTTTAAGTATATGGTGTTTATAAGAGGTGTTGATTTGAGTGTGGCTTGTACATGATTAGTATTTAAGTCTTTATGTTGAGAATAAAATTAGTTTCTAATCACTTTGATGTTATTGGAGTTTATTAAGATAAAGTGTAAACCTTAGCTTGTGATAGGATTATTCTTTAAAGTGATATTTGATTTATGGAAATAGTATTAACTCGAACTTGGTTTGAGACACAAGATTATAAGGTAAATTTAGGGGGGATTTGAAATGATTTGGAAACAAAATGAAGAAGTTTGAGTATATAGAAATGATATATATGGTTAAATCGAAGTTATTTGGAAATGTTGTGTGGACACATGACAATTAGTAGTAGTTCAAACTAAGAGAGGATGTTAAGTTAAGATTTTGATATAAAGAAGCACGATAGATATGGAAATAGTGTGCTAGTATTTAGGTACATTACTAGGATATGATATTTGAGGAAGAGTGTTACTAAAGATGAAGGTGATTCTAAGGGAAGGATATGTAGGTAAGTGCTAGTACGTATCAAGTTCATATCTAAAGATTTAATTTGTGAGTGGGGACTTGTTATTATTAAAGTAGGACTAAGAGCGGAATGACGATACTTTAGATGAGTAATATTATGGTGATTTCGGATTTGAAAAGGGATGTTTTACCTAGGCATGATATTCTTGCTAGAATGATGAGTTTGAGCTTCTAGTAAAATCTTAGTTGTTATAGAATATATTTTGTTTGGTTTAATTTGGCAGTTAATGTAGTTAATGGCTTAAAGTCATGTTTTATATTTCAAATAAGATGTAAGCCTTCATATTTCTTTTTGTAAAGTTTTGGTGTGCGATATTTGAATAGAGAATTGTAGTAATCAGGTTTGATGATCAATAGTTGAATTATAATGATAGTTTTGTTGCATATATTTTGAGATATTGAAGTTAAGAGGTGGATTAAGGAGATTTTTTTTTATGTTAAATTTTGGTCACTAAGTTAGTGTTTGGACAGAAAGGTAGATTCTTAAACTATGGGACTTACTTATGTTGACTTTGTCATTGTTGATCATGCCTTGAGGATTGGAATAAAGACTTGATCAGGAAATACGTAGGATAAATTCAGATTTCATTTGAGTGCGATGATTCTAAATTGGTTTTGTTAAGATTTACGGTGAATTAGAGATATTGAGAACTATGGGACATGCAGTGGTAGGAATTTTGTTGAGGTGTAGTTATGAATGGTAAGATTAAGAGTAATATCAGCTAGTATGACAAATTACTATAGATCAAAGGATCAAATTTTGATCGAGGCATATATATCATTAAAGGAATTTAGAGTAGTGATTGACGTTTATGGTCAATGTTGACTTAGTGAGTTCGAGGATTAACGGAAAAATATGTATGGTAGTTTTCCTTAAGCTGAACGGAAATAGTAAAGAGGAGTTCTTGAGTGAAACTAAGTTGTTAGAAAAGTTTAAGAATTATGATTTTGGATAATTCAAACTGAAGTGATTCCTTTTTGGTTGAAGTTGCATGGAGGAATGTAATCGTATTCTTTAAGATTGAAATGAATGACTATGATATAATTTGGAGTGGTGGAATATGTTCAAAGGAAACTAAGACAACAATTGTATACTTTGAGTTGAAGGTTGATGTATGATGGGGTAAAGTTAGTGTTGAACTTGATGTTCATTGTGAGGATAAGGTGTTGAAGGAGTTTTGCTAGCAGACAAATTTTGAGGCAAGAAGTGATTAAGATTTTATTGTGTCTTCGAGTGTAATAGACTAAGGTGAAATATCGAAGGTAGTGGAGATAACGCGGTAGTGAAAAGTTTCGAGGATAAATAGAATGATATAGGAATAAATTTTGTTACGAAGTTACCACTGCACCTTGAAATGAAAGACAGAGATGAGAAATACGATGTAGGGTCTTTAGATTAAGACACGTGTAGTTTTTACCCCGTTTTGAGTCATGAAATTCCGAGGACGGAATTTTTTTCTAAGAGGGGTAGTAATGTAACAGCCCGTTTTTAGTTACGTTATTTAACCGGTTAAAATATAATTACACATATGATTAATTATTTTATTTGGATGTTTGTTAATTTTGTTATGTGGTTTAGTTTGAGTAATTAAATTACTCTTTTCAAATTATTTTATTGGGTGTGTTAGCACTGACTTATTTCAGTGAATGCACACTTACTAGACAATAAGTTACAATATTGTCACTATTACTACCAGTACAGAAAAATATTTTAAATAATATGTTTAAGAGAAAAGCATTTTCATATTTTCATTCAATTTAATTTTAGAGTTGAAAATAAACTAGTTTGACCTTAATTGGAGATTAAATGTTGGACCGAGTATTTTCTTAGTTGATCACCCAACTATTAATCTTTACTCTAATTTGAATTTCGAAAACGTATATCTATCAATCTTTATTTTTAGATTCCAGAAAGTAAAAACATGTTTATTTTAGGCTTAATATTTTATCACTCATTTATGTACCTATCACTAAATAATTAACTTAAAACCCAACTTTATCACTTTTCTCTCTCTCTCTCGACGCCTCTCCCTCACTTTTTCTTTTCTTCTTTGCTTTTTCTTTTTCTCTTTCTTTCTTTTCTTCTTTTTCTCTTTCTTCTTTTTCTCCTTTTCTCTTTCTTTCTTTTTCTTCTTCTTTCTTTTCTCGTTCTTTCTTTCTCTGCTTCTTTCCCCTTTTCCTTTTTCTTCTTTCTTTTGTTTTGGTTTCTTTCTTCTACCTTCAGAGAACCCACCCACACAACCTCACCCCTCCCTAACTTCGAAACCTCCTTTCCTCTTGCCGTCCAGTCGCGCATCGCCGTCAGGGAGGCCGCCGTTCGACCGCGACGGGCAAGGAGACGTCAGCCACCGCCTGAGACGCGCCCCACCGCGGTAAGCACTGCTTCCACCACCACCGACTGTGGTTTCCGGCGCATTCCGACGAAACTGAGTCCATATTCGGACTACCCTCATCGTGCTCTTTCTTCTCCACCATGCGGTTTTCCATTTGGTCGCTGTTGCTCCGCCACCGCCGCCGCTGTTTGGGCGTTTTCCGGCCACCATCCGGCCACCTTTCATCAAATAAACACCATAACTTTGCTCCCCTCTTCCTCCTCTACAAAAGCCCTCAAGAAATTTCGAGATCGGAGAACATTGATTTCTGACCACCACGAGCCGCCGCGTCGTCACCACACCGTGCTTGGGACCTCCAAGGCAGCCACCACGTCATCTTTCTCTTCCTTGGGTAAGTGGTTTTCTCACTTCCTTTGCTCAGATTCAAAACTCCCAAATTGATTTTGAAACTCTAACACTAGGTTTTAATTTTAATTCCCAAAATCTGAAATTAATTGGTGTTTTCTGAAATTGGGAGCATGATTAAGTGTCTCCCTAAATCAATTTTGTCAATCTCTTGTTAAATTGATTTTTCTCAATTTTCATCTTAAGCCTAAAAACCTCAAATCCGTTTTAATTTTAAATGATTGATGTTCTTGGGAAATTAAATATATTATTGAATTATATTTATATTTTGATTGTTGAGAAATTAATTTAGTGTTTTTGTCTGGTTGTTTCAATGCTTGGATCGTCTCTCTGGGATGTTTTTCATGTTCTTGCTTGCTTTGGAGAAGTATGAATTCCCTTTTTTGGGAACTCATTGGAGCTGATTGCATGGCTGTGAAGTTCCAGAAAAACCTCCGAACGCATTAAAAGGTGAGGGAAAGAAACTATTTAACGTCGGAAACGGCGCGGTTACATTTAATTAGATAATGGTGTAGGCGACCCAAACCCTACACGAGAGCGAGTAACGGACAATGTCTATACCACATTGGGAACTACTCAGTGGTACCGATGATGATATAGAAATTGTGCGTTTATCGTCATTACGCTACATACATAGATTATTTTATTACGTGATGATTGCCTGTTTGACTGGTTGATTTGAACTTGGTACTTGATGTATGATATTATAACATGATGATGATTATGATGATATGATGAGTGTTATGATTGTGCTTAGAGGATTGAGTAAATCATAAGTTATGTTGGGACACGAGGATGTATTTGGGAATTGCATACAATATGTGATAGCAGTGCCTAACCGAGATGATTATCTTGATATGAGGTCGAGATTAATGAGATGAGATTATTTTGAGGTTATCTATGAGATTAAGATGACCGGTTAGGGCACTAGGGGGTGACCTGAAACATGGTCTGTGATATGAGGGACCTGAAACATGGTCGAGTGGACCTGAAACATGGTCGATTGGGGTCTATGCCTCGGAGGGAAAATTCTCGGGGATAGGCTAACGGCGGACCATCCAGAGATGATTTCATTTTAGTCGCAGCTATAGTTCATGCATTGCATGAGCATCCTGGATTGTGGTCCAGAGGTGTGCACCGGGTTGTGCGTCTATAGTGCCATTGCTTTGCGTGGGCACCCTCCAGCCGCGGACGAGGGTGTGCGCCGGGGACTCTGGGACGTGTCGATTATATTATTGTGATATCCGGATATGGCCGATACCTGAAGAGATTATTCATACAGCATTTGCATTGCATCATGATGGAGGGTAGAGGAAAGATTATAGATGTGGATTGAGGATGATTATGGTACATATATTTATCTAGGGAGACGGATGTTTAGCGTGCCGTTATTTAATTAAATGTTGCTAAACCCTTTCCACGTTTGATGTTATATGGTTTCTTATCCCCTGTATCTTTCTACATGTTGTATTTTGTTTTATTATGAAATCGTACTAGAAGACCTGGTGGACAAACTTAATGATGAGGGATTGGACGGGATTCCCTATGAGCTGGATGCCGGAGCTCGAGTCTTGACCCATGGTGATTAGGATCAAGGTAGTATATGGCCAGTGCATCTTGTGAGATGTTTTAGATGTTCTTAGTGGCTTAGTATTATGTCTAAGTCTTTATCATGACTGGAGTTTGTGTATTTATTTTTCCGCTCCTAGCAGTTGATGTAAGACCAGAGACCATTTATGGTTGGATTAAGTTTTGAAGTTATAAAACTGTCTATCAGGTGTTTTTTTGACGTCATACAAATCTCCGATTTTAAAGGGGACATTTCGAAAATGATTTGTGAAAATCTCTAACGGTAAATGCGCGCTTAAGGAATTAATTACTGAGATTTTAAACTAAATGTCACAAAGGGGCACAGCGGGGTGTCTCAATCTCTAAGGATTTAGTGATTGGTTTACCTAAGATAAAATTTAACAAAAAATGTTTATGTGATGCATGCCAAATGGGTAAACAAACTAGAGTTAGTTTTAAACCGAAGAATATTGTTTCTACTTCTAGACCTTTGCAATTGCTTCATATGGATTTATTTCGTCCTTCAAGGACAATGAGTTTTAGTGGAAACTATTATGCTTTAGTGATTGTTGATGATCTCTCAAGATTTACATGGACATTGTTTTTAGTTCATAAAATTAATGCATTCCATGCTTTCAAGAAACTTGCTAAAGTGATTCAAAATGAAAAAAAAGATTTGAAAATAGCATGCATTAGAAGTGATCATGGTGGGGAATTTGAAAACTATGAATTTGAATGTTTTGTGATAAACATGGAATTGAACATAACTTTTCGGCTACAAGGACCCCTCAACAAAATGGAGTTGTTTAGAGGAAGAATAGGTCCTTAGAGGAGTTGGCAAGAACCATGTTAAATGAATCTAGTCTACCTAAGTATTTTTGGACGGATGCGGTTAACACTGATTGCTATGTGTCAAATAGAGTGCTTATTAGACCTATCTTGTTGAAAACCCCTTATGAGTTGTTTAAAGGTAGAAAACCAAATATATCACATTTACATGTCTTTGGATGCAAATGATATGTTTTGAATAATGGAAAAAGACAATTTGGTAAGTTTGATGCTAAAGCGGATCAAGCAATCTTTCTTGGTTATTCATCATTAAGTAAAGCATATAGAGTTTTCAATAAAAGAACCAAGACTATAGAAGAATCTATTCATGTATCATTTGATGAGACTAACCCCCATGAAATTGGGAAAGTGCATAATGATGATATTGTAGATACAAGAATGGATTCTCAAGAAGAGCAAGCAAAGGACAATGAACAAGAATCAAGATTGAAGCCTTAAGATCAACAACAAAGAGATGAAGAACTTCCTAAGGCGTGGAGAATGACTAAATACCATCCAATTGATAAGGTGATAGGTGACATCACCAAAGGGGTAACTACTCGTTCTTCTATTAGGAATGTATGTCATTTTATGTCTTTTGTGTCTCAAGTTGAACCTAAGACAATTGATGAGGCTAGTATAGATGAACATTGGGTAGTTGCTATGCAATATGAGTTAAATCAATTTACAAGAAATGATGTACCTAAACCTAGTAATAAACAAGTAATTGGAACTAAATGGGTTTTTTAGGAACAAGTTAGATGAGAATGGTATAATTGTTAGAAACAAAGCTTGATTAGTAGCCAAAGGTTATAATCAAGAAGAAGGCAAGACAATGAGGAAACTTATGTAACCGTTGCTAGGTTAGAGGCTATTAGATTGCTTCTTGCTTTTGCATGTCTAATGGATTTTAAGCTCTGTCAAATGGATGTCAAAAGTGTTTTTCTTAATGGTTTAATTCAAGAAGAAGTTTATGTAGATCAACCACCCGGTTTTTAAAACTTTGAAAAACCAAATTATGTTTTTAAACTTAAAAAGGCTCTCTATGGTTTGAAACAAACTCCAAGAGCTTGGTATGAGAGACTTAGCAAATTTCTTTTGCAAAAAGATTTTCAAAGAGGGAAGGTTGACACTACTCTTTTCATTAAAAAGAAAAAAGCATGATATTTTGATTGTACAAGTATATGTAGATGACATTATTTTTGGAGCCACTAATAAATCTATGTGCAAGGAATTCTCTAAGAAAATGCAAGGTGAATTCGAGATGTCTATGATGAGTGAACTCACTTTCTTCTTGGGGCTACAGATCAAACAAGTGCCCAGGGGAACTTTCATAAATTGCAAGGAACTACTCAAAAGATTTGGCATGGACAAGGCAAAAGAGGCTTCCACACATATGGGCACATCCTCCTATCTTAACAAAGATGAACATGGTAATCCGGTATATGTAACTGAGTATAGAGGTATAATTGGCTCTCTACATTATCTTCTCACTACTAGACCGGATATTATGTGTAGTGTATGCATGTGTGCCCGTTATCAATCATGTCCTAAAAAACTCACCTAACCACCGTAAAAAGAATAATGAAATATTTGTTAGGTACAACTAATGTAGGACTTTGGTATCCTAAAGGATCTAGTTGTAGTCTTGTTGGATATTCGGATTCGGATTTTGCCGAATGCAAACTTGATAGGAAGAGTACTAGTGGTACATGTCATATTTTTCGTAATTGCTTAATTTCATGGTTTAGTAAAAAGTAAGTTAGTGTTGCTTTATCAACCGCCGAAATAGAATACGTTGCAGCCGGTAGTTATTGTGTCCAAATTCTTTGGATGAAACAACAATTGTTAGACTAAGGAATAGAATTGGACCAAGTTCCAATTAGATGTGATAATACAAGTCCATCAATCTATCCAAGAATCCTATCCAACACTCTAGGACTAAACAAATTGAGATAAGACACCATTTCTTAAGAGATCATGTTCAAAAAGGAGACATTGTTCTAGACTTTGTTGAGTCAAATAAACAATTAGCCGATATCTTTACCAAACATTTGCCTAGAGAAAACTTCTTTTATATAAGAAGAGAACTAGGGATCATAGATGAAACATGTATTAATTGATCTTATATGCTATGATTGTTTGGATGCATGTTTGTTTAATTCATATCTTGTATATGTTGATCTTTTAATCTTATATGAATATGATTTGATCTCTAGATGAGTAATGTGCATGAATATATGTGAAATCTATGTGTTTTTTGCTCTTTGTCCAGCAAGTATTCGAATACCACCACAGAGTATTCGAACACTCTGTTTTTCTGGGTAGTATTCGAGTACCCAACTCTGTATTTGAATACCAGCAAAAAATTGGTACTGATTTTTGGGAGTATTCGAATACTCATCCTAGTATTCGAATACGCTGCAGATCCGAAAAAAATTTCATGGTTTATAAGTCCTTTGCCCGACCTATGATGCATAAGAACCTCTCTTCTCCAGTATTCTTCTCATATATAGCAAGAACATCATGTTTAGACCATAGTTTCTTCATAAAACATAATTCTTGGTCTTTGTTCTTCATATACCTCTCTCTAAATATCATCAAACTCTCATCTATCTCTCCCAAACCTCCTTCATCACTAAGGCTAGAAAGAAACCTCACACGAGAGGAGGAACTTCATCCTCTACTAAACCATCTCCTTCACCCCAACCAAGAAGGAAAAGTGATAGGTTGGCTAGTGGATCTGGAAAAGGAAAGAAGAGGGTTGCTTTGGAAGAGGAAGTCATCTTTATGGAAACTGAAGAGTTGGAAGATAGCTTTACGGAAGGAGAGGAAGAGCAAGTGGAAGAAGAAATGGAAGAAGAAGAAGAAGAAGAAGAAGATGCTAATAGAGTGGACATGTCTTCTTGGTTTACAAAAAAATCAAAATTCCTGGAATACAAAGAAGATTTTATGAACAATAAAGTGATATGTCCAATCTACATGAAATGCAGCTGGTATGAGAAAAACAATTTCTCTTTTTACAAGTTGTTCATCAGGCAGAAGCTGCAGTCCTTTGTTGAGCTGAGGGAGATATATTCTCATGACATGGCTGGAGTCTTCATTGATGGGCTTGAGCAAGATGAAAATGGTACGTTACCTTGTTCAGTAGCCAGGAGGAACCTTATTATTCATCCTCAGGATTGGGATAGTATGATAGGAATACCCTATGTAGGACTTAATATTTTTGATCCCTCATCTATTGCAAACTTTTCTAGGAGAGGAATTATAGAAAACTTTGCTAATGGTCCTATCCCTGATCGCCTTGAGAGAAAACCTAAGGTTGGCTTACTTAACATGGAGGGCAGATTGCTTCACTATGATGTAGATACTATTTTGAACCCTAGGCAATCGAACACCTCTATGATGCTTGAAGAAGATTTATTTCTGATGTATTGCATGAAGTACAATGTGCAAATGAATTGGGCATGGTACATTTCACAAAGATGATTGTCTTGTAAGAACAGTCGTCGTAGCCCGATTCAATATGCAAATCTGATCCAAGCATTTCTAGAATATTTTGATGTTGATCTCAATACAATCTATCTACCCGTGACAAGAAGATTCGACACTACTACCTTAGCCAAAATGACTATTAAGAAAGTGAATGGAATTTGGTTTCATGATGTATCCCCTATGAGCCAAGCTCAAGATGAACCGAGATGAGCTAGATGCGGCTTTGAACCCGGGCGATCAAATACATGCTTCTCACAAATTCACGCCTTGCCATTCTGCTCACACCTCTGCAACAAACTTCTCTAATCCATTTCAATCATATGTAGCTTCAAGCTTGAACCGCATGGAAACAGGATTGGAAACCTTTAAAACACAGATGGACACAAGGTTCACAAACATGGAGGGTTACTTGAAAACTGAGTTCACAAGCATGGATGTTCGCAATCAAGGGATATCCAATGATATGGCAGCCTTAATGCATGAGAGTGGGGAGGTTGCGATCACAGTTCAATGATGAAAAGGATGGAGATGATGATGATGAGATTTGAAATCTCTTGTTCATCTTTCTATGCTTTATATGATTATATTTTGTTGGATGACTGTATAATCTCTATATCGCTCTGATACTTCTATGGATTTGTGTGATGATACTGTTTGACCCATGTTTTCTATATTCCTGGATGACTGTATTAGTATACCTCTGTTGGTATACAAACTTGACTCTGATACACTAGGCTCTATTTTTCATCACACTTGTGTTATTATGGATGTAAGTATGCATGCTTTGACCATATTTGATATATTTTGTTTATGCATGTATGACATCTATTACATATATATTTGTGAATATTGTGTCTATTCTCTCCACATATTATATGCTTTTTGATAATGCCAAAGGAAGAGAAAATGTGTGCTTTTGTGTTTATTTTGCAGGACTCTCTAAATCTACTCAGAAGGAGTGTTCACATATTCATGGGGAGTTCAGCAAAAATCATGATACACCTTATTTACATATTATCAAAACCTTATGATACAAAATCAAAGCAGGATTCAAGTTTCATCAAACGATCAAAGAGTTGTCTTCATATCAAAAGAGTTGTGATCATCAAAAAGGAGGAGATTATAGATGATGATGAGATTCAAGTCTCAAGTATGCTTCTATGAAGAATATCTCCACCCATGTTCAAGAATGAAGATATGAAATGTGTTTTGATGATGATTATGTTGATTGAAAATGTTGTAATCGTTTTGATGTTTTATGTTTGCTTTTCTAGGGTTTTAATGTAAGTCATAAGTAACTTAGTTTGATTAGATGGCTTAACAAAATTAAGAAGATAATAATGCTAAACCTAAAATAGAAATCAATTAGAGCTAAATCAAATGCCAAATGTTGGAAAATGTTTTTAAGGTATAAGTAATCACATACATAGTTGTATATTGGTCTACTTTGAGGAAAGTACGAAATTCCTTCAAGAGTATTCAAACACCAACTCATGTATGCCATTACACTTGCATTTTGGCAATTTTTGAAGGGAGTATTCGAATACCCCTGTTAGTATTCGAATACTACCCATTCTGCTAAGTTTGTTGGGTTCTGTTACAGGGAGTATTCGAATACCCTGTGTGAGTATTCGAATACTCACCCTAAAATTCAGCAAAACTGCAGTTTTTCAGCTCCAATTGAAGTCTATATAAAGAATATGTGTTGAAGAGTTTTTGGCAACGAAATCATATGCAAAAATATACTGTTATAATGCCAAAATAGCAAGTCATCTATTCATCCTTTGTAACAAGTGATCTTAGAAGCTACAAGCTTTGATGCACAAGTATTTGTTCTAGGATTTTCTCTTCTACTCAGTTTGTTTTGAGTTTTGTATTGGGAGTGTGGATCCCAAGGTTCTCCAGGGTGAGGTATCTCTCGAGGGGCATAAATATTTGTTGGTGAGGTATCCTTCAAAGTGGCCATTGGAGAAAAATCTTTGTTGGTGAGGTATCCTTCAAAGTAAGGGTGAGGCATCCCTTTTTGGCAAGAGTGTCGTATCTCTTGTGGTGATTGTTGGTGAGGTATCCAACAAGGTGTAAGGGTGAGGCATCCCTTAGTGAGTTGTTGGTGAGGTATCCAACAAGGTTCAAGACTGAGGTATCTCTTGAGAGTGTGGTACTTGTGGGTGGTATCCTACAAAGGAGAGTGACTTTTGTAAGGAGTGTGGTATCTCTTGTACAAACTTTGTCATAGTGAATTTCTCCAAGAGGATTCTTGGGGATTGGACATAGGCCACTCAGGTTGTGGGCCGAACCAGTAAAATACTTGTGTCACTTTCTCTATCCATACTCTCTTTAATTTCTTGCAATCTTTATTGTCATATACATGATTCTTTATGTTCTATGCTTATGATACTATAGTGCATGATTGTTGTATGATACTATCTCTTAGCTTATACAATTGAATATCTTTCTTTAACTGCATTCTTGAATTGGTATCGCAATTGTTTGTTGCTTAAGCTTCAAGGAATGTTTACTATCTTGTTACTCCATTTGAAAAAGGGAAGTTAAACATTGTTTGTTGCACACCATATGTTTGTGCTTCTTCCATTTTGAAGATATAATCAAATTCTTGTTTCACTGATTTTCGGTTCAATCAGTGTGATTTGTTTAGTGATTTTAGTTTGTTTAGCCTACTAGTTTTGTTGTAAGCTTCTTTCCATAGTGGTTAAGCATTGATGTGAGCTTCTTTCATGAATGGTTAAGCATTGATAGTTTTGTTGTTAGCTTCTGCCTTTCATTGGTTGTTAAATACTTCTGTTAAGTGGTTATTTGGTTATGGCTTCTTCTTGATGGTTAAGCTTTTGTCTTTATTGGCTTTGATGATTTTAGCTTCTGTCTTGTATGGTGGTTAAGCACTTGGAGCTTCTTCCTTCTAGGCTTCTACGGTAGTTAAGCATTTGTTGGATTTGTTGGCCTGCGTGCCTTTTGTATTTGCCAATATGATCTTGGCATTATCATTGTACTTTTTTTTCTGGATATGAATTTGTATTTATCATCCCAAGCTGGTAGTGTTATGTAAAACCTTCCAGCTTGCGGGGGCTGTTAAGATAGTTAGAATTGGTTAGAGTTAGTTAGAATTAGTTTTAATGGTTTGTTAGTTTACTTGGATTAGTTGGCTATACAAGCCATGATTACTCATTGTATTTTTTACTTTTGCCACTTATCGATATACAACTTTTCATTCTCTCTCAACTTTCTCTTCTCCCTTTACTTTAAAACCATGAAATTCAACATATAGTTTTTAATACTCGTGCAAACACCATAAACGACACATTAAGAAATAGGGAGAGTAACAAATATAAATTGACTTTGAACATATTTGTTCTATCTTAAAGAATTGGGTTGCTTGTAGTAGAGCAAACTATTGTTGACTTCTTGTAGTCTCCTTGGTGTTGTGATGTGCCAGAAAAGAAGAATTGAGTACTTGCAAGGACTCTAAGACTCAAGTAAAAATGAATTCAAGGTATAAATAATGAGTTAAAAAAGATCCTTACTCTCATGATATAACTAATATATGGCAGTTAGTCAATCTGTTTGACTGAGATTGGAGTTAGGGATACTTTGGTCATTTTGGGTGTCATGTGTGGAAGACTCGTTAGCATTTTTCCCATGCCTGAATGATATTATTTGTTCCCTTACTCCGTTGTCGGTGGAGCAAGTGTGTTCCTTGAAGGACAATTAGCTTTGGTCCTTTAATGCCTAACTTACAACCTGGATTCTTTGAAAATGGTCATAGTGCTATGCTCTGTTCTCAAGAGGATTTGAGTCATTGTTGTGATATTTAGTCTTTTAAGGTTGATGTCATGTGTCTGGAGACCAAAAAGTTCAAAGGTATGTAGCTTGTAGTATTTTACCTCCAACAGTGAACTCATATTTACTGGCGGCTATGCCACGACCTCTCTTACCCCTCTTCACGATGGATTGATCAAGGGTCGTTAAGGCGACCACGTAGACCATGCTTTGTGGTGGAGCGATCAAGGGTCTTTTAAGGATGGCAAATGGATGGATCGAATAAATTTTTATTCGGATCTTAACGGACGGATTAAAAACAATCCATTAATTCATTATAATCCATTAAAAATTCATTAAAAAAATCCAATACATCCATGATCCATTAAATAAAATTCATCCGATCCATCCATTAACAATTTTTCATGGATGGATATTCAATCCATCCACTAAAATTTATTTTAAGAAATTAAATAATTTTATATCTCTTTTATCCATCCATAAAATATTTTTAAAAAAATAATTTGTAAAAAAATTTCAAATATTATCTCTATCTCACACTCTCTCTCATCTTTCTTCCTCTCTCTACCCTTTCTCTCTCCTTTTTTCCTACTCTCTCTATCTTTACTCTCTGTCCACTCTATCGCACAACCATTTTGTATCACGGTCATTTTTCTATTATTATATGGGAGTTATTGATTATGTGCATCTACAGAGGTTGTTTTGCCACAACGTTCCATGACATTATTTTACGAAACTTGTTACGACTTTCTGTGCTTTCAATTAATTAATACTTTTATTTTTAAGTTTCTCAGCAAAAAAAAGGCAACGAAAAAAGAAAACGTACATGATAACGTTGTTGACTACTACTGGTGATTGAGAACAATTATTTAGTTAATACTTAATATAACAAAAAAAGAAAAAAAATCAGATAAATAAAATAAAAAATAGTGAAGAAAAAATAATATGGAATGGAAGAGAAAATTAGATGGAGTGTTTTTTTGTTACAAATGGAGGTTTTTTTTATTTGGTGAAAAATAATATAAAAAAAAGAATTGGTTTTGGAATGGATAAAAGTTGATCCATTACATTTTTGATTGTTGGTCCAATGGATTTTAAAAAATATTGGATGGATCATAAACCATCCACTAAAAAAATAATCCAATCCATTTATATTATTTTTTTATAAATGGATGGATTGGATGGATTTTCTCATGGATAGACTGGATGGATGGTGGACAAATGAATCATTTTAACACCCCTAGGGTCTTTGATGTTAAGACACCTCTTAAAATAAAAAGCATAACGTGTAAATCTCGATTTTTTTTTCTTGAGTGCTCAATCATAGTCATTTTATGATGTCCAGATCTCTAAGTTTAGTTTTCCAGTGCTAGTTGTTTTCAAATTAGCAACAAGTTGGTTTCTTTTAGTGACGTCCCTAGCTATAGGTGAGCCTCACTTGCACACAATAAAATGAGCCAATCTAATCATAATGATTTATTGGTCTTAAATAAATTCAGATCTTCCTTTTTGCGTAGATAATAATAACAACAAATTCTTTTTAGAAGGAATTCTTTTTTTTAATAATTTACTCTTAGAAAAATCTTACAATAAAAGAGAATCAATTTAGTTGTAGAACTTATTGATTTTTCTGCAATGCAAGTGACATATAAGCTTATAACAACTTCATCACTCCAAGTTTGTTTTTAGAAATAAAAGTTTCCCTTTACACTGAAAATCTTCTTTTTTTAAAAAAATAATGTACTTATCAATACAAAATTAAAAAATTCTGTCAAAAAAATTTAAAAAAAAAAAGAATCAGTTTAGTTGTACAACTAATTATTGATCCTTTAACCACTCGAGAGACATCTAAGCTTATACAGCTTGACCTTCCAAATTTTATTTTTTTAGAAATATATTCTTTCTCTTCACACTAAAATTATAAAACTATGAAAATATTCTTAGGGTATGTTTGATTTGCAAAAAACTGAAGGACTGGACAACATAAAAATAATTGTTTCATGCTTAATTTGAAAATTGGTTATGGGACAGGACAAAAAAGGATAAGGGACTTGACAAAAACCCAAAAATTTGTCCCTTATCAAACCATATGACAACTTTTGTCCTACGAACATACTACCCAAAAAGTTAAAATTATCCTCTCTCTCTCCCCCTCTCCTCTCCCTCCTCGTTTATGCTTATGTTTATATCCTGAAATATTTAATATCTCTATGTTTGCTCTTTCATTTCTATTAGAAAAATCTTTTTTAGTAAACGTATCTCCCTAAGTACTAAAGTACTTAGCTTTTTTATAATGTCAAAAGGGGGAGAAGAATAAAAGGATGATTTTATAAAGGACGAAAGAATAAAAGAAAGTATGTTTAAGAGAAAATAGAAGTAAGTAGTAACTCAAAATTCTTTTAAAAGAATAGTCGGAATTCTTTTATAGAATAACATACGTTTAGGGGGAGTATCTAAACGTTCTTAAAAGAATTTATATCTCTGATATGCTTTAATTGAATATGCTGATATTTTATCTTCATTATGTTATGTGTATCTGCTTATGTTCAATATAAAATCATATGAAATATTTTGTGATCATAAAAAAGGGGGAGAATGTTAAGTCACAAAGCATTTAACTTTGTCATGCGACTGACTCATACTCCAGTTAGCCCGTGTTTGTTTTGATGAACCCAAATATTAAGCAAATGATTTTAATTGAATTGTGTAAGTTTTGTTAATCATCTACTTGAGTTGTGCATAAAAAGAACATTGTCTTAGCAGGTCAATTCAACTAAAGGATACTAAAGGATCAAAGCATTAGCACATGCGTCTGACATCAAGGCGTAACAGAGAGCAACGCGTCTGAAGATTGACTGAGACACCCCGTTGTGCCCCATTGTATTATTAGATTAAAATCTTATTATTTATTTACTTAATCGCTTACTTAACGTTAGAATATATAAAAATTAAAACTTAAATTATAAACACACAGCGGAAGAAAATTTCAAAATAAACACACCATATATATAACATACATATCATAGGTTTATGCATTAGAGTATTTAAAACAGTCTAGGGTATCCCGTAAGTAGGATCCCTAGCAGGCATCTTAAAACAACAATTAATAGCGGAAACAAAACGTCTTATAAGACTCACTGGCCCTAGACACTAAACAACATTGCTGGAATCCACTGCTCGTCCTCCCGCCTCTGGTTTATACAGAGTTCCATCTAACTCCTCAGCAATTGGTTCCTCCATCGGGTCTTCTCGTACGATCACATCAGAAATAAAATACAACACACAGAAAGATATAGGGGATAAGAAACAGTTCTATCATCAAAAAGCGGAAAAGAGTCATAGTATATCATACAATAAATGTCACAGACAATCAACACCCATAATTAGCAATCATCCTCAAATTATAATATTGTCCTCTACCCTCAACTCATGCCATCTAAATCCATATGCTAACATAACTGTCTCTATTCCTTTCACACTCGTCAGTAGTCCATGGTAGTCAGATGCAAATGCCTCAGTGTAGCACACTTCTATCTTTTTATAGGATAAGACTTGGCATAGTGCACTTCTATCTTTCGATAAGATAGGATCCGGTATAGTGCTCTTCTATCTTTTGATAGGATAGGATTCAGTTTAGTGCTCTTCTATCTTTTGATAGGATATGACTCAATATAGTGCACTTCTATCTTTTGATGGGATAAATCAGATCAACGCGTCATGGACTGAAAAAGTATCTTCATCAAAGCCTCTATATCAATCTCACTATCTCGCATCAATAACAACCTAGTGACTCAAGCTCCCATCATAACCTCAACTCGCATTCTATGTCACATCTCATCCATTAGATAACTTAATTAAGCTAGGCACCTCTAAGTCAATTCATTATCTCACCCAAACAATCATCTCCAGAACAACATATATCCTTGCTTAAAATCAACTAAGCATAGTATTAAAAACCAGGTAGATCATGCATCACACAATATCAGGAAATATTCAAATACCACAAAATATCACATAAGCAATTCAATAATAATAAATTCAATCAACCTCAGATAAGATAAAATCATCCTAACGTCGATAAACCTACAATCCCCGAATCACCATTGGTTTTACAGAAAAGGTTTCCCATGTGATTTTGGTCTTGTCGATTACTCGACTACTAGTAGGGTTTAGGTCGCCCTACACAATTATTATAGAATATACTACTTATCGATTCCGACGGTAGATTGGTTCTTTCCCCCACCTGAGCTTATCTCCGGAAACACAAACTTCCCGCTCCTCGTCACGACACTACGGTTATTAAATCAACATTCAACCAATCAACATAAGAATGAATTAATCAAACAAAATTCATCCTTAACCACAAAAGGCTAGGTTCGGCTATGACAACCCAAAATAAGGGTAGAGATTTCAAAACTTCACAAACGCTTAGATCAATGATCCTTAAGCATTTATAATTATAAAACCAATGATCAAAACTAAAAGAATTGAAACAAAATCCTCTAACACCAAAGGTTAGGGTTTCGAACCACATTAGAAAAATAGGCTAGGAAATTTAGTTGGATTCAATCTCTTGGATTTAGATTATATAGGTACTAGAGTGCTTAAATCAACCATTAGATTTCAAAAATGAAAACAAAATCATCAAACCCTCCTTCGAGTGAGATTCGGCCACTTAAAGAAAATAGGGAAGTAAAATTTTTGATTACATGCTCGTGGATAATGAAAGTAGAAGACATCACAAGATCATAGAAATTGGTTTCACATTAAGAGGATTTTTCTATGATTTTCTATGAATTTTCAAAGTTTAGATCTAGAAATGGAAAAATATGATTCATGGCATAAACATGAGAAATACATGAAGATGAAAGCTTGGATGATCAAGGAGATGAGCTTTTACCTCTTGAAGATTGAAAAAATGAAGAAAATGATCAACCTTCACTAAGTTGAAAACTGGACAGCTTGAGGGTGTGATGGTATTGTGAGTGTATCTCACAATATACTAATCCAAAAATCACGAACTTTGGCTTGTTAGAAATATAAGAAGAAAATTAACAACTTTGGGGTTGAAGGTTTCATTTGGTTCGGATCATAACAGGGGTGAAAAGGGCCTTTTTTCTGATGTTTCCTGGGTTGCTGGGAATTCTGGGCAGTTTCGGTATTTTGAGCCTATTTCCCAATCCACTTATCCGTTTTTCATGATATTTGGCTTGTTGGAAATAAGAGAGAAATAAGAACAACCTTTATGTTGAGAGTTTTCCGAGTTTCATAAAGTAAGAGGGTCATATTTTCGGTGGAGATTTAGTGTTCTTATGAGTTTTGCAACTTAGTTGGTGAGGAAGATGAAGAGAATGAAGGTGAGTGAAGGGGCTGTGGTTTTGTGGTATATATAGGCTATATATTAGGCCTTGTTTGGTTTATTAGATGTTGGGTTAATAGCTTTTGTGATTATTTAATTAATATATAAGCTTAACCATAGTTAATAATTAACTTAACTAAGGTTATAATTAACTTAACTAAGGTTATTTTGGCTAACCATGGTTAATAATATGTGGCTCACATTTGATGGAGGTGTGGCTGATTTTAGACCACACATATTGACTCACCAATGAGTCACCGATCCTATCCGTTAGCGGTTCCCGGAAATTTCGTACGCAGCTTCGTCGATTACCTGATTTTAGTTTTTGAGAGGAAAATAATGAAACGAAAGAGAATGAAATAGGTATGGTTTATTGGAGGTGGATGCACGAAATTGAAGAGATGTGGGAGGTTTACAACCATGTAAAAGGAATGGTTAAGAGTGCGTAGATGTGTCTTGTTAATACCCGCGAAAGCTTGGGGGCATTTTGGTCTTTTTACCTAAGAGTCATGATTACTAGCATTTAATGCTCATAAATTCTTGGTGACTCATCCTCCATGAGTCAACGTGTATGACTCGTTGTCCCGATCTATTGACGGGTCTATGCAGTTCCGTTTTCGACTCCGTCGGTTTCCTGAATAGGGTTTTATGCCCGCGTAAAAGCGTAATATTTCGTTTTCTGTTGAAAATTTTCAAAACAACCAAACTCGTTAGAAATATGATTTAAATATAAACCATTTTGTTCACGAGTCAAAATTAGGTTTTCGGATCATTAAAATCTTACTGTCAGTGAAAACACCGACTCTTTTCCGTCCGAACTTTTACCAAAATCCGTACGAGTAACCATAATATTTTATTTCTAATCAGAAATTTGGAAAGTAGACTTCCTCACAGACAAAATATAAAAAATCTACAAATTTCAGTTTTCGGGCCAAATTAGGGTTTTCTGTCAGTATAAAATTATACCGTCAGTTAAAAAAACGCAGACCGATTTCCGTCTGAGTTTTAAACCCAAAATTTCACTGTAACCTTCTATCATAAGAGAGACTGTGAATATGGTTTTATTTTATTTAAAATCACTTTCTAACTCTCAGATTAAAATATAATTAATTATATTTTAATCGGTTAAACAACGTAATTAAAAATCAGGCTGTTACATTGACTCTAGTTTAAACTAAGGCCAATATCATATCTCAAACTCCTTGTCTCCAAAGTACGAAGCTGCCAGAAGCAAGAAGGCTCAGTTATAACCAGCTCAAAGCAAGAAGGCCAAAATATCACCCCTAATATAGCATCTACAAGAATGAAAAATGAAGATAGCTCATCATCAACTCAATCTATTGTTCGCAAAGACTATGTCAAAGAATTATCTACTCAAAGATTTCTTTTGCTCCTTTCTGCATTCGAATGAAGGAGAATCAAGAAGTTGTTTAAAAGCTATACACTGATCAAGTGCTCCTCGAAGCAACAATAGATTTCAAACACACATCTTCTGAAGAAAGTTGAAAGAAGATAGATCAAGATTACAAACTAAATCATCTTTAAAGAATCATATCAAGGAGCGTCTGAATATATCAAGATGTGTATGAACTTCTGTCAGAATCAAGAACTTCACTCTTGTTAGAAATACTCATTGAGTCTAAAGGATGTTCAAGTTTTACATCTCTAAGCTTTAAATACGTGAAGCTTTACATCATGAAGCTACGGTCTATCTCATATAGATAAAGCAATGTTCAAAAGAAGGAAATACCTTATTAAGAAAATACTTGGAATATTGATGAAAAGTGGTTTGATTAAAGAAAGGATCGATTAACTCAAAAGGAGTACATTAATCTATTTCTTGTCTTTTATCGAGATCAGAAGAAAGAAGAAAAGACAAAGGGCGATGCTGCAGAAATGTCACTTAAGCAATATAAAGAAAAGCTATTTTATCTGAGCTTTTCTAAGTGTTACACAAATAAGGAAATAAACGCTGCCCAAAGCGAAGAAAGTATATCTGCTATACTCTGTGGTCAACCAAAATATTTCCAACGTTCTTTAGCATTTATTGTCAAGTCAGAACGGCTATTAACCAAAGGACAAATGACGAAGACCTCTGATTACATCTCAACGGATCTCTTGTGCTCTAGTATAAATTGAAGATGTCGAAGATCTGAAGATATAGTGATGTGATGAGATTTTAGAAAGAAGCGGAACAACTAGAAAAAGCCACAACACTCAACATACTGTGAAAGCAATCCTATTCAAAAGAATATTATTCACATCGAGATTTCAAATAGCTGGAAGCTATCATCACTCTCATCATCTTCTCTCATACTGCAAATCATTTAGAGAATAACTCATCTGCAACTCTCCAGATCTTAAATGTACATTCACTCACTGAAGTGTAAATTGGTTGAATTGCTATTGTAACTCAAAAGCTGTGGTTCAAACAACTCTCAAAACTGAGCCTGAAGAGGCTTGTCTCAAGAATACTTATTGAGCCTGAAGAGGCTACGTGTGCAAATAATACTTGTGTTGAGCCTTGAGAGGCTAGGTGTGCAAATAATACTCGTCTGTAACCTTGATCAGTTATAGTGCTAAATCTTGTTGAAGCCAAGGACTGGATGTAGCCAAAAGATTGTGGGTGAACCAAGATAAATCTCTAGTACTTTCTTTCCCTAACTCTTTACTCTATTATTGAGTTTATTTTTCTAATATGTAAACTAATTAGGAGTGCTAATAGCTGATATTCTGTTTGCTTAAACATGCATCTGTAACTAAGCATCTTATCTGCACTGAATTTTGTTTTGTGGTTGAAAAACTCTGATTTGTGAAAATACTGTTCACCCCCATCTAGTATTGTTTTGTGTCATTTCATTGTTTATTATATCTTAAAATCAAAACACATTAAAACATGATTCTGTGCAAAAGTAGCCTAGTATCACCTTTTGGATTGTAACAAAAGTGCTTTATCCCTAGCTAATTTGGTTGTCGAACAACAAGAATAAAATATGTTATACAAGGAAAAGGACAAGAACAAGCCTACTGCTACTCTAACCTTGCTACTGCTCGGATAAAGTAAAAGTACTTCGCTGTTAGAATACAAATCAATGTTCTTAAACATAATTAATGACTATCTAGAACGACTTTCTTGCATTAAATGAGGGTCAACTTTTTCAAACTAGAGAATCAAATCTCAAAGCAATGTCTCTAATGTATTAATTTTTAATGAGGCTACAAAGAAAGAAGAATTGAAGACGTGCGCTAACACATTGAACTACAAGAATCCTTAAGCACTGATTCAAGCATTCAGTTCATTATTTCTTTTCAATTATTTGTTCATTCATTACTCTTTAAAGATAAGTTGCTATGCAATCTTTCCTACCTTTCACATTTTACTCATTCATTGAGTGTTAGTGAAAGACTTGCAAATTTTAATTAAAACTTCGTTTAATTCTTTGTGTATTGAGCCTAGAGAAGTTAGGTGAGATAAGAATACTTATTGTTTGTTGAGTCTGGAGAGGTTAGATGTGGAAAAAAATCTCATTCGTGACGAAATCAGTTATAGCAAAAGTCTTAGTGAAGCCAAGTACTAGGCATAACCTAAGGTTAAGGGTGAACGAAGATAATCTATTTATGTGATTCTCTCTTTCCCCATATTTTAAATATTGCTTAGTTATTTATTTTGTAAATATCAAGTGGTAAGGAAGCTCCAGATTTATCTGAGGCTTCCTTACCCCGTACTGTTGTTGTTTCTGGTTAGTTTGTTTGTTTTTGGGCTTTTGCCCCTCAGTATATCAAATAAATATAAATATATATATATATATATATATATATATATATATATATATATATATATATATATATATATATATATATATATATATCAAGGGGTTAAACTATATTTTCTAAACAAGTCTTTGTTAAAAAGTTTTTAAGTGTGTGCTCTTTAACCCTTGTCTTTGACAAGTTCAAAAAATCATTGGATAAGTCAATCGTCTATGTGCTTTTTTAAGCATATGCTTATCTCTATTATTGAAATAATTTTGGTTTGCAAAAAAATTATGTGAATATAATTCAACCCTTCTTCTGTTATTTACTTTTGTTTATTTCAGGTCAGCAATCTAAGGAATTAGAGATTAACCAAAACTTAGTATTCAATCGTTGGTTAAATATTAAGCAATAAACTCAAGGGTAATTTACTTGTTTTGGGTTTGAAGGAAATCAGCTCCCTAACAAGCTCTTTCATTTAACCTCCACTTTGTTATTTAAATTGTATATTTTAGTTTGATTTTGATTTAATTGTTAATCATTAGTTGAAACATATTACTTACTAAAGGAATTTCCAATTTTAATTAGTAAATCTGCAATAGGAAGATAGTTGCCGAGAATACGACCCATGTAGATACAACATTCAGACACAATTTCCTTCCTATACCACTTGTGAGATATGATGCAATTACTGTAAAATTGCCAAGCGCGTGTTTGGTTGATGGTTACTAATGCAGCCCAAAGTATCTTTTGAAATAGACAACTATAAACACGAGAAGGGTGGTTGAATTGTGTTTATCAGAAATTGAAACAAAGTTGAAAACTTTTCGGACACAGAAGCTAGGTTCAAACAAGTGTGAAAGCACTGCACAGACAGGTGACTTGTCTGGTGTGATTTTAACAGAAAAACACACAAACATACAATTTGAAAACAAGATTGATATTCACATTTTAACCCCTTTAGTTAGAAAGCAGATAATATAATCAAAGCAACTAAAGAGTTTAAGGGAGGAGAAATTAACACAGCTATTTATCCTGGTTTACTATTTAACACAAAGAGTTACGTCCAGTCCTTGGCAGCACAAGTTTTATCCACTATAACTGATCAGGTTACAGACTCCAAGTATTGTTTGCACACCTAGCCTCTTCAGGCTCCAAGACAAGTATTCTTTTCTCATCTAACCTCTTCGGGCTCACTCAGGTTTCTTTGAGAAGTTTGTTTGTAATAAATACAATCAGACAGATAGTTCATTCACTAACACTCAAAGAGTTGATTAAATGTAAGCTTAGGAAAGATTGCGTAATAACTTCAAATGATTGAAGAATACAGATTGAAAGAATGAAGAAATAAATGCATAGAGTAATGGCTCATTTAATGTTGTGTGTTCTCTATCTTCATCTTCAATGACTTCGGTATTTATACCCTTCAAGCATTTAAGATCCGTTAGAGACATTCCTTCAAATGTTGGCTTCAAGCAGAGCTCCATTAAATGCAATAGAGTCGTTCTGGGCAGCCATTAATGCAATAGGAGCGTTGGTTGTACTCTAACATGGAGGATCATGGCTTTACGCATCGTGTAGTAGCCAAATCAGAGTTGTACATAATGCTTTTGTACTTTGCAAAGCACATTTCCTTTATCGTGTAATAACCAAAAGTACTAGGGAATAAAGCATATTGGAAAAATTCTATAACTGGACCTCATCTTTGATTTCCTAGGTTGCTTGTGAGAATGACTTCTGACTTTTCTTGATAAACATGAAAAGAAGAAAGAGAGAGCTTCAGAGTCTTCTGTATGAGGGGACAGCTTCCAAATGCTTTTTGTACTTTGAGTTCCCTATCGAAGAACCTCAAACAAGTATGAGAACTTATCAGAAAACAAATTGAAACTTCAATGCAGAAAGTCAATATCCTAGTTAGCAGATAGGTTGACCTTTGCTTCTTCAGACAGGTGGTCATCTTTGTGGGCAGACAGGTGAGAAAGTGACTTCTTACTATTTTGATCTAAACACTGGATAGACAGGTTAGCAACCAATATGAAGGTTAATTAAATCATTAACAAATGTTTAGTTTTCATCAAAACTTAGGGAAATGCATATCAGACATTTTAGAGACTTAACAATCTCCCCCTTTTTTATGATGACAAACATTCAGATGATTTAATGAACCTTAGAAAATATCAAAAGAAGATATAACAAGATTCAAACACTTTGAAATTTTCTTAACCAGAAAGTTTGTGCAAACAGGTGCACTTAGGTTCAATTCATATTTAGGAGTACTTTAAAACAACACAGTATCAGAGTTAATTCAATACACAAGATCATTTAATTCATAAACAGAAATGCAGCTCAGAGACAAGTTCCCATTTTACTTGACTTTACTTAGTCATCATTAATCATCTTAACTTTACTTTCTCCCCTTTTTGTCAACAGCAAAAGAAAAAAGGAAACATTTAAGAGACAGAAAATTAAAAGACAGTAAAGATAAATGATAAAAAGAAATATATTTTATTCATCATAAGCTTGTTTAAATACAAAGCAGATTTTACAAACTGAACTACCTAGGCTGACTAAAAAGCAAAAACAGAGATTCAACTCTCTTTTCTAACAGCAGCCTAGCATGCCTATCTTCATCCAGCTGCCTTCTGGTTTCCTCTAGCTGAGCCTGAAGCAGGTTGAAGCTGTGTAAATCCACCATCTGAGGAGTGGAGGCTTCTACTGTTAGACTAGTTGAAGCAGCAGACTGGTTTAAGTGTCAGGGAAAAGCTAAGACTGGGGGTGCCTTGGGCACAGAGAAATGTGAGGAAATACGGGGGAAGACACACTGATGAAGGGTTCTATAGTAGAAGAAGGGAAGAAAGGCTATTTTAAACAAAGGTCTGATTCTGTCAAAGTTAGTATCAGGAGACGAGAAACACAGGAAAGTCTCTCAGACAGAGACAGACGGGTGACTCTTATATGGATATGAGGGGGAAGAGGTTGTTGGGCAAGAACAAAAGGAGGTAGGGGTAATAAGGAATCAATGAAAGCAAATAAAGAATTTGAACCCGTAACTAATAAAAAGAAATACATAGACCTAGCAGGTAACATTACAACAGAGGCAGAATAGTGAGTCGTTGCCAATGGTCTAATGAACAAGACAATAGGGGGATAGAAGAAAATCTCCCTACATGGATTAAGAATATGAGGTGGAGGAGAGGGAATGACAGAAAGGTTAGAGAAGCTTACAGTCATGAGAGATTGCAAGTCAGACACAAAGAGACTTGATGATATGCCAGCTTGTTCTTTGGGATTTGAATCCATAAGAACTACTGTGTACTGACATATATCAGACACAACATCATAAGATGATGTTTGAGTTTGGTGAGAAGAGACAGGTGAAGAGAATGGAGACACAATAGAGAGGGTTTGGACAGACAGGGCAGGTGGAGAAGAAACAGAAGGGTCAAGAATACCTTGATGAGAGGGGGAAGATGATGCAGAAAGGATGGATGGAAAGACCAGCTGATTTTCTGACAGCTTCAGCTTCTTCCTTGACAGAGGAACGGTCAGAGGGTCAACCTCAGGGTGGACAACTGTCTGGGTCCCAACAGACAGGTCTTCATCAGTTGCACCAGCAACTTCAACCTCTGTAGCTTGAGCTTCTGCAGGAACTTCTACCCTTTCAGCAAATGCCACAGAAGGCACTGGGTAGCCTGACCTTCTATTTCTAGGAATGAGTCCCAAATCGAGAGTCTTCTTCTCCTTGGGCTGCTCCAAGCAACTTATCGTCTGCTCCCCCTGAGCAGGTGCTTCCTCTTTTCTAGGTGCAGACTCCACTTGTCTGGCCTTGGTAAAGGTCTTCACCAGCCTTCTCTTCTTGCTGGGTTGTGCAGACTCAACTTCTGATGCCTCAGCATCCCTTGTCTTCCTCTTGGGAGAGGGCTTCTTCAGCTTGAACCTTAGAGGCTCAACTGTCTCAGCAGTCTCAGTAGAGACTGATGGCTTCTCCAAGGTAGGCCTCTGGTCCTGTCTCGCCACTTTACCAGCAGGCTTCCAGATCCTTTCAGAGATGGGCATCTCTGATTCATCAGTGGAGACCACTGGTTCTTCATTCAGCTTTTGCTCAACAGCAGCTTCCAGAGGAATACCCTCTATGTTCATCATAGACAAGATATTCCTGTCAATAGGAAAGGGCATGTCTATGAACTCTCCATCACCAGGAACAAACAGCTTGTTCCTAAAGAGTCTTGTCAGCAGCATTCCATAGGGGTAGGTTTGCATGTTGGTCCTCTTGATCAGGGATTCAAGTTAGATGTAGATGAGGTCATTGATGTCCACCTGGATCTTGTGAATCAAGTGGTACAGGGCAAACCTGTCCATCTTGGTCACACCTGTCCATCTTGGTCACACTATCTCGTGATCCTCTCCTTGGCATCACGCATTCCAGCAGCAGCTTGTGCATGAATCTGCACTTCATTACCATGCTCACTGGCTTCAAGTTTTCAGGGTTGGGAACACCATACAGAGCAATGTTAACATTCTCTATTCCCACCTGATCCTCCCACTCAGTCATGAAAGCAGCTCCAATCCTTGAGCATTTGGTGAGAAGTTCCATAGAACTGATGGGAAAGAGGAGAGTTGTATCCATCACTCGAGCACGAAAGCTCTTGGTTCCATCAATAGTTCCAGTGAGGACCACAACACTTATCCAGAAGTCTCTGACGAGTTTGGGATGAACCAGCTCCTTTAAGTCGAAGAAGGAGGTCCACTTGGAGTATTCCAACTCCTCTGTGACATCCATTCCCCACTTTTTCATTTGTTGGAGGTCCACAGTCTTGCTAGCTAAAATCTTCTCAACATCGGTGAGTCTCATGTTGTACTTCTCAATTTTTTTTTTTTTTTTGAAGAAATGTGCTTTGAGGGTGCCATTTTAGAGAGAAAAGATTTATAGGGTTTGAAAGCTTAAAAGGGTTTGATAAGAGAAAGAGACGAAGAAGAAGAGATTTTAGGAATTGAGAGCGTAAAGGTTGAACCATTTTGATTTTTTGCCTTTTATAGTCATAAAGTCAGGAGAGAGAAATAAAACATTTTTAATTTTAAAATGGCACGATTTTCGTGGGGAACTACACCACCCACTTTAGACATTATGAAAACATGGTTTCGATATTAAAAACTGTCGAGCACATGATTAGTTTCAGATTAACAAATGGTATTAAATAATTAATAACCATTTTACCAAAAACTATTGAGTTTAGGCATTATGACTCGGCAGGGTCAGATAGGTAACATAGACAGGTGATATAAAAACATAAGACAGGTAGCATAGACAGGTTAATTATCAGACAAGTCATTCAAAAATGCAATGCATGTATAGATTATCTCTAATAAATAAAAACCTTTCTTCTGCTAAGTGAAAATATTAGCCCACTGATTTTCAGTTTTCACAAACTTAATATCAAAGATACATTTCTGAACATAATCCCTTGTAAAGTGATGTTTGATTTCAATATGCTTAGCCTTAGAATGCTGAGTTGGATTTTGAGTTAAGCATATGGCACTAGAATTATCACACCACACATATATATTATGCACATAAATAGAGTAATCCGCAAGTTGATGTTATACTCATAAGAGTCGAGAGTGACAACTAGCAACTGAGATGTATTCTGCTTCAGCAGTAGACAAGGCAATAGTTGTCTGCCTTTTGCTTGACCAGGAGACTAAGCTTGCTCCAATGAAGTGACATCCTCCACTAGTGCTTTTTATTTCTATTCTGTCTCCAGCAAACACTACAAAAAAAAAGGTTATTTAGCGACCGAAAATAGTGACCGAATTTGTTGGTTGCTTTATTTGCATCGAAATGGCGACCGATCGTAGGATCTAAATCAAACACAGATGGGAGTTGATATTGCGACCGAAATACCGATCGAAATAGAGCGTAGCAGAGTTATCGGTCTCTATTTCGGTCGCAAAATAAAGGAAAATAAAAGTAAAAAATTTATGAATTTTTAGCGACCGAAATGGCGACCGAGTTAAATGTAACGGTTAAATTTTATTTATCGTTGCGACCAATATTAAATCGGTCTCTAAACGGCACGTAAAAAATTAAAATAGAGCGTGTTAGCGACCGAATTTTAAATCGGTCGCTAAATTTATGAATTCAATTTTCAAATTAACCCATTTAGCGACCGATTTAGCAACCGAATTATTCGTTCGCTAAAACTAAAATCCCTAAATCGCGAGCCCTTCCCCTTTCTTCCCCATTTCTCTCATTTCTTCTCTTTTCTTCTCTCTCTTGCACGCTCTGCTCCTCCCTGCCACCATACCACGCGACGTCTGTGCTCCGGTCACCACCAGGTCACCTCCGGTGAGTGATTCCACCTCCCCCCCCCCCCCCCTCTCTCTCTTTCTGATGTCTCTCTGTCCCTGTAGCGCACCTGAGCCGCCTCCCTTGAGCCACCACTGTCCGCAGCTCTGGTGACACCACCACCAGGTAAGCTACCTTGTCTTCTCTCCTCTTCTCTCATTCTCTGTTTCTCGCATCTGATATCAACTTTTTTTCTTTGTTTCCCAGTCCCTGCTCCCAACTTCGGCTACCATTACGTGCTCACTGCCATTGCCACTCCAAATCTCCGGCCACCAGTACCACTGCTCACTGGTAATTTTGTAGTTGGTACCTCAGAACCCTAAATTTGACGTTGCCATCATTGAAACTGACATTGATTTAGATGAACTGATTCTGATTTTTCTTGTTATCTAAACATTGTAAACCTTAAGTTGTTTTGATTTTGGGCACATTAGGAATTAAATAAAGATGCATTGTAAATGGAGTGCAAATAGGAAACACCGTAAAAACTGTGTATTTTGATTTGTTGTGTATTTTTTTAATTTTAATGCACCTTCTTTGTTCTTTGTTAACAGAGGCACGTGATTGTTTAATGTTAAGTGAGTGACTTAAGGTCATAATGATTTATTAATTAAAGCATAAACAAAAAAAAATATTAGATTGGGTAACTATTCCTATGGAGGGGGATAGATGGGTATAGAGGTGTACTTTCGAAAAAGTTAAACTAACATGGTGAGGTGATATTTCTATATGTTACGTTTATTTTGGGAATTAAGGGACTACTTAAGAAAAAAAGGAATCATTTGATTCTGATAGATAACACTCATACCAAGTTGCAAGTTGTTCTAAATTTGTAACCGTATATTATTGAATCTATTTTATATTAATTTATGTGTTTCTAGTCTTATAAATAGTTGTACTGGATTTTGTATATATAGAATAGTGATTTGATTTGAAAGGACTAATTTCATTTATGCACGATAGGTCCTTGTTGTCATATTCTTCTACTCTCTGTTGGCTCCGGCTCCTCCCCTTATCCTTACTCGGTTGTGTTTTCTCTCTCAGGTAAGTTCTCTGAACACTCAGTGTAATGTGTTATGTGAATTATTGTGTTGTTTGTTAGTGGAAAGCGGAGCTCAATAGGATGTGATCCTGTTCGAAAGGCGGTATCTTGGTTGTGTGCTGATAATTTAATAATTATGCATGTGTTCCATGAAGTAATGAGTGAGTTATGGCCTATAAATTTTTTGATGAGTTGAATTTGTTATAACAAATAAAATATAAATTAAAGGAACGATATATGTTTAAAGCAGTATAAAAGATTAGAATAAGTAGACATTAGAAATAAATGTTAATAATGGTGAAGGAATTATTTTTATAATAAATACCTCTATAATGAGTGATTCGAGTAAGTTGCAAAACTACCAATTTAAGTTGGTTATTTTCAGTCAGAAAGTTGAACATTTCGATTGCTCATTCCCCAAACAATGTCACACGAACAAAATTATTGCTAAAGTTTGAGAAAAAAATGAAGTTTGAGTATAAATTCTATGTGAAATAAAATGTTTAGTTAAGAGTATAATAATGTAATTGGGAGGACCTTTCATCAAGAAGATTGAACTCAATTCTCTTTCCTGTTATACCTTCATGTTGATAATCCTCTAAATTTCCATGTTCGGAGACAACACCAATAGCATCTGTAGTAATAGCATATATATGAATGTTAAAAGCATAAATGAATGTATTAAGTCCAAATGTTGTCATTTCAGATCTGACATGATTATTTTTATTTATGCATTATAGGTCCTTGTCTGATCTTCGTTGTCCGCGGCTCCTCCCTTATCCTTACTTGGTTTTGCTTTGTCGAATAGGTAAGTTCTCTCAATACTCTCTTTTAAGGTTTTGCTTTGTCTAATAGGTACTGATATGTGTGGTGCTTCTAATGTATTATGTGAATTATCGTGTTGTTTGGTAGTGGAGAGCTGAGCTCAATAGGATGTGATCTTGTCTGATTGTATGCTGATAATTTAATGTTTATGCATGTGTTTGTCAATATGTGTTGTTTGTTAGTGGAGAGGGGAGCTCAATAGGATGTGATCTTGTCCGAAAGGCGGGATGCTGGTTGTGTGCTGATAATTTAGAAATTATGCATGTGTTTGACAATTAACTGCTACTTGTTAGTGGAGAGCGGAGCTCAATAGGATGTTTGCTACAATATTTTATCTAAGTTTGTATTGATTTACGCTGCAATTTATATAAGCTCAACAATGTTGCAATATTTATAGGTTAATGGTTTTATTTTTACATTAGAGTTAATAATTAATTTACGAAAGCCTTAGTTTCCTATTTGAGATTCAATATTAATGAGCATGCGTAACTTATCAAGGTATACATGCTCATTGTATTGAATCTTGAATTGTCCAAGTGGGACAGTTTAGGAAAAAACTTTTTCACACTCGTACAATAGTCATTTCCATGTTCAAATGCCTTATATATATACTTGTTGAAATCTCGGTCTGATGCATTTCCTTTTGTTCTTCTGGTGCATACTTGATCGCGGTGATGCTCACCGTGCTCGAGTAGTGTACTTGGAGACCGATGGGAAATGCTATCGAAATTTTGTTAAGCATGAGGTATTTGAATAAGGGAATAATTATTACTAGCCGAGTGTGGTAAAGGTTTCTTCTCTAATGGGATAGGTTCATACCTTGTCATAAGAACGAGATTGATGGAGTTATTGGAATGCACCGTAATATATAAGTGTTAATTTTTTTTTGGTCAGGCTATTTAATTGCCAGCAATGGATATTCCGGAGAATCGGAAATGGATGTATCGTAGGTTGGATCGGAATAAACGTGTTAGGGAAGAGTATAGTGTTGGAGTGGGTGAGTTTATAGAGTTTGTCGTTAGCCATGAGAGATTTATACGGCTGGGCGGTGATCATTTGAGGTGTCCTTGCAAAATATGCAAGTGTCAGTCTTTCAAACGCGTGGATGGAGTTGTAGCCGATCTTTATGAGAAGGGCTTCATGCCTGATTACTATTGGTGGAGTAACCATGGTGAGACATTGCCTGATTTAAACTCGATTGTGTTTGAAGGTTCGTACTATGAAAGTGGTGACCGGAGGGAAGAATTGAATCCATACGAGCAGATGATAATGGATCATGCTGGACCATCGGTTGGTGTTGTACTAGAAGAAGATGGGGGAGAAGATGGTGGAATGGGTTCCCAATCCATAGAGGAGAATCCGAATCCCGAATCTCAAAGATTCTATGATATGCTGAGTGTTGCACGATCTCCATTGTCGGAAGGATGTCGGGAGTACACGGAGTTGTCGATGGCATAGAATGGTTGAGTATCAAATCTGACTACAATATGCAAGAAGGTTGTTTTAATCGCCTCACCAGGTCAGTGTCCAAGGCGTTGCCAGAAGACAATCGGATGCCTACTAGTTTTTATCATGCTAAGAAGTATGTGGAAAATTTGGGTCTGGGGTGTTTGAAAATTGGTTGTTGCCCGAATGGATGTATGTTGTACTATAAGGATGATTCAGCGGAAAGCATAACATGTTGTCGACTTTGTGGTGTGGATCGGTATAAGACAACCACTAGGATGGGTATTGAGAAGAAGAGGTCGCTAAAAAAGATGTGGTACTTTCCGCTCATGCCAAGACTTACAAGATTGTACTCTTCGATGGCCACTGCAGCTCACATGAGGTGGCATAGTGAGCATGAGAGGGAGCAAGATGTCTTGTGTCATCCATCTGATGGAGAAGCATGGAAGCATTTTGATAGGGTTTATATGGCATTTTCGCAGGACCTTCGGAATGCCCGATTGTGGTTATCTACTGATGGATTTAATCCTTTTGGGCAGTCTGGAAAAGCATACTCTTGTTGGCCGGTTATCCTGACTCCGTACAATCTTCCCCCGGGGATGTGCATGAAGCGGGAGTTTATGTTCCTAACAGTCATAATTCCGGGTTCGTCTAATCCAAAAGGTAAGATTTATGTGTACTTGCAACCGCTGATAGATGAGTTGACGATGATGTGGAATGATGGTGTGTTGACATATGACGTATCTTTGAGGCAGAATTTCATCATGAAAGCAGCTTTGATGTGGACGATCAATGACTTTCCCGCCTATGGGATGATGTCGGGTTGGATGACCGCAGGGAAGCTTGGATGCCCAATATGTATGGAGCGATCGAAGGCATTCATGCTTAAAAATAGTCGAAAGATCTCATATTTTGATTGTCATCGTCAATTCCTTCCAGAAGATCATCCTTATAGGCGGAACAAGAATGCATTCAAGAAGTGTTGTGCGGAGACAACACCGCCTCCACCACGTTTGACTGGTCCTAATGTATGACATAGAGTACAGTACTTACTGCTCGTCCATGAATCCCAAGGAGAACATATTCCTGATTATGGCGTCAGCCATAATTGGACAAAACAAAGTATATTTTGGAGGTTGCCGTATTGGAGGACGCAGCTGCTCCGTCACAACATTAATGTCATGCATACTGAGATGAATGTGTTTTTGAATGTATTTGACACTGTGATGGACATCAAGGGGAGGACAAAGGATACAAATAAAGCCCGATTGGATATGGCCAAAATTTGTAATCGGAAGGAGCTTGAGTTGCAGGATGGTGGTCGTGGCAGACTTATCAAACCGAAGGCAAGTTATACACTAAGCAAAACACAGAAAGTGGTCGTCTGTAAGTGGGTTAAAGAACTAAAGCTACCAGATGGGTATGCTTCCAATCTGGGTAGATGTGTTGACATTAAGGAAGCAAAGTTACATGGAATGAAGAGTCATGATTGCCACGTGTTCATGTAGGATGTACGGCAATTTTCTAAGGGATCTCCAACCTGACATTTCAAACGATCAGGTTGATCGAGAAATTACTTCTCACTTTGCTACGTGGTTCAGTAAATATGTAGGTTAAGCATCTTCATTTGTTGCAATACATTTTATCTCCTTAAATATATAGCATGTATAAGAATAATACAATATTTGATTTTTTAGGTACTAGATCCAGAAAACAATATTCAAAATCCATTGTTGACAAATTTGGCATGGGGGCCTAACAGATGGGTTACATCATGGAATACTTATATTGTAAATGGATATAAATTTAACACAAAAACATGGAATGAAGGAATCACTACAAAAAAAAGGTTGTTTAGCGACCGAAAATAGTGACCGAATTTTTTGGTTGTTTTTGGTGACCGAAATGGCTACCGATTATAGGATCTACATGGAAGACTGATTAGAGTTAATACTGCGACCGAAATAGCGACCGAAATAGAGCGTAGCAGGGTTATCGGTCGCTATTTCAGTCGCTAAATAAAGGAACTTAAAAGTCAGAAATTTTATGCCTTTTTAGCGACTGAAATGGCGACCGAATTAAATGCAACGGTTAAATTTTATTTACATTTGCGACCGATATTAATTCGGTCGCTAAACGGCGCGTAAAAAAATTAAAAGAGCGCGTCTTAGCGACCGATTTAAAAATCCGTCGCTAAATTTATGAATTTAAATTTTGAAATGGCAACCTTACGACCGAATTAGCGACCGAAATATTCGGTCGCTAAAAATTAAAATCCCTAAAATCGCAGAAACCCCTTTCTTCTTCCATTTCGCGATCTCTCTTCCTCTCTCTCACTCGATCTCTCTTTCTCTCCTCCGGCCACCACGGTTCGCGACTTCCGGTCACCACTATCACGGTAAGCTCTCCCCTCTCTCTCTCTCCATCTCTCTCTCTCTATCTGTTTCTAACTTTTTCTCTCTCAGTTCAATCCTTCTCCGCACGACTGTCACCGTTGCCGGCACCACCAGAGCAGCGCCGCCGTCCTCCTCCTTCTCTGGTATGTTTTCATCTCTCCTCGCCTCTATCTCTCTCTGTCTATTCCTCTGGTTTGTGCATTCTCTGGTATGTTTTTGGTCTCATTCTGCTACATTTAGTGGTTCTGTTCTTCAGCCAAATTATAATGGTGGTTAAATCCTGACCACGAGTTCTCTGTTGTCTATTGTTTGTTCTTTGTTCTAAAATTATATTTGCTGTTAAGTTGTTTGTGTGAATTAAGTTGATTATGAAAAATGCACGTGAGTTGTTTGAGAATTTTCTCTGGGGGTAATGCCAAGTTTTTCTCTGGGGAATAGTTAGATAACTGAACTTTTCTTCCTAAGTGGATTAAGAAGCCTTTCAGTCTTTCACACTACATTTCTTATTTTTTATTTTTTATTTTTTTATAGGACATTTCTTAAGTTTTATCTCATTCATATAGTTTATCTTGATGTGATTTTTATGTTCATAAACTATTTTCAGAGTTTAAATTGAGACATGTTATCAGATTGCTAATATATGCATTTTTTTTTTGGGTGAATGCTAATATATGCATTTGACCCTTGCTTTTCTGCCTATATTTTCAGTTTGCTAATATCAATTTTTGCTTTAATTTTTGTTTGAATTTAAGAAAGTGATTTCCATTATATTAGTCATATTACTCAAATGCATAAAAGAAAAATGGCGAGTATGGCGAGTATGCGATATGGATCTTTCCATCTTTTCTTATTATCACTACTATATATCTTGTTGTTTGTTAGTGGAGAGCTGAGCTCAATAGGAAGGTATCCTTCCTGAAAGGCAAGATGCTGATTGTGTGTTGATAATTTAATATTTATGCATGCATTTGCAATTATGTGTTGTTTGTTAGTGGAGAGCAGAGCTCAATAGGATGTGATCCTGTCAAAAAGGCGGGATGCTTGTTGTGTGTTGCTAATTTAGAAGTTATGCATGTGTTTGAAAATTATGTGTTGTCTTGTTAGTGGAGAGCAGAGCTCAATAGGATGTTTGCTACTATATTTTATTTAAGTTTGTATTGAAATATGCTTCAATATTTATTTGTTGAAGTATGCTGCAATCCAAGCTTAGGAGTTGTTGATACATGCACTAATTAGTTGATTTTCTATTTGTATGTGTATTGTAATTTGGTTTTGATTTTGTGATGGTGTTGATATGCCAATATGTGAGAATAGATATGTTAAAGGATCTTGCTTGACAGGTGTTTGTTATACTGCTTACAAGGAGATGTTATAGCTGCTGTCCTGAAAACCCGTATGGACATAGGTTCAGTATTTTCCTTATAACTGTTTTTGTAGAACTATTTTGTTTATGATTCTTATTTTTTTAGAAACTAGACTCGATTTTCTACAGTTTAGGCACTGAATTTGATGTTTTTAACTGAGTATTGATGAAGAAAATTCTGTTAAAAGTTAGAGGACAATTGTTGTCCTGTTTTTCGAATGCGATAGCTTGTTGGTTAAAATTGCTTTCCTGAAAACTACTATGTTTGCTAATCTGTAAAGTTGCATGTGAAGTTGCATTTCTTTGTTCTATTTTAACATGCTAGTATGCTACATGGATATTTCCATCTTTTATTATTATCACTTGATGAAGTTTAGACATATGACTTGTTTTCCTTATTGTTTTATCAGAAAATGGATCCGACTAAATGTTTTGAGACAGCCATCCATATAGATCAGGTACAGTATCTCATCAACTTAAGAATAACGATCGGATTCACGTAATGATAGTTAAGGCATAAACTAATCATTAATAAATTGTTCTTGTGTATTTGCAGGATTTGATTTCAATCCCGCGATCATTCTACCGTCGTTGGGGACAAGAAATACCACGTGTTGTGGCTATTGAAGACAAAAGCGGAAATTTGTTCAATGGGAATATAGTAATCCATGAGGATCGCCCATATTTTGCAACAGATACAAATGGTATTAGGGAGTTGTATTTGTTGTCCACTGGTGCATTGGCAAAGTTTAAGTATCTTGGGGGTTCTCGCTTCTACATGTTCATCCCTTTGGAAGATTGATGAGTTTTGATATTTTGATTAGCACTTATTGATTGTGGTGTGTTTTTTTATAAACAATTATTAAACTTGCGTTAATTAATGTATATGTTTTCTTGATCATATTGACTGTGGTGTTTTGGATCGTTAGTACATCATATTTACGTTTTCTATTTATTCAAAAAAAAAATATTGGTGTATTTTGTTTATATCAGAAATTAAAAATCAATGGGGTAATAGTTGAAAAACAATATTTGGTCGGCAGGATTAAATTACAGGAAAATTTTAAAAAAAAACAAAATTTGCGACCGAAATAGCGATCGAATATCGGTCACCAAATTAGGTGAGCTGAGCATGCGACCAACTATACGGCGACCGAAATATATAATTTTGCGACCGAAATATCAGCCGCCAATTTGCGACCGAAATACAAGTTCGGTCGCTAAACATTTAGCCACCAGGGTTTCTGCTACCCCCTTAATTCGGTCGCTAATTTGGTCGCCAAACTGTATAGCAACCGAATTATCATGTTTAGCGACCGAAATCTTCGGTCGCTAAATAGGTTTTTTTTTTGTAGTGAATGTAGTCATGTAACTATGGTGTTTGTGTGTGAACCACTCATGGCAATGAAGAGGATGATTTCTATGGGGTTCTAACTGACATCATTGAACTCGATTATAACGGTTTCCACGTGATGAAGTTAGTTATCTTCAAGTGTGGTTGGTTTGATCCTACTCTTGACGTAGGGACAAAAATCGATAAAAAATATGGTATTGTTCAAGTTAGGCTGTCTCGAAGGTATAATAAGCCGTACGACCCATTCATTTTTTCACAACAGGCAGATCAGGTTTATTACTCGCCATATCCCGAAGGACATCAAGGCTGGTTGGGTGTTATTAAGATAAAGGCTCGCAGTATAATTACTGATAATGTAATCAACCAGCCTGAGAAAGATGTTCCGTACCAAGATGATGAGTTTTCAAGACCCCACGTAACGTTGTAAATTACGCCGGACATTAATGTTAATTCTCTGGCGGACATTTCCAGAAATGGGGAAGAAGTTGAAAGAGAGTTATTGGATCAATCCGAGTTGGACGCATCTAGCGAAGGCACATTCCGATCAAGTGAGACTGATGAGAGTGAGGGTGAATTTAGTGACGGAGATTCTACTTAGGTAATTTATTTATGTCATAATTCATTGTGTAAATGTCATTCTACTTAGGTAATTTATTTTTGTATTACTTACACTGTTGTGTGATCATCTTTTCATTTTTTACACAAATGGCATATTCCTCTAGAGGCAGGGGTCGTCGTGGAGGTCGTGGCAGAGGTCGTGTTGCGAGAGTCCTTTTGCCGGCCGACCCACAGCCTTCAGATCGAGACCACCCTACCAGCACCTCTGTGGACGGGACACCTCAGGGTGATGGAGTTGCACCCCCTACCCAGCCTCATGTGGTCGGGACACAGGCTGCACCCTCATCATCCACACCTACGGCATGACCATCATCATCATCGGGACAGGAGAGTCGTGGTCCATCCGATAGGAGGATTCTTCTTATCCCCAGGCGGGATAACGAGTAAGCTAATTTAATTTTTTTAATATATATAAAGTATCGTTAATTTCTATTTACTTGTTTTTTTTAATTTATTTATAACATTTATTAATGCTCTAATTTTGCTGCAGCTTTCTGACGGGTGATGCTCTGACGGTTGTGTCGCCTGCTGTCGCTCCTCCAGTTCCACTGCCAGCTACTAAAGAGGACAAATAGATAGCAGACATCGGTGGTACGGATGCTGAGGATGATTGGATTCCTCCACATCTCCCTCATCATGACTGATTATTATTTTTTTTCATATTTTTGAATTTAAACGATTCTTGTACGACACTTTGGATTTTTTTATATATATTCATTATTTCTTATGATTTTATATTTCATTACTAATTTGGTGTGTTTTATTAGCAATTTTGATAAACTTTAAAGAAAAACAGAAAAAATTTATTATTTTAAAAATTAAATTTAACAAAAAATTAATAAAAACCAGTTTAGCGACCGAATTAGAAACCAACAATTCGGTCGCTAAACTTTAATTAACATTAACAGATTGTGGTCTAGCGACCAAAAATCCTTCGCTAATATAGGTTAACAGTAACCAACATTGGCGACCGAACTAGCGACCGATAATTACCCAAACAATGCGACCAATCGTGTAGCGACCGTTTTTTATTATTTAGCGACCGAAATTACGGTCGCCATTTAGCGACCGAATTATTATTTCGGTCTCTAATATCTTAGCGACCAAGTTATTAGCCACCACCATGAATCGGTCACTAATTCAGTCGCTAACTTAAATAGAGACCGAATTAGAATGTTTAGCGACCGAATATGTCGGTCGCTAAACAGTTCTTTTTTTGTAGTCAAAGTCAGCAACACAGAATCCCACTAATCTGTATTCTTTTGATCTTAGATACAGCAAACCAAGATTAGTAGTCCCAAGCAAATATCTAAATATTATTTTAACAGCTTTAAGATGAGATTCTCTTGGGTCAGATTGGAATCTAGCACACATACAGACACTAAACTCAATGTTAGGTCTTCTTGAAGTTAAGTATAGTAGAGAGTCAATCATACCTCTGTAGATAGTTTGGTCTACCTTTTTACCTTCATCATCTTTGATTAGTTTTTCATTGGGTTGTATGGGAGTTTTCATGAGTTTAGAACTTTACATCTTGTACTTCTTGAGTATCTCCTTGGTATATTTTTGTTGGTGGATGTAGATTCCATCACTTGTCTGTTTGATTTGTAATCCAAGGAAGAACTTTAATACTCCCATCATGCTCATCTCAAATTCTGCTTGCATTAGCTTGGAAAATTCCTTGCACAGCTTTTTGTTAGTTGCTCCAAAAATAATATCATCAACATATATTTGGACTATATGTAAGACTAAGCCCTCATTCATGTTTTGATGTATGACAAACAAAGTGTATTTTGCATAAGATTTTTGATTTTGACTATGTACTTATTATGTGTTAAGTTGTATGCAAGATCACTCATGAAAAAGATAAATCAAGGATTAAAGGATGGAAGACCAAGGACACAAAACAATGGACAAGGACTAAAGCATCAAGCAATGAAGATCTTATACTTTAGATGCTATTGTAAAAATAGCACGTTTGATTTCTTAGGTGAAGCACTTAAATTTAAGAAGAAACTAATTTTTACAAAGGATAATAAGCGCTCGTCCAACACTGGGATAATAAGCGCTCGTCCAATGAAGTAAAATAAGCAGACATCCAATAGTGGAATAATAAAAAGCTGACGTCCAATGAACTACTAAAATGCTGACGTCCAATGAACTACTAAAAAGCTGACGTCCAATGAACTACTAAAAAGTTGGTGTCCACTAAAGCGACAGAAGCTGGCGTCCACTAAAGTGACAGAAGCTCGCGTCTACTAAAATAACAGAAGCTTGCGTCTACTAAAGTGACAGAAGCTTGCGTCTACTAAAGTGACAGAAGCTCGCGTCTATTAAAGTAACAAGAAGCGCTCGTCTGCTGATGTGACAAGTGGAGCTCGTCTACTGAAGTAACAAGAAGAGGTCGTCTACTGAAGTAACAAGAAGCGCTCGTCTACTGAAGTAACGAGAAGCGCTCGTCTACCAAAGTGGCATATGAAGCTCCGTCCACTAAAGTACTAAATGGAGCTCGTCTACTAGCCCATCCGAATGTAAATATTAATGGCTAGATGGAAACGGTTATTTTAAAAATGGACGCGAATTCTACAAGAACAATCAGAATCTTATTTCAAGAACGAGAATCAAGAAAACAGATTCTGTTAATCAGATCCAAATCTGTTTTAATTTATCCCAACGACTATAACTTGTTTTCTATATAAAGAGGGATCAAAGGAACACTTTTCATTACCTTACACATTCTGAAAGTGAAAATACGAAAGATTCAAAAGCTTCCAAAAGTGCTTCATCTTTGAGAGAAAAGTGTGATATTTCTTAGAACTTCAATTTGTATAATCAGACTTTTAGAGTTTTTCTTCTACTCAATTCTTTCTGTGAATTAATGTGATTAAGGGAGGGTATCTCTTAGGATTGAACAAGGATAGAAGGGATCCTTGGGTATAGAAAAGCAAGTGTGCTTTTTGGTGTGTTCTTGAGCAAGGAGGTTATCCTTGTGAATGATGTCCGGTGCCAAACCACCGCCCTCCGTCGCGGTAAGTGAGTTTGGCCACCATTTATGGTGGTTTTACACCTTTCTTTGTTACTTTAAACTTCCTTCTCCTCCCCCAAAGCTTACCCTTCATTTTTGGTTTATGGGTCACAGAACCACCACGAACCGCCATTGGCCGCCGCGTCGCTGCCGTCCGCCGCCGCATCGCCGCACCATAGCACCACCACAACTTCTTCTTCTTCCTTGGGTGAGTCAAAACCCTCTCTTGTGTCTCAGATTCAAAACCCCCAAATTGGTTTTGAAACCCTAACCCTAACCCTTTGATTTCAGATTTTAATCTTAAAGAATGAACCTTGTTTTATGAAATTGGGACTGTGAATTGGTGTTTCCCCAAATTGTATTTGGGAGCCCTAAACCCCAATTTGATTTTATTTGAATTTTGTTCTGTTTTTGTGAAATTAATTATGATTTAGTGCAATTAGGACTCTTAATTGATGATTCCCAAGTTCTCTTTCATGATCCTTTAATCAAAACAAAGTTTACTCAAAGAGTATTGTGATGCGTAAGCTCCAAACATGATTTTCTTTGAAAATAACCTTGTTTGGTAATAATATTAAGTGTTTAGATCAAATTAGAATGTGTGTTTGATCATGTGTAATTGATTTCTTGTCAAACTAGGGCTTGACTAGAGATGTAGCAAGTGAAAGTAACTAAACAAGGGGATATGGCATCCCAGTGTAATATTATGACCCTTGGGCCAAAATAACTTGTCACTATCTCAGTCTTGGTAATTCTGTTCTCATATGAAAACAATAGGCTTTATATCTAGGATATAGCATTGATCAATGATTTTTTATATTTTATGCTATTGCAAAAGGTTTTTTATTTTTCTCAATTTTAAACGGTGCACTTGATACACTAGCAAAGACCCTCATTAAGAACCTCAACTGATCATGTAGCTTGCTATTGGCACCTTGCATTCCTAATGATTTTAGGTACTGACTTGTAGAATTGTATCTATTTTATTGTTGACATCATGTCTAAATTGGTATTCTATGTATGTCATTTATGTAAGTATGCTGGATGCACATGCTTGTCTCTGTATTTTATCACATGCTTTGACTTTACTTGTGTGTCACTGTGTCTGAAGCGATTTCTGCATGAGGGTTTTTCTTTCCGGAACTATTGATTTGCAGTATACAACTTTGTTCATAATGATTGTGCATTCTCATTGAACTGACCGTGTTATCTTTTCTTTCTTGCCCCCCCCCCCCCCCCCGTTTTAGAAACTGCCCCATCGATTTGAAGGAAGCAATTTCAAGTGTAGTATTTGCTTCTCCAAGATGTTCAGACATACCTAAGCTCATGGATGTGCGGAAGCATATTACAGCTAAGTATGGAAAAGAATTTGTCTCAGCAGTTGTTGAATTACGTCCTGACTGTGGTGTAAATCGCTTGGCAAGTTTCTCTAGCTTCTTGAAGTTGGATAGGATCATGTTAAAGCTCATTTATTTTCAGATTTATTCTAATTTAATGTTGTCATTTTAGTTGGTTGAGAAATTGTCTGCCAAAGCACCGAATGGTCCCACCATGATAAAAATACTGTCTGCTAGTCATCAGGGGTGTCTAATCCAGAAACTAGACCTTCAGGTAAATTTTTGAAGACAGTAATTGCAAATGAATTTGGGGCTTTTGTTCTTTCTATTTCCTGAATATTTGGGATTCTTTCTTACAGGAACTGGAAGACAAGAAATGGATTTTAGAGATTCAAGTTCTGAAAATAGGAGTGCCTTTCCTATGGGTAAGCAGAAGAGGAACATGGAATTCAAAGATGTTGCCTCTGCTGCAGAGGCTGCTGCAGAATCTGCAGAAGTTGCAAGCATGGCTGCAAGATCAGCTGCTGAACTTTCAAACCGAGAGAACATGACAAGGCAGTACTCAAGTGGGTCACAACAACTTTATTTATTTATTTTGTTTGGTTCATTACATGACCTTCATAGTTCACAGTGGCTTGATCTTCTGATAGTTTTAAAGTCATGACTTTTGGATTGCATGCAGCAATTGGTATTTGATTTTTAGAAGTTGTATGGTACCAAGGCTGTATTTTGTAACAATAGTCAAATTCATGATTTTGTGATTGAATGTGAAACTGCAAATGTTAGTGATCGGTGCCATATAATTCGCATAGATAGTGAAACTGTAATGTAAGTGAAGTGATCTGTCACGGTCGTGATGGGCATCACGGCCTGGCCGTGACAACTTCTGCCTTGAATGTTGCTTCACTAAATGGTCTGTCACGGTCGTGATGGGTATCACGGCCTGGCCGTGACATATTCTGCTTAGAGGGGGTCTGGCTCAGTTGACATGTCACGGCCGTGATGGGTATCACGGCCTGGCCGTGACAGATTCTGCCTAGAAGGGGTCTGGCTTAGTTGACATGTCACGGCCGTGATGGGCATCACGGCCTGGCCGTGACAGATTCTGATTTTTCATTCTTCCGTGGGAAATCCGTCCCTAATCCGTTGGAAAACAAAAATAAATCTGTCCGCAATCCGTTCGAACAATAACCAAAATCCGGATTTCCACGTTGTCCATATTCCGTCCGAAATCCGTCTGTAAATATTTTCGGACAGAATTTGGGATGGATTTTATAATTTTCCCATGAGGCTTTTTCAGACGGGTGCCATTCCGTCCGAAATGAATTATCCGTCCGAAATTCGTCTAAAATTTTGTCCGAAAAAGATGGATTTCTAGTAGTGTCAGTTAGTTCAATCTTATACAGATTTTGTTGCCTTTTAGCAAAAAAGAGAGTTTTGCCATTAAAGTCTTTAACTATGCATAAATTCTTGGTAAAGGAGACATCAAATCCACTGTCACATAATTGACTTATGCTAAGCAAATTATGTCTTAATCCTTCAACCATAGGAACATTAGATATAGAGGGAAGAGGGGGTTTACCACCAATAGTACCAATACCTATAACCTTCCCTTTCTGATTGCCTCCAAAGGCAACATGTCCTCATTTCTTAAGTTGGTCTAGGAACATAGACCTTTCTCCTATCATGTGTCGCGAGCAACCACTGTCCAGGTACCATCAGGGTGTTTTATATGTCCTATTAAGGACATATGCAACAGAAATTATTTGATCTTTAGGCACCCATAATTTTGTGTCCTTTTCTGTTAGTTCTAGGAGTCTGTGAAGACTTCCTTCTCTTCTTATGGATACACTTAGACATAACATGTCCAATTTTTCCACAGAAGTTACAGACAGGTGTGGATTTAATTATTGTTGACTTAACAGACACTTTAGAAGTTTCAGTTGATACTTCATGATGTGTCTGATGGACATATCCAATACCTTCTTTGTTAAAGGAGTGTCTCTGACAACCAAGCAGCTTAGTCGGATTGTCTCTGTCATTAACAAATTTGGCAAGATCAGTAGTGAGCTCTTCTACTTTCTGTTGAAGTTTTTCATCTTCTTCAGATTGTGATGTTTTGAACTTGACACAAACAAACACAAGAAGGGGGTTGAATTGTGTTTGTTAATAATTTTTGAAAACAACCTTTTCCAAAAATTATTTTCTCACACAAGGAAAAATAAGGCAGATGCACACACAAAAAGATATTTTAAAAGCTTAACAAAATCAAGTTCAAATCCCCACAGTCAGTATAAACAAATAAAATTGAAGAGATAAGGGATTAGAATATTCACGCAAGTGTTTTATCCTTGTTCACTCTTTTCCAACCAAGAGCTACGTCCAGTATTCAACAAGTATTCAAAACCTCTCCAGGCTACAAGTATTCCTTTCTTACCAAGCCTCTTCAGGCTCTAACTCTAACAAAGAGATTGTTTGCTTTTGATCTTCTAACTCACTATGTGTGAGGATGTGAAAGTTAGAGATCGGTTGAATATTATAACAATATTGAAGCTAAAGAATTACAGAATTTTTGCTCTTGAAAGAATAGGGAATGAGAGCTTGTAAATTGGCAAAAAGTTCAGCTCGCAAAAGTTGTTCTTCAGTGGTTGAGGTCATCTATTTATAGAGACATTCTTCTTCACTTAAAAAACTTCAACGGTTGTTTTGAATATTCCCACTTAGAGATAGGATTAAATGCATAATATCGGTTGTGACTGATAGCTTGATCGTGGCCATTGTGAAATGTACTCTTGGTTATCACTTTTACACAAAATGGAGGGTCACAGCTCTGAGCAATTCCAACTTGAAAACTGTCTTTCCTCCTTTGTGAAAATTCCAGCATAAAAGGTGACAAGGTACAGATCGTTTTGCATTTCCCAATTATACTGTGTTGCTTTTTGCATTTCCTTGATGGTACTATGCTTCTCTCACAAAGAAATAAGGCATTAAAACAGATAAAACAATTAAGAAGGACTAACATTCGTTTGAAATAAATATCAATCATTTGAAATAAATGTTTCTTTGTGGTCGGATTAGCATTTACTTACCTAGATGGAGCATATGAAAACTTATAAGAAAAAGAGCTCGTCTACTTAAAATATGCGTCTACTAGCTCATGGGTGAAACCAAGTCTATGGACTTGCAGTTTTATTTTTGCTCGTCTACTGACGTGGTATATCCTCTCGTCTATCATCAAGTCTTTGGACTTGCTATATTTCAGTGAGTTATTTTTTATCTCCATCTACTGACGTGGCATTTAAGCTCGTCTACTCATTGAAACTAAAGTTCCCGTCTACGGAGAGTATTTTATTAACCGTCTACTCAAATATAATAAATAAGAAATATACCAAACGTTTTGAGCAGCTCGTCTCCATGAATGGACACGGATTCACAAACTAAGTCCAAGCAGATGTAAGGAAATTTATTCAAGGTTTCCATAACTTATGTATTTTTAACATTCTTGCAAGACTAGATAAAGCGTGTTAGGTCTCACCTAAAACTTTGCTAAGTAAATTTAATCCTTTTTGTTAACATCAAAAATCAAAGATTATTAATCCAAATCACTTTTGTTCCAACATGTTTCACTTGAGATCTTAGCTTCATTAGACTTTTCAGTCTTTAGCTTATTTTTCTCTTTGGCCGGCTTCACACACTCTTGATATTTCTGCTTATGCTCACTAAGGAGCTTTACATACTGTCTCTTGAGGGATTTGAAGGCCTTAGTTAAGTAGTTGGATTCCTCCAGCAACTCCTCATAGGCATCAATTAATTCCTCATAGTCAGGATGTACCTTATCATCTGAATCTGAGTCAGTGTTGGCCATCAGACAGAGATTAGCTTCTTCCTCTGTTTCTTCATCGTCAGAAGATGTTGACTCCATATCCTCCCATGTAGCCATCATCCCTTTCTTCTTCTTTTTGAAGAACTTGTTAAAAGAGACTTCCTTGAGTTGAGGACATTCAGCTTTGATGTGACCATGCTTCTTGCACTCATAGCAGACAATTGAACTCTTGTCTGATGAAGTGGGTTCGTTGAAATTCTTATCCTCATTGAACCTTCTAAATGGCTTATCCTTTCTGAACTTATTTTTCTGTAAGAGAAGCTTTATCTTCCTCGTTAGGAGAGATAACTCTTCATCGCTTTCAGAATCCTAGGGTTCAGACAGGTCAGCATCACTGGATGACTCGTCTGCCTTCAGGGCCTTGGAAGCTTTTGCTGACTTCTGATTAGCCTTCAGAGCAATTGACTTGCCCTTCTTTGTTGTAATTTCATCTCCAAGTTCTTGCTCATGAACAGTGAGTGTACCAAGAAGTTCATCCATAGTCAATGTAGTGAGATCCTTGGCTTAAGAAATAGCAGTGACCAAAGGCCTCCACTGCTTAGGTGTTTCTTAGCATCTTTCCAACCTTCTCAGCATTAGTATAAATTTTGCCAAGAGACTTTAGGCCATTGAAGATAGTTTGGAATCTTCCTATCATCATGAGCAACAGATTCTCCCTCCTCCATGAGAAACAATTCATACTTTCTAACAAGTATGGCAATCTTTGATTCTTTAATTTTGGTTGTTCCTCCATGTGTGACAGCTAAAGTATCCCATATTTCTTTAGCAGAATCATAGGCACAAACCTTTTCAAATTCTTCAGGACTGAGAGCACAAATGATGTTATATCTGGCTTTGTGGTTCAGCTCCCATTTTGTCTTTTCTGCAGGGGTCCGCTGAGCTTTTGGCTTGTCAGTGAAGTCATCATTTTTAGGAATAAATGGACCATCAGTGATTACATCCCAGAGATCAGAGTTTGTAGATAGAATGAACCATTGAAATCTATCTTTCCAATAGTTATAGTTTTCTCCATTGAAGAATGGAGGTCTGGTTAGGGAAGCTCCTTCAATCTGATGACTCCCACTTGAACTAGCTCCGACAGTCATATCTATTCTTTAGGATCTTTACCTCTACACTGTTAGATGCTCAACCTTGAGGCTGAGCTCTGATACCAACTGAAATAGACAACTATAAACACGAGAAAGGGGGTTGAATTGTGTTTAGCAGAAAATAAAACAAAGCTGAAAACTTTTCGCACACAGAAGCTAGGTTCAAACAAGTGTGAAAGCACTGCACAGACAGGTGACCTGTCAGGTGTGATTTTAACATAAAAACACACAAGCATACAATTTGAAAACAAGATTGATATTCACACTTTAACCTTTTTAGTTAGAAAGCATATAATATAATAAAAGCAACTACAGAGTTTAAGGGAGGAGAAATTAACACATCGATTTATCCTGGTTCACTCTTAAACACAAAGAGTTACGTCCAGTTGATAGTGTGATTTTACATCATGTTTTCTATATACTTTTGCATGCATTTTTCATATAGATTAGGCATTCTTTAGTTGATTTTAGTTAGATTTTCCCTTGGAACGGGTGAAGCGGTTTCTTGGTGTTGTTTTGCAGGAATTCAATGTAAAAATGATCAAAATCAGCCTTGGTGGAGTTTGGATGAAAAAGAGCTTGAAAAGTGAAGAATATGAGCCAAACAGAGCCCATCACGGGTCATCACGGCCGTGATCAAGCAGAGCAGAAGGCAAAAGTCAGAGACTGTCACGGCCTGCCCGTGACAGACATCACGGTCGTGACCTACCAGAAATTCAGGATTCGCGTCGCGAACAAAGGGCTCGCCTCGCGAGAACCCATTTTGTGAAAATTCGCCCACTCCAGAAGCCGTCACGGCCTGGCCGTGATGGCCATCACGGCCGTGACGCCCGACTGATCTATAAATAAGGCTGCGCTGAACAGAAAAGAGGACTGACTTCTAACCTAAAAAAAGGGTCCAGAGGGAGGCATTTGGAGGCACTTGGAGGCTATGGCTGGGCTGGGGTTTCAACCCTAGAAGGGAGCCAAGAGAGGTTGCTTTGAAGAAGAAGGAAAGCTCACATGGAGCCTCTTCTCTCCTCTTCTCCTATTTCTCTGGTTTGGTTTTCGTTGTATATGAGTAGTTAAATTCCCCCATTGTTGGGGTTAGATGTAGCTTCTCTAAACTTGTTTGTATTTGATTTGGTTTTAATGCAAGTCTCTATTTCTTTATGAGTATGTGATTCTGTGCTTAATGCTTTCCTTGGATTAGCTACCCATAGGAATGATAGATGACTGAAAGGTTGGTGTTAAGGCATGCTCATGAATCATATGCCAAGTAGTTCAAGTATCTAGACATAGGTGTTGACTGCTTGCAATCCTATAAGTCTTGACTTAATGCAAAATTACAGATTAATCCACCTAAGACATTAGGGTTTGATTTGGGGTTTTAGGCTCAATGCACCTAAGACATTAGGCTTGAGTATTTTAGAAAAGGCTTGATTGTCATAATTGAAGTAGTGCTTGTGTTGATAACCATTTCATTGCAATTAAGGGAGGATTAGTGTAGTCTAACCCTAACAATCTTAGCCACATCTCTGTTTGCATACCAAGTGTTCGATAAAATTCCCAAAAGACCAAAAATATTGTATTGCTTTGTTTTCTGTTTTAATCTCTCATACTTTATTTTAGTCTAGATAGTTGTTGAGTTTGCGAATTGGTAATTGACATCCGATCCCTGTGGATACGATAACCGGTCTTACCACCGTATTACTTGTTTGCGACGAGGTGCACTTGCCTTTATATTCTAAAAAATCACGCAACAAGTTTTTGGCGCCGTTGCCGGGGATTGGCTTTGTCAATATCATTAGTAACAAATGAGGCAACTAATTTAGACATTTTCTTAATTTTTATTTCCTGTGTATATTTGATTTTTTCTGTATATATTTGATTTTTTTTTGTTTTGAGTTCTGTTTTTGAAAGGTGGACGAAAGTCGTGGAAAATTTTTATTATCCACCTAATGAGGAAGCTTCTAGTCATATTTTGGAGGATAACTTGTGTTGGGAAGACGATATAAATTTGGGAGAATTCTTTGAGGAGTTTTCTCTATCTCATAATATTCCCTCACGAGTCGATCCTATGACTGGTGAGCTTATATATATATATATACCGAGGAGGATTGGGAAACCTTTTGTTCTTATTTACCACCTCCACCACCATGTATGATTCCCATAAAGCCACATGAAGTGGAAGTTGAGAAAAATCTGGTTGTGGGAATGGATCAAATTGAAAATGAAGTGGTGGTGGTAAGTGAACCACAACAAGAGGAATTACCTTCCACAAATCCTTGGGAAACAACAAGTGAGGAGGCAGGGCATCTAGATAGCACTCCTTCCACCATGCATGCTGAGCAATCTGATTTTACTGCACTAGATAAATATGTTGGCTTGCATGCATGTGTGGACAATGGTAAGTTAGCCCCTTCCACTTGTATGTCACACTTCCTCTTGAAAATTCCACTTGACCCAAGAGGAAGTGAGTTTATAATTGTAAAGGTCAATGGAATTTCCACCCAATGGCTGGGTGGAATTGAGAATAGATTAATATTACTGTTGCAATCACCACCCCAATTTCCATTTGATCCGGGAGGAGGATCCAGGTGAATGCTTTTCAATAAGTCAAGCTAGTGACATTAAAGAAGCGCTTATTGGGAGGCAACCCAATTTTTCTTTTCCTTTTCCTTTTTTCCTTTTTGTTTAGTTAGATTTGATTTTTGATTTTAAACTCTTGAATAATTTGAGAAGCTCAAGAGTTTTCTTTTACTAATAAAATTGCCAAGTGATTTCAGGGAAAGAAGGAAGGAGGGAAGAGCAAGAAGACAAGAAAAAGCACCCAATTCTCGGCGGTTTCGATCGAATGTAAGCCAACACTTGTTACCGCCTCGGTAAGCCGTTCCATTTTATCTTATTTTATTTTTCTTTCCTTTCTCCAACTTGATTGTTTACATTGGGGACAATGTAAATTCTTAAGCTTGGGGTAGGGGTATTTTGCATTTGCATTTTTTTCATGTTGCATTCATATAGTCTTGCATGATAGTTTGCATGATCACACAATTAGATTGCCCTTGTTTAGATTTTGCATCCAATTGTGATTACTAAGTGCCAAATTAATTGTGATAGTGAATTCTTGAACCCAATTCTGTTTATTCTTGTGATATGGCTGCAAATGAGAATGTTTGAGATGATCTTGGATAGTTGATAATTAGCATATGGTTTTGTGGATTTGTGTTTTTCATTGATTCTGAACTAAAATGTGAGATTTTGAGCCAAAGGGGTGCTCACAAAATTTTACCTCATTCCTTGTGTTAGAGTGTTATTCCTCTTGGTATGTTATTCTCTAGAACTTGACTTGAAACCATTTTGAAGCTTAAAAATTTTTGGAAACATTTTTGAAAATGATTGAGGCAGTAGGTATTTTTCTGGCCTTCTGAGCTTTGAATGATGAAATGCTACCCCTTAGTTGCCCAATTTTGAGCCTGAATGAATAAAATGCTTTTCTTGGTACCCTAAAATGTTTTGATAAATATGTTTGACAAGGGACCTTCTAAAGTATTACAAAAGGGTAAAAAGGTAGTTGAAAAAGTTTGGGAAAAGAATCAGGAAAAAAAAATTTATTCTCTTGAGCTGAAAAATCTCCCCTTCTCCAAATAAAAGAAAAACAAAAGAAAAAGAAAAATAAATAGAGAAGGGGATGACAAAAAGAAAATGAGAAATAAAAGCAAAGAAAAGAAAGGTGGAAAAATGAATTGAAAACCCAAGAAGGTATTTTAGAAGGTCATGTTTGCAAAGTGATGTTTATGTAGCCTTTTGAAATGTCCTTTTCTTGTTATCCCCACCTAACGATTAATCACATGGCCATGTTACAACCAAATAAAAGACCTCTTGATTCTAAATTGTTTTCATTAATAAAGTAAAGATGTGGTTGATAGTCAAGCTTATGGTAGGAATCATTCTTTGAGGAAAATGGAGTGAAATGTTATATTCCCTTGAACACTAGAGTGAGGTGAGAAAAGAGAGCCAAGCAAATGAACAAGCTTGGGGTGAGCTTCAAGTGAGAAAGAGTGCCCAAATCAATGAGAACATGAGTCTAAGGAACCTAAGCCTCTAATTGGACTTGAATTGATTGTCTCTTGCTGAATTGTTTGGAATGCCTATTACTTGGATCATTTGCTCGGGTTCTTAGTTCACTATCAATGTTCTGTTTATTCTACTGGCCTTAGTGATTGCTTGAGGACAAGCAATTGATTAAGCTTGGGGTGATTTGATAGTGTGATTTTACATCATGTTTTCTATATACTTTTGCATGCATTTTTCATATAGATTAGGCATTCTTTAGTTGATTTTAGTTACATTTTCCCTTGGAACGGGTGAAGCGGTTTCTTGGTGTTGTTTTGCAAGAATTCAATGTAAAAATGATCAAAATCAGCCTTGGTGGATCTTGGATGAAAAAGAGCTTGAAAAGTGAAGAATATGAGCCAAACAGAGCCCATCACGGGTCATCACGGCCGTGATCAAGCAGAGCAGAAGGCAAAAGTCGAGATCGCACTGCCGCCCGCGGATGTACATCACGGTCGTGACCTACCAGAAATTCAGGATTCGCGTCGCGAACAAAGGGCTCGCCTCGCGAGAACCCATTTTGTGCAAATTCGCCCACTCAAGAAGCCGTCACGGCCTGGCCGTGATGGCCATCACGGCCGTGACGCGCGACTGATCTATAAATAAGGCTGCGCTGAACAGAAAAGAGGACTGACTTCTAACCTAAAAAAGGGTCCAGAGGGAGGCATTTGGAGGCACTTGGAGGCTATGGCTGGGCTGGGGTTTCAACCCTAGAAGGGAGTCAAGAGAGGTTGCTTTGAAGAAGAAGGAAAGCTCACATGGAGCCTCTTCTCTCCTCTTCTCCTATTTCTCTGGTTTGGTTTTCGTTGTATATGAGTAGTTAAATTCCCCCATTGTTGGGGTTAGATGTAGCTTCTCTAAACTTGTTTGTATTTGATTTGGTTTTAATGCAAGTCTCTATTTCTTTATGAGTATGTGATTCTGTGCTTAATGCTTTCCTTGGATTAGCTACCCATAGGAATGATATGTTGCTTTGATAGATGACTGAAAGGTTGGTGTTAAGGCATGCTCATGAATCATATGCCAAGTAGTTCAAGTATCTAGACATAGGTGTTGACTGCTTGCAATCCTATAAGTCTTGACTTAATGCAAAATCACAGATTAATCCACCTAAGACATTAGGGTTTGATTTGGGGTTTTAGGCTCAATGCACCTAAGACATTAGGCTTGAGTATTTTAGAAAAGGCTTGATTGTCATAATTGAAGTAGTGCTTGTGTTGATAACCATTTCATTGCAATTAAGGGAGGATTAGTGTAGTCTAACCCTAACAATCTTAGCCACATCTCTGTTTGCATACCAAGTGTTCGATAAAATTCCCAAAAGACCAAAAATATTGTATTGCTTTGTTTTCTGTTTTAATCTCTCATACTTTAGTTTAGTCGAGATAGTTGTTGAGTTTGCGAATTGGTAATTGACATCCGATCCATGTGGATACGATAACCGGTCTTACCACCGTATTACTTGTTTGCAACGAGGTGCACTTGCCTTTATATTCTAAAAAATCACTCAACACCAGTCCTTGGCAGCATGATAGTGTGATTTTACATCATGTTTTCTGTACACTTTTGCATGCATTTTGCATATAGATTAGGCATTCTTTATTTGATTTTTGTTAGTTTTTCCCTTGGAACGGGTGAAGCGGTTTCTTGGTGTTGTTTTGCAGGAATTAATGTAAAAATGATCAAAATCAGCCATGATGGAGCCTGGATGAAACTGAGCTTGAAAAGTGAAGAATATGAGCCAAACAGAGCCCATCACGGCCTGACCGTGATGACCATCACGGCCATGATCAAGCAGAGAAGAAGACAAAAGTCAGAAACTGTCACGGCCTGCCCGTGATAGACATCACGGCCGTGACAGTCCAGAAATTCAAGTTTCGCGTCGCGAATCCAGGGCTCGCCTCGCGAGAGTTAAAAAGTGAAATTACGCCCACTCCAGAACGCGTCACGGCCTGGCCATGATGACCATCACGGCCGTGACGCGCAGCAGACCTATAAATAAGAACGCAGCAGACAGAAAAAAGGTCCAGAGGGAGGCATTTGGAGGCACTTGGAGGCTATGGCTGGGCTAGGGTTTCAACCCTAGAAGGGAGTTGCTGAGAGGGGTTGCTGTGAAGAAGAAGGAAAGCTCCCATGGAGTCTCTCCTCTCCTCTTCTCCTATTTCCCTGGTTTGGTTTTCTGTAAATATGAGTAACTAATCCCCTATTGTTGGGGTTAGATGATCACTTTTCTGAACTTGTTTGTATTTTGATTTGGTTGTTTTAATGCAAGTTTCTATTTCTTTATGAGTATGTGATTCTGTGCTTAATGCTTTCCTTGGATTAGCTACCCATAGGAATGATATGTTGCTTTGATAGATAATTGACAGATTGATGTTAAGGCATGCTCATGAATCATATGCCAAGTAGTTCAAGAATCTAGACATAGGTGTTGGATGCTTGCAATCTTATAAGTCTTGACTTAATGCAAAATCTCAGGTTAATCCACCTAAGACATTAGGGTTTAATTTGGGGTTTTAGGTTCAATGCACCTAAGACATTAGGCTTGAGTATTTTAGAAAAGGCTTGATTGTCATTATTGAATTAGGACTTGTGTTAGAAGCCATTTCATTGCAACTAAGGCAGGATTAGTGTAGTCTAGCCCTGACAATCTCAACCGCATTTCTGTTGCCTTCCAAGTGTTCGATAAAATTCCCAAAAGACCAAAAATATTTTATTTCTTTATTTTATTATCTACCTTCATACCATAGTTTAGTCTAGATAGTTGTTGAGTTTGTGAATTGGTAATTGGCAACCGATCCCTGTGGATATGATAACCGGTCTTACCACCGTATTACTTGTTTGCGACGAGGTGCACTTGCCTTTATTCTTAAAAATACGCATCAAGTTTTTGGCGTCGTTGCCGGGGATCGGCTTTGCCAATATCATTAGTAACAAATGAGACAACTAATTTAGACATTTTCTTAATTTTTATTTCCTGTGTATATTTGATTTTTTTCTGTATATATTTGATCTTTTTGTTTTCAGTTCTGTTTTTGCAAGGTGGACGAAAGTCATGGAAAATTTTTATTATCCACCTGATGAGGAAGCTTCTAGTCATATTTTGGAGGATAACTTGTGTTGGGAAGACGATATAAATTTGGGAGAATTCTTTGAGGAGTTTTCTCTATCTCATAATATTCCATCACGAGTCGATCCTATGACTAGTGAGCTTATATATATATACTCCAAGGAGGATTGGGAAACCTTTTTGTCATATTTACCACCCCCACCACCGTGTATTGTGATTCCCATAGAGCCACATGAAGCAGAAGTTGAGCAGAATCTGGTTTTGGGAATGGATGAAAATGAAGATGAAGTGGTGATGGTAGATAATCCACAAGAAGAGGGATTACCTTTCGCGCATCCTTGGGGAGGAACAAGTGAGAAGGCAGGGCATTTGGAAAGCATTCACTCCACCATGCTTGCTGAATTTACCGCATTAGAAAAATATGTCGGCTTGCATGCATGTGTGGACACTGGTAAGTTAGCCCCTTCCACTTGTATGTCACACTTCCTCTTGTTAATTCCACTTGACCCGAGAGGAAGTGAATTTATAATTGCAAAGGTCAATGGATATTTCACCCAATGGCTGGGTGGAATTGAGAATAAAGTTATATAACTGTTGCAATCACCAGCCCAATTTCCATTTGATCCGGGAGGAGGATCCAGGTGGATGCTTTTTAATAAGTCGAGCTAGTGACATTAAAGAAGCGCTTATTGGGAGGCAACCCAATTTTTATTTTCCTTTTTCCTTTTTTCTTTCTCTTTAGTTAGATTTTGTTTTTGATTTTTAACTCTTGAATAATTTGAGAAGATCAAGAGTTTTCTTTTACTAATAAATTTGCCAAGTGATTTCAGGAAAAGAAGGAAGGGAGAGCAAGAAGACAAGAAAAAGCAAAGTCAGCACCCCTCACGGACGTGATGCATTTCCCAAGCAGTTTCTGACTGAAATGAAAGCCAACACCCGCTACCGCCTCGGTAAGCCGTTCCAATTTTTTTGCTTTATTTTATTTTTCTTCTCCTCTCTCCAACTTGATTGTTTACATTGGGGACAATGTAAATTCTTAAGCTTGGGGTAGGGGTATTTTGCATTTGCATTTTTCATGTTGCGTTCATATAGACATAGTTTTGCATGATCACACGATTAGATTGCCCTTGTTTAGATTTTGCATCCAATTGTGAGAACTAAGTGCCAAATAAATTGAGATAGTGAATTTTTGAACCCAATTTTTTTTTATTCTTGTGATATGGCTGCAAATGAAGAATGCTTGAGATAATCTTGGATAGTTAATAATTAGCATGTGGTTCTGTGGATTTGTGTTTTTCATTGATTCTGAACTAAAATGTGAGATTTTGAGCCAAAGGGGTACTCACTAAATCTACCCCATTCTTTGTGTTAGGGTGTTATTCCTCTTGGATTGTTTTTTCTAGAACTTGACTTGAAACCATTTTGAAGCTTAAAAATTTTTGGAAACATTTTTGAAAATGATTGAGGCAATAGGTATTTTTCTGGCCTTCTGAGTTTTGAATGATGAAATGCTACCCCTTAGTTGCCCAATTTTGAGCCTACAAAAGAATAAAATGCTTTTCTTGGTACCCTGAAATGTTTTGATAAATATGTTTGATAGGAACCTTCTAAAGTATTACAAAAGGGTGAAAAAGTTAGTTGAAAGTTTGGGAAAAGAATCAGGAAAAAAAAAATCATTTCTCTTGAGTTGAAAAATTTCCCCTTCTCCAAAGAAAAAAGGAAAAACAAAAGAAAAAGAAAAATATATAGAGAAGGAGATGACAAAAGAAAATGAGAAATAAAATAAAAAGAAAGAAAAGAAAGGTGGAAAAATGTATTGAAAACCCAGGAAGGTATTTTAGAAGGTGTCATGTGTTGAAATGTTTGATACTTGGTTTAGCCCTTTTGAAATTTCCTTTTATTGATTTCCCCACCTAACGATTAATCCCATGGCCATGTTACAACCAAAGCTAAAGACCTCTTGATTCTTAATTGTTTTCATTAATAAAGTAGAGATTTGGTTGATAGTCAAGCTTATGGTAGATGTCATTCTTTGAGGAAAATTGAGCGAAATGTTATATACCCCTAAACACTTGAGTGAGGTTAGAAAGAGAGCCAAGCAAATGAACAAGCTTGGGGTGAGAGTCATGTGAGAAAGAGTGCCCAAATCAGTGAGAATATGAATCTAAGGAACCTAAGTCCCTAATTGGACTTGAATTGATTGTCTCTTGCTGAATTGTTTGATTTGCCTATTACTTGGATCATTTGCTCGGGTTCTTAATTCACTATCCATGTTCTGTTTTTTTCTACTGGCCTTAGTGATTGCTTGAGGACAAGCAATTGAATAAGCTTGGGGTGATTTGATAGTGTGATTTTACATCATGTTTTCTGTACACTTTTGCATGCATTTTGCATATAGATTAGGCATTCTTTATTTGATTTTTGTTAGTTTTTCCCTTGGAACGGGTGAAGCGGTTTCTTGGTGTTGTTTTGCGGGAATTAATGTAAAAATGATCAAAATCAGCCATGATGGAGCCTGGATGAAACTGAGCTTGAAAAGTGAAGAATATGAGCCAAACAGAGCCCATCACGGCCTGGCCGTGATGACCATCACGGCCATGATCAAGCAGAGAAGAAGGCAAAAGTCAGAAACTGTCACGGCCTGCCCGTGATAGACATCACGGTCGTGACAGTCCAGAAATTCAAGTTTCGCGTCGCGAATCCAGTGCTCGCCTCGCGAGAGTTAAAAAGTGAAATTACGCCCACTCCAGAACGCGTCACGGCCTGGCCGTGATGGCCATCACGGCCGTGACGCGCAGCAGACCTATAAATAAGAACGCAGCAGACAGAAAAAAGGTCCAGAGGGAGGCATTTGGAGGCACTTGGAGGCTATGGCTGGGCTAGGGTTTCAACCCTAGAAGGGAGTTGCTGAGAGGGGTTGCTGTGAAGAAGAAGGAAAGCTCCCATGGAGTCTCTCCTCTCCTCTTCTCCTATTTCCCTGGTTTGGTTTTCTGTAAATATGAGTAACTAATCCCCTATTGTTGGGGTTAGATGATCACTTTTCTGAACTTGTTTGTATTTTGATTTGGTTGTTTTAATGCAAGTTTCTATTTCTTTATGAGTATGTGATTCTGTGCTTAATGCTTTCCTTGGATTAGCTACCCATAGGAATGATATGTTGCTTTGATAGACAATTGACAGATTGATGTTAAGGCATGCTCATGAATCATATGCCAAGTAGTTCAAGAATCTAGACATAGGTGTTGGATGCTTGCAATCTTATAAGTCTTGACTTAATGCAAAATCTCAGGTTAATCCACCTAAGACATTAGGGTTTAATTTGGGGTTTTAGGCTCAATGCACCTAAGACATTAGGCTTGAGTATTTTAGAAAAGGCTTGATTGTCATTATTGAATTAGGACTTGTGTTAGAAGCCATTTCATTGCAACTAAGGGAGGATTAGTGTAGTCTAGCCCTGACAATCTCAACCGCATTTCTGTTGCCTTCCAAGTGTTCGATAAAATTCCCAAAAGACCAAAAATATTATATTTCTTTATTTTATTATCTACCTTCATACCATAGTTTAGTCTAGATAGTTGTTGAGTTTGTGAATTGGTAATTGGCAACCGATCCCTGTGGATACGATAACCGGTCTTACCACCGTATTACTTGTTTGCGACGAGGTGCACTTGCCTTTATTCTTAAAAATACACATCAAGTTTGATATTCACAAGCATACAATTTGAAAACAAGATTGATATTCACACTTTAACCTTTTTAGTTAGAAAGCATATAATATAATAAAAGCAACTACAGAGTTTAAGGGAGGAGAAATTAACACATCTATTTATCCTGGTTCACTCTTAAACACAAAGAGTTACGTCCAGTCCTTGGCAGCACCAAGTTTTATCCATTATAACTGATCAGGTTATAGACTCCAAGTATGGTTTGCACACCTAGCCTCTTCAGGCTCCAAGAGAAGTATTCTTTTCTCACCTAGCCTCTTCATGCTCACTCAGGTTTGTTTGAGAAGTTTGTTTGTAATAAATACAATCGGACAGACAGTTCTTTCACTAACATTCAGAGTGTGGATTAAATATAAGCTTAGGAAAGACTGCGTAATAACTTCAAATGATTGAATAATACAGATTGAAAGAATGAATAAATAAATGCGCAGAGTAATGGCTCTTTTAATGCTGTGTGTTCTCTATCTTCATCTTCAATGACTTCTGTATTTATAGCCTTCAAGCATTTAAGATCCGTTAGAGGCATTCCTTCAAATGTTGGCTTCAAGCAGAGCTCCATTAAATGCAATATTGTCGTTCTGGGGAGCCATTAATGCAATAGGAACGTTGGTTGTACTCTAACATGGAAGATCATTGCTTTATGCATCATGCAGTAGCCAAATCAGAGTTGTGCATAATGCTTTTGTACTTTACAGAGCACATTTCCCTTTTCGTGTAATAACCAAGAGTACTAGGGAATTAAGCATGTTGGAAACATTCTTTAACTGGACATCATCTCTAATTTCCTAGGTTGCATGTGAGAATGACTTCTGACTTTTCTTGATAAACGTGAAAAGAAGAAAGAGAGCGCTTCAAAGTCTTCTGTATGAGGGGACAACTTCTAAAAGCTCTTTGTACTTTGAGTTTCCTATCGAAGAACCTCAGATAAGTATGAGAACTTATTAGAAGACAAGTTGAAACTTCAATACAGCAAAACAATATCCTAGTTAGCAGACAGGTTGACTTTTGTTTCTCTAGACAGGTGATCATCTATGTGGGCAGACAGGTGAGAAAGTGACTTCTTACTGTTTTGATCTGCATACTGGATAGACAGGTTAACAACCAAAATAAAGGTTAATTAAATCATTAACAAATGTTTAGTTTTCATCAAAACTTAGGAAAATACATGTCAAACATTTTAGAGACTTAACATCTTTGACATGCAAAGAAGAATATTTACTAACTTACCACTCCAAACTGAAGTTCACATTCTCCGAGCACAAATCCAAACATGCTACAAGTCCTCCATGCTTGTTGGAGTATATTTGGACACATCCACTAGTTCTAGTATTTTTTTTTTAACCATGATATAGGTACGAAGTATCCATCGTCGTTAGTAATGACTAATCTTGGTCGGGGAACTTGTTGGGCACATAAGATGGGTTCTCCCCTCTCAATCAGGTTTTCTCTATACATAAGAGTTAGGATTCGAACCCCTAATTCTCGTATTTGAAACTTGCTTCCTTTTTTTATTTTATGAATAAAACAATTCTTATCTTTAAAGAAAAATAAAATTTTACTAACAAATGCTCTAAAAGTATTTATTATGAAAATAAAATAATAAATATTTAAAAGTCAATTTTAAATTTATTAGATATTCAGTTTTCATTTAATATTAAATACATTTTGGAGAATGTTGATCAATGCCCTAAGATTGGTTAATGATCTAAAATAGAAAAATTGTCATTAGAACTTGATGTAACTTATATTTTAAAAAGTAGTAAACTTATTTTCCCAATCAATTTTTACTTTTTTTTTCCTTAATCAATGCCCTTAGGACACTGGTTAGTATGATGCATATATTTTTTATTCTTTAATTAACATGCTTGAGACCTTAAAAGTTAAAACCTCATTTAATTTTTGGATCTTGCTGACGAGTGTCCTAAGGAGAATGATTAAGAAACTCACAAAAGAAAAATTCGTATTGAAAAATTAAGTGTCACACACTTCGAAATACTAAATATACTATTTCATATATAAATTTTTCTTTTTAATTTCTTAAACAATATTTTAAGGACACTTGTTAGTGTTTCTCTTATTTTTTGGATCATAAATAGTAGATACACAGTATACAAGTTCATCTGAATGTTCTTAAAAAGTCTTCCAAGAATGGACCTTGAGGCTCCAGCGGTGGTGGTGGCCCTACCAGTGCAATGGCGACGCCTCGGACCACACACTTCAAGGGAGACAGACATGTCTACAGAATCTCTTTTGAAAAGATAAATAAATGAAAAAGTGTGTTAATCAGTCTATTCAGAGTACTCTCTTTCGATTCAATTATAGTTAAAAAAAGTATTTATATTTTGTGGTAAGTAAAATTATCTCAATTTAATTTTATTTAATCTCAGTGTTTCAAAAATTAAATAATCAATCAATCCAATTAATTCTTCTTTTATTTTTTTTCAAGAGTATTGTACACTTTCGAAACAATTAAAGGATAATTTAATAATTATAACTTACTTTTTTACATAAATCAAGATAATTAAATTAAATTAACTAACTTTCTTAATAAGTATAAAGTTAGTTAAGTTTATTTATAATTGAGTCTAGAGAGAGTATTAATTAAGAAACCAAAAGAAAAAAAAATCATTGAAAAATGATTTATTTAATATCTTAAGAAGGTGAGTATTTAGAGTTACAAGAAAATTTTACTTGTTATAGATTCTTTAATAAATGTTCTTATGACACTGGTTAGCAAGACCAATAAATAAAGAGGAATAGAAAAATAAAAATAAAAAACAAGGAAGGAAGGAACCGAGTGGCGGAGTGGGTCGGAAAAGCGCGTGTGGTGCAGTTAAATACAAATGAGCGTCAAAGTTAGGAGTGTTTTCTATAACATGTTCTAGCGTGAAGTTGATGACATGTCTTTTACCTAAACCTAATTTAAGGTTCTAAAAATTATTCAATATTATTTTTTGGGAAAAATGTAAACATCCTCTAAATTTTAGCTCATTTATAAATAGGTATATTTAACTTTTTTTTTAAAATTAGTCATTAAACTCTTACTATTAATAAAAATTAATTATTCACCTATTTTTTCGTCTCAATTAATTCTTAAACTCTTGATATTAGTAAAAAATAATCCTTCTTTTAGCCCCAACTAGATAATTAACCGTGAATAAATCCAATCGTTTATTTTGCTTAAATTCAATTCGTTGATTGTACGTTTTTATTTTTAATTTTTGTTAAAAAAATAAGATTAAAGCCTTGAGGCTTTGTTAGTTGAATGATTGATTTTACCAATAGTGAGAGTTTAAAGACTAATTGGGACGAAAAAATAGTTGCAGAATTGATTCGGCTAAAAGTAGAAGTTTAAAGATTAATTAGGAAAAAAAATAGTTTAAGGTGTCTATTTGTAAATGGGCTAAAGTTTAGGAGGTATGTATGTACTTTTCCCCTTTTCCTTATTTTTTTATAGGCAAATGTTAGTACGTTAGTTGTTATGCTAATTTTTTCTTTGTTAAGGTTTGAATTTGTACCTTCAACTCCTTCAAACTCCTTATACCCTTAAATCAATCAAGTTGAACTATCCCGCCCATTAATATTGTTTCTTTAATGTTTAAATAGGAATACTACATGGGGTGATTTTATCTTTTTTGATACATTTATAAAATGTCTATATAGACTATAGTTTGTCAATAAAATGTATATAAAATTAAAAATTAATAAATTAAATAAAAATATATAATGTTGAAACAACATTACAAAAATTTGATATTTAAAGAATATGACTAGTTCAAATCTTTAATCCTATTTCCTTCATTTCATAAAAAATAAGATTTTTTGAATTGAGCACTTAGAATAAATTAAGGAAGAATATATTTATCTAAAATAATTAATAAATTAAAAGGTTGTTATATTTTATTTGTCAATTTTACATGTAAACTCTAATTTTTTTACGGATAAACTCATGTTTTTTTAAAAAAATAAAATAAAAAATTCCCTTTCATGGATATAGACATTTAGTCCTGCTCACGAGAAAAAGGAACGGAGGACCGCAGATCCAAGCCGTTGAAATTGGTGGATGGTGAATACTCTCTGCACGCGTCAAGACATACGGAAGACTTGACTGTACGGCCGTGGAGCTTTTTAGTTTTATTAATTAATTAATAAGGTTATGATAACGAGTGGTCTTATAACATTTTTTAACTAATAAAGAAAAGCAAATTTTTGTTAAAAAAATCAATGGCCCGTTTACTTGGGAAACATGAAGTAGAATGATAACAGCATACCAATTTTATAATTATTTCTAAAAAACAAAAAACTAAAAATAAAACAAACAGATTCCAATTATTTCATTTTTAAGTATTAAATACATAAATTCTTTAACGAGTTTCATTCTTTATTAATAAACAGGGTACATGGAAAGTTACATAACCCATTGCGGTTCTACAGGATAAATAGAGTTACTTACCCCCTACGGTTCTACACTAGATAGAAAATTAGTTGCCCCTACGGTTCTACTTTCACAGATAAAATACAAAGTTACTTACCCCCTACGGCGGTATATACACAGATGTTTCCATCATGCAAGGGTAGAAAGTTCATAGATTTATCGTGGTTTATTTTAAAAAGGTTAAAGTAATATTTTGGTTTCTGTATGTGATACAAATTCTCAATTTGGTTTCTATACATAAAAAATTATTAAAATGGTCCCTATACATAAAGAAAGTCTTCATTTGGTCCCTGCCGTATAAAATTTTAGGGACTGATTTGATAATTTTTTGCTCGTATAGGGACTAAACGGGTAACATATAGGGACCAAATGGAGACTTTCTGAATGTATAGAGACAATTTTAATAATTTTTTATATATAAGGACCAATTCGAGAATTCGTGTCAAGTGTAGGGACCAAAATATTACTTTAACCTTTTAAAAAAATCATTGACAGAGTATTCTTACTATTAAAGTTGTGAAATTAAGATTTAGGTCTCAATAGTGATTAAATAAAGTCTGTAACTCCAGGATTTGAACATCTGATCTTACACTGAAGTTCGTCTGGAAGCACTATCCACTTTCATTACAACCAATCACTTTTAGATATTTATATAGTTGATTTAATATATTTGGTGTTATCTACACCATTTTATTATAAATTTTATAAAAAAAATTATAGACAAATATTAGTTATTAGTTTATTATATTGTCATAAGAATGTCCTTGGTATCGTAACTAGTTTTTATTTTATTAATCACAATTTCATTATTTAAAATACATTGCATATTATTATCTTTTTTTCTTTTTTTAAAACAAATTCTGAGATTATGTTATCATATATTGAATTTGTTTATTGTATATTGTTCCTCCTAGGGTCGAGTGTTTCTTAGGGGGTGTTTATTATAGGTTATAAAATATCATTCCCGAGAATTATATACTTGGAAATGCTATTATTGGGAATAATGTCATAGTTGGATATTTTGTCAAATATGTCTGGTTAGCAAATAAAGTTTCTAAGAATATTTCTCAAAATTCCTGATAATATTCTAAAAATATATCTGGTTGATTTTTTATTTTTTTATAAGTAAAATATATTGAGAATGAGTACAAGAGGTACTCAAACCATATACAAGGGAACACTCCTGATAGAAAAAACCAAAGTGTTAAATGGTATACAAGGGTGCTAACTTTCCAATATATAAGAGAAAAAGACCAGACCACTAATAGCAGAGGGAGAAAAGAAAAAGAAACCCCCAAATATAGCAGGAACTAGTAACCTTCCTAGCAATAAGAGCCCCACAAAATTTCTAAGCCAAAAACAGAGCCAATAAACTGAGCAAAACCGTACCCCACAAACTAAAATACCGCAGGATCAGATTCTAACTTCATCCAGACAAAACCGCATCTGCCAAAGACACCACCTGCAAGAGACCCACCTTGTTCTAACACATAAAAAGCTGTAACTGCAGACAACAAGGCCAGATTAACATAGTTTACTAGTGCACGAGTAGCCTAATGGAAAAAAACCAGCAGACAGATATGGAGAGAAATTGTTCCACAATCAGGACATACAACCAAAACGGGATGTATGCCAGTCTGAATAGCAGTACCCCAGTGACTTCTGTTTTGCAGAGAACCAATACCAGGAACGTGATTTAATCAATTCCACTAGAATCAGAAAATCCTCCTTACCGTTGTTAAAATTAATCTCATTTCTCACTAGCCAAATCAACCACATTGTTGCATGCCAAATAATTTGCCAAGACCCCTTGCACTTTTTGTACCTATGAGCTTCTCTGAACAAAATGTAATGCTGTACAATATCAGCAGGCGAGACAAAATGAATTCCCAGCCAGCTATAAACAAAAGACCATACTTATGAAGCAAATTTGCAACTGAGTAAGAGATGGCATGCTGACTCCTGATGAGTCCCACAAAACACACATACTGTTTGGGCAGTATCCGTGAGGACTGATCTAGAGAGAAGATTTAATCTTGTGGGTAGTCGGTCGAGTAAAAGTCTCCAAGAAAAAGCCAATACTTTAGTCGGGGCTAGACACAACCAGAAATTCTTGAAAATATGCTCTAAAGAAGGATTTGAGAGGGTAATTTGCTGCTTTGACATCAAGGAGTCATACGCTGACTTCACTGTGTAAACCTTTGTATTTCCAACTATCCACAACCAAGAGTCATCCACCAACCTGTCTAGACAAGCTCCAACCAAGGTCTCATTGAAATTCTTAACCAAATCATCCTCCCATGCAAATAATCCTCTCCTCCACCTCCAACACCACCTCCAAATATCACCATCCCACCAACCCATCTCCGAGATCATCGCTTGTTTTTGTTTGGACAGAGAAAAGAGTCTAGGGAAAACGTCCTTGAGATGGTCCCTCCCAAACCACACCTCATTCCAAAAGGAAGTTCCACTACCACTCCCAACTTTCCTTCTAATCTCCTTAAAGAACCAATTTAAACTAGCCGGAAAGTCTACATCAATGCCTCTCAAGTCCCTCCACCATTGTAAAGAATTCCTTGGTGTCCAACTTCCTAACAAAACACCACCGCCCGCCCTCCCCAAGACTCCATACCTTACTTCTATAATGTGCTGCCAACAGGCCCCTTCCTCTACCAAAACTCTCTAGTGCCTCTTACCTAGAAGACTCAAATTGAATAAATTCAAGTCTTTAATACTAACCCACCTCTCTATTTTTTAGAGCACACCCTACTCCATTTCACCCATGGTATTCGCCTTCCACTCTCATTCCCACCCCACAAGAAAGCTATTTGTATCCTTGTCAGAGTCTGAAGCACCTTCTTAGGTGCCCTAAAAAAAGAGAAAAAATATAAAGGTAGGCTAGAGAGTACCGATTTGATGAGGACGATTCTACCGCCCAAGGAGAGATTCTTTCCTTTCCACTTTGATAGTCTTTTCCTCATGACATCTATCATCGGTTGCCAAGTGCTTGACTTCCTAGGATTTGCTCCAATCGGTAGTCCAAGGTATGTGAAAGGTAGTTGACCCCATTCACAGCACAAGAAGTTAGATGCTGCCACTAGAAAATCTTGTCCCACATTTAGACCATACAAACGAATTTTGTGAAAGTTAACTTTGAGACCAGACACTAGTTCAAAACTCCTTAGAACCACCTTTATTGACCACAAGTTAACAAAGGATGCCTTACCTATTAGAAGTGTATCATCAGCATATTGGAGATGAGAAATACTATGAGGCTCCTTAATGCAAAAACCAGAGAATCTTCCCAAATCCACCGCTTTTGACATCAAACTGCTCAAACCTTCGGCCACTAAGAGGAAAAGAAAAGGAGCTGGTGGATCTCCCTGCCTAAGTCCCTTCTCCATCCCGACCTCTTCTGAAGGGCTCCCATTAATAAGGACCGAGACATCTCCTTTGAACACACAAGCTGCCATCCAACCCATCCATTTGTCGCAAAACCCCATTCTTGCCATCACATACTTGAGGAAACCCTAATTGACCGAGTCATACGCCTTTTAGAAATCTACCTTGAAAATTAGACAGTCATCCCCTCTCTTTTTTTCAAGATCTACTATCTCACTTATCGCTAAAACACTATCCAGGATCTGTCTGTTTGCAATTAAGACCGATTGAGCATTGGATATTAAGGAACCTATGACTTTCTTAATTCTAGCTGCTAACAGCTTTCAGATCAGTTTGTGAATTATCCCAATGAGAGAAATTGGTCTAAAATCTAATACCTTGTGTGGTTTAGCACTAAAGTAATGAATGATGAAGTAACACTTTTAGGTAGAACAGACCTGCTAAAGAATTCCTCCACGAATAGCTGAATATCCCCTTTAATTGTTGACCAGAATTTTTTAATAAAATTGAAGTTGAAGCCATCCGATCCCACACTCTTATCACTGTCACAACTCCAGACCACCTGTTTTATCTCATCCAAAGAGCAAAGAGCTACCAAGAAGTTATTGTCATCCAAAGTTAATGACTTGAAAGCAATTCCATCCAGATTAGGCCTCTGCCACCTGCAGTCTGAATACAACTCCTTAAAGTTCCTTTTCACCTCTTCTCTTACATTTGAGACTCCTCTCACCCACTGATCATCCACTAGAACAGCTGAAATACAATTTCTCCTTCTCCTATAATTAATACAATAGTGGAAATAGGAGGAGTTTGCATCACCTTCCCTAATCCAATGAACTCGAGATTTTTGGTGCAACAGATTATTTCTCAGCAACCTTACTTGTACCAAATCAGCATGTAATTTGTCATCTCAATCTGATATCCTCCTCGGATAAAATCCTTTCACTAGCCAAATCGTCTGAAGCACTTAGCTCAGCCACTAGGTTGAGTAGCTTAGTGTCCAGGTTCCCAAAAACGTCCTTATTCCAACTCTTCAAGTTCTCATATAAATCTTTTTGCAAGTTTCATCTTTTATTTCTTAGTTTACTTTATGTGTTCTTTATATGCTTTAAACTTCTAAAATCTCTCTAAAATGGTAGAAAACTCCTTTTGAGTTGAAACCACTTTCTATAGTCTTGTATTAACTTATATTTTCACATACTAAGAGGTTGTGTAAAACAAAAATCTATATCCATCTCTTCCAATGAAGGCCGAATGCTTGCATTTGTGACCTAGGAAGTTTTTGTTTCAATTTTTGGAATATGATCATGTGTTTGAGTTTCTAACTATCCCTTGATCTTGAATCTATAAATCTTGGAAGTTTTTATAGCTTGTTCCAATTATGACCGAAAAATATGAATAAGTAGGCCTAGGATACTATGTTTCAACTTTTCAAGTATTGATCATGGATTTAGAACTCTTAATAACTTGCTTATTTTATGTTGTTAAAGCTAGTATGTGTTACTTTCATTTTTCCAAGATGATCATGGACTTGAGCTCCATAAGATATTTGGATGCTAAGTCTAAGATTGGAAAGTTTAAGGATTTATAACTTGTTTATTTTATGTTGTTAAAGCTAGTATGTGTTACTTTCATTTTTCCAAGATGATCATGGACTTGAGCTCCATAAGATATTTGGATGCTAAGTCTAAGAGATTGGAAAGTTTAAGGATTTATAAATTGTTTATTTTATGTTGTTAAAGCTAGTATGTGTTACTTTCATTTTTCCAAGATGATCATGGACTTGAGCTCCATAAGATATTTGGATGCTAAGTCTAAGAGATTGGAAAGTTTAAGGATTTATAACTTTTTTATTTTATGTTGTTAAAGCTAGTATGTGTTACTTTCATTTTTCCAAGATGATCATGGACTTGAGCTCCATAAGATATTTGGATGCTAAGTCTAAGAGATTGGAAAGTTTAAGGATTTATAACTTTTTTATTTTATGTTGTTAAAGCTAGTATGTGTTACTTTCATTTTTCTAAGATGATCATGGACTTCATCTCCATAAGATATTTGGATGCTAAATCTAAAAGATTGGAAAGTTAAGGATTTATAACTTGTTTATTTTATGTTATTAAAGCTAGTATGTGTTATTTTCATTTTTCCAAAATGATCATGGTTTTGATCTCCTTAACACATATGGATGCTAAACCAAGAGATTGGAAAGTTTAGTGAATGCTAGCCTATTTTACTAGCCTTGGCCTAATGCCCTATGTTGTTAACTTAGTGGAATTTTAATTCAACTTTGTTAAAAGATCATTGTTTATGAACTCCTAACACTTAAGAATCATAAATCCATGAGTTGTATAATTTTTGGAAATCTCTAACCCTAAGAATTAGTCTTGGCCGAACCTATACCTTATGGTTTAGTGTTCTTGTTTTGATTTTAACTTGTGATTTTGTGTTCATAACCTTAGACTTTCATCGCGGAGGGAACGAGAACGTTCATGACTTACCTCGTCGAGCATCTAATCTTCTTACCTTCACAGAAAGTAAGAGGGGATTGCCTAAGGATATTCAATGACTATATGCATGTGTGTATGTGTTTACTTGAGTGATTTGAATATTATTGTGATATTGAGCCAATACTTGAATAACTTGTTTACTTGAACTATTGTGGTTATTACTTGAAGTTGAACATTACTTGCTTAAAAGTGTTATGAATTATATATATGTGATGAACTGTCGTTAACTGTGATATTATTGTTGAGAAAATATTACTGTTGATTGAAGTTTGAGAAGCCGGACTTGAGTCTGTGCACAATGATTATAAAGGATTAAAAGCCTTAATAAGCCTTGAATAGAACTTTGAAAGTATTGGTTTCAGTTATAAAAGTTCCTTGTTTAAAATGCTTAGTTCAAGAAAATGAGATTCTTATTTTGAAAAGAAACGTTGAAGTGTTTTTAAGACAATAGAAATTACCTTTTTATGATCCAAAGTTGGTATGAGAGAAAACATTTTTGAACTATGTGTTTTATGAAGGAAAACCCCTTTGAAAATAGTTGACTTTATTTCATCAAGGATTTCAAAAGCAAACGAATTTCCTAAATGTTTTATAAAAGAATTTGTAAAGGAAATGATTTTCTCCTAAATGATTTAGAAACGTTCCGGTTACTTGGATAAGTGACCGAGGTTTTGTTTTGGTTTTTGATTTTCACTGAGCGAAAAGTTAGCACATGTGAAAGAGAATACTAGTTCGCGAGACGTCACCTCTAGTATTCAGTTTATGCACGTGATCTGGGATCCGTGTCAAGAATTATGGACCAAGGGTCCTAATCGTGATATTATGGGCTAGGAGTCCTAATTTTGGAATTGAGGACTGTGTGTCCTAATTTCGTTGTTATGGGCTAGGAGTCCTTATCATGTTGAAATAAAACATGGATAAAATTATAATTGTTTCTACGACCACAACCTTGGGCTGCGGCCGCGGTCTAAGGTGTTGTGATTGAACACTCGGACTGTGCGTCCTGTGTTATTAATTTTTAAGTGATAGAAATTGTGAATAGTCGTTAGCTTTGGGCTTCGACAAACGGAAAAGAGAGAACATAAAGAAAAGTCTCGTCAATAAAAAGTCTTTTATTCATATGCATTTCCCCTTGGCAGACGTGCTTGAGTTATCTGAATACTCGCTTAAGATGTGGTATTTGATGAGGTATACATCCGAATGGCCGTTATAAGGGATTCGTGATGATGTTGATCCGGGCGCATGAGGTGACGGAGACAACTTGCCAAACGGGGCATATGAGCCTGATCAACTCTTTCTTTCTTAATGATAAAACGGTGATGGTATCTCATGAGATTAAGATTAGAGCCTGATGATTGAAGTGTCATGCATTATCTTTATAAAATTGATTGATTTGGGTTTGAGACCCACTGAGATAATACTTATTGTTTACCTATGAGTAATGTTTAAAATGTTAATATGTCAAGGTGTTGTATGTATCATGTGTATGGTTGTTGTGCGATATATCCGGTGTCGGTATCTCACTCTTTCATTTCTACTTTCTACTTGTTATTCTCTCTTCCTTTTGGTATCGCCGTATGTACATGAGTCCAGATGGATCCCAATATCCCGCTGGTGCCGACAACATCGAAGACTGAGGTCTTCGAAGATGCAGGGGATGCTGGGGCATGGCAGATACACCCAGGGGCGACATCTGCCACATACCACGGAGCCATCACCACGACCGATCTAAATGCTGATGGAGACCCAATCCGTAGAAGCCACACTGTGGAAACTAGGAGGGTAGCTCTGCCTCCGATCTGGTATTACCTTCACATACTACGAGCTCACGGACTGCTACATGAGCCACCACCTCAAGACGTAGAGCCAGTAGCACCGATTGAGGAGGATCCTGAGGAGGACTTCGATGAGGTCATGGAGGAAGATGAGCCGGAGGATCACGTTATGGATCATGACGACGACGACGATTCTGTTGATGAGGGCGGCGACGTTATAGATCCATTACCTGAGGTCTCGTCTCGTGGGAGCCCTTGTGGAGACCCTGCTTGCAGCCAGTGTCAATAACCAGTTTAGAGCATTTTGTGGATAATCTTCCATCATCTGACTTTTAGAGTTATCTTTTGGATGTGGTTCCGAACCCTCTTTCCACGTGTCTTACTCTCTTTTAAGTTGTAACTCCTAGATGTCTACATCTGTTGCAATGGCCATTGATAAGGCCCTATCTTATATACTGAAACTTGACTTTTCTTGGGACATGTTATATATATATATATATATATATATATATATATATATATTTATATATATATATATATATATTATATATATATATATATATATATATATATATATATATATATTGTCTTCAATTCATGTTCTGAGTATTCATCACATTTATCTTCCTTCATCTCAAAAAAAACAAAAACTATCGTTTTTAGTGTACTCATCTATCGAGAAAATGATACTTTCAGAAAGTAACCAGCATTGTAAATCAGAAATATTTCCGCAATTAGGTAACCATGTGATGCCGGGTTTAGGGTGTCACACTACTACTTTTGAAAAAGATAGGGTAGAAACCATCCGGGTCAGGTGATTTATACGTACTCATACTGAACAAAGTTTTTTTAGTTTCGTCCAAGGTTATATCCTTCTCAAGAAAAGCTCTATCCTCCTCTTTAATGGCAGGGTAAGAAGTGGTGCAGTTAAATTGAGCATTGACTTGACAATTCGAGGAGTAAAGCTCTGAGTAGAATTGGATCACATGATTTTGGAGATGAAGAATCCATCGATAATGCAGTTGTCTTTTTCTCTTAAGGGTAGATTGGCGAAAATACGTAGTATTAAGATCACCCAAAGTCACCCATTTGCTTCTTGCTTGTTGTAACCAATAGCATTCTTTATGGGAGACAACCATGTTATATTCATTCCAGAGCTCGGATTTCAAATTGCAAAGTCTCTTGTTCGGGCCATTCAAGAGAACATTATTAATGCCTTCGAGCCTCTTCAAAATTCTATGCTTCCTTTTAAAGATGTGTCCAAGCACATCCTTACACTATTACATTATCATGAATATAAATTATTTCTTTTCGGTGAATACCATGAATATATATATATATATATATATATATCACTAGTGCAGAAAATGGATTCTACATCGGAGTTTACACATCGGTTTAGTATAAACCGATGTGTAAAACGAGGTGGTGGCATTTTTGAAATTAAAACGAAAGTATTACACATCGGTTTAGAGAATAACCGATGTGTAAAACTTTTCCACATCGGTTATTTATAACCGATGTGTAAAATTAAAATAAAAAAATTAAAACTCGGAATTTTTAACATTCAACATCGGTTCTTTTTGAACCGATGTGTAAAATGGTGAGTAACCACATCGGTTTTTAAATAACCGATGTATAAAATTATAAAGAAAAAAAATAGAAATTTAGATTTTACTTTTACACATCGGTTTTTTTTAACCGATGTATAAAATTTAAAAGAAAAAATCAGAATTTAAAAGTTTAATGTTTACACATCGGTTTTGTCATAACCGATGTGTATAAGATGTTTAACACATCGGTTTTCTTATAACCGATGTGTAATAGTCCCAATTTTTCTATTTCCCTCCTTGTGTTTTGCGTCCTCATTCTTCGATTTTCGAACGTACCTAAAACACAACACTCCCTCCCCTCCCTAACGCTACGCGGCTTGTTTCTGCTTTCTGCGTTGTCACTGCTTTCCATCTCTCTCACTTTGCACTCACATCCGCGAGCTACCCTCGGTGTATGCGTCTCTCTCTCTCTCATTCTCATTCTCTCTCTGCATTTCCTTCTTCTCATTCTCTCTCTCTCGCATTTCCTTCTTCTCATTCTCTCTCTTTCTTTCTCTTTCTCTCTCTCGCTCCCTTCTTCACGTCCTTTTTCCCTTTTCAATCGTAGACAAAGAAGACCACCTGCGATCGCGAGCCTTCATTTTCTGCTTCGTAAGAGAACCACTGAGAACGATCATCCGCGAGCTACCCTCGTTTGCGTGAAGAGCGCCATTTTTGCTCGTCCCTCAGGTATATATTTGTTTCTTGTTTAGAAAAGTTATGAACTTTGACTCGAAATGGTTGGATAATATACTTGCATGTGTTGTTCTGTTGCTCCAAGACTGGATTTTTCCAGTGGTGGTATCACCCGTCACGGCAGTGCTGCCTGTCACGGCTAGGCCGTGACGGATTCTCGCCTGGAGGTTGCTTCACCGGTTGTTCTCACACGGCCGTGACCACCATCACGGCAAGGCCGTGATCGGTTCTCGCCTATGAGGGTCCGGTTCGATTGGCATGTCACGGCCGTGATGGCCATCACGGCCAGGCCGTGATAGGTTACGCGCTTGGAGGTTGCTTCACTGGTTGGTCATGTCACGGCCGTGACCACCATCACGGCTAGGCCGTGATCGATTCCGCTGTGAGGGTCTGGTTCGATTGGCATGTCACGGCGTGATGGGCACGTGATAGGTTCTCGCCTTGGAGGTTGCTTCACTTTGGTTGGTGCATCACGGCGTGACCACCATCACGGCTGGCCGTGATCGGTTCTGCTGTGAGGGTCTGGTATACGGTGACATGTCACGGCCGTGATGGGCATCACGGGATGGCCGTGACCAGTTCTGACTTTTCCATTCTTTCTTTTAAGCTATACTCGATCACTGCGTGATGGCTTTCAAGGCTAGGCCGTGAAGGGCTCTGTTTGGCTAATTTTCTTCACTTTTCAAGCCCCATCTTCATGCAAGCTACATAAATAGTAAAGCCTTAGTTTCCCGTTTGAGATGTAATACTAATGAGCGTACGTGTACGTGCTTAATGTACCGCTCATTGTGTTGGATCTTGAATTGTCCAAAGTTGGACAGTTTGGGAAAAAACTTTTTCTTAATTCAGTTAAAATAGTTATTCATTGGTTCTAATGTTATATACTTGATGAAAGTTCGGATTGATACATTTCCTTTCGTTCTCCGGGTGCATACTTTATCGTGGTGGATGTCATCGCGTTCAAGTAGTGTACGTCGGAGACCGCGGGGAAATGCTTTGCCAAATTTTGTCGAGTATGAGCATGAGAGTTAAGGACTAACTGTTAACCGAATTTTGGAAAAGTTTCTTCTCGAATGGGATAGGGCCATACCCTGTCATAAGAAGTGGTTGATGAATATGTTGGACTAAGTACGAAGGTATTGGTTTAGTCATGGATCGCGGTTGGATGAATGCTAGACGGACAAGTGATGAGTATGAGAATGGAGTGGAAGATTTTCTACAGTTTGCAAAAACAAATGCTCCTGATAGTGGTAACGGAAGGTTTTATTGTCCTTGTGTTAACTGTTTTGAATGAGAGACGACTAGAAGCTGAGGAGATACGTGATCGTCTTATTTGTGAGGGGATTTGCAAGAGTTATACAACATGGATATGCCATGGTGAATCGTTAGACAGGCCGAGGGTGTCGGATAGAGAGGAAGTTGATGACGTGGAAATGGACGATGGACTAGAGGACATGATCCGTGATGTTGGGCAAGAGTCTTTTCGGCGCGCACATGTGTATGATACTTTGTGCAGTGATGTGCAAGTGGCTTTGTATCCGGGGTGCACTAATTTCACACGGTTGTCAGCGGTGTTAAGATTGTTCAATGTGAAGGCGAGAAATGGGTGGAGCGATAAAAGCTTTACCGAATTGCTTGAGTTGTTGAAAGAAATGCTTCCAGAAGGCAACACATTGCCATCTCGAAACTATGAGGCGAAGAAGATATTGTGTCCGATGGGTATGGAGTATAAGAAAATACACGCTTGCCCCAATGATTGCATATTGTACAGGAAAGAGTTTGAAGAGATGCACGAGTGCCCCGGTGTGGGGTATCACGCTACAAAGTGAAGGATGGTGATTCTAGTTGTGATGTGGTCACCAAAGGTCCTCCTGCGAAGGTGTTATGGTATCTTCCCGTGATTCCGCGGTTCAAGCGATTGTTTGCTAATGTAAATGACGCAAAGAACATTAGATGGCATGCAGATGAGAGGAAGTGTGATGGACAGCTTCGCCATCCGGCCGATTCTTTGCAATGGAAGAGAATTGATAGTTTGTTTCCGGATTTCGGCAATGAGTCCAGAAACCTCAGGCTTGGACTTGCTACCGATGGAATGAATCCATATGGAAACTTAAGTAGTATTCATAGTTCATGGCCTGTTCTCCTTGTAATTTACAACCTGTCTCCTTGGTTGTGCATGAAGCGCAAATACATTGTGTTAAGTATGATGATTTCGGGTCCTAAACAGCCAGGAAATGATATTGATGTTTATCTGAGTCCCTTGATTGAAGACTTGAGAATGATGTGGGATGAAGGCGTTGATGTGATCGACGGGTATTGCCGTGAGACATTCAGATTATGCGTGCCATGTTATTTTGCACCATCAATGACTTTCCAAAGATACGGGAACCTGTGTGGGTATAGTGTTAAGGGGCATAAAGCATGTCCAATATGTGAAGAAGGCACATGTTACCATCAACTGCAACATGGAAGGAAGACGGTCTACCTTGGGCATCGGAGATTTCTCCGACGTAATCATCCTTATCGTAGATTGAGGAAAGCTTTCAATGGACTTCCGGAGAATGAAATTGCTCCGGTGGCCTTGACTGGAGAGCAAGTTTATGAAAGGGTGAACAACACTAATGTTATCTATGGGAAGACCCAGAAGAAGGCTACAGAGAAGAAAATATGGAAGAAGAGGTCGATCTTCTTTGATCTTCCATACTGGTGCAAGCTTGATGTAAGACATTGTATTGATGTGATGCATGTAGAGAAAAATGTGTGTGACAGTTTAATCGGAACGCTTCTCAACATTCAAGGCAAGACAAAGGATGGTGTGAATGCTCGTCTGGATCTAGTTGCGATGGGTATACGAGAGCAGTTAGCTCCACTTAAAGTGGGGGATAAGAAGACTTATTTGCCCCCAGAATGTCATACTTTATCAAAAAAAGAGAAAAGAAGTTTCTGTGAATGTCTACGGGGAGTCAAAGTGCCACAGGGTTACTCTTCAAATATCAGAAGACTTGTCTCAATGAAAGATCTCAAATTAGTTGGCTTAAAGTCTCATGATTGTCATGTCTTGATGCAACAACTACTACCGGTGGCCATTCGTGACATATTGCCTAAAAAAGTCAGACATGCCATTACTAGGTTATGCTTATTCTTCAATGCTATATGTAGCAAGGTCATTGACACTAAAAATTTGGATGAGTTGGAAAATGAGGCAGCCATTGTATTGTGCCAATTGGAGATGTATTTTCCACCTTCATTTTTTGACATCATGGTTCATTTGATTGTTCATCTAGTGAGGGAGATTAGATTGTGCGGTCCCGTTTATTTAAGGTGGATGTACCCGGTTGAGCGATACATGAAGATCCTGAAAGGATATATGAAAAATCCACACCGTCCCGAAGCATCTATTGTTGAAAGGTATGTTGCAGAAGAAGCTATTGAGTTTTGTACAGACTACATGTCAGAAGCGGTACTCGTAGGGCTTAGAAGTCTCGTCACGAAGGAAGATATGATGGTAAGGGTACACGAGGTATCACTTTGTTAAGAGCATGGATCGGGAGGAAGTGCTTCAAGCACATTTGTATATATTGAATAACACTGATGAGGTTGAACCATACTTATGTGAGCATAAAAGCATTATCAATGAAACTTACCCTAGAATGAATGAAAAATGGTGTTTGAACAAGCATAACAAGACTTTCTTGAACTGGTTTAAAGAAAAAATTGCAAAGGATGGTACTCGCTTCTGCTACATTAAAATGGCTAGCACAGGGGCCTAACTTTGATGTCATATGCTTGGAGTGGGTACGATATCAATAAGTTTTCCTTCTATACAAAGTCCCGGGATGACAAAAGTACTATGCAAAACAAGGTGGGGTTATGGTCGTCATTGAGTCCATGCATTTCTCTAGTTCGAAAGATAAAAACCCTGTTATGGCATCAGTTTCATACTTTGGAATCATTGAAGAGATATGGGAGGTTGATTACACGAAGTTTAGAGTACCTGTTTTTAAATGTCGGTGGGTCGACAAGAATAATGGTGTGCAAACCGATGAGTTAGGATTCAAATTGGTGGACCTTAGTAAGGTAGGTAATAAAGAGGAACCTTTCATCATGGCATCCCAAGCAAAACAAGTGTTTTATATCCGTGATCCTTCTAACAAAAGGTGGTCGGTGGTTCTCCAGGGAAAAAACATGTATAACGGTAGTGATGGAAATCACGATTCAACTCTTGATATTTACGATACTCCTTCTTTCTCAACACGAGTGCCTAATTTCAATGAGGAAAATGAAGTGGATGATGTACTTGCTACTCGTAATGATCACCAAGAAGGGTTATGGGAGAACTTTACTAATTGACCACAAAGTAAGTTTAGTTTGATATTACCATCAAGTTTGGCATATTATGTGTTTACGTTGATATTTATACGTTGATCGATATTTATAAGTTATGTTTGATATTTATCCCGACATACTAACAAGTTTTTTTTTTTTTTTTTGTGTTTAAACAGGTATACATGGCTGATCATGAGGATACACCTCCTTCATGCAATGGTCGTCGAGACCCCGTCTCTACCGTAGAGAAATGGTAGACGTGCCACACGGATGAGGCATTTGACTCGCCAACCGTGGGTCAAATCGAGAGGATAAGAGTAGATTTTGATGATAACCTCAAACCTATTGGGCCAATGGAAGATCAGTTTACCAGTTTTGTGGCGACCCTTGCTAGGAACAGGCCTAGTATACTCATTGATAGGTGGAGAGATGTACCGCGGACGTGAAGGAGCAGATATGGGAGAGTATTCCGGTATCTATACTTCTACGTCCTGTGTTTGTCTCAGTATCTACTTTATTTTTATCTTAATAATATCATACAGTAATTCGTTGATTCTTTTGGTCTTAATGTAGTTGACATTTGACATACCGGATACATACGCTATGAAGAAGCGTTCTTTGAAGTATCTTTGGAGAGCGTTGGAGGGGTTTTAAGGCCGACACAGGCGGATACTATATATTCGGTCCAAAAAGTAAAAAGAACCCACTTGAGGTGTATCCGTTTCTTGACAAGGCGAAGTGGGATCGCTTTGTTCGGAGCCGACGTGATCCCGACTTTCGGGTTAACTTATTTGATTTGTCTCTAAATTTATGTAATTGCATTAATTTCATTTACTTATGTAATTTAATTGTCTTTTATTTATAACGGGAGAAGAGGAAAAAGGGGCAGGAAAACCAAAGCAAGAATGTCTACCCCCATGTCATGTCTCGTGGGGGATATAAAAAGCTTGTTAAGAAAATGGTTGAAGAGGAAAAGAAAGCACGTCGGCAAGGCAAAGATCTCAGGCGGATCCTAATGCTGAAAATCTTCCGAGGTTGTTGATCCACCTCCACCCCCACGCCATCGTTCATGGAAGAGGGGCCGACAAAGAAAAACGGGACAATATACATCCGAGGAGGCCCGCCAAGTAGCCGAGAGGATTGTAAGTATAGTTTGTTGTAATTGTCATTTTAAGATTGTTACCGAATTGTAATGTGACCGATATTTTTATGTGATAGAATGCCTTGGATGATCAGCTAACCCAAGGAACCTTTGTTCCTAGAGGGACGCAATGATATCTTATCTTATCGCCATCGGTAAACCGGACCACCCGGCCGTGTCATTGGTGTTGGATGGGGAGTCGGCATTCGCCAATACCATGGTTCATCTTCACACCAATGCCACAGGGATTCGGTTGCAGATAGAGCACAACTAAAACAGGAGATTGCAGTGAGCTTGACAGGAGATGGCCGAGCGGTTTGCCCAAAGATGGCAATATTTACTTCTTTGTCCCAGAGATGACAAGGTGGTGTCCAACCCTCTCGTCCAACCCTCTCGTCCATGTGAGCACTAAGGGCTCATGTGATCCTCCTCATCATCCCGAAAATGATGATGATGTCTGCTGGCGATGATGATGATGATGATGATGATGATGATGACGACCCGATAGGTGTGAGCTGTATGTTGATGATCATCATCATCATCGCCGCTAGTGGCATTGGGTAGGGCATATAATAAGTTAGGTAATACCATACACCATCGGTTATTACCGGATGATCATCCGAGGGTGTCTGTTGAGATTATTCGAGATGCGATGCTCGAGTCCCCGTGCCCACCGAGGAGGTTCAAACAAGGGGTCGGGCCCCCGAGAACTTCATCCTCCGGCCAAGAAGACTGGTCCGGCTTTCTTGTTGCATCCGAGGTATTCGGTTAGTTGTGTTTTTCTATATTCATAGTTGAAATATATTTATTATTGTTTAAAGATAATGCTTTATTTGTATTTGTTATAGGATGTTGGAAATGATATTGTGCCTAAAAGGTCGGATCTAGGAAGACCGGGAGATGTCCGCTCTGTCAAGGTATTCATTTGACCATTTAGTTCATAACTAATTAAATAACTTAATTATCCGTGATTACTAATATATATCTATGTTGTTTAGGGGATCGACAAAGGGGCACCTGGCCATGGTGATGTTTTCAAAGATCTTGCTATACTGAGTTTGTCACCATGGAGGATGATGCAGCATTGGTAACGTTGGAACATGATGCCAGCCAGTGAATCAGTATATACCAAAGAAAGAACTTATGGAGATGGCACTCAATAAAGAAATGGCCAGTTCTGCACACATATCGTTTTGGTGCACGTAAGTACATTTTATTTATAAGTTAAGTACGTAATTAATTTTTAAATACAATGATAATTAACATGTTTTTCCAATATATTAGGTATCTGCATCGTATGTTAGTCGATCAGGGTAACCTCGCCCTTTATGGGTTCATTGACCCCATGTTCATTCAGGGTGATGTTCTCGTAGCATCGGAAGACCCGGTCACTACCATACGTGATATACTTGCCCGAGACGATCATCAATTCTATCTTGCGCCTTATCTCAATAAGTAAGTACCGGTTATTAATTTAAGTATAACTATATATGACTTACAGTCACTAATTGTTCCCCAAATACAGCAAGCATTGGCAATTGTTGCTCTTGTACCCAAGAATGAACGTCGTGGTCTTCTTCTGCTCATTGGGACATAAGCCGGTGAATCAACTGAAGACGATCATCGAAACGTAAGCGTTAAAATACTTTATAATCAGTAATGCAGTTGTTTTAATTATCTGAAATCTATTAAATATACTTTAATTAATGTTTTTGTCATGATAGGTCTATTAATGCATCCCACATACAGCGTGGTGAAAGGCGTACTAGGGCTATCAGATGGATTATTCCCAGCGTAAGATATTTATTAGTTCAAATGCATCAAATGCAGTGGGTACAATAATTGATTTCTATTTTATTTAATTCCTCATATTCTAATTGGGTTTCATTTGTACGTAGTCACGTATACAACGTGGGTCATGGGAATGTGGCTACTATGTGATGCAGTGGATGTTGGAAATTATCTCCTCCGGGATCACTGAAAGATGGAGTGAGGTAAATGTTAATTGACACAATTAGAAGTAATAGTATAGATTCGTTATATGTTTTATGTTAGTTTATTACTTAAAAGATATAATCTTTTGTCCAATTAAACTTGCAGATATTCAACAATCCATCTCCATTGTCTGATTCTGACATCAACATCATAAAGAGGCATTGGGCAACTTTTTTTCTTGAAGTGTACCACCCATAGTTTGTATATATGTAGTTAGTTTAAAAACTTATCATATACTAGCTATAGTGTACGTACCTTTGACCGATGATATGTATTAGTGCTCGTGTCCTGTTCAATTCTTCTTCTCTCGTGTTTTGATGTAGCTTTGATAAAATGTTGTTTTCATTCATTCGAAATTAATTAGGCCTGATGCCCTCTGTTTTGGATTCTCTGCTCACTAGTCATTTGATGAAATGTCGATATTTTTAACCATATGTGTAAGAGCTAATTGGTTTGTGCTAAGAAAATTGAATGAAGTATGTTTTGCTTTTGAATGATTGTGTCAAAACTGGTTTGGTGTTTTGTTGTTGTTTCTTGTTTGATCGAAATGCTCTTTGGTTTGTTTATTGATCTGCATTAGTGAAACAGGAATGATTGAAATGTAAATAATAGATTAAAAAAAATGAGATTTTACCCATCGGTTCTCAATAACCGATGTGTATATTTAACTTTATACATCGGTTTTGCTTAAAACCGATGTGTAAATTTAACTTTACACATCGGTTCTTTAGAAAACCGATGTAGAAAGTCATTTTTAAGAAAACCGATGTAGAAAGTTAAATTTAAAACTGCTTAACAATTGCTAAATTAATTTTACACATCGGTTAGTATAAAACCGATGTTTAAAATATACTTTAAACATCGGTTTTAAAACCGATGTGTAAAGTGGCAATAAACCACATCGGTCGTTTCCACATCAGTTTCAAAACCGATGTGGAAAGCCAAAAATAACCGACGTGGAATCCCTTTTGTGCACTAGTGTATATATATTTTGAGGGATGTTATATTATTAATTAATAAGAATAAGTTGTGAAACTACAATTTTATATATATATATATATATGACACAACTAAGAAGGAACAGAAATGCTAAACGAACACGGATTTGCGACACTCACACCGTATGTGCGGCACTGTAGTAGTTGCACTGTGCGGCACTGTAGCGGATTCATTTTAAAAAAAAAAATTAAATTTTTTTTATAAATAATTTTTTTGATTAAGTATGTGTAAATATCTGGTGAATCGGGTACAAATATATGGTGAATTCAGTTCATTATCTGGTGAATGAGTTTTTTTGAGAAATAATTTTTTTGATTAATTATGCGCAAATATATGGTGAATCCGGTATAAATATCATGTGAATTCAGTTCATTATCTGGTGAATATGTTTTTTTTGAGAAATAAATTTTATAGTTAAGTATGTGCAAATATATGGTGAATCAGGTATAAATATCTGGTGAATTTAGTTCATTATCTGGTGAATGTGTTTTTTTTTATAAATAAATTTTGTTGGTTAAGTATGTGGAAATATCTAGTGAATCGGATACAAATATCCGGTGAATTCAATTCATTATCTGGTGAATGTGTTTTTTTGAGAAATAATTTTTTTGGTTAAGTATGTGCAAATATTTGGTGAATCAGGTATAAATATCTGGTGAATTCAGTTCATTATCTGGTGAATGGGTTTTCTTGAGAAATAAATTTTTTGGTTAAATATGTGCAAATATATGGTGAATCAGGTATAAATATCTGGTGAATTCAGTTCATTATTTGGTGAATGTGTTTTTTTTTATAAATAAATTTTTTTGTTAAGTATGTGTAAATATCTGGTGAATTGGTTTTTTTGGTAAATAAATTTTTTGGTTAAGTATGTGTAAATATCTGATGAATCATGTATAAATATCTGATGAATTCAGTTCATTATCTGGTGAGTGGATTTTTTTAAAAATAAAATTTTTATTTTTTTAAAAAAAGTCAAAATTTAGAAAATAAAAAAAAAAGTATTGCTACAATAATGCTACATACGCTGCGTAGCAGTATCGAGAACGTTGTCGCTAATTTGTGTCAAGAAGGAAAATCGTCGGCACCGGCATCTCAAACAAATGTTCCCTCTCGCTTCTCTTTCACTTCCATTCTTTAGTCTTTCTCTCTCCACACTTTTAAGACTCTATTCTCCTCTAAAGTCTAAACACATTGCACATATTCGTTAGTGTGATTAGCCAAACATCACCTCACACATCTTACCCACCCATTCATCGTTTCTCTCTTTTCCTTTCACACACTCTCTGACACGCTCCTAAGCCTAACAACACAACACAAAAAACTGTACTTGTAATAATCTTGTATCCAACTACATCTTTATCTTCATTCTGAGTTCTGTTCTTTCACAAAATAGAGACAACACAACCCGTCAACCTCCATGGCTGATGCCACAAAATATGTTCCCATAGGTGGTGGTGGGAATCTGGCCACAGACCTCAAAAGCCTTTTCTCCATTCTCAAATCCAGAAAAACAGTGGCTTTTGCTTATGCTTTCACCCTTATCTTTGTTGCTTTCACTGTTTTCTTAGCTTTTTCTCCTTCTCCAAACGCTTCCTCTCCTTGGTTCACAAACATATTCTCCTCCTCTTCCACAACAACACCTGATTCATACAAATCTCATATCTCTCCCATCTTCTCATTCTTCTTCCCCAACACAACCACAACCACTACTTCATCATCTAGATCTACCAATGCCACTTCTCAATCTTCAAATCCCAACACAAATACTGAAACTTTAGGACTACCCAGTTTAGGAAACACAACACAAGGCTCAGTGAATTCATCACAAGATGCAGTTCCAGTTCCAAAAAACTCAACCTTGCAGGTGAATTCAACTACCCTTTTGAACAATGATGGTGGTCTTAAAAATCAAACTTTGCAAAGCTCAGTGAATTCATCACGAGATGCAGTTCCAGTCCCAAAAAACTCAACTTTGCAGTTGAATTCAACTACCCTTTTAAACAATGAAGATGGTCTTGGTCTTAAAAATCATACTTTCAAGTCTGATGAAGCTAAAGCTGTGAACACAAATCAAACTACAAATGATGCTGCTCCTGCTGCAACCAATGTTTCAGTGGGACCAAATCATCAGAACTCCAGTTCTGCACTGAGATCTAATGCTTCTTCTTCTTCTTCTGTGAAGGGTGTTGTATCAAATAATTACACGGCTTCTTTAGCAAGGAAACACAGCAATGGGAACAATAGTTCAAGGGAGAAGGATGAATGGATGGAGTCTCTGATGAAGTGTGATTTTTTTGATGGAGAATGGGTAAAGGATGATTCATATCCTCTTTATGATCAAGGTTCTTGCACTGATCTGATTGATGAACAATTCAACTGTGTTCGGAATGGAAGGCCAGATAAAGATTATCAGAAATATAAGTGGAAACCAAAGGGATGCAGCCTCCCAAGGTATGCAAATCTGATGTATTTGGGGTTCTGTTATTCTATAATGAATTTTTGGATTTGTTTAATTAAATTTGAGAGAATGATTGCTTCAACTTTTGATTTTGATTATAAACTGTTTCTAACAGAGTAAGTTTTAATTATGGGTCTTGCATGGGTTAAGCGATGAAAAAATATAATTTTTTCTATGAGAAATCATCTTTTTTGAACTCTTTATGAATTGAATACAACATTTTCCAATACAAACTTGCTATATCTGATTTCTTAACTCATATCCTTGAGACAATAGTCAGCGTTTCCCTTTATTTAGAAGCTATTTGGAAGGCAAAATAAGTTAATAAGAAAACAAATTATAACTGGTTTTGTGCTTAGTACTAAATAAATATAAAGTTTTTTATTTGATGAATGTTTGTGTTAGTCCAAATCCAAATTCAACAAGATTGGTCTACTTTATGGTAGTGTTTTACTTAGGAAATTTTCTGGGGTTGCTTTGAAAGTTGCTTTTTTTGTACTCTAATAGAATTGATCCATCTAATATTTCTTTTGGGGTCTCTCAATTTGGTTGATTTTTCTAATATTTGTAAATGTAAATTGTTGAATTGCTTATAGGTTGGATGGCCATCGAATGCTGGATTTGTTGAGAGGAAAGAGACTGGTTTTTGTTGGTGATTCTCTCAATAGGAATATGTGGGAATCTTTGATTTGCATACTGAGAAATGCTGTGAAAGACAAAACAAGAGTTTATGAAGCAAATGGCAGAGTCCATTTCAGAGGAGAAGCCTCTTATTCATTCATATTTAAAGTATGTATTAAACTCTTTTGCATTTTAGTTTTCTATTTTTCTTTCTGGTTTTGCTATTCTTCTCCTCATGATGTTGGTATGCTACCACTGGCTCTGTAGGATTATAAGTTCACAGTGGAGCTTTTTGTGTCTCCATTCTTAGTTCAAGAATGGGAAATGCCAGACAAGAATGGAACAAAGAAGGAAACACTTCGGCTTGATTTAGTTGGTAGATCTTCTGAGCAATATAAAGATGCAGATATTATTGTCTTCAACACTGGTCATTGGTGGACACATGATAAGACTTCTAAAGGGTAAAGGCATTACATTAACTTCCTTTTCAGATTTTCTGTTTATCATCATCTTTCTATCTACTTATTCATGATTGTTTTCTAATTTTCATGATTAAGGAAACCTTGTTATTAACATGAACTTAATTGTCAATGAAATTTTCCAGGAAGGACTATTACCAAGAAGGTACCCATGTTTATAATGAACTAAATGTTCTTGAGGCTTTTCGAAAAGCTATAACAACTTGGAGCAGGTGGGTTGATGCCAATGTAAACCCATCCAAGTCTATGGTCTTCTTTAGAGGCTATTCTGCTTCCCATTTCAGGTAAAGTACAAATTTAATTGGTGATTGTTACACTTATTATGGTCTCATTTTACTCTAAGTTGAAGTTTCATCTCATTCAATTTGAAGAGAAATTCTTGCATAAACGTGAAGCATCCAAGTTGGATGTACTTGGCCAGTCGCATAGATAAAATTATAGCTAATTAATAATTAGTTACCATAGTCTATCGTAATTAATATGATAGGTCTAGTGTACCCCCAACTCGGAGGAAAAAGCTCGTCTCTAAAGTGAGCAAATAAGGATGTATTCGATCATCATTAATTTGATAAAGTGGGTTAAAATATTTGTACATTTTATCAAATCAAGGGTGGATAGGTCTCTTCCAGCTTAATCAGTGGTTTCGAGTTCGAATACCGACCTTGGGAATACAGCAGCGTTAAAACTCTTGAGGGAGAGCTTTGCTGCTCTTGTGGTCCTACCATGCTCGAGGGATTAGTTTCAGCAATTGCTTATGGGGATATCCTGGGAAACCAAAAAAGTCAAGGGTGGATAGACCCTTACTTGCTCACTTTAGAGACGAGACAAATTCACTATAGAAAAGTCTTATCCCAGCGAAGCGAGAATGAATTTCTTGCACACACATCAGACCATAGAACTTTTTTCTTTTGAAATCTAAGAGAGCATGGAAAGGCATCACAATAGAGAAAGATTTCAATTAGGTTGGCACCTCAAACTCTATCAATCGTACTAGATGACCTACTGATCACACAAACTTCTCTGTTTTTATTATCATACTGCAGTGGCGGCCAATGGAATTCGGGTGGAGCATGTGACAGTGAAACTGCGCCCATTGATAACGAGAAGTACCTAAATGAATACCCTTCTAAGATGAGGGTTTTGGAAAAAGTGCTGAAGTATATGAAAACTCATGTCACCTACTTGAATATCACTAGAATGACAGATTTCCGGAAGGATGGTCATCCCTCCATATACAGGAAGCTAAACCTATCACCTGAGGAAAGGAAATCACAATTGAGATATCAAGACTGCAGTCATTGGTGCCTTCCAGGTGTTCCTGATACTTGGAATGAAATTCTCTATGCTGAACTTCTAATGAGACAATATCGGAATCAGCATCAGCAGAAGAGAGTATAGGTAATAAACTACCGGATTTGGATCCTCTCCTTTTTCTTTTCCGTTTTCTATCATGTTACCAGAGATAAAAAGACAAAAATAAATGTGTGTAGGGTCCATTAAAAATTGTTTTTGTCTTTCTTTCTCATAACACGAGAGAAGAAAAGGAGAGGATCGCCACCATACTAAAGCATCATTTATATTTAATGACTTAAGCTGAAGCAGAAGCAAGTGTAATATACCATTTTTGTCCCAATCCATATCCAGGATAGGGAGAGAGATACCATATAGAAAATGCCTTCTTTATTTTCTTTGGAGGTTCAAAAAGTTAAGAGAAAATGATATAATTAAGAGATATGAGTGTACCTTGAAACCGTGTAGTAAATTTGTTCATATGAATTGCATAATGTTGGTGAGGAGAGGAGAGATACTGTGGGTGGTTAATTTACTTTGCCTTTGTAAATCATCCCCTCCTTTGCATCATCATTTTCTTTCTAGCCTGAAAGGCTGAGTCCTATTGTAAATCTCTAATATATTAGAGTTTGTTTAATGCAATGAAATTATTCAGATGAACTGTTCTTGGAGCCTTCATCAGATAATTTATCTGACTGAATGTTGATTTAAATCTAGTTTATCTGACTTGCGATTCCATTTACAATTCATATAGTTCTCACTTTAATATTTAGAATTAATCTTATGAATTTTCTCGATTGAAAATCAAAACTGGCACTGTCATTAATTTTGGTTAGATGCGTGGTAAGTTAATTTTGAGTATTTGATAGGATGAGAAGAATAGAGAGGAGAGATAGGAAGAGGAATTTACGGAGAGAAATTGAATTCCCTTGTTAAGAGGAAGCCTTGAAGGAGATATAGATTTTTGATCAATTTTCTTGGTAGTTTTTTTTCATTCATCATAGATGCTAAATATATAGCAAAGGGAACACTAACAAACTTCCTATTGATAAGGATCATATGACAAATGTCCTAATATCTAATTTCCTTACATATTTAGGATATTAAAATTGTAAACTAATTATAAGATTCTAACTAATTGTTATTCTAGAATATTCCTCCCTTGCCTTGTATGCTATCCACTTTGGCTAATTGGGTTGATGTCTCCATAATTTGTATGTGTACCATTACCGACTCCTTCATACTGATCTTGTCCTCAAGATCATAGTGTGAGATGCTGCTACATGGAACCTTCCAATCAGACATTGAGCTTATTCCTTCTTCTTGTATTGTTCTTAAAAATTTCAAGGAGCTTGCAATATCCTCAAGATAAGCAGAAAAATTTTGCAATTTTTCTTCAGCCCATTTTTTTTTGGCAGCCAGGAAACCCAATCCAGGACAAGGCCCAAGCTGGTATCAAAGCCAAACATGCACATGTTCAGTAGGTCCACCCAAGTAGCCCACTCTTTCTTTACCAGGAACAAGGCCCAACAAGTGAGGAAGCCCAAATTAGCCACCAAGTCCTCCCAATAGTTTCCTTTCAGCTTGTAACAAGTACCCATCGAAACCTAATTAGTAATGAGGCCCAAGTTGACAACAAGGCTAAACCATGAACTTTCATTCAGCAAACCCATAGAAACCCTAAGTTTGTTTTGTGTCTCCATTCTCCAAGGTACCCATGACCAGCCAGAGGTTGCTCCATGTGGCAGCGCTGTTGCCGAAAAGGAAGCCAACGCCAGCGCGACATTTTGGCTTGGACTGACGAGAACCGAGGAGTGCGTGATGGAGGCACGTTTGTCAGAGGCGTGCTGGTCGGAAATGGCGACGACGGAGCGGAAGCCATCGGGGACTGCAGTGGTTGAAACAACCGATTGAGTAGAGGACGGCGAAGTAGGAGGCTACTGGACGAGTTCCGCCGGGATCGAAGCTGAAGAGGCGGATTTTCAGGCGACTGACAGACGCAAATGGGAGCTTGACGGCAAGCGTGGCGGTAGCGATCTGTCGTGCGATTGTTGCGACCAAAGAGTTGGAGCCGTGTCCGGTGAACCATGGAGGTGGCGGCGGTACCTTAAGTCGATCAGGAGGCTCCGACGGGGGAATCGCCATCAGCGGTAGCGCGGCAAGGAGGTCGGGAACCCCATGCGTGGTTTCCCTCGGAAGGCCCTGATGCTCAGTTTCGGTACAGATCGGAACAACATCTCGGAGAAGGAGATCATCATCAGTGATGGAAAGAACAAGATCGTGGGAAATGACCTTCACATCAAAACTCGTAGATACTGGTTCAAATGATCCCATGGTGAAACTCAAATCCTCAATATTGCTAACACTTTTGTGACGCACCACTGAGGGACACCTGGGTTGCGTGCGCTTGTGAATGTCGTCGCTCTTGTGGTCGACCAATACGGTTACGGGCATGAATGGAAGTAATGGAGCCAAGGCAACCTCAGCAGCAATTGAATGGCCCGAAGGTGGAAATGGACAGGGACTTGGCTTAATCTGGTTTGCTGGGAAGATGAGTGAGGATTTGTTGAGTGGCTTGAATGAAATCATTGGGTTCAAGGATAACAGTAGCGTTGGCGTGGTCTGAGTTCAGGGGTGCACTGGATTGACGATGAATCTCGGGTTTTAGAGATTGGATGGAATGGAGAAATGCTTCATGGTAACGATTTTCTGAATTTATGAAGTCATTAACTGCCTTAGTGAGAGTATTGATGGATTCTACGAGTTTGGTGTAGTTGGTGAGGCATTTATTTATTTTTTAATGAATGAGGTTGAGATGTAGGATGAAAACACCAATGATAGGATGAGAAGAATAAAGAGGAGAGATAGGAAGAGGAATTTAGGGAGAGAGATTGAATTCCTTTGTTAAGGGGAAAGCCTCAAGGAAGAGATAGATTTTTGATCAATTTTTTTCGTAGTTTTTTTTTTTCTTTCATCATAGATGCTAAATATATAGACAAAGGAATACTAACAAACTTTCTATTGATAAGGATCATATGACAAATGTCTTAATCTCTAATTTCCTTTCATATTTAGGAATTGTAAACTAATTATAAGATTCTAACTAATTGTTATTCTAGAATATTCCTCCCTTCCCTTGTATGCTATCCACTTTTGCTAACTGGGTTGATGTCTCCATAATTTGTATGTGTACCAGTATTGCAGTGGATAAGTGGATTAAATTTCAGTGAATTTCTTCCGGGACATTATTTAAAAACGGAAGTTGCTTTTGACTGGGGTTCATAAAAAATAATATGATTCAAACATTGGATTGTTAGCTTGAGATGAAAGCTATGATTTGTTACCTTTTTCTCTTTTAAAGAACTAATCCTGTTTTATTTTCCAAGATAATTCACATCATTTTGTGCGCTTCCTTGAACATGAAGGATTATTTCATTCTAAGCTATATTTTGTTTGGAAATTTTTTCTGTATCACTGAATTTTACTTAGTAGGGATATCATATGGAGTTAACTAATTAACTATTTAAATAATTTTATTTACTACTTATTTATATAAGAACCTACCACTTGTTGTGCCAAAATAATACGTGTTGCTATGTGTAAAATCTGGACAAATCAAATATTGAATATGAGCAAATTAATTGTTGATTCATGTGTTTGATTTGGAAAACTTGTGTGAACCTCTGGTTGGGAAAGATTACTTTTTTCCCATTTCAGTTGTTTTTTAGCTTAAAAGCGGTTTTATAGATAATTTATCATGTTTGATATTTTACTTAAATTTATAAATAAAAAAAAAACTTTTTTCAGAAACAAATTGTTATATGTCATCTAGTTTTTTCTAGCTTAATTGTTGTGATTTGATTAATTTTGATTCTCAAACCTCTTTTCTTTGTTTATCTTTGCAAAACTAACTTCTAAACAAATGTTATTAAATTATACAAATAACTTCATATCATTTTTCGTAATTTATTATATGGAAGTATTTTTTTTTTACCATCCAAATGAAATATATTATCTTAAAGTCGTTTTTCAGCAACCAGATCCAAACAAAAATAGATTCTGATTATAATCCATTATCACAATATTCAACTATATAAAAATTGATTGTCAGCATAATTTTTTTTTCCAGCTTTTTCAAACACACTTTAAAAGGCAAGTTAAGGAGCAGATAATTAATTCATACTTATTCAATTATATTCACTATTTATTTATACAAGAATCACCCGTTATTTATCATTGATACCATATATAAGGTGTCTAAAGTTTCACCAATAACGGAGTTGGACTTGTCTATGGACCCCCGGACACATGTTTGCAAAATGTTGGGGCAAGCATTTATACAATACACCGTCCGTTATTTATTTTTTTTTTTGATAATTTAAGATTTTTATATGCAGATTAAAAAATTATTAATATATTTATATTTATATCAAAATATTTTTATTTCTACAATTAATTATTTACAAATTCTAACTATATTTATTCTATACTCCGTTAGTCGTTTATGTACTTGGAAGATTTGATGTATTTTCAAGGCATTTCAATTTAATTCTATTATAAGGGTATATATGGAAAAAAAATGGTCAAATATGTCTTGGAGTTTATAAAATACCTATTATTTTGGAACAAAAACAAATAGCTAAAATTACCGAAGAAAAAAAATAGAGGGCGTACTCTCTAACATACTCTTTTCAACATCATTTTTTTTTTATTGATTGAAATTTATGTGAGACCCATTTCCAAAATAATATGACTCACATGAATCTCAACTAATAGGAAAAAATATTTTAGAGACCAGATTGATAGCACTTCTCTAAAAACAATGCAGGTTAAAAAAGGTATAAATCTCAAAATCAATTTTTAAAAAAATAAAATAAAGTCAGCCACATTGTTCTCAGCAACCATTGTCCAATTGGTTCTAAACTTGTAATTGCAGGTTGCATTATCTTAAATATACAGTGCCAGGAGAAAGTCTTTCAGGAGTATAAACCCAACAAATCATCTTCAGGCATAACCAATTAACAAAGGATAACTCATCAAAAACGGGACCCATTGTATTATTATTATTTTTTTATTTTTTAATTCTAATTTCTCTTTCTCCCATACATCTTCAACCAGCATGCAGACTCACTCTTTCTTCCTCCATTTTCATTCTACGGGAATAATTCTCTGCAACTTAAATAAGCCATCAACTTACTTAAATCTCCCAATAAAAAAAGAAAAAGGCGAGGAAAATTTTAAAAAAATAGAACCCACACTGATCACCGAATCAAAACGTTCCATGTTTACTCATCTTCAACAACGAACACTGGCAACACAACAGCATACTACAGAACTTACTGAGATCAGGGGCACTGATTAATAAAAATTGGGGAAATTTTATATAAGGAAAACTTTAGAACATAATTTTGTCATATAACAATTTTATCCAGACAAATAAACGACTCTCTCTCTTTCTTATTTGGAACAAAGTTGACTAATTTATGTCAACATTTTTATAAATAAAATTTATGTCAATATTGCTTGTACATGTCGGGGAACCGACCCACTTCCACCCTTTGTAACACCACGTCATGCCATCGCCTCGACGGGATTGTTTTCTCAATAGATGGCGGTGAGACGATGGGCAACGCATGGAGGGAGAAGATGGAAAGTTAGAGGATAGTGTTATTTTAAAATTTAATGTTAATTAATTAATGTGTAATTGTTTTACTTTTCAAATTTTATTTTAATTTATTAATGTGTTGCTAAGTTTGATTGGCTGTGCCTAACACGTCATGTTTGAGGTTGTGTCCAAACAAGTCTTGCTTCCGTACTAGTATATACTGGATCTCATTTTCATCCAGATATAAGGTATTTAAGTTATAGAAAAAAGTTTGCCTTGAATTATTGTTTTGCTCCCTCGTTTATTTAAATTTATTATTTAACTTGATCCCTCAATTTTAAAATTCTTCAATTTGATTCCATACTTGTTAAACGTTAAGCAATTTGGTCTTTTGTGTTAAGTTTCACGGTTAGGTTTTGACTAAATTACTCTTCTGGTCTCTCATTTGTTTTAATTTGTTCAACTTTCCTCTATTTTAAAAATGTTCAAGTTAATTAGACGATGGCGAGATGTAATAGAGGGACCAAGTTGAATAAATTAAAACAAATGAGAGACCAAAATGAAGTTGATACAGGCAAACACAAGAGGATGGTTGAATTGTGTTTGTTAATAATTTTTCTAAAACAACATTTTAGAACTATTTTTCTCACACGAGGATATATAAAACAGATGTGCATACAAAAAAGAACTTTTGAGACTTAACAAAAGCAATATCAAAACCCCACGGTCAGTATAAACAAATAAAGCTGTAAGAGTTTAAGGATAGAAGATTCACGCAGATGATTTTATCCTGGTGCACTCTCTTCCAACCAAGAGCTAGGTCCAGTCCCTTCGACTTGAAGGATTTATCCACCACTTCTCCAAATAGATTACAACCAAGTATTCAACACTTCTCCAGGCTTACAAGTATTCCTTTCTTACCAAGCCTCTCCAGGCTCTAAATCTATCAAACAAGTTTAACTTAGATCTTCTTAACTCACTATGTGTGAGGATATGAAAGTTTAAGATCAGTTGAATATTTTCACAATTTTCAAACTAAAGAATACAGACTTTTGTTTTTGAAAGAATGAAAGAAATAAGAGCTTGTTTTCCCAAATATTGGATTAGCAAAAATTGTTCTTCATCGATTGAGGTCCTCTATTTATAGTGACCTTCTTATACTCTTGAAAAGCTTCAACGATCATTTTGAATTTCCCGTTTAGAGATAGCATAATATCCGTTGTGACTGAAGGCTTGATTGTGGCAATGCTGAAATACTCTTAGTTATAAGGGTAGTACAAAATGGAGGCTCACTGCTCTGAGCATTGCAGCTTGAAAACTGTTTTTCCTCCTTTATGTAACTTCCAGCTTTTTCCAGTGATAAAGGTGTCATCGTACAGATCGTGTTGCAATTTCTCATTGTACTATTCTGCCTTTTATATTTCCTCAATGGTACTCTGTTTCTTTTGCAAGAAGGCAAGGCATTAGATAAAACCAATGAGAAGAACAAATGTTCTATTGAAATAAATATCAATGATTTGGAATAAATTCAAGAGAACCGGATTTTATTTATTCACTTTAGAAGTATCGGAGATAGAAACTCGTCTACTCAAAATCTCCGTCTACTCAGTTATTTGTGAGACTAAGTCTGTTTTACTCCTTCATATTACTCGTTTACTGACGTGACATATCCTCTCGTCTATGAAGTCTTTGGACTTGCTATATCTCAGTGAGTTATTTTGATCTCCATCTAGTGACGTGGCAATTAGAGCTCGTCTACTTATTATTTTATTTTTCCGTCTATTTCATTCTATTAAAAAGCTTTCGTTTGCTGATGTGGTAAACTGAGCACGTCTACTTAGAAAATTTTAAGCCTCGTTTACTTAAACTCTTATCTACTCAAATAAACAGAAAGTAATTTTACCAAACGTTTTTTATCAGGTCGTCTACACGATTGAACGTGAATTCTCTTTCTCGGTCCAAGCAGATATAAAGAACTTTATACAAGATTTCTCATGACTTATATGATTCAAGTAATCCTGCAAAAACTGAATAACCTTGTTAGATCTCAACTAACACTTTGCCAAACAAATTTAATCCTTTTGTTAACATCAAAACTTAGAGATTAATTAAATCCAAATCACTTTGGTTCCAACACAAAAGAATAATTTAGCAAAAACTTAACGATAAAACTTAACGAAAATGTCCAAATTGCTTAATGATTGGTAAGTAAAGGACTAACTTGAACATTTTTAAAATAGAGGGATCAAAATGAATAAATTAAAAGAAATATAATGAATGACCAAAAGAGTAATTTAGAGAAAAAAAAATACGTATGCAAAGGGAAAATGAAAGTAACAAAAGGGTTAATATGTAATTTACTTAAATATAAATATCGCCCCTTGCCATGGACAAAATAATTCATGCATGTGTCTTCCTTTAAAGGCCAATATTTGTTTCAATCTCAATTTAAGTGAACATTTGTAAAATACTAAAAGATTTGTGGTAAGTTCAATAATACTTGCAATTATTTCGTTAGACTTAAAAATAACTTGATAGTTCAAAAAGCAAACCTATTGATTTGGTGTTTACATAAAACAGTTGTAAATAATTTACAAAATTTTCATATAAAAAATTGATGAAAAAACACATCAATAAATTTTTTGTTTTAAATTTAAGGTAAACTTGTAAGTAAAAGAAAAGAAATATAAAAGTTTAAGCTATTTTGTTTATATGGTCATCAAAAGGTTAACTTACCCCTTTTTAGGTCATCATGTATTTTTTATTTTATTTTTGTACTTTGTCAACAAAGTTAACTTTAATGTTGCAGCGGTGGATTGAAAGATAGCCCAAGGTGGCAAATGACTTATGGGCTTGTAACATACAAAAAAGGGGACCCGATATTTGTTGGCCTATGGGCTTAAGACCTGCAACAAAAAAGGGGCTTGAAGCGACTTCTAGCGTTAGATAAATGTGTTTGGGACAGCTTTTTCTCATGAAAAAAGTTTTTTTTTCCTAAAAAAAAAACCGTTTGAAATTAATCTGATATATTTGAAAAAATAAAGTATAAAAATATCTTTTTATAAAAAAAAATGGTTTTCAAGAAAGCTAAAACTTTGAGACTTTGAATGTGTTTGGGAAAACCGGAAAAAATAGATTATGCTGATAATCGATTATTATAAAAATTGATTATAATCAGAATTTGTTTTTGTTTGGAATGTTTGCTGAAAAATGATTTTAAGATAATCTATTTTATTTAGGCGGTGTAAAAGAATCACTTACACATTGTAAATTACAAAGGGTGTGAATCGACACATATACCAATATGGAGTCATTAGCAGGTAGGGTTACCTCAGTTTCTATGACAGCTTTGACTTTTCTGTAGTTGCCTTCTCCTAGTTGGAATGGCAGAAGTAGCAGCAGCATCAGCAGAGGTAGCAATCCTCTGTTTCTTCAACACTGAGCTGATGGGAACCCTGTCCTCATCATCTTCATCCTCATTATGTGACAAGATCAAATTTCTTGTCATTTTCTGTGAGAGGGCAGGTTGAGGAATAACTGTGGGCTCTCTGATGACAATTCCACTAGTATGCCTCTTGCTGCAGTGGTTTTCTTCTTGACATTCATTTTCAGCCTCAGAACCTCAGCATTGTTCTGTTCCACCATTTCTTCCTTGACCTTCATTAATTCCTCAGTCTTGGCTATGGCAGCAGCAGCATAGGTGCTAAGATTCATATTAGCAATGTTCATTTTACTAAAGTTAGCAGCAGACATTGGTTTTTCAATTAAGATCCTGGATTGCTCTTCAGGAGTCCTTGCAGCAATAAATTCATGGATTCCTTGAGTTTTGAAGATTTTGGAAAGGAGACGGCAATAGGGAAATGCCAAAAGTTTCTTCTTATTAACCACAGCATCCCTGAATCTTCCATACATGATTCTGGGAAGATTGATCTTCATCTCAGTGAAAAGATGGCATAGGCAGAACTTATGCAGAGCAGATAGGTTGTCCTTGGATCCAACCTTGTGGAGAACCACCTTGTTCAGTAGTTGATGAAGGATGTGAATGATGTCCTTCATTTCAACTGCTTTCGACGAGTGATTCCTAACCGTGTCATATCTCATCAAGAAGACTTCAATCACTTCAGTGCCTCCCAGTTTAGTCTCCCATGACTCAGTAAATACCACTCCTTCCTGAGCGCAGAAGATGGCATCAGCAATAGTCTTCTCAGAGACTACTATCTTCTTTCCCAGCACAATAGAGGAGAAGTCAGTATCAGTAACTTGAAGTGTCCTCCAGAAATCCCTTATCAAGTTGGAATAAACAGAGACTTTCTCAGTGAAGAGTTCTCCCCATCCAGCAGTGTTAATGTACTTACTAATATCCAAATTGTAGTCTTGCAAAACTCCAAAGTTGAAGTGATGCTCAATAGTCATGTTGAGTTTGTCCACGTTGAAGGTTGAAGAAGAAGTCATTTTTGGTGATCTGAGAGATAGGGTTTGAAAGCAAAGAGATAGAGAGCTCGAGAGTTCAAGGAAGTGTAAAGTTTTCTCAGAGGGAAGAAATTGCTTTTAAAAAGGTTTTGAATCTCAAAGGTTTTTCTTTTAGAAATAAATCAAAAAGAAAATATTTGACAAGACATGTCATTAAGGATAAAACGGCATTGGTATTTTGAAACTATAAAAAGGTCTTGATGGTCTTGATGGAAGTTACTGACTCAGCAAAGAGAATAAAGGATAAATTTATTTTTGAGGCAAAATAAATGCAATTAATAAATAAGAGTATGGACGGGTCCAAGTGAAATGCAATCAAACATAGACGCGACATGCAGTGGACGTGGCACACAAATGCAATGGACGTGAAATGTAATGGACACGTATTTTATACAAACAATAGTCTTGAAATGCTTTCGATACACATACATCAACAAGAATTCTCTAGGTTGGACGCCTTAATCAATCCACACATAACATATTAAGATGCTTCCTAATAAAAATAAATATGTCCTCAGCAAGAGGTTTAGTAAAGATATCTGCCCATTGATGGTCAGTATCCACAAATTGTATATCAAACACACCTTTTTGTACATAATCCCTAATGAAATGATGTTTAATTTCTATATGCTTAGCTCTAGAGTACAGTATTGGATTCTTAGATAAGTTAATTGCAGCAGTATTGTCACACATAAGTGGAATACTAATTACAAACACATTGTAGTCCTCCAATTGATGTTTGATCCATAGAAGTTGTGAGCAGCAACTAGCAGCTGAAATGTACTCAGCTTCAGCAGTTGGTAAGGCAATGGTACTTAGTCTTTTGCTTGACCATGAGATAAGATTAGCTCCAATGAAGTGACATCCTCCACTGGTACTTTTTCTTTCAATTCTATCTCCAGCATAGTCAGCATCACAGAAACCAACTAATCTGTAATCTTCATTTTTCTTAAAACACAAACCCAGATTAGTAGTACCTTCTAAATATCTAAATATTCTCTTAACTGCTGATAAGTGAGATTCTCTAGGATCAGATTGAAATCGAGCACATAAGCATACAATGAACATAATGTCAGGCCTAGATGTGGTAAGATATAAGAGAGATCATATCATACCTCTATATACCTTTTGATCTACCTTTTTCTCTTTATCATCTTTGTTCAATATGGACGTGGGGTGCATAGGGGTATTCATTGGTTTGATATCATCCATTTTGAACTTCTTCAGGAGTTCCTTTGTATACTTGGTTTGATGGATGAGTACCTCGTCCATAGTTTGTTTAACTTGAAGTCCAAGGAGGAATTTGAGTTCTCCCATCATGCTCATTTCGAATTCTTTCTGCATTAGCTTAGAAAATTCTTTGCATGGAGATTTATTAGTAGCACCAAATATAATGTCATCAACATATATTTGCACAATTATGAAATTAGACTTAATGGACTTTCTAAACAAGGTTGTGTCAACCTTTCCTCTATTAAATCCATTTTCCATAAGAAAGAACTCAGCCTATCATACCAAGCTCTAGGAGCTTATTTAAGATCGTATAAAGCTTTATTAAGCTTATATACATGTTCAGGATGGTTTTCACTCTCAAAACCCAGAGGTCGCATAACATAAACTTCTTCATTAATAAAGTCATTTATAAAAGCACTTTTAACATCCATTTGAAAAAGCATAATACTATAAAGTGCATCAAATGAAATTAAAATTCTAATTGCTTCTAATCTAGCAACAGGTGAAAAAGTTTTAGTGTAATCTATATCTTCTTCTTGAGAATAACCTTGAGCAACAAGTCTTGCCTTGTTTCTTACCACCTTACCATTTTCATCAAACTTGTTTCTGTAAACCCATTTTGTTCCAATAACTGATTTATCTTTAGGCAAGGGTACCAGAGTCCAAGTATTGCTTCTCTCAAACTGATTCAGTTCTTCTTGCATAGCTAGAATCCAACCATTGTCCAGCAGAGCCTCGTCTACTGTTTTTGGTTCCAACTAAGACTAATGCAGAGTCTTCTTGTTCTCTGAAAGATGATCTGGTTCTTAGCCAATCATTGGGGTTTTCAATGATCTGATCTTGTGGATGATAGTTCCTGAAGTACCAAGATTTCTGAACTGTATCATGTTGAGAAGTGGAGGTTTCTGGTTGTTGAGTGGGGTCGTCTACTTGATTATCATCTTTTATCCTTGTTATATCTCCTGAGATGTTTAGATCAAGATCTGCAAAAGCTTCATCTAGCTCTGATAATTTCTTATCAGGCTGTTTGTCATCAAACTTGACATGAATACTTTCCTCTACTACCAGAGTTCTAGAATTGTAAACTCTATAGCCTTTTGAAGTTTCAGAATATCCTAACAGAATTCCATTATCTACTTTTGCATCAAACTTACTAAGTTGATCTTTAGTGTTTAGTATATAGCATTTACAACCAAAAGGGTGAAAGTAAGATATGTTGGGTTTTCGTCCTTTCCACAATTCATAAGGAGTCTTGTTCAAGATAGATCTAATGTATATTCTGTTCTGAATGTAGCAGGCAGTATTAACAGCTTCAACCCAAAAGTGACTGGTCATTGAGCATAGTCCTAGCCATCTCTTGAAGAGATCTGTTCTTTCTCTCTACCACACCATTTTGCTGTGGTGTTCTTGGTATTGAGAAGTTGTGAAGAATACCACTCTCTTCATAGAACTTATGAAATAGCTCATTTTCAAACTCTCCCCCATGGTCACTTCTGATTAAAGTGATACACATGCATTTTTCATTCTGTACACATTTGCAGAATACATAAAAAGACCTTGAAAGACTCATCCTTGTGAGTTAGGAACATAACCCATGTCCATCTAGTGTAGCCGTCTACAATGACCAGACCATATTTCTTTCCACTGACAGAAGCAATCCTTGTTGGACCAAAAAGATCAAGGTGTAGCAACTCTAGTGGTCTATTGTTACTAGCAACATTCTTAGATTCAAAATAACCTTTGACTTGTTTTCCCTTTTGAGATGCATTGCAGAGAGCATCATATTTGAACTTAAGGTTTGGTAATCCTCTCACGGGGTTGTGCTTATTTAGATTGGAAATTAACTTCAAGCTTGCATGACCTAGCCTTTTGTGCCAAATCCATCGCTCATCTTCAATGGACACTAGACATGAGACACTTTGATTTGAGAGGTCCTCCAAGCCAATCTTATACATATTGTTTTGCCTCTTAGCAGCGAATATAAGTGATCCATCATTTTTCTTGACAATACACATGTTCTTATCAAAAGAAACAACATATCCACTATCACATAATTGACTTGTACTTGGCAGATTATGTTTGAGACCATTAACTAAGAGAACATTGTCAATGGAGGGAAAAGGATGTCTACCAATTTTACCTATACCAGTGATCTTCCCTTTCTGGTTTCCTCCAAATGTGACCCAGCCACCATCTTTGGCTCTAAGGTCTTGGAACATACACCTTTCTCCTGTCATGTTTCGTGAGCACCCACTGTCCAAGTACCAAGATGTTTGTTTCTTTCCTGTTGTTCAGCAAATCTGCAACATGTATTATCATATCTTTAGATACCCAAACTGACTTGGGTCATTTCTTGTTAGTGGTCACTGGACGAGTATGCTTAGCATGTTTATTATGTATGCATCTAGTTGTAGTGTGCCCATTCTTTCCACACATTTTGCAAAAGGTGTTGGACGGGCCAGACTTGATTTTAGCATGTTTAGCTTGAGCTTTTGAAGCTCTATGCTGTGTATGTGGTGTTGCCTTTTGGTGAGATGCTTTTTGCTTATCTTTTTCATAACCAATGCCAGATTTATCATGTGGTGACCTAGAGTACCTTAAAATGAGACTAAGTTTATCTGAACCACCTACAAGCTTTGACAGAGAGTCTGTCAGATATGTTACATCTTTTTTCAGTTTTGCAACTTCACAAGAAACATCAGGCTCACACTCCATTTTGTCAGCTAGACTGACATTAACTGATTTTAGTATGTCATTTTCATCTTTAAGGTTTTGTTTCTCAATACAAACCCTATCAAATTCTCCAGACAATTTAGAAAATTTCTTTTTGAGACTCCTATACTCTCGAGACAGTATGGACGACTCATGCAACAATTCATCAAAAACATTTTGAAGAGTGGACGGGTAAGAGTCCATTCCCTCAGCATCAGTGTATTCACTTTCTGATGCAGTGTCTATCATGAGACAGATATTTGCCTATTTCTCAGCATTATCTTCTTCATCTGATGAAGACAGATCAAGATCCTCCCATGTAGCCATTAAGCCTTTCTTATTTTTGAATAATTTCTTTTTATCCTTTAGCTCAGGGCAGTCGGCTTTGAAATGACCAGGTTTCTTGCATTCAAAGCACAAGGGTGAACCTTTTTCCTTGGAGTCTGACTTCTCCTTGGAAATTTTTTTGTTGAACTATTTCCTTCTGAAACCACCGTTCTTTCTCCACATATGTTGAATCTTCCTGGAGATGAAAGATAGTTCATCCTCATCTGACCCTTCATCATTATCAGAAGGTCCAAATTCATCTGATGACTCAGTAGCTTTGAGAACTTTTGATGAACTTTCCTTCTTTGCCTTTAGGGAAATAGATTTTCCTTTTCTGGAATTATCTTCTTCATTTAGTTCAAGTTCATGCACCTTGAGGGATCCAAGAAGCTCTTCCAAAGAAAGTGTATTCAGGTTTTTAGCTTCCTGAATAGCAGTAATTTTAGGTCTCCATTGCTTGGATAAACTCCTCAGAATTTTTCTGACATGGTCTCTATTTTCATATGTTTTTCCAAGTGATCTGAGACTGTTGGTGATAGTCTGAAATCTCCCAAACATCTGATCTATTGTTTCATGATCAGCCATCTTAAACAGTTCATACTGGTGAACCGGCATGCTTATTATTGATTCCTTCACTTGTGATGAACCCTCATGAGTTAGGGCAAGAGTATCCCAGATTTCTTTAGCAATATTGCAGCTGTGAACTTTGTCATGTTCAGATCTAGTAATAGCACACATGAGATAGTGCTTAGCTTTTAGATTAAGTTGATGTTTTGCCTTTTGATCTGCAGTCCAATCTGCTCTCGCAACAGCAGCCCCATCTTCATTTCTGGGCTCAGTATAACCAGTTTCTATGAGCTCCCAGATATCTAGACTTTGTGCATCCAAAAATGCCATCATCCTCTTCTTCTAGTAGTCATAGTCATTTCCATCGAAGAGAGGAGGTCTGTTGATAGCTTGTCCTTCTGCATCCATGGTTGTTGGATCGTACTCCCTCGGCACTTGTTAGATGCTCAACCCTTTGGAGGCTGAGCTCTGAAACCAACTAAAGTTGACACAGGCAAACACAAAAAGGGGGGTTGAATTATGTTTGTTAATAATTTTTCTAAAACAACCTTTTAAAACTGTTTTTCTCACATGAGAATATATAAAATAGATGCACACACAAAAAAGAACTTTTGAGATTTAACAAAAGCAATATCAAAACCCCACAATCAATATAAACAAATAAAGCTGTAAGAATTTAAGGATAGAAGATTCACGCAGATGATTTTATCCTGGTTCACTCTCTTCCAACCAAGAGCTACGTCCAGTCCCTTCGACTTGAAGGATTTATCCACTATTTCTCCAAATAGATTACAACCAAGTATTCAACACCGTTGGAACCAAAGTGGTTTTGATTTAAATAATCTCTACGTTTTGATGTTAACAAAAGGATTAAATTTGCTTGGCAAAGTGTTAGTTGAGATCTATCATGTGCTTTCAGTTATGCATGAATATTTATAATATAAGTAATGGAAACTTGGGATAAGTTTTTGTTGGACTCCTTGAGAAAAATATGTGTCCACCCTTGTAGACGGCTGCTCTATTGTTGGTAAAGTTATTTATTTATTTAATTGAGTAGACTGGTTTCTTTAAGTAGACGAGGCACTAAATGTTTACTAGTCGGAAATCAAGATAACTTACTTAGATACAGCAATTTCAAAGACTTGATAGTAGACGTGTCTAGCTTGCCACGTCAGCAGACGGGAATAATTGGTAGAATTGAATGAACTGAAAGATAAAATAATCAAGTAGACGAGCTCTAAGTGCCACGTCACTAGACAGAGATTATGATAACTCACTGAGGTATAGCAAGTCCAAAGACTTGATAGACGAGAGGATATGCCACATCAGCAGACGAGCAAAATAAAATAGTGAACAGACTTAGTCTCACATAAGTAGACGGAGTTCTTAACTAGACGAGCCCTATCTCTTGAATGAATAAATACAATCCGAATATCTTGAATTCATTTCAAATGATTGATATTTATTTCTATAGAATATTTGTTCTTAACATTTGTTTTATCTGCTTTAATATTTTACCTTGTTGTAAAAGAAACATAATACCATCAAAGAAATACAAAAAGTAGAATCGTACAATGAGAAATTGCAAAATGATTTGTACGATGACAACTTTATGGCTGGAAAAAGCTGGATTGTACACAAAGGAGGAACAACAAGTTGTCAAGCTGCAATGCTCGGAGCAGTGAGCCTCCATTTCGTGCTACCTCATAACCAAGAGTACTTGTCATCCTTGCCACAATCTAGCTATCAATCACAATGGATATCATGCATTCAATGCTATCTCCGATCGGGACTATTCAAAATAACCGTTGAAGAAATACAAGTGAAGAAGAAGGTCGCTATAAATAGAAGACCTCAAGTTCTGAAGAACAACTTTTTTTGCCAATCGATAATCACTTATTCTAATTTCCTTTTAAAGAGCAAGAGTCTGTATTCTTTAGTTTGAATATTGTTGCAATATTCAACTGATCTTAAACTTTCATATCCTCACACATTGTGAGTTAAGAAGATCATAAGTTAAATCTCTTTGTTAGAGTTAGAGCCTGGAGAGGCTTGGTAAGAAAGGAATACTTGTAAGCCTGGAGAGGTGTTGAATACTTGGTAGTAATCTATTTTGGAAAATAGTAGAGAAAAACCTTCAAGTAGAAGGGATTGGACGTAACTCTTCGTTAGAAGAGAGTGAATCAGGATAAAACATCTTGTGTGAATATTCTTTCCCTAAACTCTTACGGCTTTATTTGTTTTTACTACCTTAGGGGTTTTGATATTGCTTTTGTTAAAGCTTTTTAAAACATATCTATTTCTTTGTACTTGCTTCTGATTTAATCTTCTTGTGTGTAAAAATAGTTTTAAAGGTTGTTTTCAAAAATTATTAACAAACACAATTCAACCCCCCTTCTTGTGTTTGCCTGTGTCAACTTCAAACACCTCTCCAGGCTTACAAGTATTCCTTTCTTATCAAGCCTCTTCAAGCTCTAAATCTATCAAACAAGTTTAACTTAGATCTTCTTAACTCACCATGTGTGAGGAATTGAAAGTTTAAGATCTGTTGAATATTTTCACAATATTCAAACTAAAGAATACAGACTTTTGCTTTTGAAAAAATGAAAGAAATAAGAGCTTGTTCTCCCAAATATTGGATTAGCAAAAGTTGTTCTTCATCGATTGAGGTCTTCTATTTATAGTGACCTTCTTCTACTCTTGAAATACTTCAACGGTCATTTTGAATTTCCCGTTTAGAGATAGCATAATATCCGTTGTGACTGAAGGCTTGATCGTGGCAATGCCGAAATGCACTCTTGGTTATCAGGGTAGTACAAAATAGAGGCTCACTGCTCTGAGCATTGCAGCTTGAAAATTGTTTTTCCTCCTTTATGTAACTTCCACTTTTTCCAGTGATAAAGGTGTCATCGTACAGATCGTGTTGCAATTTCTCATTGTACTATTTTGCTAATTGTATTTCCTCAATGGTACTATATTTCTTTTGCAAGAAGGCAAGGCATTAGATAAAACCAATGAGAAGAACAAATATTCTATTGAAATAAATATCAATCATTTGGAATAAATTCAAGAGAACCTGATTGCATTTTTTCACTTTAGAAGAACGCATAAGAGATAGAAACTCGTCTACACAAAATCGCCGTCTTCTCAGTTATTTGTGAGACTAAGTCTGTTTTACTCCTTCATATTGCTCGTCTACTGACGTGGCATGTCCTTCGTGTATCAAGTCTTTGGACTTGCTATATTTCAGTGAGTTATTTTGATCTCCGTCTAGTGACGTGGCAATTAGAGCTCGGCTACTTATTATTTTATTTTTCTGTCTATTTCATTCTATTAAAAAACTTTCATCTGCTGACGTGGTAAACTGAGCACATCTACTTAGAAAATTTTAAGCCTCGTCTACTTAAACTCTTATCTACTCTAATAAACAGAAATTAATTTAACCAAACGTTTTTGGCTAGCTCGTTTACACGATTGAACGTGAATTCTCTTTCTCAGTCCAAGCAGATATAAAGAACTTTATACAAGATTTCTCATGACTTATATGATTCAAGTAATCCTGCAAAAACTGAATAACCTTGTTAGATCTCAACTAACACTTTGCCAAGCAAATTTAATCCTTTTGTTTACATCAAAACTTAGAGATTAATTAAATCCAAATCACTTTGATTCCAACACAAAAAAGTAATTTAGCAAAAACTTAACGATAAAACTTAACGAAAATGACCAAATTGCTTAAAGATTGGTAGGTAAAGGACCAGCTTGAACATTTTTAAAATAGAGGAATCAAAATGAATAAATTAAAACAAATATAATGAATGACCAAAAGAGTAATTTAACAACAACAAAAAAAATTGCGTATGCAAAAGGAAAATGAAGGTAACAAAAGGGTTAATATGTAATTTACTTAAATATAAATATCGCCCCTATGGACAAAATAATTCATGCACGTGTCTTCCTTTAAAGGCCAATATTTGTTTCAATCTCAATCTAAGTGAACATTTGTAAAATACTAAAAGATTATTTCGTTAGACTTAAAAATAGCCTGAGAGTTCAAAAAGCAAACCTATTGATTTGGTGTTTACATAAAACAGTTGTAAATAATTTACAAAATTTTCATATAAAAAATTGATGAAAAAACACATCAATAAATTTTTTGTTTTAAATTTAAGGTAAACTTGTAAGTAAAAGAAAAGAAATATAAAAGTTTAAGCTATTTTGTTTATTTGGTCATCAAAAGGTTAACTTACCCCTTTTTATGTCTTCTTGAAGGTATTTTTTATTTTATTTTTGTACTTTGTCAACTAAGTTAACTTTAATGTTGCAGCGGTGGAATGAACGATAGTCCAAGGTGGCAAATGACTTATGGGCTTGTAACCTACAAAAAAGGGTACCCGATACTTGTTGGCCTATGGGCTTGAAACCTGCAACAAAAAAGGGCTTGAAGCGATTTCTAGCGTTAGATAAATGTGTTAGGGACAGCTTTTTCTCATGAAAAAAGTTTTTTTTTTCCTAAAAAAAAATTATTTGAAATTAATCTGATATATTTGAAAAAATAACTTAAAGTATAAAAATATCTTTTTATAAAAAAAATGGTTTTCAAGAAAGCTAAAAGTTTGAGACTTAGAGTGTATTTGGAAAAACCCGAAAAAATAGATTATGCTGATACTCGATTATTGTAAAAGTTGATTATAATCAAAAAAAAAATTTGTGTATGTTTGCTGAAAGATGATTTTAAGATAATCTATTTTATTTGGGTGGTGTAAAAGAATCACTTATACATTGTAAATTACAAAAGAGTATGAATCAAAATATATATCAATACGGAGTCATAAGGTGGTAAAGATGGTTAAAATAGGCGAGTTAAGGAGTGAAGTGATAAGGAGATTGATGGTTCAAATCCGACTCACTAACAAAAATACTTATATTAACATACTAACATTTGGATATAAAAAAAAACATACCAGAATGAGTGTAACGGATCGATTTGATTCAATTTTGAGCATGTGAAAATCCGAACGAATTAAATTCGACCAATTCGGTTTGGTTTGATTTTCTATGATTTTTACTATGAAACCCGAACCAAAAGTGTTCGGGTCATCTTTTCAAAATAGATCAGAATGCAAAGTTAGAATGAGCTATGAAAGTAGCCACAAACACAGATACCGACCAAAAATAAAGTGATAATGATCCATAGCAGAACAGAACACTCAAAAAAATGGCAAAAGGAACAAAATTGAACACTTTGCAAAAATTAGAACACTCAAAAACAAGGGCTAAGAATTAGAACACTTTGAAAAGATTAGCACAAACACAGCAACACAAAACCTAGTGAATATAGCAGATTAAATTACCATCATCATCTAGAAAGCAATATGGCAATCTCAGTGAATCCCACATTGTCTTTCCATTCAAAAATGGTCTTCAAATTAGCATCACAAAAGATCTCCCTCTTATTTGTAGGTTCAGGAAGTTCTGAAGATATTCCCAAACTCATCTTCATTCGTACTCGTACGTCCATTGCTGGATGCCGACACTGACCTTGTCGTTATCGCCGTCTTCTTCGTCGTCGCCATCAGCACTCTATCGACTAATGATCCCACAGCCTTTCTTGCTCGTCACTGCGAAAAACCCCTTTGGTATGGGTGACAAATAAAAGGATTTGATAAATTTTTATTCACGTTGTAATGGAATGGATTAACATTAATCCTTTAATTCATTTTGATCCATTAAAAATTTATTAAAAAATCTAATTCACGTATGATCCATTTAATAAAAACTATTGTCATTAACAATTTTTTTTATGGATGAATATTCATTAAAATTATTTTAAAAAAATAAATAACTTTTATTACTATTCCAAATGTACCCAAAAAAAAATAGTATATCTCATTCATCCAAAATAACATTTTAGAAGTTAAATGGGTTTTATATTATTTACAAAATATTCTATTCACAAAAAAAAAAACAATCTTTCCCTCCCTCCCTCCCTCTACTAGTGACATAGGTATAGGTGCTGAAACCCTTTTCTTAAACTTAATTTGATGGTAAGGATCTCTTTAGTTTATTTTCTTTTTCATTTCTTGATTTTAAGAATAATTATATTAAAATTAATTACAAATTGTTTTATTGTTTTCATTATGTTTTATATTTCAAAAGATTATAGGAAACATTAAAATAATTTTTTGTTTGCTTTTACTGTTTTTTTGTTCAAATCTTAAAAAAAGAACAAAATAATAATTTTGTAAGTATTTTTGCTGTAACTATTTTTGAAATCACAAAATGAAATCAAGAAATACGAAATAAACCAACCAAGCCTTAAAATAGCAAAAAGGGAGGAGAGGAAGGAGAACACGAGGAAGATGGAGAAGAGAGAGGGGAGGCTGTCAACTTGAAAAAAAGAGGAAACGAGAGAAGAGAGTATTGATTTGGTCTCTGGAAATATCGATTTGATCTCTAAAATTACATTATTCGACGTGGAGGTCACATGAATGCTTACATGGTTGTCACTAAGGTACTTTTGCCACATTAGCCATGTTAATGGCATTAACAAATCGAGGTTAATGGAAGGACGTTTTACAATTTTATGAACCTTTTTATTATTTCATTTAATTCAGGAATTAAGTTAATATTATCTCATAATTTCATATACCAATTAAGGATTTAATCCATTTAAAATGTATATTGTCCCACTTAATAATGAAAATTTCCTTTTTAGTCAATTTAATTAGCTGTCTATTCGTCTCCATCCCTAGAAATAAACAAAACCAGAAGGTATTTCCTAGCCAACTCTAGCAGTCAGTAGAGACAGATGCAGGCTCGCTCCACACCAAAATATTTGTTTGGATAAGCAGATCCAAACGTATCTCAATCTGACAAAAATATAAATGTTACGCAGTTAGTAAGATCGATATCTTCAAGCTAGGCTTCATATATAGGCTCAGGGACCTTTAATTTGTTAGCATCCTCAACCCTCGATATTAGGATCAAAACAGATATCCCTTGATTCGATCTAGTAGACCCTTCAAACCTAAAAAGCCAGATACGGCTTTAACGCCGCTTTGTCATTTCACCCGTCGTGATTTTCGGAAAAGTGGCTGGTTACTTACACAATTAATGACAGAGAAACACAATGTCTAGCTATGTCATGAAAGCTTATAGTTAGCAATTTAGCATGATCAACCATAAGGTCCTGTAGAACTGAATTTATTTTAAAGTGAATCAATAATATATAGAGATTTTAACCATCCTATTAAATTAGAGTGAATCCATTTCTGTTTGTTCAATTTAAAAATAAATTCATCTCAGAGAAACTTGTTTGTTTTAGATTTTGTAAGGATAAAATAACATTTCCAAAACATGTTGAAAGAAAGTTCCTCATTTGTGATTTGAGCATGTTTGTTTTAGATTTTGATAAAATTGATTTTGGAAGAATTGATTTTAGAAGAATCAAGGTTAAAAAAATTGATTTGTGTTTAGTAATAATATTTTAAAAGTAGGTATAGATGAATTGATTTTGTTTAGATGATAAAGTAAAATCACTTTTGATGTATAAATATGTAGAATTTTATAAGTCTTACATCTAGAATCAATTATTTTTAACGAAAAAACTAAAAAAATTTGCTTCCACAAAACTCAATTTTGCCCATCAAAAATCAATTATTTTCAACTCAATTTCGCTCCCAAATACTCCGGTTACTATAGCAAATGGAGTTTGGGAGCCCAAACTTCGTTTTTGGTGCTAACCATTAAAATAATTATCTCAAAGAGTATTATTTTCTCATTTGTGTCGAGAAAAATCTCAACTAAACATATCCTTAGTGTGTGTTGGATGAATATTTGATAAAACTCATTTTTAATATAATTGATTTTGTAAAAGTGATTTAGTTATAATTGAGTTTGAAGTGAAATGGTTTATGTTTGAATGGTTTTTATTTTGAAAGCAAGTTTTATATAAAACTTAGTGTAACTCAACTCAAAAACTATTTTTCATAGCTTCTAGCCAGAATCGGTTCCGGAGACAAAATCAATTTTACCTGATAGTAACCAAATATCTCATTTTTATTAAAATCACGTTTGACAGAGGATAAAATCAATTATGCGGATTTCTAACATGAAATCAAACACACAATTAAATAAGGTGGCTAGCTATGACGGGGGTGGCGGTTCTTGTTGGGCAGAGAATTAATTAAACTCTCAGAAATCTAATTTTAAGTGTCATTGTAATGCAGCTAAGAACATCCACATTCCAGCATCCCACTTTGGAGTTCTTAAATGGATCTCGTCATTACACATCACTCATTTTTACTTTTTCTAACTTAAGCATCTCATCTCTACATCCCAGCAACTTCTAAAAATTTCTTAAATAGATCCTACCAATGATCCCACATCGTTACATTTCCCACAACAATTGAACAATTATATGTTATAACTTAAAAAAAAAAAGAGAACGAAATGTCAGACTCAATCACGCAAGCAACATGTGCTTGTAGAAGAACCCTCCAAATTGGAGGTGCTTAACAAACACCCTCTCCATCGGTTCATGCATTTTAAGCATCGGTGCTTAATTTCTAAGTACCCCAAAAACATCACCGATGCAAATGGCCTAAAAGAATCAGAATATGTTCTTGAAAAGGGTGAATCTACATGAGAGCTAAGAGTAGGCATGAGTTCGGTTTCGGCAGGGTGTGACATGACTAAACTTTTTGTTGAAAGATGCCTCAAAATCAGCAAATTAGAGTTTTCAGCAGGGATAATCGATTATAGCGTCTGCATAATCGATTATGGGACTGGCAGATAACTTGTAATCGATTATCATAATCGATTACGTACGTTTGCGGAAATATGAAACTCGGGCAGAGAAGGCATAATCAATTAGCATAATCGATTATGAGGTTTTCCAGAAATATTATAGAAGGTGTAATCGATTAGCATAATCGATTATGAGATTTCCAGAATCAGGCAGAGGAGGTGTAATCGATTATGCGCATAATCAATTATGGGAAATTCCACAAATGCGGAAGTGCGATCAGTGAAGGCATAATCGATTATGGCATTAACATAATCGATTATGGTGCAACTACAAAAGCTGGTATGATCAGTTTTTGCAATAGAATGCAAATGTACTAGTTGAGTGATTTTGTGCAAGATTCTAGGGTTCTTGGAGCTCTGATTTCGTCCAGATACATTGAGTGTATTCATTGTAATTGATTCATAGAGATTGAGAGAAAATCAAGTGAGAATAGATTGATCTTGGGTTTGTGTGAAAATAGAGAGATAAGCTTGGGGTTTGTTCAAGTTCTTGTGAACAGGGGAGTGACAAATTCAAGGAGTTCTCTATTGTAACTGTGATCATTGATTCTTAGTGGTGCTGCTCTCTCCCGTGGATGTATATCACATTGATCGAACCACGTAAATCTTGTGTGTGCTTTCTTCTATCCCTTTCTTGTTTAATTTTCTGAATTTTACTTTGCCTACCAAGTGTTTGTAGTATTTCCTGTGTGGTTGTTGTTTTCTTTGTGTGTTTGTATTTTGTTCAGGGACTTTGTGGTCTTCACCTGAGTCATTAGGACCAATAAGTGGTGCGGTCTGTGGGGAACTCGGAAAAGGAACGAAGAGGCTGAACCATGGGTACTAAATACGACATTGAAAAGTTCTCCGGAAATAGTGATTTCGGGTTATGGAGAATCAAGATGGAAGCAATCTTGATACAGCTGGGATGTGCAGACGCTTTGAAGGGTGTGGCTAGAATGCCCTCCACGCTTTCTCAAAAGGAGAAGGATGATATGGTAGACAAGGCAAGAAGTACTATCATATCGTGTCTTGGTGATAAAGCACTAAGGGAGGTTGCAAGAGAGAAGATAGTTGCGGCAATGTGGGTCAAATTGGAGTCCTTGTACATGACTAAGTCTCTAGCAAATAGGCTATTGTTGAAGCAACAACTATACTCTTTTAAGCTGGTCGAATCAAGAACGATATTGGAGCAACTTGAGGAGTTCAACAAGATTCTTGATGATTTGGAAAACATTGAGGTGAAACTTGATGATGAGGACAAGGCTTTGCTCTTAATCAATTCTCTACCAAAGTCTTTTGAGAATTTCAAAGATGCTATACTTTATGGCATGGACCAAACCGTTACTTTAGATGAGGTTCAAACTTCGGTTACAACCAAGGAGCTTCAAAACAGCAGGAGCTTAGATCCGAAGATAATGGAGAGGGTTTGAATGTCTTAAAGGGCAGAAATGAGAAGAAAGGATCGAAGGGGAAGAAGTCCAAGGTGAAGTCAAGGTTTCAACCGAAGTCGAAGTCAAAATGTCACAATTGTGGCAAGGTCGGTCATTGGAGGAAGGATTGTCCTGACAACAAGGGCAAGGAGTCACGAAAGACTCATGACTCATCGGATATAGCAGTTGTTTCAGATGGTTATGAGAGTGCGGGAGTGTTGGTAGCATCCACCTTAAACGCAGAGGAATTAGGTTATGGATTCCGGATGTACATATAACATGTGTCCCTTGAGAGACTACTTCGAGTCTTTGGAGCTCAAAGAAAGTGGAGTTATGCTTTTAGGAAACAACAAATCGTGCAAAGTGCAAGGTATGGGTACTATCCGACTGAAAATGTTTGATAACCATGAAATCCTTTTGCAAGACATGAGGTATGTTACTGAACTTAAGAGAAATCTGTTATCTATAAACATGTTTGATGTGTTAGGATATTCAACTAAAATTGAACATGGCATGATAAAGATTTCTAATGGTTCATTAATAGATGCTAAGGGAACTAAGAGGAATGGATTGTATATTCTTGATGGTTCCACTGTTATTGCTCATGCATCTATTGCTAGCCAAACTCTACATGATAAGAATGTTATGGCACTTGAGACTATGGCATGTTAGTAAAAAAGGTTTAGTCGAGCTAAGTAAACAAAACTTGTTAAATGGTGATAAATTGGATAAGTTGGAATTTTGTGATCATTGCATACTAGGTAAATCACATAGAGTGAAATTTGGTTCGGGTATGCATGTTTCTAGTAGACCTTTTGAGTGTGTTCACTCGGATCTTTGGGGTCCTTCAAGAGTGAAAACTCATGGAGGGGGTTCCTATTTTCTCACCATTATTGACGACTTTTCCAGAAGAGTGCGGATTTATATTTTGAAAAATAAATTAAAAACATTTGAAAAGTTTAAGGAATGGAACACTCTTGTAAAAAATCAGTTGGGAACTAAACTGAAAGTTTTAAGGACTGACAATGGCCTGGAGTTTGCTTCAGAGCAGTTTAATGAGTTTTGCAGGAAACAGGGCATTAAAAGGCAAAAAACTGTAGTACGGACACCTCAGCAGAATGGACTAGACGAAAGGATGAATATGACTATTCTGGAGCGTGTGAGATGCATGCTTTTGGGAGCTGGGCTGCCCAAGAGTTTCTAGGGAGAAGCTGCAAGTACAGCAGTGTACTTGATTAACGATGCCCATCATCATCTATAGACTTCAAGACACCTATGGAAGTGTGGAGTGGTAAATCGGTTGACTATTCTATCTTCGGATATTCGGGGCTTTAGCGTTTGCTCATGTTAGGCAAGATAAACTTGATGCCCGTGCAGTGAAATGTGTTTTCATTGGTTATCCAGAGGGTGTGAAGGGTTACAAGCTGTGGAGGTTGGAACCTGGGGAATCAAGGTGCTTCATTAGCAGGGATGTCACATTTGATGAGACTAGAATGACTATGATGTGTAGAAACCTAGAAGAAAGTAACTCAGATATGGCAAAGGAGAATACTCGGTTTGAGGTGGAGTTTCCTACATGTGCTACTAGAGATGAGAGTCCTCAACCAATAGAGGTTGTAAATCAACAACCATCGGCGGAATCTGACTATCAGTTGACCAGAGATAGGACTAGGAGAAATATTGTACCTCCTAGGAGATTCGGGTATGCGGACCTTATATGTTATGCTCTTAATGCAGCTGAGGAGATTCAAGACTCAGAACTAAGGAACTTCAAAGAGGCTATTGAAAGCAAGGAAGGTCAACATTGGTTGGAAGCAATCAATGAGGAAATGGAATCTTTGAACAAGAATCAAACCTGGACACTTGTGGATCTACCCAAGAATAAGAGGGTAGTGGGATGCAAGTGGATCTTCAAGAAAAATGAAGGTATTCCGGGAGTTGAGAAGACAAGGTACAAGGAAAGGCTTGTGGCGAAGGGTTTTGCACAAGTGGAGGGGATTGACTACAATGAGATCTTCTCATCTGTGGTAAAACATTGTTCTATAATAATTTTGAAGTCAACTTTCAATCAATATGATCTTGAGTTGGAACAATTGGATGTCGAGACAGCTTTTCTACATGGGAATCTAGAGGAGACTATCTACATGCAACAACCGGAAGGGTTCGCAGAGGATGAGTCAAAGGTATGTCTCTTGAGAAAATCACTTTATGGCTTAAAACAAAGTCCTAGGCAGTGGTATAAAAAATTGATGATTTTCTCTTGAGATATTGATTTCTAAGGAGTAGTTATGATAACTATGTTTACATATTGAGAAGAGGAGAAAATTGTGTTCTTTTCTTGCTTCTATATGTGGATGATATTCTTAAAGCTAGCTCTAGCAAGGATGAGATTGGCATGCTCAAAGAGAGGTTGAATTCTGAATTTGAGATGAAGGATCTTGGAATTACAAAGAGGATACTTGGGATGGATATTGTAAGAAACCGAAAAAAGGAGGAATTATTCTTATCTCAACATGGCTACTTGAGGAAGGTTGTGGAACAATTTAGGATGCATCAATCTAAACCAGTTAGCACACCTATGGATCATCACACAAAGCTTTCAAATACAAGCTCCTAGAACTAAAGAGGAAAGGGGTAAGATGAATTCTATTCCATATGCAAGTGGAGTAGCAAGTATCATGTATGGTATGGTTTGTAGCAGACCAGATTTGGCGCATGCGGTTAGCATTGTTAGTCGGTTCATGGCAAATCCGGGTCAAGCTCATTGGGAGGCTTTGAAGTGGGTATTAAGGTATGAATATCCACGGAAATCTGGTTTGAGGTACAAGAAGACAGCTCAAGGGGATGATCCTCTTGTTGGGTATGTTGATTTAGACTATGCAGGGAATGTGGACACTAGGAAGTCATTATTCGGGTATGTGTTTACTTTGTTTGGGACATCTATTAGTTGGAAATCAACATTGCAGCTTGTGGTAGCATTATCAACCACACAAGCCAAGTACATTGCACTTGCAGAAGGAGTAAAGGAAGCCATTTGGCTAAAAGGGATGATTGGTGAATTAGGGATTACGCAAGATTGTGTCACGGTCCATTGTGATAGCCAAAGTGCTATACATTCGATAAATCATCAAGTTTACCATGAGAGGACCAAGCATATAGATATCAGACTTCACTTCATTAGAGATGTGGCGGAATCTAAAGAGGTAAAGATTGAGAAAATAGCTACGGAAGACAATCCAGTGGATATGTTCACTACGTCATTGCCTAGATCAAAGTTCAAAACTTGCTTGGACTTGATCAACTTCTATGAAGCGTAAATCCCATAAGTGGGGGAGCAGCACTCACAGCACATTGGTGATTGGTTTTGGTCTCAAAGGTCTCTGATTTGGAGTCAAGGTGGAGAAATGTTGAAAGATGCCTCAAAATCAGCAAAGTGGAGTTTTCAGCAGGGATAATCGATTATGGCGTCTGCATAATCAATTATGGGACTGGCAGAGAACTTGTAATCAATTAGCATAATCGATTACGTACTTTTGCAGAAATATGAAACTCGGGCAGAGAAGGCATAATCGATTAGCATAATCGATAATGAGGTTTTCCAGAAATAACAGAGAAGGCGTAATCGATTATGCGCATAATCGATTATGGGAAATTCCAGAAACGCGGAAGTGCAATCAGTGAAGGTATAATCGATTATAGCATTAACATAATCGATTATGGTGCGACTACAAAAGCTGTTATGATCTGTTTCTGCAATAGAATGCAAATGTACTAGTTGAGTGATTTTGTGCAAGATTCTAGGGTTCTTGGAGCTCTGATTTCGTCCAGATACACTAAGTGTATTTATTGTAATTGATTCATAGAGTTTGAGAGAAAATCTAGTGAGAATAAATTGATCTTGGGTTTGTGTGAAAATAGAGAGATAAGTTTGGGGTTTGTTCATGTTCTTGTGAACAGGGGAGTGATAAATTCAAGGAGTTCTCTACTGTAACTGTGATCATTGATTCTTAGTGGTGCTGCTCTCTCCCGTAGATGTAGATCACATTGATCGAACCACGTAAATCTTGTGTGTGCTTTCTTCTATCCCTTTCTTATTTAATTTTCTGAATTTTACTTTGCCTACCATGCCTACCAAGTGTTTGTAGTATTTCCTGTGTGACAGTTATTTTCTTTGTGTGTTTGTATTGTGTTAAGGGACTTTGTGGTCTTCATATGAGTCATTAGGACCAACACTTTTCTTTTGTTTTTCATGACAAGACCATGAATGGAAATGGATAGCAATTAGGAAAATTCTGATTGTGTGGGCTGGAACCTAGTTGGTCAGGGGTTGTGTTATGGAAATGGGCTAAGTAGCAGTTAAATTATTTAACTGTCAACTGGTTTCTTTGCACTAAATTGTCGTATTCGGAGATGATAAGCACAATCATATAAGAAAAAATAATGTTGATTTAATGGCTGTATGAAGCAACGCTGCCTTATTTTGTCTAAATGGGGAATTTATTATTAATAACGTATTGTTCATGCGAATTAATATGAAGATTTCTAAGGAGTAAAGAAAGGAAAGGAGATAGTTTTGTCAATATGTAGTTCAAGCCATTTGACTACACTACGATTATACATGTGAATTGCTGAGTAAGAGTAGCTGCTAATTCAATTCATATGTTTTTGAGACTTCAATAGTATACATATATGGCACCTGGTTATCCGTATTTATTGGTTGCCGAAACATTGTACTGCAAAAAGAGTTATAGTTGTATTTTATGAGACTAATATGTTCCTTGCGAACTGATTTTCGAGTAATGAAAATGCATCCGTTCCTCTTGTTTTTTTTTTTTGGTAACAGTTACTCTCATGTTTGATTTTAGAGCAAGATTATTTCTAGTACAACAAAATTATTAAGTATTAATGTATCTTTTTTATTCTATATATTTATGTATTAATTTTTCTCTCATCAAATCATTTCAAAATGTGAAGTACGGTATCTATATTTGATGTCCCAAACAGCGATCTCCATTGACAAAATCTTCATCACTTCCTTGTGATCTCAACAAAAAGGATCCTTCTTTCGATGAAATGCAGCACAAAAAAAAAAACAACAAAAGAATGAAAGAAAAGTCTAGAATTTTAGGGGGAAAAACTATATACAAATGGAAAATAAGAGGTCCTCTGATATGTTGATATATAGTATTACATAAAATACAAAAAATGGTGAATCACAATCAGATCTTCATGAAGACATTTGATGGGCCTTCTGGGCCTGCTGCTTATGGGCTTGACCATTTGTGAAGCCCAATATTAGATTCTTGCCAAGAGACAACGCTGCAGGGAGCTGAGAACCATTATCATTGTTTGCGGTGGCGGTGGCGGCTCCGGTTGTGTTGGTGGCGACTCGTTCACAAGAGGGACACATGGTGAGAGTGGTAGCTGGAAGCTGCATATAGAATGGTTGTGAAGTTTTCAAAGCCCTCAGTTCCTGTAGTTCCTTCTGTAACCTCCTATTCTCTTCTGTCAGTGTCTCACAGCATCTCTTTAAATACTCACAATCTACTTCCGTTTGCTTCAACTTTGTCCTGTAAGTAATTATTATTAAGTTTTTTGTTTCTTTTCCCCTAAAAACTCAAATCATATGATATAAATAACAAAGGATAACAGCTAAATTTTATCCATCTGAAGGGTTGTTTTCTTCTTACCTTGCCCTTCTATTCTGAAACCAAACTTCAACTTGTCGAGGACGAAGATTTAACTGTTTTGCAAGAGCAAGTTTCTGTTTCTGCAGATTTTGGTAACAAGAACAAAATATATCAAAATTCAAAATAGCAGTAACAATATTAAGTTATTACTACACACCGGACCCATCATTTACACATAAAATATTTATTTTAACCAACCTACTAAACATGAGAATAACGATTTAAACAGTTACATGAGATGGCTGACAATGACAAAATAATTTTAAAAACAAGAGAATAATCATATACCCTCCTTTGAAAAAATAATATCAGTTATCCTATAAAGTATGTCAAATTTTATGGCTAAGGATTCAAATATCCATTAATTAGTAACGATAGATGATGTTTTTGATAGATCAAAATTCATGACATAGAATTATAACATCAATTATTCCATCGTATTCCATAGTAGTTCAAAATAAAAGCTAACAAGTGCCTCCGAACATTGTTCAAGGAACCAATAAAAGACAAATTTGTATGAAAAATACTTAATTTTTCATACAAATTTTTCTTTATGAATTTCTTAACCAATATCCTTGAAACACCGGTAAGTAAAAACGTTAGAAAAATGTTTTTGTAATAACAGTAACAAATTATAGTAGAGAGAAGGGGTAGGAAGTTACAGGATTGAGAGTGGTGTGCTCTTTGAAGCTCTCTTCGAGGAAAGCAGATTGATCCTTGGAGAGTCTGAGTTTCTTGCGAGCTGAGCCATTTTCATCGTCATCGCTGGTGGCTCTGTCACCACCTTCACCATCGTTCTCTCTCCTGTTTCTACCTGCAGCATCTGCACTATTACTACTGTTCCTGATACCGAAATCCATCTGAAAAGATGACATCGCACTGTTGGGGGATGACACTGCACCACCGTCGTCTGCATCCTCCGGAGGTGCCACCGGGAACCGGTTCACGTCCAAAGCCCTTGCAGGTGCTTCTGATATGGCACGTTCCATACCCACTGCCATGAACGAGTATACACACAATGAAACCAATAGACCATAAAAGTAGAACAAAACTCACGCTATATGTTACGAGTCTTGCTATGAACATCAACGTTTTAACATCAAATTATAATTAAATTTTTTATTTTATTATAAAATTATATTTAGTACGGTAGCCTAATGGACTCACCCCAAAACTCATAACCAAATAAAACTTGTTTGTATGCAATAAAATGAATGAAAAATAAGAGATAACCAGTAAATAGAGGACTTGGGAGAAATTAAAGAGTGGGTATTTACGTGCATCGGTGAGCCATGGAATTTGAAGCTGTGAAGAAGGTTGCTGGGGTCGAAGAACTGGTATTGAAGGAAGAAGGTTGAGCTGAACGGGTGGATCTGAGTAACCCCTTTTCTTATCTGAGGGTTTTCCACTGAAACCAGCTCCCCCTAATGCTATGCAGAAACCTGTTGCATCTTTATTGGGTAATTTTGAAGTGTTGTCAAGCAAAGAGAAGGGTTTTGGTGTATCACCTAAGCTCAAAGCTAGCTCCATCTTTGAAGGGTTTGAAAGCAAAAGCCAAAAACAATGTGTTTCTATATATTTATATTCGAGTATGGACACTAGGTAGCTAACACTTTTTCATCAATGCCAAACTAATAATAAAGTCAGAAACACTTCACGCCTCAGGCCCAGGACACAGAGAAAAAGCCAGTGTATGGTGTATTACAATTTTAACCCATTAAATAATTTAACCATGAATATATCTTTATTTTTTTATTTTAAAAAAAACAAAATTGCCTTTAAAAATACTGCACCCTTTTTATTTCTACTTCTTTTGCCTATGCGTGGAGTTAAGATTGACCGACAAATCCAGGTTGACAAACGCACGTGAATCTATTTAAATATACAACCGTTTCATGCCACGCCCAACCCTAGATACATAAAAAGTTAACACTGTGTTTGGTTGATAAAAAGAAAATGAGAGGAAAGAAAATAAGAGGATTATTTCATTGTTTGGTACGATAGAAAATGAAAGGAAATAAAAATGAAAATTTTCCTTCTACTTATAATTGTTTAAAAGGGAGTAATAAATTGGCTTAATGAAGTTTTTTGTCCCTGAAAATATAGGCCGTTCTAATTTTAGTTCATATCTTTTGTTTGATTTGTTATTGATCCATGTAATGTTTTATTATTGAAATAGATTCATACCGTCAACTGTTACCGTTAACTGCTGATGTGATGTCCATGTCAGCACTTGGCACCTCGACAAAATAATATTTTTGTATTGCCACATGGCTTTTAAAAAATAACTTTTGGTCCCTGAAAATATAATTCTCTTTGGTTTTAGTCCCTATCTTTTTGTTTGTTTTGCTTTTGATCCTTGTAACTTATTTTTTGAAATTAGTTATTGTCGTCAACTAACGGTGTTAACTACTGATGTGGCAGACGGAAGTCCATCTTAACAGTGACACATGGCATGATATGTCATATCATTTTAATTTTTTTAGATCCATATGACATGACACCTCAATATTTAAATAATGTTATTTTAATTATTTAAATATATAAAAAAATATTTCAAAAATCAATTTTGTAAAGAAAATATTAAAGCTTATCCTAATGGTTTTAATGTCTGCTCTTCTCTCATTTTTCATTTTCCTCAATTCTGCTCCTCGTTCATTTTCATCTTCTTCTCTTTGTCGACTTTCCTTACTATTCATTGACCCCTTCGATTACTAGACTGGTAGACTTGTTCTTCTATTTCGTAAACATTGCAGCTTCCCTAGCTCTTTATTCTTCTTCCCTGTACGAACATGAGTCAGCTCGCTGACCACAAGACACCGTCAAATGCGATGAGTGTAAGTCGTGGGTCATTTGGTTCAAGCTCCAATGCCCAAAACAGGGTATGTGGGTGTGAACTTTTGATTTTTCCTAATTTTTCTTTTTGATTTGATTTGTTGTTAACCCTAAGAACACCCTGTTCTAATTATTCTCTCCTATTCAGAATTAATTATTTTGTGACTCCCCTTATTTACTGTTAAACATAAGTATCCCCTAATTTAATAAATACGATTCACGTAATTTATGAATTAATTTGATTTTCTGACAGATTAAGAAAAATTGTAGTTTTTTCTTAGTGAGTTGATTTTGAAGCAAGTAATTATCCAAGTGGATTTAAAAAAATTATAAAAAATATATATGAGACGTCATATGTGACACCATCTACCCCACATACATATATAAGCAATAAAAGGTAAAGATAAAATAAAAACATGCATCATTTATAAAGATTAAAAACAACGGGTAAATGATACCACATTGTATCAAGTTCATTGCGGAAATAAAATAAACATAACATAGGTTCCAAAAGGAAAACATAACATGTAAGAACAAAACCCAACCCTTGATATCATATATAGAGCTGGTATAACCAATCCGGAAAATATCATCGGATTCAATTGAAACAAACTAAACTAACTAACAAAGCTGGAAATCCTAACTATGAGTCGCGGCTCCTCAAAGTCACTCGTCAACTAGCTGCTCGTCGTCCTCTGCATAAAGGTACATGCCACAAAACAAAAAACACAGTAATGGGGAGTAAGAAACGTGAATATGAATATAATGGCAATGAAGCAGTTAGCAAGACGAGCATGCATCACAACAAACAAGTTATCACGGCAACAACATATAACATAAACAATTAACAACATCATACATTAACGTATGCTATGTGATGCATTGCTATCCTACTACTCCTTTATGCACTTCGATCCATTTTACCTTATGAAGTCAACTTCAGAATTAAATATCAACATTGGCCAATAAGCACCAACGCTGGGGTAATCCACCTTACCTTTAGTGGACCCCTAGGATAGCCGACGCACATTACTCTCGGATGCGCCACCGCGGGGGTGCACGATTCACCTAACTCTCGGATGAATCACCGCGGACGGCCAGATCGCCATACTCTCGGATGACCTCCCTTATGTTGAATATCCCCCACTAACATCTTCGATGTGTGAATGCATGAACAACATAACACACAGACACAATCACCACCTCCGCTTGGGTCACTAGGCTACCCAAGTTTTATCACCATCAACAAGTCGACCACTTGGCTACCGAGGATTATCATTATCGTTTCATTGTTTTAATCTTCTTAAACACTCTGGCCGTTCTGCGCAAGAGATTACCACCTCAACCACTTGGCTATCGAGGCCCCCTTGGCCACTAGGCTACCATGGTACATCATCATCTTTGATTAACATCTAGCCATTAAGCTCTAGAGATTACCACATTGGCCATCATGCATCAAGGCCCCCTTGGCCACTAGGCTACCAAGGTACAACATCTTATCACCTGTCTTTTGTCTTCATGTTCGTTTGGTGTCTTATTAGCTTGTTTTAAACCTTTAGGGGTAAACACCCCTCATTCAGTATTCTGGGTTATGTTCTGGTCATATGAACATGGGCGTGCTCACCCTCGGCACAAGCGTTGATAAGTGTGATTTCACCTCATATTTCTTTATCATTTTGCATGCATTTTCATGTAGATTAGGCATTTTTATTTTTGATATTTGTTAGTTTTTCCCTTTGAAACGGGTAAGGTGGTTCTGTGGTGTTTGTGTGCAGGAATTGATGATTAAATTGCTCAAGACCAGTTAATTTGGAGTTTGCATGAAGACGGAGCTTGAAAAAAAAGAAAAAATGAGCCAAGCTGAGACCATCACAGACTGGGTGTGACCAGCATCACGGCCATGATCGCATAGCGTTGAAGAAAATGAAGAACACAAAAGTTAGAACATGTCACGGCCTGGTCGTGATGGCCATCACGGCCGTGACAGGCCAACCATTGCAACCATTCTCCAAGACAGAACCTGTCACGGCCTGGCCGTGACAAGCATCACGACCGTGACGCGCAAAATCTGGGATTCTGATTTTCAGTTTTTGAACTGATTTGTAATTGCTTAAATCTCAAGCTAACCTACATTATAAATAGGACTCTTAGGCTCTAAAATGGTATCCTTTTGGCTGCTACCTTTGGCAAAAATTAGGATTTCTCTTCTTCTCCAATTTCTTCTCTTCTATTAGGATTTTTTATGCTCTTGTTAATCAAGATTGCTATGAACATGGCAATGCTTGAGTAGTCGTCTTATTTCTAGGAATTGAGGCTATGCCCAAGACTTGTTTTATGTTATAAATTGATGTTTTCCCTTTGTTAATTCCAATTTGCTTTTGATTTAATTCCTATTCTTATAATTACTTGTGAATTTGGTGCGCACTTATTTGCATGTCATAGATACTCTAAGGATGAACTGAGAAGTGAACTTAGGCAATGGATCTTTAGGGATTGAACTTAGGACTTAAATCACGAGAGTTAGAAGTGGTCCTTCGAGGGTTCATTGAATTGTCACAAACCTCAATGGGTCCAATTTAAATAAAATTATCACAAGAGTAGGAGTTGGTTTAATTGGGCACGATTCTTGTATCTCGAGAGGGAACATTAACTATATTAGGATGAAATCACCTTCAAAGCATTTTGATAATTAGCAGAGGGGTAATCAATTTAGTAGCATAAGCGGTCTTGTTGGTAACCCAATTCCTGGAAATTCCTCTTTAATTTAAAAACCCCAAATTGATTTACCTTCCTTTTTTGTTTGATTGCGATTTTAATAACTGATTTGTTGGTTAATTCTAATTTCAAAAACCAAATCTTTCCTTGTTTAGTTTAATTGATTTAATAATTAATTGTTATTCAAGATCACGGTCTCTGTTGGTTCGATCTTTTTATTAATTGACGACGAAGCCGTACACTTGCGGATTCACGCATATCAAGTTTTTGGCGCCGTTGTCGGGGACTGTGCTTTCTTGAATTTCAATTTAATTTTTAAATTGATTTTTCTGAACATTTTTTTCTTTTTCTAGTGTATCTATATCTCTCTTTGCAGGTATTTTTCTGTTTTATGCGAAGATCCCAAAGTCTTGGAACTCTTATTGAAGTTGACCCCGAGATCGAAAGGATTTTTCATACACGTAGGAGACTACAAAGACAAAGAGCGAGAGAAAAGTTGATCCCCATCCTACTCACGGGTGATCAACCGGATACCAAGCCATTGAAGGACTACGCAGCCCCAAATGCTAGGGGTTTGCGAAATGGGATTGTTAGACCAGAATTTGAGGCTTAAAACTTCACAATACCGCCTCAGTTAATTGGCATGATTAGGCAACACCATGAAATAGACAACTATAAACACGAGAAGAGGGGGTTGAATTGTGTTTATTAGAATTTAAACAAAGTTGAAATCTTTTCGATTACAGAAGCTAGGTTCAGACGAGTGGAAAGATACGGAACAGACAGGTGACCTGTCTGATGAAATTTTAACAGTGACTTTGGCAAACACACCAATTGATAAACGTACAAGAAAACTAAAAAACTAAAGAGGTTATAAGGAAAGAGAGATTGACACAGTTATTTATCCTGGTTCACTCTTCAAAGCAAAGAGCTACGTCCAGTCCTTGGCAGCACCAAGATTTATCCACTATAACTGATCAGGTTACAGACTCCAAGTATTGTTTGCACACCTAGCCTCTTCAGGCTCCAAGACAAGTATTCTTTGCACACCTAGCCTATTCATGCTTACTCAGACTTGTTTGAGAGATTTGCTTTGTAATAAATACAACTTCAGACAGACAAATCTTTCACTAACACTCAGAGAGTGGTTTAAATGTAAAGCTTAGGAAAGTCTGCGTAATAACTTCAAATGATTGAAGAATACAGAATGAAATAGTGAAGATATTAATGCGCAGAGTAATGGCTCTTTAATGCTATGTGTATTCTCTATGCTTCATCTTCAATGACTTCTGTATTTATAGTCTTCAAGCATTTAGGATCCGTTAGAGACATTCCCTCAGATGTTGGTTTCAAGCAAAACTTCATTAAATGCAATAGAGTCGTTTTGGGCAAACATTAATGCAATAGGAACGTTGGTTGTACTCTAACATGAAGGATCATGGCTTTATGCATCGTGATACAACCATATCAGAGTTGTGCAGAGAGCTTTTGGTACTTTATTGAGTACAATTCCCTTTTCGTGTAAGGACCAGAGGTACTAGGGAATAAATCATGTTGGAAGCATTCTTTAACTGGTCTTTGGTTCTGATAACAGAATCTGTTTTCTTGATTCTGGTTCTTGAAATAAGATTCTGATAATTCTTATAGAATTCGTGTTCATAAAATAAGCGCGTCCATCTTGAAAATAACCGCATCCATTTAGCCATTTAAGATTTTACATTCAGACGGGCTGGTAGACGAGCTCTATATGCCATGTCATTGGACGGAGCTTCTCATTAAGGACTTAGCAAGTCCAAAGATTTGTGTGGACGAGCGCTTCTGTCACCTTAGTGGACGAGCACTTCTATCACTTCAGTGGACGAGCGCTTCTGTCACTTTAGTGGACGAGCGCTTCTGTCACTTGAGTGGACGAGATGATTCTTATAGTTTTAATCTACACACTAGATAGACAGGTTAGCAACCAATATGAAGGTTAATTAAATCATTAACCAATGTTTAGTACTCATCAAAACTTAGGGAAATGCACTTCAGACATTTTAGAGACTTAACAATCTCCCACTTTTCGATGATGACAAATATTGAGATGATTTAATGAACCTCGGAAAATATCAACAAAGTAAATAACATATATCAGACAGGTTGAAATTTTCTTAAGCGAACAGGTCATGCAGATGCTTGATCAGACATTAAGATTAATTATGTAATCCGTTTAACTTAGTCACTCATAAGTTTGACTTGTTTTACTTTGAAATTATCATCAGAGCAATCTTACTTAAGATTTATCTGAGCAATTATAGCAACTATCAGAACATACTCATGTCCATGTATTATTTAAGATTCATATTCATTCATATTCATTTTCCTATATCACATTTCTCATTTCTCCTCCTTTTGTCAACATCAAAAAGGAATAAATTATGAAAGCATTAAAGAAATAAAGGAGAAATTTATTTTATTCATCATGGACGTTTACAAGTACAAGGTAGTCTATATACCTAAAAACTACCTAGGTTGACTAATTAACAAAAATAAAGTAGCAACCTTTTGCTCTAAGAGCAGCCTATCTCGCCTTTCTTCATCTAGCTGTCTTCTTAAGTCTTCTACTTGTTCTTGAAGCAGATGAAAGTCTTGTAAGGCCACTGTTTGAGAAGAAACAAACAGAGAAGAGTGCCAGGGTAAGGCTAAAACTGGGGGTGCCTTAGGTAGAGATAGAGGAGAGGTGATGGAAGGGAAGAAAAGTTCATGGAGAGTTTAAAGGGCATAGAAAGGAAGATAGACAAATTTGAAGATAAGACTAATTCTGACACAGTCAGTATTAGGTGAAGGAAACACACAGGAAAGTCTCTCGGACAGAGACAGTCTGATGATTGTTATTTGAATAGGTGAGGGAAGAGGTGTTTGAGCTAAAACAGAGGGAGACATAGGTAATAAAGAGTCAATATGGCATAAAAAAGAATTAGATCCTGTGACTAACATAAAGAAATACCTAGACCTATGTGGTAGCATTACAACAGAAGCATGATAGTGAGTTCCAACTAATGTTCTAATGAAGATAATAATAAGTGGGTAGAAGAAAAGTTCTCTACAGGGGTTAAGAATATGAAGTGGATGAGAAGGGATGAAAGAGACATGAGAGATACTTGCAAATAAAAGAGATTGCAGATCAGACACAAAGAGTCTTGATGATATGCCAGTTTGTTCTTTGGGGGCAGAGTCCCTGTGAACAACTGTGTATTGACAATCATCAGGTACAATAGTGAAAGAAGATTTTTGAGTTTGAAAGGAAGAGACAGGTGAAGAAATAGGAGATGCAACAAAAAGAGGTTGAACAAAAAGGGCAGATGGAGAAGAGACAGATGGGTTGATGATACCTTGATGAGAAGGGGAAGGGAATGAAGGAGATGTCTGCTCTTCAGATATCTTCAACTTCTTGTGAGAAGGAGGCACTTGATCCTCCTGGGGTACAACTGTCTGAGCTTCTCCAGATAGGTCTTTAGCAGTGTTAGCTTTTGTAGGTACTTCAGTCTTTGCAGGTACTGGGTAACCAGATCTTCTCTTTTTGGGAATAATTCCCAAAATGAAAGACTTCTTTGGTTCTTCTAGGACTTGCTCTGTCTGCTCCCCCTTAGCAGATGCTTCCTCTTTCCTAGGTTCAGACTCAAGTTGTCTGACCTTGGCAAAGGTCTTCACCAGCTTCCTTTTCTTGCTGGGATGAGCAGGAACATCCACTAATTAATCAGCTTCACTAGTCTTCCTCTTGGGAGTGGGACTCCTCAGTCTGAACCTCAAGGGCTCAACTGTTTCAGCAGAATCTTCAGATACTGGGAGTTGTAGCTCTGGAATTTGGTCTTGTCTGGCCACCTTTCCAGAGGGTTTAAGTAATCTTTCAGAATTGGGAACTTTTGATTCGTCAGTGGAAACCACTGGTTCTCCCTCCTTCTGCTCAACAGCAGGCTTCTTCTTCTTCTTCTTCTTCTTCTTCTTCTGCTTCTTCTTCTTGTTGTCTTCCTCCTCATTAGCAAGAGGGATTCCCTTGATGTCCATCATAGACAATATCTTCTTGTCTATGGGCAGTGACATGTCCACAAAGTGAACATCGCTAGGAACAAACAACTTGTTCCTGAATACCCTTGTCAGCAACATCCCATAAGGATAGGTCTGCATGTTGGTTCTCTTGATCAGAATCTCAAGGTACATGTAGATAAGGTCGTTGATGTCAACCTTGATTTTGTGGATCAAGTGATACAAAGCAAATATGTCCATCTTGGTCACACTGTCTCGTGAGCCTTTCCTTGGCATCATGCACTCCAACAGCAATTTGTGCAGGAATCTGCACTTGACCACCATGTTGACAGGCTTAGGGTTCACTGGTTTGGGAACACCATAGATGGCAATGATGGCATTATCAACTCCCACTTCATCTTCCCAATTGGGTGTGAAGCCAGCTTCGATTCTCGAACATTTTGTGACAAGCTCCAGAGAGCTAATGGGGAAGAGAAGGGTTTTATCCCCCATTTCAGCCTTAAAGCTTTGGATTCCGTTGAGTCAGTTGTTGACAATCACATCATTTCTCCAGAACGTTTGAACGAGCTTAGGGTGAACAAGCTCTTTGATGTCGAAGAAAGGAGTCCACTTGGAGCACTCCAACTCTTCAATGACATCCATTCCTAGTTTCTTCATCTGTTGAAGATCAACAATTTTTCCCAGAATGATCTTTTCTATCTCAGTAACCTTGAGATTGTATTACTCAGCAATTTCATTTGTAGAGAGACGCTTGGATGATGCCATTTTTTTGAGAGAAAACGATTCTAGGGTTTCGAGAGAGAAGAGGGTTTGAAGGATGAGAAGACAAAGAGATTTTGGAATTTGAAGCATAAAGGTTCAACCTTTCTAATCTATTGTCTTTTATAGTCATAAAGGTAGGAGAGAGAAAAACGACATTTTTAATTCAAAAATGGCACGATTTGTATAGGGAACTGCAACGCCCACTTAAGTCATAATGAAAGCATGTTTTTGAGATATGTAAACCACCGTACACACGATTAGCTTCAGATAAGGGAATGGCATTAGTTAAATAATAACCATTTCAACAAAACTAATGAGTTCTAGCATAGCGACTCAGCAGAGTCAGACAGGTAAGCATAGACAAGTGATAAAGCACAGACATGTTAACATTCAGACATGTCATTCAACAATGCAATGCATGTTTCGATTATCTCTAATAAATAAAAACCTTTCTTCTGCCAGGGGTTTAGTGAAAATATCAGCCCATTGATTTTCAGTTTTAACAAACTTAATATCAAAGATGCCTTTCTGAACATAATCCCTAATAAAATGATGTTTGATTTCAATATGCTTAGCCTTAGAATGTTGAATTGGATTTTTAGTTAATCATATAGCACTGGAATTATCACACCATACAGATATGTTATGTTCATAAATAGAGTAATCCTCAAGTTGGTGTTTTACCCATAAGAGTTGAGAGCAGCAACTAGCAGCAGAGATGTATTCTGCTTCAGCAGTAGACAGGGCAATGGTTGTCTGCCTCTTGCTTGACCACGAGACTAAACTTGCTCCAATGAAGTGACATCCTCCATTGGTGCTTTTTCTTTCTATTCTGTCTCCAGCAAAATCATCATCACAATATCCCACTAATCTGTATTCTTTTGATCTTAAATACAGCAAACCAAGATTAGTAGTTCCAAGCAAATATCTAAATATTCTTTTAACAACCTTAAGATGAGATTCTCTAGGATCAGATTGGAATCTAGCACACATACAAACACTAAATTGAATGTCAGGTCTGATTGAAGTGAAGTACAGTAGAGTAATCATACCTCTGTAGCAGTTTGATCTACCTTTTTACCTTCATCATCTTTGCTTAGTTTTGTATTGGGTTGCATGGGGGTTTTCATGAGCTTTGCATTTTCCATTTTGTATTTCTTGAGTATCTCCTTGGTATATTTTTGTTGATGAATGTAAATTCCATCACTTGTTTTCTTGATTTGTAATCCAAGGAAGAACTTCAATTCTCCTATCATGCTCATCTCAAATTTAGCTTGCATTAGATTTGAAAATTCCTTGCACAACTTTTCATTAGTTGCTCCAAAAATAATATCATCAACATATATTTGAACTATAATAAAGTCCTTTTTAGAGCATTTCTTGAACAGAGTAGTGTCTACTTGTCCTCTAGTAAAACCATTATGCATAAGAAAAGAACTGAGTCTATCATACCATGCGCTAGGTGCTTGTCTCAAACCATATAATGCCTTTTTAAGTTTGAAAATGTGATCTGGTTTATCAGTATCCTCAAAACCAGGGGGTTGTTTAACATACACTTCTTCTTCAATTATACCATTTAGAAAATCACTTTTTACATCCATTTGAAACAGGGTAATTTGGTGTTGTGCAGCATATGACATTAAAATGCGTATGGCTTCTATTCTAGCTACAGGTGCAAAGGTTTCAGTATAATCAATAACTTCTTGTTGGTTATAACCTTGAGCTACTAACCTTGCCTTATTTCTGACAACTTTACCATCTTCATCAAATTTGTTTCTGAAGACCCATCTTGTTCCAATAACCGACTTGTTTTTCGGCTTAGAGACAAGAGTCCAGACATCATTTCTGGTGAACTGGTTAAGTTCTTCTTGCATAGCAAGAATCGACCTTTCATCCTCAAGAGCTTCTTCAATGCGTTGAGGCTCCAAATCTGAAATAAAGGCCACATTGCTTGATTCTCTTAATGTGGATCTAGTTCTTACTCCTTCAGAAGGATTTCCAATAATAAGATCCTTAGGATGAAGAGTGTTGAACTTTCAATCCCTTTTGAGATCATCATGAAGATCTTGACTTGTCTGCTGACTCGTCTGTTGACTCGTCTGCTGGCTTGTCTGTTCCACTTGGCTGCCAGCCTTAAGCACAGGTTCTGTTTTGGTTAGATCGGGTTGTTGACTTTCTGGCTTGTTTATATCAAGACCACCAATAGTACCAATTCCTATAACCTTCCCTTTGATTCCCTCCGAAGGCAATGTGTTCTCCTTTCTTAAGTTGGAGGTCTAGGAACATAGACCTTTCTCATGTCATATAATGCGAACAACCACTGTCCAGGTAGCAGCTGTGGTGTTTTCTTTGTCCTGTTGAGGACATATGCAACAAAAATTATTTGATCTTTAGGTACCCATATTTTTCTGGGTCATTTTCTGTTAGTTCTAGGAGTCTGTGAGGACTTCCTTATCTTCTTATGGATACACTTAGATATAACATATCCAGTTTTTCCACAGAAGTTACAGACTGGTGTAGACTTGGTTACAGTTGACTTAACGGATACTGTAGAAGCTTTAGTTGATACTTTATGATGTGTCTGATGGACATATCCAATACCTTCTTTGTTAAGAGAGTGCCTCTGACAGTCAAGTAGCTTAGTCAGATTATCTCTACCATTAACAAATTTGGCAAGATCAGAAGTGAGCTCTTCCACTTTCTATTGAAGTTTTTCAACTTCTTAAGATGGTGATGTTTAACTAGAGATCTTAGCTTTATTAGACATTTCAGTCTTCAGCTCACTCTTCTCTTTAGCCAGCTTATCACACTCTTGAGATTTCTGTTTATGCTCACTGGTGAGCTTTACATACTCTCTCTTGAGGGATTTGAAGGCCTTAGATAAGCAGTTGGATTCCTCCAGCAACTCCTCATAGGCATCAAGTAATTCCTCATAGTCAGGATGTACTTCATCGTCTGAGTCTGAGTCAGTGTTGGCCATCAAACAGAGATTGGCTTCTTCCTCAGTCTCTTCATCAGAAGATGTTGACTCCAGATCCTCCCAAGTAGCCATCATTCCTTTCTTCTTCTTCTTGAAGAATTTCTTAAATGGGGCCTTCTTGAGTTGAGGACATTCAGCCTTGATGTGACCAGGCTTCTTGCACTCATAACAAACAATTGGACTTTTGTCTGTTGAAGTGAATTCTTTGAAGTTCTCGTCCTTGTTGAAACTTTTGGGTGGCTTATCCCTATTGAACTTCTTTTTCTGTAGGAGAAGCTTTATCTTCCTGGTCAGGAGAGACAATTCTTCACCACTCTCAGAATCCTCGTGTTCAGACAGGTCAGCAACACTGGATGACTCATCTGCCTTTTGAGCCTTGGAAACTTTTGCTGACTTTTGATCAGCTTTCAGAGCAATTGACTTGCCCTTCTTTGTTGCAACTTCATCTCTAAGTTCTTGCTCATGAACAGTGAGTGTTCCAAGAAGTTCATCCATACACAAGGTTGTGAGATCCTTGGCTTGAGAGATAGTAGTGACCAAAGGTCTCCACTGTTTAGGTAGACTTCTTATAATCTTTCCAACCTTCTCAGCATTGGTATAGACTTTGCCAAGAGATTTTAAACTATTGACTATAGTTTGAAATCTTCCTATCATTTGAGCAACAGATTCTCCTTCCTCAATGGCAAACAATTCATACTTTCTGACAAGTATGGCAATCTTTAACTCTTTGACTTTGGCTGTTCCTTCATGTGTGACAGCTGAAGTGTCCCATATTTCTTTGGCAGAGTCACAAGCACATACCTTCTCAAACTACTCAGGACTGAGAGCACAAATGATGTTATATCTAGCTTTGTGGTTCAGCTCCCATTTTGTCTTTTCTGCAGTAGTCCACTGAGCTTTTGGTTTGTCAGTGTTATCATCATTCTTGGGAATGAATGGACCATCTGTAATGACATCCCAAAGATCAGAGTTTGTAGATAGAATAGACCATTGAAATCTATCATTCCAATAGTTGTAGTTTTCTCCATTTTAGTAAGGAGGTCTGGTTAGGGAAGCTCCTTCATTCTGATGACTTCCACTTGAACTAGCTCCAACAGTCATGTCTATTCTTCAGGATCTTTTTACCTCTACACTGTTAGATGCTCAACCCAGAGGCTGAACTCTGATACCAATTGAAATAGACAACTATAAACACGAGAAGGGGGTTGAATTGTGTTTATCAGAATTTAAACAAAGTTGAAATCTTTTCGCATACAGAAGCTAGGTTCAGACGAGTGGAACAGGACAGACAGGTGACCTATCTAATGAAATTTTAAAAGTTACTTTGGAAAACACACCACTTGATAAATGTACAAGAAAACTAAAGCAACTAAAGAGGTTATAAGGAAAGAGAGATTGACACAGTTATTTATCCCGGTTCACTTTCAAAGCAAAGAGCTACGTCCAGTCCTTGGCAGCACCAAGATTTATCCACTATAACTAATCAGGTTACAGACTCCAAGTATTGTTTGCACACCTAGCATCTTCAGGCTCCAAGACAAGTATTCTTTGCACACTTAGCCTCTTCAGGCTCACTCAGGTTTGTTTGAGAGATTTGGTTTGTAATAAATACAACTTTAGACAGACAGATCTTTCACTAACACTCAGAGAGTGGTTTAAATGTAAAGCTTAGGAAAGTCTGCATAATAACTTCAAATGATTGAAGAATACAAAATGAAAGAGTGAATATATTAATACGCAGAGTAATAGCTCTTTAATTCTATGTGTATTCTCTATGCTTTATCTTTAATGACTTCTATATTTGTAGTCTTCAAGCATTTAGGATCCGTTAGAGACATTCCCTCAGATGTTGGCTTCAAGCAGAACTTCATTAAATGCAATAGAGTCGTTATGGGCAATCATTAATGCAATAGGAACATTGGTTGTACTCTAACATGAAGGATCAGGGCTTTATGCATCGTGATACAGCCATATCAGAGTTGTGCATAGAGCTTTTTGTACTTTGCTGAGTACAATGATCAGCCTCTGGCTCATCTAGTTTTATGGCTAGTATGACCGTGGTTTTGTGCTAATTATATCTCATTTTTGCCCAAATTAGACTTGATTGTCTTTAAGCATCATTCTGAGTCGTTTAAGTATTTTTAGGTTATTTTAGTTGATTTAGAGTCCAATAAAGCACTTATGCTATTTCTTGTTTTCAGGTAATAAAAAGAAGCAGTTCTGGAGTTTTTCGCCCCGCGAGAAGGCATTCGCCCCGCGAACCTGAAGGGTGACTGTTCCAGAAAATGCAATCCTCTCTGTCTCGCCCCGCGACTACTCTTCTCGCCTCGCGAGTAATCCAACCCTGGAAGACCAGAAGCCATCACGTTTTACCCATGTTAAAGGTCACGGCTGTGACAGTTTGGAATTTGAAGAGTCTCGCCTCGCGAATGATTAGCTCGCCTCGCGAGCTCGTCAATTACTGAAGACTGTTCGTATTATTGGCCTCGCGAAAGTGTGCTCGCCTCGCGAGCTCGCGGAATCCAGAAGCTGTATTTAAGTCTGTTTTAGGACAGAACAGTTTTATCTTTTGTTTTTCTCTTTTGTTTAGATGGCTGTAGAATTAGGTTTAATGCTTTGTTTTTCCTTTGTAATGGAGAACTAGTCTCCTTTGATTAGTCTACTGTAATCGATTTCCACCGCACTTGAGGTTCTGTAATTCCTGTTTTGTATGCTTTTCCCTTTTCAATACTATGCTATATATTTCTGTTTGTTTAATTCAGGAGTGTATAGTGTTGTGTTGATTTATTTCGGTGATGTTATGTTCCTATATTGAATCGCGTTTGTTTAATTCGCGTGTGTTCGTTCATGTTCGTTTAGTTCATGAGGGCTTAACCCCGTTTGTTTAATTCGGGAATAGGAACATATATCTCGTAGTAGCAATTTCGTTTGTTAATTGTTGCTACAACCGAAAGGGGATTAGAATCTGCTTAGGGCTTGGAACTTACATGAACCGATGATAGTTGGGAAATCGAGAACAGTAGATTAATCATCTTTAGCTTATTTGATAATCATTTAACTGCTTTGTTTTTATTGCTCTATTTCTGTTTTGTTTCTTTATTTTATTTCATATCCAAAACCCCCAATTCTGACTTTTTCTGTTAACAACAACCCAAGAGTCCTTGTGAGACGATATTCGAGTTGTCGCTCCCTAAACTACATTTTTACAAACCGCTCGCTTTTTGGCACGTGCGCGACAGCGCGTTCAAAAATTGGCGCCGTTGCCGGGGACTCTTGTTGTTATTAGCAGAAAATAAAATTTCAAAAAAAAAAAAACCTTTTGCATTACTGAATTAGTTACGGCTGCTTTGTCTGGTTGTGAGTCTTACTGCTTCCCATGGATAATTATATGCAATATTTTATGCCTAATGTTGATTATGAACCATGCATATATTATCCTAACTTTGATAGGCCACCACCATGCATGTATTATCCTGATTTTAGTAAACCACCACCATGCATAAATTATCCTAATTTTGCTGGAAGTTATGAGTTTAGCAGTGGTTTTGACATGATTGGTGTGAATGAGGTCCATAGATCTTCTTCCAACCAGGCCCTGGAGAAAAAAATTGATAGGCTCACTTCCTTGGTGAAGCAATTGTTAATGGATAAGGTTCAGCAGGCAAGGTTTTGTGGCATGTCCGGCTCTCCTGAGCACCTGTTTGGTGCATGCCCCATTCTGAAAGAAGGGTCAGTTACTGATTTGCCTCGAGCTTATGCAGTCCATCCTTACAATCAAGGCAATAAGCTTGAGAATAATGAAGAACCTTTGGAATTAGATGCATGTGTTGAAAGTGATGGGGTGGATGAACCGTGTGTTGAAAGTCCAGACATTCAGACCTTTACTGATTCAGTTTATTGTACCATATCTACTAACTGTACTAACTCTAACCTTTCTGTGGTGTGTGCTGAGAATTCTGCAGGTTTAGCAGGTGATGGATTTGTTAGCACAGTGAATGAAGAACATGCAGAAGATGAAGCAGCACCAGTAACACTCTCTACCTGTTTGTCACCTCCCACTGTGGAACAACCGGTGATGGAGTTCAAGCCTCTGGATTTTGCACCATGGCCAGTCCAAGAGGTTGAACCCCGATTTTATTGGGAGGACTTTGTTGAGAAAGAGGTCAACCTTGACCCAAGAGAGAGTGAGAAGTCCGCCGCACTTGGCGAAGTCACCATGATTGTCAAGCACCCACTTCCATATCAAGGCTGCAAGTTAGGGGACCATGGAACAAGCTTCCGTCCCTTGTCTATCACGTGGGCATTATGCTGCATGCCATGGGATCCGGGAGGATCATACTGCAATTTGAGCATTCCGTGGCCGCTGTATCACAGACAGTGGGATCCTGGTGGAACCACCCCCATGAGTTTTCTCTGAACCTTACTCTTTTTATTTGCTCTGCCTTGTTTTATTTTTGTTTTGTTTTCTTTTAGCTCCTGAATAATTTGAGAAGATCAGGAGTATGTGTGTTGAGTCTTTGGTTGGCAAGTTTGCTGGAATTTGATTGAATTTTGCACAGATTGATTGCATGATTTATGTGATGATTCCCCCTAGGTTTTGAAAAATTGAAAATTTGATTCCCATTTGAAAAATTGAAAACTGAACTTTGAGATATTTTGTTATGATTGCATGATTTATGATAAGTTTGGGGTGATAGGAAGCACACACTAGGGATAAAATCTCGGTCAAACAATTTGCAAAAATGTCCAGGTGAGGATTTGAGCCTCCAACATGTTTTTAACTGTGTGAATCACTTTCAAGTTGCACTTTCCCGAATTTGCTTGAATCTCTTTATGGTTTGCATGTTTATGTGTTTGCTTCAAATGATTTAGGCATTTTCTTTGTAAATAACTACTTAGCCTAAAATTGAACCAGTCCCTAATGCATGTTCCCTAGTTAGCCCCTTTGAGCCTAATTAGCCTGTTAATTCTTGATGACCTGATGTTATGAGCCTAAAATTTGGAAAAAAAACCATGTTAACCCAATCTTAGGATTAGGAGAGCATGGAATCTTAGCAAGAGAATGGTTGCAAGAAACTAAGTTTGGGGTGGCTACAAGGATATGATGTGTTGTTTGGGATTGAGAAAAAGAAAAAAAAAAGAAAAAGGTTGGAGCCAAAGGCAAGAAAAAAAAAAGAGGAAAAAAGAAAAAGTGTGAAAATATATATATATATTAGAAGAAAAGGCTGTAGTCACCCAAGGCATAAAGAAAAATGAAAAAAGGAATCTGAGTGGAATTTCAATGTTTTGAAGCGTTTCATGCTCTCTTAGTTCCTAGGGACTTAAGCCCAGTACCTTTGTATATCCTACCCTTAGTCAGGCCCCATTACAACCTTAAAAGACCTTTTGATGTTGCATGCATGTTTTCTGTGGGAATCATTTGGAGATGAAAATCAAATTTATGGGAAGTGCTCTTAAAAGTGAAATTGAGTGAAATGTTGTTAGCCTAGACAAAAACTGAGCGGATTGAGTGAAACACCAAATGCCCTTGTGAGGAAGGCAGATGTTTGAATTTGGTGATCTTCCTTTTGTGTGTAACTTGGATCCCTTGCTTAGATTAATGATTGCTTGAATGATGAAATTCTCAAATGTTTAGAGTAAATGCATGTGGGGATTGCTTTGTTGAAAAGGGGGGAACCATTGAGGAAAAATTGTTTTGATGAATTGCTTGAAATTTGTGCAAAGTTGATTAAATCCCTTAAGCTTGCCATGTCTTGAGTCTTTTCAAGTCTTTGAGTTTTAATTTGCTTGGGGACAAGCAAAGTTTAAGTTTGGGGTATTTTGATCAGCCTCTGGCTCATCTAGTTTTATGGCTAGTATGACCGTGGTTTTGTGCTAATTATATCTCATTTTCGCCCAAATTAGACTTGATTGTCTTTAAGCATCATTCTGAGTCGTTTAAGTATTTTTAGGTTATTTTAGTTGATTTAGAGTCAAATAAAGCACTTATGCTATTTCTTGTTTTTAGGTAATAAAAAGAAGCAGTTCTGGAGTTTTTCGCCCCGCGAACCTGAAGCGTGACTGTTCCAGAAAATGCAATCCTCTCTGTCTCGCCCCACGACTACTCTTCTCGCCTCGCGAGTAATCCAACCCTGGAAGACCAGAAGCCATCACGTTTTACCCATGTTGAAGGTCACGGCTGTGACAGTTTGGAATTTGAAGAGTCTCGCCTCGCGAATGATTAGCTCGCCTCGCAAGCTCGCCAATTACTGAAGACTGTTCGTATTATTCGCCTCCCGAAAGTGTGCTCGCCTCGCGAGCTCGCGGAATCCAGAAGCTGTATTTAAGTTTGTTTTAGGACAGATCGGTTTTATCTTTTGTTTTTCTCTTTAGTTTAGATGGCTGTAGAATTAGGTTTAATGCTTTGTTTTTCCTTTGTAATGGAGAACTAGTCTCCTTTGATTAGTCTACTGTAATCGATTTCCACCGCACTTGAGGTTCTGTAATTCCTGTTTTGTATGCTTTTCCCTTTTCAATATTATGCTATATATTTCTGTTTGTTTAATTCAGGAGTGTATAGTGTTGTGTTGATTTATTTCGGTGATGTTATGTTCCTATATTGAATCGCGTTTGTTTAATTCGCGTGTGTTCGTTCATGTTCGTTTAGTTCATGAGGGCTTAACCTCGTTTGTTTAATTCGGGAATAGGAACATATATCTAGTAGTAGCAATTTCGTTTGTTAATTGTTGCTACAACCGAAAGGGGATTAGAATCTACTTAGGACTTGTAATTTACATGAACCGATGATAGTTGGGAAATCGAGAACAGTAGATTAATCATCTTTAGCTTATTTGATAATCATTTAACTGCTTTGTTTTTATTGCTCTATTTCTGTTTTGTTTCTTTATTTTATTTCATATCCAAAACCCCCAATTCTGACTTTTTCCTGTTAACAACAACCCAAGAGTCCTTGTGAGACGATATTCGAGTTGTCGCTCCCTAAACTACATTTTTACAAACCGCTCACTTTTTGGCACGTGCGCGACAGCGCGTTCATACAATTACCTTTTCGTGTAAGGACCATAGGTACTAGGGAATAAAGCATGTTGGAAGCATTCTTTATCTGGTCTTTGGTTCTGATAACAGAATCTGTTTTCTTGATTCTGGTTCTTGAAATAAGATTCTGATAATTCTTATATAATTCGTGTTCATAAAATAAGCGCGTCTATCTTGGAAATAACCGCGTCCATCTAGCCATTTAAGATTTTATATTCAGACGGGCTGGTAGACGAGCTCTATAGCAAGTCATTGGACGAAGCTTCTTATTAAGGACTTAGCAAGTCCAAAGACTTGTCTGGACGAGTGCTTCTGTCACCTTAGTGGACGAGCACTTCTATCACTTTAGTGGACGAGCGCTTCTGTCACTTTAGTGGATGAGCGCTTTTGTCACTTTAGTTGATGAGCACTTTTGTCACTTTAGTGGACGAGATGATTCTCACAGTTTTAATCTGCACACTAAATAGACAGGTTAGCAACCAATATGAAGGTTAATTAAATCATTAACCAATGTTTAGTTCTCATCAAAACTTAGGGAAATGCACATCATATATTTTAGAGACTTAACACACCAGTTTGGAGGATTACCATCGGAAGACCCAACTGATCATGTGGAGACATTCCTGGAATTTTGTGATATAACTAGGATTCAAGGAGCTCCAGTTTATGCTATCCTCTTGAGGTTATTCCCCTCCTCTCTGACTGGAAAGGCAAGAGCTTGGTTGAAGTCAGTGCCTGCTAATACTTTGTCAACATGGGACCAACTGGAGCAGGCATTCTTGAAAAAATTCTTCACACCATCCAAGACCGCTTACCTACGAAATTAGATCACCGGCTTCTTACAAAAGGACGGATAATGGTTATCCGAAGCTTGGGATCGTTACAAGGGATCCCTAGAATCTTGCCAACATCATGGGCTTGAGAAGTGGCTATTAGTGCATACCTTCTACAATGGATTGGACTATTCTTCGAAGGTGTCACTTGACTCCGCAGCCGGTGGAGAATTGATGAATAGACCACTAAGTCAAGCAATTGATATCATTGAAAACATTGGCACCAACTATCACCAATGGGGTTCAGAAAGATGTAATAACCCGAAAAAGCTTTCGGGGGGTAAGTTTGAAATGAATGGTAATGGTTTAATTATGTCTAAAGTTGACTCATTGAGTCAACGCTTTGATAAGCTCGAAAAAACTAATGTGAGTTCAATAGGTGCTACTAATGTTGCTTGTGAGATTTGTGGAATGCAGGGACATGACATGATGGAGTGCCCACATGATAGTGCTCATGGACCCGGTGCTTCGGGAGAATAAGTGAATTCTTGTCACAATTTCTATGACACGAACCCAAAGTTGCCAAACTATGTTCCCCCAAATTCTTACAACCAAGGAATGAAGAATAACCCTTATCTCTCCTACGGTAACTACAACAACACGTTGAACCACCAATTCCAAGAAGGCCAAGGTAATAGGAAACCCGCATTGGGCTATCCTCAGGTACAAAAGTCTAAACTTGAGTCTCTTTTGGAAAATTTTGTTGAAACTCAAACAAAGCAAAATGAAGAGTTGAGGCAACAAGGTAGGGTAGTCAATGAGGCAATAAAGGAGTTAACATCTAAGGTAGATAACTTAGCCATCCACAATAAGATGTTAGAAACTCAGATTGCCCAACAAGCTAGTACATATTCTAGAACTAAGGGTACGTTTCCGGGACAACCCGATCGAAGTTAATCCCAATGAGCACTGTAATGCTATATACTTGAGGGATTATAAACTTGGGGTGACATGAGTGAACAAGAAAAGATATAACCAAAGTATGTCCCTCCGCCACCTTACCAACCCCCAATACCTTTCCCACAAAGGCTAGTCAAGAAAAAGCAAGTAGAAAAAGAGACTAAGATCTTAATTGAGGAGCACGATGCCATGATAAAAACTAATGTGCCTCCTAATCTAATAGATCTAGGAAGTTTCTTTATTGCTTGCTCAATTGGAGAATTGAAAATAGATAATGCCTTATGTGACTTAGGGGCTAGTGCGAGTTTGATGCCGCTTACCATCTTTGAGAGGTTAGGAACCAAGGAATTGAGTCCATCCAAGTTCTCTTTACAATTTGCGGATGGATCCACTAAAAACCCTCTAGGCATATTAGAGAATGTCCCCATAAAGGTAGGTGAATTTTTCATTCCTACTGATTTCATGGTGTTAGATATGAACAGGAATTCTAACTTCTCTATCATTCTTGGAAGGCCATTCTTGGCCATAGCTGGAGCAATAGTAGATGTCAAAAATGGTAAGCTCTCCTTGAATGTAGTGAAAGGAAGGGTGGATTTTGATTTGACTAACTCATATAACAACCCTTGTTTTGAGAATCATGTGTGCAGGATTGAGATAATGCCACCGAAGGTGAAGGAAGAGCTTAACATGGAAGCAACTCTCAAACTTTGCATGACAAATGATGCACCAAATAATGTTGATATTGGAGTTGCTCAACATGTGGAGTTAAAACTTCCACCGGGAGGAAGTAAGGTCATGAAACTCAGAATGAAAAGAGCAAAGCGCAAGCGTATGTAGCCATATGAACAATATAGGCTCTTGAAGGACTTCCTTGGAAGAGAGGTGTTCTTTCACTTCCAAGCCTAGCTGATCCCAGTTGATTGAAGGGAGTATGGTCAAGCTTAAGACCGTAAGTAAGCGCTTCTTGGGAGGCAACCCAAGCTTTCTTTCCCTTGTTATTTGTTTTTTATTTTTGTTTTGAATAATTTGAGAAGATTAGAGGAGAAATATCAGAAATTGATGGTTTTGCCAAGTATTTTCAGGTTATGAAGGTATGAAGAGCAAAAAGGCATGGAAAAATGAAGTCAGAGGAGATCATGGCCGGGCCCTGATGGCCATCATGGCCGTGATGGAGCAATTTCAAAAAAAGAAAAAAAAAGGGAGTGAGGCAGAAAAGGTCACGGCCCAGCCGTGATGTTGGTCACGGCCCAGTCGTGAAAGGCCAGCAGCTGATGACCAGAATGGATCACACCCAGGTCGTGATAGCCCTCACGGGCGTGATGTGAAGGAGCCAGGAGGTTAGAATTGACCATGGCTAGGCTGTGATGAACGTCACGGCCGTGACAAGGCCCAGAAACACACCAGAATTTATCACGGCCCAGCCGTGACTCGGGTCTCGGCCGTGATGCGCGTCCTGTACGTTATTAAAACCAGGTTTTCATTCCTTCTCTGGTCAATTTACGCAGCCCATAACCATCTTCTTCAACCTCTCTCTTTCAACTCTCTCTGCTCTATTTCGCCCAAGCTTCATCACCACATCACTCCCAAACAGAAACCCACTATCTTCCTCTTCTCATATTCATATTCTTCCTCTCCTCACTCTCTCCACCATTAAAAGCTTGAAAAATCACTTCCTCCATGACACTCATGCCAAACCAACCTTGTTTCCTTGCTTCCTACACCTAAACCCTTGAAGCCATCAAGCCAATACTTATGGGGATGATCATCCTGGAGGATGGCATCTATTGCCTGAGTCACCCAAGGCGTAGACACCCAATTCCTCTCCCCAACCCCTCACTCTTGGATATAAAAAATCCGGCAAATTGGAAAGTGCCAGTATGAGAGGAACCTGAGCCTATTGAGATACAGAGGTTGTTACATCCGCCACCGCCGGCAAGGCCATCAGAGTGCCCTTCTTCATCCTTTGCAGGTACATCTTCCGGGGACCCATTTGCGCGACTAGAATCCACCATGAACACAATCTTAACAAACCAGGAGCGCAAGATGGAGGAGCAGCGCAAACAGAGAGCCATGATCCAACAGCTCTATGATTGGCATCTGAGCCAGCACCCACCACCACCTCAGTGAGTTGTTCCATTTTTTTTATCCTCCCTCAAACTTGAATATTTACAATGGGGACAATGTAAGTTTTTAAACTTGGGGTAGGGGTATTTTTGCTTTTTTTTTGCATTTTGAATTTTTCATGTTGCGTTCATTTTAGATGTAGTTTTTGCATGATCACATCATTAGATTGCCCCTTGCTTAGAGTATGCATTCAATTATGAGAACTTTGTGGCAAATGAATCGAGACAGTGAATTTTTGAACCCAATTTTTTTTTTTGTATTCAAGTGATAGGCTAAAAATAAAAATGCTTGAGATGATCTTTTGTAGTTGATAATTAGCATGTTGTTCCTTGAATCTGTGTTTCTCATTAATTTCAAACTACCAAATGTGAGATTTTTGAGCCTAAAAGGAGTACTCACTAAATTTACCCCTTTCTTTGTGATTGAGTGTTTTCTTCCTCTTGGATTGTATTCTCTAGAACTTGACTTGAAACCGTTTTGAAACTTAGAAATTTTTTAAAACATATTTGAAAATGATTGAGGCACAAGGTATTTTCCTGGTCTTCTGAGCTTTGACTGATTAAATGCTACCCCCTTAGTTGCCCAATTTTGAGCCTCATAGAATAAAATATTTTTCTTGGTACCTTGATTTATTTTTATGAATGATGCATGGTATGACACCTTTTAAAGTATTGAAAAAAGGGTAACAAAAAAAAGAGTGGTTTGAAAAGTTGTGGGATGAAAAAGTTAGAAAAATAGATAAATATTTCTTTTAAATTGGAAATCTCCCCTTCTCCAAATTGAAAAAAAAATGGAGAAGGGGATGAGAAAAAAGAAAGAGAGAAAGAGAGAAAGAAAGAAAGAAAGAAAGAAAGAAAGAAAGAAAGAAAGAAAGGAAGGTGGAAAAGTGAATTAAAGCCCAAAAGGGTATTTTATAAGGTTGTCATGCTTTGCATTGTTTGATATTTTGTTTAGCCTTCTTGAATTTTTCTTTTCTTGTTTTCCCCACCTAACGATTAATCCCATGGCCCCATTACAACCAAAATAAAAGACCTCTTGATTCTCATGTGTTTTCATTAATAAAGTAGAGATTTTGGTTAATAGTCAAGCTTATGGTAGGGTGCCTTTCTTGAGGGAATTGAACGAATTATCATATGTCCTTAAACACTTGAGTGAGGTGAGAAGAGTGACCAAATTAGTGAGAGACATGAATTTAGGGAACCTAAGCTTTTAAATGGACTTGAAATTGGTTGTCTCTTAGTTACTTATTAGGATATGCCTGTTACTTGGATTTGTTACTCGGGTTCTTGGTTCACTTTCTATGCTCTAATTGTTTATCTTGTCTGGCCTTGGTTATTGCTTGAGGACAAGCAAAATATTAAGCTTGGGGTAGTTTGATGAGTGTGATTTCACCTCATATTTCTTTATCATTTTGCATGCATTTTCATGTAGATTAAGCATTTTTATTTTTGATATTTGTTAGTGTTTCCCTTTGAACGGGTAAGGTGGTTTTGTGGTGTTTGTATGCAGGAATTGATGATTAAATTGCTCAAGACCAGTTAATTTGGAGTTTGCATGAAGACGGAGCTTGAAAAACAAGAAAAATGAGCCAAGCAGAGACCATCACGGCCTGGGTGTGACCAGCATCACAACCATGATCGCGTAGGGCTGAAGAAAAAGAAGAACACAAAAGTCATAACTTGTCACGGCCTGGTCGTGATGGCCATCACGGCCGTGAAAGGCCAACCATTGCAACCATTCTCCAAGACAGAACCTGTCACGGCCTGACCGTGACAAGCATCACGACCGTGACACGCAAAATCTGGGATTCTGATTTTCTGTTTTTGAACTGATTTATAATTGCTTAAATTCCAAGTTAACCTACATTATAAATAGGACTCTTAGGCTCGAAAATAGGAATCTTTTTGGCTGCTACCTTTGGAAAAAATTAGGATTTCTCTTCTTCTCTTCTCTTAGGATTTTTTATGTTTTTGTTAATCAAGATTGCTATGAACATGGCAATGCTTGAGTAGTCGTCTTTTTTCTAGAATTGGGGCTATGCCCAAGACTTGTTTTATGTTATAAATTGATATTTTCCCTTTGTTAATTCCAATTTTCTTTTGATTTAATTCCTATTTTTATAATTACTTGTGAATTTGGTGCGCACTTATTTGCATGTCATAGATACTCTAAGGATGAATTGAGAAGTGAACTTAGGTATTAGATCTATAGGGATTGAACTTAGGACTTAAATCACGAGAGTTAGAAGCAGTCCTTCAAGGGTTCATTGAATTGTCACAAACCTCAATAGGTCCAATTTAAATACAATTACCACAAGAGTATGGGTTGGTTTAATTGGACACGATTCTTGTATCTCGAGAGGGAACATTAACTATATTATGATGAATTCACCTTCAACACATTTTGATAATTAGAAAAGGGGTAATCAATTTAGTAGCATAAGCGGTCTTGTCGGTAACCCAATTCCTGGAAATTCCTCTTTAATTTGAAAAACCACAAATTGATTTACCTTCCTTTTTTTGTTTGATTGTGATTTTAATAACTGTTTTGTTAGTTAATTCTAATTTCAAGAACCAAATCTTTCCTTGTTTAGTTTAATTGATTTAATAATTAATTGTTATTCAAGATCACGGTCTCTGTGGGTTTGATCTTTTTATTACTTGATGAGGAAGCCGTACACTTGCGGATTCACGCATATCAGGCGTGCTGGACTTCCAGTCAAGCACGATCGTGCTGCCTATTAAGCACGAGCGTACTTAAGCAGCGCGCTCAATTTGGATTTTGAACTGGAGCATGAGTGTGCTCCTTATTAAGCACGACCGTGCTTCTTGGAGCATGGTCGTACTGATCTGGGAAGAAAGGGTCTGGAACCTTTTGCCAAATTCTTTGGGATAAAACATGGACTAAACCTATTGGCTATTACTAAGTCTTTGAACATTAACTTCATTACTTTTGGCTTAATCTTTTTGTCTTATAAGAAAAGGGGAATTAGTCCTTTAATCTCAGTTTCCTTTTAATTGTCCCTAAACTCTCATAGATCATTCCCTAGGGTCCTTGACTAAACTGTTTGGCATAAATCCTTGCCCATCGTTATTATCATTCAATTTTATGAAACAAAGGGGAACCCCCCCCCCCCCCCCCCCCAACATCGTTATTAATAGTTTTAACGTTCTATCATTAACGCATTTATACGAACAACCAACAAGCAGTTTCATGATAAAACATTCAGTCATGGCATCAATCATTCAACATGTTATAACAACAATATCAACATCATATATACCAAAATAGGATGTTAAACATTCATACCAAAAACAAATAGACATACATATTTCATGTTATCATCCAATAATCATCTAGGCATTTTAACAAACATAAAGGGTCATGGGAACCCTTAGTGTTACGCTACCCCCAAGCCTACATACTCATACTATTCATTCTCCCCATACCTGGTATGAAGGTTCCTCCCTTTAACCAATGAAGCACTAACCGGTTCCCTCGATTTGGCTCGACGAACGATTCAAGCCTTGGCCAACACAAAAAGGTTAACCAATTAGTTCCCAATTCAAAGAAAAGGAAAAGGTAACATAAGAGGGGAAGACCATTACCTTTAATAGGTGGCACTAACGCGTGATCGACTCTCCTAAACAGAGCAAGAACACCTAAAAACTGATTGGGTTCAAAGGGAAAAGGAGGGAGAGGTTGTTGTCACACTTAGGGTTGCCTAAAGTGTCAATTTAGAGGGTTTAACTCGTAACCCTCGCTGTTCTCTCTCTATTTAAAGATTCTGACCCGAGCACGGTCGTTCACCCCACTAAGCACGGTCGTGCTTACATCAGCATCAACGAGACGCACTTTCCTTCCAGCACGATCGTGCTTCCTATTGAGCACGGCCGTGCTTGTGGCTCAGGCAGCCACAAGACACGTGTCTTAAGCACGGGCGTGCTGGACATGAGCACTGCCGTGCTCATGTACCAGAAAGGGATTTTAAGCCTAGAAATATCACTTAGCCCTTTAACAACAACTCTAGGTAAACAAGGCATACACAAAGAACTTACACGAAAAATGGGGTGTTACAATTCCACCACCTTATAAAAATTTCGTCCTCGAAATTTCTACTCTCCTCGAACGAAGAGATGCGGGTATGCCTCCATCATCTTGCTCTCAAGCTCCCATGTAGCACTTTCCTCAGTTACCCCGCTCCAAACGACTTTAAACAAAGGAATTTCTTTGCCTCTCAGTTGCTTTACCCTCCGATCTTCAACTCAAAGGGGTTGTACCTCGAATGTCAGGTTTTCTTTTAATTGAATTTTATCGGATACTATCACATGGTTCGGATCATGAACGTATTTTATAAGTTTTGACAAATGGAACACATTATAAAGTTTGCACAAGAACGGTGGCAAGGCTATTTGGTAAGGAACTTCACCAACTCTTTTAAGAATTTGGTAAGGGCTGATGAATTTGGGAGTAAGTTTCCTCGCTTTTATCACTCTACCAACCCCAGTTGCAGAGTAACTATCAAGAGTACATGATCGCCTTCCTGGAATTCGAGCGCCTTCCTCCTTTTGTCATGGTAGCTCTTTTTCCTACTCTATGCCACTTTTATCTTTTCTTGAATCATCCTTACTTTTTCTGTGGGTTCTTGCACTATCTCAGGTCCTAGCACCACATTGTCACTAGGTTCATTCCAACACAAGGGTGTCCTACATCTCCTCTCATAAAGAGCCTCGTAAGGAGCTATCCCTATACTGCAATGGAAGCAATTGTTGTAGGTGAACTCTATCAGGGGCAAGAACTTGTCACAACTACCAGACTAGTCCAACAGACACGTTCTCAACAAATCCTCTAAGGACTGGATGGTCCACTCAGACTGCCCATCAGTCTGTGGGTGGTAAGCTGAACTTAGCCTAAGCTTGGTCCCTAACGCATCATGCAAGCTATTCCAGAACCTAGAGGTAAATCTAGGGTCCTTATATGACACTAAATTGGAGGGTACACCATGTAGCCTAACTATCTCTTTGACGTATGATAACTCTTAGAAATAAGAGTTATTACTATCTTTTGAACTAAATCATGGTTCTTGTTCTGAGTAATTTGGTAAAATAAAGTAGAATTTTATCAAGAAATTGAGTCTTTGAGCTGAAAATGTTTAATTGCTGAAAAGAATGATAAATTTTGGAATTATATAACTGAAGAAATGTTTCAAGTGTTGAGCAGGAAAATCTGATATTCAAGTTGAGTGGAGCTGCTCCATTAATGCTGTGGAATGCTGCAGCTTCTGAAGACAGATTCACTACAAGACAAAAGAGTTGCCAGCTCAGCGCACATTCACTGAAGGACAAAGAACCTGTTGCGCATCCCATAACTAGGAAAGAGAAATTCAACCCTCAGCTGAGTGTACTTGGGAATTGGGCCAAGGAGTATTTTAATATTTGAATTTGTGTAAAGCCCAAAAAGTGAGGCATGAGATAGAATGTACAAACCCTACTTGGGGAGCACTAGTACAAATAGTGATAGGTTAGCCTCCTTTTAGGTGTCAGCTGGTACAGGGTACAACAGCCTCCATTTTTACTCTTTGTCCTCTCTGTAATTTCGTTTACGCTTTTATGTCTTCAATTACCATTTTATTAATTTGTTTTGTCGTTATGCTCATTATGAGCTAATTTCCTTTAGCTAGGATGCTATGATTTTGAAATTGATACTTAAGGGTGATTTATGCAATCGATGTTACTCATTTTACTCTTCTCTGCGTTAATACTTACTTTGGATTAGCGTGATCAACTAAGCTTAAGTACTAGCTAGTTAAGTTTGGAAAAACTTAACTAGTGGATTTGTTTAAAGGATAAAGATCAAGTAATTAATTGGAAAATTAGTTGATGTTGAATAAGCTAGGAATAACCTTCAAGTCTTTAAGTAGCTGGACGTGATTAATCTATATCTGAGTGAATTTAATTTGAACTTAGGAATAAGAATCTTTTAATGAAACTCGGTCTTTATTGTTGGAAAACAAAATTTATTTCCTGGACTAAATATTGTAGTATCCTGAAGCATAAGTTACCCAGCAGTTAAAATTACAAAGGATTAGTTTTCTTGGCTGTTACACATCTCATTTGAAAACCTTATTTTATTAATTTATTACCTTACAATTTACAATTACTGCTTGAGACTGATATACTTTCTTTTACCTTATTGTAAAAAAAAATCCTTCTTTTATTGAGCTATATAGAGAAGTTAAAAATGGAATTTGTATTCAACTCATTTAAATCCTCGTGGGAACGATCTTTATTCACACTTTATTACTTGTAAGATCGTGTTCACTTGCACACTCTGCATATTCACAAAATATGGCAACAAGTTTTTGGCGCCATTGTCGAGGATTGACAATGGTGTTGAATATTTAAATTCTTTTGTTAACTTTTTCTATTAGCTAGTACTTTAAACTGTGCACACTTTGCTGAGCAACATGTTTACATCTGCATGTGCAGCAAGGGAACACCCGAGTTTCAAATCGACTTGGAGATAGAGAAAACTGCAAGGAGGCTAAGGAAGAGAACTAAAGAGCAAAGAGCTAGAGATCAACACTCTGATGTAGGCTTCATGGCTCACATTCTGGGAAATGAGGATGAAGAACAGCCTGGTATGATTGAAATGGCAAATGATAGGGAGAGGTCCATTAGGGACTATGCTGTCTTTGATCCCCAAACCATAAGCACTGCGATTGTGAGACCAAAAATAACTACCCAGCAGTTTGAGTTCAAACCAATGATGTTCCAAATGCTTCAAACTGTTGGGCAGCTCAGTGGTGCCGCTACTGAAGATCCTCACTTGCTTCTAAGGCAATTTCTGGAAGTGGCCAGCAATTTCAAGATTCCTGGAGTAAGTGATGATGCTTTCAGGTTAAGGCTCTTCCCTTATTCTTTGAGGGAGAGAGCCAAGACTTGGTTGAACTCTTTGGAATCCAATTCCATTACTTCGTGGAATGACCTAGTTGAAAAGTTCATGACTAAGTACTTTCCTCCTACTAAAAATGTAAGAATGAGAAGTGATATAACTTCATTCAGGAAAAATGATGATGAATCATTGTATGGATCGTGGGAGAGGTTCAAGGAGCTTTTGAGAAGATGTCCTCATCATAGCATTCCTGTATGCATCCAAATGGAGACCTTCTACAATGGATTGATGCCTCCTTCAAGATTGATGTTAGATGCTTCTTCTGGAGGTACATTCTTGACAAAATCATACAATGAAGCTTATGCATTGATTGAGAGCATAGCTGCTAATAGCTATCAGTGGCTAACTGTGAGGGCCAACTCTGCTAAAACCCCTGCTGGAGTGCTTGAGGTGAAGGAAGCAAATGCCTTATCTGTTCAACTTGCCTCCATCACTAATATGCTAAAAAATCTTACTGCTACCAACGCAAGTAAAGAACCTACTATGGCTGAACCTGTGGTGGCTCAAGTGAGTTCTACTTCATGTGTTATATGTGGAAGGGAGCATATGTTTGAAGAGTGTCCCAACAACGCAGTATCAGTGGATTATGTGGGAAATAGAGGGAATAATGCATATTCTAACCCTTACAATCCTGGTTGGAAGCAATGAGACACCCCGTTGTGCCCCATTGTATTATTAAATTAAAACCTTAATATTTATTTACTTAATCGCGCGCTTATCGTTGAAAATACGTAAATATTTAAAACTTAAATAATAATCATATAACTTCTACAAATACAAAACATACCAAAACTATATTACATAAATACACACATAAGTATCCTTTATTTTACACAACACTGTTTAGGGTATCCTCTCATTAGGATCCCACACAGGTACTTATTTAAACAAACTTCTTATAACTAACGAAAAACAAAAACGTCTTATATGCCTCACTGGCCCTAAACTTACTACACTATGTTATTAGGATCAATAGGTTGTTCTTCAGTGTCAACTTCATCCGGAACGTCGTTCAACTCTTCAACAATCTCCGTCTCGTATGAGGTTCCATCCATCTCCTCAGTAACATAGTCATCCATCTGGTCTTCTAACGTAACGAAGTAGATATACACCAAAAATATAGAAATAGGGAGATAAGAAATAGTTCTATCATCATAAGTGGAAAAGATTCATAGCATATAATACAATAATAGTCACAGACACGCATCACTCAAATATACAATCATCCACAATTCACTATATCATCCTCTACCCTCCAACTCATGCAACTAGACCTTTATGCTGACGTGGCCACTGCAAATCCTGTCACACATTCCTCGGTAGGAATGTCAGTCAGTCGTCCAAGTGACACGTTCCCAACGCCGGTGCACATTCACACCCATGGTGTACATCCATGGTGAGAATGCTCATGCAAAGCAATGACACTATAGCTGCACAGTACCGCCGGTGCACACCCTGGTTCTCTCTCTCAACTCAGTCAAGGGTGCTCATGCAAAGCAATGACACTATAGTTGCACAACTTAAATTCTAATTTGGAACGGTCTACAAGAACTTCGGACCTCGTGTATCTCAAATACACGGTTATGAACATCAATGCAACATATGATTCTCACTGACTTTTATCAATAACAACCTAGTACCTCAAGCTTTTCCTCATAACCTCCACTTACATACTATATCACATTACTTCTATACCATAATAGCGAGGCACTTCTAATTCATATTCAAAACTCTCACCCAAACAAAATACCTCCGAGCAATATATATCTTTCCTTAAAATCAACTAAGCAATTTATCGAACCAGGCAGATCATGCATAACACAATATCAACAAAATATTCAAATATCATAAAATATCACATAGAGCAAATTATCACAACCAACATATCACAATCAACTCAAATAAGTAATAAAGCCACACATCCTCAACATCATAAAATCAACCTTATTGTCGATAAACCTACAATCCCCGAATCACCATTGGTTTTACAGAAAAGGTTTGCAATGTGATTTTGGTCTTGTCGATTACTCAACTACTAGTAGGGTTTTGGTCACCCTACACAATTATTATATAATATGCTACTTATCGATTCCGACGGTAGAATGATTCTTTCCCCCACCTGAGTTAGCACCAGAAACACGTACACGACGATCCTCGTTATCCCGCCACGAGTTAACACAAACACCTTCAACCAAATAACATAACTATAATTAATCAACTAACAACCATCTATGACACTTTAGGGCTAGGTTCGGCCAAGACTTAGAAAATAGGTTTAGGGTTATCTTCTTAATGCCATCTTTTGGATCCTAGTTACTAAAGTGTTAACTAACATAGATTACTTATTACAAGACTAAAATTTGAAACAAAATCCTCTAACCTTTAGGGTTGGGGTTTCGGCCCCTATTAGGAAAATAAGCTAGGAAATTTAGTTGGATTCAAGCTCTTGGATTTAAGCTATATATGTATTATAGAACTTAAGTCAAGTACTAACTTTCAAAACAAACAACAAAACACCAAACCCATTTTCCTACCTAGGTTCGGCCCTTAATGGTTAATAGGGAAGGAAAATGATTTTGATCACCTGCTCTTGGATAAATAAAGTAGGGATTATATCTATATCATAGAAATTGGTTTCATGTCAAAAGGATTTTTCTAGAATTAGTTATGAATTTTTGAAGAAAGCTTCAAGAACTTTGACTCATATGAAGAACATGATGAACACAAGCATAAATCCATAAAAGTTGTGAATAGAAAAGCTTAAAATATCAAGATTAAGAGAGATATTCCTCACCTTGGAATAAAAAGATTTATTCAAGAACTTGAAGAACAAAGATGATTTTAGCAAGAACACTAAGGAGTTCTTTGTGTTTTGTGGGGAAAAACTTGAGATGTGAAATAGAAATTGTTTAGATCATCTAGATAAGTGAGAATATGATCTTAGAAGATCAAAACAAGGTTTGGAGGGTTATATATGGGTATGGGCGGAATTTGAAGGAAAGAAAAGATGAACTTGAAAGTTCATGGATTCAATAACAAAATGGATCAAGTGATGGTTATTGATCTAAGGAACAAGTTTCATGAATGAAGAATCATGAGATTATGTTTCTAAGTTAGAGATAAATGAAGAACAAATGAAGAACAAATGAAGAACAAGTGAAGAACTTGAGAGAGAAAATGAAGAACATGAAGTTTTGAGAGAGACAAAATGATGAAGTTGGAAAATGAGTGAAAATGATCCAAGTGTGGATGATGGGCACGGTTTAGAGGTGGGTGTGAGAAGAAAATGTGTGGTTTGATGAGATAAAAGAACCATTGTTGAGTTTATTTGATCAAGGTTAAGTTAGAAAATAATATAATAACTTAACTATAGTTAATAGTAACCTAACTAGGGTTTTATGTATAATCATGGTTAATAAAATATGTGGTCCTAAATTTTGAAGAGATGTGGCTGCCTCCTACACCACATATTATGGAGAAAATATCTTGGTTTGCAAATCATGGTTAATAAACCTTGGTTTTTCTAAGTATTCTAGAGAAGTTTAGAGAGAAAGATAAAGATGGTGAAGATTTAGAGCAGTTTCGGTAATTTGGACATATCTCCCAACATACTTGTCCGTTTTTGATGATATTTATGTCGTTGGAAATAAGAGAGAAAGATGAACAACTTTCATGTATAAAGTTTTCCGAGATTCAGAACATATAAGAGTCATAATTTCGTGGCAGTTTCGGGATAATGATGAGAGTGTGACTTTGCCTATGACTCATCCACTTAACATCAATGCTCATTTATGGCTAGGAAAAAGTGGTGTCCAAATGCTTGGAATGGAAGAAGGAGCCGTGGGTTTTGGGTAACATTTGGTCAAATTTTCCAATGGCATGGCTTGTAATTGTCATAAAAAGACAAGGGTAAAATGGTCATTTCATAGCAAAAATTCCCTTTGCCATAAATGCGCCATTATGGCCATTATGACTCAGATAAGCTCGTCATAAATGCTCGTCAAGTCGGTCAAATCCATTATCTCAGCTCCATTGCCGACTCCGGGTTCATCTGGCGCAGGTTTTTCCTAGAGATAATCTCGACGTATACGCCCGCAACAAATATAGTATTTTAATTTTTACACTAAATTTTTCAAAACTTCCTGTATCGTAGAAAATACGATAACAACATTTTTCATCTCGTTCACGAATTAAAATTTGGTTTTCTGAGCAGTAAACTTTTACTGTCGTAAAAACACGTGAAAACTAAGACCGACTTCCATCTGAATTTTCAACCAAAAACTTCCCCGTAACCTTATGAAAATAAGTATAACAAGGAAATGACCTTGGTTTATCCAAAATCATTTTCTAAGTCTCGGATAAAAATATATATTTATATATTTATTACCGATATTACAAAGCAGCGAAAATCGGGGTGTTACAAGCAACACCTGAATTTCAACTATGGGAATTACAACAACACATTGAATTCCTTGGCTGGAAATGCCCCACAACAATACCAACAACAAGGATAGAACAGCCAGCAGCAGCAGAATCAAGCCCCTGCAAAAGAATCATCTTTGGAAGCTATGTTGAAAGCATTAATGACTGAAACTAAGGCTCAAATCCAACATCAAGGAGCTGCTGTAAGAAATTTGGAGAATCAAGTAGGTCAGTTTGCCACTGCATTGACTAACAGACCTACTAGCACCTTACCTGCTTCCATAGAGTCTCCATCTTCCTCAAATGATAAAGGGAATGAGCAAGTTAAAGCCATAAACTTAAGAAGTGGCAAAGAGCTACAGGATGTTGTAGCACCTAAGCAGCAGGGTACAAAGCCAACTGAACCAGCTGAAACAGAAATCTAAGCATGACTCGGTTCCACCTTTGCACAAGATACAGTGCAAGTCACCCCTAAGTGGACTGAGCCTAAGCCAATTCCAGAGAGACCTCCTCGTCCATTTCACAAAGGTTGAAAAAAACAGCTCAAGAGAAATAGTTTAACAAATTTCTGGAAATTCTGAAGCAGTTGCCCATCAACATACCTCTGGTTGAAGCTCTGCAGCAGATGCCTAACTACACCAAATTCATGAAAGACATTCTTACCAAGAGAAAGAGATTAGGAGAATTTGAAACAGTGGCAATGACAAAGGAGTGCAGCCAGCTGTTACAAAACAAAGTTCCTCAGAAAATGAAAGATCCAGGCAGTTTTACAATCCCTTGTTCTGTAGGGAATACTTATTATGGAAAATATTTGTGTGATCTTGGAGCTAGCATTAATATGATGCCTATGTTCATTTTCAAGCAACTGAGAAATGGTGAAGCCAGGCCTACCACCGTGACTTTGCAACTTGATGATAGGTCCATTGCCTACACAAAGAAAGATTGAGGATGTCCTAATCAAAGTGGACAGGTTTGTGTTTCCAGTGGACTTTATTATTCTTGACTTTGAAGCTGATAAGGAAGTCCCAATCATCCTTGGAAAACCCTTTCTTGCAGCTGGAAGAACATTGATAAATGTGTAAAAAGGATATCTATGAGGGTGAATGACCAGTAAGTGACTTTCAATGTCTTTAATGCATTGCAATATCCTGATGAAGAGATGGAAAGCTGTTCTGTTATGACTGGTATTGAATCCCTTGTGCAAGAGTAACTTTTAGTAGCAAGGCAAGGTGTGGAACAAAAATTTGAAATGTATGATGAAACTGACTCTGGAAATGAATAGCTGAATATCTTAGTTGAAGAGAAGTTGGCACAAAGATCTTGGATCAGAAAATATGAGCCCTTGGAGCTAACTGCAAAGACCTTCAAGGAGAATGTTCCCTCTATTGAAAGACCTCCCACCCTTGAACAGAAGCTACTACCTTCTCATTTGAGATATGCCTATCTTGGAGAACAGGAAACTCTTCCCATCATCATTTCCTCTTTCTTAACTTCTGAGCAAGAAGATAATCTCCTTTCAGTTTTGAAGAGGCACAAGAAGGCTATTGGATGGCAAATGGCAGACATTAGAGGAATCTGTCCTGGTCTTTGTATGCACAGAATCCTGTTGGAAGAAAATGCCAAGAATTGCATTGAAGGCCAGAGAAGATTAAATCCAATAATGAAAGAAGTAGTGACGAAAGAAATCATCAAATGGCTTGATGCAAGAATCATTTACCCCATTTCAGATAGTGTATGGGTTAGCCCCGTGCAGTGTGTTCCAAAGAAAGGTGGAGTCACTATGGTCAAGAATGAGAAGAATGAACTTATTCCCACAAGAACAGTCACAGGGTGAAGAATCTGCATGGATTATAGAAAGCTGAATAAGGCCACAAGGAAGGATCATTTTCCACTACCATAATTGATCAGATGCTTGATAAGCTGTCTGGGAGAGAATTTTATTGTATCCTAGATGGCTATTCAGGCTACAATCAGATAGCATTAGCATCAGAAGATCAGCAGAAGACCACCTTCACCTGGCCATATGGTACATTTGCTTTCAGGAGAATGCCCTTTGGGCTCTCCAATGCTCCAGCAACTTTCCAGAGATGCATGATGGCCATTTTCTCTGACTTCATTGAGAAAACTATGGAGATCTTCATGGATGACTTTTCAATATTTGGGGACTCGTTCATAGGATGCTTAGACAACTTGGAGCAGGTGCTGGACAGATGTGAAGAGACCAACTTAGTTTTCAATTGGGAGAAGTGTCACTTCATGGTCAAGGAAGGCATTGTACTAAGCCATAAAGTGTCAAAGAAAGGATTAGAAGTGGATAAAGCAAAAATTGAGGTAATTGAAAAACTTTCCCCACCTAATTCTGTTAAAGGCATCAGGAGTTTCCTAGGTCATGCTGATTTCTATAGAAGATTCATCAAAAAAATTTCCAAGATATCCAAACCGCTGTGTAAATTGCTGGACCATGATATTACATTTGACTTCACAGATGAATGCTTATCAGCTTTTGAAACTCTGAAGGAAGCTCTAATCATTGCATTAGTTATAGTAGCCCCAGATTGAGAAACGCCATTTGAATTGATGTGTGATGCAAGTGATTTTGCAGTGGGAACTGTGCTAGGTCAAAGGCACAACAAAATCTTCCACACTATCTACTATGCCAGCAAAACCCTCATTTATGCTCAAGTCAACTACACCACTACAGAAAAAGAGCTTTTGGCAGTTGTGTTTGCTTTTGACAAATTCAGACCTTATTGGTAGGTGCTAATGTTGTGGTGTACATTGATCATGAAGCTATCAAGTACCTCATTGATAAGAAAAATGCAAAGCCAAGGTTGATTAGATGGGTTTTGTTACTCCAAGAATTTGATTTGGAGATTAAGGACAAGAAGGGTATTGAAAATCAAGTAGCTGACCACCTCTCCAGAATTGTTGAGGGAGAAGAAGCCAAATCTCAAAGAGAAATCAAATAAATTTTTCCCGATGAATACCTGCTGATGATAGAAGATGCTCATCACCCTGGTACGCTGACATGGTGAATTTTCTGGTAAGTGGGGTAATTCCACTATAAATGAATTCTCAATAGAAAAGGAGATTTCTACACCAAGCTAAACATTTTTACTGGGATGAACCCTTTTTGTACAAAAGATGTCAAGACCAGATCATGAGGAGATGTGTTGCTGAAGAAGAAATGAAAGACATCTTGAGTGATTGCCATGCAGCTGCTTTTGGTGGTCATTTTGGAGGGAACAAAACTGCTGCAAAGGTCCTGCAATCAGGGTATTTCTGGCCCACTTTGTTCAGAGATGCACAAGAATATGCCAAGAACTGTGATAGATGTCAGAGGGTAGGAAATATTTCCAATAGACAAGAAAAGCCACTCTACAATATTTTGGAGATTGAATTGTTTGATGTGTGGGAATAGATTTCATGGGCCCATTTCTTGTCTCTTATAGAAATGCTTACATCTCAGTGGCAGTGGATTATGTTTCCAAATGGGTAGAAGCAGTAGCTTTGGCCTCTAATGATGCTAGAGTAGTCACCAAATTCTTGCACAGGAGCATCTTTACAAGGTTTGGCACTCCTCGAGCCATAATCAGTGATGAAGGCTCTCATTTTTGCAACAAGTTATTTGCCAATTTACTTGAAAAATATGGGGTGAAGCATAAGGTAGCTATTGCCTACCACCCTCAGACCAATGGCCAAGCTGAAGTCTCAAATAGAGAGATCAAAAGGATCCTTGAGAAAATGGTGAATCCTTCAAGGAAGGATTGGTCCTTATATTTAGATGATGCTCTATGGGCCTACAGAACTGCTTTAAAAACTCCAATTGGCATGTCTCCTTACATATTGGTTTATGGCAAGGCTTTCCATTTACCAATAGAGCTGAAACACAAGGCATTCTGGGACATTAAGAAGTTGAATTTTGATGCACAAACAGCTGGAGAAGTAAGACTGATGCAGCTGAACGAACTTGAAGAGTTCAGGCTCTTTGCTTATTAAAATGTTGAAGCATACAAGAGCAAAGTCAAGACATGGCATGATCATAAAATCCAACCTAGGGAACTAGTTGAAGGCATGCAAGTGCTCTTGTTCACCTCCAGATTAAAACTGTTCCCTAGGAAATTGAAGTCAAGGTGGTCTGGACCATTTAAATTGATCAAGGTATACCCTTATGGAGCTGTGGAATTGGTTGATGAAAGCTTTGGAAGGGAGTTCAAGGTGAATGGCTGAAGGGTGAAGCAATATTGGGGTAAGCCTTGTACCAGAATGAAGACCACCACCCATCTTGCTGACCCTTAGTCAAAAGTGTGGAGTCAGGCTGAGGACATTAAACCAAGCGCTACTGGGAGGCAGCCCGGCTTTATATCCTTTGCTTTGTCATTTAATTTCAGTTAATTAGTTTTATTTAATTTTAATTAGTTTAGTTAGTGTTATTTGATAATAAATAAATGCTACTAACATGTGAGTGCAGACTGAAGCATTTTTAGCCCAAATGTTGTGCTGGAAGGTGTGTCAATGTGGTTAAGTCAAGCCCATTTGGCAGCGCTCTGAGTGGCGTTGGATGGTACAACGTGCAAAAGGGTTGGGCCTGAACTATTTTGAATTTTGAACTCAAAATCTGAAAGGTTTTGGGGGGGGGGGGGGAGGAATTAAAAATGTAATGTAGGGAATGAAGTTGTCCAAAAACCACCCATTAATAACCACCCTTAACTCCACCAACTCACGTCTGCCCATGACCTTTCATCTCAACTGTCTTCCCTCTATTAAAGCAACTCTGCCATACCCTCTTCCCATTTGCTCGTCCCCACCACCCAAACCCTACTTTGCGTTCATCTGTCCCTTTCACCCAAAACCCCAACTGCAACTTTTCACCTTGAAAAAGACCAAAACCTAAATCGCGAAAACCAAGGTCAGTATACCTACTTCTGAATCATCTGATAACCCTTCCAATACCTTTGTTGATGGGGATAGCCGTACGAAATGTGAAAAAGAAGTGGTCAAATGGAGGTTCCGGTTGGAAAAAGGCTTCTTCCTCCTTGATACTGACCATTACTGCCTAACTGAGGAGGTAGCCAAGTTGATTGACACCCATCAATGGAAGAAATTTGTCGAACACCCCAGGGACCCCATTACTCCATTTGTGAGGAAGTTTTACTCAAACCTCACCTCGCCCCAACAGAAGCATGTCATGGTGAGGGGGTCCAAGGTCTCGTTCTCTGCTCCCACTCTAAACAGACGCTGGGGGTTTAAGGAGGTTGAAGATGAGCACAACACTAGGCTGGGAGGAATCGAAGAAACTACCCTCAATGATATGATGAGGGAAGTCACAGTGGAAGGTGTTGAATGGATCAAGCAAGATGATAACTGTAAAATCGCAAGGCCTGACCTCACTCCCTTAGCTAAGGTGTGGTATCACATCATCAGGCACAAGATACTCCCCACTGCTCATTTGGAAATAGTGAATAAAGAAAGGCTCATTCTCCTCTATTGCATCCTAAAGGGGAAGAAGATCAATTTGGGCAAGCTAGTCGAGAAGGAAATCATTTCCCATGCTTTCAAGTCAAAAGGACTGTTGTTCTTCCCTTCATTGATCACTTCCTTGTGCTTGAGAAGTGGAGTGAAGGCGAAGCCAGGAGAGGAGGTCATTACAAACAAAGGAGCTGTAGATTGGTTAGCAATCAAGAGATGCGTGGGGTCAAGTTCTAAGGCGGCTGCACAAGAACCACCTTTTGGGCAGCAAGATCACCCAGAAGGTTTGGAGAATAAAGTTGACTTATGCTACCGGATGCTGCAGCATAATATGAAGCAGCATCGGCTCTTCTGGGAATTTTGCAAGGAACAGCACCTGCGGCAGCACAAGACTTTTGAACTCAACAAATTCAAACAAATCAACCCAGTCCCCATGATTCCTGAAGCTGTTGTTGCACCTTTCAAGTACTTTTTCCTAGAACCCAACAAGCAGCATGAACCCGAGAAGTAACCTGAACCAGAAAACCAACTTGACAGCACCCATGCCAATCCCAATTTGAGTGAGAATTCTGTCAACAACGATGAGGTCAGTTCTGATTGGTCACCACCACCACCACCACCACCCAGAGATCCAACACCGCCACCACCTCCACCCCAACCAAGTGACTCAAAGAGAGGAAAAGAGAAGATGGCTGAAGAAGACTTGGAAGGTCCCCCTCCACCAAAGAAAGGCAGAATTAAACACAGGGCTCCTCCCATGATCAGAAAGAAAAGAAACTCAATGAGGAGGTCTAGAAGACTCATTCTGCAACAAGTGAGAACCCTGTGAATTCTGAGGACACTGAAGACAATCTGCCTATTCTGGGCAGAGCAGAACCACTCAAAGCTTTCAAGGAAGCTAAGGCTCAAGCCAAACCCGATGGAGGGTAGTAAGCTGAAGCTGACAAAGAACCCAGTGCTAAGGTGGAAATTACCAAAGAGGTCCCTGCAACAAGCAAGCTTACCATGAAGTAAGTTACCAGAGGTGGCAACAGGAGGAGCAACTCCAGATTGGCTCAACCTTGAGCAGAAAATAACACCCAAGGTGCTGCAGCATGCTGCAGCATCAGATGACCAGGATTTTCCCTATCTCTCTCAGTAGTTTAAATTTCTGTTTTGTTAATAGTTCTAGTGAAATAGGGTTGTTTGTTTTTCATTTTGTTGTGAATGATTTCTGTCTTGCCCCCACTGTATCAAAATGATTAATGATTAATGATGCAGTTGGGGGCCTTTTTGGAAAGAAAACTGTGAATGAATGGATGAAATGTGTTTGGTGTCCATGAGCATCTGATGAAGACATTCTATTTTTGTGTGCTTCAATGTTTGTGCCATACATTATTACCCTTGATTAATCCCTTCTCATCACTTATTCCCTAATTTAAAGTTGGCTTAAAAGAAGGACTGCATACAAAGTCACCAATCAATTGGGAATTGGGTTGCAAAGACCCTTGTTCAAGAAAGGAAGGGTGAGGTTTAAATTAGATTTCAACCTAAGTTTGGGGGTGTGTGAGTTTAAATGAGATGTTGTAGCACTCTACAGCATAAACCCTGGGAGCTTTTGGGCTTCAGAAGTTCCTTTCATTTTGCATTCCATTCATGTGTTTTCTCTACAGAACTTGCCTTATTTCTGTGATTGATCGCACATATCACTGATGCACACAAATTGGGTTGAGGCTCTTTTATTGTTTTAACTACTGAGACTTAAAAGGTCAACCCTACAATATTACCCTTTATGAACCCCTTTTGAGCCTGAGACCTTCTTGTTTGTATTAAGCCACGTTACAAGCCCAAGTTCCCTAAAAAGCAATGTGATACCCTGGTAGGTGGAGTTTGGGAATGTATCAAGTTATTTTGTAATTGTGAACCCCTACCAAAATGGTTGAGGACAACCATCATTATAAGTTTGAGGGGTACCTATGCAATAAAAGGAGGAAGGAAACAAGCACCTCAAATGAACAATGTGAAATCTGAAGTACTGCAGAAAAACTGCAAAATGTGTTTACACTCAAGTGGCCTTTCCTTTACTCAAAAAAAAAACTCAGAATCAGAAATCAAATCAAGGAAGTACCCCCTCTTGTCATCAGAAATGCAGACAGAAATATAAAAATGCCCAAGTTTTGGGGTGGGGGGTGATATGAACAAGAGATCTTGAACTCCACCTAATTAAGCTATTGTCCAAAATGTACCACACCTGAACCTTAGCCCCATTACACCCAAACAAGCCCTCTTGCTGTGTGCAGTCACGTGTATGTGTCTTTGATTGATAGAAATTTGTCAAGCATATGATAGAGTTGCATGTGAATGATGATTGAGTGATACACAGTCAAGATCATAAAGTAGAGTGAAAAGAGTGATACGACAAATCCACAAGTGTGTTTAAACTCCATTTCTTAGGAAGATAATCTGTTGCACTCTCACCCTCATGTCCAAAGGATAATTGGAAAATGCACCCAAGACTTTACTGAGAGGTGGTTTGGCTGGAGATCCTTTGATAAAGCTGAATTTAGAATAAAGGGAAAGCACACACACACATAGGAATGTGATTAAGAAAGGGTATTTTGTATTAACCACGTTTTTGAGAAATGCATCTGAAGATTGCCATGGAATTTGCATATGTTGTTCTAATTTTGTTCATTTTCTGCCGATACTTGTTGAGTGTCATTACTTGAGGACAAGCAATGATTCAAGTTTGGGGGTGTGATAACTCTTAGAAATACGAGTTATTACTATCTTTTTAACTAAATCATGGTTCTTGTTCTGAGTAATTTGGTAAAATAAAGTAGAGTTTTAACAAGAAATTGAGTCTTTGAGCTGAAAATGTTTAATTGCTGAAAAGAATGATAAATTTTGGAATTATATAACTGAAGAGATGTTTGAAGTGTTGAGCAGGAAAATCTGATATTCAAGTTGAGTGGAGCTGCTCCATTAATGCTGTGGAATGTTGCAGCTTCTGAAGACAGATTCACTACAAGACAAAAGAGTTGCCAGCTCAACACACCTTCTCTAAAGGACAAAGAACCCGCAGCGCGTCACACAACTAGGAAAGAGAAATGCAACCCTCAGCTGAGTGTACTTGGAAATTGGGCCAATGAGTATTTTAATATTTGCATTTGTGTTTAGCCCAAAAAGTGAGGCATGAGAGAGAATGTACAAACCCTACTTGGGGAGCACTAGTACAAATAGTGATAGGTTAGCCTCTTTTTTAGGTGTCAGCTGGTACAAGGTACAACAACATCCATTTTTACTCTTTGTCCTCTCTGTAATTCCGTTTACGCTTTTATGTCTTCAATTACCATTTTATTATTTTGTTTTGTCATTATGCTCATTATGAGCTAATTTTCTTTAGCTAGGATGCTATGATTTTGTAATTGATACTTAAGGGTGATTTATGAAATGGTTGTTACTCATTTTCCTCTTCTTTGTGTTAATATTTACTTTGGATTAGCATGATCAACTAAGCTAAAGTACTAGCAAGTTAAGTTTGGAAAAACTTAACTAGTGGATTTGTTTAGGGGATAAAGATCAAGTAATTAATTGGAAAATTAGTTGTTGTTGAATGAGTTAGGAATAACCTTCAAGTATTTAAGTAGCTGGACGTGATTAATCTGTATCTGAGTGAATTTAATTTGAACTTAGGAATAAGAAGCTTTTAATGAAACTCGGTCTTTATTGTTGGAAAACAAAATTTATTTCCTGGACTAAATGTTGTAGCATCCTCAAGCATAAGTTACCCAGCAATTAAAATTACAAAGGATTAGTTTTCCTAGCTATTACCCATCTCATTTGAAAACCTTATTTTATTACTTTATTACCTTGCAATTTACAATTAATGCTCGAGACTGATTTACTTTCTTTTACCTTATTATCAAAAAAAAAATCCTTCTTTTATTGAGCTATATAGAGAAGTTAAAAATAGAATTTATATTCAACTCATTTAAATCCTCATGAGAACGATCTTTATTCACACTTTATTACTTGTAAGATTGTGTTCACTTGAATACTCTATGCATATTCACAAAATATGGCAACAACGTACAACCTGTCAACTTTTCCAAAGGACATTCCATGTTCATAGAGATGAAATGGGCAGACTTAGTCAATCTATCCACAACAACCCAGATAGCCTCAAAACCAGCTGGAGTCCTAGGGAGTCCAGACACAAAATCCATGAAGATATTATCCCATTTCCATTCTGGGATACTCAAAGGTTGAAACTTTCCTTAAAGTTTTTGGTGTTCTATCTTAGCTTTTTGGCACACTAAGCAAGCATACACAAATTCGGCTACATCCTTTTTCATCCTGGGCCACCAAAACATGCGCTTAAGGTCCTGGTACATCGTAGTGGCACCTGAGTGCACACTCAAACCACTCCTATGTCCTTCCTCGAGGATCAACTTCCTAAACTCCGGTATATCTGGTATACAAACTCTATCCTTGAACCTCAAAACTTCATCACTTATTTCCTTAAAACTAAGGTCTCTACCTTGAGCAAGCAATTCCCTCTGGTCTATGAGGAACTTCTCTAATTTTTGGCCTTCTCTAACAAGATCCATCAAACTGTTGGTAACCTTCAAGGTTCTAAGCCTAATGCTCTTAGGGGTAACTTCCCAAGCTAAACTCAGATCTCTAACTCCCCTTATCACTCCTTATCACTCCACTCCTTAACTCCCTCACCCTAATCACCAAGCCAACGTTATAACCTTTAGTTCCTCAAATTTTAAAACATGTCAGTCGTGATCTTTAAACGGAACTAAAGTGTGTGTTTATGTAATTCTGAAAATATACATTTAAGGATCACGACCGACACATTTTAAAATTTGGAGGACTAGAAATGTATGTTTTTTAATTGGGAGATTAAAATTGAATATCCCCAAAATTGAAGGATTAAAAAGATATTTAACCCCTGTAAAAAAAAGATATTTAACCCGTTTATGCTAACGAGTGTCCTTAGGACACTCGTTAAGGAACAAGAAAAGAAAGATTACATAAAAAATTAGTGTATTTAATATTTGAAAAAATGAAATATTTGGTTTTCCAATGAAATCTTGTTTTTCTTGATTCCTTATCCTTTGTTTGCTTCGGTGGAAAACAAAGACGAGAGAGGTGTAAGAGAGAGAAAACACCCAGAATATTCCAACCTCTTTCGTTTGGATGAGAGGTGAAAACAGGTGAGAGAGAAAAAAAATGGTTAGTGGGTCTCGCAAAAAGATTTCTTCTCTCCCATGAGAAGAAAATGCAACAGAAGCAGAAAATGGTAATGGGCCCCACTGATTAGGATGAAATCATAACTTTACCCTCTTATTTTTTACTATGTCACTCGATCCGTTCTTTTTCTCTGATATTTTAAGGTTTCTACACATAAATTAAGAAATCATTAATTTATATATGTTTGTATCAAAATACCCTTATTTCTATCATTAATTGTTTACAAATTCCGATTATATTTACTGCATAATCCACTAGCTATTTATGTACCTAGTCATTTATATGTGTCACTTTTGTTTTGGAACATGCAACATTTATGACTGAATTTAAGTATGGTTTTGTGTATTTTCAAGGTAAATCAACTTAATTCTATATAAGGGCATACATGAAAAAAATTGGTCAATCATACCATGGGTTTATAAAACACCCATTGTTTTGGAACAAAAACAAGTATTCCCTCCGGTCCAATATATAAGCAAAAAAGTTCGAAGGTTTTTGGTCCAATATATAAGCAAATTTTGTTTTCCAATGACTCGTTTAATGACATTATTCTCAAAATATCCTTCATTTAATACAAATTCCAATGACTCATTTAATGAAGATTGAAGTTTTAGATGAAGGTAATTTAAGTAACAAACCTAATTTTTTACAAGTTTCAATAAGCTTAATTAACCACCTTAATATGTGTGTTCCATTAATTTTTTGCTTATAATATGGATCGGAGGGAGCAGCTAAAAATACCAAAGAAAAAAACGGAGGGAGTAATATATTACTAGGGACAAATATGTCTTTACAAGAAAATTCGACTTTTTTCTCTCTTATACGACTCTCATACTTCTTTCAATCCAAACAACCTAAAAGTCTACTCATTTTCTACTACTTCTCTCTACCCTACTTCTTTCCATCCAACTACTCTCTCCGGTCCATATTATAAGCAAAAATTTAATGAAACACACATATTAAGATGGTTAGTTAATCTCATTTGAAAGAGTCATTGGGAATAAAAAATTAAGTTTGTTACCTAAATTGTTTTTTCTTTTATTTATTAAGCTTGTGTTGTTGAGAATAATATGAGTTATTGGAAAACAAAATTTATATTAATTAATGAATGATATTTTAAGAATAATTTTATTAAATATGATGAAAATAATTAAAATTTATTTATATTTTAGAAAAAAGAAATTGAAATTTTTTACTTATTATGAACCGGAAGTACTCTTATAATCCAAACAAACCGTAAAAGAGAATCTATTCTCCTCCCACCAGTTCTTCAATCTACACTAATTAATGCATTTGCGGGGTTACCCACCAAAATGACAACACTTTATGAGGCTCCACCAAATAAAGTCCAAAGAGCGTCATGATGACCAAGGAGAAAATGATATATCATCCGTGAGACATGGCTGACATTATATCCTGCTTCTCTTGTCTTATTGTCTAGCGCGTAAATATGTTACTGCTATCCTCACTCATTCATATAATAATCTATTAAGTGTCTATTTATTTAAGATTTTAAGATAAACAAAAAATTTGAGCTTTCGTATTGAATAAAAATAATTCTAGGTGTGATACCCTTTGTTTTTAATATATTTATACATTCGAAGTGATTTTATTTTTATAACAATAATAAGATATATGTAATATCTATTATATATGTTATATTTTAATTGATGAACTATTATATATATTTTTTGCAATAAAAAAAATCTAATTTAATTATATATAGAATTTTACTTAAATCTTCTGTTTATTTTATTATCTAAACAATATAAATTTTCTAAATTTATTTTTAAAATATTATTATTAAACATAAATTAATTTTTTAAATTCAACTTTTTTAGAATCAAATATTTTAAAATTAATTTTATTAAAATCTAAAACAAATAGATCCAATCGTTTTTTTAATTAAAAAACACCTAAACTTTTATGCTTATTAAATTAACTGTAGTTTAATAATATTTAAGGTTAGTGTTTTTCCTTGATCAAACGGAAAGAAATCAGGGTTTTCATTCTGAAATTGATTTGGCTCTTCCAATGCGTTAAATTAAGCCGAAAAGTTATCGCAGTTTCCACGTTAGATTGATTAAAAGTGTGGCCAATTGAAATGAAATGACTTATGACTCTGGTAGCTTCCAGCCATGACCGCTACTACCTACTTTACTTCTGCTGGGTCGCCAATCAGATTCAGGGTGGCGCTACCCTTACCACCCCAGCTATTCTTCAAAGCTACACCTATCATCCAGTAAAACACGTCAATTAATTAGGTGTATTGTTAATCATTACTCTTAAAAATGAAAAGTTTATAGTAGAAAAAAAATGCCAATACAAAAGTTTATATTGAAAAGTTACGTATTTAATAGATAAAAAATTTAAAAGTTATATATTTAATATAGTTTTTTTTATCCTTTGATTTAGTTCATTAATAAATATCCTTAATACATTAGTTAGCATTGTTTGACCAGTAAGAGATTATCACACCTTAAGCAAGTAGTCAGAAGTTCGAATCTTATCTCTTGTATATCGAGGAAACTTGGTTTAGAGGGGAGAACACTCATCTTATGTGCCCGATAAGTTTTCCGATGAAAATTAATCACTGCTAACGATGAACCGGTGGTGGATACTCCATACAAAAAAAAAACATTAGTTAGCATTTTTATCAAATAATAATATCTAAAACTGCATGAATAGTATAATAATTAAGAAAACATATATTACAGTGTTACGATACTAATATATTTTTCATTTGTAGCTTAAACATACTGTGAACAAACACTTTTCTTATATCTTCATCTGTTTCTACGTACACAATTTCTATTAGAAACAACAAACAAGCGTGATGTTAATAAAGAAAACTATTCGGAGAAAAGGATGGGTCAAATGATTAGCATGGGATTTTAATTTGACCATACAACTATTATTATAATGTTTTATTAGGCAGACAAAGCGACCAACTTCAACTATTCCCATAAAAACCTCAATTCAATATATTTTGCTTTGCGTGGGTTTAAGTACGCAAATAAATCATGGGAAGCGAAGGTTCTTTTGTAATATTTGTAGCACTTAGCATAGTGGAGATGGATGGGTATCCGATGACAAGGGCCCACAAATTAGAATGGTCAGGTAGGGTGGTAGTCCCCACACGCGTGGAAAGCTTTGGATATTAGGAGGAGAAAATTATAATTTTCTTTATTATATTTTTAAAATATTTTCTTTATAATTATATAAATTTTAATACTAAAAATTAAAAAAATTACACTTAATATCCTAAATATATTAAAACATTTAATAATTTTATTTAGTTGTTAAAAAAATAAGTAGAAGAATCAATTGACAAAATTTAAAAGGAAAATACTAACGATTGCCTTAGAGTACTGGCTAAGGAAACAACTCAAACAAGAAAAGAAAGATCTTATCGAAAAGTGATATATTTAATGTTTTAAGAAAATAAATAATTGATTTTCTAATAAAATCTTACTATTTATATGATTTCTTAATCAATATCCTACTAATACTCATTAGTAATACCTAATTTAATATTAGGAAAATAATAACGAAATGTTACAAGAAAAAAAAATTATATAAAAAAATAATATATTTAATCCTTAAAAATGGAATGATTGATTTTTTAATAAAAATTTATTTTTATTAATTCTTTAAAAAATATCCTAAAGCCATTTGTTAACCTCACCCTTAAAATTATTCATTTGAAAATAGGAATGCTGACGAAGGGAAGAAGTCAGATATGTCATGCTTTTGGGATCATTGCAATAATTGAAGTCATGCAGGCTTTAATGATAAGCTGTACAGGGAAGAGAGAGGATCACTTATCAAAAAAAAAAAAAGAGAAGAGGGAGGATGGGTGAATTATTGGGTAGAACCCTTCTTTTAGAAAACGATCCGTACCATAAAGAGCATGTTAAAATTATGTTTTCCCAAAATAGCTATTTTTACACTTATAAGCTGTTTTGTAAATAATTATTTTTGTTTGGGCTTCCGGCTGTATTGAATAAAAAGCTTTTTACACAATTTTAAACTATTTTTAATCATCTATCTTAAAGGATTGTTTGATTATTTGACTAAGATTATTCTTATCTCTCAAACATTTCTTCCTGTCTTAAACCCCCTGCATTTCTTTCTCTGTTTTTTTTATTTTTATTTTATGAAACCCCCCCTCTATTTAACTCGGAGCATCATTGTTCCTAATCCCTATGGCAGCATAACGTTACTATCTCATTAGTTTTTGTTAATTAAATTTGTTTTTGAAGGATGTTAATTAAAATTTTGAAGACTTTGAATTTTTTTTAAAAATATTTTAAAAAAATAATGTTGAAAAATGTATCAAATATTATTAAGTCATACAAATAATTTCATACCATTTTTCGTAATTTATTATATAAAAATGATTTTTTTACACCACCCAAACGAAATAGATTATCTTAAAATCGTTTTTCAACAAACAGATCCAAACAAAAACATATTCTAATTATAGTCGATTATCAGAATAATCAATTATACAAAAATCAATTATCAATATAATCTATTTTTTCCAGTTTTTCCAAACACACACGTACAAAATAACCATAATGTAATAATTGTCAATGGAATGTAGAAAAAGCCACAGCCCAACCATAAAGCAAAAATGAAACCGACTGTTTCTCTCTGTCCTTCTATCCACATTCCTCAATCACAGTTTTTTTGTTCACAATTCATGCAAGCGATTCGCCAGTTAAGACCGTAAAGTATGAAGTTTATTTATACCGGAATAATTTTAATTTTTGACACATTTCTTAATTATTTAATTATTAAATAAATATATTTATTTTTTTAGATATCCACAATAGCGATGACAATAGGGCGGGGCGGGTAGTGCTTCCCCATATCTATCCCCGTCAATATTCATAGATATTTACATAGGTAACGGATATCCACGGATATCCGAGGGTATTTAACAGTCTAGAATAAATAAAAATAAAATAAAATTCTACAATATAATATAACAATATATTATATTAATATTGTATAATATACTATATGTATTTTAAAAATTATTATTATGAGTTTAATAACTAAAAAGTATGAAATAAAAAAAAATAAAGTTTATTTAATCTCAAAGTGATAGAAATTGTCATAATATATATTATATATTTAATTAAAAAAATTATTATGAATATGCAGGTATCCGAAGGCAGGTACTATGATCTTCATCCCCATTTAAATTTAATATGTATCCATTTACTATCCATTGTGGGTAATCCATATGAGTATTTGTGGGTGTGGATAATTTTGCCATCTCTGATTGACAGTACATTTTTATATAATAATATTTATATTTAATAGTAGCAACGAGTACAACTATGTATGACCGTGCTTAAAATCAGTCTCAAGTTTTAGAACATATAGTGCAAAATCGGCACAGATGCGCTCCGTTACACGATCATGCTTCCTCTAACGTTCAACGCAGATAAGGTAGTGTTATGCACTACACAATAAATATTGCTAAGAGATTTATGTGCCCAACATCGGGGAACTTATTGAAGGAAAACCTATAATTCTAAACACCATACAGATACAAATCATAGCATGTGATTCATGTTAATCAAAGGAAAGAGAAGAATTTCATACCTTGGAGATTCGCAGAATCCATCACAAACAGATCGAGGGTGAGAGGGAGATGAATAGTGGATCGAAATGTTAGAGAAGGTGAGAGGGTTACTCCTCTCTTTCCTGGTTGGTTTTGGTTTTGTGTTTCACATCTGTTAGAATGCCTAATGGGAGGCTATTCTTATAACCTACCAAAAGAGAGTAGGGACCTCTCAACGGGTTAACATTAGAATGACCCATCCCATCATAGGGTCACTCTTTAGTAAATACCCAACAACAATTTCACCAATTGGTTACGTAATTAAGAATTAATTTTATAACTGATATATTAATAATTTAATTATAATTTAATAACCAATTAATGCTAATCCACATATTATACACATTAAAATTTAACATTCTCCTACTTGGATAGCATTAATCAATTATTAAAGAGAAATACGATTCACGATCAAAGCACACGTTAACTAAAGATATAAGAAATACAAGCTTTAACAATGCGAGAAATAGTATCCGATAGGGAAGTAAATCATACATGCTAAAGACTCATATTTCACATAAAGATTGATGAATATAAAATTGCATATAATTAATAAAGAGAAATATCCAATTCAAAAAATGGTCCAAGCATCTTAAAATGCTATAAGAGATATGAAACCAAGAATGACGTCAATTTACATATCTCATAAAAAAAAACGATAATGGGCAAATAATGGTTTCAGACTCCCACTAATCCAATACATCAAAAGACTTAACTAAGCCCATATGAATTACATGATTCCCGAATATTCCAACAGTTTAAGCCTTTGGTTAGTGGATCAAAAGCATGTTTCTCGTATCAATATGCTCAATACGAGTCCGAAACTCCCGAATCTTCTCTCTAACGAACAAATATTTCACATCAAAATGCTTAGTGCGAGAAGAGCTTCTATTGTTATGAGAGAAGTTCACAAGAGCAGATATTGTCACAATATATCACAAGTGGCCTAGATATGCTTTCAACAATATGAAAGCCGAAATCAAATTTTTCAGCCACATGGCTTGACAAGTAGCCTCATAGCAAGCAACATACTCTGCTTCCATGGTAGAAGTAGGCATAAGCGTCTGTTTGACGCTTTTCAAGAAATAGCTCCTCCTGCCATCATAAAGATAAAGCCGAGTAGATTTTCTTCGTCAGGGCAACTGCGAAATCGAATCAGAATAACCAGTGACTCGAAGTTGATCGGACTTCTTATAGGTCAACATATAATCTTTGGTTCCCTGCAAATATCTCATGACCTTTTTACGGCTTTCCAATGACCCAAACACTGGTTGCTCAAGTATCTCCCTAAAGCATTTACAGCAAAAGCAATGTCGGGACGAGTACAAACTTGAGCATACATTAAACCGCCAACAAATGGAAGCATATGAGACCTTTTTCATTTCATTTATCTCTACATCATTTTGAGGACATTGAGATTTAGAGAATTTTTCCTCACCCTTTTGAACAGTGCGGCACATGGGGAGCAAGAATGCATATTAAACCTTTTGAGGACCTTTTCAATATATCCTTTTGAGACAATCCAAGAACACCACGTGACCTATCACGATAAATCTGGATGCCTAAAACAACGTAAGCATCACCAAGGTCTTTCATATCAAAGTGGCTACTCAACATGAGTTTTGTCTCGGTCGGATTTTAACACAATCGCTAGCAAGAAGTATATCATCAACATATAGAACGAGAATGATGAATTCACCCTCACAAGTCTTCAAGTAAACGCACCGATCCGAGGCATTTTCTTTGAAGCCAAGAGAAGTGACAACCTGATTAAACTTCAAATACCATTGTCCGGAGGCCTGTTTGAGTCCATAAATAGACTTATTCAGCTTGCAAACCAAGTGCTCTTTGCCTGTTTTGAAAAACCTTCAGGCTGAACCATGTAAACATCTTGATGAAGGTCTCCATTCAGAAATGCCGTCTTCACATCCATCCGGTGAAGTTCTAGATCAAAATGAGCTACCAAGGCCATGACAACTCGAAATGAATCTTTTGTAGAGACCGGTGAGAAAGTCTCCTTATAGTCAATGCCTTCTCTTTGGTTATAGCCTTTAGCTACTAGTCCGGCTTTATACCTTTCAACTTTACCATCTGAGTACGTTTGGTTTTGAAAACCCATTTGCATCCAACAGGTTTACAACCAATTGGTAATTCCTCTAGACTCCAAACACCATTATGAGACATAGAAGACAACTCATCATGCATAGCATTCAATCAATCGAAGCATGAGAGCTAGAAATTGCCTCCTTAAAGGTAATAGGATCATCATCATCATTGAGGTCAAACTCATGTTCCCGAAGATATACAACATAATCATCTGGTATGGAAGGTTTGCGCACTCTTTGAGATCGTCTCGGTGGAATTTCATCAACAATAAGATCATGTTCTTGTTCATCTACAAGCGGTGCTTGCCACACCATCTTCATGTTGAAGATTCTGATCAACATCATTAGCTGGAATCAAAACTTCGTAGGAAAAGGAACAGCTGGTATAGGAACAATGGTGCGATCTTCTTTAAGAGTAACTGGTCGTGGTATATCACTCCCACTATCCAAGTCATCCTCAAAGAAAACCGCTCGATCGATTCGACGACTCGCATAGAATGAGATGGACAATAGAATCTGCTACCTCTCGGAACCCACACAATAGCCAATAAAGAAGCCACTAACAGTCTTAAGATCAAGCTTCTTAGACTGAGGATTATAAGGTCTAACTTCGCCTTACAACCCCATACATGAAAATGTTTCAAACTCGGCTTCTTTCCACTCATGAGCTCATATGGAGTTTTTGGTACAGACTTGCTTTGGTACTTGATTTAGAATATAGATAGCAGTTTTTAAGGCATCTCCCCAAAGAAAGTCTGGCAATGATGAATGGCTCAACATACATCTTACCATCTCCATAAGTGTGCGGTTACGACTCTCTGCAACTCCATTTTGCTCAGGAGTACCAGGCATAGTGTATTGAGCTTCAATACCGCATTCCTCAAGAAATCTGGCAAAAGGTCCTGGGTTTCTACCCGTCTCATTATATCTACCATAGAATTCTCCACCTCTGTCAGATCTTACACATTTTATTTTCCTACCTGTTTTCAACTCAACAACAGCCTTAAAGGATTTGAAAGCATCTAGGGAACTAGACTTTTCTTGAAGAAGATCTATCCATCCATATCTCGAGAAATCATCTATAAAGGTAATGAAATACCCATATCCACCCATGGCAGTGGGTGTAATAGGTCCACACAGGTCGGTGTGAATCAACTGTAGCACATCATCACACCTATTTGCTGCTTTATTCCTAACCTTGGCAGTAAATTTGCCCTTGATGCAATCAACACATGTATCAAAATCGGAGAAGTCTAGATCATGGAGAATACCTTCCTTGACTAGCCTCTCAATACGGGGCCTAGAAATATGCCCCAAACGTCGATGCCATAACATAGCAGAATGTTCATTAATCCTACTGCGTTTGTTTCCAACAGCAGAATTGACAGACATGTCATGTAGATCTAACATATAAAGGCCATCACGTAAAACTCCTGAACCAACGGAAATAGAATCTGAATAAACAATCAATTTTCCACTACCAAACTTAAAGGTGTAACCACATTTATCCAAAGCAGAAACAGAAATCAAGTTCCTTCTCATAGAAGGTGCATACACAGCATCTCTTAAAAGCAAATTATGTCCAGAAAGGCAAAAGTAAAGAAACAATTCCAATGTCAATAACAGAAACTCCAGCTCCATCTCCCATAATAATCTTAGACTCAAGCATCACTTGGTTTCCTCGGGCTTGTGAACCCCGCAAGGAATTCACAACATGAATGGTTGCACTGAATCTAACCACCAAGTATTTGGAGGAACATCAATGACATTGGATTCAAAGCATGTTAAAGCCAGGAATATACCTTGCTTCTCTTGTTTCTTTTTCAAGAAATAGCAATCATCTACCTTGTGGCCATACTTCTTCTACAATATTTGCGAGTTACCCTTGAAGAAACTTTTCTTAGCTCACGGAGATGCTTTTTGCATTTTTCTTCTTTCCCTTTTGATCTTTCTTCACAAACCTTGAACCTGACTTAGAAGTTTGATTTGGATCGATGCAGCAAAATGAGCACCTTGTGAGATTTACCCTTTTTAATGGACTCTTCTTCTTGTGTAACAATGGCAATCATCTCATCCACTGTCCATTCAGCCTTACCGTATATTGTAAGAGGTCTTCATTACATCGAATTGTGAAGGAAGAGATTCAAGAACCCGTAGATTAAAGTACTTTCGCCAATTTCCACTTTAAGAGATCTCGGTTTGTTGTAATAGTGCATCGACTTCATGATATGCTCACGCACACCACTGACCCCATCATATTTGGTCTTGTCAAACAAGAAAAGATACTGACTTTTCTCGAGCCTTCTCAAAAGTCATAAATTTCTCCCCAACAGACTTTACGATATTCTTTAGCATTATTGGTCTCTGTGATACTCTGCCTGATGGATTTCTCCATAGTATACTTCATCACTTTCAGGCACACTCTATTAGAGTGTTCCCATTTCTCATAAGCAATCTTCTGTGCTGCAGTAGATTCATCTGTGAGAGCTGCTGGCTTGTCTTCCCTTAAGGCCAGATCCAAGTCAGCAATAGTTAAGTAGAGATCTAGAGACTCTTTCCAGTCCTCATAGTTTGTCCCATTTAGAGTTTTGACAGAATTTGGGAAGGAGGCTGATATAAAACAGAGAATAAGGAATCATTAAGAGTTGAAGGCAATATGATTCTATATATATATATATATGTTCAGCCAATCTTGCCCATAATACAAATTTCTTATTAATTATAATTCCGCCTAAGGGTCCCGAATCATAATAAATAAGAAACACAATAAGAAGAATAATACAATGTACAAAACTTACATCACCAAAATTTCTAATACCGACAGGGTACTTGAAACCATAATTGACATAAGCTTAAGACAATAGTACGATGTATAATAACGAATTACATTAATAATAGTACACCGATAGGGTATAATTATTATTAATATAATACAAATATAACACATTAGAATAATTAATTGTTTAACAACACAAATTTTGTATAATTATACCCACGATAGGTGAGTCCATAACTATACAAAATATCAATAGTCATGCTACAATTATACATTAGAAAAATTATATTGTATAACAAATGCAGCATAGAACACACAACTTAATTCACAAAAAATATTCGCGAGGAGAGAGGTATCTCGCGAGGCGAATCTTGTGAAAAGTCAGCAACGTTTGGTCTTCTCGCGGGTACTCGCGAGGCGAGTCAAGTGTTCGCGAGGCGACCCAGAAACCTTTCATTTTCCTAGAAAAGTCAACCTTCGGGGTCGCGAGGCGAGAAGCGTAGTCGCGGGGCGACCCAGAGACCTTTCATTTTCTTAGAACAGTCAGCCTTCGGGGTCGCGAGGCGAGAAACGTAATCGCGGGGCGACCCAGAGAGGATGACAATTTCACTGTTCTGCTGGCTTTCAGGTTCGCGAGGCGAGAATAATCTCGCGAGGCGAATCTGGAATTCCAACTGTTGCTGATGCCCAGAATCGCGAGGCGAGCAAAACTCGCGGGGAGATCAAACCAGTTTCACGCAAAAGGGAAACGAAAAAACATCGATTTCTCACGTTTTATTTGATGAAATCCAACGATTTTCGAGTATGTTACTCGAATAACATGTGGGAAGAAAAGCCCTCAAACAATTTTCGAAATCATTGGCCAGAATCATAGTTTCGAATTTTGAAGAACAAGGCATGAAAAACGAAAGTTGCTGAAGGGAAAAATTGATATAACATGATATGAAAATCCCTAAAAAATTTTGCATCTTGATTGAAAAACATAAATTAGGGTTCATATAATTTTCAGAATAGCTATAACATGTATCTATCCTTGGCTCTGATACCAATTGAAGGAAAACCTATAATTCTAAACACCATACAGATACAAATCATAGCATGTGATTCATGTTAATCAAAGGAAAGAGAAGAATTTCATACCTTGGAGATTCGCAGAATCCATCACAGCAGATCAGAGGGTGAGATGGAGATGAATAGTGGATCAGAATGTTAGAGAAGGTGAGAGGGTTACTCCTCTCTTTCTGGTTGGTTTTGGTTTTGTGTTTCTGTCTGTTAGAATGCCTAATGGGGAGGCTATTCTTATAACCTACCAGCAGAGAGTAGGGACCTCTCAACGGGTTAACATTAGAATGACCCATCCCATCATAGGGTCACTCTTTAGTAAATACCCAACAACAATTTCACCAATTGGTTACGTAATTAAGAATTAATTTTATAACTGATATATTAATAATTTAATTATAATTTAATAATCAATTAATGCTAATCCACATATTATACACATTAAAATTTAACACTTGCATCCTGCGCTAGGTTCCAACGATTTATCTACCTCCTTATACTCAGGATTGTTTGTTCTCAAGCAATAATCCTGATCCAAGAGAAAAAATTTAGGAAAATCAAATATCAAACCAATCATGAGATCCAAATTCAACAAATATAAGTGATAGACACAACCAATCTCAATCTACATGGAAAATCAAAAGTCTGCACAATCGGAGGCGTATGTTCTCGGAAATCAAACTTTTCACTAAGAGGTGATACTCTTCTCACAGCTCTCAATTTGTATGAGGGAAAAAACATGACAGACAAATAATTCTGATGAAGAGAGCACACTATCATAGGCTTGATTATTAACAAACTCCACTAAGTAATTTACACATGTAAAAATCAAGAGTTCTTTTATGAGTTGTAGCTGTTGAGACTTCACAAGTCTGAGACATTTTCAATGTGTAAATTCTTTAAGTTTGAATGATTCCAAATAGATTAAGTATGATAATATTGAACCATATGAAATTACCGATATGTCTGACAAGTGTGCAGGAAAATAGACTTAAGGTCACTCGTCTAAATTTTGACCCGTCTTTATTTTGGTACAACACAGTTTTTAGACTTGTTTTAAAAACTCACTCGTCTAAAATATAGTCAACTCAGACAAAGACCAGGATAACTCTCAATCATGGTTCTGATCTACTTGATGACGTGGCAAGAATCATAAGTTTGAAGAAGCCTCAGTGGATTACTCGTCTAAAATCATTCGATCACTCATCTAAGTTTTGGTTCATTATCACCGTTTAAATCTGGACTGCACAAACATCTGTCTAAATTTCAAACACTGCAACACTTGATGTCAGTTTGTCAGAATGAAGTTCAAGTCAACCTTATTCAAATAAGATGCCTTCCTTAAGGATCTCGAAGACTTCTGGACAATAGCACCAAGGATAAAGAATAAAGAACGTTTGTCTCAAGGATTTAAGGAATAAACATGCAACCTCTGTACCACAGCAGTAACCTTTTAGCTGTTTTAGTACAAAGTAAAAGTGATTTCCAAAAAGTGAACTGAGTATTGCAATGAAAGAGGAAAGCTCTCTGCTGCAAGTACAAGAAGTTTGCTGCTGCAACTCTGATACAGCAGCTGCTCAGAACAAAAGTGTACTCTTGGAATGCCTTGTTAAAACTCAACGTCCCTAAATATTTAATGCCTACACAGAACGACTCTTTGGCATTAATGGCGTTCCAGAAGCTCAAATCAAAGAACACACTTTCTGAAGCTGTGTCTAACGGATAAATTGATTGAAGTCTTTATATAGATAAAACCATGAAGATGAAGACAACAAGTTGAATATCATTAAGAACACTGCGCAAGAAGCATTTACTCACTTCATTAACTTCTTCATTTTTTCATTGAATACTTCTTGAATCATTTGATATTTATTAACAGTCTTTCACACTTCATATTTATTTCACTCTCTGAGTGTTATCTGAAATATTTACAAGTTGTATTAATTACACAAAACATTTACTCCTTACCTTGTTGAGCCTGTAGAGGCTATGTGAGAAAAGAATACTTGTTCAAGTGTTGAGCCTAGAGAGGCTAGGTGTGAAAAAAAATACTTGTAATGTAATCTGATCAGTTATAGTGGAAACTTAGTGCTGCCACGAAATTGAACGTAGCCCAATGGATTTTGGGGTGAACCAGTATAAAACTCTTGAGTGATATTCCTCTTCCCTTATCTCTTTAATTTGCTTAAGTGTTATTTATTTAAGCTATTAACTTAGGGAGTTTATATTGTGAATATCAATCTTCGTTTTAACCTTCTCTGTGTGCGCGTGTGTTCTGTCTCAAAATTAGACAAGTCACCCGTCTAATTTTCTGTTGTCTTTTTTTTTTGCTTGTTGTGCCTGCGAAAATAATTTTCAAAGTTTAACATCCCTGACTGCTCTATGGATTGACGACTGTCCCACAGACCAATACGAATCTTTTAAGCGTGCTTTGTCCTCACTCACACTCTTCTTGGGAAAACTTCCCAGGAGGTCACCCATCCCAGAATAGCTCCAAGTCAAGCACGCTTAACTGTGGAGTTCTTAAGTGATGGGCTACCGAAAAGAAGATGCATCTTGTTAGTATAGGTAGTACCAATCAATTCATATAAGTCATCCTCAACTGTATAGTCCCATACCTACACAGCCTCAGGATCCCTCTCATTCCGGTATGTAATCGGTTCATTCATGCGTCCCTCCGCCTAGAAGCCTGCCAGGAGCCGCTCCTTGTTCGTGCCTTCTTGTGTTATCTTTGGTTATTTCAGTTGGTATCAGATCTTAACCTCTGGGTTGAGCACTTAACAGTGTAGTGGAACAAATCTTGGAAATGGCAGGAGAAGCCAGCACAAGCAAGAATCATGCAGGAGAAGGATCCTCAATGTCGAGACCTCAATGAAGTGGTTTTTACAATCCACTAACTTTGATCTCTGGGATATCGTTGAAGAAGATCTCTATGTTCCTAAAGATGACAAAGGAGCAGAAGTTCCTAAAGCTAGCATGACTGCTGATCAAAGAACAAAATGACAATTTAATGCCAAAGCTAGATATGCAATCATGTGTGCTTTGAGCAGAGAAGAGTTTGAAAATTTCTGTGCTTGTGAATCTGCTAAAGAAATATGGAATTCACTAGCTATTGCTTATAAAGAAACTAACAAAGTAAAGGAGACCAAAGTCAGTATGTTGGTTAGAAAGTATGAGCTGTTCAAAATGGAAGAAGGAGAAACTATTGGCCAAATGTATGGGAGATTTCCAACTATAACCAATGGCTTGAAATCTCTAGGAAAAGTTTACAAGACTGAGGAAGACATTCAAAAAATTCTCAGAAGTCTTCCAAAAAAATGGAGACCTCTTGTAACTGCAGTGTCTCAGGCCGAAGATCTATCAACAATGAAGCTAGATGAGGTTCTTGGCACCCTTCAGATCCATGAACAGGAGCTGATTGAAGAAAATAATGGAAAGAAGCACACATCCATTGCTCTCAAGGTTGACAAGAAATCATCTAAGGGATCTGCATCAAAAGCTCTCAAAGTTGTTGAATCTTCAGATGAATCTGAGGAATCAAATGAGGATGAATCTGATGATGAAGACGATGAACTTTCTCTTCTTACCACAAAAATGAAAAAGCTCTAGAATAAAATAAACTTCAGAAAGGACAAACCTTTCAGGCGTTTCAACAAAGAAAAATACAACAAAGATGGTGGATCTAATGACAGCAATGTCCTCAACTCAATAAGCAACTTCCTAAGAAGTTCTTCAACAAAAAGAAGAAGGGAATGATGGTCACTTGGGAAGATCTTGATGAAAGCTCCAATGAAAGTGAAGGAGAGGAGCTTGAAGCAAATCTCTGTCTTATGGTAGATATTGATTCAGAATCAGAAACTGAGGTACAATTTGAACTTGAGAAATTGAGTGATGCCTATGATGAACTATTGGAAGAATCCAACTGTATATCTAAAGCTATCAAATCCTTCAAGAGACAGTATGTTAAACTCTCAAATGAGTATACGCAGAAATCTCAAGAGTGTGAGAAGTTAGCTGAAGAGAACAATAGGCTTAAGACTGAAAAGTCTAAATCTAAGATCTCAGTTGAAACTCTACCCTCTGATGAAATGGTTAAACTTCAATAGAAAGTAGAAGAGCTCACCTCAGATCTTGCCAAGTTTGTTAATGGTAGAGATAATCTCACTAAAATTTTGGGAAGTCAGAGGCACTCCCTTAACAAAGAAGGTATAGGTTATTCCAGTCAAGAACATCATAAAGGATCAACAAAGTTCTCAAAAATAACTGTCAAATCTATGTCAGTTAGTTTAAATAAACCTATATGTACCTACTGTGGAAAAGCTGGACATATCACGTGTAAGTGCATTCACAAAAAGAGAAGGAAGTCTTCGCAGACTCCTCACACTAACAGAAAATGACCCAAGAAAATATGGGTACCTAAGTCCATGATCATTCTTGGTGCAGACATGCTTAACAGGACAAAGCAAACACCTATCATGGTACCTGGACAGTGGATGCTCGCGACATATGAAAGGTGAAAGGCCTATATTCCTAGACCTCCAACCTAAAAAAGGTGGACATGTGACCTTTGGTGGCAACCAGAAAGGAAAAGTTGTTGGTGTAGGTAAAATTGGTGGTAAACCTCCCTTACCTATTATCTCTGATGTTTTATTTGTTAAAGGGCTGAAACATAATCTGCTTAGCATAAGTCAATTGTGTGATAGTGGATTCTATATATCTTTTTCTAAGGATGCATGCATAGTCAATGACAATTGTGGAAAGACCCTCTTTTCTGCTAAAAGGCAAAACAATCTGTATAAGATTGACCTGTCTGAACTTTCAGATCAAAGTGTAACATGCTTTATGTCTAAAGAGGATGAAAAGTGGCTATGGCATAAGAAACTAGGACATGTTAGTATGAAAAAAATTTCTAAATTGAAAAGGCATAATCTTGTGAGAGGATTGCCTGATATTTCTATTAAGAAAGATGTTTTGTGTGATGCATGTCAGAGAGGTAAACAAGTAAAATCAAGTTTCAAATCTAAGAAAGAAGTCACCTCCTCTAGACCTTTGCAATTGTTACACATGGATCTATTTGGACCAGTCAGTGTAGCTAGCCTAGGTGGAAAGAAATATGGTTTTGTCATAGTTGATGACTATTCTAGATTTACATGGGTACTCTTCTTAACTCACAAGGATGAGTCCCATAAGGTTTTTACAATATTCAGTAAAAGAGTATAGAATGAACAGTGTTTTTGTATCTCTGCTATCAGAGGTGACCTTGGGGGAGAATTTGAAAATGAGCAGTTCAAACTGTTCTGTGAGGAAAATGGTATTTCTCACAATTTCTCTGCACCCAGAACTCCACAGCAAATGGAGTGGTTGAGAGAAAGAACATATCTCTTCAAGAGATGGGCAAAACAATGCTCAATGAAAATAATCTCCCTATGTACTTCTGGGTAGAAGCCATTAACACTGCTTGTTATGTGCAAAACAGAATTCTGGTTAAACATATCCTAAATAAGACTCCTTATGAATTGTGAAAAGGTAGAAAACCCAACATATCATATTTTCATGCATCTGGATGTGAATGCTATATTCTTAATACAAAAGTTCATCTTGGGTAATTTGACTCTAAAGTAGATAAAGACATATTCATTAGATATTCTGAACTGTCTAAAGATTTTAGAATCTTTAACTCTAGAACTTCTGTAGTAGAAGAATCAATTCATGTAAAGTTTAATGATGGTGTGAAGACTGATAGGGAACTATTAGGTCTAGAAGATGATATTGCAGGTATTTAACTTAATCCTGCAGTGGAAAATTCTTTAGGCAAGTCGAAAGTTGACATGTCTAAAAATTAGACAAGTGCTGATACGTCTGAAATTCAGAATGAGAAGAAAGACTGGAAATTCGAGACCTATCATCCAGAAGATCATTGGAAGTCCATCTCAAGGAGTTAGAACCAGATCTTCTTTCAATAAAAACAATAACATGGCCTTCATATCAGATGTGGAACCCAAAAAGATTGAAGAAGCCTTACAAGATGAAAGCTAAATTCTAGCCATGCAAGAAGAACTAAATCAATTCAAGAGAAATGATGTTTGGACTCTAGTTTCTAAACCCAAAGATAAATCCGTTATTGGAACCATATGGGTATTTAGAAACAAACTGGATGAAGATGGAAAAGTGGTAAGAACAAGGCAAAACTAGTTGCTCAAGGGTATAATCAACAGGAAGACAAGTGATGGAATCTATATCCATCAGCAAAAATATTCCAAGGAGCTTCTGAAAAAGTATAAGATGGAAAATTCAAAACCTATGAGTACTTGTAACACCCTTCTCGGCGCTACATTTTACGTGACGTTTTAAGCCCGAAAAGTAGTTTAATTAAATTCTCTGCAATAAAATGGGGTAATTTTTTTTCTTTGCAAGATCAATAGAATGGATCAAGGTAAGAATTCTCAAAGTTTGAAAGAAAAAATTTTGAAATGACCCCTTTGAAAAATGGAGTTTGGATGAAGTCGGAACACCTGATAAAACATTTTATAACATCAAATCTTTTTCTTTTTCTCAAGGGAGACAGTAAGCAATAAAACATCCAACCTCATCAAATATTTACATAATACTGTCCAGAGTTACTCAGAAGATAACACTGTACTAAAACATTTACTAATCATAATTAAGGTTATAAGTTCAAAAATTATTTACATAAAACCCAACCCGACTCATAAACTGAAAACATAAAGATACACAGACCCGACATAAAGCCATGGAGACGCAGCTCCTAAAATATAATATATATGGAGTCGCAGCTTCATAAACGGTAACACTAACTCCCAGACATCTCAAGCTGGCCAAACTTAAATATAAAAGACAATCCTCTCTCGTACATCGTGAGAATGACAAACCCAACTGACGAGATCTAGTGGAAACTCTACTTGAGTCCATTATCGACATCGTCCCAACGACACTACTAGAGCCACTACAAACTTAGCTCTTGGTCTAAGCCTTTCCTTTTCCAAGAGAAATGTCATAGCCTACAGACCAACGACAGTCATGCCCGACCTTTCTTTTCCTGAGAACTCCTATGCATCCATCAGTTATTCTAAACAAGGACGAGGAAGGTAAAAAGGTAGATCAAACTGTCTACCGAGGTATGATTGGATCTCTTCTATACTTAACTGCTAGAAGACTTGATATTAAATTTAGTGTTTGTCTATGTGCTAGATTTCAATCAGATCCTAAAGAATCTCATCATAATGCTGTTAAAAGAATTTTCAGATATTTAATGGGAACCACTAACCTTGGTCTATTATATAAGAAATCTGAAGATTTCAGGTTAGTTGGATTATGTGATGCTGATTTTGCTGGATATAGAAATGATAGAAAAAGTACCAGTGGAGGATGTCACTTCATTGGAGCAAATATGAACTCCTGGTCAAGCAAAAGGTAAAGCACCATTTCTCTCTCAACTGCTGAAGCTGAGTACATATCTGCAGCAAGTTGTTGTTTACAACTGCTTTGGGTAAAATATCAACTTGAAGATTATTTAATGTTTGAGCATAATATACCTGTATGGTGTGATAATACTAGTGCTATTAACTTGTCTAAAAATCCCATACAACATTCTAGAGCAAAGCATATAAAAATAAAGCATCATTTTATTAGAGATTATGTGCAAAAATGTGTTTTTGAAATTAAGTTTGTGAACACTAAGTATCAGTAGGCAGACATCTTTACTAAACCTTTAAGTGAAGATAGATTTGTTTTTATTAGAAGGAATCTTAATATGCACAATGTGTCTAAATGAGTGTATGCTAATATGTGTGAAGATTTACATGTCTAAATTTATATGCTTGACTCGTCTATTTTCTTTATGCTTCACTCGTCTACTTTAGCCAAGCGTCTAATGACTTTTACTCAGTTCTAACCTTGACTGAGACACATGTACATTGAAAAATCTCCCTGCTTTTTCTTAAAAACATTCCATTTTTTTTACAGCCGTATTTTCAAAAGTTATTGCTGTTTATGGCAATAATCTCTCTCCTTGTTCCCAACGCAAAAACACTCAAACTTTTTAACAAAAGTAACCCGTGTCGTTTCAAAATTTCCCACTCACAATCTTTGCTCACAATCTCTCTTTATCTCTTCATCTTCAACCTCTTGAAACCTTTCATCTCCAAAATCCTAAAATCTTCTTCTCTTAATCAATGGCACCCAAGAGCCTTCTGGAAACTCTGGTCGAGAAGACTAAAGGCTCTGTTTCTGAGTTGAAGAAGGTGCGCCCTGGAAGGGTCCCAAATTTTGATGAGCTTAGGACCAAGGGTTTGGACATTCAACCCGAGCTCGCTCATGCTGGATGGTTACCTTTCTTCCAGCTTCAAGAACTTGTCTTCCCTGCTCTAGTTAGGGAATTCTGGAGAACCGCGAAGATTACAAAGGATGACACAACCTCCATGATTTCTAGAGATGTGGGTGATGACCATGTCACCATCACTCATGAATCACTTGCTGAAGTGACTGGATGCCCACGTGAAGGTGTTGGGTATTACAAGGAATGACTGAAGTCTTTAGGAGAAGCAAAATTAAACTTGGTTCTGTATGGAGTTCAAAAACCTAGAATTCCAGACGCCAAGTATCTGACTCCCATGGCAAGATTTCTCCATGTACTTCTAATTAACTATGTAATGCCTAGGACTGGATTTAGGAATCATGTGAGTAAGATAGAAGATTTTGTTATCTACCACCTGATTCGACAGATCAAAGTAGACATTACTGAGTTAATTTTTAGACATATGGAGAAAGCTGTCAAGGGAAAAGATAAGGACTATCCTTTTGGAATGATCATAACTAGGATCTTCAGGGCAAACAAGCTGAAGGATTTGAGGAAAGCTTGTCATGCTGATCTCTGCACATAAATCACAACAAAGTCTCTGTCTTTGATGAGGATCAATCTGACTCCTACCACTAATCCTGTTACTGAAGACTCATCATCAGCACCTGCTGAATCTGCTCAAGTGGAAGAAAGACTTACTATTCCTGCTGTCAAGGCTGAACCCTTTGTGGAGCCCGTTGAAGAGGAAAGGGCTCAGTTATTGAGGAAGAGGAAGAGAGTTGCTGAGTCCTCTGATCAGTAATCTACTGAAGCTTCTAATTTTCAGAATGCTGCTGAAGTCCCTTCTCAGGTTGTTGAACCTGGTGTTAACCCATCTGCTGAACCTGCTTAGGTTGCAGAACCTCTTTGCATCGGCCTCTATCCCTAATGCACCCAGTGTTACAAAGGTGTTCAAAAGGAAGAGAGTTGTGCAAGCTGAGGGGGAGTCTTAACCTGAAGAGACTGTGATCCCTAAGAAGAAGAGAACCACTGTGACAACGAGGAGATTGGTTATACTTCCCCCACCCTCACCCTCACCCTCACCAATAACCTTCCCCACAAAGATTACCAACACCACCACAGAAAACACCATCACCATCACCACAACACAAACAGAAAACCCCTACTCTTCCACCTGCTTCACCAACAACTCCAACTCAACCACATACATCACCCGTTAGACAACCATCACCTATCCCTGAACCTTCTGTCTCAGAACCACACATTGTTGAACCACAGACATCTGAATCTCACACTTTTGAACCAAACCCCACTGCTTCAGTACCTCAAGTATTTGAAACAGAACCCCAACTACCCAAGCCTTCCACACCACAATCATCTCACCATATTGAGACTCTTCACACTGAGGATGTCAACGACTTTGAATATTTTGACAACCCCACTCCACCTCCACCTTCACCTAACCACAAACATCTGACCATATCAGAAACCAGTGCCAAGTACCTCTGAGAATAGTCTCCCCATACCTATTTTCTGAAACCAGACACAACCCTCTCCCAATGGCCACTCTATCTCCCTATCACTTATCTTCCAGAACAACCCCTTTCTCTGTCTTAGATGAATCTTGTTCTAATTTTATGTATGGCAAATATCTGGATGTCATTGCCTCCCTGGAAGCTGAAAGGCAGCTTGTGAAGTTGGCCGGAAAACAGAAGAATGCAGGAAGATGGATGCCTAATCCACATATCTTCATGAATCCCTCAACAGAGATCAGGGTAATGCCTGACTCTATGACTTTGAAAGGAAAGCAAAAAGTCATCAACATGCCACTTGATCAAAAGTTTTCTCTCATCAAGCTGAATGACAACAAGTGCAAGTATAGAAAGAGGTTGTTCTCAACTGAGACTCATCATGAGTTCCTCAAGGTTAGAGACATCTACTGGAGATGTGGATACAGTTCTGGGTTGTCATAAGAAGAGAAGAAAACCATCCCAACTAGAGGTAGCCCAGTTTTTGCTTTTTATCATTTCTCGCCATCAATTTACACTTTACCTCCTTTCTTTATTTTAAATTTTCCACCAACTACCCCAATCACTCCCATAAATCTCATTAGGAGATCTTATGAATTTCTTCTTTCGGTTGTTGATTCTCCTCTTCACCATGAACGAATTCATGGATTTCTTGAACAATTATATCCTAATAATGACTTTACCTCTGCTCTTTCAACAAATGTGTTTTTAGATCCTCAGCCTGAGGACAATATTCAAGTTGAAGAGTTGCCTTCTACACCTCCTCCGTCTGCATCTGCAACTACTTTGGCTACAACAGACTCTACTGCCCCAGTGGTTGCCTATGATCCTGTTGCCCATCAGAGGCTCGATGAAATGGTTTCAACTTTGCAAACTGTCATCCAAAGGCAGGATGCTGCCTTAGAACAACAAGTTGCTTTTCAAATTCAGATGTTGGCTCAGCAAGCAACAATGCAAAGAACGATGAATGATTTCTTTAAAAACCAAGGGGGGTCGTAGTTCTTAGGTCTTAGGACTTAGATTTTTTTGTTTTGAGTCATGCAATGTACAAGTCAGTGATGTCCCTATCACTTGTAATCCTTTTTGACTCTCAATATAACGAGATGAAGTTTTGACATTACTTTTGGCTCTTTGCTATATATTTGTTTTATATTCTTCTTGATTGATGCCAAAAGGGGGAGGAAATAAGATGAAATAAAAGTAACAAAAATTACAACTTAACCCTATAATTTATGCCTTCTGTTTGAAAAATTGGCTTTTGCTCTGATATAATCTGCATTGCATACTTCCTGCTCCGTTTGAATATGATATTAGATCTGATACCTTGATTTTGCTCCGGTACATGTTTTTTTCTAATGGATAAACTAAGAGGGAGCATAGCATACTCTGATTAATCATATCTATTTGAAAATTTTCTACTGTTACTTTTTGATGTTCAATAAAATCAGAAAAATTATTTGTCATCATCAAAAAGGGGGAGAATGTTGAGACCTCATAAGTCTGAGACACATTCAATGTGTAAATTCTCTAAGTTTTGATGATTCCAAATAGATTAAGTATATTAATATTGAACCATATGAAATTACTGGTATGTCTGACAAGTGTGCAGGAAAACAGACTTAAGGTCACTCGTCTAAATTTTGACCCGTCTTCATTTTGGTACAACGTAGTTTTTAGACTTGTCTAAAAACTCACTCGTCTAAAATATAGTCGACTCAGACAAAGACCAAGTCAACTCTTAATCAAGGTTCTGATCTACTTGATGATGTGGCAAGAATCATAAGTCTGAAGAAGCCTCAGTGGATCACTCGTCTAAAATCACTCGATCACTCGTCTAAGTTTTGACTCATTATCACTTGTCTAAATCTGGACTGCACAAGCACCCGCCCAAATTTTAAACATTGCTACACTTGATAAAGTGTCAGTTTTTGGAAATGAAGTCCAAGTCAACCTTATTCAAATAAGATTCCTTCCTTAAGGATCTCGAAGACCTCTGGACAATATTACCAAGGATAAAGAATAAAGAATGTTTGTTTCAAGGAATTAAGGAATAAACACGTAACCTCTATACCACAGCAGTAACCTTTTAGCTGTTTTAGTACAAAGGAAATGTGCTTTCCAGAAAGTGAACTGAGTGTTGCACTGAAAGAGGAAAGCTCTCTGCTGCAAGTACAAGAAGTTTGCTGCTGCAACTCTGATACAACAGCTGCTCAGAACAAAAGTGTATTCTTGGAATGCCTTGTTAAAACTCAACGTCCCTAAACATTTAATGGCTACACAGAACGACTATTTGGCATTAATGGCGTTCCAGAAGCTCAAATCAAAGAACACATTTTCTGAAGTTGTGCCTCACGGATAAATTGATTGAAATCTTTATATAGATAAAACCATGAAGATGAAGACAAGAAGTTGAATATCATTAAAAACACCGCGCAAGAAGCATTTACTCACTTCATTAACTTCTTCATTCTTTCATTGAGTACTTCTTCAATCATTTGATATTTATTAACAGTCTTTCACACTTCATATTTATTTCACTCTCTGAGTGTTATCTGAAAGATTTGCAAGTTGTATTAATTACACAAAACCTTTACTCCTTACTGTGTTGAGCCTGAAGAGGCTAGGTGAGAAAAGAATACTTGTTTGAGTGTTAAGCCTGGAGAGGCTAGGTGTGAAAAAAAATACTTGTACTGTAATCTAATCAGTTATAGTGGAAACTTGTTGCTGTCAAGAAACTAGACATAGCCCTGTGGATTTTGGGTGAACCAGTATAAAAATCTTGAGTGATATTCCTCTTCCCTTATCTCTCTAATTTTTTTAAGTGTTATTTGCTTAATCTTTTAACTTGGGGAGTTAATATTGTGAATATCAATATCTGTTTTAACCTTCTCTGTGTGCGCGTGTGTTCTGTCTCAAAATTAGACAAGTCACCCGTCTAATTTTCTGTTGTCTTATTTTTGTTTGTTGTGCCGACGAAAATAATTTTCAAAGTTTCCTAAAAAGTTGGTAAACACAATTCAACCCCTTCTTGTGTTAACTTTGGTTATTTCAGTAGCATGGTCATGGAAACAATGCTAGGTAAGATAAAAGAAAGAAAAATGGATATGCAACTTAGAATGTGATAGAGAAAAATTGTAATGCAGAGAAACAAATTTGAGACACTAGAATGTGATAGGGAGAAACTGTAATACAAAACATGAAAGGGATATAAAAAAGTTGAAGAAGGAATTAAAGGAATCTGCCTTCAGAGAATACTTATTGCGGCAAATTCCTTTCCTTCATCCACTTTTTCACATCCCTCTCATATTTTATATTACAGTTATTCCTCATAAATTCTAATTTGAGAGAGTAGAATGTGAGAGGGAAAAATTGTAGTGCAGAACATGAGAGAGATGTGAAAAAGTGGATGAAGGAAAGAAATCTGCCTTTAGAGAATACTTCTTGCAGTTTTATTGCCCACGTTCAACAGTAACTTCCTGAAAGTAGATTCCTTTCCTTCATCCAATTTTCACATCCTTGTCATGTTCTGTATTACAATTTCTCACTCTCACATTCTACTCTCTCAAATTAATTTTTATGTATTAAAGTTTTTCTCTATCGTATTCTAAGTTGCAGAAACACAACACATGCACGTGACGTAATATGCAGCATTGGCCATTTCCGGCCGGTGTGTTTGTTTGTTGTAAGTGTTTTTTCCCTAATCATTTCATATATTAAGCCTTTTTTAACTAATATCTTTTTGGTCCCTGTCCTTTTAACTTTTTAAATTTTGCAATTGGTCCCTGCCATCAACAGTTAATGGTCAAGCAAGGACCAATTGTAAAATTTAAAATGTTAAAAGAACCGAATGCAAAGAAAAAAAATATAGGGACTAAAATAAAAAATACTATATTTTTAAGGATCAAAAAGTTCATTAAGCCTAATATTTTTCATACAATTTTTTTTATTTTGTTCATTAATAACTATCCTAAGAGAATACTAGTACTTAGCATTATCCTACTTATAATAGTAATGTCTTTTTATTTTTCTAGGGTATCCTCCACGCACAATTGTGGAGACTAATCTCTCAAGTCGGGTAGGACCACAAGGACGACAAAGCTCTCCCTCAAGAGTTTTAACGACTCTTCGACCAAAATTGGATCCTTTTAGAAACTTATTATCATTTTACCCCCTCTCCCCCCCAAAAAAAAAAATAACCCAATCTATTAAAACCGCCTCCCCCAACCGTCCCCCTTATATTATCCCCCCCTCACATATAATATAAATCACACCATCATATTCCTCCCCCTTGTAATTCGTAGTATCAATTTTTATATCAATATTCCTTAATTAATTTACTTTTAGAAAAAAAAATTCATTGAGTATTTTCACACTCTTGTAATTTTTTTTTTATGACGGTGTTTCTGTCAAATTGCTTAAAAGTTTCATTTTAATTTTGTAAGGTATTTTTTTATGATACATAATTTTATTTAAATATAATATTAAATTTTTTTGTTCATTTTGTATTTTTATTGCTACAAATTTTAATATGTCGGTACTATTTTTATTTTTATTTATGTGCTATAAAAAATGTCGTTACTTTGTCTTTATAATTGCTACTTAATTATTTTAATTATGTTTTTAATTAATTAATTACTTAATTATTTTTTTATTACTTAATCGAGTTTTTATTACTTTAGTTTTTTAAGTGTTTTTTAATATGGTGTTAATCAGGGGCACGTTTGGTTTACCTCGATCCGGTGAAATGATATGGCATCATCTAGCTCACAATTAGGGACACGTTTGGTAGACCTCGTTCCGGTGGATACATCACTATTAAAAGGTAAGAACAGGTCCCAATACCCTTTAACTACGAATTTCAAGTGCATATTACACTCTCCGATTTTTGATCGATTTTACTGGCTCTGACATCATTTAAAAATATTTTTAGTAAAATAATTGTTAATATTTTATAATTTAAAAAATGATAAATGGGAAAAAAATGAAGGAAAAAAAAACGAACAATTCAAAGCGTTTTTCACCATCGATTTTTGATCGATTTTACTGGCTCTGAACCTGTCTGATTGGTTCTTAACCAGTTCTATACAATTTTACTTTTTTTTATGAGTAAAGTAATAATTGGTGATTATTTAATGATGATTAACAGTATAAATTTATACCAATAAATAATCACCAAATTATTACTATGAAATTATGAAGAATAACAATAACACCAATCACTATTTTACAATATAAATTTACTCCATTAAATAATCACTAATTATAACTTTATTCATAAAAATTTATCTTATAAAATTAAAACGAAGTTTCCAGCAATTTAATTAAGGAACACCGATAAAAAAATTAATATTATAAATTATGAGGGAGTGTAATCTGATGGTGTGATTTATATTATATAGCAGAAAGAGAGGGGGAGGGGGATAATGTAAGGAGGACGGTGGGGTGGTGGGGGGGGGGGGGGGGGGGGGTTAAAATGGGAGGCGGCAGTGAAAGTAGTTGATTGACGTCTTTAATTTGTCAAAAATAAAAAAATAAAATATGTCATCATTTTAAAAAGGATCTCCAACCAACTGGTAATTTATTTCAAAATGACCCTAAATTAATAATAAATCTTTAAAAGAATCCTATTTTGATCAAACACCTCGTTTTAATACTGCTCCATTTAAAATGGGAGGCGGCAGTGAAAGTAGTTGATTGACGTCTTTAATTTGTCAAAAATAAAAAAATAAAATATGTCATCATTTTAAAAAGGATCTCCAACCAACTGGTAATTTATTTCAAAATGACCCTAAATTAATAATAAATCTTTAAAAGAATCCTATTTTGATCAAACACCCCGTTTTAATACTGCTCCATTTAAAATGGGAGGCGACAGTGAAAGTAGTTGATTGGCATCTTTAATTTGTCAAAAATAAAAAAATAAAATATATCATTGTTTTAAAAAGGATCTCCAACCTACTGGTAATTTATTTCCAAATGATCCTAAATTAATAATAAATTTTTAAAAGAATTCTATTTTGATCAAACACCCGATTGTAATACTGCTCCATTTAAAATGGGAGGCACAGTGAAAGTAGTTGATTGGCGTATTTAATTTGTCTAAAAGAAAAAAATAAAATATGTCATCGTTTTAAAAAGAATCTCCAATCAACTGATAATTTATTTCAAAATGATCTTAAATTAATAATAAATTTTTAAAAGAATCCTATTTTTATCAAACACCCAATTTTAATACTGCCCCATTCACGTGACCAAGCAATAACGTAATGTCTTCTAAAATATGAAAGCAATAACGTGCAACATAAATTTAAAATACAAAGAAACTGTCGTTTTAAGTCGATTTAATTTACAGAATACTCCATGATAGGAGGATGGGGACAGGGAAGTCACGTGAGTGAGTAATGATGAGGTTGGGTCAGAGGAATAAGGTGATAGAGTATACACTCAACAAGTAGGGGACTGCACTGCTGCAGTAACTATTTAGCATCATTACTTTTAGCAAGGGCATCTCACATCTGCATCCGATCATGAGTGTGCTGTGATAACAGATACGAGGAGATCGTGTTTCAGTGATGGAATTGATTAAACAATAAGTACGATACAAAATTGAAATGAATTGCATTAAAGGCAAATGGGAATAAGGTGAACTGGTTAAACAATAACTCCTATATGAGGATAAGATGTGATTTAATTAACCGATGGAGGTTGATGTGAGTGATTAAATGTCTATCGTCCTTTAATCAAGATTTCAAGTTCGAATATTGGATATGGAAAAAATCTCAATTGGAAGGGATGCAACCCTTAGAAGTGTCGAACAAACTCACACGAGAAATTAATTCCCGTCTCAGATTGACGATGAGATACTCCTTGAAATAGATAAAAAAAAAATGTGATTCAATTGAGTAGTTGTTTGGTCCTTTAATTATATGTTCGTGTTAAAAGCCTGATTATGAAAATAAAGCTTCAATTGTGGATAGAGAAATTATCCCTTAACTAGTAAGATCATACTAACGAGTGTTTTTAGAATACATTTTAATAAATCAAAAAAATAAATTTTTTATTAAAAAATAAATCATTTCACTTTTAAAATATTAAATATATCAATTCTCTATATAAATTTTCTTTTCTTCATTCTACTCATTAACATTTTTCTTAATATTAAATATTCTCGTCAAATTAATCCTACAACAACCGATTTATCCAAAATTCCATCCCAAACTAAAAAAAATGGGAATAGGGCGAGGTTGAGACCAGGGATAGTGACGTGGTGCAGCGTCTAAAGGAGACCATTTACGCTACAGCAATCATTTGTACGTTGGATCGTTTATTGTGCTTGTATCTATATGCCTTTCTTTGCATTATCTGTAGTACTAGACAGTGTTTGCTTCTGTGCATGTGATCTGACTTTAAATCATTTTCAACATATTATGAAAGGTTAAAGTAATATTTTGGTTCCAATACCTGACACGAATTCTCGATTTAGTCCTTGTATATAAAAAAATATTAAAATGATCCCTATACATACAGAAAGTCTCCATTTGGTCCCTATACGTTACCCTTTTGGTCCCTATATGAGCAAAAAATTATCAAATCAGTCCCTAAAATTTTGTACGGCAGGGACCAAATGGAGACTTTTTGTATGTATAGGGACCAAATCAAGAATTCGTATCATGTATAGGGACCAAAATATTACTTTAACCTATTATTAAATTAGTAGTTTGATTTTAGAGTTAACACCTATTTGGTTTCCGAATCTTTGAAGTATTATTAACTTGATCTTTAAAATTATCAAAATTCTAAAAGTCTTCATGAATAATAGGTTAGTATCAATTTGATCTTTTATTTTACTCACTTAATACCCTCTTTCTCTATTTAATTTACCAACACGTAGTTGGTTCTAGTGATAATGAGCTTGGGCTCCTTCAGCAAGTGGTCAGGGGTTCCATCCCTGAATCTTGCGTATGCAGAAACCTGGTTGAAAGAGGTCAACCATTCAATGTCGTCCAATATCTCGAGGGATTAGTCTCCGCAGTTGCGAGCGGAGGATACTTTAGATTGTTAATTTAAAATCAACTTAGTCCATACGATTTTCAATGCAGGGATTAACTTGATTACCATTTACAATTTCATTAATTTGGAATTTCGATAATTTGAAAGACTAGATTGATACTACTTCAAAATTTCAGAGACCAAATACGATATTTACTGTTGATTTTATTTTATAATTACATTACAAATTGATAAAATTAAAATTTAGTTATATATTAATATTTATAGTATAAATATGTGCTACAAATGTACTCAGAGACATTTTAATTCATTTACAATAATAAAATATTAAACGATTTGAATTTGGTATAAAAATAATATTTTAGCCCTATAATAAAAAGAGAATGTGATTACCAAAAAAAGAAAAAAAGAAAAAAAAAGAAGAGAATGTTATTAAACCTCAAACTTGAAATGATTGAGACGAGCGAAAGAAGTGTAGGATTAACATACTTAAAAAGTGAGTTTGTCATTAAAATTAATCAGTATAAATATATTTGTGGTTAAATTTTAGTGGATTAAAATTATAAATAAAAAATATATACTTTTTACTTTTTTTTTTTGTTAAGACTATTAATATGCTAAAACATCACAATAGAGAGAGGAATCCCAACTAGATTGACATGCCAAACTTTAACATTCATATGGAGCATACTAAACTTTAATTTGGTAGGCCTAACCCATCTTTGCAAAAAATCCTCACTAATAAAGGATGGAAAGTTGTCCCACCAAATAAAAGATCAGCTAGCAATACCATAATTGGCAAACTTGTCAGCACAAACATTGCCTTCTCTGAAAATACGAGACACTCTAAGTTAATCCATTTACAAATAGTAAGGCAATTCTTCTACTAGTTCTGATTTTCCAAGGGACAAGATAATTGGAGGAGAAAGCATCAACAACAATCTTTGAATCACACTCCAACCACAAATGATTCCAACCTTTCTGATTAGCATGCTCAATAGCTGTTATAGTTGCCTAAACGATGAAGGACTTTGAAGGAGGGATGCAATTTTTCCATATCAACTAGCTCCAGTTAACTGAATTGGAACTAGGAACAAGATAACTATATGCCACTTTAAAAGTAAGCAACCCCGAGTCAGCATCACTCCACACAGTCATATCATTTTCAGGAAAGAGAGGAAGCTTATTTTTCCCATACTGCATCAGAAAACAGAACCTCCCAACTAGGCTTCAACATGCCTGCATCATTAATTGATCTAATGGAACCTGAATAGAACATACACTTAGATATACTTAGCTGCTTGCCAGAGACTTCAGCATAAGCATCAAATAGCCACATCAATCTTCTAAGATTCTGTTTTGTTCCTTTGAAAAAAATCAAGATATCATCATCATAGAGGACATGAGTTTGAACAGCCACATTCCTAGGACCTGTCATGGGCTTCAACAGGTTTGAATTCATCAAATAAGTGAAGCTTCTACTAAGAACATCTTCAGCAAGACCGGACAAAAGGGGAGACAAAGGGTCACCCTGTCTAACTCCCCTTTTGCAAGAAAAGTATCCAACAAGCTTTCCATTAACTAAGAAAGAGAGCTTGGCAGATTTGAGAATGGTGTGAACCCAATTGCAGAACCACTATTAAAACCAAAAGAGGATAGCACATTCAAAAGGAAGTTCCAATCCAAAGTATCAAAAGCCTTCCTAATATCAAACTTCAAGACCAAGTTACCACCAAAAGATTTAGAATCTAACATATTGATGGCTTTAGAGGGTAGGCAAATACATTCAGAGATGTGTCTTCCTTTAATGAAACCCCTTTGCTGCACATAAATGATTTTGGGGGCAATAAGAGACAATCTATCATCAAGAATCTTAGTAATGATCTTGAAACTGAAATTTGAAAGAGCAATTGGCCTGTAATCCTCAATTCTATCTGCTTCTGGAAATTTAGGAATCAAAGCCACCATATTAGAATTGAGACCTGGCAAAATCCAATTATGAGTGAAAAATTGCAAAACAGCCCTATGCACATCATTTTCAATCACATCCCAAAAGGTTTTGTAAAAACAACCACCAAAACCATCCGGACCATGGGATCCTAAACCATTCATTGAGAAGACAGCCCCTTTGACTTCCTCTAAAGTTGGCACATTTGTTAACATAACATTATCTTCTAATGAAACCAGAGAGGGAACAACTTTCTCAACAAGACCATTATTAATGCATGAGTTATATGTAGCATACAGGTCTTTGTAAAACTGAATAACCTTATGCTCTATGTCTGTTGCAGAAAAAAGAATATCATCCCCACACTTAAGAACTGACAATTGCTTTGTGGCATGCCTAATCTTTGTAACTCTGAAAAAATCTTGTGTTCCTATCACCATGAGAAAACCAGTTGAGATTGGAATTTTATTTCTATGAATGATGTGTCTCAGAAATCAGTTTCAATTAGCCAGGAAGTTAGTTTGTTTAGTTGGTTGCTGGCCACAACTAACTATAACTGTTTTATAACTAACTTTGTGACCTTATTAGCCTAATTGGAAGTGGTTTCTGTTGCCTTCTGCTGTATATATAAACAACACTTCATTGCTGTTTGATACACGAGTTTTTTCATTCAGTTTTAGAATCCATCTTGTTGAAATCAGAAAGGTTTTAGAAGAGATCAGGGAATAGAGAGTGTGAAGCTTTGGGAAATTTCTGTATTGATCAATATTGGGTAGAAGTGGCCAAAGTGAAAAACATCTCTGTTGTAAAGACTTGATCTTTGTTGATTTCATAGTGAAAACAGAAGCTGCTCCTCCCCCTCCGTGGATGTAGGTCACTATATGTGACTGAACCACTAAATACTTGGTGTTCTCCCTTCCCCTTTCTTTATTTTTGCTGTGTTTGGTTGATAGTTCTGTTTTACTGTTGCATTCGATTTTCTGCAACATTCTTGGTACTGTGATATTGTTCTGTGATTGCAGACATAGCTTTCTCTACAATTGGCGCCGTCTGTGGGGAGAAAACCAATCAAGAACCTGAGAAAGCAAGCAACCATGGGAGCAACTAAGTTCGATATAGAGAAGTTCACAAGTTCAAATGATTTCGGGCTATGGAGAATAAAGATGCAGGCAATCTTGGTGCATCAAGGTCTAGCAGAGATGCATTGAAGGGTGAGGCTGCTCTATCCAGAACCATGTCCGAAAAGGAAAAACAAGATCTGGTAGAAAAGGCTAGAAGCACAATAATCTTGTGCCTTGGAGACAAAGCACTCAGAGAGGTAGCTCGAGAGAAGACTGCTGCAGCAATGTGGCTCAAACTAGAGTCATTATACATGACTAAATCAGTGGCAAATCGGCTCTTCTTGAAGCAACAATTGTACTCCTTCAAAATGACTGAGGATCGACCACTCTGTGATCAGATTGCAGATTTCAACAGGACCTTGGATGATCTTGAAAACATTGATGTGAAGTTAGAAGATGAAGACAAGGCTCTAATCTTACTCAGTGCCTTGCCCAATTCATATGAACATTTTAAAGATGCTGTTCTGTTTGGAAGAGATCAAACAATCTCTCTTGAAGAATTTCAATCAGCCATCCAGACAAAGGAACTTCAGAAAAGACAAGAATCCAAGAAAGATAACAATGCAGAAGGGCTCACTGTTGTGAGGGGCAGACCAGAAAACAGAAGCTACAAGGGAAACAATCACAGGTCTAAATCCAAGAAGAGGTCACAAAGCAACTTCAAATGCTTTCATTGCCACAAGACATGACACTTCAAGAAGAACTGTCTAGAAAGAAGGAATAAAGATGTAAAGAATTCTCAAGAACCAGGTGGAGCTGCTATAGTGTTTGATGGATATAACTCAGCAGAGGCCTTGGTAGTTTCAAATACTGAAATAGAGAAGGATTGGGTTATGGATTCTGGTTGTACTTACCATATGTGTCCAAGAAAGGACTACTTTGAAACCATAGACATGAAAGAAGGTGGAGCTGTGCTATTAGGCAACAACAAGCCTTGTAAAGTGCAGGGTATGGGCTCAGTCAGATTGAAAATGTTCAATGGCCAAGAGACTCTACTTCAGGGAGTAAGGTATGTACCAGAACTCAAAAGAAACCTCATATCCATAAGCATGTTTGATAGCCTAGGTTATTCTACCACTATTGAACATGGAATCCTAAAAATAACTAGTGGAAACCTGATTATTGCTAGAGGAATTAAAAGAAATGGTCTGTATATACTTGATGGCTGTACTATAATTGCTCAAGCTGCTGTAGCAAGTCAAAGCCTAATAGATAAAACCAAATTATGGCACATGAGGTTAGGTCATGTAAGTGAAAAGGGTTTGACTGAACTAGCTAAGCAAAATCTGTTAAATGGTGATAAAATAGACAAACTAGATTTCTGTGATCAGTGCATATTAGGAAAATCACAAAGAGTTAAGTTTGGCATAGGGCTACATACAACAAATAGACCCTTTGAATATGCACATTCAGATCTTTGGGGTCCTTCAAGGACCATGACTCATGGTGGTGGGTTCTATTTCCTTACCATCATTGATGATTTCACTAGGAGAGTATGACTTTATGTCTTGAAAAATAAAAGTGATACCTTTGGAAAATTTAAAGAATGGCATACTCTCATAGAAAATCAAATGGGATACAATCTGAAACATTTGAGAACTGACAATGGTCTGGAGTTTGTGTCAGAACCGTTTAATAAGTTTTGCAGGGATCATGGAATTCAAAGACATAGGACTGTTGCAGGAACTCCTCAACAGAATGGTTTGGCAGAAAGGATGAACAGAACAATCCTTGAAAGAGTAAGATGCATGTTGATAAGTGCTGGAATGCCAAAAAGCTTCTGGGGTGAAGCTGCCACTACTGCAGCATACTTGATCAATAGGTGTCCATCCTCTTCAAAGGGCTTTAAAACACCTATGGAGTTGTGGAATGGGAAACCTGCAGATTACTCAACTCTGAGAATATTTGGTTCTCTTGCATTTGCTCATATCAAGCAAGATAAACTTGGAGCTCGTGCCATCAGATGTGCATTCATAGGCTATCCTGCTGGAATTAAAGGATACAAGCTATGGAGAATGGAACCTGGTGAACCAAAATGCCTAATAAGAAGGGATGTTGTGTTTGATGAAACTAGAATGGCCATGATGACTAAAGATCTAGAAGGAACAGACAGCAATGCTAGCATTTCAGATAATGCTCAGGTTGAGGTGGAGTTACCCCTCCACCAAGGCACTGCAGACAGAATGCAACCTGAGGATGCAGCAGCACATCAGCAACCAGAACCAATTCCAAATGATTACAACTTGGTCAGAGATAGAGCCAGAAGAATCATAGCACCACCAAGGAGGTTTGGAGATGCAGACCTGATCTATTATGCCCTAAGTGTTGCTGATGCAATACAGGACAGTGAACCTAGCAGTTTCAAAGAAGCACTAGCAAGCAAGGACAGTAACAACTGGATGGCAGCAATGGTTGAAGAAATGAATTCTCTTGAAAGGAATAAAACCTGGGAGCTGGTTACCCTACCAAAGAATCAAAGAGTGGTAGGCTGCAAATGGATCTATAAGAGGAAAGAAGGCATTCCTGGAGTAGAACAAGCCAGATTCAAAGCAAGGCTTGTAGCCAAGGGATTCACCCAACTAGAAGGAGTTGATTTCAATGAAATCTTCTCACCTGTGGTCAAGCACTGCTCAATTAGGATTATGCTGTCAATTGTCACACAAAGTATGATCTTGAATTACAAAGAACTTGATGTCAAAACAAAGATTTCTCCATGGAGACCTTGATGAGACTATATATATGCAGCAGCCAGAGGGTTTCTCCAAAGGAAATGACAAGGTTTGCCTCCTGAAAAAGTCTCTATATGGCTTAAAACAAAGTCCAAGGCAGTGGTACAAAAAATTCGATGACTTTATGATGAAGATAGGGTTTCACAGAAGTAGGTATGATAGTTGTGTATATATCATGAAAGAAAAGGAAAATGTAATTCTGTATTTACTTTTGTATGTTGATGATATACTCATAGCTAGTTCATGTAAAAATAAGATAGAAAAACTCAAATCGGATCTCAACTCTGAATTTGAGATGAAGGAGCTTGGTGAAGCTAAGAGAATTCTAGGCATGAACATCAGCAGAGACAGATCCAAAGGAGAGTTACTCTTATCTCAGGAAACCTACTTGAAGAAAGTGGTTGAAAGGTTTAGGATGCATGAATCTAAACCAGTCCATAACTCCTCCTCAAGGCGAGAATGACAAACTCTCATCTCAACAAAGTCCTAGAACAGAAGAAGAAAGGTCTAGAATGGCAAGCAGTCCCATATGCTAGTGGAGTTGGGAGCATAATGTATGGCATGGTGTGCGGCAGACCGGACTTAGCTCATGTTGTGAATGTTGTGAGCAGATTCATGGCGAGATCCAGACCAACTCATTGGGCAGCACTCGAAATGGATTTTAAGGTACTTGAAGGGCACCTTATCTTCCGGATCAAGTTCAAAAAGAAACAACAACATGAAGATGCAATCAAAGGCTTTGTAGACTCAGATTATGCAGGAAACATTGATACAAGGAAGTCCTTGTCTGGTTATGTTTTCACCTTATTTGGAACTGCAATCAGCTGGAAGTCAACTCTCCAATCAGTTGTGGCTTTATCAACAACTCAAGCAGAATACATTGCACTCACTGAAGGCTTCAAAGAAGCAATATGGTTGAAGGGTATGCTAGGTGAACTTGGGATCACTCAAAATAGTATCACAGTTTTCTGTGATAGTCGGAGTGCAATTCATCTGTCAAAGCATCAAGTCTACCATGAGAAATCAAAACATATAGATGTGAGGCTGCATTTCATCCGGGATGTCATTGAAGCCAAGGAAATTCTGGTGGAGAAAATAGCATCAGAGGAAAACCCTGCAGATGCTTTTACAAAGTCACTTCCTCAGGCCAAGTTTAAACACTGCTTGGACCTGATTGGACTTTGTGAAAGGTAAAAGGGTTTTGAATGAGGGGGATCAACAGCTTGAAGACTATGATGCAAGCTTTCTGATTTAAGAGACAAGGTGGAGAATTGTGAATGATGTGTCTCAGAAATCAGTTTCAATTAGCCAGGAAGTTAGTTTGTTTAGTTGGTTGCTGGCCACAACTAACTATAACTGTTTTATAACTAACTTTGTGATCTTATTAGCCTAATTGGAAGTGGTTTATGTTGCCTTCTGCTGTATATATAAACAACACTTCATTACTGTTTGATACACGAGTTTTTTCATTCAGTTTTAGAATCCATCTTGTTGAAATCAGAAAGGTTTTAGAAGAGATCAGGGAATTGTGAGAGATAGAGAGTGTGAGGCTTTGGGAAATTTCTGTATTGATCAATATTGGGTAGAAGTGGCCAAAGTGAAAAACATCTCTGTTGTAAAGACTTGATCTTTGTTGATTTCATAGTGAAAACAGAAGCTGCTCATCCCCCTCCGTGGATGTAGGTCACTATATGTGACTGAACCACTAAATACTTGGTGTTCCCCCTTCCCCTTTCTTTATTTTTGCTGTGTTTGGTTGATAGTTCTGTTTTACTGTTGCATTCGATTTTCTGCAACATTCTTGGTACTGTGATATTGTTCTGTGATTGCAGACATAGCTTTCTCTACAGTTTCCAAAAAGAATCTTCAATTGATAAAGATTTGTTCAAACTCAATTGAGATTTAACTTCCCTGACATGCAACTCATCAGAAAAACCATCTGCATCAATATGTTGCTGAATTAAATCAACTTCTGCCAGAGCTGCATCAACCTGATGCTTAACATCACCAAAAACATACCTATTCCAGACCTTAAACTCACTCTTGAGATTTTCTAATTTCTGAACCTAAAAGTCGACACAGGCAAACACAAAAACGGGGTTGAATTGTGTTTGTTAATAATTTTCGAAAACAACCTTTAAAACAATTTTTGCACACAAAAATCAGAAGCAAGCACAAAGAAATAGATCTTCTAAAAAGCTTTAACAAAAGCAATATCAAAACCCCTCAGTTAGTAAGAAACAAATAAAGTTGTAAGAACAAATAAAGCTGTAAGAGTTTAGGAGTAGAAGATTCACACAAGATGTTTTATCCCGGTTCACTCTCTTCCAACCAAGAGCTACGTCCAGTCCCTTCTACTTGAAGGTTTTTCTCCCTTATTTCCCAAATAGATTACAACCAAGTATTCAACACCTCTCCAGGCTACAAGTATTTCTTTCTTACCAAGCCTATTCAGGCTCTAACTCTAATAAAGAGATTTAACGTTTGATCTTCTTAACTCACTATGTGTGAGGATATGAAGGTTTTAGATCAGATGAATATTTTCACAATATTCAAACTAAGGAATACAGACTCTTGTTTTTGAAAGAATATTAGAATGAGTGATTATCGATTGACAAAAGTTGAGCTAACAAGGTTGTGCAGGCCTAAGTTGTTCTTCAGTATCTCAGGTCTTCTATTTATAGTGACCTTCTTCTTCACTTGTATTTTTTCAATGGTTATTTTGAATAATCTCATTTAGAGATAGCATTTAATGCATGATATCCGTGTTAGACTCAATGACTCAGAGATTTTGATATATGACATACAACTTAATGTGTATGCAAGTGTTTAGTGTCAAATTGTAAAGACATGTATCAAGCAATATTCAACAAGTTCAGTGAGCAATCAACGGAGAATATTCAAGGAAGAACTTGGAAGAATCAAACATCAAGGACGAAGATCAAGGAATCATCAAGACAATAGCTTAAACGAAGAAATTAGTGTTAAGTCTTATATGATTTGTAAGAGATGAAATCTCTTATTCACAAATAGCTCAATTAAGAAAGAACATGAAGAAAATCATTTTTCATAACCTGCATTAAAAGGATAAGTTTTCGTTAATGAAAATGATTTTTGGAAATAATAATATAAGCGCTCGTCCGACACCGGAATAATATATGCACTCGTCCAACACTGGGAATAATAGAAACGTTCGTCCAACAGTGGTAAAAGCTGGCATCCAAGAAAGTGGCAGAAGCTCACGTCTACTAAAGTGACAGAAGCTCACGTCAACTAAAGTGACAGAAGCTCACGTCTACTAAAGTGACACAAGCACACGTCTACTAAAGTGACAGAAGTGCTCGTCCACTAAAGTGATACAAGTACTCGTCCACTAAAGTAATACAAGCGCTCGTCTACTAAAAGTAATACAAGCACTCGTCTACTAGTTGGAGCACGTCCAATTACTTTGTATTAGTACTCCCGTCTGCTGATGTGGTAAATGGACGCAGCAATTTTTTAAGATGGATGCGGCTATTTTTTCCAAATGGACTCGGTTATTTTATGGACGCGAATTCTACAAGAACAATCAGAATCATATTTCAAGAACGAGAATCAAGAAAACAGATTATGTTAAATCAGATCCAAATCTGTTTTGATTGATCCCAACGACTATAACTTGTTTTCTATATAAAGAGGGATCAAATGAACACTTAAAAAGAATAACGATAATGAATAACAATAGAATTATAACGATACACATATCATTCATCATCTTCATTGAGCTTACTGTGAAAAGAATGTTTTCAATACTCATAAGTGCTTTAATTTGTTTTATCTGACTATTGAGAGTTAGGAATCAACTTTTGTTTTTACTTTTCGACTGTAAAGAGAGAGGGAGTCTCTGGGTGATTAGGGTGAGGTATCCCTAAGGTTAACATTGAGGCTCTTCACAAGAGTGTGGTATCTCGAGGTGAAGGAGTGCTCTGTGGTGTGAAGGTTTTTCAAGCTACCTGGCAAAACTTGTGTGTTAGTATGTGAAAACCCACAGGTGGAGTGGGAACTGGATGTAGGTCACAGTGGTGGTGACTGAACCAGGATAAATCTGGTTGTGTAGTATCTCTAAACTCAAACTCCTTTACTTTCTGTTTATGATTCAAGAACCTGCAACTTTGATGTTTAAAGTTCAAGTATAATTTTTGTTCTTGTTCTATATAAACTGTATCTTGTTATTACTGAGTTATTGAACCAGAACCTATTCGTTATTAATCTTTCTTATCAACATCACCTTCTATTCAAGATTTTGTAAAAACCCTTCATCGATTTTATAAAAGTTCCTGAGAACACAAATCCGCAACTCTGATTTATAAAGCATTGTAAAAAATTTTTAAGAGGGAAATATTTTCTTTGAAAACTCAATTCACCCCCCTCTTGAGTACTATATTTTCTTCATCGATTTTGCTTTTTGCATTTCTTGATGTTACTATGTTTCTTTTACAATAAGGAGAAATATTAAAGCAGATAAAATAAATGTGAAGAACAAATATTCTATTGAAATAAATATCAATCATTTGAAATAAATTTAAGAGATTCGGATTGCATTTATTTATTTAAAGATGGAGCTCGTCTACTTTAAAAACTCCATCTACTTATTTATATCTGAGACCAAGTCTGTTTCAACAAATTATTTTACTCGTCCGATGATGTGGCATATCCTCTCGTATATCAAGTCTTTGGACTTGCTATACCTCAATGAGTTATGAAGATCCCCGTCTAGTGATGTGGCAGATAGAGCTCGTCTACCTGATTACTTTATTTTTCAGTTCATTCAATATTACCAATTACTTTCGTCTACTTACACGGCAATCTAGACACGTTTACTATCAAGTATTTGGACTTGTTGAATCTTAGAAGTTATTTTGATTTCCGTCTAGTAAGCATTTAGAGCCTCGTCTACTTAAGAAAACCAGTCTACTCAAATAAATAAATAAATAAATTTTACCAAAACATTGAGCAGCCCGTCTACAAGGGTGGACGCATATTTTTCAATGAAAACTTATCCCAAGTTTCTATTACGTATATTGAAACATTCCTGCATAACTGAAAGCACATGTTAGATCTCAACTAACACTTTGAACAGAATCACTAGCAAAGATGGTTACCTTAGAAGTCTTAGTTGTTCTGGTCTTTCTAGCTGGTTGCCTTCTGGGTTTTGTTGAGACAGGCACAACGGCCTCAGTAGTAGCAACAGAAGTTTTCTGCTTCTTCAGGATGATACTGATAGGAATTCTGTCCTTATCAGCTTCCTCGTCCTCATTGTGTGAGAGGATAACTCTTCTTTGCTTCTTCACAGCATGAGCATCAGAAAGTTCCTTGATAACAATGCCACCAGCTGGTCTCTTGGGGGCAGGCTTCCTGTTGGTGTAAGCCCTAGAGCCCAATGTATTTCTTTAGACTTACATTTGTATCTTGCTATTATATATATATGATATGAGGCATTCCAGTTTATTGTGTTACTTGTTTAAACATAATAAAGTCCTTAGAATGGAAATTTCAGTTTAATAGAATATCAAGTATATGACTTGATCGTGAGACACTATTGACCAATGAAATCCTATTCTTAAATATCCGTAGTCAAGTATTTTATTAATAAGGACAATAATAATACAATTGAGACTATTATGTGTGCAGACTGATGACCACATCTCACGGGTCATAGATATGAGATATCGAGTTGCCACATAGGTACACATTAAGGTAATGATGTACTGGATTGACCCACCATGAGAACACTACATGGAGCGTTATGTGAGTGTCATAAGTAGTTCTCATAGTGACAATGGTGTATGCAATCCTTCGACCTGAAATCACTACGATCCCTACATGAGGAGTCGTGTGCTTTAATATCGTCAAACGTCATCTGTAATAGGATGATTATAAAGACGGTCATTGGGCATGCCACGAGCCATGCAGAGGGATGTGAGTGACCTAGATGGAATTTGTCCCTCCTACATGACAGGAGTAATATCTGTGGGCCCCCTGATAGAGTGAGGCATCAAAATGCATGGTCATGCTGAAATGAGTCAATATGAGATATTGACCTCATTTGTTGTTAAGTCTACTCGGGTATCAGGGAACATGATATTGAACCATACAAGGGTGACACATTCTATGCCTTGTGTTCAATATAGATATATGGACAAAGGGATAATAATGCACATGAATATTTGTCACGAGAAAGGTTTCATCAAATCATCGACTTTCTCACTACTTAGGTAGCAGTGATGTATTGCTAGATACCGCTCACTGTTTGTAATATTAAATGGGATTTAATGTTACTACTAACGTTTTGGGAACCTATAGGGTCACACACATAAGAGCGGATTAAAAGAAGCATTAAAAGGAAAGTTGGACTTTCCTATTGGGCCTAGCGCATAGTACATGGGCTTAGGTCAAGTGCTGCTCACTAACTCACTTAAGGAGGCGCTACTATAAGTAGAACACTTAAGTTGTTGTGCAAACAAGGTTGATACCCTAGACGCACAGAGAGAGTAAGAGTGAACAGTAAGCCTCGGTTTTGAAGCTAGCACTGCAAGACAGAGTCGCTTTAGGTTCGTGACGTTGGATGTTCACGGAGTCCGCTCGTGTGGATACCTCTGGAGACACCGTTCGTGCGGTGTTCGTGATAGACGAATTTCAACCAACAGCCATCGCTTCAAGAGGTAAACTTTCTAATCATGAATCATGACCATTCGCATGGATCCTTCGATGGGAATTTTTCCGCTGCGTTTTATTTTGTTTTATACGCAAATTCCCAACACTTCCTTGCTGTAGTGGTCTTTTTCTTAATATTCTTTTTTGGCTCCCTAGCCTCAGCAGTGTTTTGTTCCACCATTTCCTCTTCATTTTCACCAGCTCCTCGATTTTGGCCATTGTAGCAGCAGCATAGGTACCGAGGTTCATGTTAGCTATATTCATTTTACCAAAGTCTGCATCTGACATTGGTTTTTCAGTTAATATCCTAGCTTGCTCTTCAGGAGTCCTTGCAGCAAGAATTTCATGAATTCCTTGAGCCTTGAAAATCTTAGAAAGAAGATGGCGATAGGGAAATGCCGAGAGTCTTTTCTTGTTCATCACAGCATCTTTAAATCTTCCATACAAAATTCTTGGAAGTTTGATCTTCGTTTCGGTGAGAAGATGGCAAAGGCAGAATTTGTGCAGAGAGGAAAGGTTGTCTTTGGATCCAACCTTATGAAGAACCACCTTATTAAGAAGCTGATGAAGGATGCGAACAATGTCCTTCATTTCAACAGCTTTCCAAGTGTGAGTTATGACTGTGTCTTCTTTCATGAGACAGACTTCAATGGTCTCAGAGCCACCCAAATCAGCTTCCCATGACTCAGTAAAAACCAAACCTTCTTGAGCACATAAAATAGCATCAGCAATAGTCTTTTCCGAGACTACAATCTTCTTTCTCAACACAGTAGAGAAGAAGTCAGTATCAGTCACTTGAACATTCCTCCAGAAATCCCTAATCAGGTTGGGAAAGATAGAGACTTTCTCTGTGAAGAGTCCTCCCCACCCAGCTGCATTAACATACTTGCTTTTGTCTAAGTTGTATTCTTGCAACACTCCAAAGTTGAAATGATGCTCAATTGCCAAGTTAAGCTTGTCCACGTTGAAGGTGGAAGAAAAAGTCATTTTAGGTGAACAGAGAGCTTAGGGTTTGAAAGCAGAGAGAGAGAGAGGTTAGGGAAGTGTAAAGTTTTTCTCAGAGGGAAAAGATTAATTTTAAAAGATTTTTGAATCCCAAAGGTTAAAAAAACTTTTGACATGACATGTCATTATGAATAAAACGACGTTGGTAACTTGGAACTATAAAAAGGTCTTGATGGGATTGATGGAAGTACTGACTCAGCAAAGAGAATAAAGGATAAATTTATCATTGAGACAAAATAAATGCATTTAATAAAAATATGCTTAGATGCAGGCAGATGCGGACTCGTCTGAAACAACACACTGAATGCAGTAAACAATACCAGCAAACCCGACATATAGTAGACATGCAACACAACATGCAATAGACGCACAACTTTTAATAGATAATAGACGTGCATAAATAATAGACTCAAGATTGTCAAGACAAATTTTTCTCAAGGCTGGACGCCTAAATTAATCCACACTATCATATTAAGATGCTTCCTAATAAAGATAAACCTGTCCTCTGCAAGAGGTTTAGTAAAGATATCTGCCCATTGATGGTCAGTATCAACAAATTGTAAATAAAATACACCTTTTTGCACATAATCCATAATGAAATGATGTTTAATCTCTATGTGCTTAGCTCTAGAATGCAAAATTGGATTCTTAGATAGATTTATTGCAGCAGTATTATCACACATAAGTGGAATACTACTTACAAACACATTGTAGTCCTCCAATTGATGTATGATCTAGAGAAGTTGTGAGCAGCAACTTGCAGCTGATATATACTCAGCTTCAGCAGTTGATAAGGAAATGGTATTTTGTCTTTTGCTTGACCAAGAGACAGGATTAGCTCCAATGAAGTGACATCCTCCACAAGTGCTTTTTCTTTCAATTCTTTCTCCAGCATAGTCAGCACCACAGAAACCAATCAATCTGTAATCTTCATTTTTATTAAAGCACAAACCAAGATTAGTAGTACCTTTTAAATATCTAAAAATTCTCTTAACTGCTGATAAGTGAGATTCTCTAGGATCAGAGTGAAATCGAGCACATAAACATACACTAAACATAATATCAGGCCTAGACACAGTAAGATATAAGAGAGATCCTATCATACCTCCTTCTGCATTAAATAGAGAATTCTTTGCATAGAGACTCATTAGTGTTAAGTCTCTAAAATGTCTGATGTGCATTTCCCTAAGTTTTGATGAAAACTAAACATTGGTTAATGATTTAATTAACCTTCATATTGGTTGCTAACCTATCTATCGAGTGTGCAGATTAAATAAGAGAATCATCCGTCCAACACTGTAGTGATTGAAGCTCACGTCCATCGCAAGTGATTGAAACACACGTCCAACACTGTAGTGATTGAAGCTCACGTCCATCGCAATTGATTGAAACGCACGTCCAACACTATAGTGATTGAAGCTCACGTCCATCGCAAGTGATTGAAACGCACGTCCAACACTGTAGTGATTGAAGCTCACGTCCATCGCAAGTGTTTGAAGCGCGCGTCCAAAACGCAAGTGAAAGCCAGAATCCACTAAAGTGGTGAAAGCCAGCGTCCATCAAAGTATCATAATGGTCCGTCCAATGACGTGGCATTTGGAGTGCGTCCATCAAAGTATCAGAAAAGCCCATCCAGTGAGGTATCAGAATTATCCGTCCAATGACGTGGCACTTGGAGCTCGTCCATTAAAGTATCAAAATAGCACGTCCATTAAAGTATCAGAATAGCGTGTCCATTAAAGTATCAGAATAGCGCATCCACTAAGGTATCAGAATGGCTCGTCCAATGACGTGGCAAAAGAATCTTGTCCACTAGAGTAACTGAGACTCTCGCCCACTAGAGTAACTGAGAATCTCGTCCACCAGAGTAACTGAGACTCTCGTCCACCAGACTAATGAAACTCTCGTCCAGTAAAGTAACAGAGGCTCTCGTCCACTAAAGTAACAAAGGCTCTCGTCCACTAAAGGTGACAGAAGCGCTCGTCCACTAGTCTTTGGACTTGCTGAGTCCTTAATATGGAGCTCATCTACTAGCCCGAATGAAAACTCAAATGACTAGATAGACGTGATTATTTTCAAGATGGAAGCATTTATCTTATGAACGCGAATTCTATAAGGATTATCAGAATCTTAGTTCAAGAACCAGAAAGAGACTTGAAGCCTTCTCTCCAACTCAGTTTCACGATTATCAAGAAAGGTCAGAAGTTACTCTCTCAAGCAACCTTGGATAATCAGAACCAAAGACCAGTTAAAGAATGCTTCCAACATGCTTTATTCCTTAGTACCTCTGGTCCTTACACAAAAAGGGAAGTGTACTCAGTAAAGTACAAAAAGCTTTCTACACAACTCTGATATGGCTGTAGCACGATGAATAAAGCCATGATCCTTCATGTTAAAAGTACAACCAACGACTCTATTGCATTAATGGCTGTCCAGAACGACTCTATTGCATTAATGACTACCCAGAACGACTCTATTGCAATTAATGAGGTTCTGCTTTAAGCCAACATCTGAGGGGATGTCTCTAACGGATCCTAAATGCTTGAAGACCATAAATACAGAAGTCATTGAAGATGAAGAACAAGAGAATACACATTGCATTAAAACGCCATTACTCTGCATTAATTTCTTCATTCTTTTATTTTGTATTCTTCAATCATTTTGAAGTTATTACGCAGACTTTCCTAAGCCTTACATTTAAACCACTCTGAGTGTTAGTGAAAGATCTGCCTGTGAGAAATTGTATTTATTACAAACCCAATCTCTCAAACAAAGTAGAGTGAGCCTGAAGAGGATAGGTGTGAAAATAATACTTGTCTTGAGCCTGAAGAGGCTAGGTGTGCAAATAATACTTTGCTTGAGCCTGAAGAGGCTAGGTGTGCAAATAATACTTGAGTCTGTAACCTTATCAGTTATAGTGGATAAATCTTGGTGCTGCCAAGGACTGGACGTAGCTCTTTGTTTGGAAGAGTGAACCAGGATAAATAACTGTGTCAATCTCTCTTCCCTTAAACTCTTTAATTACCTTAGTTTTCTTACGTCTATCAAGTGGTGTCCTTGCAAAAGTCACCCGTCCATCCTGTATTCTTCCACTCGTCCAAATCTAGCCTTTTTGTTTGCGAAAAGACTTCAACTTTGCTTAAATTCTGATAAACACAATTCAACCCCCCTTCTTGTATTTATAGTTGTCTATTTCAGTTGGTATCAGAGCTCAGTCTCTGGGTTGAGCATCTAACAGTGTAGAGGTAAAAGGTCCTGAAGAATAGACATGACGGCTGGAGCTAGTACAAGTGGAAGTCATCAGACTGAAGGAGCCTCCCTAACCAGACCTCCTTACTTCAATGGAGAAAATTTCAACTACTGGAAATATAGATTTCAGTGGTTTATTCTATCCACAAACTCTGATCTTTGGGATGTCATCACAGATGGTCCATTCATTCCCAAAAATGATGATAACACTAACAAACCAAAAGCTCAGTGGACTGGTGCTGAAAAGACAAAATGGGAGCTTAACCATAAAGCTAGATATAACATCATCTGTGCTCTCAGTCCGGAGGAGCTTGAGAAGGTTTGTGCCCGTGTCTCTGCGAAGGAAATATGGGACACTTTGGATATCACTCATGAAGGAACAACTAAAGTCAAAGAATCAAAGATTGCCATACTTGTCAGAAAGTATGAACTGTTCATCATGGAGGAAGGTGAGTCTGTTGCTCAGATAATAGGAAGATTCCAAACTATAATCAACAGTTTGAAATCTCTTGGCAAAGTCTATACCAATGCTGAGAAGGTTGGAAAGATTATGAGAAGTCTACCTAAACAATGGAGACCTTTGGTCACTGCTATCTCCCAAGCCAAGGATCTCACTACCTTGACTATGGATGAACTTCTTGGAACACTCACTGTCCATGAGCAAGAACTTGGAGATGAAGTTGCACTAAAGAAGGGCAAGTCAATTGCTCTGAAAGCTGATCAAAAGTTAGCAAAAGTTTCCAAGGCTCTGAAGGCAGATGAGTCATCTAGTGATGCTGACCTATCAGAACTCGAGGATTCTGAGAGTGATGAAGAGTTGTCTCTCCTAACCAGGAAGATAAAGCTCCTCCTATAGAAAAAGAAGTTCAAGAGGGATAGGCCATTCAGAAGGTTCAACAAGGACAAGAACTTCAAAGAATCCACCTCAATAGACAAAAGTCCAATTGTTTGCTATGAGTGCAAGAAGCCTGGTCACTTCAAGGCTGAATGTCCTCAACTCAAGAAGGCCCCTTTTAAGAAATTCTTCAAGAAGAAGAAGAAAGGAATGATGGATACTTGGGAGGATCTAGAGTCAACATCTTCTGATGAAGAAACTGAGGAAGAAGCCAATCTCTGTTTGATGGCCAACACTGAATCAGACTTTGATGATGAGGTACATCCTGATTATGAGGAATTACTTGATGCCTATGAGGAGTTGTTGGAGGAATCCAACTGCTTATCTAAAGCCTTCAAATCCCTCAAAAGAGAGTATGTAAAGCTCACCAGTGAGCATAAACAGAAATCTCAAGAGTGCGAGAAGCTGGCTAAAGAGAACAGTGAGCTGAAGACTGAAAAGTCTAATGAAGCTAAGATCTCAAGTGAAACATCACCATTTGAAGAAGTTGAAAAACTTCAACAGAAAGTAGAAAAGCTCACTTCTGATCTTGCCAAATTTGTTAATGGTAAAGACAATCTGACTAAGCTTCTTGTCATTCAGAAGCACTCTCTTAACAAAGAAGGTATTGGATATATCCATCAAACACATCATAAAGTATCAACTAAAGTTCCTATAGTATCTGTTAAGTCAACTGTAACCAAATCAACACCTATTTGTAACTTCTGTGGAAAAACTGGGCATGTTATGTCTAAGTGTATCCATAAGAAGAGAAGGAAGTCTTTACAGACTCCTAGAACTAACAGAAAATGACCCAGAGAAATATGGGTCCCTAAAGATCAAATAATTTTTGTTGCAGATGTCCTCAACAGGACAAAGAAAACACCACTGCTGGTACCTGGACAGTGGCTACTCGCGTCATATGACAGGAGAAAGGTCTATGTTCCTAGATCTCCAACTTAAGAAAGGAGGACACGTTGCCTTCGGAGGAAATCAGAAAGGGAAAGTTATAGGAATTGGTACTATTGGTGGTAAACCCCCTCTTCCCTCTATATCTAATGTTCTTATGGTTAAAGGATTAAGACACAATTTGCTTAGCATAAGTCAATTATGTGGTAGTGGTTTTGATGTTTCCTTTACCAAGGATGTATGCATAGTTAAAGACTGTAGTGGAAAAACCCTCTTTTCAGCTAAAAGGCAACAAAATCTTTATAAGATTGAATTGTTTGATCTCCCAGATCAAAGTGTAACCCGTCTGATGTCTAAAAAGGATGAGAGATGGTTATGGCATAAGAAACAAGGGCATGCTAGTATGAAACTAATTTCTGAATTAAAAAGGAATAATCTCGTGAGAGGATTGCCTGATATTAGCTTTAAGAAAGATGTCTTGTGTGATGCATGTCAGACCTCTTCAGTTGTTACACATGGATCTATTTGGACCAGTTAGTGTTGCCAGCCTGGCTGGAAGAAAATATGGATTTGTCATAGTTGATGACTACTCTAGATACACATGGATACTCTTACTAACATACAAGGATGAGTCTTTTAAGGCTTTCTCAGTATTCTGCAAAAGAGTACAAAATGAGCAGGGTTTCTGTATTTCTACTCTTAGAAGTGATAATGGGGGAGAATTTGAAAATGAGCAGTTTAGACAGTTCTGTGAGGAGAATGGAATCTTTCACAATTTCTCGCACCTAGAACTCCACAGTAAAATGGAGTGGTTGAGAGAAAGAACAGATCTCTGCAAGAGATGGCTAGATCTATGCTCAATGAAAATAATCTCCCTAAATACTTATGGGAAGAAGCTGTAAACACTGCTTGTTATGTACAAAACAAAATACTTATTAGGCCTTTTCTAAAAAGGACTCCTTATGAATTGTGGAAAAGAAAAAGCCCCAACATATCTTATTTTCATGCTTTTGGATGTGAATGTTTTATTCTGAATACCAAAGATAATCTTGGAAAGTTTGATTCTAAGGTAGATAAAGGTATTTTCGTAGGTTATTCTGAAAAGTCTAAGGCCTTTAGAGTATATAATTCAAGAACTTGTATTATTGAAGAATCTGTTCATGTTAAATTCAATGATGGATTAAAGACTGATAAAGAACTATCATATCCAGAAGATGATCTTGCAGATCTTGATATAAACAAGCCAGAAAGTCAACAACCCGATATAACCAAAACAGAACCTGTGCCTGAGGCTGAAAGACAAGTGGAACAGACCAGTCAGCAGACAAGTCAAGATCTTCATGATGATCTCAAAAGGGATTGAAAGTTCAACACTCATCATCCTAAGGATCTTATTATTGGAAATCCTTTTGATCGAGTAAGAACCAGATCCACATTAAGAGAATCAAGCAATGTGGCCTTTATTTCAGATTTGGAGCCTGAACGCATTGAAGAAGCTCTTGGGGATGAAAGCTGGATTCTTGCTATGCAAGAAGAACTTAACCAGTTCACCAGAAATGGTGTCTGGACTCTTGTCTCTAAGCTTAAAAACAAGTCAGTTATTGGAACAAGATGGGTCTTCAGAAACAAATTAGATGAGGATGGTAAAGTTGTCAGAAATAAATCAAGGTTAGTAGCTCAAGGCTATAACCAACAAGAAGGTATTGATTATACTGAAACCTTTGCACCTGTAGCTAGAATAGAAGCCATACGCATTTTAATGTCATATGTTGCACAACACCAAATTACCCTGTTTCAAATGGATGTAAAAAGTGCTTTTCTAAATGGTATAATTGAAGAAGAAGTGTATGTTAAACAACCCCCTGGTTTTGAGGATACTGATAAACCAGATAACGTTTTCAAACTTAAAAAGGCATTATATGGTTTGAAACAAGCACCTAGAGCATGGTATGATAGACTCAGTTCTTTTCTCATGCATAATGGTTTTACTAGAGGATAAGTAGACACTACTCTGTTCAAAAAATGCTCTAAAGAGAACTTTATTATAGTTCAAATATATGTTGATGATATTATTTTTGGAGCAACTAATGAAAAGTTGTGCAAGGAATTTTCAAATCTAATGCAAGATGAATTTGAGATGAGCATGCTGGGAGAATTGAAGTTCTTCCTTGGATTACAAATCAAGCAGACAAGTGATGGAATTTACATTCATCAACAAAAATATACCAAGGAGATACTCAAGAAATACAAAATGGAAAATGCAAAGCTCATGAAAACCCCTATGCAACCCAATGCAAAACTAAGCAAAGATGATGAAGGTAAAAAGGTAGATCAAACTGTCTACAGAGGTATGATTGACTCTCTACTGTACTTAACTACAAGCAGACCTGACATTCAATTTAGTGTCTGTATGTGTGCTAGATTCCAATATGATCCTAGAGAATCTCATCTTAAGGCTGTTAAAAGAATATTTAGATATTTACTTGGAACTACTAATCTTGGTTTGCTGTATTTAAGATCAAAAGAATACAGATTAGTGGGATATTGTGATGCTGATTTTGCTGGAGACAGAATAGAAAGAAAAAGCACCAGTGGAGGATGTCACTTCATTGGAGCAAGTTTAGTCTCATGGTCAAGCAAGAGGCAGACAACCATTGCCCTGTCTACTGCTGAAGCAGAATACATCTCTGCTGCTAGTTGTTGCTCTCAACTCTTATGGGTAAAACATCAACTTGAGGATTACTCTATTTATGAACATAACATATCTGTATGGTGTGATAATTCCAGTGCTATATGCTTAACTAAAAATCCAATTCAGCATTCTAAGGCTAAGCATATTGAAATCAAACATCATTTCATTAGGGATTATGTTCAAAAAGGCATCTTTGATATTAAGTTTGTTAAAACTGAAAGTCAATGGGCTGATATTTTCACTAAACCCCTCGCAGAAGATAGGTTTTTATTTATTAGAGATAATCTAAACATGCATTGCATTGCTGAATGACATGTATGAATGTTAACCTGTCTATGCTAAATCTGTCATTAATCCTATATACATGTTCTTTTAACTAAGCATTAGTTTAGGGGGAGTAATGATACAATAGTTTTAGTGGAGTATGTCTAATATGCTTGCTGCATTACTATGATCTTCTTAAAATGTTATTTTGCCCTTAACATATCTCATAAATAAAACTTGATAACCCTTTTTGATGTTGGCAAAAGGGGGAGAATAGGAGAAATTGAGATTTGTGATAGAAATATGCTATAGGAGAATGGGAGAATGAATATGAAATGGGAGAATGAATATGATATGACCTGTTCACTTAAGAAAATTCTCAACCGGTCTGATATATGCTATTTTCTTTGTTGATATTTTCCGAGGTTCATTAAATCATCTCAATGTTTGTCATCATCAAAAAGGGGGAGATTGTTAAGTCTCTAAAATGTCTGATGTGCATTTCCCTAAGTTTTGATGAAAACTAAACATTGGTTAATGATTTAATTAACCTTCATATTAGTTGCTAACCTATCTATCGAGTGTGCAGATTAAATAAGATAATTATCCGTCCAACACCGTAGTGATTGAAGCTCACGTCCATCGCATGTGATTGAAACGCACGTCCAACACTATAGTGATTGAAGCTCACGTCCATCGCATGTGATTGAAATGCACGTCCAACACTGTAGTGATTGAAGATCACGTCCATCGCAAGTGTTTGAAGCGCACGTCCAAAACGCAAGTGAAAGCCAGCGTCCACTAAAGTGGTGAAAGCCAGCGTCCATCAAAGTATCAGAATGGTCCATCCAATGACGTGGCATTTGGAGCGCGTCCATCAAAGTATCAGAAAAGCCCGTCTAGTGAGGTATCAGAATTATCCGTCTAATGACGTGACACTTGGAGCTCGTCCATTAAAGTATCGGAATAGCGTGTCCATTAAAGTATCAGAATAGCGCGTCCATTAAAGTATCAGAATAGCGCATCCATTAAAGTATCATAATAGCGCGTCCACTAAGGTATCAGAATGGCTCGTCCAATGATGTGGCAAAATACTCTCGTCCACTAGAGTAACTGAGACTCTCGTCCGCCAGAGTAACTGAGACTCTCGTCCAGTAAAGTAACAGAGGCTCTCGTCCACTAAAGTAACAAAGGCTCTCGTCCACTAAAGGTGACAGAAGCGCTCGTCCACTAGTCTTTGGACTTGCTGAGTCCTTAATATGGATCTCATCTACTAGCCCGAATGAAAACTCAAATGACTAGATAGACGTGATTATTTTCAAGATGGAAGCACTTATCTTATGAACGCGAATTCTATAAGGATTATCAGAATCTTAGTTCAAGAACCAGAAAGAGACTTGAAGCCTTCTCTCCTACTCAATTTCACGATTATCAAGAAAGGTCAGAAGTTACTCTCTCAAGCAACCTTGGATAATCAGAACCAAAGACCAGTTAAAGAATGCTTCCAACGTTCTTTATTCCCTAGTACCTCTGGTCCTTACACAAAAAGGGAAGTGTACTCAGTAAAGTACAAAAAGCTTTCTACACAACTCTGATATGGCTGTAGCACGATGAATAAAGCCATGATCCTTCATGTTAGAAGTACAACCAACGACTCTATTGCATTAATGGCTGCCCAGAACGACTCTATTGCATTAATGACTGCCCAGAGCGACTCTATTGCAATTAATGAGGTTCTGCTTGAAGCCAACATCTGAGGGGATGTCTCTAATGGATCCTAAATGCTTAAAGACCATAAATACAGAAGTCATTGAAGATGAAGAACAGGAGAATACACATTGCATTAAAACGCCATTACTCTGCATTAATTTCTTCATTCTTTTATTCTGTATTCTTCAATCATTTTGAAGTTATTACGCAGACTTTCCTAAGCCTTACATTTAAACCACTCTCTGAGTGTTAATGAAAGATCTGCCTGTGAGAAATTGTATTTATTACAAACCCAATATCTCAAACAAACCAGAGTGAGCCTGAAGAGGCTAGGTGTGAAAATAATACTTGTCTTGAGCCTGAAGAGGCTAGGTGTGCAAACAATACTTGTCTTGAGACTGAAGAGGCTAGGTGTGCAAATAATACTTGAGTCTGTAACCTTATCATTTATAGTGGATAAATCTTGGTGCTGCCAAGGACTGGACGTAGCTCTTTGTTTTGAAGAGTGAACCAGGATAAATAACCGTGTCAATCTATCTTCCCTTAAACTCTTTAATTGCCTTAATTTTCTTACGTCTATCAAGTGGTGTGCTTGCAAAAGTCATCCATCCATCCTGTATTCTTCCACTCGTCCAAATCTAGCCTTTTTGTTTGTGAAAAGATTTCAACTTTGCTTAAATTCTAATAAACACAATTCAACCCCCCCTCTTGTGTTTATAGTTGTCTATTTCAATTAGTACCGCCAAAAATAATATCATCAACATATATTTGTACAACTATGAAATTAGACTTAATGGATTTTCTAAATAAGGTTGTGTCAATCTTTCCTCTATTGAATCCATTTTCCATAAGAAAGGAACTTAGTATATCATACCAAGCTCTAGGAGCTTGCTTAAGACCGTACAAAGTTTTCTTAAGCTTATATAGATGTTCAGGATGGATTTGACACTCAAAACCCAGAGGTTTCATAACATAAACTTCTTCATTAATAAAGCCATTTAGAAAAGTGCTTTTAACATTCACCTGAAAAAGCATAATACTATGATGTGCTGCAAATGAAAGTATAATTCTAATAGCTTCTAGTCTAGCAACAGGTGCAAAGGTTTCAGTATTATCTATGCCTTCTTCTTGAGAGAAACCTTGAGCAACAAGTCTTGCTTTGTTTCTTATTACCTTACCATTTTCATCAAGTTTGTTTCTGTAAACCCACTTTGTTCCAATCGCTGATTTGTCTTTGGGCAGGGGAACCAGAGTCCAAACATCACTTCTTTAAAACTGATTGAGTTCTTCTTGCATGGCTAGAATCCAACCATCGAGACTAGTGAAGAAATATCTAGTTCTCTGAAAGTTGATATGGTTCTTAGCTTGTCATTGGGGTTTCCAATGATCTGGTCTTGTGGATGATAATTCTTGAAGTACCAAGATTTTTGAACTGTATCATGTTGAGAAGTGGAAGTTTCTGGTTGTTGAGTGGGGTCATCTGCTTGATCATCAACTTTTATCTCTGGTGGGTCTTCTGAATGTTTAGATCAAGATCTGCAAAAGCTTCATCTAGCTCTGATAATTTCTTATCAGGCTGTTTGTTATCAAACTTGACATGAATACTTTCCTCTACTATCAGAGTCCTAGAATTATAAACTGTAAAACCTTTAGATGTTTCAGAATATCCTAATAGTATTCCATTATCTGTTTTAGCATCAAACTTACCAAGTTGATCTTTAGTATTTAGTATATAGCATTTACAACCAAAAAGGTGAAAATAAGATATGTTGGGTTTTCGTCCTTTCCACAGTTCATAAGGAGTCTTGTTCAGGATAGGTCTAATGTATATTCTGTTCTGAATGTAGCAGGCAGTATTAATAGCTTCAGCCCAAAAGTGTCTTGGGACAGAGTTGTCATCGAGCATAGTCCTAGCCATCTCTTGAATAGATCTGTTCTTTCTCTCTACCACACCATTTTGTTGTGGTGTTCTAGGTATTGAGAAGTTGTGAAGGATACCACTTTCTTCACAGAACTTATGAAATAGCTCATTTTCAAACTCTCCCCCATGGTCACTTCTGATTGAAGTGATACACATGCCTTTTCATTTTGTACACGTTTGCAGAATACAGAAAAGACCTTAAAAGACTCATCATTGTGAGTTAGGAACATAACCCATGTCCATCTAGTGTAATCGTCTACTATGACAAGACCATTTCTCTTACTACTGACAGAGGCAGTCCTTGTTGGACCAAAAATATCAAGATGTAGCAACTCTAGTGGTCTATTGGTACTAACAACATTCGTAGATTCAAAAGAACCTTTGACTTGTTTTCCCTTTTGACATGCATCACAGAGAGCATCGGATTTGAACTTAAGGTTTGGTAGTCCTCTCAAGAGGTTATGCTTGTTTAGCTTTGAAAATAATTTCAAGCTTGCATGACCTAGCCTTTTGTGCCAACTCCATCACTCATCTTCAATGGACACTAAACATGAGACACTTTGATTTGAGAGGTCCTCCAAGTCAATCTTATAGAGATTGTTTTGCCTTTTATCAGTGAATAAAAGTGATCCATCATCTTTCTTGACAATACACATGTTATTATCAAAAGAAACTGCATATCCACTGTCACATAATTGACTTATGCTCAGTAGATTGTGCTTCTAGCCATTTACTAAAAGAACATTATCAATGGAGGGAAAAGGATGTTTACCAATTTTACCTATACCAACGATTTTCCCTTTCTGATTTCCTCCAAATGTGACCCAGCCACCACCTTTGGGCTTAAGGCTTTGGAACATAGACCTTTCTCTCGTCATGTGTCGTGAGCAGCCACTATCCAAGTACCAAGACATCTGTTTTCTTCCTGTTGTTAAGCAAATCTACAATAGGTATTATCTTGTCTTTAGGTACCCAAACTGACTTGGGTCCTTTCTTGTTAGTTGTCACTGGACGAGTATGCTTAGCATGTTTATTGTGTATGAATCTAGATGTAACATGCCCACTTTTACCACACACTTTGCAAAAGGTGTCGGACGAGCTAGACTTAGCTTTAGTATATTTATTTGGAACTTTTGAAGCTCTATACTGTGTAAGTGGTTTTGACTTTTTGTGAGATATATCTTGCTTCTCTTTGTCATAACCAAGACCAGATTTATCATGAGGTGACCTAGAGTACCTTAAAATGAGACTAAGCTTATCTGAGCCACCTACAAGCTTTGACAAAGAATCTGTTAGATATGTTACATCTTATTTCAGTTTTTTAACTTCACAAGAAACATCAGGTTCACACACCATTTTGTCAGCTAGACTGACACTCACTGATTTTAGTATATCATTTTCATCCTTAAGGTTTTGTTTCTCAGTGCAAACCCTACCATATTCTCTAGTCAGTTTAGAAAATTTCTTTTTGAGACTCTTGTATTCTCGTGATAGTATAGATGATTCATGCAACAATTCATCAAAACCATTTTGAAGAGTGGACGAGTCAGAGTCCATTACCTCAGCATCAGTGTATTCACTTTCTGATGCAGTGTCTGCCATGAGACAGATATTTGCCTCTTCCTCAGCTTCATTTTCTTCATCTGATGAAGACAGATCAAGATCCCCCCATGTAGTCGTTAAGCCTTTCTTCTTTTTAAAGAATTTCTTTTTATCCTTTAGCTCAGGGCAGTCAGCTTTGAAATGACCAAGTTTCTTGCATTCAAAGCACTAGGGTGGACCTTTTTCCTTGGAGTCTGACTTCTCCTTGGAAAACTTTTTGTTGAGTTGCCTCCTTCTGAAACCACATTTCTTCTCCACATATGTTGAATCTTCCTGGAGATGAAGGACAATTCATCCTCATCTGATCCTTCATCATTATCAGAAGATTCAGACTCATCTGATGACTCAACAGCTTTGAGAACTTTTGATGAACTTGCTTTCTTTGCCTTTAGGGCAATAGATTTTTCTTCTTCATTAAGTTCAAGTTCATGAACCTTGAAAGATCCAAGAAGCTCTTCCAGAGAGAGTGTATTCAGGTTTTTGGCATCATGAATAGCAGTTACTTTGGGTCTCCATTGCTTGGATAGACTTCTCAGGATTTTTCTGACATGATCTCTATTATTTCATGTTCACCCATCTTGAACAGCTTATACTGATGAACCATCATGCTGATCTTTGATTCCTTAACTTGTGAGGAACCCTCATGAGCTAGGGCAAGAGTATCCCAGATTTCTTTAGCAGTATTGCAGCTGTGAACTTTGTCATGTTCTGATGTGGTTATAGCACACATGAGATATAGCTTAGCCTTCAGATTCAGCTGATGTTGGTTTTTATGCTCTTGAGTCCATTGGGCTCTAGGAACAGCGGCTCCAGCTTCATCTCTTGGTTCAGTGTAGCTGGTTTCAATCAGCTCTCAAATATCTACATTCTGTGCATCTAAGAAGGCCATCATTCTCTTCTTCCAGTAGTCATAATCTGTTCCATCAAAGAGATGAGGTCTATTGATAGCTTGTCCTTCTGCATCCATGGTTGTTGGATCGTACTCCCTCAGCACTTGTTAGATGCTCAACCCTTTCGAGGCTGAGCTCTGATACCAAATGAAGTTGACACAGCCAAACACAAGAAGGGGGGTTGAATTGTGTTTGTTAATAATTTTCGAAAACAACCTTTAAAACCATTTTTGCACACAAAAATCAGAAGCAAGCACAAATAAATAGATCTTTTAAAAAGCTTTAACAAAAGCGAAATCAAAACCTCTCAGTTAATAAGAAACAAATAAAGCTGTAAGAGTTTAGGAGTAGAAGATTCACACAAGATGTTTTATCCTGGTTCACTCTCTTCCAACTAAGAGCTACGTCCAGTCCATTCTACTTGAAGGTTTTTCTCCATTATTTCCCAAATAGATTACAACCAAGTATTCAACACCTCTCCAGGCTACAAGTATTTCTTTCTTACCAAGCCTCTTCAGGCTCTAACTCTAACAAAGAGATTTAACGTTTGATCTTCTTAACTCACTATGTGTGAGGATATGAAGGTTTAAGATAAGATGAATATTTTCACAATATTCAAACTAAGGAATACAGACTCTTGCTTTTGAAAGAATATTAGAATGAGTGATTATCGATTGGCAAAAGTTGAGCTAACAAGGTTGTGCAGGCTAGAGTTTTTCTTCAGTATCTCAGGTCTTCTATTAATAGTGACCTTCTTCTTCACTTGTATTTCTTCAACGGTTATTTTGAATAATCTCGTTTAGAGATAGCATTTAATGTATGATATCCGTTGTGACTGATAACTTGATTGTGACAAGCTGAATAGTACTCTTGGTTATCGAGGTAGCATGAAATTGGAGGCTCACTGCTCTGAGTATTGCAGCTTGAGAACTTGTTGTTCTTCCTTTGTGTACAATCCAACTTTTTCAGCCATAAAGTTGTCATCGAACAGATCGTTTTGCAGTATCTCATTGTACGATTCTGCTTTTTGCATTTCTTGAAGGTACTATGTTTATTTTACAATAAGGAAAAACATTAAAGCAGATAAAATAAATGTGAAGAACAAATATTCTATTGAAATAAATATCAATCATTTGAAATAAATTCAAGAGATTCGGATTACATTTATTTATTTAAAGATGGAGTTCGTCTACTTTAAAAACTCCGTCTACTTAGTTATATCCGAGACAAAGTCAGTTTCAACAAATTATTTTGCTCGTCCGATGATGTGGCATATCCTCTCGTATAACAAGTCTTTGGACTTGCTATACCTCAATGAGTTATAAAGATCTTCGTCTAGTGACATGGCAGATAGAGCTTGTCTACCTGATTACTTTATTTTTCGGTTCATTCAATTTTACCAATTACTTTCGTCTACTTACGTGGCAATCTAGACACGTTTACTATCAAGTCTTTGGACTTGCTGTATCTAAGAAGTTATTTTGATTTCCGTCTAGTAAGCATTTAGAGTCTCGTCTACTTAAGAAAACCAGTCTACTCAAATAAATAAATAAATAACTTTTACCAAAACATTGACCATCCCGTCTACAAGGGTGGACGCGTATTTTTCAATGAAAACTTATCCCAAGTTTCTATTACGTATATTTAAATATTCCTGCATAACTGAAAGCACATCTTAGATCCCAACTAACACTTTGCCAGACAAATTTAATCTTTTTGTTAACATCAAAACTTAGAGATTATTTAGTCCAAAACCACTTTGGTTCCAACAAAATATACATTGGACAACCGACCACTTCCTTAGACCAAGACTCATATACCAATCTAAGGCAGTCTTCATGTTCAGACCACATATCAAAGTATTTAAAAGAAGAGGGGAAAGCTTTAGAACCTGAATTAGAGCTCAACAGGATAGGGAATTGATCAGAGCAGATCCTAGGCAATGTGCAGCAAGATATGTTGTCTCAAAGAAATCCAATCCTCATTAACTACAACTCTATCCTTCCTTTTCTACAGCTCTATCCTGCCTTTTCTCAGTATGAGCAACACCACTCCTACAATTGGACCAGGTAAAGAAAGAACATCTTGTAGTAACTTGAGTTAATCTGCAATAATTTGTCGAGGAACATATATCATCACAAGAGGCTTTTAAAGGCAAGCCACTTCCTCTTTTCTCATGAGCACCTAAAAAAACATTAGAATCTCCAAGAAAATGTCAGGGACCGGGATACAAGATCATCAAATCACTTAAATTCTTCCAAAGCTGTTTTCTGATTGAGTGAGATGTGGAACCGTAAATGGAAACAATGCACAAATTGTGGTTATGGACAGAGATCGAGAATGCACAAAATTGGGAATATGAAGCAATAACAGTAGGAGAAATTGATGTTGAAGCTAGACACCAAAGATTAGGAAAAGAAGCTCCTCTATCATTGAGACTAAACAACTGCAGACCAGTGGAATTACAGAAAGAAACTGGAAATTACTATAATTCATCCAAGGTTCAACCAACAACACCAAGTCTGGCTCATGTAAAATACATAATTTCTTCAACACCTGCCTAGATTTTAAATTAGCTAGGCCTGTAGCATTCCAAAACAAGAACTTAATTGAGCATTCTTAGATTTACCAACCCTTGCCCGGGTATTATGAACGATTTCTGAGCTTGTTTTATTTTCTTTTTTTGAGACTTAGATAAAACTAAAGTGAAATATGAAGTAGAGTCTGCATCTTGAGCTCTCATAGCTCTTGGAGAGGAATCATTCCCTACTTCTTCTTGATTATCATCACACCACAATCTAGAAACAATTTGCAAATCAGCTTTGGCCTGAGAAGTAATGTCCTCTGAAACAAAGACAGGAGAGCCAGTAATGCTGGCCATACTATTCAAAATATTGTTGAAACCGGGACTAAGAGAATCTGGCACCATAGTATCATGCGAGTTTTCAGCCTCTAAATCCTTACCACCCTGGGCATTATTAGAAGGAGTACTTCCAGGTATGTGAACTGTATTTTTCTCTACATCAATTGTTTCATACTCATCATCAAAACTAGCATAATCCACAATATGATTTTGAATAACGGCACCATATGAAATAGACTTATATGCATATCATCTACTTGAACTGGCTGAATATTTGGAATAGCTGCCCTTCGAAGTTCAACATCAATAACCATATCCAGGCCATGAATAGCAGCATCTTGGTTAGAATTCAGAATTCTATTACTTGGCTCACCCTGAAACAACTCCTTCTGTTTAGGAGTTGAATCAATAACAACCTACTTTCCTTTATTTAATGCTAGTCTGACATCATTATCAACATTCTTAGTTACACCAACAATATTACATGTATCCACTGGCTCCTTCATGGCAAATTTCTTAGGAGGATATTGTGGGACAGATTTCTTCTGCACTTTAGGCCTATCATCATCCCTTTTGTTCTTATTACAATTCGATAAGGAGTGGCCACTAATTAAACAAGAAGAACATAATAGAGGCAATTTTTCATATTCAATTTGAACTAAGAAAGTGAAGCCTTCCCTCTCCACCATGATATGATCTTGAAGTTGTTTTGACAAGTCAAGATCCACCAAAACCCTTGCAAAGCATCTCAAAGTTCTGTTTGTAGTAGCATCATCCTATGATAAAGGGATACCAATACCTCGGGCAATATAAAAGAGAATTCTAGGCCTCCAATACTATTGAGACAATCCCCAAATTTGAATCCAACACTGGGTATTCGTTTGCTTTACAAGATGTGGGCGAAAATCCGGAATCCATGTGAAAAGCCTTGGTATACTCGGTGCAAGGTTCCAAGAACCAATTGGGAGAACTCTTCTAAGATCTTCAACTGAAGAGAATGAGAATTCAAAGAATACCTTTCCAATCGGCATCATTCTCCAATGACTCAAAGACTTCCAAATATTAAGTAACTTGCATTGCAAGTCATCAATTTTGTATGGAGTATCACCCTTTGATAACATGAGCCTACCATGGAGATTGTTTTTACAACTTTCAAGACCAACAATGTACTCCTCTTTTGGGATTTTAATAGCAATTGCATCACCTTTTAAACAAGGGATTGAAAGTTGGCTCAAAGGAATATCACAAGCATTATTAATTCTTGTGAAAAGGAGATTTGAGAAGGCCGAGAAGAAAAGGGGCACAACATTAAAAGAAGGAGGGTGATGAGAAGAAGGAACATAATGTGACTGACGAGGAAAATCAGATTCAGGGAAAATAATATGCCACGGCTGAGCGGAGGTCATGGTGCAAGATCAAGTAAAACCCTAATTCTCCATGCAAAACCCTAGTAGAGCTTCTTTTTTAAAAAGACCGATTAAACCCATTATAAGGATATATATACCTGAAAGTATTTTTTGTTAGACTCAATGACTTAGAGATTTTGATATATGACAAATACAATTTAATGTGTGTGCAAGTGTTTTAGTGTCAAATTGCAAAGACGGGTATCAAGCAGTGATCAACAAGTTCATTAAGCAAATTCAAGGAAAATATTCAAGGAAAAACTTGAAGAAATCAAAAGAGCTACATGGAGGAATCAAAGAGCAAAGACAAAGATCAAGGAATCATCAAGGCAAAAGCTTAACGGAGAATTTTAGATTTAAGTCTTAGATGATTTGTAAGAGAAAGAAATCTTAGTCATAAAATAGCTCAACTAAAAAGATGCATGAAGAAAATGAATTTTCATAACCTGCATTAAAAGGAATAAGTTTTTGTTAATGAAAATGATTTTTGGAAATAAGAAGCGCTTGTCCAACGCAAGTAATAGAAGCGCTCGTCTAACACAAGTGACAGAAGTGCTCGTCCACTGAAGTGATAGAAGCGCTCGTCCACTAAAGTGACAGAAGTGCTCGTCCACTAAAGTGACAGAAGCGCTCGTCCACTAAAGTGATACAAGCGCTCGTCCACTAAAGTGACAGAAGCGCTCGTCCACTAAAGTGATACAAGCGCTCGTCCACTAAAGTGACAGAAGTACTCGTCCACTAAAGTGACAGAAGTGCTCGTCCACACAAGTGACAGAAACACTCGTCCACACAAGTCTTTGGACTTGCTAAAATGAGAAGCTTCATCCAATGATGTGGCATATGGAGCTCGTCTACTAATTGAAGCTCGTCCAATTACTTTGTGTTTTAGTACTTCCGTCTGCTGATGTGGCTAGATGGACGCACTTATTTTCAAGATGGACGCGTAAGAACCGATGAAGAATCTTATTTCAAGAACCAAGAATCAAAAAAACAAATTATGTTATCAGATCTAAATCATTTTTAATTGATCTCAACGACTATAACTTGTTTTCTATATATATAGGGATCAAAGGAACACGATATCACAAGAACACAATCAGAAAGTTTACGAAATCAATTTAATAAATCAATTGTGAAAATCATTCATCATCTTTCTTGAGCTTATTGTGAAAAGAATGTTTTATTCTCATAAGTGCTTCAATTTGTTTATCTGACTATTGAGAGTTAGGAATCAAATTTTTGTTTTATTTGATTGTAAAGAGAGAGGGAGTCTCTCTGAGTGATAAGGGTGAGGTATCCCTAAGGAAGAACATTGAGGCTCTTCACAAGAGTGTGGTATCTCGAGGTGAAGGAGTGCTCTGTGGTGTAAAGGTTTTTCAAGCTACCTGGCTAAAGCTTGTTGTGTTAGTGTGTGAAAACCCACAGGTGGAGTGGGGACTAGAAGTAGGTCACAGTGGTGGTGACTGAACCAGGATAAATATAGTTGTGTGGTATCTCTAAACTCAAACTCTTTAATTTCTGTCTTGTGCATATAACTGCGATCTTGATGTTCTAAGTTTTCAATTGATATCAGTTCTTGATCTGCATAATCAGTATTGAACCTTGAGTAAACTGTAATAATAACTGTGTATTCAATTATATTCTCAAGGATCAATATTTGAATTGAATTTTGCATCATATACTGAAACTGAAACCTGCAAGTTTGTTCTTGATTGTTAATGCTGGTATTTGAAACTTGCATAACTTGTTCTTAATCTTTAAAGGCTTAATCAGTTTCTGTATTTTGTTATTATTGAGTTTTGAACCCGAACCTATTCTGTGATTAATCTTTCATCATTAATCTTTCTTATCTTCATCGCCTTCTATTCAAGATTTTATATAAGCCCTTCATTGATTTTGTAAAAGATCCTGAGGCCACAAATCTGAAAACTAAAGTTTTGCGAAAAGTTTTTAGGAGGGAAATATTTTAAGAAAACTCAATTCAACCCCCCCCACCCCCGAGTCGTTGAAGCCAAAACAACAATTGGCATCAGAGCTAAACTCTGAAGTTTGGCTTAACATCTATAAGAGTATGGCTTACAATGACTGTTTGAATGAAGGGGCTTCCCTTGCGCGCCCTCCTGCCTTCAATGGATCTGAGTATATATATTGGAAGGACAGAATGGTAATCTTTCTTGAGGCAGCAGGTGTTGACATATGGGATGCAGTAGAAAATGGACCATTTGTCCCCTCTACTATAGATGCTAATGGTGCTCCAAGAAATATGCCTAAAACTGAATGGAATGAGGATGATAAGAAAAGAGTTCAATATAATGCACAAGCTAAGAATATTATAACATCTGCTTTAATCCGTGATGAGTTTTTCAGGGTTTCAAATTACAAATCAGCAAAGGAGATGTGGGATACATTGCAAGTAACACATGAAGGAACCACAGATGTCAAAAGAGCAAGAATGAACACCCTCACACATGAGTATGAGTTATTTCGCATGAATCGAGGAGAACTAATGGAGGTTATGCAAAAGATATTAACACACATTGTAAATCAATTGGCTGCACTTGGAAAGAAAAACTCCAATGAAGATCAAATTAACAAAGTCATGAGATGCCTAGGTAGAGAATGGCAACCTAAAGTATCTGCAATCTCAGAATCTAGAGACCTCTCATCAATGACCATTGCCACGTTTTTTGGAAAACTGCAAGAGCATGAATTGGAGTTGAACAGACTGAATGAGAGTGAAGAAACTGATAAAAGAAAGAAGGGTTTGCCTCTGAAATCACAAGTCATAGAAGTAGAAGACAGTGATGATGACGATTCAACACAAGAGGTAGAATCTGAAGAAGAGATGGGAATGCTAGTTAGAAAATTCAAGAACTTCATAAAGAAGAAAGGCAACTTCAAAAGAAAGCCATCCACTTTTCCTAAAAGAAATTCCAACAAAGGTGACAACTCTTCCAACAACATCACATGCTATGAATGTGGAAAGATTGGCCACATGAAGCTTGACTGTCCAAAACTGCAAAAGAAGGACAAAACAGAAAAGTTTGACTCAAAGGACAAGAAGTGGAGAAAGCCAAGAAAGGCCTACATTGCTTGGGATGATAATGATCTAGAATCCATTGAAGAATCTGAATCTGAGGAGGCAAACCTGTGTTTGATGGCCAGCAATCATAGTGATTCAGAAAGTGATGTAAGTTCTAATTATCAACCTTCTTATGATGAATTGAAAAATGCTTTTGAAGAACTTCATAAAGAATCCATTAGACTTGCTAGATTGCTAATTAAGTCTAAGAAAACCATCACATGCCTAGAAGAGAAAAATTCTGTTTTAAGCAAAGAGCTAGATGAATTAAAAACAAAAAATTGTACTGTAAAAGAAAGATTGGCTGCTGTTTTGGAACCACCTATATGTGATAATTGTCCTAAGTTGGAGAAACGTATAAATCATTTGAATGGCGATCTATCTAGAATTATTAGTGATAAAGACAACTTGAATGCATGCTTGAAATTGAAAGAAAGAGAACTAGAAGCTTGGAATAAGGTCTTGATTGCATCTAACTCTAATTGTTCTAAGTGTTGTACATTGACTAAAGAAGTTGAAAAACTGAAAAAATGACTTAGCCAAGTTCACATGAATGGTAGAGATAACTTGAATGCTTTATTAGGACAACAAAAATGTGTTTATGATAAGGCTGGAATAGGCTATAAACCTAAGATACATGAGAAATCTTTAAAGAAATTTTTTGTTGCACCTAAGACATCAAACACACCATTTGTTAAATGCAATTTTTGTGCTAGAAAAGGTCACACAGCTTCTACATGCCAATACAGAAAATCAGCATACAATAAATCTAAATATATATGGGTTCCTTAGGGAAATATTGCTGCAACTAACTCAAAAGGACCCAAACAGATTTGGGTACCTATAGCAAAAACATGAAATTCTGTTTTGTAGGTGTGGAGGAAGGTCAAGAGAAAAAATTGGAATCATGACATAGAGCCTTCTCCAAACACAAAATGGGTAACAATAAAGAAATAATATTGATTGAATATGTTTCCTAATCATCATTAATGTATGATTGTGAATCTTTGTGTTGACTTATATATCATTGTATAGCATGTCTACATTGTTCTATTAAATTTATTTGATCAATCTTGGAATAATCATATGACTTTTGTTTCACAAATTGAATCTAAGAAAATTGATGAAGCCTTAAATGATTTGTTTTGCTTGCTATGCAACAATTAACTTTGAACATGATCTCTATCATAAGAACTCATATTCAAAGCAGAGAAATTGAGATTGAATATGTTGATACAACTAAACAACTTGCAGATATTTTTACCAAGCCCTTGAACAAGGAAAGCTTCTTTTTCATTAGAAGAGAATTGGGCATAATTGATCAATCCTATATCTAATATCTAAAGAAACAAAAGAAAATAAAAAAGGAACAATTTTAGATGGACGCATTTTTTTGATTTATCCCTGCTCCTACCCCTCTATCATGGACAATTTTATAGGCTATGTTTGAATGTTTAAATGCTTGCCTTCTCTATTGCTTTGAATGTTTCTTTTCTTTACCTTTTTGATAATGCCAAAAGGGGGAGGATAAATTATGATATAGAGAAAGGGGATAATAACAAATTATACATGCATATGTTGAGGGGGAGCTTATAAGCTTTAATGATTAATGGGGAGTAAATCAAATTCTGCACTGACAATATTTTTTTTGCTCTGATATACTTATGCTCTGATACCATGATATAAATCTGTCAAAAACACTTAGCATCTGCTACACTCATACTCTGATCTTATAATTTGTTAAAAGATTTGTCATAATAAAAAAGGGGGAGTTTGTTAGACTCAATGACTTAGAGATTTTGATATATGACAAATACAATTTAATGTGTGTGCAAGTGTTTTAGTGTCAAATTGCAAAGACAAGTATCAAGCAGTGATCAACAAGTTCATTAAGCAAATTCAAGGAAAATATTCAAGGAAGAATTTGAAGAAATCAAAAGAGCTACATGGAGGAATCAAAGAGAAAAGACAAAGATCAAGGAATCATCAAGGCAAAAGCTGAACGGAGAATATTAGATTTAAGTCTTAGAAGATTTGTAAGAGAAAGAAATCTCTTAGTCACAAAATAGCTCAACTAAACAGATGCATGAAGAAAATCAATTTTCATAACCTGCATTAAAAGGAATAAGTTTTCGTTAATGAAAATGATTTTTGGAAATAAGAAGCGCTCGTCCAACGCAAGTAATAGAAGCGCTCGTCCAACACAAGTGTCAGAATCGCTCGTCCACTGAAGTGATAGAAGCGCTCGTCCACTAAAGTGACAGAAGTGCTCGTCCACTAAAGTGACACAAGTGCTCGTCCACTAAAGTGGCAGAAGTCCTCATCCACTAAAGTGACAGAAGTGATGGTCCACACAATTGACAGAAGCGCTCATCCACACAAGTCTTTGGACTTGCTAAAATGAGAAGCTCCATTCAATGATGTGGCATTTGGAGCTCATCTACTAATTGGAGATCGTCCAATTCTTTGTGCTTTAGTACTTCCGTCTACTGACATGGCTAGATGGACGCACTTATTTTCAAGATGGACGCAAATGCTATAAGAACCGATGAAGAATCTTATTTCAAGAACCAAGAATCAAGAAAACAAATTCTGTTATCAGATCCAAATCTGTTTTAATTGATCCCAACGAATATAACTTGTTTTCTATATATAGAGGGATCAAAGGAACACAATATCACAAGAACACAATCAGAAAGTTTATGAAATCAATTTAAGAAATCAATTGTGAAAATCATTCATCATTTTTCTTGAGCTTATTGTGAAAAGAGTGTTTTATTCTCATAAGTGCTTCAATTTGTTTATCTGACTATTGAGAGTTAGGAATCAAATTTTCATTTTATTTGATTGAAAAGAGAGAGGGAGTCTATCTGAGTAATTAGGGTGAGGTATCCCTAAGGAAGAATATTGAGGCTCTTCACAAGAGTGTGGTATCTCGAGGTGAAGGAGTGCTCTGTTGTGTAAAGGTTTTTCAAGCTACCTGGCTAAAGCTTGTTATGTTAGTGTGTGAAAACCCACAGGTGGAGTGGGGACTGGATGTAGGTCATAGTGGTGGTGACTGAACCAGGATAAATCTGGTTGTGTGGTATCTTCAAACTCAAACTCTTTAATTTCTGTCTTGCGCATATAGTTGTGATCTTGATGTTCTAAGTATTCAATTGATATCAGTTCTTGATCTGCATAATCAGTATTGAACCTTGAGTAAACTGTAATAATAACTGTGTATTCAATTATATTCTCAAGGATCAATATTTGAATTGAATCTTGCATCATATACTGAAACTGAAACCTGCAAGTTTGTTCTTGATTGTTAATGTTTGTATCTGAAACTTGCATAACTTGTTCTTAATCTTTAAAGGCTTAATCAATTTCTGTATTTTGTTATTATTGAGTTTTGAACCCGAACCTATTCTGTGATTAATCTTTCTGAATTAATCTTTCTTATCTTCATCACCTTCTATTCAAGATTTTATATAAACAGCTTCATTGATTTTGTAAAAGATTCTGAGACCACAAATCTGAAAACTAAAGTTTTGCGAAAAGTTTTTAAGAGGGAAATATTTTAAAAAAACTCAATTCACCCTCTTTTGAGTTGTTGAAGCCAAAACAACAATTTTATTTTCTTAACTTGAGTTAATTTTCCATGATATAATATCGTTTTCAGACAAATAATTATTTAGTTTAAAGTTATTTTTTATTTTACAAAATTAATAAATTATTAATTATTATTTTTTGTATTACAATCAGGTGATCCTCAAACTAGGTTGCATGCAATTTGACTAATCTTTCTCTTTTGTCCATTAAAAATTTAATATACCGTCATAGCGATTGATTCGTCCGTGCATAAATTTGGTCCTAAATGTACATTTTAGTGACCAAATCTGCGAATGATACTTATTGGTTGCTAAGTTGGTCTCTATGAACAATACGATCACCAATAACTTAGCTAATGAGTTTTGTAGTGACCGAATTTTGCCCTCAATATTTAGCAATAAACATAGAAATTTGGTCGTTCAATGACTAGCAACGAGACATTTGGAGTCACGTTATGGCGGTCTCTAATTCGGCCGCTAATATGTTTAGCGACCAAATTTCTTTGATTGGCATCGTTAAATGCATTATTTATTTTAGTGACCATTGAGCATGACTATCATATATGTACCTAAACTTGTGTGTGTATGATAATATTGATTATAGATATGTCTGAATAATTTATATTACATTAAATTGTTAATCATATATCAAATTTATTTCATGTAGTTTGTCTTTTATGGGTTAAAAACCTTTTTTTTTTTTTTTCATGTCATATATATTTGGTCTTGACCCCTCATCTTAGATTTTTAGCCCCGCCCATATGTCATAATCATTTTGCACTCTTAAAGTTTTGATGACATCAAACTCGTTTACTTATTCCATATTAATTATGTTATTTGTATTAGAAATCTTTCAAGTTAATTTGCACTATATATTCAACTAATCATATATATCTTTTGTCGAGCTTAAGCATTTTTGGATTGCATGGACTGTTTTAATCGTTTGTTGAAGTGTGTTTAGGACATAGTAGAAAAATCTATAAGAGAACACTTAAACTTCTATCAAATTCATGCACTATAGTGCTCAAAATACACATACTCAGAAATCCACCTCCAGAAAACTAGCTACTGAGAAAGCCCGATCTCAAAAATTTGTTTCTTGAAACTTTCCATCAGATAATGGAATAAAAATCTTCTATCTCAAAAAATATTGTATCGGTGTGACGTACCAATCAAAACTTTGAGATGAGCATATGTGTTAACGAGCTGTTATTTTATTTTCTTAGGTGACAAATTATCATTTGTAGGGACAGAGAAAGTGTCAAGAAAGTGAGACAAAATATTTCTATCCCAGAAAACGATGCTTAGGAAGCTCTTTACTCTTATGGCGACAATTTAGGAGAACGAAATTTCATTTACAAAGTCAACTTATAAGATCAAAGTGTTATATGTACGACTCCTTTCGCGGTACATATTATAAGAGACAAAACCCTGAATCATACAAATCAAGGAAAATTTTTGAAATAAGATAATTATAATTAATACTCATATAGATTTTCAAAAACACCTTATAATTTTAATTAATACTCTGGTGGCTTATAATTAATGACAATAATTGACCATCCATAACGTGTATATCCATTCCATTCATTTGGAACTTGTAAACGATGCACTATATATTCATTGCATGGAGTTTCTTTTTTTACTCTTTAATTAGTTAGAAGCAAAGCTGCATTTTAAAATAAGCGATTCCTTTTTAGGCAGTTCCATAAAATAAAATTGTAAATGGTGCATTCTTAATATTGAAGCAAATTATACTGAACCGAACACAAATGTGCGATAAAATTGTTTTCATAGGCATAGAGCTGAACACAATCAAGTTTTCATAGGCAAAAAACAGATCACAATCAAGTTTTCATATCATTTTCAAAGACACACTATTAGAGAGAATCTATGTAAATCTAGAGAATGTCAAGGGCCCCTTTCTTCAATTCCTCACTCTCAAGTCCTTCATCTGGTAATTTATTCAGATCGAAAACACCTATGTTCAAATCCAAAAACGCTCTCTCATCTGGTTGGACGACTTTCTGATGCAGATTCATCACTTTGTCGTATTTCACAACTTCTTCAACATAATCGCAAACATTCACCCAACTCACATCTTCATCAGGGACTTTGTTTAGGTCAAAATCTTGCTTGACCTTGCCATCAGATGACCCATCTTCAATTCCATTTGATAACTTCACCTGTGTCGGACTCTTCATCCTTGTCCAATGAGTTTTCCACAATGAGCATTACACATAGTGAGATTATCTTGTCCACTATTCGGTGATGGCTTAGTTTTGACACAATTTTTTTCATGAAGAAAGAAGTGTCACATAATCAGGGTGGATTACCAACTCAGTTAAGGTGTGATCCTTTACTGATTCAAGAAATCACACAATATCTATAAAATGTTGATTCTTCGTAAGCATGAGAATGCACCGATTTTTAAGTCAAGTTTCGTTGAGATATAAGAATGTATGTATACTGTGTTTTTATCGAATACTAGAACTAATAGCAACCCACAAAATCATTAATGTAAAAAGAATTTTTTATGAGTTTCAATATTCGATATTGATTAATCAACTCACTTGTATAATAAATTAATAAATATCGTAAATATAAATTCTATTATAAATAATAATATTAAAAATTAAATTAATTTTTAATACATGTGAAAGTTAATTCACATTTCTAATATTTTGGATAAAAGAATGGATCCATTTATTCCTAGATGGAAGGGGTATTTATGATTAGCCACAAAACTCGCCGCTAGTGGACAAAATAATGGCTAAATTCTTCGAAGAAGTTTCAAAGAATTGCTAAACTATATTGATGCTTTATCAACAGCTAGCTAGAAATATTACCAAAAAAAAAAAAAAAGCTAGCTAGAAACGTTTGACGCCTATAAATTGAAGATGATAAAGCACATTAAAAGCTGTGGGACTCATGTCATGATTGGTCAAGAGTTGATTGTAGCACTGATCAAGTTATTACTTTTATTAAAGTTTCGACTCTCTATAGAAAAGTTCTCATCACCGTGATGTAACGTTACATTGCTTTCTAATACTTGAAAGTCCACTATACTCATGTTCTTTGTATATCTTGTAAAGTTTAGTTAATCTATTGTTAAGTGTAGTAACTATTTTTTTTTAAAGGTTAATGTAATATTTTGGTCGTTAGATGTGAAATTGATTTTTAATTTAGTCCTTATACGTAAAAAGTTATCAATTTAGTTCTTATACATGACATCGGTTTTCAATTTGGTCCTTACCGTTAATTGGTGTCATATAAGAAGGACCAAATTGCAAATGATTGTCACATGTAGGGATCAATTCAAAAAAAAAAAAAGAAATCGATCCCTACATATGACAATTATTTTCAATTTGGTCCCTATATGTGACAATCATTTGCAATTTGATCCCTCTTTGGACCAATTAGCGGTGAGGACCAAGTTGAAAACTAATGTCACATATAGGGACCAAATTGATAAATTTTTACGTATAGGAACCAAATTAAAAATCAGTGTCACGTATAAGAACAAAAAGATTACTTTAACCTTTTTTGTATAAACAAAAGATATATTAATTGAAATAGAGTATTAGAGATACTCAACCAATATACAAGGGAATACTTTAGATGGGAACCCAAAATGTTAAATGGTATACAAGTTTTACAAACCCCAAAACGGGAGAAACCAGAAAAAGAGAGCAACAGTCAATATACAAGCTTTAACCCCCCTACACAAATGTTACAGTTTAATAGTTGTAAAAATACTCAAAGAGCCTATGCACAGAAGAATTTGTATCCTTATAAAATGAAATCAAAGAAAGAACTAACTTCATTTCTCATCAACCAAAGAGACCACATTGTATCTATGAGTGATGTAATGCTGGATGATGTCTGACTGCATAGAAGGAGGAATACCAAGCCACCTCTGAACAGCAAACTAGACCTGAGATGAGAATGAACAAGCTGAAAATAGATGGTTTGCATCCTCCACATTCAGGTCACAGAACACACACTTTGATTGTGCATGATCTTGGATAACTGATCTGAGTAAGAGATTAGATTTGGTAGGTACACGGTGTTGCACCAGTTGCCATGAGAAAGAGATAACCTTCGAAGGAGCTCTGCATACCCAAAAATTGCTAAAAACATGTGCCAACTGAGGATTTGCAAGGAGAGAATGATTAAGGCAGACACCCATCATTGTATCTTTAAACAGTTGCAATGCTTCCTCCTCCCAGCGTTTAAACACAAAAACAAACACTTTTCTTATGTGCTGAGGATTGGAAGTAGACAAGTCATTTGACCAAACCCAGTATAAAATTATGTGTGTAAACCTCTCTTTTACCAATTAACTTGTCTAATATTTCATTTAGTACTTTTAAAAAAAATAAATAGGAAGGTTAACTAATTAGGCAACACACTATTGTTCTATTTTATTAAATCTTAAGTAGCTTAAAATAATAAAATGCCAAACAAAGTAGGATTGTAAATTGATCTTTCTAATCCAAAATAGAAAGGGTCAATATGCTTTGTTCCGTTTTTATCTAGCTCATGACAAGTTGACCTGCTTTTACCTCTATAGTTAGGAGGATTTATAATTACTCATTAAGAGAGCATAATTACTGTTCATTAAACCCTCCTAATTACTCTAAGAAAATAATATTAAATACCTTTTGGGTTTTCAAATAATATTAAATATTATTAACGACCCTTCAAAGCTTCATAAAGATGATGTTGTCAAAAAAGATAAAATAATATCTGCTCATACGTACATATATCCCTAAAGTTGTTCGTGTTGATAAAGTGAGAAATAATGGCTCATCTTCTGATTTTAAATCAGTAGATCATGAAATTTTAGGCAATAATGTTGATGCTGAGAATGATGCAGATGCTAATTCTGCTAAAATCATCTATGAAACTGATATTGAGTGCTTGCGATACACAATTCTAGCCCAGACCATCACATAGTTGATTGTAGCACTGATCAGAACAAAAATGATGCCTCTACTTCAGTTCCGGAGGTGGTCCCTAACACAACTAATGAAATTGCTGCCACAATTAATCACGTCTCAAACTCCAGTGAAGAGCATCACATGGCTTCTTGTGACATAGTGCCCGTTTGTTTTATAGTTGGGAGGCACCAAAACTCCGTTTAGGGTCCCAAACCCAGTTGTTAAAGTAACTTCATGCGTTTGGGTACGAAACTCAGTTGAAAATAATTGATTTCTGGTGGGTCAAAACTGAGTTTTGTGGAAGCAAAAATTTCTAGATTTTCCGTTGAAAATAATTGATTCTAGATGTAGGACCCATAAAATTCTACATATTTACACCTCAAAAGTGATTTTACTTTATCATCCAAACAAAATCAATTCTTCTAAACCTACTTTTAAAATATTGTTACCAAACATAAATCAATTTTTTTAACCTTGATTTTTTCAAAATCAATTCTTCCAAAATCAATTCCACTACAAGAAAAATTGAATTTAGCGAGGGCCAAAGGCCGTCGCAAACAGCTTAAATCCGTCGCAAAACACATGTTTTTGACCAGTTTCACGACCATAAATCCGCCACATATTGGGTCGTCGCAAACGCTTTCTGACGGTTTTTTTAAATGACCGTCGCTAGTTAGCGACGGCCTAGCCGTCACAAATTATAGGAAATTAGCGACGGCCTGACCCTCACAAATTATAGAAATTAGCGACGGCCTGGCCATCGCAAATTGCAACACATTTTTATAAAACTAAATAATTTAATTAACTAATTTTTTATTAATTAATTATTTAAAATATGAATTATTTTTAATTAATTATTTAATATAAAATTCAAAATTAATATAAACATTAGTTATTTTTTATATTAACTATAATTTAGACTATATTATGATAAATAAATAATAATTATAAATGATAAATGAATAATAATTTTAAACGATAAATGAAATTCATAACTAAAAACAAATTGTTTTGACAGAGTGCATACATCATACAAAATAAAATCTAATATTAAAGAAACTAATAACGCAAACTAATAACCCTCTCTATAGCCCCGCATTAACAAATCTGTAAAGGATTGATCATTCTCGCCACTCAGTCTCAGATGACCCTCGGGGACCGGGACGGTGGTGGGCGTGGGTGAGGGTCTTTGTGAAAGGTGCTTTGTCTCTACATGCGATTGTGGTGAGGGGTCTTGGTTTCCTAAACACAAGATGAGCTCTCTCTCAGTACCGCTTATCATCTCTATCTGCTCCATCATCTCGTGGTGCTGCCGAGTAAGCGGCTTTCGATTGATCTCATCCGAGCTACCAGCTTCACGTCGCATCTTGACCATCTCCTGCAGACTCCCGAGATGCGGGGCCTAGTCTTCGGACGATGCTCGACTCTCTGAGTGAAGATCTTTGGAGCACCCGCGTCGATAGTTCTGGCTAGGTCTCCCATACCGTATATGCGACCCTTGTTCTTACTGCCAAAGAACCTCGACCCATGTCTGCAACTCCAATTGGGCTTCCACCTCTGGGTCAAGTGTGGTGGTAGGGGAAGATGAGGCTGCCTGAGACCGAACCTGAGATAACTTAGCCTGATAGTCCTCCTGTCATTAAAATTGATGCACATCATCATACAAAATGACCATAATTCTTAAATATAAAATAAAAATAATTTCCAACAAAGAGACATGTAAATCACCTGAGTGCGTCTAGAGCGCTCATCTACATACTCGTTGGTACCCTTCCTAGTATGGGTTCGGGCATGAAGCTCAACCGGCTTGACGCTACGGCCAAGCTCCCTAGCCTACACCAAAAAAAACTTGTTCATATTTGAAGTTACACATTCTTAATAAAAAGACATGTAAATGAATTAACAAAATATGATGTTGGAACTTACAAGGCGTCGACCATGCTCCTGCTTACTGATGCTGCCGCCAGTGTGCAGGCTCCCACCCTTTTCCGAGGCCCTATTAAGCTTTGCCTGGGCGGATTTTTTCTTAAATGCAGGTGTAGCCCAGTAAGCATATAGCTCCTCCCAAATGGGTGGGAAACACCATTTTGGACGTTCTCCCTTTTTTCGAAATCTCATCAACAACTCGGAGAGACGTTTGCTCGCTTTTTGATGAAAAATTATCTCTACATCATTGGAATGCTCTACTCTCCAAGCAGCCTTCTCCTGTAAATAAGGAGAATATAATATTTTTTAGGATAATAATAAACTAAAGAAACATTAAAACTAACTAAAAAATGGAAGTAAATTCAAAAGTACAAAATACCTTAAAAGCCGCAAAGAATCGATCCCGATCCTGATCCTCAAGCTCACTCCAATGTTTCCAGGCCCGAGCAAACTGAGATGTAACTGCCTACGTGACGGCCTCTGCATATTTTCTCGACGGAAGGAACCTTATCAATAGAACATGAGAACAATCAATACACAAACATATAAAATCTGCACTCAACAATAAAATAACATTATTTGAGATATTTCTTACCTTTTACCGGTCGGGGTAACAATAACTCGGCCATCTGACATAACCTCGATCTCCTCATCATCTGATGATATAGGCGGTGAATATCCATAACTCTCCTCGTCGTCACCATTAGACTGATGATCACCGTCCATGGGCAAATCCACCCCTGATGCATCCGGTTGTCTGGAATTGTCTCCATGGGTCTGAGTCAGAATCCTTAGTGTGGGCATCATCGTGATCCCAATGGAGGTGTCCATGAACTGAGTGACTGGAGCAACAGGTAGGTAGGGAGGTGTCAGAACATGTGTAGGCACGGGTGTGGGCGGTGGACATGGTGTATGAGCAACAGGTGGGGGTGCTGGGGTCATATCATGTGGAGGCATGGGTGTGGGCGGTGGGCGTAGTGTAACAGATGTAGATGGGAGGGACATGAATCCGTCATCGACTGTCCGTGTCACGAAGCGGGGTCGACCACGACGACGTGCCCCTCCAACAGGTGCCTTACCCTTTCCCTTACCATCAGTCATGTCTATAGTGAAAAATGATGCTAATAATAATTAATTAAAAGTAACCAAAACACAAATTTGCAAATAATGGAAATTGATGGTGATAATAATTAACTTAAAGTAAGCAAAAACACAAATTTGTAAATAATGGAAAATGATGCTAATCATAATTAACTTAAAGTTATGACAATGACAATACAACTTAATACAAAATATATCACTAAAATAAATAAAGTAATTGTTATTCAGAATTTGAGCCAGTGTCATATTCATAGCCATCTTCATCTTCTTCATCTTCTGTTGATTCTGCTTCTTCAACATCTTCATCCGGAATGACTTGATTTGATGTCAAATTGGAGGTATCCATTTCTTCCCCTACAACTTGTGTGTCTTGTAAACATGAGATTGGTTCAACTTCAATTACCTCATTTGCATGTGACATTTCATCCGTTTGATATGGCTCATCCAACTTTGAAACATTTATTTCAATGCGACCCCTTGATTTTGTCTCTATTGCAACACACCAACCTCGTTTTTCTGTTTGAGTTGCTGGATAAGGAACGTAATATACTTGTCTCACATTATGTGCCATGATAAACGGATCAAACATATGATATCTTCTACTCATTTGGATGTCCATAATATCATATTTTTTTATTCAAATTAGTGCCTCTACTAGATGGATCGAACCAATTACAATAAAACAACACTATTCTCTTAGGGTAATCTAAATAACAATATGACAACTCATATATGTGTTGTATCACACCATAAAAGTCATCTGCAACTCCGCTTTGGCTCACCCTTTACGTAAACACCACTATTTATTGTTGTTTTGTCTTCTGTCCATGATTGAGTATGAAATTTGTACCCATTCACGAAGTATGTGTGCCATTCTTTGACTTGTGTCAGAGGATCGTCGGCCAAGTTTCGTAAATGTTGATTAATGACAGTAGGTGCCTCATTGTAAACCTATTCACAAAGTTTAACGATATATGTTTTTATCCGCATACATTATAGTGAATAACAGAATGATAAAGGGGAAGATACTTACTTGTTACTTAAACCATTTTGGAAAATCTTCATGAGTACAAGAAGATGCATCACGAGAAGACAAGAATGCAATGAACATATATGGATAACATCAATGAAAATTGACATATGCTATCGAAGGAATAAAAATTATAAGCTCATACTTACTCATGGTATGGTTTAACCTCGGCACAATTGATCAATACATGAATATGAGCTGAGTTCCACTCTGCCTCCGTTAAATAATGTGTCAACTCCTTTCCAGAATGACGAACGGGAAGACATAAAACTGATAAGGTTCCGGTAGTCTTCCACTTTCATTTTCCGTTTCGTTCCTTCTAGTTGTTGGCGACAAAACCATGTGTTTGAAATAATGAGAGCATAAATGAATTGTCTCACGGTGTAAGTAAGACGCACAGATCGAACCTTCAACCCTAGCCTTATTTTTCACCGATCGTTTTGACTCGCCCATGAATCTATTAAAAAATGATGAGGTTATTATTAATTAACTAATATGCATGAAAATGGATCAATAACTGGGATACTTATATTACCTTTCAAATGGATACATCCACCTATATTGAACTGGACCACCAAGTCTGGCTTCATATGCAAGATGAATCGGAAGATGCTCCATTGAATCAAAGAAGCCCGGGGGGAATATTCTCTCCAGCTTGCACATTATGAGTGGAATGTTTTGTTCCATCCTGATCAAATCGTCTTCCTTAAAGTTGCAGAACACAAGTCCTTGAAGAATTGACTTATTTCAGTAAGGGCATTCAAAACATGGGGGGGAAACGAACTGAAGGCGATGGGAAGTAAGCACTCCATAAACACATGACAATCATGGCTTTTCATCCCATGCAACTTGCCCTTGATAACATCAGCACATCTTGCCAAGTTAGAAGAATAACCATCAGGCATCTTGAGCCCCTTTATCCATTGGCAAACTAACCTTGCTTCCTGGATAGTCAAGGTATAATTGGCCTTTGGCTTGTACATCTTCCCATTATCCTGATGTCTCAGCTCCAAATCCGGTCTCTTGCAGTACAACTTTAAGTCCATTATAGCCTTATCGTTGTCTTTGGTCTTGCCATGCACGTTCATCACAGTGTTGAAAATGTTGTCAAAGAAATTTTTTTTCAATGTGCATTACATCAAGATTGTGCCTCAATAAATTATCTTTCCAATAAGGAAGATACCAAAAAATACTCCTCTTTGTCCAATTATGCCACTGCCCGTAACCATCTAATTTGGAAACCCCAGCTTTAGTCTCTTTTGGCAAGTCCCTGATTCTACTCCAAATTTGTTCTGGTGTTAACCTCGGAGGCGGTCCATCCATTTCAACAACCCCCTTCTTGAAGGCATTCTTATTCCTTCTAAATTGATGATCGTTCGGTAAGAACCTGCGATGGGAATCAAACCAGGACGACTTCCCCCCGTATTTTAAGGTAAATGCCTTTGTATGCTCCATACAATGCGGGCATGCAAACTTCCCATGCGTCCCCCATCCAGACAACATGCCATACGCAGGGAAGTCATTAATTGTACACATCAACGCTACCTTCATTGTAAAATTTTGTTTTCGAGAAATATCGTACATCAAAACACCATTCCACAACTTCTTCAGATCATCAATCAAAGGTTGCAAGTATACATCAATGCATGCCTTTGGATTAGATGGACCCAGAATCAGGAAAGTCAAGAACATATATGGCTTTCACATACACATTTCGGGAGAAAGATTGTAAGGGGTAACAATAACGGGCCAACATGAATAAGGTGATGCTGAGGCTTGGATATATGGGGTAAAGCCATCCGGGCATAACCCAAGTCGTACATTACGAGGATCCACGGCAAAATCTGGATGCACCCGATCAAAGTGCTTCCATGCTTCACCATCAGAAGGATGGCGTAATACTCCTGCATTCCTCCTATTCTCATGGTGCCATGTCATTTTTCCTGCAGTCTGCATCGATGCAAACATCCTCTGTAATCTAGGAATGATTGACAAGTAGAACATCGACTTTACCGGAACTGATTTCAGATTACTTCTACTTGCATTACGCTGACGATGCCTTGGTGCGTGACAAAATCTGCACTCAACCAATGCGCCATCATTTTTGTCAAATTCATTATCGTAAAAGATCATGCACCCATTCTGACAATAGTCAATCCTCTTGGACTACAATCCTAACTTGGACATTAACCTCTTCGCATCATAATAATTGTTGGGTAATCCTCCTTTGAAAGGCGTCCCGGCCAAAACCATTTTGGCAATGAAATCCAATCCTAACTCGGGTATGCTCCAATTGGACTTGGCAAACAACAGTAGAACACACATCGATAACTTCGAGTCGGAGGACCCTTCCCACAAAGGGTTATTTGCCTTTGTTAGGAGATTATAAAATTTTTGTGCTTCTGCATTAGGAGGCTCTTCTGTATTATTGGACTCAAACGACCCGGACATCATGAGAGCGTCACACACCATCTCCTCCATGGAAACAAAATGATCTCCATATCCAGCTTCTGCACCACTACTTGAACCACCGGTGCAATTCTGGTCAATGCCAAAATCAAATTGCGGCATTTCTTCTCCATGATTTGTCCAAATCCAGTAATTAGGCCTAAACCCAACTTTATACAGGTCGACCCTCACATCGTCTACATTCTTAATTCGGGTACAATCACACTTCACACAAGGACATCTAATCACCCCCCATTGTTATAAGTATCTTGCTGACTTGCCTTGGTAATAAATTCTTCAACACCATCTAAGAAAGATTGTTTTAATCCCCCTGTTCGTGGATAAACCCTATCATACATCCAAGTACGATTCAAAGGAACAAATTCCATCCTCTGCATTTGTGCCAAAAGCAGATAACTATAATGAAAAACTATTTTGGGCAAACTCGCAGAACTGCTCCATTTCTTTATTTGGTATGGCCCTATCCCATTCAAGAAAAACCTTTTTCAACACTAGTATAATAGTTACTCATCACTTCTCATGTCTCATATCTGACGAAATTTCAGCAGCATTTCCCATTGGTCTCCAAGTACATGACTTGACGAGGGTGAGATATCACAATCAAATATGTACCCAGAGAACAAATGGTAATGCGTCAGACCGAATTTTCATCAGATATATCACATAAGAATTAATGAATATCTATTATACTAGTAAAGAAAAAGTTTTTCTCAAACTGTCCCACTTGGACAATTCGAGGTCCAATATCAAGAGCACAATGACTTGCAACAGTACACGTGCTCTAAAATATTGCACCTCAAACGGGTAACTAAGGTTTTTCTCGACGATCAACTCATCTAGAAAATAAATCTTTATTGCTAAAGACAATTTATAATATCCCTAACATACTTGAAACAAAACATAAACAACATTACAAGAATAAGAATCATTTAATATAATATAGGCAAGAAACTTAAAACTTAAAACACTTAATATATATAGGCAAAAGTGAACAGAAAGATATAAGGATCATTTAATATAATATTGATAACCATAATCCTGTCAAAAATACACAAAAAACAATAAAGAAAATTCATAGTCCTTTCAGCACAATAAGAGATTATGATTCAAGCTACTCACCAATTCACCCATTAATATCTAAAGAAAACTAACCCAAACACCTATAACATGACCACATTCCAACCTAAAAGCATTTAATTAGGTGATTCAACAAACATATTATAGACATTAATCAAAAGGCATTATATTACCAAAATAATTACAATCTCCACGTCAAGGTGCACCCAAAAAATGATCAAATCAACCACATTTTCAGCTTATATTATCTAAACCCACATTTTCTCTAGTCCTTTTACAACCATTAAAACATAAAACTAGTTTTTACCTTTTACCTTTAATGAATCGAAATAGAGAAGCACCTACCTGCACAACAAACACAACAAGACAGAGATGAAAAGGTTAAATCTTTTGATTGTTCAGTGCAAAATCGAAAAAGAGAAGCAAATGGAACTGTAGGTAAAAAGGTGGATGAAGAATATATCAAATCCGAGGAGCAGATAAATAGTACAATCACCAAAATTTTATGGCCACTAAATAATTACCACTAAAAATAGATTTTACTGTAGTGTTAGAGACAATCACTAATATTTTACTTATAAAAAAAAACAACATTCATAAATGAAAAACATAGAGGTAAAGTATGACTTTCTATTTACAAAAGATAAACAAAGTAAAAAGAAAGAAAGAATCTTTCAAAGAAAAAAAGAAAGAAAGAAGGAAGCTTGATTTTTATTAATGGTTTTATTTTGTTTTTTTTTATTTATTTTTACTCATTTTTGTTATGGCAATCATCATTCATAAATCACAATAGCTACTTACAGCATAAGAGTAAATGAACATAAGGAATTGGTTCCTTCTCTTCATTACAAAATCAGACGTGGCACTACCAACAAAATATTGATCACAATTTTTTATCTTCACTCCTTTCGAATAGCATCAAGCACACATAAATTCACAGAGCATGGTAACACAGAGGACCAGATCTGCGAAACGTACTGATGAATGTATCAAAACTTAAATCCCCACTAGCTTGATTCTTCACAACTTCAGCTCTATTAAAGTTCTTAGTATCAACAGGAGGCATTGAAGTATCATTTCACTAATCCCTTATATAATCATCAAACATGTTTATCAATGAGGAAAAGACAGCCCAAACTTAACAAATGAGTGTATCATTTCACTCAATTTTTGAAAATTGTTTCAGATCTTCCATCAAACAGATTCATAGCATGACTATGATTAACATAATATCATCATATAAACAAGTTATTCAATGCAACAAAAATGAAGAAAATGAAAAGCGTACCAAGATGCCTTCGTTTACAACTAAAAGGAACATTGATCAGAACTAAATCTAAACACAAAATTAAACTAATTATGATAACTTCGAAGAGGAAATGTTCAAGTGGACGAAAATGGTAGAAAAACACCAATGGATGGCGGCCAGAGTTCTTACCCACGGTGGCTGTAAGGGTCGAAGGCAGTGGGAGGCACAGCTTGCGTGGGAGGCGGTGTGAGGGGTGGGTGGCGGTGGAAGGCACGGGAGGCGGTGCAAGAGGTACTGGTTGGGCGGCGGTGGGAGAGTAGAGAAACAGAGTGAGAGGGGGGAGGAAGAAACAGGGTTTGTGTGAAATGAGAAGTGTGAGGGAGGAAGAAAACTGTTCGGTATCTTAATGGAAATTAGCGACGGCCTACCCATCGCAAATCAGGATGCCGTCACGAATTATGCATGCCCGTCGCAAATGCACATTAGCGATGGTCATGCCCGTCTCAAAGTGGCACCAACATTTCACGTAAAATGGCGGGAACTGTACTGACGGATTTGTGATGGAACTGCCATCGGTAATCTCTTTTACCATTTGCGACGGCTTAAGCCGTTGGAAAACATAAAACTAGCGACGGATTTGAGGCCGTCGCAAAAATGTTGCACTAATTAGAATTATTCTTGTAGTGCTCCTCCAAAATCAATTCTATCAAAATCTAAAACAAACGAACCCATAACAATTAGTGGTAAGACTATTGAGACTTCTGTGATTAATTCAAATCCTAATGTTATTCATGATATGGAAATACTTGCCAAGCTTTGGGAAGATATGGATAAGAATGACATAGAGAATGCCTCTAACTCAATAGAGCAGGTGAATAATGATGATGATGTTAAGGATGATTCTAATTTTACGATGGTTATATCTAAATCTCAGAGGTATAAGCTGAGTAAGAACAAAAAACTTATTTATTAAGAGCTGAACAGTACAACTCCCAATTGAATGGTGATCATAAATTCGTTTAGCATAGGTTTTGGTTTGTGTATCCTCGTGATTGTGTTCCTTTATTTTTCTTGCTTTTTATTTTCTTCTTTTTATCAATAAATTATGGTGTGCTTTTTGCATGCGATTTTGGTTAAAAAAAGTTATTGCGATTTTGATTTCTTGAAATTAAATGCGGGTAATCCAAAATATTATTATTATTATTATTATTATTATTATCTATTAATTATTTCTTATTTTAATTTTATAAAAAATATTTAAAATTCATTATATTCAACTAAAAATTTGAAAACTAGTTAAAATGTTGATATTAATTTATTTAATTTTTATAATTACTGATGTTAAACAACACCGGAAGACGATGTGTCCAAAAGGACCAAATTAAAACAAAGATTTTTGCAAAATTAAGAAAAGAAAAAGTGGAGATAGAAACAATTATGGGGGCAGGGTTCTACCTCAATTGCATGATTGCAGGCTACCTAAACACATGGTCAGTAATTAGATGGAGTAAGCATTTGTTTAACAATATGTGATTACCAAGATGAGAGCTAGGAAATTTAAGAGACAACTCGTCATGCAATGCTGCACATAAAGGGTTAATTGGTCCCCTCCTCAGACATCATCATCATGGAACATTTCTCATGCTCTTTTTTTCTTATTAATTATGACAAAGATAATCATCATCACCATAATAATCTTCAATCTTCATCTTCTTCAACCTGGGGTGCTGTGCAATGCTGGCAAAGTATGGGACAACTTACCCTAAAATATTTGCACCTGGGTGACTATTTGATGATAATTATGGAGACTAATAGGATGTCTTTCCCTGTTCCATTGGCTTTTCACAAATTACCCTTTCTGAAATTCTTAATTTGAGGTGATTAGTAGTTATATAACAGGATTATTACATTGCAATTAAGGTGGTGGCCCAATGCACTTGTTCAATCAAAGACAAATTATAAGGGAATTCAGAGATTGTGATTGTGATTTTGAAATAATAATTAAAAAGATAAAATGGGATACAATGATAGTAAATTGCATCCTGTGTGTTGTTTGACTGTGATCTTAAATGCAAATTTCAGCAGGGGATTTTTTTTTTCCTTTTTCTTTTGCTACTGTTCTTGAATGCATCTGATTTAAAACCGTTTGTTACATATTAAAAAGATCGTATAAATAATTTTAAAATTGGTTTACAAAAGCTAATACTTTTCTTTAAATTTTTTTTAAGTAAAGAATGGTGTGCAAAAGCATCACTATAGAGCAAGACATCCCAATTATGTTGACACCTCAAGCTCTATTTATCATCTGCAACACACCAAATTTTATTGATAAAAAGAGAAAAGAATACAAAAAGATATGGGGGACATAAACCTTACCCATGAAAAAAAGAATATTTTTTTTTAACTTGTTGAGATAATGATTAAAAAGGTTTAAATTAGGAACATCTAATCAAAATATATAATGAAGAAACGATAGGCATCTGTTTCCGGTCATTTTGATTTTATCGCATTTATAGGTATTTTGCTGTGTTATGCTATTAATCCGGGTGTGGTGAGTTTGTTTGCAAATTCATTATTTTCGGTTTTTAGCGATGTTGAATTTATGTTGTTTTCGATGTATTTTACCAATTTGAATGAATGAATATCTTTTTTAGTAAAAAAAAAAAACCAATGTTGTTTCGGTCCAAGTGATAAGGCTACTTGGGTCCCTTAACCATGTGATACTGGGCGCAATCCCTAGATTCGTGTGTATGGAAAAACCATCCTTGGGAGGGAGTCGCCTGCTTAGGTGCGTCACAGTACCCCGTGAGATTAGTCTCTCACCTATCGGGTGGGAGGACACTCTGGGAAACCAAAAATATATATATATGAGGAGAATGTTAATCAGCACCCTTAGGACATTAGTCAATGAATTAAAATAAAAAAGTTTATATGGAAAAATGTGTTCTATATTTTGAAAAAAGTGTTAGATTTAACTTCCCAATACAAATAAGTTAATTTCTTGATCAATATTTTAAAGGTACTGGGTAGCAAGACAACTTATATATCTTGAATTTTGGTTTCATGTGTTCACTACATCCATGCATTTATGCATTCACTGATATAGATCGTTGAATATATTTGAGTGGGTATTAAAAAAAACAAAACAACATTTATCCAATACATACATATACATACATATATATATATATATATATATATATATATATATATATATATATATATATTGCATATAATGGCCGCATGATGCAATGAATCCAAATCTTATTTTAATGTTTGTGTTGTGTTTTGTCAGGGTAAAAATGTAACTAAACCATGTTTAGTTAGTATAAATTATAAATTTATAAATGTATCATAAAATTTTAAATTTATTTTAAATACGTCTATCATATATAACACAATTTAATTACAATTTTACACTATTACACACAATCTAAACATTAAAAATTACATAATTTTTCCTTAACAATTTTAAACGAATAATAAACAAGTAAAGAAGTCGACCTTTGCATTGCTGATTTTTAGGCACCCGAAATGATAACATTTCAGGAATTAATTCTTTTTTTTTTTTGACAAAAGGAATATTATTATTATTATTACCCTAACCTGCGGGCTTTACTACCGAGAACACCTTTACGGCTGACCAACGTTGCACAGAAAGAAATACTTGTAACCGATACAAGTGCCAGAGCACTAAGACTCTGATACCAGAATGTCACTGCGGATCATCTCAAGAATTAGTAAAATAAGTATAGTAATGAAATAGATGCGAAATAGATGAATCAGAGTATAAATCAAAATATTGTTATCAAACTATCTGTTTATATAAATGAGAGTACAAAAGTACGAAGGATTATCAACTTAAAACTTTTATCAATGGACTTACAAAGAAGAGCTTCAATGTAACTTGCTTCAAAGCTTTTACACTACAAGATTACAAAGAAAACTTAATTAGTAAATGAGGTCGAAGTTAAGTCTGAGTCTTCAACTGAGAGGGAGAGGCTTCTTAAATAGAAGGGAGAAGATCCTCTGAATAATACAGACTTGAAATCATTTGAAATCCGCAAAGCAGGTACAGTTCTACTTTTGACTTTGCTGCTTTAATTACTGTAACCATGTGAGCTTGTCGGTCAATAAATCAGGGTCGGCACAACACGCCAATCGACTTTTCCTTTTGCTTTTATTGAGAGCTGGTGACTGAAAGTAATCTTGTCGGCCATCTTTAATCTGTGTGAGAAGACCATAGTGACTTTATTGAATTATTGATCAAAAAATCCAACATCTGGACCTGCGTTTTCCAGATATGGATTGTAATCAGACCCAATAGAAGATGAATTGTCGTCTTCTTCATCTGAACCAATTGATGAGAGGGCTTCTTTTAACATCTTTTTATATTCTTGTGAAGTTGTAGCACTGAAGTTAATTGTATATGGGGTTATTGCTTGATTTGATGAACTGCAAACTTCTTTTGCTTTTGGAGGAGGAGTCTTGGGGGGTTCAATGGCTGGAGGAACCCTTTTTGAGCGAACCTTATTTTTCCAAGAGATGAACTTTGTTTCCACCACCTTTTCGTTAAATTTTCTCCACCATGAAATTGTGTTTAATGAACAAATATATTTGGGAAATGGTTTTGGTAAATGTGAGTGATATTCATAATTGAATTTGAGTAGTCAGGCAATCCCAAACTGAGCACAAAATGAAGTAACTTTCCAAAGATTGGGATTGATGGAGTTAAATTTTTATATTCATTGTAAATATTATAAAGTGTATTTCGAAGAATGTCGGCAGATAGGCCATTCTCCCAAAACCATTCCATAAACCAGTTGGGGTATCTAGATTGGTTATTTAGAAAATTAAAGTACCAAGAATGACGGGGATTTGGTTGATGGAGTACCATCTCCCAGAATTTTTGGTAATCCCAATAATTGTAAACGAGGGGGGGGGGGGGGGGGGGGGGGTAAAATATCCTTGAAAATATTTTTGGCATGAATGGGCCTTGTCCCCAATATGAAAGGGTAAGGACTTTCATTATTTTGCATTTTGAATAGGCAATTATTCCAGGGGCGTTAGCATTTATTTCTTGCTCAATCTTGACGGAATGTGTATCAATTAGAATGTACTGATAGAATTGTAAATTCTTTGTAGCAGTACTGCTGGTTGGGACACAGCCAAATCCATTTGGAATAAGTTGTTGTAACATATCCCAAGGATTTTCAGCTGTGGGGTTACCATATTCTTGCTCTAGGAGAGCATGCTTCTTGCAAGCTGGTTTTACTTTGAAGGCAAGAGGTTCTCTCGGAGAGGTTATTTTGGCAAGTACCTCATCACTTAAAGGGACAAATTTATTTGAGATTTGTGTGGGATCATTTGTGGTTTTGATTGATGGAAGATTCTTTTGGGTTATTTGAGAGGTTGAAGGGGCAAAAAAGTCTGGAGTTAATTCTTTCGACTTATTAGGGGAAGGTGGGACCCCTCCTCGGGTAGATCCACCTTTGGACCTGGTATTCATTTGTGAAGGGTGCCATGCAAGAATTCCCTATTAGAAAACCAGGAATAAAGTTATTATCCCCCTTTAAATATTCAATGTCAAAATCAAAACAACTTAATAGGCTTTACCATCTAGCGAAGATATGTTTTGAAACTAAATTTTTAACATCCTTTTGTAATATATCTTTTGCAGCCTTACAATCGATTCGAAGTAAAAACCTTTTATTTATTAAATCATCCTAGAATTTGGTGATACTTAGCACTATAGATAGAATTTCTTTTTTAATAGTACTGTATTCACTACTACAGAAAAGGGTTTTAATAGAGCTTTTTTTGACCTTTAGTAGCGCTTCCAAGCGCTATCTATTTACCCGCTACTGAAGGTGGAAGAGATTCAATAGCGCTTAAAAAAGCGCTACTGAAAGTGGGAATAGGTAGCGCTTCCTTGAGAAAGCGCTGTCTAAAGTTGATAATAAGACAATCTATTGCGTACTTTAGACAGCGCTTTCTCAAGGAAGCGCCGTCCTAAGTTTAAAATAGATAGCGCTTTCTCAAGAAAGCGCTATATATTTTTAACTTTAGGCAGCGTTTTTTCAGGAAAGTACTACCTATCTACCCCCCCCCCCCCCCCCACCCCCCTTTTTTATTATTCGCTGTTTTCATTTCCCACCTGCACAACCATCCCTCATCAATTCACAGTAACACTGCATTTAGGTACATCGATCACACACATACACATATATAATGTACAAAGCTTACATACAATATTGGTAAGCATATATATATAAACCAAACCAAAAATCAAAATCATGCATATAACCAATTAAGTAATATACTTTAACACAATTCACAGTAACACTTACACATAACCAATTCTACTATTTAAGTCCATAAACCAAAAGGTCGCTAACCTACACTAGATAATAATCATGCATACTAACAATATATACAAGCTAATCAACACACTAGTAATTATAAACAATTTGTGCATGCTGCTTCCATCTTCTGCTTGATCGCACAAAGTCCTTGTTGTCGACCTGCATAAGATACACATACAGATCACTTGCACATACACACAAGTCTAATAATATAGGAGAGAACTAGCTAGCATAATATCAGAGTATGTCGTGCCCTTTAGTTGTTGATAAATTTCATAACCACATAACTACACCACTCGTCTTTAAGTTGAGTAAGTTGATCGTCGGAGTATATGATGCATTTACATTCAGGAAAATACTTCAAAATGAAAATTAAATCAAATTAGAATGACTAAATCTGAGTAATTAAATTATATAAGCTAGAACTGAAATTAAATACCGTGGTTGGGATTTGCATTTGGTTATGAATGATGATATCCTTGATAAATTTCAGAACATAGTAGCCACAGTCGTTGTCATTCGGTTGACGGGGCACTATAAAACCAAAAATAATAAATTAATTTTTTAAATTTTTTAATTTAAATTAAAAAATTGCACAAGGATTTTCGTAAATACCATTATAGATATCCATTTAGTCGTCCTGGATGATTTAGAAATTTGAGACTTGCCTCCATTTAATCCTCGATGAATTAGCAAAGTCCTGAGTGCAAAATCAAAAAATTTCATTGAAGTAAAGGTTTCGAACCATCATATATATGAAGATAACAATAAATGCATATATATACTTACTGATTGTACGTATCCCTCATTTTTTTGTGATTGTTAAAATGCATATGCAAGGGATCTAAATAGTACACCGTGTCCTCTTTGGGATTGATCACTAACAATACCCAATGACCTCTACAAAAATGTGGTCAATTAGGAAATCTTAAGCAGCTAATCATATTTCATAAAAGTTACTATCGTTAATTAAATTAAATGACTCACACTACATTGCAAGGTGACAAACACAAGGTCTCATCCTCTGGCTTTGCCAATGCCAAGCGTTCAGCTATATACTCTTTTATTTCCATAGAGTCAAAGTGCATATGTGTTCGCTGTGGGCATAGAAACACAAACCTCCGAGTCCGTTCTTCTGGGATCAGTATCTCACGGTACAAGTACCTTAAATTAAAACATGTATACAAAGAAATGAAAAAGAGAAAAACTAAAAATGAAAAAGCAGGACAACACTTTTCATCAAGTTCAATTCTTAGCATTCAAAAAAGATAACCACCAGAGATCAGTATCAATATTTATAACACTTGAGATATACGCTAAAAATAGTATGTGATATACTTCAAAGTTGTATAGGTTGTATACTTCAAATTTTGATGTAGTACCTGCGATATACGCTAATAACAGTCTGTGATAACCATTCATCATTAAGAATTTCTCCAATCTCAGAACCTTCACCACCGAGCTCTAATGTGTGCTCATAACCCAGAATTTCTGGCTCCATTGGTATGGCAATGTTTCCTCTATCTACCATCCTTGTTAACACATGGACTCTAATAAAGGTTATAAAATCTGCACTTCCATGAGTTATAGGAGGCTGGGAGGGCCGATGTTTGCTCTTGTTCTTTAATGGGGAAGTAAATGACCCTTTTGTTTGTTCCTTGCCAACTATCAGAGGTCTAGGGGAAGGTTGGGGTTTGCCCACATTCTTGCCCACATTCTTGCTAGCTCTGTGCTCCGGCACTTTGCCCTTGTCCTTGACTTTGGATTTTACAGGTAACTACATTTTTTTCATTGCAACACATTAATTAGTTAGTGACCACCTAATTTAATAAATATATGCAGTAAATGATAATGGATCACTTACAACTACGAGGTGGCTTGGCCATGCCACAGAGGTACCTATTGCTTGTTCCACTGTCATCACATTTGCATTCACAAGTGGTACAGGCAATGGTGCATCGCCCTCAATTACAAACTCAACCACAACTTTTACATGACCTGCAGGTATTGGTAGGTTGTGCAGTGTGCCAACTGATTCGTTATAGACTGTCCCCCTAGCAACCAAGCAATGAGTTGGGCTTGACAAATATAGGTTGCACATATTATTGCCCTAAACTAATGATAAACAAAAATATTATTATGTAAACTGTCAATGCAATATGTACATGTAAAGAAAGCGATTAATGTAATGATTATTGCCTCGGGTGCACAAGAGTGCAACTATCTCTGGCACTATATGGGGTAGGGGTAGGGGTAGGGGAAGGTAAATCAGGCTCATGCCCCTCCACTGGTTCCTTGTCCTGCTTGCTGTTTTTCAATTCCTGGACTTCTTTAAACAGTTGGGTGACCATCCTCCTCAATTTTATTGTTTCTTCTTGTTTTACGCGCTTTCGTGATCCTAAGATAGTTTTCTGAGTGACACCAAAACCCACACCCTTATAGCGACCAGAATACTCTCTGGCAGGTAAGGCTTGGGCTAGGATATCTTCGCGACGACCACAATTTGTTGTCTCCCCATGTGATACAGCCTGTGTTAGGGTCTCCTGAAACACAAATATTATTGACAAAGATGCTAAACATAATTATCATAAGAAAATTGCAAATGAAAATGTTAATTAATGCTATCATACTTACAATTCTTTCATGGTCAATCACACCCTCCTCATTTTTACGGCCTTCCATCCACAAAATATGACGTTCAATTGAATCAAATTCTGGATCTCCACCTGCCTCCAACAGCTATACATTTAAACAAGCAAATTAAAATTCATCATCTTACTAAGAAAAAAACCAAAATGTGTTAAATAAACCAAGTTATAATTAAGGATATTATAAATACCATATCTTCCTCAATGCCGGCATACCCCTTAACCCCTCCTTTGAAAGTGTAGTCAGGTTCTAGCGCTCTATGCCGATTTTCTTCGCTTATTCTCTATATAGACACAAAAATATATCAATCTGAACTTTGTCACACTCAAAAGGTATGAACTCTGAATAGTTGCATGCAGTGCTAGTAAATGTGTATAATCAGAAAGGCATATCATTAATAACACAAAGACTGGGTGTTGAATATTCACTTTGCACATGTACAGTGGGTTCGTTCCCCAGCACTTTCTTCATGCAAGTTGTACAAGTTAATAATGATAATGCTTTTCTTAATTAATTTCCTTTTCAATCACTTTGTAGTTCTTGTTTTCTTGATTATCAAGTCTAATAAATGCATAGGATCAAACTTTTCTTATTTTAAAATTATACCATTTCTTAAAAGCCAAACAGACCAGCATGTTGAGATCTATGTATACAAGTTCTAAGGATACATACCAGAAATTCCTCATCTTCCATGCGTTTTGCTACAAAAGCTATCCAATCTTCCATGCTTATAAAATCTTTATATTCTGATAGAGGCTCGCGTCTGACATTCCCGTTGTCGTGTCTAAGGTACTCTCTCGTCAAGTTAGTTCGAAATGTCTGGTGCATTTTTCCGGCACGCTGAATTAGAGTACTCCGCCGGGTCTCATCAACCACAAAAGTCATCTTCAACGAATTGATAAAATCTTAGAGTATAAGTATGTCTACATAATTAAGAAACAATATAAATAACTCTTGTTAATTAATTTACCTGTACATCATGCCAGATATCATCTTTGAGATTGTTCAAACCTTGACTCCTCCAACTATTGCAAGTAATAGGGACTGTTTGCCGCACTTTGGGTATGAACTCTTAAGTATGTCCTTGTGTTTTACAACATATGACTCAACCTCATTGGCATTCTATAGAACATACAAGTGTGCTTGCTCCCATTCTTTCCTTGGTATAGTCAATATTTCAGTTCCAGAAATCCCTTGCCCTGCGCTTCATCCTGCGTGACGAGACTTTGGCAGTCCTACAGAATATTCAACATTGGATAGGTAGTCGGTACAAAATTCAACAGCTTCTTCGACTATGTACCGTTCAACAATACAACCCTCTGGTCGTGATCGGTTTTTAACATAACCTTTTAATATCTTCATATAATGCTCAAACGAGTACATCCATCTCATATAAGCTGGCCCACACAATTGTGTCTCTCTAACCAAATGTACAGTCAGATGGACCATGATGTCAAAGAATGAAGGTGGGAAATACATCTCTAGCTCACACAAAGTCACAACAATTTCTCTTTGCAATGCTGGCAACTTTCCAGGGTCAATCACTCTACTGCAAATTGCCTTGAAGAAGAAAGAAAGTTTAGTTAAGGTATGCCGCACTTTGTTCGGAAAAATGGACCGTATACCGATGGGTAGCAAATTCTCCATGAGAACATGACAGTCATGGGACTTTAGACCCTTTAACTTAAGGTCTTTCATCGATACGAGGTTCATAATGTTTGAAGAGTACCCCTCTGAAACCTTAACTCCATGAAGAAACTTACAAAAAACAATTTTCTCTTTTCTAGATAGAGTATGAGCAGCCGGAGGTAAATATGTATTTTTCCCCTTCTTTATCGGTCCCAATTCTCGTCTCAATCCCATACTAACCAAATTCAGCCTTGCATTAATGCCATCTTTGGTCTTCCCTGGCACATTGAGTAAGGTACCGATGACACTACCAAATACATTTTTTTCAACATGCATTACATCAATGAAGTGTCTTACGTATAATGACTTCCAATATGGCAGCTCAAAGAAAATCGACCTTTTCTTCCACTCTTGTGTGACAAGATCTCTCGCAAAAGGTTTCCCAAATTCAATACTCAAATCTTGTACCTTTTCAAACAGTTGCGCACCCGTCAACGGCAAAGGATCTATTGAATGCCTTTCTCCACGACCGATAATGATGACTTGAATGCAAAAATCTACGATGCCCAAGGAAGACATTCTTCTTGCCATGTTCCAACTGCATCCAATCTGTATTATCTTCACATATAGGGCATGCACACTGACCTTTGGTACTGTATCCTGATAAATTACCATATGCCGGAAAATCATTAATTGTGCCGAAGATCATGGTCTTTAGGGTGAAACTTTCTTCTCTATACCCATCATACACCTCTACACCAGTCTCCCACATTTGCTTCAAGTCTTCAATTAAAGGAGCCAAGTATATGTCGATATCATTTCCTGGTTGTTTGGGCCCAGAAATTAACATAGATGTTGAAATTAACATAGACAACATCATGTATTTGCGCTTCATGCATAGCCATGGAGGTAGGTTATAAATCACCAAAATCACAGGCCATGTACTGTGAGAGCTACTCTGAACACCATGCAGATTAAATCCGTCATTAGACAATGCAAGTCGTAGATTTCTTAGTTCTTGCCCGAAATCAGGATAATCATGATCAATTCTTTTCCATTGAGGAGAATCTGTCGGGTGTCGTAGCTTGCCATCTTTAATCCTTTCATCCTCATGCCATGTCAAGTGTCTTGCATCTTCTTAACTACGGTACATGCGCCTAAATCTGGGAATTATGGGGAAATACCATAGAACCTTCTCTGGAGCCGATTCTTTCTTCTTATACCGTGAGGCATTACATTTAGGACACGTATTTAACAATGCATATTCATTTCGAAATAAAATGCAATCGTTAGGATAAGCGTGTATCCTCTCATAGCTCATGCCAATAGAGCGTAACATTTGTTTAGCCTCATATGTCCGACTAGGAAGCACATTATCCTCCGGCAACATATCTTTCAATAGTGTAAGTCCGTAAAGCTCTTATCAGTCCATCCATTCCCCGATTTCAAGTTATACAACTTTAGCATCGCCGACAATCTTGTAAATTTAGTACAACCCTCATACAACGGTTTCTCAGCATCACTTAGCAACTTCTCAAACATTCGAGGACAATCACGAAGATCTTCTTCAACCGTGTTTACCATCTCTTCAAAACGGTCGGCATCATATGTATTTATATCGGTGCCATCTGACGCACATCTCCCACTATTCCCCATATCACTAGATTCACCTTGTCTCACCATGCTCTGTCCAATAGGTATAACTTTGATCAATTCTATTGCGCACTAAATGTCCTTCCAACTCAGCTACACTAACTCGTCTTGTATAACAACAAGTTAAACAAGGACATATGATTCTACTAGGGTTTTCTGCATACTCAACTGCAAACCTAATAAAATCTTGCACTCCGTCCTTATATTCCTTCGACAAACGATTGGCAGACATCCACTTCCAATCCATATTTTTACGATCTACCATAATTATTTTGAGTTTGAACATGAAACGAAGGTTAATGCATGTTTATACTGATAAAAATAAACATGTCTAATTATACAACTAAAGGTTTAAATAAAACACAAGGGAATAACAAGTGGTAAAATGTACCCGAGTGATGTCAAGCAGCTTGAACAACAGAGAGAGTTGATTGACAGACGTACCTGAGAGAATCCAAAATTGTTAGTTTCTTTCTTTCTTCCTAAATGAAATAGCATGCTTCTTGAAAAGGATGAAATTTGCAGACAATTGGATATTATCCCAGTTAAATAGCAATTGTGTAACAGGGTCTTCATGTCAACACATGAGTGCATGATACAACTACTCAACACAAGAAATCATGTGTTATGGTTACCATTACAATACATTTTGCAGGCAATATGTTGACAAGAATAGGTCTTTTAAAAACATGGTGATAACAATTGTGGTACTAAAGAAACAAGTTCACGATGACAATGCAATGTACTACCACAATAATCAGCTCATCCTAGCAATTGCAAAATGCTGCCAGTAAATAAACTGCAAGAATACATAAGTTTGATATATTCTTTAATCAACAGCTACACCATGTTAGGCCATTTGGACAGACCTATATCTGCCCAGTGATTATTTGAACAATTCTTAGTGGAACACAGTAATGAGATAATACATTCAGAAAATATATAGGATTTGTACAAGGCAACAATATTTGATTCTTCTACATGATAGTTAACAACATACAAGTATGAATGAGAAACTACATACGGCAGAAGATCAACCTCAAGTGCTCGTGAGCCATGCCTTATATGAATATCCATCAGCTAGTTAAGTTGCACAATTAATATCTCATTAGATTGTGCTAATGAATATCGACAAGGGTGATTCAAGTCAAAGAAACTACTTAGCATGTATAAAAGCATACCCTGAATAACTTTGGGAATATAAAAGACAAGAAACGTTTAAAATAGTCCTTGAATTTTCAATCTGTCATTGAAGTTGATCCATATCTTAGATGATTCTTGTTAAAGTGTTATAAGTGCCTAGTTGACATGTAAAGTGGGTATGTGACAATGAGGTGTGGAAACGTTTTCAATTTTTCTTGGTTTCACTGTCAACTATCGCATAACAAAGGTGATAATTACTGTTTACCCTTTTAATGGGGTTTAAAAACTGTTATTCCTAGTAAAACACCCCATCCAGTGAAAGTTAATTTTCGTAATCCCCAAGTTTAAATTCAAGCCAGAAGGAACATCAACTAAAGTCTTTTTTCTAATAGAAGCTTAATGAAATAATGGAAACACCCCATCTCTCTTGTCTTCTTTTGGTTTTTCTAAGAACCTTAATGATAGAAAACAGAGTAGCAGGCAAATTTTTGAAGCATAAGTCGAGGTGCATTTGTAAGTTTCTAATTCACTAAAAAAACCGAGAATGACCATGGAAAGGGATTATTGCATAAAAACATTTGAAGATTGTTGAACAGACTAGAAGTCTAGTATAGTGCATTTATGATTCAAAGTGCAATCAAATTTGAATATTAGTTTCCATCACTAGACTAACCAGCAACAAAGATCACTGGACCAACCAAGAACTAACAATCTATCTGGACACAAAAGCTACCACCACCCTACCACCTAGCAACATAGAAAGTTACAATTAAAATCAACTAGAAAACTACCCGGACAGTAGAGCATGAAGGTGGTAAAACCAAACACCCATAGTAATTCAATAGCAATACATTCCAAGAGAACCAGATAAGTCAGATAACAGACTTGAATGAAGCTAGAATTAAAATAAACCCCTGCATAATTACTCCACCACTGATGGAACTAGCACCATAAAAAATTCAGGAAACTAGATCACCCCATCGGAAATTAGTACCATAAATATGTAAAGATGGAAATTAGCAATAGAAATTTACAAATTATATTGCTCAAGTATCCTACACATGTGTATCCTAAAACCGTTTGACATTAAGGGGAGAAAAGGTATCGCTCTATTTTTAAGTTAACATATCCATTGAAAAAGTATAATAATCAGATAGGAGATGAACATTGAAAATGCAATGGGAAAAAATTAAGAATCAAACCATTGTTTTAAAGGCTATAGTTTGTGAGTTGGGTTCGGCAAGTTCTGTTTGTCTACCATTCTCATATATTTTGTTTGTGCATTTCCATCAATAGTGTAGTAAAGATAAAAACTGTATAGAGCCAAAAAAAATCCCAATTTTCACTCAGGAAACCCAAAACAATAAAATGAAGCTCAAAACAGTAAATTGAGGCAATAATGATGAGAATGAAGGAAGGGGTAGAGTGAAAATGAGGGAACAACATACCAAAGGAAGGGTAGAGAATGGCACAGCAGTAGTAGTTCGACGCAGTGACAGTGACGGCATCGAATGTTCACTACGAAAGGGTTGGAGCGCACGCCGTTCGAAAGGGTTATGGCGGTTAGGCGATGAGGCAGTGAGAGTTACGACGGTGTGGCGGTGAGGGTTGAGGTGGTGGTAGACGAACGACGGTGGAGGCTATAGGGAAGGAACAGTGAGTGCGAGAGGGAACTTAATTACTAACTTAGGTCGCGCGGAGGAAGGAACAGTAGTACGTAGTGTGTGATTGATAAGCGCGGGGGAGAATTTGTTTACCATGGGAAAGGGAAATATTTAGGAAATGGGAATAGACAGCGCTTCCTTGAGCGAGCGCTATATTGTGTGAAGAATAGATAGCGCTTTATCAAAGAAGCGTTATCTATTGGATAACCTAAGATAGTGTTTCCTTAAAGAAGCTCTATCTATTCTTTTTTGTTGACTTTTAGTTGCGCTTTCTTAGGGAAGCGCTATCTTAGGTTTTCCAATAGATAGTGTTTCCTTAAAGAAACGCTATAAAAAGTCTTCCGCCTCCTTTACAGTAGCATTTCAGTTAGAAACGTTATTGAAGGTGTGCTATTTAATGTATAATCTGACTGAGACTGTATCCAAATACCAGAGTGAAATCTGACAACCTGTTCAAGTTTTGAATGAGGGAGAATTTGTAGTAAGATACCACCATATCCTTTATCTGATGCATCAGTTTGAACAATAAGACTGGCATCTGGATGAGGAACGCCTAGACAAGGGATAAACTTGACATCCCTTTTTATGTCTAAGACTAAATTGGATAACTCCTTTGACCATGGTTTAGGGTTTGAGGTTTTTCTAACCCTAGAATATAAGGGTTTACACTTAATTCTAAGATTTAGGATAAATTCTGAGACATAGTTTAAACAACCTAAAAAACGTTGTAATTGTTTTTTATCAGTTAATTCATTTGGAAACTTTTCAGCAAAAGTGATGCTTCTGCTTATTGGTGTTATTGTTCCTTGATAGATTTCATGACCCGAAAATCTTATTTTTGTCTGAAATAGTCTTATCTTTTTGACAGATATCACCATTCCATTTCTCTTTATTGTTTCTTTAAAAATATTGAGATGTTTGAAATGTTGATCTAATGATTGTGAAAAGATCAGAACGTCATCAATATAAATAATGGTAAATTCTGAATGAGGGTTCAAAGTGTCATTCATTATGTGTTGAAATTTAGAGGGTGCATTTTTCAATCCTATAGGCATTACATTCCATTCGTAATGACCAAAAGGAACTGTAAAAGCAGTTTTATATTTGTCTTTTTCTTCTAACTTTATTTGATAGAATCCTGATTTCATATCAAATTTTGAAAAGATTATTCCATTATGTAATTTTTATTAAATCTCTTTTATTGGGAATTGGGTATCTGATCCATTTCAAAACATTATTTAAAGGCTTGTAATTAATTACCATTGGAGGCACTCCTCGCTCTATCTCTGATTGATTTGAAACATAGAAGGTCGTGCAACTCCAGGGAGAATTGCTAGGCCTAATTAGTTTCTTGTCAAGAAATCCTTTTATTTCCTTTTAACAATATTCTAAGGTTTCACTATTCATTTGAATTAGGCGAGATTTGGTGGGAATTTTACTTTCATGAAATCCTTCTTCATATAGTAAAGGTACCATATGAGTTTTTCTTTCCCAGAAGGCATTGAGAACTTCTGAGCAAACTTCCTTTTCAAATTCCTTTTGTATTTCAATTATCTTTTCTTTTATCGAAGGATCTTGAATTTGCTTTTCTATTTTTGCATATTAGATTTCCTTTTGTAAAAATTCTATTTGATTTTCTTTTCTTTGAATTATTGTTAAGAAATTCTTTTCTTCTAGATTTTCATTTAGATTATTTAACTCTTTTCTTTTTATTGGATTTATAAATTCAAACAGTATTTCTTGGTTGTCTTTTATTATTTTTATTCCTTCTTCAGTTATTTGTATTGGATAAAGTTGAGTAAGAAAAGGAGTTCCCAAAATTATCTGTTCTGAAGTGTCCTTTACCAAAAGGAATGAGCTAGCAAAGCATATTCCATTATTACAAATACTAGCATCTTCTAATTTATAGCTTACTTGTAATTTTTGGTTATTAACAGTATATAGTTTTTGAAGTGTTTTTTCATAATACTGGGTTGGAATTAGTCCCTCTTGAATAGAGTTGCGGTCTGCTCTAGAGTCTATTAATGCAATGAATGGTTGATGAAAAGATTTTTTAATTTTTAGGTTTATCTTAACATGCCATTTTTGTTGCATTGTTTTTATTCTTAAAAAGAAGTTTGTCTCCTCATTATAAAGAGCATCGAATTCTTTTTCGAGATTATTATCGTCAAAACGTGTTGAAGAAGTGTTTGAAATAGTTTTTCCCTTTCCTTTCCCCAAGGATTTTTGAAAATTTTGTTGTAAAATTTTGTATTTTTGTTTTAATTCAGAGACTTCTGATTTTAAAGTTTTGACTTCTTTATATAAAAGTGGAAGAGTTATTAGTTCCTGAATAAAGGATGTTTCAGGATTCAAAATATCCTTTAAATTATATCCTGAAAATTCTTTTGTTGTTACTTCTTGGTTTTCTAATTCTTTATATTTTTCTAACATTGCTAATTTGACTTGTGGATCTTAAATTTGACCAACTAGGTCTAATAAGAATCTAGCTTCTTTGGAAATAACATTAATAGTAAATTTGCAATCACAGTTATCTCCAAGACATCCACAACTTAGACATCCGACATCAGAATCAGAGGATGTTTTTTGATTCTGATAAATTATTTCTTGTTCTTCATCTGTGAATGAGTTATCAGATGAATCTGTTTCATATAATAAAATTTTTGCAATTTGATTTTTTATTTCATCATCCATTTTAAGTTCTTTTATTTTTTGTTTAACCCTACATTTCTTTGCTATATGACCTGCACGGCCGCATTTATAGCAAATAATATTTTTATCAAAATCTTTATTGTATGGTTTGCTGTAATTTTTATTCTGTGGTTTCTTATAAGGTTTATAGGGTCTTTCAATTTGTTTACCTTTATTGAATCTTTTGTAATTTCTAATTTTTTGTGGTTTGTTCTTCCTTTGTTTAGAAGGAGGAGTTATTTTTTCGTATCCAAATTGTTCACAAAAATTTCCTAATTCTTTGTTATTTGTTTTACTTATAAATTTTGCTTGTCTATACATTTTTATATCAGTACAAAATTGTAAACCTGTTTTGTTTATTATTGAAATTATTATTCCATACGTTAAATCTTCTAAAGGAGTTCCTGGGTATTCGTTTTTTATCTGAGTTCTTAACTTTTGTGCAAAATTCTTTGGGAGACCAGAGATAAATCTGTCTTTCCAATAGGAATGTCTACAATATGTTTTTGTGTAAATTTTTGCTAAAAAATTATCTTTATACCATCTTAATTCTCCTAAGGTTGGGCGATAAAGATTATTTAATATTTCTAGTGATCTATCAGCAAAAACATTGGTGTCACCAACAAAGGCTTGAGAAATTGAAAAGATTAATGCTTCTACTTGTTGATCTATTTGAATTGTTTCGGGTTCACATTGTTCATTATTCCTTACTTCTTGTTTTACAAATGTAAGAATTGTTTGTCTATCTATTTCCCTTAAATTATTATCCCATCATCCTTTCAGGCTTCCAGTAAAACCTTGAATTAATAATTTGACTGTACTTAGAGCATTATTTCTTTTTTCCCTATAGGCAGTTACCGCCATTGACATTTCTTCCAGTTTTCTCATTATTTGATGTTATGAGAATCCATCTATGTTCCATTCTACAATACCATCTCCGGTATATTGTGATGCTAAATCAAGATTATTATCTTCAAATTGAATATCTGGTAAAGTGGGTCTAGATAATAATTTCGAGAGGTTGGATAGCTTTTTGAAGTATTTTTTATCTTATTGATCATATTTATTCCTGTATCTTCAAACTGTTCTTCTAGTTTTATTATGTCTTCATTTTTTATCATATTTACTTTTGGCGAAGATATTTTTAATGAAGATAGTCTTTCATTTATTTCCTCTAAAAGGTCGCTAGTAGGTTCCTTTCCTATTTTTATTTCTTTTATTTCAGAATATGAAAGTTTATAAGGAGTTATTATCGATTTTTCCAAATTTTTTTATGTTTCACCTTTTGAAGGCATTTCATTATCTTCTGAAGTATTAGCAACTAGGTATAAAATCGGATTTGTAAAATTCAATTGTTGTTGAATATTTTTTATATCATTTCGAGTAGGATGTTGAATTGTTAAAGTTTTTGTATCTTCTTTCATGGCTTTGAAAGGAGATGGTGTTATTTCAATATTGTCTATATTCGGAAAAGTCATTTCTTCCAAAGGAGGAACTACGGAAATAACTTCTTTACCTTTAGTTGTTTTCCAAATCTTTTTTGCAGAATTCAAAGTTTTTATTTCAAAATTTTTGAAACAATGTTTTTCAAACCAAGTAAAGTAGGGAATGTTGTCATCCTCTACCTCCTCGGGATAAGCATAGTAGGCCTCCCTATATTGTCTTATCTCTTGTTGTGAAAAAGTGGTAAAAAACCATTTTCGTTTATTATTATTTTTGGATTCCAAAAATTCTTTTTGAAGTTTTTGTTTATCAATATAAAACTTTGTAATAACAAAACACTGATTATGTGTTTCAAAAATCTGGTTTATTTCAGATTGAGTTGGTGACTCTCTCTGGGTTATTGGTTGGACTGATTGTGGTGTTTCAACCCTATATTCAGGTTGAGGAATAACAGGATGATCTCTTATTCTTGCTATTCTTAACGAATGAAATGAGTCAATTGATTTTCTTGAATTATTTGATTGTTTAGATCCCTCAGGGGTTCTAAACGATCTGGTAGAGTTACACCTACTAAATGGCGCAAAACTTATCGAAACATTTCCAGATGCATATTCAATTGGTATTGACATTTGAGAGGGTTCTGACTCTTCTGTAGGCAGAATTTCTTGTAAATTCCAGTCAAGATTCCTAGAGACCTCATTATGATTGAGTCTCTTAGGAGTGACTGCATTTGCTTTTTCGAGGTTAACTTGAAGAAGCAAAGTATCTTATTTTGAAGAAATATTTAATGCTTTAGGAGAAGTATTTGTTTTCATGGCCTTGTAATATATCTTATATATTACTGTCATTGGATAAGAATTTGGATTCCAAATCCCTTCCTTTATTTTTATATCTAATTTAATATTATGTTTATTTTTTCCCAGACTTTCCAAAGACATGGTATAGTTTGGATAGTTATTGAAAAAAGTGGGACCATCATGGAGATTGGTCTCAATTATTAAAAGAACTTGATCCTCGAACTTTGCAGGACGAGTATCTCTTAGGCATACACACACAGGTGTATCTATGCCTAATCTATGAAGAGGCTTTATTCCTAGTTGTATTAAGCCAATATGTAAAAATCTATATTTTTGCTTGTGTTCTTTTAGCATAGATAAATTCAAGAGATTTAAGCTCTCTTGACTTTTATCTACTTTAATGGTATATTCAGCAGTCTTGATTATGTAATCAGACTTGAACTTATCCATTAATTTTGTTTTATAAATCTCAGAGACATTTATTGATGGAATGCTCCAATTGTTTAATTTTTGTTCAATATCAGGTAAAATTATTTGTTGTTCGTTTATTAAAGATGAATTAAGACTCTCACTAGAACTGGTTTGATCTATTTCTTCTACCTTTTCTAGACACCATCTTTAGTAAGCTAGACATGGCAACTGAACCTAAGTTATCTAGTACCTATATCAGAAACAGAGATTTCTTACCAAGACACCGGGACTACCTGGCTTACCAACAGATTTATGACCCTAACCTACGGGTTTTACTACCGGAAACACCCTTACGGCTGACCAACGCTGCACAAAAAGAAATACTTGTAACCGATACAAGTACCAAAGCACTAAGGCTCTGATACCAGAATGTCAGTCTTATTGTTCAAACTGATGCATCAAATAAAGGATATGGTGGTATCTTACAACAAATCCTCCCCCATTCAAAAATTGAACAGGTTGTCAGATTTCACTCTGGTCTTTGGATACAGTCTCAAAAGAAATATAGTACTATTAAAAAAGAAATTCTATCTATAGTGCTATGTATCACCAAATTCCAGGATGATTTAATAAATAAAAGGTTTTTACTTCGAATCGATTGCAAGGCCGCAAAAGATGTATTACAAAAGGATGTTAAAAATTTAGTTTCAAAACATATCTTCGCCAGATGGCAAAGCCTATTAAGTTGTTTTGATTTTGACATTGAATATTTAAAGGGGGATAATAACTTTATTCCTGATTTTATAACTAGGGAATTCTTGCAGGGCACCCTTCACAAATGAATACCAGGTCCAAAGGTGGATCTACCCAAGGAGGGGTCCCACCTTCCCCTAATAAGTCGAAAGAATTAACTCCAGACTCTTTTGCCCCTTCAGCCTCTCAAATAACCCAAAAGAATCTTCCATAAATCAAAACCACAAATGATCCCACAAAATCTCAAATAAATTTGCCCCTTTGAGTGATGAGGTACTTGCCAAAATAGCCTCTCTGAGAGAACCTCTTGCCTTCAAAGTAAAACCAGCTTGCAAGAAGCATGCTCTCCTAGAGCAAGAACATGGTAACCCCACAGCTGAAAATCCTTGGGATATGTTACAACAACTTATTCCAAATGGATTTGGCTGGGTCCCAACCAACAGTGCTACAAAGAATTTACAATTCTGTCAGTACATTCTAATTGATACACATTCCGTCAAGATTGAGCAAGAAGTAAATGTTAACGCCCCTGGAATAATTGCCTATTCAAAATGCAAAATAATGAAAGTCCTTACCCTTTCAGATTGGGGACAAGGCCCATTCATGCCAAAAAGATTTTCAAGGATATTTGACCTCCCCAGTTTACAATTATTGGGATTACCAAAAAGCCTGGGAGATGGTACTCTATCAACCAAATCCTCGTCATTCTTGGTACTTTAATTTTCTAAATAACCAATCTAGATACCCCAACTGGTTTATGGAATGGTTTTGGGAGAATGGCCTATCTGCCGACATTCTTCCAAATACACTTTATAATATTTACAATGAATATAAAAATTTAACTCCATCAATCCCAATCTTTGGAAAGTTACTTCATTTTTGTGCTTAGTTTGGGATTGCATGCCTACTCAAATTCAATTATGAATATCACTCACATTTACCATAACCATTTCCCAAATATATTTGTTCAGTAAACACAATTTCATGGTGGAGAAAATTTAACGAAAAGGTGGTGGAAACAAAGTTTATATCTTGGAAAAATAAGGTTCGCTCAAAAAGGGTTCCTCCAGCCTTTGAACCCCCCAAGACTCCTCCTTCAAAAGCAAAAGAAGTTTGCAGTTCATCAAATCAAGCAATAACCCCATATACAGTTAACTTTAGTGCTACAACTCCACAAGAATATAATAAGATGTTAAAAGAAGCCCTCTCATCAATTGGTTTAGATGAAGAAGACGACAATTCATCTTTTATTGGGTCTGATTACAATCCATATCTGGAAAACGCAGATCCAGATGTTGGATTTTTTTATCAACAATTCAATAAAGTCACTATGGTCTTGTCACATCTCACACAGATTAAAGATGGTCGACAAGATTACTTTCAATCACCGGCTCTCAATAAAAGCAAAAGGAAAAGTCGATTGGCGTGTTGTGCCGACCTTGATTTATTGGCCGACAAGCTCACATAGTTAAAGTAATTAAAGCAGCAAAGTCAAAAGTAGAACAATACCTGCTTTACGGATTTCAAATGATTTCAAGTCCGCATTATTCAGAGGATCTTCTCCCTTCTATTTAAGAAGCCTCTCCCTTTCAGTTGAAGACTCGGACTTACCTTCGACCTCATTTACTAATTAAGTTTTCTTTGTAATCTTGTAGTGTAAAAGCTTTGAAGCAAGTTACATTGAAGCTCTTCTTTGTAAGTCCATTGATAAAAGTTTTAAGTTGATAATCCTTCGTACTTTTGTACTCTCATTTACATGAAATAAAAGATAGTTTGATAACAATATTTAGATTTATACTCTGATTCAGCTATTTCGCATCTATTTCATTACTACACTTCCTCCTCCTCCTCTTCTTCCTCTTCTAACCAGTGCTCCGAAGGTCACTGGTTAAGGATCGAAAAAAAAAAAAAAGAAATTTATCATTAGGACTTAATGTATTTTATATTTTAAAGAGTGACTTACTTATTTCTTTAATGAGTTTTTTTGTTTGTTTCTTTAATTAATGTCCTTAAGTTATTGATTAACAATTGAGCATGACCTTTTTTGTTTTACATTCCAAAGGCCTCTTGTGACGATGATTAGTCAAACTAATGCTTTTTGGCTCAGAAGTTTTATTGGCTTTTAGATGAAGAATAAATACATATTTTGTGATGATATCCATCATTAATTTAAGTTATTTTATTTTTAAATTAATGTGAGGATATTTAATGGTTAATGCGTAGAAGGAAACTCAAATGAATCTCTTTACCTTAAATATAAAGCGAGTGAAATGAAATTCAATTGTTGATATCAATTTGAGAAATTAATTATGGGCATGCATGCCTGAGTTTCGAGAGAATATTATTATATAATCATAGTGATGACAATGAGATCCAGATGATAATAATAAGCAATAATGCAAGATTGTTCACGAAATTATTGATGGCAGGGATGTAGGGGAATTTATTGACTTTTATCATGAAAGCATCCGGCATAAAAAGAAGGATGATGTTTGGTAAATGCCTAAATGGTAATGATAACGAGGGTCACCAAGAGTTGTTGACCACAGACAATGAGAAAACGAAATGCAAAAATGTTACTATAACAGAGGCTATATACATTATGTGTTATGTGTTATTGAATCAGGATTTAGATGTATCCAAAAAAAAGAATGACGTGAGACTAACAATAACTAAATAATCTGGTTAAAAAAAAATAACTAAATAATAAAAATTGTATAAATATAAAATATAATCTATTTAGAAGTATGCAAATGCTAATAGGTGCTATAAAAATACTGGTTAAATAATCAAAAGAAATAAATTTTCATTTATATATATATATATAAAACTAAAAAAGATATTCATTTATTCAAATTGGTAAAATACATCGAAAACAACATAAATTCAACATCACTAACAATCGAAAAGGATAAATCTGCGAACAAGCTCACAACACCCAGATTAATAGCATAACACGATAAAATGCCTACAAATGTGACAAAATCAAAGTGAACGGAATACTCTTGTCTCCGTATCTGTAACGTTGACGCCCAAGTCTTGATCGAATCTGTAATGGATCGAAGTTGATCCGCCAATCTGAGCCAAACGAACACCGCAATAAGATGGGAAATCAAACGACGCCGCAACAAGACGGCTAACAAAACACCGCCACACACAGATGATGAAAACACGAAAAAACACGAAAGAAAAACCAGATCTATATGGAAAAACCATTTATTTAGATAAAATGAGAGTAAAAACAATGTAGATGGGTGATTCCAGACCAAAAAAATGACTTAAAACCACCCCTTTTGATGGACGAGGAAGAAAGAAAAGAAAAGTAGAGGAATTGAGAAATATATATTTGAGAATTGATTTATTTAGTTTACAAAAATTTACTATTTCTTAATTGCTAAAAACATTCTTTAGTAAGACCGTAAAACTAATATCATTCGGCAAAACAACTACGCCTTCAGACACACGTGTGTCCATTGTCCAACCATGCCCTCTCAGCGCATTCATAGTTTTGTTTTCCTGTCTTTTTCTGGAGCCAGACTTGTCATACATCACTAGAGCAAGATATGAATAATTCTAATTTTTAAAATAAATTTTATTATTAAATAAAAAATAAAAATATTAAATACTGTTCACAATTTTAAGATATAATATTTATTTTATTTAATGTTTTATATAATATTAGAAAGATTAATTAAAAAAATTTGTAAAAGGGTACAATAAAACTTTCAAAACATACAAGGCTGGCATAAAAAAATGTCACCAAACAAAATAAATACTCCTACATGAGCATGCCTCGTTAACGATCACCTTCCAAACAACACAAATGATTCAACAAAGAAAAATAGCAGATCTAACGTAATAGGATTTGGATGGATCGGTACTCATCTTGTTTATCTCTTCGAAGAACAGCAAAATTTAATAAGTTACTCATAATTATCTTAAAAGTTATACAAATAACGATTTGTGATTTGTGAAAGAAAAGTTTTTATATGAGTAGGATGGATAAATTTGGGTCATTGGACCATACATGAATGATCATGATAAGAACATTAAGTCATGTGACTTTTTTAGATAGTCAAATGACCACCAACTAACTTTTGATGCTAATTATCTATGTTCAATGATCCAGAAATGCTTCTCTAATCTTTATAAAAAATTTCATTATATGAATGAAGAAAGTTAGGGCAAACCTCAAGATGCACAGCTTTGTAACTACTTTGCTGCTTGGGCTATTGTCATATGGGCCTCCGCTGTATATCTTCCCAAGTTGGCACTTTTATAAAATGGGTCACATGTCTGCTTCCACTCAAACCCATAACCCCAAATGGGTTTGGGTTGTTCAACCCACTTATATTTGGGTCATAAAATTATTGACCCAACCTGTATAAAATTGAGGCTGGAGGGCTTGGCCCAATGGATTAAACCCGTCTTAATAGATCTACTCCAAGATGAACCTACACCAGTTTAGCATTTTCCTTTGGTTTTGTGAATCAGCTAGTTAATACTGAATAGTATGTAGTTAATTTAGTCATACATTAAATTATTCAATCACCATTACATGACACAGTTTCCTGACACCAGATACGATGATATGGTATGTGCCGCGCTGTAACTGTATTGTACGGTATTGTAGTGGGTCTTTTTCAAAAAAAATATTTTTTTAAATTTTTTTTATAAATAATTTTTTTGGTTAAGTATGTGTAAATATCTGGTGAATCGGGTATAAATATTTGGTGAATTCAGTTTATTATCTGGTGAATGAGTTTTTTTGAGAAATAATTTTTTTGGTCAAGTATGTGCAAATATATGATGAATCAGGTATAAATATCTGGTGAATTCAATTCATTATCTGGTGAATAGATTTTTTTGAGAAATAAATTTTTTGGTTAAGTATGTACAAATATATGGTGAATCATGTATAAATGGTGAATTCAGTTCATTATCTGGTGAATGTGTTTTTTTTATAAATAAATTTTTTGGTTAAGTATGTGTAAATATCTGGTGAATGGGTTTTTTTGATAAATAAATTTTCTGGTTAAGTATGTGCAAATATCTGGTGAATCATGTATAAATATCTGATGAATTCAGTTCATTATACGATGAACGAGTTTTTTTAAAAAATAAAAAAATTATTTTTTTTAAAAAGTAAAAAAAAATAGTGATACTACAATATCGCTACTATAACATGATGACGCATTCACAAATCTGTGTTAAATTAGCACGCCTCATGTCACTCACTAGCTTGTTATTGATAGGTTTCGTCTAATTTTACGATGACAAGAAAGCAAGCTTTGTTGAGGCTCCAGAGTCCAGACTCCTAAGTGCCTATCTGGATAACTGTTTGACCGGTCACAAGTCATTTTAACAATAATCGGATCTGTTTGTTTTTAAAATTATGTCCAATAAAATCAATTATAGGATGGTATAATTGATTTTAAGAGAACAAGAATTCCTAGTTATTTTTATTGAATATAATGATTCTAAGTGTGAAACTCATAAAATCCTTTATATTTATATTTTAAAAATAATTTTAATTTATCATCTAAAGAAAATCAATTTTTATAAACTCATTTTTGAAATACCATTTTCCAACACAAATTTATTTTTTAAAATCAATTCTTAATTTTTTTACAAAATCAATTATATTAAAATCTAAAACTAATACTAATTCCGTTCTTTTTCTTTAGTATTTTTAATTATTTTTTTGTTTCAAAACAATGGATGTTTTACAAACCCAAGATATAATTAATCAATTTGTATATAACTAAGTTGATTTACTTTGAAAATACATTAATGGCCTAATAGCTTGATCAAGTATGGAGTATTTATTTAAATTGATAAACATCATTAAAACTTATAAACAATTAATGGTAGAAATAATGATTTCTTAATCAATGTCATGGTAAAAACCTTAAGGGTGCTTTTGATTTGCAAAAATTCAGGGGACTGGACGGCACAAAAATTTTTGTCCCGATCTGAAAATTGGCCAGGGACAAGACAAAAAAAGGGTGAAGGACAGGACAAAAAACCAAAATTTTGTCTCCCATCAAACCATGGGACAAAAAACTATCCCATGAACAGGCTAACAAAAGACAAAATTATTCTTACATATCTCCTCTCTCTCCCCCTCTCTCTTCTCTCTCCTTGCTCTCTCTCCCCCTCTCCTCTTTATCTCTTTCTCTCTATACATAATTATACAAAATTATATATTGTATATTTATATAACTTAAGGATTTGTGATGTGCTGTCCTGTGCTGTCCGTAATCCGGAGATGCTAAGCCTCAACTTGTCTCGAGTAATGAACTACCGCTTTGAAATTTGGCACTAAGGATGTGCATGCAGGAATATCTCCCACTGAAAGCATTGGAAAAACCTAACCACATAAATTAGGGGTGAACAAGAAACCGAGCCCCGATCGAACCCGGAAAAATCGACGACGTATTGAAGTGTTCCGAACTTTGTTATTCAAAGACAAGCAAGATTTTAGAGGAAGAAAATGAAGAATGTTCAAAATTTTAACAAGACCCAAACAGATCTGCTCCCCCGCCGCCGGATTGAAGAAGAGGAAGAGAAGGTGAAGCGGTTTCCGCCTCATAGCCGCCACCGCCCTCAAGTCTGTGAAGAAGACAGAGCATGCCGCATCTTGCAGAGACTCGAAAACTCGAAAACGATGTCGAATGGCAGGGGGGAGGGGGAGAAGATGAGAGAGGGAGAGAGTTCCTTTTGTCTTCGACGTTGCAGATCCTTCGGGGGCGCGATGGTAAAGTGCTGCGGCGGGGGAAGGAAGCTGTGAAAGGAGGGCTGGGCGGCACTCTGATGCTGAGAAAGAAAGGTTTTAGCATTTTAAGGTTACTATCAAAAATAAAAAGAAAGGTTTTTGGTTTTTTTTTTATGGTTTTAATTTTTTTTTTACAAAAATGATTGAGCCAAAAAATAGATTTGGCCCAACCCGCTTAAATCCACCTGCCCAAACCGCCTAAACTGACACTTGCTTCGGACGGGATTGGGCCTTATAAGTATACTAGCGGGTTGGTTGGGATTTGGCTGTTTGGGTCCGAATCTGACCGAACCCACCGTTGTCCAGTCCTAACACAAATCATGTAATTCAAACATCCAAACCATGTATTCACTTGTTTTTTTAATGGTTGGGTTTGGCTACTCAGTGCCCTTAAGATTTGAGGATTAAGAAATAAAAAAAAGTTGGTCATATACCAATAAGTGCTCTAAAGATATTGGTTAAGGAAATCCAAAAATGTAAAAATTCATTGGAAAAGTAAGTTTATCACTCTTCAAAATATAAAATGCACAAAGTGTCAATGATAAATTTTCTTCCCTTAAGACATTGGTTAATATTTTCCATAAAAAAGATAAATTTATATTGAAAAATTAAATATAATATTTATCAATATATAAAAGAGCCACGTTATTTATATAACACAAATGAGACAACATTTGTACAAGATACTCGCATTTCAATATATTTCTCTCTTCGTCTCAAAACACGCTATACTTTCATCTCTACACTAAGATGCATCTATGGTTGTCCCATATATTGTCCAAATTTTTCTTCTCCAAATACAGTACAAATGAGATAACATTTGTACAATACGGTCACATTTTAATAGGTATCTCTACTTCACCTAAAAAAACATATTACACTTCAACACTCTCCCACATTAACCTGCATCCAAGATTATCCCATATACCAAGATTATCCCATATAAGGGCGGACCCACATATAATTCAGGACGCTCATATGTACCCACTCAATTTTAAGAAAATTTACTTATTCCTGTTTTGTTTTTTTTTTTCACCCCCACGCACTTTACATTTTTTCACTCACTACCCTTTACACTCAAATCTCTATCATCTTTTGAGACCTACACTCATTTGGTTTTACCCTGTTACCCCCTGCATTCTCTGATTTTTTCGTTTTTACTCAATCCTATTCTTTCTCTCTCTCCACCTGTTAGCGCTCCCCTCCCTATTTTTACGTGTGTCTGTCTAGTGTGTTTAGAATAGGTTTATTATTAGGTTTCATTTTAGATTTTTGTTAATTATTTAGTTTGTTTCCCGTGTATATGTTTAGATTAGGTTAATTATATTTTAATTTTTCATTTCCCTACCATATCCATATGTATGTGTGTGACGTTGTGTATTAGTTTTTAGGGTTTTTTATATTTTAAGTTTTATTTATTATTTAGTTATTTAATTGTTTGCAATTGTTTTTTTTTTTTTGCTTAAGCCCATTGTTAATAATTTGCATAAAATTAAACTTAAGGCAATCGTCTTAGGATGGGATATTAGGGGTATAACGGAATTTAGTTTTCTCAATTCACTATACATAACCTGACTCTGAACCTAACCTGATTTTCGTATATTATTATCTCCTTTGAAAGCATTCTCCAAATTTTTTTCATCTAATAAATTGACCCCCGCTAATCCAGGATCATTGATATGCCACTGCCCATATGTTATGCATTTGATGTCTTAAAGCAGCGTACGTATGGGAAAAACGTTTTTTCCCCATAGAGAAGAGAAAAAAACTTTATAAATTTTTACAAAACTATCTCTTCAAATTATATTATTACTTTTTAACATGTTTAGAAAAACTTTTTTTATCCAAACATTTTTTAAGTATTTGTTGTCCATTATTGTAATTTGATAAGAAAAAATCATTTCAATATTAAAGTAAACTGCATAAAGTCGTTTTTCAAAGTAAAGTCACTTTTCAGACTTGACACAATAATTTCTGTTTTTACAAAAATCAATTCTCCGAAAACGTTTCTGAAGAACCGCTTTAGTTTTAGGCCTAAACAAACGAATCGACAAAATCATTCACGTCTCTCTACCTTACACATTCATTTTTTATATGCCATCTTACATCTTAAATTTTTCCTGGGAGAATTGTTGCATTACACTACCATAAGGCACGGCAAACTTGGATTCATGCAACAAGGAGAAGCGTATTAGCAGAATATGGAATCACTAATATTAGACTGAAAAAACAACGAGTCTCAACTAGCTTAGTATGTCTACAATTAATTATCACTATATCACAAAATCAACAAAACATGAATACCCAGTAAAAGAAGAGAAGTATTACCAACTCAGACTTAGAAATCCACAATAAAGGGCACTCTGAAAAATAAAGCAATTAAAATTTGGTTTAAATAAGCCCTTGATCCTTGTAAATATAAGGATTTCAAGATTTAGCCCTTGTTAAAATTTTATTCATTTTTAGTCCCAATAAATATTAAAAAAAAAGTGTTTTTAAGCACACACCAAACAAACAAACACACCAAAGACTTGTTTGAGCCTTAAAATTTTCAAAGCTAAATCCAAGTATCCAAATTTTATTGTGCCACAGATGGGTATTCCTGTAATAGTTTATTCATTAATAATAAATTCTATTAAGGATTCTGGCAATAAGTGCACAGCTTTAGAATCGCAAGGTATGTACTATATGACACCCATACAAATCCCCAAGGCGACTAGGAAAATGCTCAACACCAATCATGATACAAGATGGCAATCAGACAGAATAAAACAAATTAAGAACTAGACAATCCCAACTTTGGATAAACGCAACCAGTATATGAATTTTTCCCCTACACAATTGATTGTAATCGAAGTAAAAGATAGATTCTTATTAAAACATTTTCAGCAAGGTTAGCATTAATCGTTATTAATAGTAATAGTAATACAGTCATGCTTGAATTTTTGATAAAAAAGAATTTTATTAAATCCTATAATCATGCTTAATAATAATGTAGCAATAAGAATTATAAAAAGATATTGATTGCTCAAGTACTCTCAAAATAAACAGAAGCTCCCACCATTGTGGATCATGCAGCGGAGAGATTGGTTATGCGACTAAAAGCCATGGTCATTAGATCTTATAAAAATAAAACTAAAGTAGCAGAGTTATTCTATAGCAAAACTTAGTTTCTAGATGACAAAACTCTAAATCACTTGATCCATAGAGGACATTCTTATTCTTATACTGTAAATGACAGGGCTTTGAAGAAGCTTTCAAAATCATCTTAAATCTACCAAAACTTGTAAAAGGTGAATACTTCATAAATATAAGGCCATACCAAAGCAAGAAGCACTTACATAGGTGTTGGAAAATTATTATCATATGTGTTACATGATAGAATAGTGATAACTTGATCTAGAAGACTTTTATCAGTTCAAACGTCTTCGCCTTGGCGCACGAGAATCTCCACTATCCACATCAGACGCTCTTGAAGCATCGTTTCTCCTCCTAGAAGTGGATGTTGACAAGGATACCATGGAATCAATTTCTATAGCAGTGTCCACTTGACTTTCTGAATTTATGACAGCACCAATGCTAGAAAAGGAATCCCTGTCATCAACTGCAGGAGGTTGTTCTTGGTTTCTACCTAATGGATGGCTACTGAAATATGCCTCAACTAACCTTTCAGCAGAATTCAGTGCTGATGAAAGAGTTGTGAGTCTTGCTCTATTTGATTGTGTTCTCCGAAGTAAAAGGGATTGGACCCTGCGGTTATCCCCTGACTCAGGACTACTATCATTGTTCTGTGTCAAACCCACAACATCATCAGCGGGTGCCCCAAGATTCTGTTCTCTCCGCATACCTCGAGATGTCAAGAACCTACCTAGCAAGGAACTTGTTCTCTCAGCCGTTTCGCGAGCATTGTCTGGTTCCTGTGGCTGAGGAAAATCCCGAGTAAGATCAATTCTGCTTCCAAGACGCCGAATCATCTCTTCGACAGGGAGTGCAAACGCAGTTCTCTGAAGGGTTTGCCTCAGACTCTCAACACGCCTAGCATGAGGCCTGAGAGGGATTTTAAGAGTGGAATCCTCCTCAGGAGCACGGACATTGTTTCCACGACCATATATCGGGGTAACATTCTTAAGAGTCACCTCTCCCTTGCAAACTGGACATTCCTTAGCATCTGAATGTAAATGCAGCCAACGATACAGGCATGGCCAACAAAACAAATGGCCACAACAAGTCACAACAGGATCCTTAGCCAGGTCCAAACATATATTACAATCGAAAAAATCCCCATCAGTGCCACTACCCTTTTCATCATCATCCTTCTTCTCTGATTTCTCATCCTCCATAACGCCATTGTTGTTTTCACATGCTTTGGGCGCCTCCACCTCCATCCTCTCCTCAGCAGCCACACTTCCTTCACCAGCCTGTAAGGGACTTCCATTAACAGAATTGACCAAAAACTGGTTCAATTCCATAGAGAGATTAGTTCGAGCTTCCGGCAGTATCTGAAATTGACGTGGCGCTTCAGGTGGAATGTGAATATGAACTGCAGGAGGAGGGATTATAGGGACAGGAAGATGCCTCCATCTCCACCGTTGTCGAGTCCTGAGCCTCACAGCTTCACTAATTCTATGAAGAGGTTCTTCAATCCAATCATCCAAGTTCATAGCTTCAATGCCTATGGACCCAGTTGGTGTCTCAGGACCAGGACCCAGATTCAAATCAAGGTTCATTGCATCGGAAGTCTCTTCCCCCATCACGCCAAGCTACAAAGAAGCGTACTTTATTACAAATTCAAATAACTAAAATCAGATGAAACCAAATCAAGAAGAGGGCTTTTTGTTTTTATCAATAAAGTTCAAATTTTTAACACAAATCGAAGAAACCCAGGTTAAAGGGGGATAGAATTCAACAAAATAAGGTTTTTCTGATAAAAATTGAACATTGAGGAAAGAAAATCAACAAAATTCGGAGGAAAAAAACCCTAATTTCATCGCTAACATGAACATCCCAGATCTAATAAACAAGGTTGACCAAAATTATAAGGAAAACCCATTTCGAATTACTTGAATTTAACTCAAATCGAATACGTTTTTATCAAATTGACCTAAAATTTATGGTCTTCGAAAATTGAAACGGAAGTTATGTTCAAGTGTTGTCAACAAGGGTTTCGTGTTTACGAGCTTATGAAAAATCAGATAATTAATTTTAATATAAAAAATAAAAATAAAAAACAAAGAAAGAGGATTTGTGGTGGTGGAATGAGAGAGAGACAAAACAAGAAACAAGAATCGAAGAGAAAGATGAAACCACCTTGGAGCTGGTTAAGGTTGCTGGGGTGTGTGGCGCGTGAGAGGTTGTCCTTGAACGCGTGGCTTAGGTGCGAGTGGGTTCGACCATTTCCGTCGCTGTGGGTTCGATCTGATATGAGAGAGTGAGAAAGAGAGGATTTTGAAGAAACGCAGAATCGAGAGAGAGAGAGAGAGAGGGAAAGAGAAAGTGAGAGAAGGAGAATTAAGGTAGCACCTGCTGCACATGGGGGGATGAAGGTGCAGAGGGTTGAGAACTATGATTAAGATGGACGGCTGTGATCAAGTGTTAAACCACGAGTGGCTTGTTTTGGAACAGCATCACTCGATCCATCAAGGGCATGCATGTATAATCAGGGCCGTATATGTGATTAAAACAATTGAACAAAGGAACAACGATAAAGGTTCGGGTTCAGTTTTGATTTGGTTTAGATTTGTATGAAAAATTAATTTAATTCAATCAAAATCAATATGTTTGGTTTGGATAAAAAAATATTAAATATATATATAAATATTAAAATATAATAATTAGTTCGATTGAACATGAACCCAAAAAATATTACATATTAAAATATCTATAAATATTAAAATACTAAAATCTATGAATATATTAAAATATAGTAATTGATTTGTTTGGGTTCAGAATCTTTGAACACGATAATCGAATCAATTGTTATCGAGTATGGTTTGGTTTGATTCGGTTCAGACATGAATACCTAAAAAAATTTAAACCAATTAACCTATTTAATTTGTTTAAATCGGATTTTCGAGTTCATTGGGTCCACCTGAACCAATGACCATCGTAATGAATTTTATATGGGATCCATTTTATTTGGTGAGTCCCTTACAAAATTCAAGAGTGTATTTAAGAGAGTGTTTAAAAGAGTATATTACTAGCAGTCCTTAAGGAACAACACTTTAGTGTGAGTTGTGATATGATAATCACGAATTGTCTCATGAATAAGGGTGTAATCCTGCCTATGTTGTGCTTTGTGACAAAGTTAAACATAGCCGATCCCAAGCCTGGATAAAAGGAGAGGGTTGTGTTAGGTCATCGCTAGCCAACATAAAACTTAGTCGAATCTCTATGACATGGATCAACGACGTAATAATGTTAATGCTAGGTCATTGCCCAGAAGCAACGCGCTATATAGCTCGAGTACAGTGTCAAATGAGCAAGGGTCGCTGCATCGCCGCCTGGATGTAGTGAAAAATAAGCAAGGGTTCCCACATTTTTGTGAACGAGTATGGGTAAAGAAGCTAGTTCACGAGAGTAGGATTCGCTTTGGAACTTGCAATATAGGCACACTTACAAGTAAATCAATGGAAATAGCTGACACTATGATTAGGAGGAGGATCAATTTCATGTGCCTACAAGAAACTAAGTGGGTGGGAGAAAGGACAAAGGAATTAGGCTATTCGGGTTTTAAGCTTTGGTACACTGGCAAAGTAAAGTCGAGAAATGGGGTGGGCATAATTGTGGATAAATATTGGAAGAATGATATTGTGGATTCAAAAAGGGTTGAAGATAGGATCGTTACCCTAAAATTTGTAGTGGAACAAGACACCTTTAATGTGATTAGTGCTTACACACCTCAGATAGGGTTAGAAGAACACTTCAAGGTAAATTTTTGGGAGGATTTAGAAGGCCTAATTCAGGAAATACCGCTAGGTGAAAAGATTTTCTTAAGAGGGGATCTAAATGGGCATGTCGGGAGGGCACCTAGAAGTTACAAGGGTTTGCATGGGGGATATGTCATAGGGGAGGTAAATGGTGAGGGTAAGTCTATCCTGGACTTTTCATCTGCTTTCGATCTTACTATAGCCAATACGTGTTTTAGGAAACATGAGGAGCATATTATCATGTACAAAAGTGGGGTGACAAGCTCTCAAATAGATTTCTTTCTTATTAGGAGATTGGATAGAAAGATTTGCTTGGACTGTAAAGTCATACTTGGAGAGAGCTTGACTGCCCAACATAGAGTCTTGGTTATGGATGTAAGAGTTAAGATGAGTGTGAAGAGAAGAGGCCACGAAAAGGTTTCAAGGATCAAGTGGTGGCAACTGAAGGGTGAAAAACAAAGGATCTTCCAACACAAGGTTTTGGAGGGAGGGTTTTGGGAGGCAAACGGAAGTGCAAATGATTGTGGGACAAGATGGCCAAGGGGATTAGGAAGGTAGCTATAGAGATGCTTGGTGAATCAAGATGATTCAGACCTAGGGGTAAAGAATCCTGGTGGTGGGATGAAAGTGTGCAAGCTAAGGTTTGGTATAAAAGGGAATGTTTTAAAGCTTGGTCTTTATGTAAAAATGCTAAAAATTGGGAAAATTATAAGGTGACCAAAAAAGAGACCAAGAAGGCAGTGAGGGAAGCTAGAACTAAAGCTTTTGACGGGTTGTATCAATCATTAGGCACCAAATATGGTGAGAAATCTATTTATAGTCTTGCTAAAAATAGGTAAAGAAAGACAAGAGACTTGGACCAAGTGACGTGTATTAAGGATGAAGAAGGTAGAATTTTGGTTAAGGGACAAGATATTAAAGATAGATTGAAGAATTATTTTTACAAGTTATTTAATGAAGGATTTGAAGTTTTATCATACTCACAGGTGTTTGACATCAGAGAGGAGGACCAAAATTACATTTTTTATCGTAGAATCCAAGAGCATGAGGTAAAAGAAGCTTTGAGAAGGATGAATAATGGCAAGGCAGTTGGACCGGACAATATACCTGTGGAGGTATGGAAGAGTCTAGGAAATAGAGGCATTAGTTGGCTCGCGAAGTTTTTTAACGAGATTATGAGGTCACAGAAAATGTCAGACGAATGGAGGAGAAGCACTTTAGTTCCGATTTACAATAACAAGGGAGATATACAAAATTGCGCAAATTATAGGGGGATTAAGCTTATGAGTCATACTATGAAGCTATGGGAAAGAGTGCTTAAACGGAGACTTAGAAAAGAAACCAAAATGACTGACAACCAATTTGGTTTTATGCCCGGGAGGTCGACCATGGAAGCAATTTACTTGCTACGACGAGTGAGACACCCCGTTGTGCCCCTTTATGACATTAAATTAAAACCTTATTAATTAATTATTTAATCATGCTCTTAACTTTAAACGTGTATTCCGAAACACGTAAAAATTAAAAACTTAAGTTATTAAACATATAACTTCAACATCACACCATAGTTATATTGAAAATACACACATAAGTCTTTTACACATATTTCAAAACATTGTTTTAAGGTTTCCTCTCAGTAGGATCCCTCACATTCATATATTTAAACAAACTACTATAATCAGCAGAAAATAAAACATCTTATAAGACTCACTGACCCTAGACACTAAACTTCATTGTTGGAATCCACAGCTCGTCCTCCCGCATCTTGTTCATACGAAGTTCCATCTAACTCCTCAGCAATTGGTTCCTCCATCGGGTCTTCTCGTACGATCACATCAAGATAAAATACAACACACAGAAAGATATAGGGGATAAGAAACATTTCTATCATCATAAAAGCGGAAAAGAGTCATAGTATATAACATAATAAAAGTCACATACAATCAACACACATAATTAGCAATCATCCTCAAAGTACGATATCATCTTCTAATTATGACATTGTCCTCTACCCTCAACCCATGCTATCTAAATCCTTATGCTAACATAACTGTCTCTATTCCTTTCACATTCGCCGGTAGTCCATGGTAGTCCGACGCAAAGAACTCGGTGTAGTACACTTCTATCTTTTGATAGGATAAGACTCGGCATAGTGCACTTCTATCTTTCGATAAGATAGGATCCGTTATAGTGCTCTTCTATCTTTTGATAGGTTAGAACTCAATATAGTGCACTACTATCTTTTGATAGGATAAATCAGATCAACGCGTCAGGGACTGAAAAAGTATCTGCATCAAAGCCTCTATATGAATCTCACTATCTCGCATCAATAACAACCTAGTACCTTAAGTTCCCATCATAACCTCAACTCGTATTCTATGTCACATCTCATCCATTAGATAACTTAATTAAGCTAGGCACCTCTAAGTCAATTCATTCTCTTACCCAAACAATCATCTCCCGAACAACATATATCCTTGCTTAAAATCAACTAAGCATAGTATTAAAAACCAGGCAGATCATGCATCACACAATATCAGGAAATATTCAAATATCTCAATATCATATAAAGCAATTTATCACAACCAACCCATAATAATTAAATCAAATAAATAACAAAGTCAGACTCTGTCATGGCCAGGCCGTGATAGCCATCACGGTCGTGACAGACATCAAATGCAAGAATTCTTCAAAACAGAACCTGTCATGGCCTGGCCATGATAACCATCACGGCCGTGACAGACAACAAACATCCTCAATATCATAAATATTCAAACACCAAAATAACATGTCACATGCATATGGAATACCTCAACCAGCGTATCACAGTAAATTCAACAACGTAAAGTCAGACATCCTCAATAACATATAATCAACCTAATGCCGATAAACCTACAATCCCCAAATCACCATTGGTTTTACAGAAAATGTTTCCAATGTGATTTTGGTCTTGTCGATTACTCAATGACTAGTAGGGTTTAGGTCGCCCTACACAAATATTATATAATATACTACTTATCGATTCCGACGACAGAGTGATCCTTTCCCCCATCTGATTGACATGTGCGCTTTCCCGTACAAGCTTCGAATGCATCCACGCTACTACCAAGAACCTCAGCATGTTGTCCAACAACATCCACAAATCTGCCACCATCCATCCTTACACATCCACCTTTCCCCTTTCCGTCCTAATTACACGTACGAGTAACACAATTCGCCGGAAACACCAAATACCAACCGAATCAACAATAGGGTTTCAAATAAATAAATATATTTGAATCAAGAGACAAAACCGATGGAAAAACTTACAAGAACAACGACTGGACTTAGGGAAAATCGGATTCAAAATAAGCTCATGAATCCTAGGGAAAAGCTACCAAAACATGGCTACTGTTCGAGCTCCATTACTCTGGCCACAGAGCTCTATTTAGAACACTGAACGGTGACAATGAAGAACTATCCTTCCTGAACCTCCTCCCAAAGTTGTAGACCGATCCAACGGTTAAAACATCTCACATCGCAATTCTTTGGTGACAGCTTAGATGGTATCCGGGTTGAGTTTCTCACCTCATATGCCTATTGTCCGAGATTCATATCTCATACTATGGAGGTTTGTTCCCAATTCTGACCGTTGGATATGAAGAACCACAAGTATTTAATCTTCTTATAGAATTTGAGAATGATCCAACGGTGGAAGAGTGTTTGGTGACTCTCTCACTGAGACTGCTCCAACTAGGTTTCAAAGCTTCCAACAAAGGCTTCTTGTAACTATTGAGGTTCCTCTATCAATTCTTCTCCTCTAATCCGAAGTAGTGGGTGATAAAGAGAGTTAAGAAGATGAGAAGATAACTAATATCATAGAAGTGAGGGTTTACCTCTAGATAATGAAATAAAGTGAAAGAATGATCAAGTCGTGCAAGAACAACAATGGAGTATTTGAAGAAAAAAATGAAGAAGAAATGGAAAAGATGTAGTGAGAAATGTGGAGGGGGCTGCTGCTGCGGTTTGGGGTTTAAATAGGGTAGATCTTAGGCTTTGCTTGGTTCCTTAGAGTCCAATTAGTGGGTTTTGTGTATATTAAATTAATATAAGCTTAACCATAATTAATAGTTAACTTAACTAGGGTTATGTTACTAACTAGGGTTAAAAAGTATGTGGCTCACAATTAATGTAGTTGTGGCTGATTTTGGACCACATCTAATGAGTCATTCACGACTCATTGATCTCATCCATTAGCGGTTCCCGGAAATCCCGTACTCAACTTCGTCATTTACCTGATTTCGATTTTTTAGTGGAAAATGATGAAACGAAAGCAAAATGCAATAGGTATGGTTTAGTATATATGGCTGAACGAAATTGAGGAGATGTGGGAGGTTTACAACCATGTAAAATGAGTGGTTAATAGTGCGTAGATGTGTCTTGTTAATAACCGCGAAAGCTTGGGGGTATTTTGGTCATTTTACCTAAAAGTCATGATTACTAGTATTTAATGCTCATAAATGCTTGGTGACTCATCCTCCATGAGTCATCATATATGACTCGTTATCCGGATCTCTTGACGGGTCTCTGCAGTTCCGTTTTCGACTCCGTCGATTTCCCGATTAGGGTTTCTGTCTGTTTTTCGATTGAAAATTTTCAAAATAACCAGACTCGTTGGAAATATGTTTTAAATATAAACCATTTTATTCACGATTCAAAATTATGTTTTCTGATCATTAAAATCTCACTGAGTCACTGTCAGTGAAAACACCGACTGTTTTCCGTCCGAACTTTTACCAAAATTCGTCCGAATAAACATAATATTTTATTTCTGATCAGAAATTTGGAAAGTAGGATTCCACATGGACATAATATAAAAAATATACAAATTTCAGTTACAGGTCAAATTAGGGTTTTCTGCCGGTATAAAATTATACTGTCAGTAAAAACGCAGATCGGTTTCCGTCTGAATTTTAAACCCAAATTTTAACCAGAGTTTCCTACCATAGATTAGGTTCTATAAAAGATTTTGTTTTCTTCAAAATCATTTCCTATTTCTCATATAAAAATATAAATAAATATATCTTTATCGTTAATACAGCGTATCCGAAAATCGGGCTGTTACAACGAGTGATGGAACAATATCGAAGAGATCAAAAAGATTTACACATGGCCTTCATTGATTTGGAGAAAGCGTATGATAAGGTGCCAAGAGAGGTTTTGTGGAAAACCCTAGAAAAGAAAGGTGTTCGGATTGCCTATATTCGAGCTATCAATGATATATATGAGAGGGCCCACGACTAGTGTGAGAACGCAGGGTGGAGCCACAGAAGATTTCCTAATAACCATATGTCTGCACCAAGGGTCAACTTTAAGCCCCTTTCTTTTTACCTTGGTCTTGGATGTACTTACGGAGCACATTCAAGAGCCAACACCGCGATGCACGCTTTTCGCAAATGATATAGTTCTAGTTGGATAGTCGAGAGAGGATATAAATGGAAGGTTGGATACTTGGAGACAAGATTTAGAAGCACATGACTTCCATTTGAGTAGAAGCAAGACGGAGTATATGAAATGTAAGTTTATCAAAAGGCGAAACACCTCTAGCTTAGAGGTGAAAGTTGGAGACCACAACATACCACAAGTCACACGGTTTAAATATCTTGGGTCTATTATACAAAATGACGGAGAAATTGAGGGAGATGTAAACCATCGGATTCAATTAGGGTGATCGAAATGGAGGAAGGCTTCGGGTTTTTTGTGTGATAAAAAAGTACCTCTTAAGCTAAAGGGAAAATTTTACCGTACAGCTATTAGACCGGCAATGTTGTATGGGACGGAGTGTTGGACGGTAAAAAATCAACACGAGAGTAAAATCAATGTAGCAGAGATGAGTATGTTGCGTTGGATGAGCGAAAAAACAAGACGAGATAGGATTAGGAATGATAGCATTAGAGAGAGAGTTGGGGTATCGCCTATTGTAGAAAAGATGATTGAATATCGACTTAGGTGTTTTGGGCATGTATTGAGGAGACCTTTAGATGTTGTAGTAAGGAGAGTGGACCAGGTGGAGGGCAATCCAATCGCTAGAGGCAGAGGTAAGCCAAGAAAAACAATAGGAGAAACTATTAAGAAAGATTTAGAGGCCAGTGATTTAACTATTAACATGATTCATGATAGAGCATTATGGCGTCATATGATCCATGTAGCCGACCCCACCTAATGAGATAAGGCTTAGTTGTTGTTGTTTGTTGTTGTCTCATGAATAAAGGTGTATTCGATTGAGATTTTAAAAAAGTATTTTGGCATAAAAAAGTTTTGTAGATTTTAAAAGATTATGTAGGAATCAAGGATGGTGCCAGGCTCAGATGAGAGGAGGGGCTGACCAAAAAATTTCCATCCAACAAATATATATGCATTAAAATTCATATAAAATATTTATTGTAACACCCTGTTTTTCCTATGTTGTCTGTAGCAGTAAATACATATTTAATTTTTTTTATTTTAGATTAAACTCAGAGGATGATTTTAATTAAACTAAAATCATTTTCTTGTGTTGTTATATCATATGAAGTCACGGTAAAAATTTCGGTTGAAAATTCAAACGGAAGTCGATCTGCGTTTTCACTACCGATACAAGTTTACTGTACAAAAAATATAATTTTGACCCGTGAACGAGACAATTAATGTTTTTATTATGTTTCCTTCAACTTTGGTTCTTTTGAAAATTTTCGTTCAAAAATAAAACATAATATTTTATTCTGATGAAAATGTCGGAAGAATTACGATCGAAAATGCAACCGAGTACGAAATGGACCAGATTAGTGAACATAAAAGAAGTAAGTAGATGTGATGGAAGAGGCTATGACACACTCCAAAAGTGTAATCATCACACTTTTCAAATTATAATACTATTCTAATCCAAAAAGTCATTTCTCTCTCTTCTTCCATCCAATCAAGCATTAAACCACCAAGCTTGCTCAACAAGCTCTCCCTCTTTTCCCCTTGGAGCTGTGGACTTCTCCCCCTCTCTATTAATATCCCTCTCATTTTCACTTCATCATCTTCCTTCTTCAAACTTCATTAAACCTTCATCTTCTTCCTTTCTTTTAAAAGTTCAAGCTCTTAAAGCTTTAGTTTTTATTCATCTTTTCTACTTGAGTTCTTCATTAAAGTTCTTCCTTATACTAAGGGTAATGCTCTCATATGAATCTTTTTGCAAGTTTCATCTTTTATTTCTTAGTTTACTTTATGTGTTCTTTATATGCTTTAAAATTCTAAAATCTCTCTAAAATGGTAGAAAACTCCTTTCGAGTTGAAACCACTTTCTATAGTCTTGTATTAACTTATATTTTCACATACTAAGAGGTTATGTAAAACAAAAATCTCTACCTATCTCTTCCAATGAAGGCCGAATGCTTGCATTTGTGACCTAGGAAGTTTTTGTTTCAACTTTTGGAATATGATCATGTGTTTGAGTTTCTAACTATCCCTTGATCTTGAATGTATAAATCTTGGAAGTTTTGATAGCTTGTTCCTATGATGACCGAAAATATGAATAAGTAAGCCTAGGATACTATGTTTCAACTTTCCAAGTATGATCATGGATTTATAGCTCTTAATACCTTGTGATTCTAAACCTAAGAGTTGCTGTTAAACAAAGAATATTTTCCTCATCATCCTATGATGGCCGAAACTTAGTGTTTAGGTGCTAGGATGTTTGAGTTTTTATTTTCCAAAATGATCATGGACTTGAGCTCCATAAGATATTTGGATGCTAAGTCTAAGAGATTGGAAAGTTTAAGGATTTCTAACTTGTTTATTCTATGTTATTAAAGCTAGGATGTATTACTTTCTTTTTTCCAAAATGATCATGGACTTTAGCTCCATAAGATATTTGGATGCTAAGTCTAAGAGATTGGGATGTTTAAGTTCCATTGTTTTCCAAGATGATCATGGACTTGAGCTCCATAAGATATTTGGATGCTAAGTCTAAGAGATTGGAAAGTTTAAAGACTTCTAGCCTATAAATCCTATGAAGGCCGAACCTAGAAGGTTATGGACCTAGGATACTTTGTTCTTATTTTTCCAAAATGATCATGGTTTTAAGATCCTTAATACATATGGATGCTAAACCTAAGAGATTGGAAAGTTTAGTGAATGCTAGCCTACTTTACTAGCCTTGGCCGAATACCCTAAGTTTATAACTTAGTGGGATTTTAATTCAACTTTGTTAAATGATCATTGTTTTTGAACTCCTAACACTTAAGGATCATAAATCCATGAGTTGTATAATTTTCGGGAATCTCTAACCCTAAGAACTAGTCTTGGCCGAACCTATACCTTATGGTTTAGTGTTCTTGTTTGATTTTAACTTGTGATTTTGTTTTCATAACCTTATACTTCCATCGCGGAGGAAACAAGGACATTCGTGGTATACCTCTTCGAGCATCTAATCTCCTTACCTTCACAGAAGGTAAGAGGGGATTGCCTAGGCATATTCAATGACTATATGCATGTGTGTATGTGTAAAAATCTGTAAATTATACGTCGGATATTGTGATAACACGACATAAGATAACTATGTAAAAATCTATAGGTAAAAACCGAATATCCAATCCAATCCAAACTGCATTTAATTGGATTGGATTGGATCAGATTTTTTAAAGAATGTCATCCAATCCAATACAAACCGCATGCTTTTTGTATCATCGGATCGAATGGCTTTTTACCTCATAACCAATCCACGAACACCCCTACTAAACCATATTACTAGAATCAACTGCTCTTCCTCCCGCATCAGGTTCATACGGAGTTTCATCCAACTCCTCAGGAATTGGTTCTTCCATATAGTCTTCTAATGGAATAAAGTAAACATACACAAAATACAGAAATAGGGAGATATGAAACATTTCTATCATCATAAGCGTAAGAGAATCATAGCATATAATATAATAACAGTCAAAGACAAGCATCACACCTAACTAGCAATCATCCTTAAATCACCATATCTTCCTCTACCCTCAATCTTATGCAACTAAACATTTATGCTGACGTGCCCATCTCTATTAATGTCACGTTAGTCAGTAGTCCAGACGGTGCAGTGCCAGAAACTCGGCACGCCACTATTCCCCCATTGGAAATAGTGCATTATGCCGTAGTGCCAAAATCCGTATGCAGCCGTACCAAGATACACAGTATTTATATCCTAGATAGAATACTTAGTGCAACGCGTCCAGGATTAAAGAGTATTACGGTAGTCTACCTCGGCATCAACATCCGCAGGGCACTCACCCGCAATATCCGGTATCCAAAAATAGGATATCTTGAACTCGTGTGTTCCGCTCACACGGCTCTGAATAACAATGCATCTATATGAATCTCACTGACTCGCATCGGTTACAACCTAGTGCCTCAACCTTCCATACAATCTTAACACACGTTCTATGTCACTTCTCATCTATCAAATAGTTAATTTAGGCTAGGCACCTCTAAGTCACAATCATTCTCTCACCCCATGCATATCTCCCGAACAACACATATCCTTACCTAAATGCCAACTAAGCATGTTATCAAACCAGGTAGATCATGCACAATACAACAATAATAAAATATTCAAATATCACCAAACATCACATAAAGAAGTTTACCACAACCAGCAAATCACAAACAATTCAATAGTGATAAATTCAGACATCCTCGAATATTCTAAAATTATCCTAACGACGATAAAACTACAATCCCCAAATCATCATTGGTACTACGGGGTAGCTTCCAATGTGATTTTGGTATTGTCGATTACTCGAACACTAGTAGGGTTTAGGTCGCCCTACACCATTATTAATATATATACTACTTCTTCGTTCCGACAATAGGATATTTCTTTCTCCCACCTGATTGACGTGTGCGCTTTCCAGTACAAGTTCTGAATTCGTCCATGCTACTACCACGAACCTCGGCACGCTTTCCAACAACATCCACAATTCTGCCACCATCCATCCCAACACATCCCTCGTTCTGGTTTCCGTCCCAATTACACGTACGTGTATCGCAATTCGCAGGAAATAAAGAAATACCAACCGAATCAACAATAAGGTTCCAATGAATAAATCTATTTGAATCAAGAGACAAAATCAATAAAAAAAACTTACGTGAACCGCGGCTGGACTTAGGGAAAATCGGATTCAAAAATGAGCTCAAGAATTCTAGGGAAAAGCTACCAAAACAGAGCTACTGTTCGAGCTCCATATCTCTGGTCACAGACCTTTAATTACAAAAATGAAAGGTGAAAGTGAAGAAATATCCTTCCTAAACCTTCTCACAAAGTTTCAGCCCAATCCATCGGTTGGTGGTACCCGAGTTGAGTTTCTCACCCTTTCAGTCCACTGTCTAAACTTAATATCTCATACTCTGAAGGTTTATTCACAATTCTGACCGTTGGATATAAAGAATCACAAGTCTTGAACCGTTTTCTAAAATTTGAGAACGATCCAACGGTTGAAGAGTGATTAACGACTCTCTCATTGTGACTGCTCCAACTAGGTTTCAAAGCTTCCAACAAAGGCTTCTGATAACTATTGAGGTTTCTCTCTCAATTCTTCTCCTCTAATCTAAAGTGGTGGGTGATAAATAGAGCTAAGGTGACGAGGAAGAGGATCCTCACTTTGAAATGAAAAAAAGAATGATCCAAAATGCAAGCTTTGCCATCATGGAGTCTTAAGTTTTTGAGAGAAAATGACTTAGAGAATTATGATGAAATGAATGAATGAAGTGATGGAGAATGGGAGAAGGAAGCCACGAAATTGGCTAAGTGTGGGGCTGTGACAGCCATGTAAAATGAGTGGTTGAGGGGAGGGAGATGTGTCCTTAATTAACCTTAGTTGATGTTAACTAAGTTAGGTTAAGTTAATACATAAAGATCTAGATATTTTCGATTTTGCATTTATGGCATTTATGAGCATTCATGGGCATTTATGGTGAAGGTGACTCATTACCATGAATCATCCCCTCTGAATCATCATGGATGACACGTCGTTTTGTCTCTCGATGTATCTCTGTGCATCTGTATCTGGTTCCGTTGTTTACCCGATTACGGTTTTTGAGAGAGAAAGACTTAGAATGTTTGAAGAACACATAAATGAAATGTCCAAGTGTATGATGAAGGGGGAGGCCGTGTACTCTTGGACAATGAGGAGAAGAAATTGGTTTGTTAATGCTATAAGAGAATCATGGTTGAATGTAACTAGACATAGGTTAGGTTAAGTTAGAAATATAATATTATAAGCTAGTTATTCTTAGCCATCATCATGGCTAGGAAAGAAATGTGTGGTGGATGGGTTTTGAAGGGTGTGGCCGTGTGTGCACCACAAGGAGGAAGAAGAAGCCAATTTGATGATGTCTTGGTCTTTACCATGGTTACCATTTAACTAGGATAGGTTAGGTTAGGGGCATTTTGGTCATTTCACTTATAGAGTGTCATGATTACTTATGACATCATGGATGACATCATGAGTCGTCGTGTTTGACTTGTTGTCCCGATCTCTTCACGGGTCTCTACAATTCCGTATCCAACTCCGTCGTTTTACCCTATTAGGGTTTCCGTCCGTTTTTTGCCAAAATTCGCCCTAATAAAGTATAATATTTTATTTTTGAGCAAAATTTAGGAAACTAGACTTCCTCACAGACATATTATAAAAATCTATAGTTTTTCAGTTTCGAGTTAAATTATGGTTTTCTGCCGGTATAAAATTATACTGTCAGTAAAAACACAGATCGATTTCCGTTACCCAAAATTTCACCGTAACCCTCTACCATAAGGTAAAGTATAAATATGATTTTGTTTTATCCAAAATCATTTCATAGGTCTCAGATAAAAATATAAATAAATATATCTTTACCGGTAATACAGCGTATATAAAAAGCAGGGTGTTACAATAACGGGTCACTTGTGGACCCAGTTATCCGTTTTGTAGTATAAAAGGGTCCAGTTCTGTTTACGCTCAGATGGGAGGTGGACTTCACTTTGGATTCATCGGGGCCTTCCGTCTCAGCCAATCCTTTCTGTTTCCCATTGGCTCTTCAACACTCTCGCCGCCAATGCCGTCAATACCACCGATGTACCCTTGGGCAGCACCACAAGGCTCGGATCAGATTGTTCCTGACATAGGCCCAGCTCTAGTTCCAGAGGTACGATGGGAGTCTTCACGTCATAGTGCTCCTTATCGACGACGATTCCAGCATCATCCTCCAGGGAGTACTTCTACCAGTAGCAGGGGAGCTGCTTCAGGACCTTCCCGACCACACTGGAGACACTGAGGAGCCAGGGGAGAGAGTCAGGGTAGTTCTAGCCGTCCACAGTAGGATTGGCCAGTGCGTGCTCTATATGTATATAGGTGGTGAGTATGTGAGTATGTGAGGCCATTTTTGATGTATTGTGACAGGGGCTGGGGTGTGGAGTGTTGGAGAGGTTGTCTTTCTTGATCTTTTGATGTACTTTGTTTTATGACGGTATGTATCTATATGGAACCCTACTGATGGGGTACCCTCTACAGTTTAAAAGTAAATATTTGTATGATGTATGAATCTCTGTGTGTGTGTGTGTGTGTGTGTGTGTTATGATATTTATGTATTTATGTTTTTAATATTTAAGTTTTTATATATTCGTTGTTTTCCATGTATACGCTTAACGTTAATATTATGATTAAGTTTTAGTTATTTAGATTTTCTTTAATGGGACATCGGGGTTGTCTCATGAATATTTTAGTGGATGTCCATTTTCATAAGTCTTTTCATATTTCGTAGAAACTCCCATGAGTAAAAGGCTTCACATAAGTTATTACCTTTAACTTTATATGTTAATGACACATTGTGTTGGTAACGTCTAACATGAAGTGTTTGAACATATGGTAAATCGATGAAGCATTTGATACAACCATTGGATTTATTAATAAAATAATGAATGGTCTAAATTGACTGTTAAGTAATGGCTAAATAGGTAAAAGTACACCAAATTTAAACTAATGTTTTCGGCTAAATAGATAAAAATAATAATTCAAAAGACAATCTTGCCATTATCCCTCAACTCATCTTCCTTCATGTTTCCTCCTGGGTCTGTAACACCCGGGTGCCGACGAGGGCGGGGAGTGGTCGCCGGTGCAAGAAGGCACGGACCAGGAGCGGCTCCTGGCAGGCTTCTAGGCGGAGGGACACATGAATGAACCGATTACACACCCGAATGAGAGGGATCCTGAGACTGTGTAGGTATGGGACTTTACAGTTGAGGAAGTCTTATATGAATCGATTGGTACTACCTATACTAACAAGATGCATCTTCTTTTCGGGAGCCCATCACTTAAGAACTCCACAGTTAAGCGTGCTTGACTTGGAGCAATTCTGGGATGGGTGATCTCCTAGGAAGTTTTCCCAAGAAGCGTGTGAGTGAGGACAAAGCACGCTGAAAAGACCCGTGTTGGTCTGTGGGGACAGTCGTCAATCCATAGAGCAGCCATGGATGTTACAAATGGTATCAGAGCGGCACCTCTCCCAGTACAGTGTGGTTCGGGGATGAACCAAACGGAAGCTGGTGGACATGTAACACCCGGGTCCGACGAGGGCGGGGAGTGGTCGCCGGTGCAAGAAGGTACGAACAAGGAGCGGTTCTTGACAGGCTTCTACGCAGAGGGACACATGAATGAACCAATTACACACCCGAATGACAGGGATCCTGAGACTGTGTAGGTATGGGACTATACAGTTGATGAAGGCTTATATGAATTGATTGGTACTACCTATACTAACAAGATGCATCTTCTTTTCGGGAACCCATCACTTAAGAAATCCACAGTTAAGCGTGCTTGACTTGGAGCAATTCTGGGATGGGTGACCTCCTGGAAAGTTTTCCCAGGAAGCGTGTGAGTGAGGACAAAGCACGCTGAAAAGACCCGTGTTGGTCTGTGGGGACAGTCGGTTGGTCTGTGGAGACAGTCGTCAATCCATAGAGCAGTCAGGGATGTTATAGGGTCAGTCCACCATTTGAAGCCTCCAGTGGGATGTCGAAACCATGAGATAGGTTCCATTCAATGGATTTCAAGCTTCCACTCAGAGATTCACTTCCACAAATTTCACGTCCATTATTTCTCTTCTCTTCTCATTTGCATCACGCTAACATAAAAAAAGGTGTGCTTTTAAGCTTTTTGTTTGTGTGCCTTTTGTATGATTTTTAGGATTGAAAGTTTTCATTTTTCTGGGAATGAGGGATCAAGGAGAAGACGAGGTCTTGCAAATGGCGATTCAAATGACCTGTAATAGGCGGCGGTGGAACCAAAGTGCAGCAAGCTGAGGGACGCCGTCAGCGGGGTTGTGTTTTGTTCGAGGTCTCCGGTGGATTCTTTAGATTCCAAGACCCGGCGGGGGGAGCTCATGGCAGCCGCTGTTGAGAAGTGGATTGCGGCTGCTACAAGTGTTTTGCCTTCGCCTTAGCAACCGGTAGATAATGAGGAGATGTTGGGAAGGCACATCCTGTGATAATAGAAGAGCCGTTGGACATAAAATGATGGAATTGGGTTTGTGTTGATGGAGCAAGAAGGAGGAGATATAGAACATTAGACAAAAAAATGATTATTTTTAAAAATGTTACTGGTTAAAAAAATTGGGAGGATGAATCTTCCTCTTTAAACAAGGGGTAGAGTGCCTCTAAAGTGAGAAAATGTCTAAAATGAGAAAGTAAGGGTGTATCCACCCTTAATGAGTTAAAATACATTAAGATCGCAACTCACTTTAGTTAATCAATGATTGATACACCCTTACTTGTTCACTTTACATTTTTCCTCACTTTAGACCGAGGAGGCAAATCCTAAACAAGGAGGATGTAGATATTGTCGGTTAATGAGGAAGTTTTCGGGACAGTAGAAGTGTAACACTCTGATTTTCGTATACGCTGTATTATTGGTAAAGATATATTTATTTATATTTTTATCCGAGACCTAGAAAATGAATTTGGAGAAAACAAAATCATATCTAGAACCTACTCTATGGTAGGAAGCTCTGGTTAAAATTTGGGTTTAAAATTCAGATGGAAACTGATCTGCGTTTTTAGTGACAGTATAATTTTATACTGGCAGAAAACTCTAATTTGACTCGAAACTGAAAAATTGTACATTTTTATATTATGTCCGTGAGGAAGTCTATTTTCCAAAGTTTTGCCCAAAAATAAAATATTATATTTTATTCGGGAGAATTTTAGGGAAAAACATACGGAAACCCTAATCGGGTAAAACGATGGAGCTAGATATAGAGCTGAGGGGATGGAAGTGATTGATGTGAATGAGGGGACAATCATTAAATGTGAGGGGACAAGCATTAAATGCAAGGAGACAAGCATTTATGGCGATTCCTAAATATCTAGATATTTTTAAGGTAAAAAGACAAAAATGCCCCCAAGCTTTCATGGTTATTAACAAGACATATCTCCTCACCCTCAACCACTCATTTTACATGGTTGTAAACCCCCACACCTCTCCAATTTCTTGCAGCCACATCCACTCAACCACACCCATTTCATTTTGCTTTCATTTCATCATCTTCCTCTCAAAAATCGTAATCGGATAAACAACGGAACCGGATACGGATGCGCAGAGATACACCGGGAGACAAAACGGCGAATCATCCATGATGACTCAGAGGGGATGAGTCACCATGATGAGTCATGGTATGTTCACCATAAATGATCATAAATGCGAAACCCTAGAATATATAGATAGTTATGTAGTAACCTAACCTGTCCTAGTTAAGGCAACCATGGTCAAGACCAAGACATAATCAAATTGGCTTCTTCTTCCACATTGTGGTGCACAACCAGACACACCCTTCAAACACCCATCCACCACACATTTCATTCCAAGCCATGATGATTACTAAGACTAGTAGCTTATAATACTATATTTCTAACTTAGCTTAACCTAGCTTAGTTAACATTAACTATGGTTATGAAGGACATATATCCTATCCCTCAACCACTCAATTTACTTGGCTGAAAACACCTCCACACCTAGTCAATTTCGTGGCTGTCTTATCTCCTCTTCATCACTTCATTCATTCATTCATTCATTCATTCATTCATTCATTCATTCATTTCATCATAATTCTCTAAGTCATTTCTCTCAAAAACCTAAGACTCCATGATGGCAAAGCTTGCATCTAGGATCATTCTTTTCTTCATTTAAAAGTGAGGATACTCTTCCTCATCACCTTATCTCTCTTTATCATCCACTACTTCGGATTAGATGAGAAGAATTGAGAGAGAAACCTCAATAGTTACAAGAAGCCTTTGTTGGAATCTTTGAAACCTAGTTGGAGTAGTCTCGATGAGAGAGTCGGAACACACGTTTAAACCGTTGGATCATTCTCAAATTTTATAAAAAGGTTCATGAATTGCGGTTATTCATATCCAACGGTTAGAATTGTGAAAAAAACTCCATAGTATGATATATTAAGTTTGGACAGTGGACTGAAAGGGTGAGAAACACAACCCGGGTACCACCAAACCTGTCACCATAGAATTGCGATCTGAGATTCGTTAACCGTTGGATCAGGCTGAAATTTTGTGATAAGGTTTAGGAGGGATAGTTCTTAATTTTCACCGTTCATTTTTGTACATAAAGCTATGTGTCTAGAGAAATGGAGCTCTAACTGTAGCTCTGTTTTGGTAGCATTTCCCTAGGATTATTGAGCTTATTTTGAATCCGATTTCCCCTAAGTCCAGCTGTTGTTCACATAAGTTTTTCCATTGATTTTTTTGTTGATTCAAATAGATTTATTTATTTGAAGCCCTATTGTTGATTCGGTTGGTATTTGGTGTTTCCGGCGAATTGTGATACTCATACGTGTAATTGGGACGGAAAACGGAACGGTGGATGTGTAAGGATGGATGGTGGCAGATTTGTGGATGTTGTTGGACAGCGTGCTGTGGTTCTTGGCAGTAGCGTGGATGCATTCAGAGCTTGTACGGGAAACCATGCACGTCAATCGAGTGGGAGAAAGAATCAACCTGTCGTCGGAACGGATAAGTAGTATATAACTTATAATAATGGTGTAGGACGACCTAAACCCTACTAGTGGTCGAGTAATCGACAATACCAAAATCATATTGGAAACTACCCTGTAGTACCAATGATGATTTGGGGATTGTAAGTTTATCACGGTTAGGATAATTTTATAATATTCGATGATGTCTGATTCTATCACTGTTGAACAGCTTGTGAGGTGTTGGTTGTGGTAAACTGCTTTATGTGATGTTTTGTGATATCTGAATAATTTATTATTATTGTACCGTGTATAATCTGTTTGTCTGATACCATGCAATATCTGTTATTTCATGCTTAGTTTCTATGCGATGATATATGTTGTTTGGGAGATATGTGTACGGGTGAGAGAATGAATGTGACTTAGAGGTGCTTAGCCTAACTAAATTATTTTATAGATGATAGGTGACATGGAATGTGTGTTGAGATTGTGGTGGAAGGTTGAGGCACTAGGTTGTAACAGATGCGGGTTAGTGAGATTCATATATATATATATATATATATATATATATATATATATATATATATATATATGCATTGTTATTCACAGCCTTGTGAGTGGAACACACAAGGTCAGGCTATCCTATTTTGGATATCGGATATTACGGGTGAGTGCCCTACGGATGTTGATGCCGAGGTAGACTACCGTAATACTCTTTTAATCCTTGACGCGTTCGAAAGTTCTTAGCACTGGACCGTTCTGGACTAATACTCTTTTTAGTCCTTGATGCATTCGAAAGATAGAAGTAGTATGTATTCTATGCTTATTGTCCTATTTCCAATGGGGGGATAATGGCACACATTGTGCTGAATGCACTATTCTCTACTAGTGATTAGGGAATAGCTGTGCACCGAGTTCTTGGCACTAAACTGTTCTGGACTACTGACTAACGTGATAGGAGTAGAGATGGCCAAGTCAGCATAAAGGTTTAGTTGCATGAGATTAAGGGTGGAGGATGACATCGTAATTTGAGGATGATTGTTAGTTATGTGTGATGTGTGTCTTTGACTGTTATTATTTTATATGCTATATATTCCTTTTCCGCTTATGATGATAGAACTGTTTCTTATCTCCATATTTCTATATTTTGTGTGTGTTTATCTTATCCCATGAGAAGGCCCAATGGAGGATCCGGTTGCCGAGGAATTACATGAAACTCCGTATGAACCGGATGCGGGAGGACCAGCTGTGGATTCGAGTGGTAGAGTTTAGGGAGTATGGCCAGTGTGTCTTATGAGACGTTTTATTTTCTGATAATTATAACAGTTTATATAAGTATGTACCTGTAAGGGATCCTACTGATAGGATACCCTAAACAGTGTTTTGTTTATGATGGACAAACATATGTGTGTATGTGTAATATAATTATGGGGTAGTGTGTTAACTTTCTGAAGTTGGATGTGTTATAATTAAGTTTTTAATATCTTCGTAATTTCGGGTTATGTTTAACGTTAAGAACACGATTATGTTTAATAAATAATTAATGGCACAACAGGGCAAAACGAGGTGTCTCAGGAAGTAGGTAGTGGAAAATGGGGAAACAACCTAAGAGAGGGGTGTTGATGGCGAGGGTAAAAATGAGATCTGAAAAATAAAAGAAAAAAAATTAGTAAACTAGTAAAATTACTTAAAAACCAGTGCTCCATGGAGAACCTGATATGATCATGGATTCACCAAGCCAAAGGATCCCAAGCATAGACACTACAATAAATTAAGCTATTTCCCAGGGATTTTTACCCAAGGAAATAAATCCCTGGGAAATTATAATATTTCCCACGGTTGAAGCCCTGGGAAACCTCTAGCTAGTTTTCCCATGGTCTGAGCCCTGGGAAAAGAAGCGCCAAACATTCTCGCTTGTTTTCCCACGGGTTAGGCCGCAGCCACCAGATTGTGCTGTTTCCCACGGGTAGAACCCTGGGAAAAGGATTTATTTTCCCACGGACTGAGCCGTGTGAAGATTACATGGCATTTCCCATGGCCTTTGCCATCGTAAAGAGGAGCGGCAATTCCCATGGCTTAAGCCGTGGGAAAGTGGTGTTAACCCACTGTCAAAGTCTCTTTCCGCATGCATTCCTTCCTTCAATTCGCGCCCTAGCTAAACGCCGTCCCCACCCACCTTCGCGCCTCCCAGCCCCTTTCCGGTCCGGCCGTGTCGCCTTCCTCCGTTCACAACTTAAGCCGTGGGAAAATGGTGTTAACCCACTCTCAAAGTCTCCTTCCGCATTCACTCCTTCCTTCGCGCCCTAGCTAAACGTCGCCCCCACCCACCTTTGCGCCTCCCAGCCCCTTTCCGGTCCGGCCGTGCCGCCTTCCTCCGGTCACGTGTCAGTCCTCTAGTCGTGCCTCTATCCTTCGTTCGGTAAGCTAGTCCCTTATGCTAGTTTTCTTCACTGTCATAACAGTATCCTTCCCTTATGCTCTGTGGTTTTCTAGCTTACAAGGCTCAGATCGAGAATAGAGGGAAAGTGAGTGAAGTTGGGAAGGGAAAGAATGCTGAGGTTGATTATGCCAAACTAATTTAAGGTTATGACAACATGGTATGTTCACACCCTTTGATTATGCCTGATGTGGTGATACTTTTATTTATGTTTGGGTTATTAGATTATGCCATGCCAAGCTAATTGTTTGGATGATCTTAATAATTACTGTCTTGAAACCTTATTTTATTATCATATGGTTAAGCTCTTTTGCAGGCTTGAAAGTTGAGTATTATGAGTATGACCTTGTTAGTACAGGAATAGCCAACAGGGATTAGGGAACAAAGGGCTCAAAAAGCGAGACCCAAATCTGTTAATACAGCTAGAGGAGTTGGAGACAGTTAAGATGAGTGCAAAAGGGTATACATTAGTAGGTAGGGGAATAGAGGGTCATTCAGGAATTGAGAATAAGAGGAAAGAGTTAGGATATGAGAGTAGTTTGGGTCTCTCGAATACCCATGAGTGTGTGTTGTGTGCAATTTGTTCTTGTAACTGTGTTCTGACTGAGAGTGGGAATCTACATAGCAAACTTAATTTTTGGAATGAATTTCACCCACTTTCCCCATATTCTTCTCCAACCTCGGACCTCTAGCTTACAAACCTTTAAAAATAAAACGCTCAGATTCATAACTTAGACAAACAATGTGAGTCTCTTGTATGTTAAATTACTATTATTATAATTAAGCATCAACCTAATTGTTGAGCTGGGATTCCTTTTGGGGAGGTTGAATATGTATGGAAATTTTAGTGGATGGATTCCTTTAGTTCTTACTTTCAACCTTTTCAGTAAAAGTGTGTGTCCCGTGAACTTAGTGTGGTTGTTTGTTGGTTTTTTGATTCAGCGTTTTAGGTTCAGTTAGTATAGTCAGTTGAGGCATAATAATAAGCAATAGTTAACTGGAATCAAATAAAACTTGAAAACTTTAGATAGCAGGTTTTTTGAAGAAGACGATAATTCCATCGAAGAACATGAAGAGACAGGATCTGAAGATAAGGAAGAAGATAATGACTCAACAGGAGCTGAAGACGATGACTCAAATTCTGAATAAATCGTAGCTAATTTGTATTAGATCCTCTGAAGACTTTATGATTTGGATGATTAAGTTATTTTTGGCTGTTGGATTATTAGTTAGTTATACTTGTTGACTTTATGACTTAGATAACTTATTTTTGGCTGTTGGATTATTAGTTAGTTATATTTGTTGACTTTATGACTTAGATAACTTATATTATTGCTATATCTGATAAGTTTTGTTTTAACATTAAATTGCTCTGTAGACATGTCTTCATGACGTGACCCACCTCCACCCATCAAAGGTAACGGTAAGGGTATTATGTTTGATACTGACCCTCGTCCAACTCCACGTCGTCGTCGGAACAGACCTTCCACCAATTTAGTGATTCGTGAGTCTACAGATGGATACTCACGTATGCCTTCGACGTTTACCTCGTCAGCATCAGCATCACACCCACATGTACCTACATCACGCCCACCACAGCAAGCACCTTCACCGCCTCCATGTGTTGCACCTACATCGCCTCATATTGATATGATTCCCACCCCCGGGGTCATGACACATGCACACTATAGAGCATCTCCTTTAGCATGTGTGGATGAGAAGCAACAATATAGTCCTGGCTATTCACGCCCACCTTCAGTTACAGATGTGCATGAGCAGCCAGAGGAGCCGGTGGAGCCAGTGGAGCTAGAGGATCTAGATGGGTCAGAGGTAGCTGAGCTCATGCCCGATGGTCGACCTATTATTAGGCCTAGTGGTAACGGGTAAGAATTAAAAAAATTCCTGTGTTTGGTTGATTCATGCATTTTATCATAATTTATTACCATGTGTTTGATTGGTTCATGCGTCTTTACTGTTAAGGTTCCTTCCTTGTAAGAGAGTAGCGAGTGCCATCGCGTTTGTTATCCAGCAAAGGTATCATAGGACAATTACATCATGGGGAAAACTCACTGACAATGAACGGATTAGTATGTTTGATGCGTTTAGAGTAAGTAGCAAATTTAAATTTACTTAATGTGGTTTTTATTATTTCCGAAACTATTAGTATAACAATTGTTATTTATCTTAATACAGGGTTAGGCGGCATGGAGGAACGAAGATGAGTCAGAGATCAAGAGGGTCTTTCACCATAAAGCCTCTGAACGCCTTTCTGATATGCTTAGGGAGGCTCGTGAGAGTGGCATACAACGATCCTGGATTGGAGATGGTATTTAGGAGGAGTTGCGTCGTTATTGGGCTTCTGATCAATTTAAAAAAATTTCTGATCAGGCAAAGAAAAATAGAGCATCAGAAAAGGGTGGGAGCTTGCACACGGGAGGTAGCATTTCCCAGTCGTAATGGGCAGATCGTATGGTATGCTCATACTGTCATTCTATATGCATTAAATGTATTTATTCCAATATCATAGTTCATTAATGTTATCTTAATCATCTATGCTTGTGTTATAGGCTCGTTGGTATAATCGAGGAGTACAAATTCATGAGGTTCACAAACGCACCCATACTAGGAAGGATACTGGCGAGTACATACATGAGCGCTCTAAGCGAACTCAGGTAGTATGCCCTTTTGATTTTTGAAGAAGCTATTGACTTTAATAGATATTGTAAAACTCATACTTTGCTGGACTTGAGAGCAAGATTGTATTTCACATATTCTTTACTGAAGTGATTATCTTTTTCAACTTTCACATTCTAATTTTAGTGTTGTTAATTGTCATTCATTGGACAAAGACAAATGATGTCAGTATGTGGTTGTTGCTTTGGCTCTCAAGCCAGTTTGAATATATTGCTTTGTGTGAATCTTATTAAGCTTTTGATGACTTGTAGTTTTAAATTGTGGTTTTCAGTTTGTAAAGTTTGGGATGTTATAGGTTTAGGGGAAACTCTGTCCAATTTTCTGCATAATTAATCGTGTAACATACTATTCATGTTTTGATTACTGAGTCTGTAGAATCACTTTGTATATGGACCTATTGATACTGCCTGACATTGGAAATGTTATAACTAGTTTGGACATGATAATTTGTGTGCATCCTATTGAGCTTTTGATAATGATTTATGGATTTAAATTGCGGTGTTCTGTTTGTAAACATTGGGATGTTGTAGTTTCAGGGGAAACTCTGTCCAATTTTCTGCATAATTTATCTTGTAACATATTGTTCAAATTTTGATAGTCTGATGTATTGTAACAGGAGGAGTTTCATGAGAGGATGAGTCAACATAGGTCTCAAGCATCAGCCTCTTCACCATCCACCCCATCTAACCCACAGGAGGACGAGCAGCTTGCGCTGAATGTTTGGGCAGAAGTCGTCGGTGGCAAGTGTGACACCCCGTTGTGCCCCATTGTATTATTACATTAAATCCTTAATTATTTATTTACTTAATCGCACACTTATCGTTGAAAATACGTAAAAATTGAAAACTTAATTAATAATCAGATAACTTCTACAAATATACAACACACCAAACTATTTTACATAAATACACACATAAGTATCCTTTATTTTACACAACACTGTTTAGGGTATCCTCTCAGTAGGATCCCACATAGGTACTTATTTACACAACTTGCTTATAACTACGAAAAACAAAACATATTATGTGACTCACTGGCCCTAAACTTACTACACTATGTTATTAGGATCAATAGGTTGTTCTTCAGTGTCAACTTCATCCGGAACGTCGTTCAACTCTTCAACAATCTCCGTCTCGTATGGGGTTCCATCCATCTCCTCAGTAACATAGTCATCCATCTGGTCTTCTAACGTAACGAAGTATATATACACCAAAAATATAGAAATAGGGAGATAAGAAACAGTTCTATCATCATAAGTGGAAAAGATTCATAGCATATAATACAATAACAGTCACAGACATGCATCACTCACAATTTGCAATCATCCATACTTTATAACATCATCCTCTACCCTTCAACTCATGCAACTAGACCTTTATGCTGACGTGGCCACTACTACTTCTGTCACACATCCCTCGTTAGGGATGTCAGTCAGTCGTCCAAGTGACACGTTCCCCACGCTGGTGCACATTCTCATCCATGGTAGGAATGCTCATGCAAAGCAATGACACTATAGCTGCACAGTACCGTCGGTGCACACCCTGGTTCTCTCTCTCAACTCTATCAAGGGTGCTCATGCAAAGCAATGACACTATAGTTGCACAACTTAAATTCTAATTTGGAACGGTCTACAAGAACTTCGGACCTCGTGTATCTCAAATACACGGTTATGAACAACAATGCAACACATGATTCTCACTGACTTTTATCAATAACAACCTAGTACCTCAAGCTTTTCCTCATAACCTCCACTTACACTCTATATCACATCACTTCTATAAAATAATAGCGAGGCACTTCTAATTCATATTCAAAACTCTCACCCAAACAAAATACCTCCGAGCAATATATATCTTTCCTTAAAATTATCTAAGCATAGAATTAAACCCAGGCAGATCATGCATAACACTTTAATCAACAGAATATTCAAACATCTCAATATCATATAAGTCAATTTATCACAACCAAATCATAATAGTTCAACCAAATAAATAACAAAGTCAGATTCTGTCAGGACCTGGTCGTGATAGCCATCACGGCCGTGACAAACAACAAACATCCTCAATATCATAATATTCAAACACCGAAACAATACGTCACATGCAGATGGAATACCTCAACCAGCGTATCACAAACAGTCAAAAGTAAATAATTCAAACATCCTCAAATATGAATAATCAACCTAAGGCGATAAACCTACAATTCCCAAATCGTCATTGGTTTTACGGAAAAGTTTCCAATACGATTTTGGTATTGTCGATTACTCGACCACTAGTAGGGTTTAGGTCGCCCTACACCATTATTATAAATTATATACTACTTATCGGTTCCGACGATGGAATGGTTCTTTCTCCCACCTGAGTTTGCACCAGGAACACGTACACGACGATCCTCGTTATCCCGCCACAAGTTAACACCACCACCTTCAACCAAACAACATAATTATAATTAATCAACTAACACCCATCTATGACACTTTAGGGCTAGGTTCGGCCAAGACTTAGAAATAGGTTTAGGATTATCTTCTTAATGTCATCTTTTGGATCCTAGTTACTAGAGTCTTAACTAACATAGATTACTTATTACAAGACTAAAATTTGAAACAAAATCCTCTAACCTTTAGGGTTAGGGTTTCGGCCAAGGACTGACTTTTAGGGTTCAAAATCCTTAAAATTCCTAATCATGATTAAGTCATAGATTAATGATCCTTGATTAACCTAAATCATGGATTAGTGACTAAACAACTAAAGTTGAAACTCAAAACTTCCTAACTCTTTTATACAAGGATTCGGCCTTAACATGTTCATAGGGTTAGGGTTCTTAGTTTAATAAACCAACTTGGATTTATTAAGCATACATACTAATAGCTTGATTAACAAGATCATTAAGGAAAACTTAAACAAAACTCAACAAATCTAACCCACCTAGGGTTTCGGCCAACATAAAGATTTTTGAGTAAAATATTCATTTTAAGAGACTAACATGGATTAGAGTGTGTAGTCATACATGCCATATAGAATACATGATCATACATGACAACACATGAACAAAACACTACCAACTCTAATGTGATAGATTCGGCCAAGGCTAGATTTTTAGGAAAGAAATTTTTGATTACATCATGCTCTTGGATTTAGATAATATGCAAGATATCAAGAAGATAAAAAGTAGTTTCATCATCATTAGATTTTTCTAGAATTTATTATGACTTTTCAAAGTTCTAGGGTTAGAAACTTTAAAGTGATGAACAACTATGATATAAGCCTTGAATCAAGAAACTTGCTAAAGAACATAGGCATGATTAAGAATGAAGATTTGAATTTACCTCTTGAAGATCAATGACAAAGGAAATCCAAGAACTTGTTTTACAAACTTAGCACTAAGAGACTTATGAACTTTAGGGTTTTGGAAACAACTGGCAAAAGAAACTAAGTGAAAAGTGAGAGTATGGTATTTATAGAGGTAGTGGAGCCATCTTAGGAAGGATCTAGATGATGATGAGTTGTCTTGCTAAAGGATTCAAATGCAATTAAGTTCTAAGGACCAATTTGCAAAGATTCCATAAGTTGAAGGACTAGTTTGCAAATTGTCAATAAAGTGTCATGATGATGATTTTGCCACATTAAATGCTAGCTTATCTTGACTTTGTTGTCTGATTTTGGTGTCATAGATATTTTTAGGATGATTCATGAAGATTTGAGAAGAATCAAGAATGTTGAAGAATAATCAAGGATAATGTAGAAAAATGTGGAAACTTGTAGAAAACTCTAGAAAAATCTTGATTCATCCACAAAGGAGGCAGCCATATATCCTCATGGCTTGCTCATGGGCTTGCTCAATTTGGGCTTGGTTTCATTTTTGTGGGGCGCACTTGAAGATTTAAGCATTAAGCTTAAGATAGGAAACTTGTATAGTTTCAAATAGGCTTTATGGAATCAATCCATGAACTAGAAAATTTTGGGCTTCAAAGCCACGTCCATTTGAGATTGGGAACAAGGATTATATCCCAATTCTCTTGAAAAAAACTTAAAAACTAATTTAGGGACAAAAGGGTAATTAACAGAAAGTTTAGGTGCTTAAACGTAAAATTCATAAATTTTCTATTTAACCCTGAAAAATCTTCTAGACTTAAAAATATGATTCATCCCCTTGAATCATCTCAAAATCCTAAGATAAACCCTCTATCTACTCTTAGAAACTCTAATTTCCCTTCCGTCGTCTACCCGATTACGTGTTCCGCCTGAAAAACGTAAATTATTTTATTTTTTTCTGAAAAAAATTCTAAAAATACAGAATCGTAGAAAATAAAATACTAAACCTAAGTATTTCGTTCACGAATTAAAATTAGGTCTTTTGAGCAGTATTATTATACTGTCAATGGAATTCGCGGGCCGGGTTTCGCCTGACTTTCCAACCTAATTTTCAGTCGTAGCTTCCTACATTCAAGTAGTATTGAGTAGTAAACTCCGTTTAACTAAAAATAATTTTCTAAAACTCAAATAAATTTATAAACATATTTATATGTATTACTGTTATTTAAAACAGCGAAATACAGGGTGTTACAGCAAGTATAAGTGTCGTTTGTATGGTGCTGGAGACCTTGCCGCCAACTATCGGAAAGGGCCCTCGCGCAAGTTAGAGATTAGGGTTGGAGCGTCCACCACCTGCAGTCGTCACACTCAGGAGTCTGCGGAGATTGCTCAGTTGAGGCAGATGTTGGTTGCTTCCCAGGAGAGGCAGCGGCAGAGGGACGAGGAGCATCGTCGGATGATGGATACGATGCGATAGCTGATGGAGATAGTGCGACGGTTGCAGCCGCAGCATCCCCCACAGCAACGACAGCGACACCAGACTAGTCAGACGAAGCGTGCTCAGGAGGACGACGACTCTCTTGACCATTTTGTCGAGGATCCTTATAATGAGGATTCTTAGACTTTTGAATGAATTTATATGTTTATTTTACTTATGATGTTAATTATGGTTTGAATTACTTTTTTCGTTGAACAAATATGACTTGAATAACATTTTTTGTAGAACAAATTGTTTGCTTGAATTATGATGTTAATTTCTTTGTTGATGCATTCATATAAAAATAATAATTATTTATTTATCTAGTTTAACAATAATGTTAAGCTATAAATAAAATTTTATAATTAAAAAAAAAACATATATTTCCCAGGGTTAAAACCCTGGGAAGCTTTTCCCAGGGATTACCCGTGGGAAAAGTTTCCCAGGGAATAATCCCTGAGAAATTTCCCAAGGGCGTAACCGCGGGGTATTTCCCAGGGCTTACCCGTGGGAAAAGTTTTCGACCCCCTGAAAACCGAGGGATCTGAATCAGTGGGTCATCCTTGGGAAATGTGTACTTTCCCATGGATTTTCTGGATTTCCCAAGGCCTTTGGCCTTGGGAAACATCGAAAATTCTTGTAGTGAGAAGACCTACATGGACCAATGACAAGATCAAGGCAAAGGAGAGTCCAAGATGCATTGAAGGATGTGGTGGTCAACCATATGACTCACAAGCAACCATTGGAAGATGGAATTACTTTGAACCTCTATTGTATAGAAGTCGTTGACCACTTAGCTTAGGAACCATTTGTAATAAAATAGAATAGGACTATGTAATGTGCTTCTTCAATAAGCACTTAGGATAGTTTAGCTTTTGGGATTAGCTTTTGGGCTTAGGATGATTGGGCCTTTTGGACCAATTAGCCCAACATGTAACTAGGAATTACAAATTGGGCCACTTGGCCCAAATCACACTATGTGCCACAAGGTAGAGTGCATGGTGCACTGGCGTCACCTATAAATAGGTGGCTTGCAAGCAAAATTCATTCATTGAATACATTTGCAAAGTTCTCGTACTTGAGAGCTAGAGTGAGTTCAGAGAGTTCTTGAGTTGAACCTTGATTCTTATCTTAAACTTCCATATTCAAGTGGTGAATATTCACATGACTTATCAATTCAGTCTCTTCTCCAAGAGTTGATTGTGGCATCTTCTTCCATTTCTCTTCTTCTCCGTTTTTCTATTTCAATTACTTTTTTAATTCTTGCAATTTACATTTCTTAGATCTAGATTTACTTTCTTGTTCTTGTTTTTCAATTCATATATGAAATTGCTTCCCTTCTACTCTTTTGTTTCCTCTTGAATTCTCACTTGAGAATCAAGATTTTTGTCAATTGTTCTTGTTTTTGTTAATGATATTGAATTTTAGCAACTTGAAATAAAAGAAAGATCTTAAACTCCTAGTGATCAATGTTATTAGATCACATCATGTGGTATCAATGTTAGCAAAATTCATTTGTGTAGGTGCTTCACCTTAGAATCCACTCATTATGTTAGTCCCTTAATTGACTTGTAAGTTCAGGACTCATGTCCTATAAATAGAACTCACGTAACATTGTAAAAATTGCACCACAAAGAACATAGTGTAAAGACTCTCTTTTTCTTCTTCTTTCCTTCTCCCTTTTCTCCGTGCTTCATAGTTTATAATATTCACTATTGTTTTGGTTAATTTCATAACAATTTAAACCATTTTTTTTTATAAAAAAAAAAATCTTCTTTTCATCAGTTTTTTCGGGATTGCGAGAAATTCGTGCAGTCGCTATAGGTCAGATTCATATCCAGATGGTCAAAAGTTTGTATTATGCATAATTCGTTCGGTTGTGGGCTCAACAGCTTAAGTAACCACTGGTGTCCCAGACAAACTTTGTCTCTTCCGAATTTCTTAATGGATTTTCAAGTAATTAAAGGACAATGATTTTAATAAAGTAAAACCCTTTTTCTTTTGGTCTTAAAAGTGAATCCAACTAATTTTATTACGTTCTCCTTGACTGGTGCAACACACAAATTACACGTGATGGGAAGCTATCGTTTCTTGGTTGATTTAAAGCTGCATAGAATAGGAACTTAACATATCTGGTTTGTATTTTGGTGAATATATCTGGTGTTTTTCTGTCTTCTCCAACTTTTGGTTTCAGATATTGATAATAATTACTAACAAGAATATGGTGGAAAGAATGTGTGTATCATTCCATTGAAGATACCAAATATATAGACGTTACATGAGGTTAGTGATGTCAACGGGGCGGGGCGGGGTGGGCACGGATACTGATTACCCGCTACCCGCCCGTTGGATAAAAAATCTACCCGTACCCGCACGGATACCCGCTTAACGATTTTTTCACGGGTATCCGCGGATATCCATGGATAGTTATGAAAAACAAACAAATCTTTTTTTTAATTAAAAAAAATACACAAAACTTAAACATACCACCACATTAATATCTTCCGATATTTGAACAAAATAGCACCTACAAATTAATACATCACACTTAAAATATCCATGAAACAACACAATAGATGAAAATTATCTATGAAATGATATAAGGACTCTGAGAGTAGATATATATAATAAAGGGTATTATAGTAATTAAGTAATGGGTGCGGATATCCGCGGGCACGGATAGTGTGATACCCGCCCCCGCCCCGTTTATAGACGGGTATTGGAATTATCCATTTATTTTACTCGCGGGTACCCGTTAAACTACCCGTCCCGTGCCCGTTGCGGATTTTATCCGCGGGTATCCGCGGGTACGGATAAAATTGTCATCCCTACATGAGGTTTACGTGCCCTAAACTAATGCCTATAATGTCTCATTTACATCTGTCCTAAACTAATGCCTATAATGTCTCATTTACATCTGTCATTGATAACCTTGATTTGATTAGCTAATATTTACAATAAATAAGAGAGTAATCCATGGAGAATAATCCGATGGTTATGCCTTGAATACAATAAATAAGAGAGTAATCCATGGAGAATAATCCCGATGGTTATGCCTTGAATACAGCCATTGGAATATACGGTATTACCCCCCTCAAGGTGGTGCGTGAGGATTACGAATGCCCAGCTTGCTAAGCAAAGTCTGAAATTGATGCCTTCCTAATGCTTTGGTAAAAATGTCTGCCAATTGTTCGAATGTCGGGACATAAGATGGCTGAATATTACCTTGAAGTACCTCATTGCGAATAAAGTGACAATCCACTTCGATATGCTTCGTGCGTTCATGGAAAACTGGATTTTGGGCTATGTGCAAAGCTGCTTGATTGTCACAATTAAGGCGCATGGGACCTTTATGTAATATGCCAAGTTCAGAAAGCAAACTCTTAAGCCACTTAAGTTCGCAGGTGGTGCTAGCCATAGAGCGGTATTCAACTTCAGCTGAGGAACGAGAAACAGTGTGTTATTTTTTGGTTTTCCAGGAGATAGGAGAGTGACCCAAGAACACAAACCAGCCGGTAGTTGAGCGTCGGGTTAAAGGGCAGCTTGTCCAATCAGAATCGCACCATCCATGCAACTGAAATTTAGCCGTACTGCTAAGAAGTATGCCTTGACCAGGACTTCCTTTTAGGTATTTAACGATTCGAAGAGCTGCATTCCAGTCACTACTAGAAAACTTGAATTTTCGGACGGAAATGTTTCCGTCTGAAATTTTTCGAAAATTTCGGACGATTATAGACGGATTGTGCTATTTTTTATATTTTCCTTGATCCGTCTGAAATCCGTCCGAAATTTCGAACGGATTTCAGACGGATTGTGTTATTTTTTATATTTTCCTTGATCTCATCAAAATCATGTCCGAAAATTTCAGGCCAGTTTGACGGATTGTGTTATTTTTTATATTTTCCTTGATTTATCTTACATCCGTCTGAAATCCGTCCGAAAATTTCGGACGGATTTCACACGGATTCATTATTTTTTTTTATATTTTCCTTGATTTATCTTACATCCGTCTGAAATCCGTCCGAAAATTTCGGACGGATTTAACACGGATTGTGTTATTTTTTATATTTCTTACATCCGTCTGAAATCCGTTCGAAAATTTCGGACGTATTTCACACTGAATTTGTTATTTTTTATATTTTCCTTGATTTATCTTACATCCGTCTGAAATCCGTCCGAAAATTTCGGACGGATTTCACACGGATTGTGTTGTTTTGTTTATATTTCTTACATCCATCTGAAATCCGTCCGAAATTTTTGGACGGATTTCACACGGAATTTGTTATTTTTTATATTTTCCTTGAAAAAAGATTAAATAATTTATCTTATAAATATGATTAAAATATTTGATCTTAATAAATTTAAAAGTAAACAAGATTTATGAAAAAAAATTAAAAAACATATTTAGACTAATTAAATGAAATCAATCCCTATTAAAGCAATCCGTACCGGTTTAGTTTGAGTAATTAAATTACTCTCTTCAATTTCATTATTCTTTAGTTAAAATGAGTTTTCCCCAAATTGTATTTAGGAGCCCTAAACCCCAATTTGATTTTATTTGAAGTTGGTTTTACTTTTGTGAAATTAATTATGATTTAGTGCAATTAGGACTCTTAATTGATGATTCCCAAGTTCTCTTTCATGATCCTTTAATCAAAACAAAGTTTCCTCAAAGGGTATTGTGAAGCGTAAGCTCCAAACATGATTTTCTTTGAAAATAACCTTGTTTGGTAATAAGATTAAATGTTTAGATCAAATTAGAATGTGTGTTTGGTCATGCGTAATTGATTTCTTGATTTCTGATTGTTGCGCGTTGTTTGGTTCCCTCTCTGAGACGTTTGACACGGCTATGCTTGCTTGATGGAGTAGATAATTACACTCTTGGAGCTAACGTGAGCATTACTTGGAGCTAAAGGAGGGTTATTGAAGTTTGAAGATAGGTGCTGCAAAAAAATAAAATAAAACAAAAGTAAAGGGATATAAATGAAATGAAAATGGGATGATGTTGTTTCTCTGCTAATTGTAACACCCTAGTTTTTACACATATGATTAATTATTTTATTTGGATGTTTATGTTAATTTTGTTATGTGGTTTAGTTTGAGTAATTAAATTACTCTGTTCAAATTATTTTATTGGGTGCGTTAGCATTGACTTATTTCAGTGAATGCACGGTTACTAGACAATAAGTTACATTATTGTCACTATTATTACCAGTACAGAAAAATACTTTAAATAATAAGATTAAGAGAAAAGCATTTTCATATTTTCATTCTATTTAATTTTAGAGTTGAAAATAAACTGGTTTGACATTTATCAGAGATTAAATTTTGGACTGAGTATTTTCTTAGTTGATCAGTTCAACTATTAATCTTTACTCTAATTTGAATTTCGAAATCATATATTTATCAATATTTATTTTTAGATTCCAAAAAAAGTAAAAACATGATTATTTTAGGCTTAATATTTATCACTCATTTTGTACCTATTACTAAATAATTAACTTAAAAACCTAACTTTCTCATTTCTCTCTCTCTCTCTCTCGACGCCTCTCCCTCACTTTCTCTTTTCTTTCTCTGCTTCTCCTTCTTTCTCCTTTCTTCTTCTCCCCCACTTCTTCTCCCCCCAAACTCAGCTCCTCCCTCTTCCTTCCTGTCTGGTTTGCGCCGCCACTTGGGAGGCCAACGTCCGGCCACCGCTCAGAGCAAGGGGTAGACTGCGTGCTTCTGTTCTCCTCCTACGCGTTCTGTTCAAGCGCGCCTCAGTTCGGCTCTTTGTCCTTTGCCACGGTGAGCTCTTACTGCAGCCGTTTATGGTGTTTCCACCATAGTTTGGGTTATTGATCCTTCTTTTCTCTTCCTTTGAAGCTTAACTCTTGTTTCTTTTGGATTTTGGTGGCTGTACAGAAAACATGTTGCCGTTCTCCGCCCCTACTGCCGCGCCGTCCACCGTCACCACCACCTTGGACCGTCGTCGCAGTGCCTTTTCCTTCATCTTGGGTAAGTGTTTACCCCTAATCTCTTCTAGATTCAAAACCCCCAAATTGATTTTGAAACCCTAACTCAAATTTACTTTAATTTCAGTTGTTAAACATGAAATTAATTATGTTTTAATCAATTGAATTGTTGAATTAGTGATTTCTTGAACTAATTTCACGATTCTTTAGTTAAAATGAGTTTTCCTCAAATTTTATTTAGGAGCCCTAAATCCCAATTTGATTTTATTTGAATTTGATTCTGTTTTTGTGAAATTAATTATGATTTAGTGCAATTAGGACTCTTAATTGATGATTCCTAAGTTCATTTTCATGATCCTTTAATCATAACAAAGTTTCCTCAAAGGGTATTGTGAAGCGTAAGCGCCAAACATGATTTTCTTTGAAAATAACCTTGTTTGGTAATAAGATAAAGTGTTTAGATCAAATTAGAATGTGTATTTGATCATGTGTAATTGATTTCTTGATTTCTGGTTGTTGCGCGTTGTGGGATTCCCTCTCTGAGACGTTTGACACGGCTATGCTTGCTTGATGGAGTAGATAGTTACACTCTTGGAGCTAACGTGAGCATTAAGACGATGATCCTTTACTTGTCTTCAAAGGTAAGGGGAGATTACCTGAGGGATTTTCGGTAACTGCATGCTATTTGTGCGTTGTATTTGAGTTTATCTGTTGTGATGTGTGGTGTTAAATTAAGTTGTTATATGAATGTTATGTGGTTTTTAATGTTTTCTGTGAAAGCATGATTATACTATGATGTATGGAGTCGTGCCAAATTTTTATACCCAATTTCAGACGTTTATGTATTTATATAAATTATTTTTCGAAAGCAACCAACAAACTATCCTTTTAATTTTATTTCCGCACGTGGTTACAAAGTAATGCCCAAGGGGGGTGTTACACTAATGCTGTACATGTAGCAGTTTTTGGCTGGTTGCAACCTCCTTATTTTTAGGCTTTGCTGTTTCACTTTATTTTGCTTTTAGTTTTTGGCATCTAGCTTTTAGTTCTTTATTTGCTTTTAGCTTTTAGTTCATGATATCTGATTTCTGTTGAATGTTCATTGGCGCATATTGAAAAGCCCTTGCAAAGACATGGAGGCAGGCTTGAGCACAACGAGACTTATTGTGGTTCCTGTTTGCACCTGAAAAGTTAAAGGACCATATAGATGTTTAAATACAGTTTTTGAGATTTCATCCTTCTTTGATCAATTGTGTTTCTAAACCCCAATTTTTGACTTCCATTAAGTGTTTAAATACAGTTTTTGAGATGTTGTTCCCGATCCTCTTTTATATATAGGTCCGCATTGAGCAATACTTAAATGGGATTTATATACTATTGTTTGTACTTGTTAGCCGTCCATTGTCTGTAGCTTGTTCTAAGGCTAAGTTGATGTTTGATGCTAAAGCATAATAGTAGTATGTTTTTCAAAAATGTTTGATGTTTGATGATTCTTATCCCCTTTGGACATAGGACTTTTCAAAAATCATCCATAGAATGCGCGTCACGGCCGTGATGGGCGTCACGGCCTGGCCGTGACAGCTTCTGCCTTGAACGTTGCTTCACTAAATGGTCTGTCACGGCCGTGATGGGTATCACGACCTGGCCGTGATAGATTCTGCTTAGAAGGGGTCTGGCTCAGTTGACATGTCACGGCCGTGATGGGCATCACGGCCTGGCCATGACAGATTCTGACTTTTCATTCTTCCGTGGGAAATCCGTCCCAAATCCGTTGGAAAACAAAAATAAATCTGTCCGAAATCCGTCCGAACAATAACCAATAAAATCACAACATCCGTCCCAAATCCGTTGGAAAACAAAAAATAAATCTGTCCGAAATCCGTCCGAACAATAACCAAAATCCGGATTTCCACGTTGTCCATATTCTGTCCACAATCCGTCTGTAAATATTTTCGGACAGAATTTGGGACGGATTGTATAATTTCCCACGAGGCTTTTTCAGACGGGTGCCATTCCGTCCGAAATCCGTCTGATATTTGTCCAATTTTCGTCCGAAATCCGTCTGAAATTCTGTCCGAAAAGATGGATTTCTAGTAGTGAGTGTTCTTCGCGAGGTTGTTGCATATGAATTGTGATAAGAGGTGAACACAATAAGATAGCTTTGGTCTGGTGAAACACAAATAGATGAGACGACCAACTAGACATCGATAACGTTCAGGTTGATCAAGAAGTCGTCCAGTAGCGAGACTAAGTTGATGGTTCTGCTCAAGAGGTGTGGACACGGGCTTGGCACCAAGTAAACCCGTTTCTTGAATTATGTCCAAAGCATATTTACGTTGGCATAAGAATATCCCACTTGGATTCCTTGCAACTTCTACACCAAGAAAATACTCCAGGGTCCCCAAATCTTTCATGTGAAAGCACTTGCTGAGATATACTTTAAATTTTTGAATTGCAGTGGAGTCGTTCCCACACACGATCAAATCATCCACATACACCAAAACTACTATTTGCACTCCATGATTAAGAAGAGTAAAGAGTGAGTGGTCAGAGGATGATTGTTGAAACCCAAAATTCGTCAAGGCAAATGATAGTTTGGAAAACCAACATCGAGGGGCTTGTTTTAAGACATACAACGTTTTGCGCAACTTGCAAACTAATCCTAGTTGAGATGTGTGAAAGCCTGGGGGCAACTTCATGTAAACATCTTCATGAAGATCACCATGGAGGAAAGCATTATGGACGTCCATTTGATGAATTTCCCACTTCTTTGCTGCTGCTATGGCAAGAACAAGACGAATAGTGACCATTTTAACAACAGGAGCAAATGTCTCGGTATAGTCAATCCCTTCTACCCGATGATTCCCAAGAATGACCAACCTTGCCTTGTATCTTTCGATGGTGCCATCAGAGTTGTGCTTAATCTTATACACCCATTTACAACCATGAGGTTTCTTCCCATCCGGCAAGGGGTTGCGAGTCCAGGTCCCATTACTTTCCGATGCTTGAGTTCTTGTTGCATTGCAAGTCTCCACTTAGCATCTTTGATGCCTCAAAAAAATGGACGAGGTTCATGTTCCATAGTGAGAAAGCGAAGAATGAACCTGCGATGCTTTACAGAGAATTTGTCACAATACACATAATGTATTAAGGGATAAGGCACACCTGAAATATGCTGTGGAGAGGGCGAACTGGGAGATGGGCTTAACTTCTGTACAGTGTGGGTCACATAGTCATGCAACTTGACTCAAGGCATCCTAATGCGGTGACCTCTTCCCAACTCCTCCACATTGTTGTGAGCAATCAAATATAATGGAGGAGGATCGACAGAAGGATTATTTGGATTTGAATATTCACTTGCCTCATTGTTTGAGTCATTTGTACCCCCCTTTCGGTAGGACCCACATCAACACCATTGTTTGGGCTTACTTCTTCTTCTGTGTCAATTTGATCATGGGACCTACTATCATTGTCACCAACCAACAAGGGAAACACTACAGGAGAATCCACAGATGAAATGTTCTTTTCCTTGCTTATATGAGCAAAAGGAAATTTTGTCTCAAAAAAATCAACGTCACGTGACACAAAATAACGTTGAGTATCTAAGTCAAATAATTTCCAACCTTTTTTACCATTAGGGTATCCAATAAAAACACATTTCCGGCTTCGACTGACAAACTTATCATTTGTTTTTCCTAGGTTATGTGCGTAACACAAACATCCAAAAACCTTCAAATGACTATGTAAGGGAGCTTGCCCATGCAACATCTCATACGGTGTTTTTCCATGCAGCACTGGAGTAGGTGTGCGATTAATTAGATATCCAGCAGTCAAGACACACTCACCCCAAAAATAAATAGGAAGGCTACCTTGAAAACGTAGAGCTTGAGCAACATTAAGAATGTGCCTATGTTTTCTTTCTACTCTTCCATTCTGTTGTGGTGTTCCAGGACAAGAAGTTTGAAACAAAATTCCACGTTCATGAAAATAATTTTTCAAACATGTAAATTCAGTCCCGTTATCACTACGCATCATCTTAACCCTTTTATCAAACTGTCTTTCTACTAAGGCAAAGAAATTTATCAATGTACGTGACACTTCCCTTTTATCAACTGATAGATAAATCCATATGGCACGAGAAAAATCTTCCATTATTGTCAAAAAATATGATGCACCACAAGAAGAGGGAGTCTGATAAGGTCCCCACAGATCACAATGAATTAAATCAAAACTACTAGTAGCAGTATGAGTACTCAAAGGAAAAACATCCCTAGTTTGTTTAGCTCGAAAACATACATCACATGCTTTATTCTTCAACTCACTTTCTTCACACCTTATATTGGAAACTAATTGAGTAGTCCTCAAAGATGGATGTCCCATGCGTTGATGCCATAGATTAAACTGACAAATTCCACTAGCCTTGTGTGCCTTCTCACTTCGGATACCTTTGAAAAAATAAAGCCCATCTCTTCGTTCACCCGCTCCAATCAGCATCTTCGAAGTGCGGTCCTGCATAACACATAAGGTATTAGTGAAATGGACAATACAATTTTTTTTCATCAATCAGTTGAGAGATTGATATCAAATTGCAGTTCAATTTTGGCACATAAAGAACATTCTCAATTTTCAATCCTCCATCAAGTATTGCCGTCCCTTCTTTAGTGGCTAACACTTGTTTTCCATCTGGAAGTCAACTGGACATCCTGCTATTTCTCTCAGCCCATGCAAGAATTTCAAGTTCCCAGTCATGTGGCTGGAAGCTCCTGTGTCAACAATCCACACACTATGTTTACCTGTCATCTTGTCATTTATGTTCCCTTTTTGGCTATTTAAAAAATCCACTAGTGCTTGCCACTGTCCAGTACTCAGCCCGATCAGTGCATTGTTTGAATTAGTTGGTGAAGGGATCTTTTTCACTAGATCGGTTTTCTTCTCTGCTTCAGTCTTTTCCGACATCTCCGCCATGGAAAATGTGTTTGCTTCAACACGTTCTCACCAGCACCGTGATGACTCTGGTACCATAACAAGAATATGGTGGAAAGAATGTGTGTATCATTCCATTGAACATATACCAAATATATAGAAGTTATATGAGGTTTACGTGTCCTAAACTAATGCCTATAATGTCTCATTTACATCTGTCCTAAACTAATGTCTATAATGTCTCATTTACATCTGTCATTGATAACCTTGATTTGATTAGCTAATATTTACAATAAATAAGAGAGTAATCCATGGAGAATAATCCCGATGGTTATGCCTTGAATACAGCCATTGGAATATACGGTATTAATTACTAACATTACAATTGTTCAAGTCGAATCCCTTAGAAATCTCGTGTTCGAGTTTTTATGGATGAAAAAAACGTGGTTGAAAGATGAGACATCACTAAAGGTGGTTAGCAGGTTTCTCGACGAAGATTACTCGTCGACAAAGCCAGTGAATACTTTGCATCTACGTCATGACAAAAAAAAAAAAAGAAGATTATAATTAAGCTTTGCCCCATTTTCCGTTCCGACTCACTAATTGAACCATTAGAGAGATGTTATTTATATTTTCATTCTAGATAACTTTTTTAAATAATTTTGTTTTTTATAACGCATGTTTAGGATATTATATGTTATAAAAGATAGCAAAGTTGTCTAAAAGTTATAAGAATAATAATTCAATTAATCTTATCACTCACGCACAATGGAAAGAAAAAACACGTACATGGGAATCAACTAGAGACTTACGTTACATATGGCCTATACATATTTATATGTAAAAATTTTATTCAGGAATATACTTTATAAGATCACTTTGCATGTAAGGGGGACCTCCCCAAGCCAATATAGTCCAAGACAAACTAGAGGTATATAAGCACATTCATTAACCATTTTGTTGTCCTACTATATCATCACACAATTACAAATAATGGAAAGCTATATATATATATCTTTTTAGTATATGGTAATGGTAACTGAGTTACTATATCAACAACACAGCTTGTTCTTCTAAATTGATCATTGCATCTTCTTTTTTTCAACTTCCGTTGACTTTCCTACAATTGGATCTGATTTCTCCCAGACTTCCTGTTAATGGGTTAATATTCCCCATATTAATCATGGACTGAGCAAAGGTTTGGAAGAATGCAGTTTGGTTGCTAGCAAAGTTGTTTACAATGGATATTGTAGCAGAACCATTAGTGGAAAACAGTTCCTGATCTGATTGGAGAAGGCCTTGATTGGTAAGAAGATTTACAAAATAATTGTTATCAAAAGTGTTTGGGGATGAAGGGTCAAGGTTGTTCAGTGTTGTCCCGTTTCCATTTTGTGGACAGTTTTGTTGAAGAGTAGCTAGATAGGTTGAGTTCAATGTTGGATCAGGGTTACCTGTGCCACTGAAGTTGAATAGCCTCTGGTTGAAAAATCGACATTGTGCACGACCAAAAGTATGTGCACCTTCAAAAACATTCGAGTCATGTTGTGTAGTTAATAAGCAGGCAATAATAATATAATTGAATTTACCATTTTCATTTTGATCTATAATGAATTATCAATCATTTTGATTTAATTTTTTTTTTTGATAATCAAAAAAATGAATAAAATAATAGAATACAAGGAATACCCGAACTCATATACAATAATCCAAATAAGATAAAAATTCAATCGAGATAAAGAGAATACCCCAAGACCCAGTTTAGTCTAAACAATGAGCCACCATAACAAGGTTGAAAAATTACATCGTCCCCACCCACTACAGGCCAGAACAAACTGAAAGAAGTACCAATACTAGAACCACAAAAAACAAATTCGCAATTACCAACCAACTAACATTAGCCTAACCAGATAGGACATCACTTTACTTCAATAGAGAGCACCTGACACTATGCAAAACACCACCTTATTGTTGTATGGTTAATTAAAAACAGGCAATAATAATTTAATTGAATTAACCTTTTTCTTTTAATTTGTGTGAGCATAAGAAACTAGCTAGAAATAAACTATATAATTTATTGTAATTACCAGAGAGTGCTACTAGATCGGTTGTGTTTAAGCCAACTGCAGAGAATTTGGCTGAGATGTTGGCTAGGCTTTCAGTTGGAGTAGGAATGGAGGAGTTGGCACCAGATTGGTTTGCGATTAGACTATCCCTTCTGCCAAGTAGTACGTTCCACGAAGGACCTCCCGACTGCAAATATGATGATTAGGAATAGGATTTAGTTTCAAAACACTTTGTACCCACATGTGATTCTGTATACCCGTATTATTAAAATATTTTACTCTAGTAATAATTAATTCAAAATTTATACATATGATAAAGGTAATTTATTTAGGAAATAAAAAAACCTTATATAAATAACAGTGCATCAGAATTAAACTCTTAAAATTATGAGCTCACTTAATTTGTGCATATCACTTGGATAAAACCCTTTTAAAATGACATATGGTATAAAATGAGAAAATAAGAGTCATCCTTAATTTATTAAAGTGAGTTAAAATGACAATCCATTTTAAATAGCTAAGTGTCGATACACTTACTTTCTGGATCTACAGTTATACACGCTTTAAAAAAGTTGTATCCGTACCGCTTCATCTATAAAATTATTCATGTGCTTTGTTTAATATAATTTATCTCTTTTGTGTTCCGATTAAATACGATTGCATCCATCTTTTGGATATCAGAGTTTTGAAAGAAGAAAAGGAGAATCCTCAAATAACAAGCAAATTACCATAGATACAGAAGCTTCAGCTGCAAGTGCAAGAATATCAGCACAAGATACAACACCAGGGCATGAGTTTTCAACAGCAGTCTTGATGTTGTCCACTACATCAAAGCCACGAGCAGAATTATTGTTGGGAGTTGCATTTTTCTCGCTCAGTGTTATGTTACCACCCTGGTCTAACAAAAGAGATGCATCACATCCCTGAAAAACAGAATGAATAACATTTATTAATTATCCTCTAAGCCGAAACTAGGACCGCAACATTTTAATTTTGCAGGCTTGTAAAACCAAAACGCAATCATAATTACGACTACTTTTATCAACAATTGTGATAAACACAACACAATCGCAAATGAAATTCTTTTCTAGATAGTTTAGTTATATATGGGATTTACGTTAACAAAACAATCATGAAAATGGAGACGAGTTAGGCTTGCGCCTATACGAGAATCAGATTGCATAGCCTGCTGAACAACACTGCTCACAACGGAAGACACATTGGGGCATGTACCGGAGTAGAAGGTTGAACTCAGTTGAGCATTTGATGGATAAAGAAGGGTTAGCGCTGAGAAAATGGTAGCAAGTAGTAGGGAACAAGGACTAGAACAAAACATGGTTGGTTTCTTAATTGTAACGTCTTTCTGAGTGTTGTGTTGAGTGAATGATATTAGGTTACATGTATATATAAAGAAAAGAAAGCTTGATGTTTATATATAATTACTTTATAATTTGCTTAAAGATAAAGTTTTTCACTGGCTATTACTTAGAACTGCAAGCTACCTATAAAGCACAAGAAAATAGATAGGATTTGTAAATTATAATATTCATTAGGTACACAATAGGGCATGGAAAGGAAAATTCAAACCGCAATGATTGCACTTAACTACCGTACTTGGTCATTGAATAATTTGGCAGCTTAAAATTTATATTTAATTAAAATTTAGGTCTTATAGTTTATACTCACTTTTAATCTAATTTTATATAATATTTAAATTTGTTTTTATATTTATATATATTTTAAAGATTTAATTCTTGAGTTGGTCCCTGAATTATTTGGGAATTTTCAAGTAGGTCCTTGAACTAAAAAAGTTTATAATTAGGTTCCTGAACTTATATAAAATTTTCAGTTGGGTCCTTGAACTAAAAAGTTTTTAATTGAGTCCCGAATTTATATAAAATTTTCAATTGGTCGAAAGATGACTATATAAAATAAAAAATAAAAAATGATAGATGATGAAATTTAGAAGAAAAAAAATTAGTGTTTAACATAATAATAAAATGACAAAAGATGAATATGAAAGAAAATAACTCATTATTTAAAATAATAATAATAATAAAATAAAATAAAAAATAAAATTTAGTGAGAAAAATTATTGTTTAGTATAATAATTAAATAAAAATAGATAAATTTGAGAGACAAAATCAAGTTCTTGAAATGATAATAACAAAATAATAAAATATAAAGTTGTACTAGAAAATTCACGTTTTATAATAAAATATTAAAAGATTAAAGTGAGTCAAATATTTAATATATGAAATAACATAATAATAATAATAATAATAGACACAACAAGCAAAAATAATATTTAAGAAATATTAAAATAATTTAAAATAAAACTCAATTAAAATATAAAATAAATAATAAATAATAAAATAAACTAAATAACTCAAAGGGGCGAGAGGTCCATGGTTCAAATCCTGACAAAGAGAAAAACTAACATAACATTTAACTTACTTGGTATAAAAAAAACAAAAAGACACAAGAAACCTGGAATTGGGGCTCTCCTGAGGATGAACACACACACACACACACACACACACACACACACATATATATATATATATTGTTGCAAATCTTGGCAGAATCGGACTTGATTATTCAGGTTTGGAAGCGAGTTTCAATTTGCACCTTTGGCACGCACAGAAGATGTTTGATAAAAGGAATCTTGCAGAAACAAACACCAAGATATAACGTGGGTGGTTCACCAAATTGTGGCTACATCCACCCACGGGCAGAAGGAGAAAAGAGCTTCACTATCAAAGAATCAAGGTTATAAAGTAGGTTCCTCACACTCTAAGCTATCTCTCAGATTTTTACAGAATATTATTGTATATGTTTTTCAGTCTATACAATTTTGCACACACTCTACACCTCTATAATACAACAGGGATCATATATATAGGCATGTAAGAGTTGGTTAGACAAATGTGGCTTGGAGGGAGGAGCAGCAGATGACAGTTATGACTGTTACAACTGATATAACAGAAATCTGTTATACAGCAGATTGTTGGAGGCTTTGCTTCTGAGGAATGACTTCAAACCAAATTAACAATCTCCACCTTAGTTTGACAGCTTTCCTTTCCTTGATATCAACTCAAAATCTCCTTTTTCACTGCTATCTCACTGTTGTTATTTTCGGCAATCTACATTGAGCAAGTCCAAATAGTGCATGAACTTGCTCTTAGGCACAGGTATAGTAAACATGTCTGCAGGATTCTCTTTTGTATCAATCTTCTGGACCTTTATCCTTTTCTCAATTCTGATGAAATGATACCTAACATCAATATGCTTGGTTCTTTCATGATGGACTTGCAAGATCCTTAGCCAAGCAGATAGCACTTAAGCATCACAGAAAATTATGGCTTGTTCTTGAGGGAAACCAAGGTCACTTATAAGACCTTTTAGTATCAACATCAGCTGCATAATCTGAATCTGAGAAACCTGCAACAACACATGGTGCATTAGTTCCATAAATGAGACCAACATCAATTGTGCCCTTAAGATACCTGAATATTCGTTTTACAGCTTGCCAATGATCCTTCCCTATTCTTCCCATGTATCTGCTGACCACACTTACAGCTTGTGCTAGATCAGGTCTTGTGCATACCATTGCATACATAAGACTCCCAACAGCACTTGCATATGGAACTTGGGTCATGTATTCCTGTTCAGATTCTGATTGTGGCTGAGTAGAAGCTGAAAGATGAATGCCTGATGTCAGAGGTGTGCTCACAGGTTTGGCTGTAGACATGCCAAATCGATTAAGGACTTTAAGAATGTAGCTTTTATGACATAAGAACAACTTCTTCTGAGTTCTATCTCTGAAAATTTCCATGCCTAGAATCCTTTCTGCAGCCCCCATATCTTTCATCTCAAATTCTGAACTGAGAAGGGATTTCAGCTTCTGTATTGCATCTTTATCAGTTGATGCGAGTAGCATATAATCTACATAGAGAAGTAGATATATGAATGAACCATACTCCACCTTGCTGTGATATACACATGAGTCATAGAGGCTTCTGTTATAACCATGTGATATCATGAATTGGTCAAATCTCTTGTACCACTGCCTTGGAGATTGTTTCAACCCATATAGAGATTTCTTCAAGCTGCATACCAATTCTTTTTCTTCATATACATGAAATCCTTCCGGTTGCTTCATTAGTATATCTTCTTCTAAATCTCCATGTAGGAAAGCAGTCTTGACATCAAGTTGCTCAAGCTCCATATCCAAATTTGCTACAAGTGCAAATAGGACTCTTATTGAGGTGTGTCTTACTACAAGTGAGAAGATCTCATTGTAGTCTACACCTTCCTTTTGACTGAATCCTTTGGCCACAAGTCTAGCCTTGTACCTAATTGGATTATTAGCTGAAATTCCAGGTTTCTTCTTGAATATCCATTTGCATCCAACAACTTTCCTTCCTTCAGGTAGCTTGACTAGTTGCCAAGTCTTATTTTTCTGCAGGGACTCCATTTCCTCATGCATGGCTGTGATCCATTTTTCTGATTCAGCACTAGTTATAGCTTCCTGATAGCTGACTGGTTCTGATGAATCAACTTCTTCTTCTATATGGAGGGCATAAGAAACCATATCCTCAAAGCCATATTTGTTTGGAGGTCTTATGTTTCTTGATGACTTCCTTGTTGGAGCCTTGTCATTCACACTTGGCAGCTGCTGTATTGTTTGAACAAATTCTGAATTTGGTGTCGATTCTTCATGTTGTTGGCCTGTGAGTTCAGTTCCTGATTGCTCCACCTGCTTTGATGTTGTTGGTTCTTCTGATGTAGTTTTACCTTGAACCAAGGACAATTCATCAAAGATGACATCTCTGCTCATGATTACCCTTTTTTCTGATGGTGACCATATTCTGTAACCCTTAATTCCATTTCCATATCCTACAAAAATCCCCTTTTTCGATCTAGGTTCAAGCTTTCCCTCATTTACATGGTAATATGCAGGGCAGCCAAATACCTTCAGTACTGAGTAATCTGCAGGTTTGTTGGACCAAACTTCTATGGGAGTTTTGAAGTCAATAGCTGAAGCTGGAGATCTATTCACAAGGTAACATGTCAGACAATGCCTTCCTGCCTAATTTCTGCCTAGGCCAGAATTGGACAACATGCATCTTGCCTTCTCTAGCTGGGTTCTATTCATCCTTTCTGCCACTCCATTCTCATGGGTGTTTCGATTGTGAGTTGTCGAGCAATCCCTTCATTCCTACAAAATTCTGTGAATTCTTCTGAGCAGAATTCTAGTCCATTGTCGGTTCTGAGTCGTTTTACTTTCTTTGCCCCATGATTTTAAATCAGGATTTTACATTGATTGAAGTGTTTGAATGCTTCGATTTCGCTTCATTGGAAAAATCCATGTCATTCTGGAATGATCATCAATTATTGACAGAAAGTATCTTGCCCCTCCTAAGGATGGAACTTTGGATGGCCCCCAACAATCTGAATGAATATAGTCCAGAGATGTCTTAGTATTGTGGATTGCTTTTGGGAATTTACCTCTATGCTGCTTCCCATAAATGCAGTGCTCACAGAACTTGAGTGGCTCCTTCTTATATTTATGTAACAGGCCTTGATTTCTGAGAATTTCAAGTCCCTTTCCACTCATATGGCCCAAGCGCAGGTGCCATAGAGAATTACAATCAGAGGGCTTGCACTCAACAGATGAGACTGAGCCTGTTATTGTGGAACCTTGAAGGATATACAGATTTCCTTGTCTTTTGCCCTGCATCACCACAGAACCTCCATTCTTCTTGATTTTCATTTCTCCACCTTCCACATAGCAAGTGAAACCTTTTGCATCTAATGCTCCAACTGAAATCAAATTCCTTTTAAGCTCAGGGACATGCCTAACATTGGTTAAGGTTCTTACAACTCCATCATTCATCTTGAGCCGTATGGAACCAGTGCCAACTGTTCTGCATGGAGCATCATTTCCCATTAGGACATTTCCTCTAGATTTCTCCTCATAGGTGGTGAACAAGCTTCTATGTGGACACATATGATAAGAACAACCCGAATCTAGCACCCATTTATCAGCTTGATGTTGTTGATCATCAACAATGGAGAGAACTAGATCAAAATCAGATGAGGAGTCATCCTGAACAGCTGCTGCCACTGATTCTTTATTCCTTTTCTTAGGACAGTCTTTCTTCCAATGGCCTGGTTGTTTGCAGTAGTTACATATATCTTTTGGGTCAACCTTGCTCTTCTTTTTCCCTTTCCCCCTTTTCTTGTGCTGAGATTTTGAGGGATTTGAAGCTATCAGACCAGCTGCATTGCTGTCTTCAATATTACTAGATTTCAATCTGAGTTCTCTTGAATACAGATTGGATTTCACTTCTTCCAAGGTGATGCTATCTTTGCCAATGCTCATGGAACTGACAAAGTTTTCAAAAGATGGTGGCAAAGAGGCTAATAGAATCATAGCAATATCTTCATCATCCATTTTAACATCAATATCTCCGAGTTTAGTAAAATTGAATTTAACTCATCAAGATGATCCTTAAGATGTGTACCTTCCTTCATTCAAAGACCAAATAGTCTCCTTTTGAGCAATAGCTTGTTGCACAGAGATTTTGTCATGAAGAGTTTCTCTAGTTTCAACCATAGGCCTGCAGCAGTGGATTCTTCAGAGACTTCATAGAGTACTTCATCCGATAGAGAAAGAAGAATCAAAGAATGAGCTTTCTCTTCTTGTTCCAGGGTAGCAGCTTTGGCAGCCTTGCCACCTTGACCCGAAAGCGGAGCCCATGCACTTTGTTCCTTCAGCAGAGCACGCATCTTGATGTGCCAGAGGTTGAAGCTGTTTCTCCCATTAAACTTCTCGATCTTGATGGTGCTGGCCATCTTCTTGTTGAATTAACAGAGTTCTTGAAAGAGTTCTTTAGACGCAGAACAGAGCTGAAGATCTAACCGAGCTCCAGATACCAGTTTGTTGCAAATCTTGGCAGAATCGGACTTGATTATTCAGGCTTGGAAGCGAGTTTCAATTTGCACCTTTGGCACGCACAAAAGATGTTTGATAAAAGGAATCATGCAGAAACAGAAACACCAAGATATAACGTGGGTGGTTCATCAAATTGTGGCTACATCCACCCACGGGCAGAAGGAGAAAAGAGCTTCACTATCAAAGAATCAATGTTACAAAGTAGGTTCCTCACACTCTAAGCTATCTCTCAGATTTTTACACAATATTATTGTATATGTTTTTCAGTCTATACAATTTTGCACACACTCTACACCCTCTATAATACAATAGGGATCATATATATAGGCATGTAAGAGTTGGTTAGACAAATGTGGCTTGGAGGGAGGAGCAGCAGATGACAGTTATGACTGTTACAACTGATATAACAGAAATCTATTATACAGCAGATTGTTGGAGGCTTTGCTTCTGAGGAATGACTTCATACCAAATTAACATATATATATATATATATATATAAAGGGGCTCTCTTCGGAGTCATAACAATTAACAAAGCAGCCTGTGTGGGAGTGCCAAGGGATATATGCTGAAATGGATGGCTTATTTGCATATCTCGATCGTTACCTCCCTTTTGGGCCTCTGGCCCCAGCTTACTGAGAAGAGTAATAAAGAAAAAAGAATTCATCCTTGTCTTATATTTTGTTATTGATTCTTGAAAGCTATCTGTTACTTTTCTATTTAATAATAGAGAAATGTACAATAAAACGAACGAACACATGCAGAAAAACAATGGGTTACTCTTAATTATACGACTAGTTGCGTCAATGTGTGAGAGATTTTGGAGTTTGCTCCATTCCATGGATTACTAATAGATGCTTTGAATGCGATTTTTCAATCTCCCAAAAGTAGTAATATACTAAAGTCTCAACACTGGTTATTATTGTTTACTTCTATGGCTTGCATTTTCCAAATAAAAATTAAGATTATCGCTATTTGATTAGGGAAAATAAAAAAATAAACAAGGTAAATCTATTGGAAAAAATATTTCACATTTGTTTGATATAATAAAAATGTGGAAAGGTTTAAATCTTAATAATTATTATCTATGTCTTTTTTAATAAACTGTTTCAGCTTTTCTTATAAAAATTTGTACAAAATTAATTTATTTTTGAATTTGAATTAATATGTCTTAATTTTAATTTTTGTGTCTTTATCTTTAAAATGTTTAGGGACATGACAAGCTAAGGCTTTGCTCATGGACTTGGGTCCTGAGCTAAATCTGATGGATTTTAGATTTAGGCCAAGGTCCAAACACTTAATGCATAGTAATACTTGGGCCGAAACCCATGAAATTCATTAAATCAAAAGATTCAATATGTTGTCCGAAACAAAATATCAAAAGATTCAATATGAATATTTGGCCAAAAAAATTACTGAATACGAATACTAGCAAGACCAAAAAAAAAAAAAAAAAAACTGAATGCAACGGTTATTATTAAAATAAAAGGGCAGAGAACGGGGGCAATAGAAAATCATGCTTGTACAAAAAGAAAATGCTACCCAATATTCAATTTGGTTTTTACACACCATAATCAAGTGTATGATAAAGTGAAGTATTCGAGAGAAAACAAATGTATGAAGAGCACGGGTTGTGTACAGACATTTTGAGGTCTAAGACCTATTAGAGAAACTTAACATAATTTAAATTATAAATCATTATACTATTTTTCTAATTTTTTGAGCTGGAAAATCATGTATCATTATTACCATTGTGAAGTAAATTTTTTTTTCAAATTTTATTGTATATATAGAAAAACACAATGGTTACTTTATTAATTTCAGTTTATTGATATTAACAAAATCATATGCATAGCTGATTTTTCTTTAACGATACCAACGCTTAATCTTCTTAGATGAAAGGAATAAATACTTTCAATTGTAATCAATTTTTACTATTTTGAAATTTCACTCATGCATACTCATAAGTATTAAGGTCATCTCGTTAAAAAAAAAACATATTAAGACTGTTGTATTATATAATTGTAACACTTGCTTAATTTGATACCAGCTTGGGCTAGAAAGTCACATTGTTATTTATGCTTAAATAAATTTCTCCCACATACATATCGCTATTGTTTGGTCTTTGTCATGTTTTGATGTATTTATTATATGTTAATTTTTTGGGTCTTTATATAATATATAAAGTTATAGAAGATAAATAGCTAAGTAAATATGGGACCTAAGATAAATGCCTTAGTTGTTGGAAGAGCATCGAATATATTTGGCATCATTTGACAAATAGTTGGTATCATTTTGTACGAAGTTGCCATCATAAAGCTAAAAATGATTTTTTTTTTATAAGTACTCGTATTATCCAAAATATCTAGCTTAATCATCTCAGGTGGTCACACTTCCCACCTTCTAAGTAGTCATCAAGCTAAAAATGATATATTCTGATATGAAGAACAAGTGGCTGAAAAGCTAAAATAAATAGGAGAAAATAAATGCTTTAAGACAGATAAGGTATAAGGTATTACCACTGGACTCAATTATAAACTAAAATAATTAATTTCACATTTATTTAGAAAGTTAGTTAATTTAATTTAATTGTTTTGATTTATGTAAAAAAAAGAGTTATAATTATTAAATTATTATTTAATTATCTTGAGAATATGTAATACTCTTAAAAAAGTAAATAGAGAATTGATTTGATTGGTTAATTTTTTTTTTGTTTTTAGAATACTTACATTAAATAAAATTAAGTTGGTTGGATTTTATTTATATTTAAATTCAAAAAATATAGATATTTTTTTATTTATAATAGAGTCGAGTATTGTCTTACTGTACCCTAAGGTCAAAAGCATCTCCGCTTCAAACTCTACTGCTCAAAAAGAGTGAGAACTTTACATATTAATGTTCCTCTACATTTAAGAAGCATGTACAGAACGACTCCTTTCATAAATGAGTTCTTAAGAAGAAGAAATCAAAGTCAAGGAATTGTCTCCAACGAATCTATTCATAAGTAAAGACTATAAAAAGAAGACTTTCTGAAGCTTTTGCAAATAGAGACGGATAGAAGAATATCACATAAGCAAACAAAATCAAAACGTTCAAGAATTCTTTGCAAATATTTTTTATTCTCTCTTTCTCTATTCATTTGTAAATCTTTTCAGAGAAGTTACTCACGCAGTCATACCTATCGTATTTCATATTTACTATGTGGGTGTTAAAAGGTTAACTTGCAATTTGTAATTCAAAGCTGTTAATTCACAGCAAAATTCATTATCATTTTGTAAATCTTGAAGAGGTTATATGAAAGAATAGTTCTTGAGCCTAAAGAGGGTAGTTATAAAAACAATACTCGTCTATAACCGAATAACCCATGGTGCGAAATCTTGGTTAAGCCAAGGAGTGGAGACCTAAAAGTTATGGGTGAACCAGGATAAACTCTTGAGTATATCTTTTCTATCCCTTGTGCTTTTAGTTATTGCATTATTGTTGTTTATCTATAACTTAATTGAGGGTTAAAGTGTACATACTCAAATAACCTTTTGTTAAAACACTTGTCTCAGATAAGTTCCTTAAATTGTCTCTAGACGCCTATATATAAGTGCCTGCTCCTTCGGTCTAGCGTCTGCCTATTGTTGTTTTGTTTTAAAATGTCTAGCATTTGCCCTTTTTCAAGAAAGTTTGGGCAAAAACAATTCAACCTCTTCTCGTGTTTACTTGTGGTCATTTCAATTAGTTTAGGATGGTTTTGTCTTAACAATATGTTTAAGGTGTTATGGAAGCTTAGGGACATACGGGTTGATGTGATCAAGACATAGATCACTAACATTTTAAGATCGTTCTTTGATTTCAATTGCTAAAAATTCAAGACCAAACACAAACAAGAACAATTGATATGAAGCTTGATCTTCAAGTGAAGAATCAAGAGAAACAAAAGGAGTAGAAGATAATAACAATTGATATATGAACTAGAAAGTAAATTGCAAGAAGTAAATGACAAAAATTAAAAAGCAATAATTAAAGAACAAAATAGAAAATGGAAGAGGTGGAGAAGAGGAGGGAAGACGCCACAAAGTCATTCTTCTTGGAGAAGAAGATTGAATTTGATAAGTCAAAGGAAGATTAACCACTTGAATATGGAAATTCAAGATAAGAATCAATGGTTCAACTCATGAACCAAGAAGAGAAGACTCTCAACTCTCTCTAGCAATCTCAAGTGTGAGAAATGTAACACCTGATTTTCTTCGTTATTCAATAACAAGATATATATATATATATATATATATATATATATATATATATATATATATATGTTTATATTATTTAATTAGGATTGATTAATTATATGTATAATTATTTTAACTTATTTTAATGTGATTTAGTTTGAGTAATTTTAATTACATTTTATTAAGTGCGTTACACCTTGCCTTTTTCCGGTGTAAGTACTTTTACCAGACAATGGTATCATGTTATTGTCACTATTAGTTTTTATGTAGAAAATATTTTAAATGATACGATTGAAAAAAAATTATTTTCATATTTTAATCTATTTTATTTTGGATTTGAAAATAGTTTGATTTGACATTAATCGGAGATTAAATGTTGGACCGTGGATTTTCTTAGTTGATCAATTCAACTATCAATCTCTACTTTATTTCAAAATTTGAAAATGTATATTTGTCACCCTTTATTTTTAGATTCAAAAAATGTGTTTATTTTTAGGGATAATATTTATTACTCATTTTGTACCTAATCACTAAGTAAATGAAAAAGTAATAAAAGAAAACCAATATCCCCTCCCTTCCCTGGCAGAAAACCCACGACCCCTTCCCTCTCCTTTCTTCTTTTTTTTCTTCTTCTTCTTTCTCCTCCCTCAAACTTCAACTCTCCTCCTTCATCTCCCAAGATCCGGCGCCACCCTCCACCTACGGCCACCGTCCAGTCGTGCTCTGCCACCCGGGCAGCCGCCCATCGTCGTTCGACCCCGTCGAATAGGAGAGCACAGTCGCGATTCTACGCCGCGGTGAGGAGCTTTTAGCCACTGTCCAAGGTGGTTTCGACCTCCCTTTTTGTCAGTTTGAGACTTTTCTCCTCCTTTCCTTGAAAACTTACCCATTTTGTTTGGTCCAAGCTGTTGCAGAACGGAGCTCTGCTGCCCCTCAGCCGCATTGCTGCCGCCGTCGCCATGCGTTCATCATAGCACCACTGCATGCTTCTTCTTCTTCTCCTCCTCCTCCTCCTCCTCCTTCTCCTTCTCCTCCTCCTAATTGAGTGATTCTCCCCTTATCATGTTAAGTTTCAAAACCCCAAATCTTTGAAAACCCTAACCCTAGCTCTTTGATTTCATACTGTGATTTGAAATTAAAACTTGTTTTTGTGCAATTGGGACTGTCTATTGATGAATTCCAAGGAAAATTTCATATTCCTATGAGCAAATCTCATTTTCCCCAATTCCACTCAAAACCCTTACTTTTCATCTTGCTCCGACTATGAAATCGATTCTGGTTTTGTGCAATTGAGACTCTAAATTAGTGTTTTCTTAAATTAATTCTTTTTTTCTTTGATCAAATTAATTTTCCCTAATTTTAGTGATGAGCCCTTTTCAACCAAATTGATTTTATTGGAAAAAATTGAGTCCTTTATGTTAAATTAAAATGTTTGAATTTATTAGATAATATGTTTGATGTCGCGTTATTGATTCTGTGATTTGTGTGGTTGTTGTAACTACTTGAATTCACTCTTTGGGATGTTGTCGTGGTTATGGTTGTGTGGGAAAGCAAGTTTTACTTTTTCAGGAGCTGACAGAAGTCATGTGACAAGGTGTCAGAGGAAACTGGAACGTCCGGTCGGGTTATTAGTTGGAGTTTAGCCTTGTACCGCTTCACTAAGAAGGAAGCTGATTGTTGAATGTGACAAGGAGATGATCCTTTCTGGTCTTCAAAGGTAAATGGAGTTTACCTGAAGAGTTTTAGTAGTTACATACTTAATTGTTGTGATTTTGAATGTATGTTGATTTTAATTATAGTAATGATGTTATTGATAATTGGAGTTTGATTTGATGATGGAGTTTTAATTATTGTTATTGATTTGAGTTTGAGTATATGTTGATTTTATTGCTTGAATGTGATTGGCTGAGGGCAAGACATTGATCATTGCTTGTTAATAAAGATTAAGACATTAAAATACCTTAACTCAAAGATTGAAAAAGTGGTGTTGTGATTCTTTGGGAAAGTGAGAAGAAAACTATAAATAATGGAAGTGTGAAGATGAAACAAAGTTTAGGAAAAAAAAATGAAAATAGAAAACATCAAAACTTATGGAAATGTTTAAAAGAATTTTTGAAAAGAAAAATCTTTTGGAAATAAGGATTTCTTTTAGGTTTTACCAAAAGTTGTTCAAAAATGGAAACATTTAGAGAAAATGCTCTCTTCGATAAATCTATTTACAAGAGTTTTGTATTTTGTTCTAAGTTAAGAAAAAGATTTTAGTGGTTTCCTAAGTTTTCAGAAAATGGATTTCTAAAAGAAAACAGTTTTAGTGAAATAGTATTTCTAAGAACGAAAAGTATTTATGACACAAAAAATTAGAAACTCTTGAACTTTTGTTTTTCGATTTAGTTTTCACTGAACGAAAACCTCTGGAAAGAGAGTGAAAAAGAAAGGACCCAGTGCTTCGGATTGACGGGCTAGAGCTCTTGTTTTGAGTTTTGAGGAAAAGAAAGGACCTGGTGCTCCGGATTGACGGGCTAGAGTTCTTGTTTTGAGTTTTGAGAAAGTAGAAAGGACCTAGTGTTCCGGATTGACGGGCTTGAGTTCCTATTCCATTTTCGAGGAAAGATAGAACCTAGAATTCCGAGACGTTGGACTAGTGTTCGGTTGTGAAGGAGATTGTGAATCATGGATTTTATTGATAAAATTGATGGGGCACGAATCCTCAAGTATATGGCTTCGTTGTCAAGTAATAAAAAGATCGAATCCACAGGGACCGTGATCTTAAATAACTATCAATTATTAAATCGATTTAACTGGACTAGAAAAAGATTTGGAAAAGATTTGGTTTTTAAAAAGATTAACTAACAAATCAAATATTTAAAACGCAATCAAACAAAATTGCAATCAAATCAAATCTGGGATTTTTCAATATCAAAAGAGATTTCCAGGAATTGGGTTACCAACAGGACTGCTCATGTTACTAAACTGACTACCCCTATTGTTAATTATCGAAATTTGCTTTGAAGGTGAATTTATCCTAAACAAGTTAATGTTCCCTCTCGGGATACAAGAACCGTGCCCGATTAAACCAACCCCTACTCTCGTGGTAATTGAATTTAAATCGAACCCTTTAAGCTTTGTGACAACTCAGTGAACCCTCGAAGGACCGCTTCTAACTCTCGTGATTTAAGTCCTAAGTTTGATTCCTATAGATCCAATATCTAAGTTCACCGCTATGTTCCTCCTTAGAGTATCTATGACATGCAAATAGGTGCGCACCAGATTCACAAGTAATTCATGCAATATGAATCAAATCGAAAGCAAATTGAAATTAACAATAAGTAAAACGTCAAATCATAACATAAACCAAGTCTTGGGGCATAGCCCCAATCCCTAGAAATAAAAAAGACTACTCAAGCATTGCCATGTTCATAGCAAGCTTGATTACCAAAAGCATAAAAAGAAAACCTAAGAGAGGAGAAGAAATTGAGAAGAAGAGAAATCCTAGTTTTTTCCTAAGGGTAGCAGCCCCCCGTCCTCCTATTTTCGAGCCTAATTGCTCTATTTATAGAGTAGGGTAACTTGAATCCCAAGAAATTATAAAATCAGATCAAATCAGGTTTTAAAATTCCAGATATTGCACGTCACGACAGTGATACCTGTCACGGCCAGGCCGTGACAGATTCTGTCTTGGAAAACTTGGCACTGATGGCCTGTCACGGCCGTGATGGCCATCACGACCTGGCCATGACAGGTTGTGACTTTGTCGTTCTTTTCTTTTCAGTCTTGCTCGATCATGGCCGTGATGGCTGTCACGGCTATGCCGTGATGTCCTCTGTTTAGCTCAGTTTTCTTGCTTTTCAAGCTCCATCTTCATGCAAGCTCCATCGTGGTTGATGTTGAACATTTTAATCTTCAATTCCTGCACAACAATACCACAAAACCGCCTTACCCTTTCCAAGGTACAAACTAACAAAAAATCAAATTAAAAATGCCTAAACTACATGAAAATGCATGCAATACGATAAAAAAATATAAGGTGTAATCACACTCATCAAACTACCCCAAGCTTAAGATTTTGCTTGTCCTCAAGCAATAACTAAGGCCAGAAAAGATAATCAATTAGAGCATGGACAGTGAACCTAGAACCCAAGTAATAAATCCAAGCAACAGGCCTATTCAATAAGAAACCAAGAGACAATCATTTTCAAGTCCAATTAGAAGCTTAGGTTCCCTAAATTCACATCTCTCACTAATTCGGGCAGTCTTCTCACCTCACTCAAATGTTTAGGGACATTTGACAATTCACTCAATTTCCTCAAGGAAGGTACCCTACCATAAGTTTGACTATTAACCAAATCTCTACTTTATTAATGAAAACACATAAGAATCAAGAGGTCTTTTATTTTGGTTGTAATGGGGCCATGGGATTAATTGTTAGGTGGGGAAATCAAGAAAGGGAAAATTCAAGAAGGCTAAACAAAATATCAAACAATGCAAAGCATTACAACCTTCTAAAATACCTTTTTGGGCTTTAATTCACTTTTCCACCTTTCTTTCTTTTTATTTTATTTTATTTCTCACTTTCTTTTTCACATCCCCTTCTCCATTTTTTTTTGTTTATTTTATTTTTTTATTTGGAGAAGGGGAGATTTTCAACTTAAGGGAAATATTTTTCTAACTTTTTCATCCCACGATTTATTTTTTCAAACCACTTTTTTGCACTACTTTAAAAGGTGTCATTCCAAGCATCATTCATCAAAATAAATCAAGGTACCAAGAAAAGTATTTTATTCTATTAGGCTCAAAATTGGGCAACTAAGGGGTAACATTTAGTCAGTCAAAGCTCGGAAGGCCAGAAAAATACCTAGTGCCTCAATCATTTTCAAATATGTTTTCAAAAATTTTTAAGTTTCAAAACGGTTTCAAGTCAAGTTCTAGAAAACACAATCCAAGAGGAATAAAACACTCAATCACAAAGAATGGGGTATATTTAGTGAGTACCCCTTTTAGGCTCAAAAATCTCACATTTAGTAGTTTAAAATCAATGAGAAACACAAATCTAAGGAACCACATACTAATTATCAACTATCAGAAGATCATCTCAATCATTTTTATTTTTAGCCTATCACAATAATACAAAAATTGGGTTAAAAAATTTACTGTCTCAATTTATTTGGCACAAAGTTCTCACAATTGGATGCATACTCTAAGCAAGGGGCAATCTAATCATGTGATTATTCAAAACTACACCTGTATGAATGCAACATGCAAAATGCAAAAAATATGCAAAAATACCCCTACGCCAAGCTTAAAAACTTACAATGTCCCCAATGTAAATAATCAAGTAGGAGAGAGGAGAAAAATGGAACAACTCACCGAGGTGGTGGAGGGTGCTGGCTCACATGCCAGTCAAAGAGCTGTTGGAAGACGTGTCACGGCCGTGACGTTCATCACGGCTAGGCCGTGACCGGTTATGGTGTCAAGCAAGTCACGGCCTGAGCGTGATCAATTCTGTCTGTTGGGCTCCTTCTCATTACGCCCGTGAGGGCTATCACGACTGGGTCGTGTTCCTTCCTGATCTTCAGCTGTTGGCTAATCACGACCGTGACCCCCGTCACGGCCTGGGCGTGATCAATTATGGTCTCACATGATGGCCATGATGGATATCAGGGGCAGGCCATGATCTCCTCTTACTTCATTTTTCCATGCTTCTTTGCTCTTCATGCCTTCATAACCTGAATATACTTGGCAAAACCATCAATTAGTGATCTTTCTTCTCTTGATCTTCTCAAATTATTCAACAACAAAATTCAAAAACAAATTGAAAAAGGAAAGAAAACTTGGGTTGCCTCCCAAGAAGCGCTTATTTACGGTCTTAAGCTTGACCATACCCCCTTCAATCAACCGGTATCAGCTGGTCTTGGAAGTGCAAGAACACCTCTCTTCCAAGGAAGTCCATCAAAGAGCCTATTTTGTTCATATGGCCATATGCGCTTTCGCTTTGCCCTTTTCACTCCGAGCTTCATGGCCTTACTTCCTTCCGACGAAAGTTTTAACTCCACATGTTGAGAAACTCCAACTTCATCAATATTTGGTGCATCATTTGTCATGCAAAGTTTCGGAGTTGCTTCCATGTTAATCTCTTCCTTGACCTTTGGAGGCATTATCTCAATCCTGCACACATGATTGTCAAAAGGAGGGTTGTTATATGAGTTAGTCAAATCAAATTCCACCCTACATTCCTCTACATTCAAAGAGAGCTTACCATTTTTTACATCTATTATTGCTCCAGCTGTGGCCAAGAATGGCCTTCCAAGAATGATAGGGAATTCAGAATTCCCGTTCATATCCAACACCATGAAATCGGAAGGAATGAAAAATTTCCCTACCTTTATAGGAACATTCTCTAGTATGCCTAGATGAGTTTTAGTTGAGCCATCCGCAAATTCTAAAGAGAACTTGGATGGACTCAATTCCTTGGTTCCTAACCTCTCAAAGATAGTAAGCGGCATCAAACTCACACTAGCCCCTAGTCACATAAGGCTTGGTCTATTTTTACTTCTCCAATTGAGCAAGCAATAGAGAAGCTTCCTGGATTTTTTAGTTTAGGAGGCATATTAGTTTTTATCATGGCATCATGCTCCTCAATAAAGCTATTAGTTTCTTTTTCTACTTGCTTTTTCTTGACCAACCTTTATGGGAAAGGTATTGGGGGTTGGTAAGGTGGTGGAGGGACATACTTTGGATTTATCTCTTCATGTTCACTCATGTCCTCCTCACATTCCACATCCTTTTAAACTACCCCAAGCTTATCATCCCTTAAGTATATGGCATTACAATGCTCATTGGGATTAACTTCGGGTTGTCCAGGAAATGTACCCTTAGTTCTAGAATATGTACTAGCTTGTTGGGCAATCTGAGTTTCTAACATCTTATTATGGATGGCTAAGTTATCTACCTTAGATGTTAACTTTTTCATTTCCTCATTAACTGCCCTACCTTGTTTCCTAAACTCTTCATTTTGCTTTGTTTGAGTTTCAACAAAATTTTCCAAAAGAGACTCGAGTTTAGACTTTTGTACCGGAGGATACCCCGATGCGGGTTTCCTATTACCTTGGCCTTCCTGGAATTCGTGGTTCAACGTGTTGTTGTAGTTCTCGTAGGAGAGATAAGGATTATTCTTCATCACTTGGTTATAAGGATTTGGAGGAGCATAGTTTATCAACTTCGGGTTCGTGTCATAGAAGTTGTGAAAAGAGTTCACTTGTTCCCCTGAAGCACCGGATCCAGGAGCAATACCATGAGGGCACTCCATTATGTCATGTCCCTGCATCCCACAAATCTCACAAACAACATTAGTAGCACCTATTGAACTCACATTAGCCTTTTCAAGTTTATCAAAGCGTTTCTTCAATGAGTCAAATTTAGACATAATTAGATCAGTGCTATTCATTTCAAACTTACCCCCCGAAATCTTTTTCGGGTTATTACCTCTTTCCGAACCCCATTGGTGATAGTTGGTGGCTACGTTTTCAATGATATTGAACGCTTCAGTCAGAGGTCTATTCATAAAGGCTCCACCAGCTGCGGAGTCAAGTGACACCTTCGAAGAGTAATCCAATCCGTTGTAGAAGGTATGCACTAACAACCACCTCTCGAGCCCATGATGCGGGCAAGACTCCAGTAATCCTTTGTAACGGTCCCAAGCTTCGGATAAGCATTCTCCGTCCTTTTGGAAGAATCCGGTGATCTGAGTTCGTAGGTAAGCAGTCTTGGATGGAGGGAAGAATTTCTCCAAGAATGCCTGCTCCAGTTGGTCCCAAGTTGACAAAGTATTAGCGGGCACTTGCTTCAACCAAGCTTTTTCCTTTCCAGTCAGAGAGGATGGGAATAACCTCAAGCGAATAGCATCAATCGGGGCACAATGAATTCTTATTGCATCGATGAACTCCAAGAATGTCTCCACATGATCAGTCGTGTCCTTCGAGGGTAATCCTCCAAATTGATTTTGCCTAATCATGCCAATTAACAGAGGCGGTATAGTGTAGTTCTCCGCCTCAATTTCTGGCCTAGCAATCCCAGTTTGCAAACCCCTAGCGTTTGGGGCTGCGTAGTCCTTCAGTGGTTTGGTATCCGGTAGATTCGTCATGAGTGGAATGGGAATTAACCTCTCTCTCTCTCTCTCTCTCTTTGTCTTTGTAGTCTCCCACGTCTATGAAAGGTCCTTTGGATCTCGCGGTCAACTTCAATAAGATTTTCGAGACTTTGGGATCTTCGCATAAGAGAGAGAAATTCCCGCAAAGAGAGATAGATACTCTAGAAAAAGAAAAAGAGATAAATAAAAAAAGAGAAAATTTTAATAAAAAAAAGTCCAGAGAATTCAATTTAAAAATTAAATTGAGATTCAAGAAAGCACAGTCCCCGGCAACGACGCCAAAAACTTGATGGGGCGCGAATCCGTAAGTGTACGGCTTCGTCGTCAAGTAATAAAAAGATCGAATCCACAGGGACCGTGATCTTAAATAACTATCAATCATTAAATCGATTTAACTGGACTAGAAAAAGATTTGGAAAAGATTTGGTTTTTAAAAAGATTAACTAACAAATCAAATATCTAAAACGCAATCAAACAAAATTGCAATCAAATCAAATCTGGGATTTTTCAATATCAAAAGAGATTTTCAGGAATTGGGTTACCAACAAGACTGCTCATGTTACTAAGTTGACTACCCTCTTGTTAATTATTGAAATTTGCTTTGAAGGTGAATTTATCCTAAATATGTTAATCTTCCCTCTCGGGATACAAGAACCATGCCCGATTAAACCAACCCCTACTCTCGTGGTAATTGAATTTTAATCGAACCCTTTAAGCTTTGTGACAACTCAGTGAACCCTCGAAGGACCGCTTCTAACTCTCGTGATTTAAGTCCTAAGTTTGATTCCTATAGATCCAATACCTAAGTTCACCGTTAGGTTCCTCCTTAGAGTATCTATGACATGCAAATAAGTGCGCACCAGATTCACAAGTAATTCATGCAATAGGAATCAAATCGAAAGCAAATTGAAATTAACAAGAAGTAAAACGTCAAATCATAACGTAAAACAAGTCTTGGGCATAGCTCCAATCCCTAGAAATAAAAAGACTACTCAAGCATTGCCATGTACATAGTAAGCTTGATTAACAAAAGAACAAAAGAAAATCGAAGAGAGGAGAAGAAATTGAGAAGAAGAGAAATCCTAGTTTTTGCCTAAGGGTAGCAGCCCCCGTCCTCCTATTTTCGAGCCTAATTGCTCTATTTATAGAGTAGGGTAACTTGAATCCCAAGCAATTACAAAATCAGATCAAATCAGGTTTTAAAATTTCAGATATTGCACGTCACGGCCGTGATGCCTGTCACGGCCAGGCTGTGACAGATTCTGTCTCGGAAAACTTGGCACTGATGGCCTGTCACGACCGTGATGGCCATCACGGCCTGGCCGTGATAGGTTCTGACTTTTTCGTTCTTTTCTTTTCAGTCTTGCTCGATCATAGCCGTGATGACTGTCACGGCTAGGCCGTGATGACGTCTGTTTGACTCAGTTTTCTTGATTTTCAAGCTCCATCTTCATGCAAGCTCCATCATGGTTGATCTTGAACATTTTAATCTTCAATTCCTGCACAACAACACCACAAAACCGCCTTACCCGTTCCAAGGTAAAAACTAACAAAAAATCAAATTAAAAATGCCTAAACTACATGAAAATGCATGCAATATGATAAAGGAATGAGGTGTAATCACACTCATCAAAAATCCTATGTGAGTATTAAAGTTTAATTTAATACTTGATTAAAAGTATTCGAGAGCGTAAGCCTTGACGAGGAAAGAACGATGCGAAAAAGAAAATGAAAAACGAGAACACCTTATTTTACATGCATAGTCTGGCTTATATGCCGTTGTGGCAGACGTGCCGTTGTGTATCAAGCTAAAGTTTCACAAAGTGTGAACTGACAAATTGAATAGTTACAGACCAAAGACGACTTCTTTAGATTTTGGGTCGTCAGGGACATTCGGGTTCGAACTCCACGAAATGCTTGGGGCTTTGCAACCCCTTGTCGTGGAAATAGGCTACCCTGCTCGAAATGTACTCAATCAGGAACTATTCTGTATTATTTAGGTGAGGTGCGATACCCCAGAACAATTCGAGATCGGACCTAAATTGAGAGGCCGACCCAAAACATGCGAGACAATTGTGTTATGGGCATTATCACGATCCTATCATGCTCGATGAAGGGAAGTTAGGATCTCCGGAGACTAGTGAACTAGATAGTGAATATTGAAATGACATGAAATGTTTTACAAAATGCATTTGATTGTCGGGAATGGATCCCTGTGTTTATGGTTATAATATATTGTGTGTCATTGTGTGAGAGGAGTTCTCTGTCTCACTCGGAGGGATTGGTCCCAACTTTTGAAGAAAGTTGATTTACTGGAATAACTATGGAGTCTTTTTCCAGTAAGAGTCTCATAGTACGACCAACTTAGGTCATTGAGTAAATTTTATTTGAAAAAAGTCATAGTTATAGGTATTATGACTCTGAGAGTCTTTTATTGGATTTATGTTATGTTTAAGAATGTTTATGGCTCGGAGAGCCTTTCATTTTTATGAAAATATAAATATATTACCAGGTATTTTGTTTGGGATGTTGGAATTACAGAGGAGACTCTGTCGAATATTTTTATTAAAAAAAGGTATCATTTTGTATTTAAGTACTCATAAAAATTATTTTTTGAAAGCAAACCAGCAATTATTATTTTATTTTAATATGTTATTACCAAATTAAGTTAGTCATGTAATGCCCAAGAGGGGTGTTACATTAGTGGTATTAGAGCTAGTCGAGTCTTTCGGGAACCTTGGGGAATAGGTCTGTTATGTTTTTGTTGTGTGATCTCTGATTGGTCAGTGTTTGAAGTGTTTCCTTATTGAAGCAATGTGTGTGGCTTATAAGTATTTTTTTTCTTGATGGGTTTCCGCTGGTTTTACCTTGTAGGAAACCATAGCTAGTAAGTTGTGTTTTTGGTTTATGTGTGACACATTCGTTTATCCTTCGAGATTGTGTCAGACATTTGAATAGCATGCCTATTAAGGTAGATTTTCTAGGAATGTTCATTAAGAATGTTCCAAGTTTATCGTGTGTGAAAGGATTTTCCAAGGGTGTTCCCTGGAATTGTCCTAGGTTTACTGCTAGAGAAGGATATTGATTTTCGATCAATCTAGTTTCTAGATTTGGTCCGATTCTCTATCGCTTCGTGTTGGATGTTGTCTATAAGTTAGTCGAGTTAGATGACTCGATTCAACTGAAAGATTTGATCGAGTGTTTTCTGTAGGATGCACCAATTTTGTGTTGAGGTTCGAGACATCGCGTGGATTTCTGGCAACTCAACAAAAATAATGATTATGAACAAGTATTCTCTACTATGCGTAGTTGATTTGATAGATAAATTGCAAGGATTCGTCGTCTACGCAAAGATTAGACTTGAGGACGAGTTATCACCATAATTGAATGAGGATCTATCTTAGATTTTGGAGCCGTTGACTTAGCCTACGAGGAAAGATCAACTCTTCGCATGACGGAGAGACCGACTAAGTTGTCGGAGATTGTACTTGAGTCAGAGGAAAACAAAGGAGGCAACATCATACCGGACTAAGCGTGTCTGGAAAGACCCGTGAGCTTGTTGGAACCAAGGCAAGATGATTTGAATCTTCAACCTTGGGTTAGTGTCTCATGATTAAGAAAATTCTCATCTGTACTGTTCACTCCTTTATGAACTTGTAAATGGACAATTGTTCCTCAAATTACTATGGTTGTATTAAATAATCATTGCAGTCAATTTCGTACGTGTAAAACTGATTTTCTAAATCTTGATTTAAAGTCTATCATGATTTAGCAATTAGTCATGCTAGTCAGTAATTTTAAATTACCCTAATGGATTTATTGTATCTGAGAATTTGTACTCACATTTCTGATAACTCTCAGTGTATTAGACATTTGAGTGGATTGATTTGGTAATATTCATTGGCCTGGATATTTTCAAATTTCGTTGAAAGAATCTGTTAGGACTACTTGAGTTGTAACATAGATGACCTCGTGTTAATAGAAGTTTCCTGATGAAACTTAGTCTAGTCACTTCTACTTTTGGTAGACGTGATCCAGTCTGATTTTTCATCCAGACTGTTTTCCTTTTAATATGTCATTGTGTAAATTCCCTGTGCTAAGGATGAATACTCTTGGGATTATAAATTATTCATCTTTTGATTTCTTAATCGGCTGGAAGTTCTTGTGAAAGAAGGAACTTTCGTAGAGTCATGTTTGTAACAATGTAGCGGGCATTTTTACACTCACGATCCTATTGAAGAATCTTTTTACATATTGGACACTCAAGTATCTTTCAAATTGATAAAATTCTTCTCTATGCTTTCTTGGGAAAGGGAAACAAGAAAATTCCTTTCTTGAGAACTCCTTTTCTAAATCTTTAAGGCCAAGTCTTATTGTAGTTCGATAGAATTTGTTCCTTTTGGATCAATTTTAACCTAAATATTTTCCAAGCGTCATTGACATGTCACCCATCTCATAAGTTATGAGGATGGTTACTTGATTCACATCACGATATCAGAATTAGTTGAGTACAGTAAGAAGGTAATGTGACAATTGAGACCTTCCTTGTTAAGATGTTAATGTCGCCATGAATTTTCATCATAAGTTACTGAAGACCTATAGTAATCTTGTTTAAATTCGAGTGATCGTGGACCGACTGATGAAGTTGACACCCTTCTTACAGGTTAAGATCCACTATGCAGTGGAGAAGTAAATTGAAGTATGTATTAAAGGACTGAACAAGCTTCATGGAGTATCTTCCAGCATCGTTCCTAATGAAGATCCAAAGTTACTAACGTTATTAGGTGAAGTCCGCTCTAAGTGTTGAGAGCCACGTTAAGGCTAGGCTCAACCTGTCACCCTCAGTTCGATGGGCAAGTAAGAGACAATCTATCCTTAAAAGGTGGATAAGGAGTAAGTGTAGTACTTAGGTACGATCGTCCCTATAGTGGGATAAACGAGTGGTGATATGAGTTTTGTTGAGGTGTAGATATGATTGGTAAAATGAGAATCCCTAAGATTAACCCAATAGGCAATAACGATTTCTATAGATCAAATGATCAATTGTTGATCGAGACAAAAGGAAAATCTAAATTAATGACCAAATACTTGTAGTTAAGATTGATTGTATAAAGTTGGAAGATTTGAAGGAAAGTATTTACCATGATTTCGTACAAGTAGATTTAAGCGAAAGAGATAAGCTCTTGTATAAATTAAGGTTGCTAGAGAAACGTAAAGTTGAGGAGTTAGATGATCCTACTCGACGTAGTTTCTTTCAGTGTAAATTACATTAAGGGATTTTGTTGGAACCAAAGTGGTTTTGGATTTAATAATCTCTATGTTTTGATGCTAACAAAAGAATTAAATTTGCTTGGCAAAGTGTTAGTTGAGATCTAACATGTATTTCTGTTATGTAGGAATACTTTAATATAAGTAAAATAAACTTGGGATAAGTTTTCATTGAAAAATATACGTCCACCCTTGTAGACGGGCTGCTCAAAAACTTTGGTAAAGTTACTTCTTTAGACTGGTTTACTTAAGTAGACGAAGCTCTAAATATTTGCTAGATGAATACATAAATAACTTGTTAGGTACAGCAAGTCCAAAGACTTGATAAATAAGCGCGTCCATCTTGCCACGTAAGCAGACAGAAGTAATTAGTTGAAGTAAATGAATTGAAAAATAAAGTAATCTAGTAGACGAGCTCTAACTGCCACGCCAACAGACGGAGATCTTTATAACTCATTAAGGTATAGCAAGTCCGAAGACTTGATAGACAAGAGGATATGCCATATCATCAGGCGAGCAAAGTAAAATATTGAATAGACTTAGTCTCTCATATAACTAAGTAGAAGGAGTTTCTTTTTAGACGAGCTCCATCTTAGAATGAATTCAATGCAATCCGAATCTCTTGAATTTGTTTCAAATGATTGATATTTGTTTCAATAGAATATTTGTTCTTCACATTTGTTTTATCTGCTTTAATGTTTCACCTTGTTGTAAAAGAAACATAGTACCATCAAGATATGCAAAAAGCAGAATCGTACAATAAGAGACTGCAAAAAGATCTGTACGATGACAACTTTATGGCTGAAAAAGCTGGATTATACACAAAGGAGGAACAACAAGTGCTCAAGCTGCAATACTCAGATGAGTGAACATCCAATTTCATGCTACCTCGATAACCAAGAGTACTATTCAGCATTGCCGCAATCAAGCTATTAGTCGCAACGGATATCATGCATTGAATGCTATCTCTAAACGGGATTATTCAAAGTAACCGTTGAAGAAATACAAGTTTACGAGATCTTTACGAGACCTGAGATACTGAAGAAAAAGAACTCTAGATTACACAACTTTACGAGCTCAACTTTTACTCATACTCATATTTTATTTAGAGAGCAAGAGTCAGTATTTCTTAGTTTGAGTATTGTGAAAATATTCATCTGATCTTAAACTGTCAAATTCTCACACATAGTGAGTTAAAAATATCAAACATTATATCTCTTTATTAGAGTTAGAGCCTGAAGATGCTTGGTAAGAAAGAAATATTTGTATCCTGGAGAGGTGTTGAATACTTGGTTGTAATCTATTTGGAGAAATAGTGGATAAATCCTTCAAGTCGAAGGGACTGGACGTAGCTCTTGGTTGGAAGAGAATGAACCAGGATAAAATCTCTTGTGTGAATCTTCTATCCCTAAACTCTTCATTTTTATTTGCTTATACTAACCGTGGGGTTTTGATATTGCTTTTGTTAAAGTCTTTTACAAAAAAAGAGATCTTTGTCTTTGTGCTTGCTTCTGTTTCTAATCTCCTTGAGAGCAAAAATTGTTTTAAAGGTTGTTTTCGAAAATTATTAACAAACACAATTCAACCCCCATTCTTGTGTTTGCCTGTATCAACTTTAATTGTTATCAGAGCTCAGCCTCGAAAGGGTTGAGCATCTAACAAGTGCTGATGGAGTACGATCCAACAACCATGGATGCAGGAGGACAAGCTATCAACAGACCCACTCTCTTTAATGGAACAGATTATGACTACTGGAAGAAGAGAATGATGGCCTTCTTAGATGCACATAATATAGATATTTAGGAGCTGATTGAAACCGGCTACACTAAACCAATAAATGAAGCTGTAGTTGCTGTTCCTAGAGCCCAATGGACTCAAAAGCAAAAAACCATCATCAGCGGAATTTGAAGGCTAAGCACTATCTCATATGTGCTATAACCAGATATGAACATGACAAAGTTCACAACTGCAATACTGCTAAAGAAATCTGGGATACTCTTGCCCTAGTTTATGAGGGTTCCTCGTAAGTTAAGGAATCCAAGATCAGCATGCTAGTTCATCAGTATGAGCTGTTCAAGATGGACGAACATGAAACCATAGACCAAATGTTAGGAAGATTCCAAACCATCACCAACAGTCTCAGATCTCTTGGAAAAATTTATGAAAATAGAGATCATGTCAGAAAAATCCTGAGAAGTCTATCCAAGCAATGGAGACCCAAAGTAACTGCTATTCAGGAAGCCAAAAACCTGAATACACTCTCTCCGGAAGAGCTTCTTGGATCTCTCAAGGTTCATGAACTTGAACTTAATGAAGAAGAAAATTCCAGGATAGGAAAATCTACTGCCCTAAAGGCAAGGAAAGCAAGTTCATCAAAAGTTCTCAAAGCTGCTGAGTCATCTGATGAGTCTGAATCTTCTGATGATAATGAAGAATCAGATGAGGATGAATTATCCTTTATCTATAGGAAGATTCAACATATGTGGAGAAAGAAAGGTGGTTTCAGAAGGAAGCAACTCAACAAAAGTTTTACAAGGAGAAGTCAAACTCCAAGGAAAAAGGTCCACCCTTGTGCTTTGAATGCAAGAAACCTGGTCACTTCAAAGCTAACTGCCCTGAGTTAAAAGATAAAAAGAAATTATTCAAAAAGAAAAAAGGCTTAATGGCTACATGGGAGGATCTTGACCTGTCTTCTTCAGATGAAGAAAATGAAGCAGAGGAAGGAGCAAATATCTGTCTCATGGCAGACACTGCATCAGAAAGTGAATACATTGATGCTGAGATAATGGACTCTGGCCCGTCTACTCTTCAAAATGCTTTTGATGAATTGTTGCATGAATCGTCAATACTATCACGAGAATATAAGAGTCTCAAAAAGAAGTTTTCTAAACTGACTAGATAATATGATGGGGTTTGCATTGAGAAACAAAACCTCAAAAATGAAAATGACATACTAAAATTAGTGAATGTCAGTCTAGATGACAAAGTGATGTGTGAACCTGATATCTCTTGTGAAGTTGCAAAACTGAAACAAGATATAACATATCTAATTGATTCTCTGTCAAAGCTTGTAGGTGGCTCAGATAAGCTTAATCTCATTTTAAGGTACTCTAGGTCACCTTATGATAAATCTGGTCTTGGTTATGACAAAGAGAAGCAAGACGCATCTCACAAAAAGTTAAAACCACTTAAACAACATAGAGCTTCAAAAGTTCCAAATAAATATACCAAATCTAAGTCTAGCTCATCCAACACCTTTTGTAAAGTGTGTGGAAAAAGTGGGCATATTACATCTAGATGCATACACAATAAACATGCTAAGCATACTCATCCAGTGACAACTAACAAGAAAAGACCCAAGTCAGTTTGGGTACCTAAAGATAAGATAATACCTATTGCATATTTGCTTAACAACAGGAAAAAAACAGATGTCTTGGTACTTGGACAGTGGCTGCTCATGACACATGACGGGAGAAAGGTCTATGTTCCAAAACCTTAAGCCCAAAGATGGTGGTTGGGTCACATTTGGAGGAAATCAGAAAGGGAAAATCATTGGTATAGGTAAAATTGGTAAACATCTTTTTCCCTCCATCGATAATGTTCTTTTAGTAAATGGCTTGAAGCACAATCTACTGAGCATAAGTCAATTATGTGACAGTGGATATGCAGGGTCTTTTGATAAGAACAGGTGTAATGCCAAGAAAGATGATGGATCATTTTTAATCACTGCAAAAAGGTAAAACAATCTCTATAAGATTGACTTAGAGGACCTCTCAAATCAAAGTGTCTCATGTCTAGTGTCCATTGAAGATGAGCGATGGATTTGGCACAAAAGGCTAGGTCATGCAAGCTTGAAATTAATTTCAAAGCTAAACAAGCATAACCTCGTAAGAGGACTACCAAACCTTAAGTTCAAATCTGATGCTCTCTGTGATGCATGTCAAAAGGGAAAACAAGTCAAAGGTTCTTTTGATCTAAGAATGTTGTTAGTACCAATAGACCACTAGAGTTGCTACATCTTGATCTTTTTAGTCCAACAAGGACTGCCTCTGTCAGTGGTAAGAAATATGGTCTTGTCATAGTAGACGATTACACTAGATGGACATGGGTTATGTTCCTAACTCACAAGGATGAGTCTTTTAAGGTCTTTTCTGTATTCTGCAAACATGTACAGAATGAAAAAGGCATGGGTATCACTTCAATCAGAAGTGACCATGGGGGAGAGTTTGAAAATGAGCTATTTCATAAGTTTTGTGAAGAGAGTGGTATCCTTCACAACTTCTCAATACCTAGAACACCACAGCAAAATGGTGTGGTAGAGAGAAAGAACAGATCTCTTCAAGAGATGGCTAGGACTATGCTCAATGACAACTCTGTCCCTAGACACTTCTGGGTGAAGGCCATTATCTTGCTGCTACATTCAGAATAGAATATACATTAGACCTAATCTGAATAAGACTCCTTATGAACTGTGCAAATGACGAAAACCCAACATATCTTATTTTCAACCTTTTGGTTGTAAATGCTTTATACTGAATACTAAAGATCAACTAGGTAAGTTTGATGCTAAAACAAATAGTGGAATACTATTAGGATATTCTGAAACATCTAGGGCTCGTTTGGTGGTCAGGATAGGATATGGGCGGATAGGATAAGGGAGCAGGATAGGAGTATGATAGGATATGAGCAGGATAAGCTGTTATCCTATCCGACGTTTGGTGTCTACCAGATAACCAACTGGATAGCATTGTAATTTTAGCATAAATTTTAAAATTTTCGTTATTGTTCTGAATGTTTTCATATTTTATTAGATTTTAGTTTTTTTTTATAATTTTCATTTTTTAAGATTATATAAAAAGACAAAATAGTCCTTGTGATAAAATTACATATAATATTTAAAAATTTTAAAATATTGTTTAACTTAAATTAATTTTTTTATAATTTTAAATATTCATTTTTAGTTTTTACTTTACATATAGTTAAATTATTAGAATATTTTTATTTATTTTTCAGTTTTTAAAAATAATATAAAGTAACAAAATTAGCCTTGTGAGAAGAAATAATAATTTTAAAATTAATTATTAATATTTTTATGTTTTATTATACCTTTTTCGGTAACCATATTATAATTTATTATACTTTATTTATTTTATGTATAAATTTTTTTTTTATACTTTATTATACTTTAAATCACCTTATCATATCCTGTCGAGTTCTAACCCAGCTCCCCCCTCATGATAGAATTTTAATTAGATGGACATGATATGATAGGAGACAGGATCGGTTTATCCTATCCTGCTGGCTCACCAAACAATAATTTCAGACAGGATATGATAGCTTATCCTATCCTGTCTCTCTTATCCTGACCACCAAACGAGCCCCTAAAGGCTTTAGAGTTTATAATTCTAGGACTCTGATAGTAGAGGAAAGTATTCATGTCAAGTTTGATGACAAACAGCCTGATAAGAAATTATCAGAGCTAGATGAAGCTTTTGCAGATCTTGATCTAAGCATTCCAGGAGACTCACCTTAGATAAAAGTTGATGATCAAGAAGATGACCCTACTCAACAACCAGAAACTTCCACTTCTCAACATGGTACACTTCAAAAATCTTGGTACTTCTAGAATTATCATCCACAAGAACAGATCATTGGAAACCTCAATGACAAGCTAAGAACCAGATCAACCTTCAGAGAACAAGACAATTCTGCACTAGTCTCTGAGTTGGAACCAAAGACAGTAGACGAGGCTCTGCTGGATGATGGTTGGATTCTAGCTATGCAAGAAGAACTCAACTAGTTTGAAAGAAGTGATGGCTGGACTCTGGTTCCACTGCCCAAAGACAAATCAGTGATTGGAACAAAGTGGGTTTACAGAAACAAACTTGATGAAACTGGTAAGGTAATAAGAAACAAAGCATGACTTGTTGCTCAAGGTTTCTCTCAAGAAGAAGGTATAGATTATACTGAAACTTTTGCACCTGTTACTAGATTAGAAGCTATTAGAATTCTACTTTCATTCGCTGCACATCAAAGTATTATGCTTTTTCAGATGGATGTTAAAAGTGCTTTTCTAAATGGCTTTATTAATGAACAAGTCTATGTTATGCAACCTCCGGGTTTTGAGTGTGAAACCCATCCCGAACAAGTATATAAGCTTAAGAAAGCTTTGTACGGTCTTAAGCAAGCTTCTAGAGCTTGGTAAGATAGACTAAGTTCCTTTCTTCTGGAAAATGGATTCAATAGAGGAAAGGTTGACACAACCTTGTTTAGAAAATCCATTAAGTCAAATTTCATAGTTGTACAGATATATGTTGATGATATTTTTTTGTGGTACTAATGAGTCTCTATGCAAAGAATTCTCTAAGTTAATGCAGAAAGAGTCTGAAATGAGCATGAATGGGAGAACTCAAATTCTTCCTTGGACTTCAAGTAAAACAAACCATGGATGAGGTGCTCATCCACCAAACTAATTATACAAAAGAACTTCTGAAGAATTTTAAGATGAATGATTGTAAACCAATGAATACTCATATGCACCCCACTTGCATACTGAACAAAGATGATAAAGAGAAAAAGGTAGACCAAAATGTATATAGAGGTATGATAGGATCTTTCTTATATCTTACTGCATCTAGGCCTGATATTATGTTCAGTGTATGTTTATGTGCTCGATTTCAATCTGATCCTAGAGAATCTCGCTTATCAGTAGTTAAGAGAATTTTTAGATATTTAAAAGGTACTACTAATCTTGGTTTGTGCTTTAAGAAAAATGAAGATTACAGATTAGTTAGTTTCTGTGATGTTGACTATGCTGGAGATAGAATTGAAAAAAAAAAGCACTAGTGGAGGATGTCACTTTATTGGATCTAATCTTGTCTCATGGTCAAGCAAAAGACAAAGTACCATTGCTTTATCAACTGCTGAAGCTGAGTATATATCAGCTGCAAGTTGCTGCTCACAACTTCTCTGGATCAAACATCAATTGGAGGACTACAATGTATTTGTAAGTAGTATTCTACTTATGTGTGATAATACTGTTTCAATAAAATCTATCTAAGAATCCAATTTTGCATTCTAGAGCTAAGCACATAGAGATTAAACATCATTATATTAGGGATTATGTGCAAAAATGTGTGATCGATATTCAATTTATAGATACTGACCATCAATGGGTAGATATCTTTACTAAACATCTTGCAGAGGACAGATTTATCTTTATTAGGAAGCATCTTAATATGATATGTGTGGATTAATTCAGGCATCCAGCCTCAAGAAAAATTTGTTTTGTTAATCCTGCGTCTATTACCTATGCTCGTCTAATATTTTTTTTAAGTTGTGTGTCTAGTGCATATTGTATTGCACGTCCATATGACGTGTCCACTGATACCGATTACCGCGTCCATTGTATAGTTTCAGACGAGTTCACATCTGCCTGTGTTTAAGCACTTTTTTGTGTTAATAAATGCATTTTTTGTCTCAAGACAAATTTATCCTTTATTCTCTTTGCTGAGTCAGTACTTCCATCAATCCCGTCAAGACCTTTTTATGTTTCCAAGTTACCAACGCCGTTTTATCATAATGACATGTCATGTCAAAAGTTTTTTTTAACCTTTGATATTCAAAATTCCTTTAAAAGTAATCTTTTCCATCTGAGAAAAACTTTACGCTTCCATAACCTCTTGAGCTATCTCTCTCTCTACCTCTCTCTGCTTTCAAACCCTAATCTCTTTGATCATCTAAAATGGCTTCTTCTTCAACCTTTAACGTGGACAAGCTCAACTTAGCTATAGAGCATCATTTAAACCTTGGAGTGCTGCAAGACTACAATCTAGACATAAACAAATATGTTAATGCAGCCGGGTGGGGAGGACTCTTTGCGAAGAAAGTCTCTGTCTTTCCCAACCTGATCAGGGATTTCTGGAGAAACGTCCAACTGACTGATACTTATTTCTTCTCAATGGTGTTAAGAAAGAAGATTATAATCTCGGAGAAGACTATTGCTAATGCAATTTTCTATGCTCATGAGGGTTTAGTTTTCACTGAGTCTTGGGAAGAGGACTTGGGTGGCTCTGAGACTATTAAAGTCCGTCTCATGAAGGAAGATATAGTCATAACTCACACCTAGAAGGCTGTTGAAATGAAGGACATTGTTCGTATCCTTCATCAGCTTCTCAACAAGGTGGTTCTTCACAAGGTTGGATCCAAAGACAACCTCTCCTCTCTGCACAAATTCTGTCTTTGCCATCTTCTCATTGAATCAAAAATCTATCTTCCAAGAATCCTGTACGAAAGATTCAGAGATGCTGTGATGAATAAGAAAAGACTCTCTGCACTTCCTTTTTGCCATCTTCTCTCCAAGATTTTCAAGGCTCAAGGAATTCATGAGATTCTTGCTGCAAAGACTCTTGAGGAGCACGCTAGGATATTGACTGAAAAACAAATGTATGTTGCAGACTTTGGAAAAATGAATATAGCCAACATGAACCTCAGTACCTATGCTGCTGCTGCAATGGCCAAGACCGAGGAGTTAATGAAGGCTAAAGAAGAGATGGTGGAACAAAATAATGCTGAAGTCCTAGGAGTTAAAAGGGTAACTAGGCAAAAGACCACTGCTACAAGGAAGTCTGCCCCCAAGAGAGCTACAAATGGCATTGTTATCAGGGAACTTTCTGATGCCCCTGCTGCAAAGAAGCAAAGAAGAGTTATCTTCTCTCACAATGAAGATGAGGAAGCTGATGAGGATAGCACTCATATCAGTACAATTCTAAAGAAGCGGAAGACCTCTGTTGCTGCTGTTGAGGCCGTTGTGCCTGTTCCAACAATTGTTCCAACAAAACCTAGAAGGCAATCAACAAGAAAATCCAGATCAACTAAGACTTCTAAGGTAACCATCTCTGCTAGTGATCCTGTTCAAATAGCAATAGATGCCCTAGTGTCTAGTTTAGAAACTAGGATAGATGATGTGCCTGTCTCCACTCCAAATGATGTGTACATTCCCACACCCCTTTTACCCCAACCAACACAAATAGCCACTTCACAATTTCAACCTATTATCCATGCCGATGATCCATGGTTAAATCAACCAGATGATGGCATTTCCCCTGGTGCTCCTTTCCCCAAACCCTTGAGAACCTTATTTCCCTTCATCCCAACTTCTGTCCTTTATAATGGCAAATCTGAGGATTGGGCCAAGGTAAAGAGGGAATGGAAAATTCTGGTTCATTCTCCAAAAGAAACTCAAAGGTAGTAGGTAAAGAAAAAGATGGAAGAGACTTGTTATAAAAAATGTTGGAGTAAATTAAATACAATGGATGGTTTTCCAAAAGTATTTTCTTTACTTCTTTTTCTTTTATAACTATGCATTCTTTGCCATCTTGTTCTTTAACCTCTTGATTGTCGCAAAAGTTTTGCTGACTTGTACCAATTGCCTTTTCCATATTATTTTTTGGCACATTATTTTCTTTTGCATTTATTTCTTTTTCTTCTTTTTCACTCTTGGCTTTTCTCTCAAGCTCCATTTTCTCTCTCATTTTTGTTTGAGTCTCACCAATTTCTTTAGTAGAGAGGGGTACAAGAGTAATCTTTTTGTTGTGGTACATAGAAGGAAAAGAAGAAAGGGTAGAAGTGGAAGGTTTAGAGTTAGGAAATGTGGTCTTTGATATACTTTTACCAACAACTCCAAGTTGTGTTGATGAGTCACCCTCCTTCTTGAAGGAGTTCTTTCTCTTCACTTGTGCTTCAACCTTGAATGCATGTTGTAGGTCTCTAGTGTAGCTTAAAGGCACATATCTTTTTCTCAAAACCCTCTTCATTTCTCTCCAAGTACTAATTGGTTCCTCATCATACCTTCTTCTCTCTTTACACAATTGATCCCACCAAATTAAAGCATAATCATGAAATCCTAGACTAGCTACCTTTACTTTCTTTTCTTAACTATAGTAGTAGCAAGAGAATATGTGCTCCAATTTGGTCTCCCATTCCAAGTAAGCATCGGGATCACTCTTCCCATGGAATCTAGGGATCTTCACCTTCACATTATGTAACTTGTCATTCTTCTCATTCCTAGTCCCTCCATGTTCATGTCTATGTCTCCATCTATCAAATCTAGGTCTATGTTCATTGTCTTCCAAATTTGATGAGCCTCTATGTGAGTTGTCATGACTTGATCCTTTTTTTGTTCTAAACTACTTCTAATCTTTCAAACACTCTTTCTAAGTTCCTTGTCATTCTATCCAACTTCCTATTCAACTTCCTTGTTCTTGGTGATGATAGAGGAGAATCTTCATTGTCTTCTTCATGTAGTGAAGTCATGGTGCACTTACAATTTGAGAAATTACATACAAATTCCATAGAATTGAAAAGTTCACAAATCAAATGAAGATTACACCAATAAGAACAATTACACCACCAAAAATCAAAAGAATTAAGTACAATCCAACAAGGAACAAATACACTTAAAGAACAAGTGAAAGAAAAGAATTACAAGTCAAAAATGAATATTACAAGGAACTTACCACTCACTCACCATTCACTCAAAGATTGTCACTCGTGTATATCACTCAATGTAGACTTTTTCAAGATGATTTCTCTCTTGCCTCTTTCCACTCAAGAGTTTCCTCCTCAAGGGAACTACAAGTTGAAACAAGATCTCAATAATTAGTCTCCATTAAATAAATGACAAATCAACCAATAAGCAATCAATTCAAAGAGGTCAAGAATTTTGAAAACAACTAATACAAAACTAATAGAGTTTAGAAGGCAAGTAAGAAAAGGTTCAAGAAGAATTGCACACTCAAATTGATGTGAAGAAGACAAGTTGAAAGAGTTCAACAAGGTGTAATTCAAATTTAATCAAAGTGTTGGTGAACAAGTACTGATCAATGTGAAATGTGCTACACATTTGTGAAGGATCTATACAAATACAAGCATGTGAAATGGTGGCAAGTCTTTTACCTTTTGCCGGAATTTTCCACAATTTGTACTTTTGCCCCAAAACTTTGTATATTTACAGTTTTGGCCTACTTTTTCTTTTTAAACTTCAGTCACTTGACTTTTGCTAATTACAATTTCACAACAATTACACTTAATTTTCTAATTTACAAAAAGATCCTTCAATAATGAACAAATTTGAACATAATTGGTGTAATACTTGGAAATATGAACAATTCAAGTAGTGTAGAATAATTTCCAAGTGAAGGAGCACAAATCAAGTAATTAGAGACCTAGATCTTTCATTCAAGTGGATGATAAGCACATCATTTCCACAATTTGAATTTCATGAAGATCTATTAGGTTCTACAAATTTGAAATCATTGAAGCACTTTTGATTAAAATTTGAATCAATCTTACTATTGTGAATTGAAATTTAAATTGGAATTTTGCAATTGTTCAAATTCACAAAGTAAGGAAAATATATCTATTCTTGAATTTTCAAGAAGAAACCAAAATCACATGTGATGGAAGAGCACATGCAAGAAATGGAGCCTAAAATTTGAAAGTGAAAATGTGGAGGGAAAAAATTTTCACCAAAAAATCAAGCAAGATCAATTCAATCTCATTTCAAATTCTAGATCCATGACCACAATTGGATTCAAATTATTTTTCATCATCCAATTCTTGTGGTAAATGGCGCCACTAGCATGTGAAATTTTCAACATGAATTTGGCTCCAACTCAAAGATCATCTTGGAATTTGAAAAAAAATGATCAAAAATTCAAAGCAATTGAAGATCAAAGTTCTAGCTCTGATACCACTTGATGTGATCAAGACATAGATCACTAACATTTTAGGATCATTCTTTGATTTCAATTGCTAAAAATTCAAGATCAAACACAAACAAGAACAATTGATATGAAGCTTGATCTTCAAGTGAAGAATCGAGAGAAACAAAAGGAGTAGAAGAGAATAACAATTGATATATGAACTAGAAAGTAAATTGCAAGAAGTAAATGACAAGAATTAAAGAGCAAGAATTAAAGAACAAAATAGAAAATGGAAGAGGTAGAGAAGAGGAGGGAAGGAGCCACAAAGTCATTCTTCTTGGAAAAGAAGATTGAATTTGATAAGCCAAAGGAAGATTCACCACTTGAATATAGAAATTCAAGATAAGAATCAATGGTTCAACTCATGAACCAAGAAGAGGATACTCTCAACTCTCTCTAGCAATCTCAAGTGTGAGAAAACTCAATTGTATTAAATCTTGAAAAATGATTTACATGAAGCCTATTTATAGGCTCATCCTACTTAAGGTGCATGCTAGACTAACTTGAAGTGCAAGCTACTCTAACTTAAGATGCAAGCTAGTATTACTTGAGGTGTAAGCTACTCTAACTCCTAATGGGCTTGGAACACTCTTAAGCCCAATTACAAGCATAACTAAATCAAAACACGTACAGAATTTCGTGCTAAATTTGTAGCCCGATTTAAGTCATGATAGACGCCGAATTAGGTCGTAGTCAAAAGTAAGATTTGTATATAATCGTCTAAGCTTTACAACACATCCAATACCACTTCAATCGGACATCTACAACTCAAGAAACAGCCAAAATTATGAAGTAGGTTTGATTTGGATTTGCTTCAAAGTTGACTTGCCCCAATTGGCCCATTAAGGTTGTGCTTCCTAGGATCACATCACGAGTGGTATTGGTAATGGTTGCTACATCGACTCACTTCGCAGTTTCCATAATCAGTATCCAGTCTTAAGCCGTGATGCTGAAGGTAATGTGCGGGAATTACGAGTGAGCTTGCAACACTATAAATGCTAGTTCCATTCCAATTACTAGAGAAATTCTTTGGAGCCATTTTGCTGATCTCACCAGAAGCAGTATTCAACTGTCATAGGTTTTGGTGGTGGACTTCAATTAAATTTTGTTACCATCGATCAGAGGTCAAAGGTGGAAGCAGTATTCAACTGTCATAGGTTTTGGTGGTGGACTTCAATTAAATTTTGTTACCATCGATCAGAGGTCAAAGGTGGAGTGTTCCTTTTGTCTAGACCTTGGAAATTCTCTCAGGTGTTGGATAATTGCAATCTTATGGATTTAGGAGCTACGAGGAGCACTTTTAATTGGTTTAGGAAGCTGACATAACTCATAAGGAGGTCAAGGTATAATAAAGCGTCTGGATATGACACAAGTGGACAAGGTCTGTGAAAGTCTATTGTGTTCAATACTCAAGTGTTTGGCAATTTTTTCCATCATAAAAGAAGGTTTGAAGTCAGTATTAGGGGGTTCAGAAAAGACTAGAGATGATCAGGGGCAGACCCACATTGGACTGAGGGTGTGCACATGCACCCTCTCAATTTTAAAATTGTTTTACAATTTCCTTATATTTCTTTTTTTGTCCCCCAATAGTTGAAAATTTTGCACCTAATGCCACTGGACCACTCCTCACACAGTCATACGACTGCAATACCACACCACTTCACCTTGGACATTCTTCTCTATTTCATACACATGACCTCTGCCAGCGTCCGTCGCCATCCCTCTGTCGTCGATCCAACACTCATGGCACAGGTGAGCACACCGTTTCCTCGCCCTCTGCCGTCTCTCTCTCATCTCTCATAGTAGTTGACCACTACCTTCCGTCGCTGGACCACGACTGCTCGACCACCATCTACCATTGTTCAACCATGACCATGACCTGTCACTCGTGTCACAAATCTTTACATCTCTCTCTTGCTACTCTTCTTCAATTAATATCCTCTTCTTGTTTCACGGTGTAACACCCCCTTGGGTATTACTACGTAAGACATGCGGAAGTAAATTAAAAAGATAATTTGCTAGTTGCTTTCGGAAAATTGTTTCTTTTAATTCAAAAAACTGGGGTATAAAATTTTTCTTTAAGGATAACTCTGAAATCCATAATACATATATTTAAAATGTAAAGTCACGTTCGTAACAAAGTTACCATGACATACAACATTTCTCTAAGTTCCCATTTTCGAAAGAAAATGTTTAAACTACAAATGGATGTATATAACACTACATTTACCGACCTCTTTAGATATACAGCCCAACTCAGACTCCTAAGCTGGTCATTCTATCAAATATTCAATGGATAGACCCCCAATCAAAATACTTTCCCAACCTCTAACACTAGGTCTTCAAGTGACTTAGAAAGACTCCTCTGCAAAATCGGTACTAGAGTACCAAGGTACTACAGCAAAACCCGAAGAGACATGATATAACTATAAGAGTGAGACATCGGTAAATGGATATATCATACAACAACCATATACATGATACATACAACACATTGGAATATTAGCATTTAAGCATTACTCATAGATAAAACAATAAGTGTTATATCAGTAGGTCTCATACTCGAATCGATCAGTTTTATAAAGATAATGCATGGCACTTCAATCATCAGGCTCTAAACTTAATCTCCGAAGATCCCAACATCCTCAAAATGAGTTGATCAGGCTCGATACACCGTCTCATTGGCTAGCTAAGCACAACGATAATGCACCGTCTCATTGGCCATTTAGGCACAACGATTATGTACACCGTTTCATTGTCCATTTAGGCACAACGATACATGTACACTGTCTCATTGTCCATTTTAAGAACAACGATAATACACCGTCACATGATACCTTTCCTGTTAAGGTCTCACGTTAAAACCACATCGGGCACGTCTGTTGTAAATGCAAATGTAAAAAATTTAGTTCCCGATGTTTTCTTTGTGTTCGTTCTCATTGATTGTCGAAGCATAAAGGCTAGCGACTATTCATAAATTTCATCATCACCTAAAAATCAATAATAGAGGACGAGAAGTCCGAGTGCTCAATCACAACACCGTAGACCGATGCCGCAGTCAAGGTTTGTGGTCATAGAAATAATTTATGGTTTTATCCATGTTTTATTCTAACATGATAATGACTCCTAGTCCGCAGCAACGAAATCAGGACGCACAGTCCTCAATTCCGAGATTTGGACTCTTAGCCTATAACATCATGATTAGGACCCTTGGTCCATAATTCTTGACACGAATCCTAGATCACGTGCATATCAAGTAAAACTAGAACGACGTCTCGTGACTAGATTCCTATTCACACGTGCTTACTTTTCGCTCAGTGAAAAGCAAATCCAAAACAAAACCTCGGTCACTTATCCAAGTAACCGGAACGTTTCCAAATCATTTAGGAGAAAATCCTTTTCCTTTGAAAAATCTTTTATAAAGCAATTAGGAAATTCGTTTGTTTTTGAAATCCTTGATGGAATAAAGTCAAATATTTTCAAAGGGTTTTTCTTTCATAAAACACATAGTTCGAAAAAGGTTTTCTCTCATACAAAACTTTAGATCATGAAAGGGTAGTTTCCGTTGACTTAAAATCACTTCAACATTTCATTTAAAGATGAGAATCTTATTCTTTTTGAAGGAAGTACTTTAAACACGGAAATTTTATAAATGAAACCATAACTTCCAAAGTTCTATTCAAGGCTCATTAAGCCTTTTAATCTTTATAATCATTGAGCACAGACTCAAGTCCGGCTTCACAAACTTCAATCAACAGTAATATATCTCAAACAATAATATCACAGTTAATGACAGTTCATCACATATATACAATTCACAATACTGTAAAGCAAGTAATAATCAACTTCAAGTAATAATCACAATAGCTCAAGTAAACAAGTCATTCAAGTATTTTCTCCATATCATAATAATATTCAAATCACTCAAGTTAAACACATACACACATGCATATAGTCATTGAATATCCCTAGGCAATTCCCTCTTACCTTTGGTTAGGTAGAGATATGAGATGTTTGGATAGAAGTACCGTGAACGTCCTCGCTTTCTCTGTGATAGAAGTCTAAGGTTATAAACACAAGATCACAAGTTAAAATCAACCAAGAACACTAAACCACAAGGTATTAGGTTCGGCCAAGACAATCAATTAGGGTTAGAGATCCCCGAAAATCATACAACTCATGGATTTATGATCCTTAAGTGTTGGGAGTTCATAAACAATGATCATTTAACAAGGTTGAATTAAAATCCCACTAAGTTATAAACTTAGGGTACTCGGTCAAGGATATTAAAATAGGCTAGCATTCTCTAAACTTTCCAATCTCTTAGGTCTAGCATCCACACATAGTAAGGAGCTCAAAACCATGATCATTTTGGAAAATGAAAAACAAAGTATCCTAGGTTCATAACCTTCTAGGTTCGGCCTTCATAGGATTTATAGGCCAGAAATCTCTAAACTCGACAATCTCTTAGACTTAGCATCCAAATATCTTATGGAGCTCAAGTCCATGATAATTTTGGAAAACAATGGAAACTTAAACATTCCAATCTCTTAGACTTAGCATCCAAATACCTTATGGAGCTCAAGTCCATGATCATTTTGGAAAATAAAAAATAACACATCCAAGGTTCAATAACATAGAATAAACAAGTTAGAAATCCTTAAACTTTCCAATCTCTTAGACTTAGCATCCTTATATATTAAGGATCCTTAGTCCATGATCATTTTGGAAAATGAAACTCAAACATCCTTGCTCTAAAACATTTAAGTTTCGGCCTACATAGGATAATGAGGAAAAATATTCTTTGTTTGATAACAACTCTTAGGTTTAGAATCACAAGGTATTAAGAGTTCTAAATCCATGATCATACTTGAAAAGTTGAAACATAGTATTGTAATCACACATTTATATATTTTGATGAATGACAAACACTAACAAAAAGGCAAGAGAATTTTTCTTATAGCATGTAGGTACCGTGTGCACAAATTCAAATTATTATGGTGTACCAGAAAATAAAGTATCAAGACCACAAGACCAAATGGGTAAATTATTAGGTATTAGATACTTTTGTAAGAGGTTGGTTTAATTAGGTACTTAGCTTGGCTCAAAGTTTTTTTTAATGATGAAAAGCAAAATATTTTATCAAAATAATTTCTGAAATTTTTAATATCATCAAAAGATTTCACTCAAGTTTTTTTTTGAAAATAATATTTCTGGTTGTGCCTTAGTCTTATACGTTTTCTTTATGGAAATCAATTTATTTGCAAAACTGACTTGAACGTTAAAATTGTGTTGGGAGGACAAAAGTGATTTGCTCATTGATTGCCCTTTTTTTTTAAAACAAATTTGACCAGATTTTTATCATGATTCAAAACCAATTTGATATCACTTTATATCACATGTGATTCTCAAATTGCCAAAGATAGTCAACGTTCATATCCTTTTAAACCAAACAAATTTGCATTGAATGCAATATATCATGGCAATTCATGCTTAAGCCTTCAACGTTAATTTTAATGCCCAGCACCTCAGCCTTACACTTTTCTACTTTTTGGAATTTAATTGTTTTTAATAATAAGATCATTTGTTTTAAATGCATTATCAGATCAAAGGCTTTTATGTGATACAAACGTTCAAATTCTCTTTCAAATGGCCTCACATTCTCTTTTATGGCAATCAATAATTTTTTATACAAACATATTTGCATTGAATGCAAATTTTTAGACATTTTCCCAAGTCATTATTATTGTTTTTAAAAGGAAAAATTTTTGAGCTTAAAAACAGAAATTACGCAGGACAAAAAGGAGAAAAAAAAATATTCTTATGTGTTGTTTCGTTATTGACTACTAGACATTTGCACTAAAATTCTGAAAACACTTTGAGCTATTACTAGTATCTTTCTATCAATCTCTTAGGACTTCAAGTTGTAATCATCTGCACTAGAAGAGTGTATCATATTGTTCTTCCTTTGCTGAAACTTTGTGTGAGGGTGTGGTATCCCTTTTTTGTTGTGATTGAGGCTTCTACACAAGGGTGGGGTATCCCTAGTGAGAAGGGCTCTGTTGTGTACAAAGGTTGCAAGCACCAGTTATAAGCTTGTTTGTTAGTGGAAGAAAATCCCACAGGTGGAGTGGGGACTGGACGTAGGTCACTGGTGGTTGGTGGCTGAACCAGGATAAAATCCTCGCGCAAGTATTCTCTTTACCTCTCTTTTAATTTATTTCTTTTATATAATTGATTGCGTGATAAATTTTGTTAAAGAAATTCTTGTTGAAAAATTAAAAAGAAATTTGTAGACTCAATTCACCCCTCCCCTCTTGAGTCGAAGCCACATATTCCAACAAGTGGCGTCCGAGCTAGACTCTTGCATAAAGAGCTTAGCAACTTCAAGAGAAATGGCTTCGAATGACTTCCTACCTGAAGGAGCCTCCCTTGGCAAACCCCCTGCCTTTAATGGTGAAGAATATGCATATTGGAAAGAACGCATGATAATTTTTATTCAAGCACAAGATTATGATGTGTGGGATGCTATTGAAAATGGACCTTTTGTCCTTATGAAAAATGTAGATGGTAAGTCTGTTATTAAGCCTAGAAGTGAACAAACTGAGGATGAGAAAAATAAAGTACAATTAAATTTACGTGCTAGAAATATGATAACATCTGCTTTGAGTAGGGGAGAATTTTTCAGGGTCTCAAATTGCAAGACAGTCAAAGAAATGTGGGATACGCTTCAAGTCACTCATGAAGGAACGAGTGAAGTCAAGCACGCAAGGACAAACACTCTGATAAGAGAATACGAGCTATTCATGATGAAGCAAGGAGAATCCTTCCAAGACATGCAGAAACGCTTCACTCACATTGTGAACCGGCTTGCTGGTCTGGGTAAGAATATTGATAATGAAGATTTAATTAATAAAGTTCTACATTGTTTGAGCAGGGAATGGCAGCCGAAGGTGACAGCAATTGCTGAATCTAAAGATCTCACCACAATGAACTTAGCCTCACTATTTGGAAAATTACAAGAGCATGAACTAGAACTTAGTCGGCTGTCGGAACACGAAGAAAAAGACAAGAAAAAGAAGAGCCTAGCCTTGAAAGCATCCTCCCCCAAAAATGAGGAAGAGAGTGAAAAAGATGAAGAAGAGGATGACGCTTCAGATGATGAAATGGGAATGCTAGTAAAGAAATTCAAAAGATTTGTGAAAAAGAAAGCTAACTCAAGAAGATCATCAACCTTTCCCAAAAAGAGTTTCAATAAGGGAGATGGTCCAAGCTCCACACCTACTTGCTATGAATGTGGAAAGCCCGGTCATATGAGGTATGATTGCCCTAAATTACAAAAGAAGGACAAATTCGAAAGAAAAGAAAAGAAGGAAAACAAACCTAGAAGAGCTTACATAGCTTGGGATGAAAATGATTTGGATACCATCGATGATTCAGACAATGAGGAAGCTAACTTATGTCTCATGGCTGGCCACGAAAGCGATGATGAGGTATGCTTGAAAGCTAAGACTACAAATTGGTACCTTGACAGCGGCTGCTCTAAGCATATGACGGGAGACATTAGCAAGTTCACATCCTTCACACCAAAAGTTGGAGGACATGTGACATATGGTGACAATAACAAAGGGTAAATTCTTGGGATTGGAAGTGTTGGTAAAAGTCCGACAACATCAATTGATAATATTCCTTAGAACATACCCACTTGGATGAAAAGAAAAATCAAGAGGACAAACAAGGCAATGATTATGAGATCAAGAAAGAGAAAGAAGAAGTTCAAGATCTTCCCAAAGAATGGAGAGTTTCCAAAATTCATCCATTGGACAACATTATTGATGATATTTCTAAAGGGGTAATTACTAGAAACTCCATTAAAAATGATTGCAATCACATTGCTTTTGTTTCTCAAATAGAACCTAAGAACATTGACGATGCTATTTGTGATTAATTTTGGTTGTTAGCCATGCAAGAAGAATTAAACCAATTTGAAAGAAATCAGGTATGGGAACTAGTCCCTAGGCCATCAAAAAATCAAACAATTGGATTTAAATGGGTCTTTAGAAATAAATTATATGAAAATGGTATAATTGTTAGAAACAAGGCTAGACTTGTAGCTAAAGGGTACAATCAAGAGGAGGGCATAGATTATGAAGAAACGTATGCACCCGTAGCCAGACTTGAGGCCATTCGCATGTTACTTGCATTTGCTTGGATTATGAATTTTAAATTATATCAAATGGATGTAAAAAGTGTGTTTTTAAACGGCTTTATTCAAGAAGAGGTGTATGTAAATCAACCTCCTGGTTTTGAAAATTTTGACCTACCCAATCATGTGTTTCGCTTAAAGAAAGCGCTTTATGGTTTAAAGCAAGCTCCTAGAGCTTGGTATGAGCGCTTAAGCAAGTTTCTTTTAGAAAAAGGTTTTTCACGAGGAAAGGTTAACATAACCTTATTTATTAAAAGAAAATCACATGATATTCTTCTTGTATAAGTGTATGTGGATGATATAATTTTTGGTGCTACTGATGAGTTTCTTTGCAAAGAATTCTCTAAGCATATGCAGGAAGAATTTGAAATGTCGATGATGGGAGAATTAAATTTATTCCTTGGGCTTCAAATCAAACAAACAGACAACGGCATATTCATAAGTCAAGCAAAATACTGCAAGGAGCTTTTAAAAAGATTTGGGATGGACAATGCCAAGGAGATAGCCACACCAATGAGCACCTCATGCTACTTAGATAAGGATGAAAATGGTAAGCCTATTGAATTGACAAAATATCGAGGTATGATTGGATCCCTCTTGTATCTTACTGCAAGTAGGACTGACATCATGTTTAGTGTTTGCATATGTGCTAGATATCAGGCTAGTCCTGGGGAATCCCATCTTGCGGCGGTTAAGCGAATAATGAGATATTTAGTTGGGACAAAAGACATGGGCTTGTGGTACCCCAAAGGCAACACATGCAATTTGGTTGGGTATTCTGACTCTGACTTTGCAGGTTGCAAGTCAGATAGGAAAAGTACTAGTGGGACATGCCACTTTTTAGGTAGTGCCTTAGTTTCATGGTTTAGCAAAAAACAAGCTAGTGTGGCATTGTCAACCGCTGAGGCGGAATACATAGCAGCAGGGAGTTGTTGTGCCCAAATTATTTGGATGAAACAACAACTGTTAGACTATGGTGTCCAATTAGATCATATCCCCATTCGATGTGATAACACTAGTGCCATTAACTTAAGTAAGAATCCCATTCAACATTCTAGGACAAAACACATTGAGATAAGACACCATTTTATTCGGGATCATGTGCAAAATGGAGATTGTGTTTTGGAGCATATGGGTACAACTAAGCAATTAGCAGATATCCTTACTAAACCCCTCAATAAAGAGAGTTTCTTTTACATCGGAAGAGAATTAGGCATCCTAGATTTATCTTACATCAATTAATCTTACATGTTTACTTTTATTCTCACATATCTATCAAATTTACTCTCTGTAGATAATTTTATTAATAAATATGTGAGCAGGACAATTAATTTTATCATAGTTCCTGTAACTATGTGTCATACTTTTCGATAATAAATTTCCAAATTAACTGAAAAAACTGAATTGCATCCAGTTGGTCAATGTGCTCCTGCACCGTCCGTTCTATTGTGATAGTCTGATTTTGTTAGTTTGGATACCGTGAATCATAAAATCAACCTCCATATTGGCTACTACACATACTTATTTTATTAACGCTATTAATGTCCCACTTTTCATCTATTTTGATGAATGAAAGTTATCATCTTTATTTATTATCTTTTATCCATAAACCTTCTTTTTGATCATGCCAAAAGGGGGAGAAGAATTGGAATATTAATCTTTCATAAAATAAATGTAATTGAACTATTCAGGGGGAGCATGCTTATAATATTCCATTGCCTAATAATTTGAATTTATGCCTACTGAACTTAACTGACGTATCTATTGAGTAATATGTTTTAGATAGGGGGAAATCCATCCCACGCTCATGCAGTGCGTATATGACTCTGACACCACATTACATAGGTAAGAAGGTGAGGTTTGTCATAATAAAAAAGGGGAGTATGTAATCACACATTTATATATTTTGATGAATGACAAACACTAACAAAAAGGCAAGAGAATTTTTCTTATAGCATGCAGGTACCGCGTGCACAAATTCAAATTATTATGGTGTACCAGAAAATCAAGTATCAAGACCACAAGACCAAATGGGTAAATTATTAGGTCTTAGATACTTTTGTAAGAGGTTGGTTTAATTAGGTACTTAGCTTGGCTCAAAGTTTTTTTTTAATGATGAAAAGCAAAATATTTTATCAAAATAATTTCTGAAATTTTTAATATCATCAAAAGATTTCACTGAAGTTTTTTTTGAAAATAATATTTCTGGTTGTGCCTTAGTCTTATACGTTTTCTTTATGGAAATCAATATATTTGCAAAACTGACTTGAACGTTAAAATTGTGTTGGGAAGACAAAAGTGATTTGCTCATTGATTGCCCTTTTTTTTTTAAAACAAATTTGACCAAATTTTTATCATGATTCAAAACCAATTTCATATCACTTTATATCACATGTGATTCTCAAATTGCCAAAGATAGTCAACGTTCATATCCTTTTAAACCAAACAAATTTGCATTGAATGCAATATATCATGGCAATTCATGCTTAAGCCTTCAACGTTAATTTTAATGCCCAGCGCCTCAGCGTTACGCTTTTCTACTTTTTGGAATTTAATTGTTTTTAATAATAAGATCATTTGTTTTAAATGCGTTATCAGATCAAAGGCTTTTATGTGATACAAACGTTCAAATTCTCTTTCAAATGGCCTCACATTCTCTTTTATGGCAATCAATAATTTTTTATACAAACATATTTGCATTGAATGCAAATTTCAGACATTTGCCCAAGTCATTATTATTGTTTTTAAAAGGAAAAATTTTTGAGCTTAAAAACAGAAAATTACGCAAGACAAAAGGGAGAAAAAAATATATTCTTGTGTGCTGTTTCGTTATTGACCACTAGACTTTTGCACTAAAATTATGAAAACACTTTGAGCTATTACTAGTATCTTTCTATCAATCTCTTAGGACTTCAAGTTGTAATCATCTGCACTAGAAGAGTGTATCATATTGTTCTTCCTTTGCTAAAACTTTGTGTGAGGGTGTGGTATCCCTTTTTTGTTGTGATTGAGGCTTCTAAACAAGGGTGGGGTATCCCTAATGAGAAGGGCTCTGTTGTGTACAAAGGTTGCAAGCACCAGTTATAAACTTGTTTGTTAGTGGAAGAAAATCCCACAGGTGGAGTGGGGACTGGACGTAGGTCACTGGAGGTTGGTGACTGATCCAGGATAAAATCCTCGCGCAAGTATTCTCTTTACCTCTCTTTTAATTTATTTCTTTTATATAATTGATTGCGTGATAAATTTTCACTACTAGAAATCCATCCTTTTCGGACAGAATTTCAGACGGATTTCAGACGAAAATTGGACAAATTTCGGACGGAATGCCACCCGTATGAAAAAGCCTCGTGGGAAATTATAAAATCCGTCCCAAATTCTGTCCGAAAATATTTACAAACGGATTGCGGACGGAATATGGACAACGTGGAAATCCGGATTTTGGTTATTGTTCGGACGGATTTCGGACAGATTTATTTTTGTTTTCCAACGAATTTGGGACGGATGTTGTGATTTTGTTGGTTATTGTTCGGACGGATTTCGGACAGATTTATTTTTGTTTTCCAACGGATTTGGGACGGATTTCCCATGGAAGAATGAAAAGTCAGAATCTGTCACGGCCAGGCCGTGATGCCCATCACGACCATGACATGTCAACTGAGACAGATCCCTTCTAGGCAGAATCTGTCATGGCCAAGCCGTGATACCCATCACGGCCGTGACAGACCATTTAGTGAAGCAACATTCAAGGCAGAAGCTGTCACCGCCAGGCCGTGGCCGTGATGCCCATCACGGCCGTGACAGATCACTTCACTTACGTTACAGTTTCACTATCTATGCGAATTATATGGCACCGATCACTAACATTTGCAGTTTCACTTTCAATCACAAAACCATGAATTTGACTATTGTTACAAAATACAGCCTTGGTACCATACAACTTCTAAAAATCAAATACCAATTGCTGCATGCAATCCAAAAGTCATGACTTAAAAACTATCAGAAGATCAAGCCACTGTGAACTGTGAAGGTCATGTAATGAACCAAACAAAAAAAATAAATAAAGTTGTTGTGACCCACTTGAGCACTGCCTTGTCATGTTCTCTCGGTTTGAAAGTTCAGCAGCTGCTGAGACAAATTCTTTTCCATACTTAGCTGTAATATGCTTCCGCACATCCATGAGCTCAAGTATGTCTGAACATCTTGGAGAAGCAAATACTACACTTGAAATTGCTTCCTTCAAATCGATGGGGCAGTTTCTAAAACAGGGGGGGCAAGAAAGAAAAGATAACATGGTCAATTCAATGAGAATGCATAATCATAATGAACAAAGTTGTATACTGCAAATCAATAGTTCCAGAAAGAAAAACCCTCATGCAGAAATTGCTTCAGACACAGTGGCACACAAGTAAAGTCAAAACATGTGATAAAATATAGAGACAAGCATGTGCATCCAGCATATTTACATAAATGAAATACATAGAATACCAATTTAGACATGATGTCAATAATAAAACATATACAATTCTGCAAGTCAGTACCTAAAATCATTAGGAATGCAAGGTGCCAATAGCAAGCTACATGATCAGTTGAGGTTCTTAATGAGGGTCTTTGCTAGCGTATCAAGTGCACCGTTTAAAATTGCGAAAAATAAAAAACCTTTTGCAATAGCATAAAATATAAAAAATCATTGATCAATGCTATATCCTAGATATAAAGCCTATTGTTTTCATATGAGAACAGAATTACCAAGACTGAGATAGTGACAAGTTATTTTGTCCCAAGGGTCATAATATTACACTGGGATGCCATATCCCCTTGTTTAGTTACTTTCACTTGCTACATCTCTAGTCAAGCCCTAGTATGACAAGAAATCAATTACGCATGATCAAACACACATTCTAATTTGATATAAACACTTAATCTTATTACCAAACAAGGTTATTTTCAAAGAAAATCATGTTTGGAGCTTACGCTTCACAATACTCTTTGAGGAAACTTTGTTTTGATTAAAGGATCATGAAAGAGAACTTGGGAATCATCAATTAAGAGTCCTAATTGCACTAAATCATAATTAATTTCACAAAAACATAACCAAATTCAAATAAAATCAAATTGGGGTTTAGGGCTCCCAAATACAATTTGGGGAAACACCAATTCACAGTCCCAATTTCATAAAACAAGGTTTATTCTTTAAGATTAAAATCTGAAATCAAAGGGTTAGGGTTAGGGTTTCAAAACCAATTTGGGGGTTTTGAATATGAGACACAAGAGAGGGTTTTGACTCACCCAAGGAGGAAGAAGAAGTTGTGGTGGTGCTGTGGTGCGGCGACGCGGCGGCGGACGGCAGTGACGCGGCGGCTTGTGGCGGTTCGTGGTGGTTCTGTGGCACCCATAAACCAAAAATGAAGGGTAAGCTTTGGGGGAGGAGAAGGAAGTTTAAAGTAACAAAGAAAGGTGTAAAACCACCATAAATGGTGGCCAAACTCACTTACCGCGACAGAGGGCGGTGGTTTGGCACCGGACAGCGGCGGCTCCGCCTCGCGCAAGGGGACGTGAGGCGCGTCGCCTCCTCTTCGTGCAACGAGCTGCGATCGACGGCAAGGGCTGAGCTGGGCGGTTTTGTGCAGTGGAGGGAAGGAGGAGATGAGGTTGGGAGGAGGAAGAAGAAAAGAGAAAGAAGAAGAAAAGAAAGAGAAAAGAAGAAAGCAGAGAAGAAAACAAAGTGAGGGGGAGGGGTTACGGGTTTTGGGTAGATATAGGAGAGAGAAAAATCTGATTTTTTGTATTAGTGGGTATAAAATGAGTGATAAATATTAGGCCTAAAATAAACATGTTTTTACTTTTTGGAATCTAAAAATAAAGATTGATAAAGATATGATTTCGAAATTCAAATTGGAGTAAAGATTAATAGTTGAACTGATCAACTAAGAAAATACTCAGTACAAAATTTCGGACGGATTTCAGACGGTTGTAAGATAAATAAAGAAAAATATAAAAAATAATAAATTCCGTCTGAAATCCGTCCGAAATTTTCTGATGGATTTCAGACGGATGTAAGAAATATAAAAAAATAACACAATCCGTCTGAAATCCGTCCGAAATTTCGGACGGATTTCAGACGGATCAAGGAAAATATAAAAAAATAACACAATCCGTCTGAAATCCGTCCGAAATTTTCGGACGGATTTCAGATGGATAAAGGAAAATAAAAAAATAACACAATCCGTCTGAAATCCGTCCAAAATTTTCGGACGGATTTCAGATGGATAAAGGAAAATATAAAAAAAAATAACACAATCCGTCTGAAATCCGTCCGAAATTTTCGGACGGATTTCAGACGGATAAAGGAAAATATAAAAAATAACACAATTCGTCTGAAATCCGTCTGAAATTTCGGAATCCGTCCGAAATTTCGGACGGATTTCAGAAGGATCAAGGAAAATATAAAAAATAACATAATCCGTCTGAAATTTTCGGAAAATTTCAGACGGAAACATTTCCGTCCGAAAATTCCGTCCAAAAATTCAAGTTTTCTAGTAGTGTTTGTTAAAGAAATTCTTGTTGAAAAATTAAAAAGAAATTTGTAGACTCAATTCACCCCTCCCCTCTTGAGTCGAAGCCACATATTCCAACAAGTATCCTATGCGTATACATATTTTCGGTCATCATAGGAAAACAAGCTATCAAACCTTTCAAGATTTGTAGATTTAAGATCAAGGAATAGTTTGAAACTCAAACACATGGTCATATTCCAAAAGTTGAAGCAAAAACCTCATAGGCCACATATGCTTAGCATTCGGCCTTCACAAGAAGAGATAGGTAGAGATTTTTGTTTTACACAACCTCTTAGTATGTGAAAATATAAGTTAATACAAGACTATAGAAAGTGGTTTCAACTCAAAAGGAGTTTTCTACCATTTTAGAGAGATTTTAGAAGTTTAAAACATATAAAGAACACATAAAGCAAACTAAGAAATAAAAGATGAAACTTGCAAAAAGATTCATATGAGAGCATTACCCTTAGTATAAGGAAGAACTTTAATGAAGAACTCAAGTGGAAAAGACTAATAAAAATGGAAGCTTTAAGTGTTTGAAAAAAAGAAGAAATGGAAGAAGTTGAAGAAGTATGAAGATGGAGAAAGAAAATGAGAGAATGAAGATGAGTGATGATTATATGGAGGAGGGAGAGGGGAGCACGAAATTTTGGAGAGAGGATGAGCTTGGAGAGCAAGTTTTGTCTTTAAGACTTGTTTGGTTGAAGAGGAAAGAGAAAAATAGGTTTTTAGAATATAATATGACATAATTTGAAAAGTGTGATGATTACACTTTTGGAGTGCGTCATAGACCTTTCCCATAATGTCCCATCAAGTCACTTCACTTCTTTTGTGCTCCCTAATCTACTCCATTTCGTACCCAGTTGCAGTTCCGATCGTAATTCTTCCGACGTTTTCGACTGAATAAAATATTATGTTCTATTTTTGAACAAAATTTGTAAAATAACCAGAGTTGAAGGAAACATAATAAAAACACTAATCGTCTAGTTCACGGGTCAAAATTAGGTTTTCTGCACAATAAACTTGTACCGGCAGTGAAAACGCAGACAGGCTTCCTCTGAATTTTTAACCGAAAATTTTACCGTGACTTCATATGTTACAAGAACACAAGAAAATGATTTTAGTTTAATTAAAATCATCCTCTGATTAATTTTTTGATCAATTAGCTTGTGTAATATTGTGTATAAGATTATTACCAAAGTTTTGGTTGATATGTTTTCTCACTTCTTCAATGATTTAATTGCCTCCTGTCACGACCCCAAAATTGTATATATGTTAATGTAAATAAATAAATGGAATTAATAAATGAAATGGGTGTGAAATTACCAAAAAGGGCATAAAGGAATAAGGAGGAGAGTCTTCATTAATGGCATTGTGGTAATTTCCACAGTTGCCTATAAATAGGCATCACCACACCATGGCTTCATTTTGAATGCCATTTCCTAAAATCCCATCTTCTCTCTAACTCTAATTCTCTCCACCATCACCACCACTTCACCACCACATGGCCACCACACCACCACCACTAGCCACCACTTTTCATCATCAAACCTTACATGAAAATGAACCTCCTCACCTAGATAAACAACAATCTCTACTTGGAATCATCAACAAACATCTCAATCTCTCACTTCCTCTCTTGGCCGAATCATCATCATAGAGCAAGGAAGAAACGTTTTGTCATCTACACTCCCAGAACACCTAATCTTCAAAGATAAGGGTAAGAACTTCACATGCATGTCCATTCCTTGTTCCTTCAATGCATGTGAGTTAATCTTTCATTTTTTTTTCTAGATCTTAACTTAAAGGTTCAACCTTGGAGCTTGGAGTAAAGACCTCATTTTGGACAAAGAAATCTCAAGGTTATCACTAGCTAAGGTAGAGGGAGAATACCTAAACCTCATTGCATGAGCCTTTATGTTTGGGGATGGGATTAAAGTTGTGAACTTTGTTGTTGCATGTTGAAAATATCATATTTTTCAAACGGGGTACATTTGGCCTATACATGTTTTATGGGTTTGAAGTTGATTTTTGATGAATGACTTGTTTACATGTTAATATCTATGCTTGACTACTTGAATGAAATGTTGTTTGCCTTAAAATGTGGTGTTGGCCGAATTACCCACATGTATGAGTGTATGAAAATATGTTCTTGATGATATGAAAATGGATGAAGGCATGAATGTTGTTGTGTGATGCTTGACTGAATTCTATGCATGAGTGTAGCTTGATGATTTTGCTTGTTATGCTTGGATGAACACGTAAACATGTGATAAAATACATAAAGCCATGAACTTGCAAATTTTGACCTATCCCCGTGAGCATCACCAAGAGAAAGAAAGGATTTTTAGTTGATTTAAGGACCATAAAGAAGTTTTAAATGTTTAGACATAAAAGTGTTGAATTAAAGTGTGCATAAAAAGTGAATCTTGGACAAAAATGGATTAATTTGACATGATGAACATCATGAACACATTCATATTGTTCTTGATGAGTTCTTGGTAAGAACTTGGAAGAGTTAGAGTTTGATCCTTTTCAAACTCAAGTTGTTAAGTCCAAGATGTTTAAGGATAAATCCTTTTTTAAAATAAATGGATAAGTATTCTAAGTTGGCTTGTGAGACTATGACAAATGTCAAGTGTAATCTACCCTAAGATAAACCCTAATATTTAATTAGATAGGGTAATCCAAGAGATAATTCTTTTGTGCCAAGTGGCAAAGGCAATCCATCCTAAAGATAACCCAAAATTTAATTAGATAAGGAAATCTAATTAGCCACTGCTTCTTTGACAAGTGGTAAGTGTGATCCATCCAAAGAAATCCTTAATAACTTAATTAAGATAAAGCAATCCTAAAGCGACCTTAGCACAGTTGCCATGTGTCACTAAGGATAGGCTTAAGGATAAAAATCTGGGTAATCAAATGTTTAAGAGCCATGTGGTAGAACCAATGGCATAACGGACAAAATGACATCTTTGTTATTATAAGAAGTATGCCATGTATCCAAGGATTTCTACAAATAGAAGGAAGGTTGATTGTTTTGGAAAACCACCTTGGTGGAATGAAAACCAAGGTTTGGAAAACCATGAGGTTTCTTGGAAAAAGGAAAGGTGGTTTTGGTTTTAATAATTAATAATAATTAATGAATTAAATAAATAAATAATTAAATAATTGATTAATTAAATAATAAATAATAATTAATTAACTAATAATTAATTAAATAATCAATAAAATTAATCTTTAAAATTAAATTGAAAGACGATTCAGTCCTTAAGGAATTGTTAAGTGTGTATGTAGACCAACCTTTGTAAAGAAGAATTAAATGTGAGAAAGTGATTAATGCAACTCGAATGTGAGCCTGTGTGGCTATGAATGTGAGCCTGTGTGGCTAAAGGATGTGAGCCTGTGTGTCTAGAATTGTGAGCCTAGTGGCTAAGAATAATTCTCACAAAGACTTAATAAGAATGATTGTGTTGAAGTTGGTTTTTCATACATACATCATATGCATTATCTGCCAGGGGTGTGATGCCGCAATTTAATGCCAAATGGTCATATGAAATAGTGGTGTGCCAAGTCCCGCAACGGGGTTGCGATGCCGCATGATTTACGAAGTGACATGAATGCCAGATTATCCACCAGGGGTGCGATGCCGCATGAATTGCGAAGCAGCTTGTATGCCAGATTATCCGCCAAGGGTGCGATGTGAATTAGACAACTATAAACACGAGAAGGGGGGTTGAATTGTGTTTATCAGAAATTAAAACAAAGTTAAAAACTTTTCGTACACAAAAGCTAGGTTCAGACAAGTGTGAAAAACATTGCACACAAGCACACAACTTGAAAATAAGATTGATATTCATACTTTAACCCCTTTAGTTAGATAACAAACAATATAATCAAAGAGACTAAAGAGTTTAAGGGAAGAGAGATAAACACAACTATTTATCCCGGTTCACCCTTTAACACTAGGGCTACGTCCAGTCCTTGACAGCACCAAGTTTTCTCCACTATAACTGATCAAGTTACAGACAACAAGTATTCTTTGCACACCTTGCCTCTTCAGGCTCCAATGTGAAACCCAACTACCACGCATGTTATATAAGCAATAAAAGGCATATAATAGATATAAAATAAAATAAAATAACATACTTCCTTTACAAAAGTTCAAGGGTAGAAAGGTCCCACATGAACAAGCTCAACAAATGCGGAAAACCAAAACATGTTTATAAAGAAAACATAACATAAACATATAAACGAAACCCAACCCCAATGTCACATTACAGAGTTGGTACAATCAATTCGATAAACATCTCGGATAACGAACTAAAATAAACATAAACTAACCACTAGAAGCGGCTCCTAAGAGTCACTCCTCAGCAAGCTGCTCATCGTCCTCTGCATAACACAAAAAGGGTACATGCAAAGCAACAACAAAAGACGGGGAGTAAGAACCATATATATAAACATAACGGCAACATGATAGTTGGCAAGATGAACATACAACACATATAAATATAGCAACATAGCATTTATAACATAGTCATCATACCAACACAACAACACATCACAGTATAACAATATAATCATCAATCATATAATGCAAAGCGAAACACTATGCCGAATGCATGTGGATCCATCTACACCAGGTGTACGACTTCGTAGTTACATTTCCACATTGGCCGTAGAAGTACCAACGCCGGGCCAGACCACCAAACCATGGATGGACCCCTTGGATAGCCGACACACCTTACTCTCAGATGCGCCACCACGGTGTATACATGATCCCCTTTCGAACGAATCCCGCGGACGGCCAGATCGCCTTACTCTCGGACGACCTCCCCCTCAACACTCTGGCCAAAAAGCACCAGAGCCTCAACACTCTCTCCAAAAAGCAACAGATCCTCAACACCTTGACCATTAAGCATCAAGGCCCCCTTGGAGTGGACACTAGGCTGCCAAGGTATAAAATCATATCACTTGGAGCAGATACTAGGCTACCAAGGTACAACATCTCATCACTTGGGGCGGACACTAGGCCACCAAGGTATATTATAATCTTTAAGTTGTCTAACTTGTCTTCACTTTGTTTGGTGTCTTCTTTTATTATTATTAGGAGCAACTGGGGCAAACCACCCCTGTCAATCTTTCTGCATTCTGGTAAGCACAGGTGAACACGGTCGTGCTCACCCTTCAGCACAGGCGTGCTGAGCTCACAGTTAAGCACGGTTGTGCTGACTGTTGAGCATGGGCATGCTTAAGCAGCACGCCCTTTCCTGGGATTCAAATTGGAGCATGGGCATGCTCCTTGTTAAGCACGAACGTGCTCAATGGAGCGTGGACGTACTGATCTGGGCAGAAGGGTCACAGACCCTTTGCCAAATCCTTGGGACAGTTCATAGGTTCAACCTATTGGCTTTTACTAATCCATTGAACATTAGCTTCATTATTCTTAACCGTTCTTCATCTCTTATCATTATGGGGAATTAATCCTTTAATCATAGCTTCGTTATTAATGTTCCTAGAACACTCACTAATCAATCCTAGGGTCTTTAACTAAGCCCTATGAACATAACCTTAGCTCTCACACTATATTCATGTCTTATGAACAATTGGGAAAAACATCCCTTAAATCTCATTTATCATTGTTAACGTATTTTAACGTCTTAACATCATTAATAAGATCTATTAATTAATTAGAGACTTATTATCGTCATTGTTGGCATTAACATCCTCAACAATCAACACTCATAAGAGCACAACATCGTCATCATCATCATAACAACATCATCATTACAACAACAACATCATCATCATCATCATCATTCATTCATTCATAACGTCATCAATCCAAACATAATTATGGCATAAAAATCATTAAAAATTATAACAACAATAGGCATACCAATCATCAACACAAATCACTAAAAGGCATACCAATCATCAATTAAGCTAATATCATCTTGAACATGATAGCAAACAAATAGACAAATAACATACGACAGGGTCATGGGTTAACCCTTCATCTTACACTACCCCATAGCCTATATGTATATACTATCCCTTCTCCCAATACCTGGTATGAAGATTCCCAAAACGATAACGTTTACAAACTAGACACGTTCCCTCGAGCGGCTCGACGAGTTCCCCAAGCCTTGACCAAACAAGAAGAGGATAACCAATTAGTCTCTAGATCTAATAATAGAAAAGAGACTAAGAGAGAGGGAAGACAATGTTACCTTAAACGATACTATTGCGCTACTTCTCTCCCACAGCTAGAGTAAGAACAACAAGAACTTCACGGGGTTCAAGGGAAGGGAATGGAAGAGGTTTCTGTTGCACTAGGATTGCCCAAAGTGCCAGAAAGAGGGTTTGGATCGCAACCCTCATGGAACTGCTATATTTATAAACTCTGTGACTTGAGCACGACCTTGCTCCCTGTTGAGCACGGTCGTGTTCAATTCCTGAGCAAGGGGTTCTCAAATTGTACTATGAGACAACCTAAACGATCGAATTGGACAAAACACATTAAATAACACTTGTAGATAATTCTCTTAGATTTCGAACACCACAAAGATCACCTCAATCAGACATCTAGAACTCAAGATACGGCCAAAACGGTGAAACCGGTTACTTAGACTCTAAAAGGATTGAACCTTTCTAAGGCTAAACTTCCTCAAACATGAACTTAGGCATCGAAAACAAACATAACAAGAATATATATAACATATATGAAAGCACTAAGCTTATTTACGAAAAACAGGGTGTTACATCCAAGACAAGTAATTAATAAAATTTGCAAGTCTTTCACTAACACTCAGAAGAGTGATTGAAGAATACAGATTGAAAGAATGAAGAAATGAATACGTAGAGTAATGGCTCTTTAGTGCCGTGAGTTCTCTATCTTCATCTTCAATGACTTCTGTTTTTATAGCCTTCAAGCATTTAAGACCCATTAGAGACATTCCTTAAAATGTTGGCTTCAAGCAGAGTTCCATTAAATGCAATAGAGTCGTTCTGGGCAGCCATTAATGCAATAAGAACGTTGGTTGTACTCTAACACGGAGGATCATGGCTTTATACATCGTGCAGTACCCAAATCAGAGTTGTGCAGAATGTTGGAAAGATTATTTAATTGGACTTCGTTTATGATCTCTTAGGTTGCTTGTGAGAATGACCTTCTGACTTTCTTGATAAGCGAGAGAGAGAAAGCTTTAGAGTCTTCGGTCTGAGGGGACAACTTTCAAAAGCTCTTTGTACTTGAGTTAAGAGAGAGAAAAAGCTTCAAAGTCTTCTGTATGAGGGGACGAACGAGTGTGAAAGCTTCGCAGAGACAAGTTGAACCTTCAATGTATAAAGTCAACATCCTAGTCATCAGACAGGTTAACTTTTGCTTCTCCAGACAGGTGGTCTTTGTAACACCCTCGCCCGGGCATTACATTAATTAATCATTTTTACTAATATTAACGTTATTAGAAGACATGTCGATTTCTTTCGGAATGTCAATATTTAATTAGTAAATTCATTATTAAATAAAACTCAACTTAGGACATGGAATTAAAAGATCAACTTACATTCATAGAAAACATACATAATATTCACATTGATAACAAACACCTTCTTAGTGACAGATGCATTGACAGAAGTTTCCTTTAGTGTACATCCAAGTTTCTTAAACAAAATACTACATTGCACTAGAGTTTAAAGAGACAAAATAAAGCATGCGACTGATAAGATCCATCCAACATCACTACTCCAAAATAAAACTAGAATTCCTAAGCTGGTCAATACAAACTAGTGATACCCATTCAGGAGACCACGAAAGTCTCCCTCATTTCCAAAAGAAGTATCAGAAGAGGATACTTCCACCCCGGCTCCCTCGTCTATGCATCATCATCATCATCACTGCTCATAGGATGATATTGAGGTTCCTCATCCATGAATTCCTCCGGATCCTCCTCTATGGGTGAAGCTGGCACCACATTAAGAGGTGGTGGATTCAACACTAGTTGTCCTAGGTCTGCTAGGTGTTGTACATATAACCAAGCTGGCGGAAGTGATATCTGGACGGTCTCCCCAGTATGAATCCTCCTCTCTGGACCTCCCTCATGTGTTCCTTCTATAGTGCAAACCGGGCCAGTGTACTCGGCCATGTGATTCCCCGGATGAATCACCCAAGCCCTAGGGTTGTTGGCATCCTCAAACATGGCCGTCCGCATTCGGGAGTGCACGAGAGGCAGAGCTGGGTCCATCTAGTCTCAACATAACAGGATACATACATATATACATGAAGTAAAATGTAAGGGTAAGATACCAATATATGGATAATTATGACAACTATATGCACCCAAAACACACAGAGAAACATATACAAATAACAAGGTATCATTTTAAGCAGTACGTAGCAAGAGATAATCATCGCTTTTTGAAAACCATGACACTTCTATAATTCAACTTCTATCCTAATCTCCGGAGAGCCCAACTTCACTTTGTTTAAAATGAGCTGATCATGCCCGAAATCTTTGCCATAAAAGGAACAACGTGTTAGTCCACTATATTGCCCAAAACTCCTGGAACAGTGTGCAACGTGCATGGATATCCATAGCATACTATCCAACTTAAGTCATAGTAATCAAGGCATATGAATTTCATTGTCTGTCAAGGCACAATGATACAACATAGCATGATATACCCTGCCCTTCAAGGTACTCACACAAAACAACTTTGGGCACGTCTGCCAAATGCTTGAAAAACATTTTATTATCGCGGCTTTTCTATGTGCATAATTCTTTCCTTGTCGAAACTCAAAGGCTCACGACCTTCATAACTTTTCAATGTATTAAAATTTGTAAACACATGACATTTGAGTCCGAGTGTCCAATCACAAGAGTCTTAAACCGATGCACCAATCTAAGACTTTGTGGTAGTAGAAAACAACTTTGCACCTTTACTGCATTTATCACGTTTGTATAACGTACGTAGGACACGCCGTCCACGACAACGTATAAGGACACAGAGTCTGCAACAATGTGACACGGATCATAGATCAACAAGTTTAATTACACTAGTAGCCCGACGTCTCGGTTACTAGGTCCAGTTTTCAACATTAGTAAAAAAAATTATTTGAAATTTTTCAAAAATCACCTTGATTTTAAAAAATTCATTCTTTTTCAATAAAATAAAATTAATCTTCCTTAACTTTCTTTTCCTTTTCAAACAAAACTTCTTTTTTTTAAAAAAAAACATTATTTATTTGTAAGCTTCTTTCATGATCTTGTTAAGATTTTTATCTTAACTTATTATTTTGAGCTCTAACTCATGGTTAGGCTTTATATGCATCAACCAAACAATTACATCAATAAATCGACATATCCATATCATAATAAACATTTTATAATCAACATAAACACTTAAATCATGTAAATCAAATAAAATAAGCATATCAACTAAATCAAATCACTCATCAAACCAAGCATTATAACAAGCATTCAACCAACACATCAAGCAAATACAGGTAACACATGGTCATCATAATTTTTAATATCCCTCAGGCTATCTTCCCTTACCTCAGAGTAAAATGGTAATGAAACTCGGTTGTGGTTTTTAAAGAGGAACGACTCGGTTCGCGTTATGATTGCAAATCTATACAGAAACAAGTGTTTAACATAAGTAAAATTTTTATAAAATCACCCTAATTTGATGCATGCATTCGGTCATGCTTAAAAAAAATAATGCTAGAAATTTTAAATTTTCACAAACTTTTGGATCTATGATTCTCAAGCATCAAGGAGGTAAAATAAAAGTTTAAAACTTGAAAATAAAATTTTATAATCTTGGCCTCATGAACCATAGGTTTCGGCCTTCTCAAGAAATGGTGGAAATATTTTTTTTTTCATCAATCTAATTTCATGCATGTAAACTTTATAGTGTTCTAATCATTTAGCTTAAAAAAATTTGAGCAAGCCTCATCAACTCATCAAGTGAGTTTCGGCTGTCACAAGCCAACAAGGCTAGGAACACTAAAATTTTTCAAGCACCATTGTTAAGCTACTAATGCAAAGAACTTAGTGTATTAACCATGCAACCTTCTAAGTGATTAAAAATTAGGCCTCACTAACTTAAAAATTTTAGATTTTTGGCTATAGAACCATCATAAGAAGGTATACCTAGTCTCAAAAAATGCTTTAGTTAAAAGAAATTCATGGACCAAAGATCTAAAGGCATGCATGTGAGATTTTAGCAAAAACTCATCATTTCTCCCTCTTGGTGTTTCATCTGTAACACCCCCTGGGTATTACTACGTAACACATGCGGAAGTAAATTAAAAAGATAATTTTCTGGTTGCTTTCGGAAAATTGTTTTCTTTTAAGTCAGAAAACTGGGGAATAAAATTTTTCTTTAAGGATAACTCTGAAATCCATAATACATACATTTAAAACGTAAAGTCATATTCGTAACAAAGTTACCATGACATACAACATTTCTCTAAGTTTCCATTTTCGAAAGAAAAAGTTTAAACTACAGATGGATGTATATAACACTACATTTACCAAACTATTTAGATATACAACCCAAATCAGACTCCTCTACAACATCAGTACTAGAGTACCAAGGTACTACAGCAAAACCCAAAGAGACTTGATATAACTGTAAGAGTGAGACACCGGCAAATGGATATATCATACAACAACCAAATACATGGTACATACAACACATTGGCATATTACAATTTAAGCATTTTTCATAGATAAAACAACAAGTGTTATATCAGTGGGTCTCATACCCGAATCAATCAGTTTTATAAAGATAATGCATGACACTTCAATCATCAGGCTCTAAACTTAATCTCCGGAGATCCCAACATCCTCAAAATGAGTTGATCAGGCTCGATACACCGTCCCATTGGCTAGCTAAGCACAACGATAATACACCGTCTCATTGGCCATTTAGGCACAACAATTATGCACACCGTTTCATTGTCCATTTAGGCACAATGATACACGTACACCGTCTCATTGTCCATTTTAAGAACAACGATGATACATCGTCACATGATACCTTTCCTATTAAGGTCTCACGTTAAGACCACATAGGGCACGTCTGCCGTAAATGCAAATATAAAACATTTAGTTATCGATGTTTTCTTTATGTTCGTTCTCATTCATTGTTGAAGCTTAAAGGATAGCGACTATTCATAAATTTCATCATCACCTGAAAATCAATAACACATGACGCGCAGTCCGAGTGCTCAATCACAACACCTTAGACCGATGCTACAGTCAAGGTTTGTGGTCATATAAATCATTTATGATTTTATCCATGTTTTATTCTAACATGATAAGGACTCCTAGTCCGCAGCAACGAAATCAGGACGCACAGTCCTCAATTTCGAGATTTGGACTCTTAGCCCATAACATCATGATTAGGACCCTTGGTCCATAATTCTTGACACGGATTCTAGATCACGTGCATATCACAAAAAACTGGAGCGACGTCCCGCTACTAGATTCCTATTCACATGTGCTTACTTTTCGCTAAGTGAAAATCAAATCCAAAACAAAACCTTGGTCACTTATCCAAGTAACCGGAACGTTTCCAAATCATTTAGGAGAAAATCCTTTTCTTTTGAAAAATCTTTTATAAAGCAATTAGGAAATTCGTTTGTTTTTGAAATCCTTGATGGAATAAAGTCAAATATTTTCAAAGGGTTTTTCTTTCATAAAACACATTGTTCGAAAAAGATTTTCTCTCATACAAAACTTTAGATCATGAAAGGGTAGTTTCCGTTGACTTAAAATCACTTCAACATTTCTTTCAAAAACGAGAATCTTATTCTTTTTGAAGTAAGCACTTTAAACACGAAACTTTTATAAATGAAACCAAAACTTTCAAAGTTCTATTCAAGGCTTATTAAGCCTTTTAATCCTTATAATCATTGAGCACAGACTCAAGTCCCGCTTCTCAAACTTCAATCAACAATAATATATCTCAAATAGTAATATCACGGTTAATGATAATTCATCACATATATATAATTCATAATACTGTAAAGCAAGTAATAATCAACTTCAAGTAATAATCACAATAGCTCAAGTAAACAAGTCATTCAAGTATTGGCTCCATATCATAATAATATTCAAATCACAAAAGTTAAACACATACACACATGCATATAGTCAATGAATATCCCTAGGCAATCCTCTCTTACCTTTGGTTAGGTAGAGATCCTTAAACTTTTCAATCTCTTGGACTTAGCATCCTTCTATATTAAGGAGCCATAGTCCATGATCATTTTGGAAAATGAAACTCAAACATCCTTGCTCTAAAACATTTAAGTTTCAGCCTACATAGGATAATGAGGAAAATATATTTGTTGTTTGATAACAACTCTTAGCTTTAGAATCACAAGGTATTAAGAGTTCTAAATCCATTATCACACTTAGAAAGTTGAAACATAGTATCATAGGCTTACTTATACATATTTTCGGTCATCATAGGAAAAGAAGCTATCAAACCTTTCAAGATTTATAGATTTAAGATCAAGGAATAGTTAGAAACTCAAACACATGGTGAAATTCCAAAAGTTGAAGCAAAAACTTCCTAGGCCACATATTCTTAGAATTCGACCTTCATAGGAAGAGATAGGTAGAGATTTTTGTTTTACACAACCTCTTAGTATGTGAAAATATAAGTTAATACAAGACTATAGAAAGTGGTTTCAACTCAAAAGGAGTTTTCTACCATTTTGGAGAGATTTTAGAAGTTTAAAGCATATAAAGAACACATAAAGCAAACTAAGAAATAAAAGTTGAAACTTGCAAAAAGATTCATATGAGAGCATTACCCTTAGTATAAGGAATAGCTTTAATGAAGAACTCAAGTGGAAAAGACTAATAAAAATGAAAGCTTTAAGTGTTTGACAAAAAGAAGAAATGGAAGAAGTTGAAGAAGTATGAAGATGGAGGCAGAAAATGAGAGAATGAAGATGAGTGATGATTATATAGAGGAGGGAGAGGGGAGCACGAAATTTTGGGGATAGTATGAGCTTGGAGAGCAAGTTTTGTCTTTAAGACTTGTTTGGTTGAAGAGGAAAGAGAAAAATAGGTTTTTAGAATATAATATGATATAATTTGAAAAGTGTGATAAGTACACTTTGGGAGTGTGTCATAAACCTTTCCCATCATATCCCATCAAGTCACTTCACTTCTTTTGTGCTCCCTAATCTGCTCCATTTCGTACCCGGTTGCATTTCCGATCGTAATTCTTCCGACGTTTTCACCTGAATAAAATATTATATTCTATTTTTGAACGAAAATTTGCAAAATAACCAAAGTTGAAGAAAACATAATAAAAACACTAACCGTCTCGTTCACGGGTCAAAATTAGGTGTTCTGCACAGTAAACTTGTACCAGCGGTGAAAACGCAGACCGACTTCCGTCTGAATTTTCAATAGAAAATTTTACCGTGACTTCATATGTTACCACAACATAAGAAAATGATTTTAGTTTAATTAAAATCATCATCTGAGTTTAATCTAAAATAAACAAATTTAAATATGTTTTTATTGCTATAGAAAGCATAGGAAAAACAGGGTGTTACAATAGTACCCCTCTAAAAAAAAAATCGTCCTCGAAATTACGTAAATTGAAACTAAACAGGATCTCTCACTATCAAGATCATACTATCAGAAGAAAGTATCTAAAAGAATTTCATCAATCCAAAAGAATACCGAAACATCTAGTGTACGTATGAAGATCCTTTAGTAGGTTCAGGGAGGTAAAAATGTATGATCGGTACACGTTTACAATCATGAATCTAAAAAGTTTCTCCTTTCACAAGAATTTCTTGGTCAACAATTTAAAAGAGCAACAGTTCGATAAGAATTCAAACTGAATCACTTCCACCTAAAGTAAAATTGATTAGATTAAGTCTCATCAAGAAACTTCTTTGATAAACATACCCATCCCGTGCAACAACAAGGCAATTCACAACTCTAGGAAAAGAAAGATTGGATCCAAAGTCTAAACCGACCACAACAATCAAAAAGAGAAGGGAACTAGAATAAATTTCTTAAAGAGACTTCCCAAAAGTCATAAGAAACATACTTTCGCTGGAAAGACTAGTAACATAGGAGACCCTAGAGAGTCAAATACTTAAGGGCGTCAAAACACGATTATACTTAGAATCCTATCACAACTTAGAATTATAGACCACTGCCATAAGACCTTCAAATTGCTCACTACTTATATCATAAAAGATCATCAGATTATGAAGCTCCAGAGCCAGTCATGGTGTAAACTCTTCCCATTGTCGTGGGTCTATCAGTCCCTAAGGTGTTGACAACCCTTTCAAACCTTGGTGCATTACAATTCCTTGACAAGTGTCCTGTTTGTCCATAGTTGTAACATTTTGTTCCCTTGCGTGGGCAAACATCAGCTGTGTGATCTGGGTTTCCACACTTGTAACATCTTCTAAATTGGCCTCGGTTTTGGTTCAGTTGGCCTCCACTTCCCGATTCAGAATTATCAAAACGATGCTGTTGTTGATTCTCGTCATTCCCTTGTGGTCGGAAATAAGGTTCCCTCCGATGCTGCTTCCCTTTCTGATTCTGATTTTGATATTGGTCTTTGGAACAAGTGGGTCCTCCAACAGTTTCTCCGTTGCCTCTTTCCTTCCTCAGTAGTTCCACTTTTCTACACTTCTCTACTAAGGCTTGGAAATTCCATATTTCCAATGGTAGTACTAATTCCTTGATTTCGAAACATAGTCCTTTCTCAAAACGCTCGCATTTCCAATCTTCACTTGGGTTGTTCTGGAAAAAGCGAAAGTACTTGGCAAGAGATTCAATCCTTGTCGCGTACTCTCCAACAGTTAATTTTTTCTACTGAAATTGTAGAAATTCTTGCTCCTTCTCAGCTCGTGCACTTTGAGGAAAATACTTTTCTAAGAACCTGGTTCGGAATACTCCCCAAGTGATCTCCTGATTCTCTGCTTCCAGCAGCTGTTCAGTGCCCTTCCACCAATACTCAGCATCACCGACCAGATGATTTATAATAATTTATTATGATAATTATGATTTTGTGTCATGAAATTACTATTCATCTTACAAAAAATCATTTTTCCTCACCCAAAACTCCAAAATCTGATACAAGTTATTTCCCTTGACTTTTGTTTCATTCCAGTTAAATATCTATACCGAATCGATCGTATTTCTAATGAAAATCGCACCCGAAAAAATCAATAAAATAAATTTTTTTAACGAAAAATTTTAAAATAGTGGAAACATTAACAATTTTAATTAGAAGCCTAACCGTTTCTTTCACGAGTAAAAATTTCATTTTCTGATTAGTAAACTTGTACCGATAGAGAAAACGCAGATCGGGATTCGTCTGAATTTTCAGCTGAAATTTTTATTGGAGCTTCCTAAGATAGATTAAGTTATGAAAATGATTTTATTTTATCAAAATAATCTCTAAAACTTTAAAATCAATTACTGGCAAGCACACACTTAAGCACAGATTAACAAGAAACAGAAAATCGGGGCGTTACAGTCTTCTATTTGGGCAGACATGTGAGAAAGTGAATTCTGACTTTTGTGATATGCACACTAGATAGATAGATTAGCAACCAATATGAATGTTAATTAAATCATTTACAATTGTTTAGTTTTCATCAAAACTTAGGGAAATGCACATCAAACATTTTAGAGATTTAACAATCTCCCCCTTTTTTATGTTGACAAACATTCAGATGATTTAATGAACATTAGAAAATATCAACAAATAAGACATACAGAATTCAGACAAGTTGAAATTTTCTTAACCAAATAGGTTGTGCAGACAAGTGCACTTAGGTTCAATTCATATTAGGAGTTCTTTAAAGCATATTATCAGTTGAGAGTGCATTTAACTTTTGTTCACTAATTATGATAAGTTAAGTTATATAGCTCAGACAGTGGTGGACAGGTCAAATTTTAATCATCTTAATCTTTACTTTCTCCCCCTTTTGTCAACAGTAAAAAGGAAACAATTATGAAGCAGAAAAGTAAAAGAAAGATAAAAGACAGTAAAGATAGAAGATAAAAGATATATTTCATTCATCATTAACTGAGTACAAGGCAGATTTAAAAAAAATAAAACCTACTAAGGCTGACTAAACAGTAAAAATAGAGATTCAACTCTATTTTCTAACAACAGCCTAGCATGCCTTTCTTCATCTAGTTGTCTTCTGGTTTCTTCTAGCTCAGCTTTAAGCTGATTGAAGCTGTGTAAGTCCACCATCTGAGTAGTGGGGGCTCCTGCAGTCAAGCTAGTTGATATAGCAGACTGGTCTGAATGCCAGGGCAAGGCCAAAACTGGAGGTGCCTTGAGCACAGAGGCAGGATAGTGAGTCCTCTCCAATGTTCTAATGAAGAGAACTATAGGGGGGATAGAAGAAAATCTCCCTACAGGGATTAAGAATATGAGGTGGAGGAGAAGGAATGACAGACAGGTTCGAAAAACTTGCAGTCATGATAGATTGCAAGTCAGACACAAAAAGACTTGATGATATGCCAGATTGTTCTTTGGGAGTTGCATCCCTGTGAACTACTGTGTACTGACATATGTCAGACACTACATCATAAGATGATGTTTGGGTTTGGTGACAAGAGACAGGTGAAGAAAATGGAGACACATGGGAAAGGGGTTGGACAGACAAGACTGGTGGAGAAGAGATAGAAGGATTTAGGATACCTTGATGAGAGGGGGAAGATGGTGCAGGAGAGGTGGATGGAAGGACCACATGGTTTTCTGACATCCTCAGCTTCTTCCTTTGTAGGGGAGGATTCAGAGTGTCAAATTGATAGTCATTTGGTAGCCAGACCTTCTCTTTCTAGGAATAGGTCCCAAATTGAGAGTCTTCTTCTCCTCGGGCTTCTCCAAAGGACTTGTCTTTTGCTCCCACTGAGTAGGTGCTTCTTCCTTGCTAGATGCGGACTCAACTTGTCTGGCCTTATAAAAGGTATTCACAAGTATTCTCTTCTTGCTAGGCTGAACTGACTCAGCCTCTGAAGCTTCAGCTTCCTTGGTCTTCCTCTTGGGAGACAGCTTCTTCAGTTTGAACATCAAGGGCTCAACCGTCTCACCTGTTTCAGCAGAAACAGAGGGTTTATCCAAATTAGGCCTCTGGTCCTGTCTGGGAACTTTTCCAGCAGGTTTCCAGATCTTTTCAAAGATAGGAATCTCTGACTCGTGGAGACCACCGGTTCCTTCAACTTCTGCTCAGCAGCAGGCTTCTACTTCTTCTTCTTGTCCTTCTTGTCTTCCTCTTCATCATCCAGAGGAATACCTTCTATGTCCATCATAGACAAATTCTTCCTGTTTATGGGAAGGGATATGTTGACAAACTCTCCATCACCAGGGACAAAAAGCTTGTTCCTGAAGAGTCTTGTTAGCAACATTCCATAGGGGAAAGTTTGCATATGGGTCCTCTTGATCAGGTTTCCAGGTAGATAAAGATCAGATCATTGATATCCACCTTGATCTTGTGTATCAAGTGGTACAAGGCAAACCTGACCATCTTGGTCACACTGTCCCTCGAGCCTTTCCTAGGCATCACACACTCCAGCAGCTTGTGCATGAATCTGCATTTAACAACCATGCTCACTGGCATCAGGTTTTCTTGGTTGGGAACTCCATACAGAGCAATATGCACATTCTTTTTTCCCACTTGATCTTCCCACTCAGGCTTGTAAGCTGCTCCAATCCTTGGGCAGTTGGTGATAAGTTCCAGAGAACTGATGGGAACGAAGATAGTTGTATCCAGCACTTGAGCACGATAGCTTTTGGTTCCATCAACAGTACCGGTGAGAACGACAACACTTGTCCAGAAGTCTCTTACCAGCTTAGGATGAACCAACTCCTTTAAGTCGAAGAAGGAGGTCCACTTGGAGTATTCCAACTCCTCTGTGACATCCATGTCCCACTTCTTCATTTGTTGGAGATCAACAGTCTTTCCAGCCAGAATCTTTTCAACATCAGAGAGTCTCATGTTGTATTTCTCAGCAATTTCTGTGGAAGAGAGATTCCTTGAGGGTGCCATTGCAAAGAGAGAAAGAGATTTCTAGGGTTTGGAAAGCTTAAAAGGGTTTGCCAGAGAGTGATGAAGAGCTTTTAGGGATTTGAAAGCATAAATGTTTAACCTTTCCGACTCTTTTCCTTTTATAGTCATAAAGTCAGGAGAGAGAAAGAAAACATTTTTAATTTTAAAACGGCACGAATTGCATGACGAACTACAGTGCCCACATAAAACATAATGAAAACCTGGTTTCACGATTAAAAATTGTTGTGCACATGATTAGCTTCAGATTAATAAATGGTATTAAATAATTAAAAATCATTTTGTTAAAAACTGTTGAGTTCAAGCATTATGACTCAGTAGGTTCGGACAAGTATCACAGACAGGTGATATAAAAACATAAGACAGGTAGCATAGACAGGTTAATCATCAGACAAATTTTTCAACAATGCAATGCATGTTTAGATTGTCTCTAATAAATATAGACCTATCTTCAGCTAAGGGTTTAGTAAAAATATCAGCCCAATGATTTTCAGTTTGAACAAACTTAATATTAAAGATACCTTTCTGAACATAATCCCTTATAAAATGATGTTTTATTTCCATATGTTTAGCCTTAGAATCCTGAATTGAATTTTTAGTTAAGCATATGGCACTAGAATTATCACACTACACATATATTATGCTCATAAAAAGAGTAATCCTCAAGTTGATGTTTTACACATAAGAGTTAAGAGCAACAACTGGCAACTGAGATGTATTCTGCTTCAACAGTAGACAAAGCATTAATTGTCTGCCTTTTACTTGACTAGAAGACTAAGCTGGCTCCAATGAAGTGACATCCTCCACTGGTGCTTTTCCTTTCTATTCTGTCTCCAGCAAAGTTAGCATCACAGAATCCCACTAATCTGTATTCTTTTGATCTTAAATACAACAAACCAAGATTAGTAGTCCCAAGCAAATATCTAAATATTCTTTTATCAGCCTTAAGATGAGATTCTCTTGGGTCAGATTGGAATCTAGCACACATACAGACACTAAATTGAATGTCAGGTATGCTTGAAGTTAAATATAGTAGAGAACCAATCATACTTCTGTAGACAGTTAGGTCTACCTTTTTACCTTCATCATCTTTGCTTAATTTTGCATTGGGTTGCATGGGAGTTTTCATGAGTTTAGCACTTTCCATCTAAGTATCTCCTTGGTATACTGTTGTTGATGAATGTAGATTCTATGACTTGTCTGTTTGATTTGTAATCTAAGGAAGAACTTTAATTCTCCCATCATGCTCATTTCAAATTTTGCTTGCATTAGCTTGAAAAATTCATTCCACAACTTTTCATTAGTTGTTCCAAAAATAATATCATCAACATATATGTACTATAATGAAACTCTCTTTTGAACTTTTCTTAAACAAGGTAGTCTCTACTTGTCCTCTAGTAAAACCATTATGCATGATAAAAGAACTAAGTCTATCATATCATGCTCTGGGTGCTTGTTTCAAACCATATAAAGCCTTTTTAAGTTTGAAAACATGATCTGGTTTATCAATATCTTCAAAACCAGGGGGTTTCTTAACATACACTTCTTCTTCAATTATACCATTTAGAAAAGCACTTTTGTATCCATTTGAAAAAGAGTGATTTGGTGTTGTGCAGCATATGACATTAATATGCCAGTAGCTTCTATTCTATCTACAGGTGTAAATGTTTCAGTATAATCAATACCTTCTTGTTGGTTATAGCCTTGATCTACGAACCTTGCTTTATTTCTGACAACTTTGCCATCTTCGTCCAATTTGTTTCTGAAAACACATCTTGTTCCAATGAAAGGTTTGTTTTTGGGCTTGGTGACAAGTGTCCAGACATCATTTCTGGTGAACTGTTTGAGTTATTCTTGCATAGAAAGAATCCAAATTTTATCCTCAAGAGCTTCTTCAATGCATTTTGGCTCCATTTCTGACATAAAAGCCACATTACTTGATTCTCTTAGAGTAGATCTAGTTCTTACTCCTTTTAAGGAATTACCAATAATAAGATCCTTAGGATGATGAGTTTTAAACTTCCAATCTCTCTTGAGATCATCATGGAGATCTTGACTTGTCTACTGACTTGTCTGCTCCACTTGTCTGTCTAGCCATTTACATGTTCTGTTTTGGTCTGATCAGGTTGTTGGCATTCTTGCTTGTTTAAGTCAAGACCTGCAAGATCATCTTCTGGATCTGATGGTTCCCTATCAGTCTTTAGACTATCATTAAACTTAACATGAACATATTCTTCAATCATAAAAGTTCTGGAATTATAAATTTTAAAGGCTTTATGTTGTTTTGGCTTCAACGACTCAAGAGGGGGGGTGAATTGAGTTTTCAAAAAATATTTCCCTCTTAAAACTTTTTCACAAACCTTTATAAATCAGAGTTGCGGATTAGTGTTCTCAGGATCTTTTACAAATCAATGAAGGGTTTTTACAAAATCTTGAATAGAAGGTGTAACAGCCTGATTTTTAATTACGTTGTTTAACAGGTAAAATATAATTAATTATATTTTAATCTGAGAGTTAGAAAGTGATTTTAAATAAAATAAAATCATATTTATATTCTCTCTTATGGTATAAGGCTACGGTGAAATTTTGGGTTGAAAATTCAGACGGAGCCCGATCTGCGTTTTTTTAACTGACAGTATAATTTTATACCGACAGAAAACCCTAATTTGGCCCGAAAACTGAAATTTGTAGATTTTTTATATTTTGTCCGTGAGGAAGTCTACTTTCCAAATTTCTAATCAGAAATAAAATATTATGTTTATTCGGACGAATTTTGGTAAAAGTTCGGACGGAAAGCAGTAGGTGTTTTCACTGACAGTAAGATTTTAATGATCAGAAAACCTAATTTTGACTCGTGAACGAAATGGTTTATATTTAAATCATATTTCTAACGAGTTTGGTTGTTTTGAAAATTTTCAACCGAAAATGAAATATTACGCTTTTTATGGGCGTAAAACCCTAATCGGGGAACCAACAGGTTCGGAAACGAAACTGCAGAGACCTGTCAAGAGATCGGGACAATGAGTCATACATGATGACTCATGGAGGATGAGTCACCAAGCATTTATGAGCATTAAATGCTAGTAATCATGACTTTTAGGTGAAAATGACCAAAATACCCCCAAGCTTTCGCGGGTATTAACCAGACACATCTACGCACTCTTAACCACTCATTTTACGTGGTTTTAAACCTCCCACATCTCCTCAATTTCGTGCATCCATATATACTCAACCATACCTATTTCATTTTGCTTTCGTTTCATTATTTTCCTCTCAAAAACCGAAATCGGGTAAACGACGGAGCTGCGTACGGAATTTCCGGGAACCGGTAACGTATAGGATCGGTCACACCTCCATCAAATGTGAGCCACATATTTATTAACCATAGTTAAGCAAGCTAACCCTAGTTAAGTTAATTATTAACTATGGTTAAACTTATATTAATTAAATAATCACAAAACCCATTAATCTAAAAGTTAAAAACCAAACAAGGCCTAATATTTTTCCTATAAAATCCCTCCAAACCGTGGCCTCCCTCACCATTTCACTCATCTTCTTCGTCTTCTTCATTTCTTCACCAAAAACACTTAAACTCCATTTTCATTCTTCAAGAGCTCCAAGTGATTCCATTACAAAGCTTGCCAAGATCACCATTTATTCTTCTTCTACTTTCCTAACTTGAGGTAACATGATCATCTCATCTCTTGTTTAAGCTTTTGTTCTTCATATGTCATAGTTTTCCATTTCTAGATCTAGAACTTGTAATAATTCTAGAAAATTGTAGAAAAATCATAAAAATGTGAAACCAATTTCTATGATCTAGATATAATCCCTACTTTCATTATCCAAAAGCATGTGATCAAAGTCATTTTCCTTCCCTATTAACCATTCTTGGCCGAACCTAGGTGAGAAAGTGAGTGTGAAGTTTTGTGTCATTACTCAATTCTATCACTTGTATCATGCTCTCTAATACCTATATGGTTATAATCTAAGAGCTTCACTTCAACAGATATTTCTATCCTAATTTTATGGTGTTTGATCGAAACTTAATTAAAAAGGAGATTTAAATTATTAATATTTCCAAGTTATGATAATTTATCTAAGCTATCTAAGACTATAAGGACTAGAATCCAAAAGCATGGAATGAGAAAAGAATCCTAACCCTACTTTGAATTAGGAGGCCGAAACCTAGTTAGTTAGGTTAAGAAGGATTTTGTTGATTAATTATAGTTGTATTGTTTGGTTGAAGGAGAAACTGTTAAACTGTGGTGTGATAACAAGGATCGTCGAAGTCGAAATTCCAGTGCTAACTCAGGTGGGGGAAAGAACCATTCCATCGTCGGAAAACGATAAGTAGTATATTCTATAATAATTGTGTAGGGCGACCTAAACCCTACTAGTAGTTGAGTAATCGACAAGACCAAAATCACATTGGAAACCTTTTCTGTAAAACCAATGGATTCGGGGATTGTAGGTTTATCGACATTAAGTTGATTTTAAGTATTTGAGGATGTTTGATTTTATGTTATCGAATTTACTGTGATACGCTGGTTGAGGTATTCCATCTGCATGTGACGTATTATTTCGGTGTTTGAATATTTATGATATTGAGGATGTTTATTGTCTGTCATGGCCGTGATGGTTGTCATGACCAGGCCGTGACAGGTTCTGTTTTGTAGAATTCTTGTGTTTGATGTCTGTCACGACCGTGATGGCTATCACGGTCAGGCCGTGACAGAGTCTGACTTTGTTATTTATTTGGTTTGATTATTATGAGATGGTTGTGATAAATTGCTTTATATGATATTGAGATATTTGAATATTTTCTGATGTTATGTTATGCATGATCTGCCTGGTTGTTAACATTGTGCTTAGCTGATTTTTAAGTAGGGATATATGTTGTTCGAGAGATAGTTGTTTGTTTTGGGTGTGAGAATAATGGTGACTTAGAGGTGCCTAACCTAGATGATGCATTTTAATGCGGTATGGTGACCTAGAATATGTGTTGAGTTCTAGTGGAAGGTTAAGGCACTAGGATGTTGTTAAAATGGGTTGGTGAGATTCACATGTATTGGTAATATAATACACAAGGTCGGTGTTGTTGTTCACAATCGTGTATTGGTAATATAATACACGAGGTCAAGAGTTCTCGCTAGACCGTTCCACCTTAGAAATAGGTTGTGCAGCTATAGTATCATTGAATTTCATTGAGCACCCCCGGGAGTGGACGGGGTGTGCACCGGGAGTATCGTGCAGCTATAGTGTCATGCTTTGCATGAGCGTTCTCACCATGGAAGAGAATGTGCACCGGGAATTTGGAACCTGTCGCTTGAACAATTGACTGACATTCCCCGAGAGGAATGAGTGAAAGAAATCAGTGGTGGCCACGTCTGTATTAAAGTCTAGTTGTACGAGATTGGGGTAGAAGATGAATACTTGAATTTGAGGATGTTTTGTTAATTAGGTGTTGAATGATGATTTGTCTGTGATAATTACTGTAGAATTTACTATTACTCTTTTCTGCTTTTGATGATAGAAATGCTTCTTATCCCCTATGTTTCTGTATTCTTGTGGGTTACTTTACTTACATTAGAAGACCCGATGGAGGATTATGTTGCTGAGGAGCTGGACGGAGCTCTGTATGAAACAGAGGTTGCTGAGGAGTTTGATGGAACTCCTTACGAACTAGACACTGGAGGTCGAGCTGTGATCCATGGTGAGTAGAGTATAGATAGTATGGCCAGTGTGTCTAAGAAGGAGTATTTTTATATGTTTCCGCTAAGTATGGCTTTTATTTTAAGTTTATGCCTGTGAGGGTTCCTATTGAGAGGATTCCATCAACAGTGTTTTGGTAATGTAATAAATAAACAGGTGTGTATTTATATATTACAACCTTTGTGTGTTTAATTTGCAGAAGTTATATGATTGTTTAAATAAAGTTTTGATTTTTACGCACTTTTGACGCTTAGTGCGAGACTAAGGAATTAATTAATAAGGTTTTTAGCGAATAAAACACCGAGGCCCAACGGGGTGTCTCAAAAGGTGATGAGGATAAGAAAGATTAATTCAGAAAGATTCAGAATAGTTTTGGGTTTAAGAACTCAGTAATAACAAAATATAGTTTATACAGATCAAGAACAAAAATTATATTGAACTTTAAACATCAAAGTTGCAGGTTCTTGAACATAAACAGAAAGTAAAGGAGTTTGAGTTTAGGGGTACCACACAACCAGATTTATCCTGGTTCATTCACCTCCACTGTGACCTACATCCAGTTCCCACTCTACCTGTTGGATTTCACACACTAACACACAAGCTTTACAAGGTAGCTTGAAAAACCTTCACACAACAGAACACTCCTTCACCTCGAGATACCACACTATTGTGAAGAGCCTCAATGTTCAACCTTAGGGATACCTCACCCTAATCACTTAGAGAGACTCCCTCTCTCTTTACAATCAAAAGTAAAAACAAAAGTTGATTCCTAACTCTCAGAAGTAAGATAAACAAATTGAATCACTTTGAGTATTGAAACACTCTTTTCTAAGTAAGCTCAATAAAGATGATGAATGATTTTCACAATTGATTTCTCAAAACGATTTCGTAAAACTGTGGTATGTTATGATATTCGTATATGTTATTTAAGTGTTCCTTTGATCCCTCTTTATATAGAAAACAAGCTATAATCGTTGGGATCAATCAAAATAGATTTGGATCTGACAGAATCTGTTTTCTTGATTTTGGTTCTTGAAATAAGATTCTGATTGTTCTTGTAGAATCTGCGTCCATAAAATAACCGAGTCCATTTGGAAAAATAGTCGAGTCCATTTGAAGAAAATAGCCGCATCCAATTGGAAAAAAAATAGCTGAGTCCATCTTGAAAAAAAAATAGTCGCGTCCATTTGCCACGTCAGCAGACGGAGCTTCTCATTAAGATCTTAGCAGGTCAAAAGACTTGTGTGGACGAGCACTTTTATCAATTCGTGGACGTGCGCTTGTGTCACTTTAGTGGACATGTGCTTGTATCATTTTAGTGGACGTGCACTTGTATCACTTTCTTGGACGCCAGTTTTTACTATTCCCAGTGTTGGACGAGCGCTTATATTATTCCAGTGTTAGACGAGCGCTTTGAAATCTTATTTCAAAAATCATTTTCATTTACGAAAACTTATTCCTTTTAATGCAGGTTATGAAAAATGATTTTCTTTCATGCATCTTTTCAAATTGAGCTTATTTGTGAATAAGAGATTTCATCTCTTACAAATCATCTAAGACTTAAAACTAATTTCTTCGTTAATAATCTTGTCTTGCTGATTCCTTGATCTTCGTCCTTGCTCTTTGATTCCTTCAAGTTCTTCCTTTAATATTGTCCTTTGATTGCTCACTGAACTTGTTGAATATTGCTTGATACCTGTCTTTACAATTTGACACTAAAAACACTTGCATACACATTAAGTTGTATTTGTCATATATCAAAATATCTAAGTCATTGAGTTTAACAATCTCCCCCTTTTTGATTATGACAAACCTTTTGACAAATTATAAGATCAGAGTATAAGTGTAGTAGACCCTAAGTGTTTTTGACAGATTTATATCATGGTATCAAAGCAGTCAGAGTAGAAGTATATCAGAGCAAAAAAAAAATTATCAGAGCAGAATTTGATTTACTCCCCATTAATCATGTAAGCTTTTAAGCTCCCCCTCAACATATGCATGTATAATTCGTTTTCTCTATATCATACTTTTTCTTCATGTATAATTTGTTATTATCCCCTTTCTCTATATCATACTTTTTCTCCCCCTTTTGGCATCATCAAAAAGATAAAGAAAAGAAACATTTAAAGCGGTAGAGAAGGTAAGCATTTAAACATTCAAACTTAGCATATAAAATTGTTCATGATAGAGGGATAGGTACAGGGGCAATTCAAAAAGATACGTCTAACTCGCATAAATGTTCCAAATCTCTCTTCTGATCATTCATAGATATTCCAAATCAAATCATACAAGAATCAGAGCATATTTACACAAAGATACAGTCATATAATCAGTTTCTTTAGAGATTAGATATATGATTGATCGATTATGCCCAATTCTCTTCTAATGAAAAAGAAGCTTTCCTTGTTCAAGGACTTGGTAAATATATCGGCAAGTTGTTTAGTTGTATCAACATATTCAATCTCAATTTCTCTACTTTGAATATGGTCTCTAATGAAATGATGTCTGATTTCTATGTGTTTAGTTCTAGAGTGCATTATGGGATTCTTAGTTACGTTAATTGCACCCGTATTGTAACATCAAATAGGAACTTGGTTTAGTTGCACACCATAATCAACTAATTGTTGTTTCATCCATAAAACCTGTGCACAATAGCTACCAGCTGCTACATATTCAGCCTCTGCAGTGGATAAAGTCACACTAGATTGTTTCTTACTGAACCAAGATACTAATGAGTTTCCTAGTAAATGGCAAGTTCCACTAGTACTCTTTCTGTCTAGTTTACAACCAGCAAAATCATAGTCTGAATAGCTAATTAAAGTACATGTAGCTCCTTTGGGATACCATAATCCCATGTCTTTTGTTCCTAACAGATACTTAATTATCCTTTTAACTGCTGTTAAGTGTGATTCTTTTGGATTTGCTTGATACCTAGCACACATGCATACACTAAACATGATATCTGGCCTACTAGCAGTAAGATAAAGTAGTGAGCCTATCATACCTCTGAATTTAGAAACATCAACAGGTTTACCTTGCTCATCCTTGTCTAGATAACAGGAGGTACTCATTGGAGTAGCTATCTCCTTAGCTTTTTCCATGCGAAACTTCTTGATTAACTCATTGCAGTACTTGGTTTGGCTAACAAAGATTCCATTTTCAGTTTGGTTTATTTGCAGTCCAAGGAAAAAGTTCAGCTCACCCATCATTGATATTTCAAACTCACTCTGTATAAGACTTGCAAACTCATTGCACAACTTCTCATTAGTAGCACCAAAAATTATATCATCCACATATATTTGTACAAGTAAAATGTTGTGTGCCTTTTTCTTAGTGCTTTTAAATCCTTTTTCAATGAGAAAATTACTTAACCTTTCATACCAAGCTCTAGGAGCTTGCTTTAAGCCATATAGTGCTTTAGACAGTTTATAAACATGGTTAGGCAATTCATTATTCTCAAAACCAGGTGGTTGACCAACATACACTTCCTCTTGTATAAATCCATTTAAGAAAGCACTCTTAACATCCATTTGATACAATTTAAATCCCATTATGCAAGCATAAGCAAGTAGCATTCTTATAGCTTCTAATCTTGCTACAGGTGCATATGTTTCATCATAATCTATGCCTTCTTCTTGGTTATACCCTTTGGCTACCAATCTAGCCTTGTTTCTTACAATGATATAGTTTATTCCTAAAAACCCATTTTGTACCTATTACTTGACAGTTCTTGGGTTTAGGCACTAGTTTCCAAACTTGATTTCTTTCAAACTGGTTTAACTCATCTTGCATAGCCATCATCCAATGTTCATCAATTATAGCATCATCTATGTTCAAAGTTAATTGTTTCATAGCAAGCAAAACAAATCATTTAAGGCTTCATTAATTTTCTTAGATTCAATTTGTGAAACAAAAGCCATATGATTATTCCAAGATAGATCAAATAACTTTGATAGAACAATGTAGACATATATATTATACAATGATATATAAGTCAACACAGAAATATTCACAATCATTCATTAATAATGATAATCAGAAAAATATTCAATCAGTATTCTTTCTTTATTGTTACCCATTTTGTCTTTGGTGAAGGCTCTATGTCATGATTCAATTTTTGCTCTTGACCTTCCACCACACCTACAAAATAGAATTTCATGTTTTTGCTATAGGTACCCAAATCTGTTTGGGTCCTTCTGAGTTAGTTGCAGCAATAGTTTCTTTAGGAACCCATATATACTTAGACTCATTATAAGCAGATTTTCTGTAATGACATGTAGAAGCTGTGTGACCTTTTCTAGCACAAAAATTGCATTTAACAAATAGTGTGTTTGATGTCATAGGTGCAGCAAAACAAATTTGAAAGATTTCTCATGCATCTTTGGTTTATAGCCTATTCCAACCTTATCATAAACACTTTTTTGCTGTCCTAACAATGCATCCAAATTATCTCTACCATTTGTGAATCTTGCTAGGTCATTTTTCAGTTTTTCAACCTCTTTAATCAATGTACAGCTAGATGCATTCAAGATTTCTTTATCACTAGTAATTCTAGATAGATCACCATTCAAATGATTTATATGTTTCTCCAACTTAGGACATTTATCACATATAGGTGCATCTAAAACATTAGCTAGTTTTTCTTTTAAAACACAATTTTCTATTCTTAATTGATCTGCCTCTTTGTTTAAAACAGAAGTTTTCTCCTCTAAGCATGTGATGGTTTTCTTAGACTTATTTAGCAGTCTAGCAAGTCCAATGGATTCTTTATGAAGTTCTTCAAAAGCATTTTGCAATTCATCATAAGAAGGTTGATAATCAGAACCTACTTCATTTTCTGAATCACTGTCATTTCTGGTCAACAAGCACAAGTTTGACTCCTCGGATTCAGATTCTTCAGTGGAAACTAGATCATTATCATCCCAAAAAATGTAGGCCTTTCTTGGCTTTCTCCACTTCTTGTCCTTTGAGTCAAATTTTTCAGTTTTGTCCTTCTTTTGCAGCTTTGGACAGTCAAGCTTCATGTGGCCAATCTTTCCACATTCAAAGCATGTGATGTTGTTGGAAGAGTTGTCACCTTTGCTAAAGTTTCTTTTTGGAAAAGTGGATGGCTTTCTTTTGAAGTTGCTTTTCTTCTTTAGGAATTTCTTGAATTTTTTAACTAGCAATCCCATCTCTTCTTCAGATTCTGCCTCTTGTGATGAATCATCATCATCACTGTCTTCTGCTTCTCTGACTTGTGATTTCAGAGCCAATCCCTTCTTTCTTTTATCAGCTTCTTCACTCTCATTTAGTCTGCTCACCTCCAATTCATGTTCTTGTAATTTTTCAAACAGTGTGGCAATGGTCATTGATGAGAGATCTCTGGATTCTGAGATTGCAGTGACTTTAGGTTGCCATTCTCTGCTCAAGCATCTCGTGACTTTGTTAATTTGATCCTCATTTGAGATTGTCTTTCCAAGACCAGCCAATTGATTTATGATGTGTGTGAATCTCTTTTGCATTTCAGCCGTAGGTTCTCCTCGATTCATTCTGAACAGCTCATACTCATGTGTGAAGGTGTTCATTCTTCCTCTTTTGACATCTGAGGTTCCTTCATGTAATACTTGCAATGTATCCCACGTCTCCTTTGCTGATTTGCAATTTGAAACCCTGAAAAACTCATCACGGCTTAAAGCATATGTTATAATATTATTAGCACGTGCATTATATTGAATTCTTTTCTTATCATCCTCATTCCAATCAATTTAAGGCTTATTTCTTGGAGCACCATTAGCATCTATAGTAGAGGGGACAAATGGTCCATTTTCTACTGCATCCCATATGTCAACACCTGCTACCTCAAGAAAGATTACCATTATTTCCTTCCAATAGATATACTCAGATCCATTGAAGGCAGACGGGTGTGCAAGGGAAGCCCATTCATTTAAACAATCATTGTAAGCCATGCTCTTGTAGCTGTTAAGTCAAACTTAAGAGTTTAGCTCTGATGCCAATTGTTGTTTTGGCTTCAACGACTCAAGAGGGGGGGTGAATTGAGTTTTCAAAAAATATTTCCCTCTTAAAACTTTTTCACAAAGCTTTATAAATCAGAGTTGCGGATTAGTGTTCTCAGGATCTTTTACAAAATCAATGAAGGGTTTTTAAAAAATCTTGAATAGAAGGTGATGAGGATAAGAAAGATTAATTCAGAAAGATTCAGAATAGGTTCGGGTTTAATAACTCAGTAATAACAAAATACAGTTTATACAGATCAAGAATAGAAATTATATTGAACTTTAAACATCAAAGTTGCAGGTTCTTGAACATAAACAGAAAGTAAAGGAGTTTGAGTTTAGGGATACCACACAACCAGATTTAACCTGGTTCAGTCACCTCCACTGTGACCTACATCCAGTCCCCACTCCACCTGTGGGATTTCACACACTAACACACAAGCTTTACCAGGTAGCTTGAAAAACCTTCACACCACAGAGAACTCCTTCACCTCGAGATACCACACTCTTGTGAAGAGCCTCAATGTTCAACCTTAGGGATACCTCACCCTAATCACTCAGAGAGACTCCCTCTCTCTTTACAATCAAAAGTAAAAACAAAAGTTGATTCCTATCTCTCAGTAGTCAGATAAACAAATTGAAGCACTTTGAGTATTGAAACACTCTTTTCTCAGTAAGCTCAATAAAGATGATGAATGATTTTCATAATTGATTTCTCAAAACGATTTCATAAAACTGTGATATGTTATGATATTCGTATATGTTATTTAAGTATTCCTTTGATCCCTCTTTATATAGAAAACAAGTTATAGTTGTTGGGATCAATCAAAACAAATTTGGATCTGATTAACAGAATATGTTTTCTTGATTTTGGTTCTTGAAATAAGATTCTGATTGTTCTTGTAGAATTTGCGTCCATAAAATAACTGAGTCCATTTGGAAAAATAACCGAGTCCATTTGAAGAAAATAGACGCATCCATTTGGAAAAAAAATAGCCGAGTCCATCTTGAAAAAAAATAGTCACGTCCATTTGCCACGTCAGCAGACGGGAGTACTAACACAAAGTAATTGGACGTGCTCCAACTAGTAGACGAGCTCCATATGCCATGTCAGTGGACGAAGCTTCTCATTAAGATCTTAGCAAGTCCAAAGACTTGTGTGGACGAGCACTTTTATCACTTCAGTGGACGTGCGCTTGTGTCACTTTAATGGACGTGCCCTTGTATCACTTTAGTGGACGTGCGCTTGTATCACTTTCTTGGATGCCAGTTTTTACTATTCCCAGTGTTGGACGAATGCTTTGAAATCTTATTTCAAAAATCATTTTAATTTACGAAAACTTATTCCTTTTAATGCAGGTTATGAAAAATGATTTTCTTTTATGCATCTTTTAAAATTGAGCTTATTTGTGAATTAGAGATTTCATCTCTTACAAATCATCTAATACTTAACACTAATTTCTTCTTTAAGCTCTTGTCTTGATGATTCCTTGATCTCCATCCTTGCTCTTTGATTCCTCCAAGTTCTTCCTTGAATATTCTCCTTTGATTGCTCACTGAACTTATTGAATATTGCTTGATACATGTCTTTACAATTTGACACTAAAAACACTTGCATACACATTAAGTTGTATTTGTCATATATCAAAATCTCTAAGTCATTGAGTTTAACACTTTAGACATTTCACAAAAGCCTACAAAGATACCATTATCCACTTTGGAATCAAACTTTCCAAGTTGATCCTTAGTGTTCAGAATGAAACATTCACAAGCAAATGCATGAAAATAAGAGATGTTTGGGATTTTTTCTTTCCACCGTTCATAAGGAGTCTTATTTAGAAAATAAGAGATGTTCTATACATAACATTCAGTGTTTACTGCTTCTGCCCAGAAATACTTAGGGAGATTATTCTAATTGAGCATAGAGCTAGCCATCTCTTGCAGAGATATGTTCTTTCTCTCAACTACTCCATTTTTCTGTGGAGTTCTAGTTGCGGAGAAATTGTGAGAGATCCCATTCTCCTCATAGAACAGTCTAAGTTACTCATTTTCAAATTCTCCCCCATGATCACTTCTAAGGGTAGAGATACAGAAACCCTGTTCATTTTATACTCTTTTACAGAATACTGAGAAAGCCTTGAAAGACTCATCCTTGTGGGTTAAGAAGAGTACCCATATATATCTAGAATAGTCATCAACTATGACAAATCCATATTTCCTTCTAGCCAAGCTAGCAACACCTACTCGCCCAAACAGATCCATGTGTAACAACTAAAGAGGTCTAGAGGTTGATACTTGGTTCTTAGATTTGAAACTTGATTTTACTTGTATACCTCTCTGACATGCATCACACAAGACATCTTTCTTAAAACTAATGTCAGGCAATCCTCTCACAAGGTTATCCCTTTTTAATATTGAAATTAGTTTCATACTAGCATGTCCTAGTTTCTTATGCCACAACCATCTTTCATCCTCTTTAGACATCAGATAGGTTACACTTTGATCTGAGAGATCAGTCAGTTCAATCTTATACTGATTTTGTTGCCTTCTAGATGAAAAGAGGGTTTTGCAACTAATGTCATTAACTAGGCATAAATCATTGGTAAAGAAGACATCAAATCCACTGTCACATAATTGACTTATGCTAAGCAAATTTTGTCTTAATCCTTCAACCATAAGGATATTAGATATAGAGGGAAGAGGGGGTTTACCACCAATAGTACCAATGCCTATAACCATCCCTTTCTAATTGCCTCCAAAGGCAACATATCCTCTCTTCTTAAGATGGAGTTCTAGGAACATAGACATTTCTCCTATCATGTGTTGCGAGCAACCACTGTCCAGGTACCAGCAGTGGTGTTTTCTTTGTCCTATTAAGGACATCTGGAACAGGAATTATTTAGTCTTTAGGTACCCATAATTTTCTGGGTCCTTTTCTGTTAGTTCTAGGAGTCTGTGAAGACTTCCTTCTCTTCTTATGGATACACTTAGACATAACATGTCTAGTTTTTCCACAGAAGTTACAGACATGTATGGATTTAATGAAAGTTGACTTAACAAACACTTAAGAGATTTTAGTTGATACTTTATGATGTGTCTGATGAACATATACAATACCTTCTTTGTTAAGAAAGTGTTTCAAATAGTCAAGCAGCTTAGTCAGATTGTCTCTACCATTAACAAATTTGGCAAGATCAGAAGTGAGCTCTTCCACTTTCTGTTGAAGTTTTCCATCTTCTTCAGACTGTGATGTTTCACTACAGATCTTAGCTTCATTAGACTTTTCAGTCTTCAGCTCACTGTTCTCCTTAGTCAGCTTCTCACACTCTTGAGATTTCTGCTTATGCTCACTAAGGAGCTTTACATACTCTCTCTTGAGGGATTTGAAGGCCTTAGATAAGCAGTTGGATTCCTCCAGAAACTCATAGGCATAAAGTAATTCCTCATAGTCAGGAAGTACTTCATTATCTGAGTCTGAGTCAGTGTTGGCCATCAGAGAGAGATTAGCTTCTTTCTCTGTCTCTTCATCATCAGAAGATGTTGACTCCAGATCCTCCTAAGTAGCCATCTTTCCTTTCTTCTTATTTTTGAAGAACTTCTTAAAGGGGACTTTTTAAGTTGAGGACACTCAGCCTTGATGTGACCAGGCTTCTTGCACTCATAGCAGACAATTGAACTCTTGTCTGTTGAAGTGGATTCTTTGAAGTTATTGTCCTTGTTGAACCTTCTGAATGACTTATCCTTTATGAACTTCTTTTTCTGTAAGAGAAGCTTTATCTTCCTGGTTAGGAGAGATAATTCTTCATCACTTTCAGAATCCTCGGGTTCACACAGGTCAACATCACTGGATGACTCGTTTGCCTTTAGAGCTTTTGAAGCCTTTGATGACTTATGATCAGCCTTTAGAGCAATTGACTTGATCTTATTTGTTGCAACTTCATCACTAAGTTCCTGCTCCTGAATAGTGAGTGTACCAGGAAGTTCATCCATAGTCAAGGTAGTGAGATCCCTGGCTTGAGAGATAGTAGTGACCAAAGGTCTCCACTGCTAAGGAAGACTTCTCAGTATCTTTCCAACTTTCTCAACATTAGAATAAAATTTCCCAAGAGACTTCAAGCCATTGATGATAGTTCGGAATCTTCCAATGATCTGGGCAACAGATTCTCCTTCCTCCATGAGAAACAGTTCATACTTCCTGACAAGTATGACAATCTTTGATTCCTTAACTTTGGTTGTTCCTTCATGTGTGACAGCTAAAGTATCCCATATTTCTTTTACAGAATCAAAGGCACATACTTTTTCAAATTCTTCAGGGCTGAGAGCACAAATGATGTTGTATCTGACTTTGTGATCTAGCTCTCATTTTGTCTTTTCTACAGGGGTCCACTGAGCTTTTGGCTTGTTAGTGTTGTCATCATTTTTAGGAATGAATGGACCATTAGTGATGACATCCTAGAGATTAGAGTTTGTAAATAGAATGAACCATTGAAATCTATCCTTCCAATTGTTATAGTTTTCTCCATTGAAGAATGGAGGTCTGGTTAGGGAAGCTCCTTCAGTCTGGTGGCTCCCACTTGAACTAGCTCCAACAATCATATCTATTCTTCAGGACCTTTACCTCTACACTGTTAGATGCTCAACCCAGAGGTTGATCTCTGATACCAACTGAAATAGACAACTATAAACACGAGAAGGTGGGTTGAATTGTTTTTATCAGAAATTAAAACAAAGTTAAAAACTTTTCGCACACAGAAGCTAGGTTCAGACAAGTGTGAAAAACATTGTACAGACAGGTGACCTGTCTGGTGTGATTTTAACTTAAAAGCACACGAGCACACAACTTGAGAACAAGATTGATATTCACACTTTAACCTCTTTAGTTAGATAACATATAATATAATCAAAGCAACTAAAGAGTTTAAGGGAAGAGAGATAAACACAACTATTTATCCTGGTTCATCCTTTAACACTAGGGCTACGTCCAATCCTTGGCAGCACTAAGTTTTCTCCACTATAACTGATCAGGTTACTGACAACAAGTATTCTTTTCACACCTAACCTCTTCAGGCTCCAAGACAAGTATTCTTTGCTCACCTAGCCTCTTCAGGCTCACTCAGGTTTGTTTGAGAGAATGATTGTAATTAATATAATTTGCAAGTCTTTCACTAACACTCAGAAGAGTGAATTAAATATAAGCTTAGAAAGACTGTGTAATAACTTCAAATGATTGAATAATACAGACTGAAAGAATGAAGAAATGATTGCGCAGAGTAATGGCTCTTTAATGCTGTGAGTTCTCTATCTTCATCTTCAATGACTTCTGTATTTATAGCCTTCAAGCATTTAAGATCCGTTAGAGACGTTCCTTAATAGGGTGGCTTCAACCAGAGCTTCATTAAATGCAATAGAGTCATTATGGGCAGCCATTAATGCAATAATAATGTTAGTTGTACTCTAACACGGAGGATCATGGCTTTATGCACCGTGCAGTAGCCAAATCAAAGTTGTGCAAAATGCTTTTGTACTTTGCAGAGCTCATTTCCCTTTTCGTGTAATAACCAAGAGTATTAGGAATAAAGCATGTTGGAAACATTCTTTAACTGAACTTCATTTCTAATCTCCTAGGTTTCTTGTGAGAAAGACCTTCTGACTTTCTTGATAAGCGAGAGAGAGAGAAAGCTTCAGAGTCTTTTGTATAAGGGGACAGCTTTCAAAATCTCTTTGTACTTGAGTTCCTAATCAAAGGACCACAGATAAGTGTGAGAACTTTGTAGAGACAAGGTGAAACTTCAATGTATAAAGTCAACATCCTAGTCATCAGACAGGTTGACTTTTTCTTCTCCAGACAGGTCTTCTATTTAGGCAGACAGGTGAGAATGTGAATTGACTTTTGTGACCTGCACACTAGATATACAGGTTAGCAACCAATATGAAGGTTAATTAAATCATTTACAAATGTTTAGTTTTCATCAAAACTTAGGGAAATACACATCAAACATTTTAGAGACTTAACACGATGCCGCATGATATGCGATGAATTTGGGCCCAGTATGCATTGCACTTAGGTGCATGAGTCCTTTTTTAGAGTTGAGCATACATCATATCGATGTCTACGAAATTTTCTAATCTGTTTGATTGACTCTATGTTTATGATACTGCTTGTGTGAACTGTTGGTGTAAGCTCCAGAGGCCAATGTTTTTCCTTTGGACTTACATTTTGTATCTTGTTATTATTTATCATATAAGGCATTTCAGTTTATTATGTTGTTTGTTTAAACGTAATAAAGTCCTTAGAATACGAGGTTCTATTTAATAGAATATCAAGTATACGACTTGATAATGAGACGCTATTAATCAGGAGAACTTTATTCTTAAATATCCATAGTCAAGTATTATTATTATTATTAAGGACAATAATAATACGTCAAGACTATTATGTGTGTGGACTGATGACCATTTCTCACGGGTCATGGATATGAGATATCAATTCACACACATAGGTACACATTAGAGTAATGATGTACTGGATTGACCCGCCGTGAGAACACTACATGGAACATTATGTAAGTGTCATAAGTAGTTCTCATAGTGACAATGGTGTATGCAATCTTTCGACCTGAAATCACTACGATCCCTACATGAGGAATTGTGTGCTTTAATACCGTTAAACGTTATCTGTAATAGGATGACTATAAAGTCAGTCATTGGGTACACCGCAAGTCATGCAGAGGGATGTGAGTAATCTAGATAGGATTTGTCCCTCCTACATGATTGGAATAATATCTATGGGGCCCTTGATAGAGTGGGACTGTAAAATGCATGGCCATGATGAAATGAGTCGATATGAGATATTGACCTCATTTAATGTTAAGTCTACTCGGGTATCAAGTGACGTAATATTGAACTATACAAGGGTGACACATTCTATGCCTTGTGTTCAATATAAATATAAGGACAAAAGGATAATAATACACATTAACATTGGTCACAGAAAGGTTACGTCAAATCACTGACATTCTCATTACTTGGGTAGCAATGATGTGTTGCTAGACACCGCTCATTGTTTCTAATATTAAATATGATTTAATATTATTACCAACGTTATGAGAACCTATAGGGTCACACACTTAGAGCATATTAATCAGAGCTAAAAGAAATTGGGTTAGACCCAAATTTCTATTGGGTCACGATCATGAAGGGCCAGGTTAAACCCTTTTCCAAGCAAGGGGTGCTACCTATAAGTGGTAGTAAAACAATACTGAGCCGTCATGCCATTTTGCTCTGACCTCACTCAATACACTGTTTGCGTGTGAAAAGAAATATACCGCTGCGTATCCTCTCGCACCTAGAAGTGCTTAGAGGCGCCGTTCTGATTGAACACGCAAGACGTGTTTATCTGTTCGTGTGGACTATGTAGAGGCATTGCTGGTTCGTGCAGTGCTCGTGATTTGCAGCGACTCAAATCAAAGGTCTGCGCTTCAAGAGGTAAATTTTTGAAACATGAACCATGATCATTCGTAAGGATTCTTGCTGGGAATTATTCCGTTGTGCTTGTTTGATGTACAAATTCCCAAAAGTGGTATCAGAGCCGCATGCGAAACCATGGTTTTGTTTGTATGGTTTACCTGTTATATGTGGTAACATGCTTATATGCGAATTTATTTTCTAAAAATCATTTTCAAAATTCGTATGCTTCTATTTTTGGAAAACATGATTATGCAATTTCGTTTTCGTATGTATATGATATATATGCATCATATTGAGGTTCTCGGTATATATGTGATATATACATTGAGGTTCTGGAATCGTTGTATTATATGTGATATATACATGATTGGTCTCAATTTTATCATGGCCAGCAAGGTATGCAAGTCGCAGCATTCAATCTATGGATTGAAGGAAGCTTCCAGAAGCTGGATTCTTCGTTTTGATGATGCTGTAAGACAGTTTGGATTCATCAAAAATGAAGATGAGCCTTATGTTTACAAGAAGGTTAGTGGGAGCATAGTTGTTTTCTGGTGTTGTATGTGGATGACATACTACTTATCGGAAACGACATCCCTACCTTGCAACAAGTAAAGACTTGGTTAGGGAATTACTTTTCTCTGAAAGATTTGGGTGAAGCTACCTACGTACTGGGAATCAGGATCTATAGAGATAGTTCACTGAGATTGCTTGGCCTGAGTCAGAGAACATATATAGACAAAGTATTAAGACGCTTTAATATGCATGAATCCAAGAAGGGACTCTTGCCTATGTCACATGGTATATGCCTATCAAAAGCACAATCCCCTTCCACTTAAGAAGAAAGGATTCATATGAGTAAGATTCCATATGCATCCGCAATTGGGTCTATCATGTATGACATGCTGTGTACTCGACCAGATGTCTCGTATGCTTTGAGCATAACGAGCAAGTACCAGTCTGATCCAGGTGAAAGTCACTGGGCTACTGTCAAGAACATCCTCAAGTACTTGAGAAGGACTAAGGATTCGTTCTTGATATACGGAGGTGAGGAAGAGCTCGCTGTAAAATGTATGGCCATGCTGAAATGAGTCGATATGAGATGTTGACCTCATTTAATGTCAAGTCTACTCGGGTATCAAGTGACGTAATATTGAACTATAAAAGGGTGACGCATTATGTGCCTTGTGTTCAATATAAATATAAGGACAAAGGGATAATAATACACATTAACATTGGTCATGGAAAGGTTACGTCAAGTCACTGACTTTCTTATTACTTGGGTACCAATGATGTGTTGCTAGACACCGCTCGTTGTTTATAATATTAAATATGATTTAATATTATTGCCAACTTTATGAGAACCTATAGGGTCACACACTTAAAGCAGATTAATCAGAGTTAAAAGAAATTGGGTTAGACCCAAATTTCTATGGGGCCACGCTCATGACAGATGAGCCCATAAGGGTCAAGTTAAACCCTTTTTCCATGCAAGGGGCGCTACCTATAAGTGGTAGTAAAACAGTATTGAACCGTCAAGCCATTTTGCTCTGACTGCACTGAGTACACTATTTGCATGTGAAAATAAATATACCGTTGCGTCTCCTCTCGTACCTAGTAGTGCTTAGAGGCGTCGTTCTGATTAAACACGTGAGACGTGTTTAACTGTTCGTGTGGACTACGTAGAGGCATTGTTGGTTCGTGCAGTGCTCGTGATTTGCAGTGACTCAAATCAAAGGTCTGAGCTTCAAGAGGTAAATTTTTGAAACATGAACCATGACCATTCACAAGGATTCTTGGTGGGAATTATTCCGTTGTGCTTGTTTGATGCACAAATTCCCAACATGAACCTTGCTTGTGTTTGATGGCATGTGAGTGAGGATAAAGCACGTCTGTTTGTGGGCTCATATCCTATTGAGAAAAAGGGGATTTCTCACCCCTGCTTTTATGTTTCTCTTCTTTCTCTTCTCTTCTCTCCTCTCCTCTCTCTTCTTAGACAATCATCATCATGGACGGGGGACTGGAAGAACGAGTGGAAGTAACCATGCTGGTGGGCCAGTGGGAGATAGACCGAGACAATAACCTCTTTAACTTTTGGGGTTTAGTGGATCTTAAAGTCACCGCTGGAGTAGGAGTAAGGTACGATCAGTTCTCAATGACGGGTTGGATGCGGGTGAGGATTCACATCGGAGATGATGGGAATGATGATGACGAGGTCCGAGCTGCCAAAGCACCTATCGATGAAGAATGGGTTCATGCTGCTTAGCCGCTTTCATGTTTTGTATGAGGATCTATTTCCTCGGACTTATGTCTATGTTTTTATTTTGCGGTCGTCATGAAACCCTATCTATGTTTTATTTTATTTTGTAGAATTATTTTATGGCTCCTTCCTTTTATAACCTTAACTCTTAAGGGAGATATGTGGGACCATATTCTGAACCATTTTGACGCGTGTATGTTTTTTTAATTTTTCCGCATTTTGGTCTTTTTGTTTACCGCTTCTGACTAGTATAATCGTGATAACATAAATAATGATTAAATAATTAAAATATAATGGTTCGGGATTTGGGGTGCCACACCTCCCTTTAGAGTAGTTCAATCCCTGGTATAGCAACTAAGAATGATATTATTTTTGCCTAAGAGGCCGTACATTTCATGCACAAGACGAAATTTGAAAATGGGTGTCAGCCTTTAAGATTGACCTTGAAAAGGCTATTGATAGAATCATTTGGGTGTTTCTTTATCACACATTGAGAGAAGTTTGGGGCCTAATTGTTTTTTTCCTTCCAATCTCCTATTTTTATTTTATTTTTCCCAAAATAATTACAAAACTGTTACATTGTTTTCAAAGATTTGTATAGAAAATATTGAAAATAACTTTTTCCGATTTCACTGTTTCCTAACAAATCTTTGGAAATAGAAAACGAAATGAAAATAAGGTGACAATTTTGTAATTATTTTTGAAAATATGAAATAAAAGTAGAAAACTAGAAACAAAGGAAACAGACTCTACAATTAACTGATAAAGCTTATGTGGTGTTATACATCCTTTAATTTGTCTAATTTGTGAAATGATTTTAGACTTAATGGCTTTACCCCTTCATCAAGGCAATCCCATCTCTCCTTTTTGTTCTTTTATATATGGTAAAACTTGCTCTCTCCATTCAACAAAAAGTGGATGAGAGACGACGCTGGTTTCTGATTCATCATTCATGTGGGAAGAGGCCAAGAGAGGGGGGTTGTTTCTATCTCATCTTTTATATGCTGACGATGTGTTACTCTTGTATGATGCTTGTAAGTCTCAAATTAGCTAGCCTCATTACTGTCATGCTTCAATGAGTTGTGTGACGTATCAGGTTTGAAGTTGAATTGGAACAAGTCTAGAATCATATATTCGTTGAATCAAATATTTACCAACCTCTGATCAATTATATTTGGAAGTAATGTGGGTAATTATAATTGGGTTTTCCTTCTTTTTTTTTAAACAAACTAGACATGCAAAAACATCACTGTAATTATGGGTCCAAGTGTTGGTTCACAAAAATGTCCACGGAGGAAACATCTTAAGGTAGCGTTTGGTATATGTTTTATAAAAATATTTCCGCGAATATATGCATGGAAATTAATGTTTGTCATGTTTTGTACAAGTTTTAAAAAGTTATTCCTAGACATAAAAGATTTCCGGGAATAAAAATTAGTGAATGATAGTTATAAACTTAGGAAAACTCTATTCCCATATGTGAATGTGGGAAAACTTTATTCCTAGGAATTACATCCCAGGAATGTAGGCTCCATCCAGTTCCTCTCCCCGATTTGGAGGAGCTTCCTTCGAGATTTGAGTAAGCTGCATGAGGGGTTTGAGTTGAAGTTGAACTCAGGTAACACTTTTTTCTGGTATGGTGACTAGCTTGGCATCTAAACCATTGTGCCATTTGGTGGATTTTGTGCACATTAGTGACTCAGAGTTGAATCTCAATGACTTGTGGAATGATGGGTCTACTCTTAGATATTTAAAGGTAAATGCTAACCAGTGTTTTAAGAACATTGATTAAGAAAACAAATATAAAAATTAAGTGAAATGGTGAATTCAATTTTTTCAAAGTTTGTAAGTTACGATTCTCAATATAAATTTTTATTTTTTTATTTCTTAATTAATGTCCTTAGAACGCTGGTTAGCAAGAATCATATTTAAATAGTCTTCCTACTATACTCTTCATCAGCACATCAAGGATAACATCTGTTGTGTGCAAGTTCCTCGATCAAGGCTTGGCTCGAACACTATATATGACTGGAAATGGGTTTGGGAGTTGGAAGCTCCTGAGAAATTTAATTTTTCTCATCTGGTTGGCAGGGGCGGAGGGAGGGGGAGGCCTATATAGGCGATGACCTCCCCATGTTTTTATATTTTCTGTGTTACATACATAGACATATAATCATGTAACTTGGTAAGAACAACAAAACGCATAACAAGACATAGCTGTATACTAAAACAGGTTCCTTGAAATTTGCTTATGGTCCTGCCACTTTCTTTTGGCATATTAATCCTTCTATGAATTATTTTTTTTACAGGAATCCTTCAATGAAATTGGTAATGGCAATTCTATTATGGTTTGATTTGACTTTTTTTTATTATTTGAATGATGCATTTATTTGAATGCTTTTATTTAAATAATATATAATATATTAATAATCTTTTTAATTTCTTTATTTTACAACAATATTCTTAAAAAAAATTAGGTTGATAGGTTATTTTATATAGTTTGAATAATTTATACTATATTAAATTTTTTTCATATAATTTGTATATATGTTTGTTATTTTATATGTTATGTATATTTAATTTGGGCCCCTGTTATCCATAATGTGATGTTTGGCTAGCCTCGGACCCCCACTTTTTCATGGGAAACTCTCTCAGTAGGCTGCATGACATGGACACCTGTATTATTGTTTTCCATGGGAAACACTGGAAGTCGAGGAATGAGATGGTTTTCACTTTTCAGTGATAATCCTTGGGATGTTAATTTATGTGTTTCTTTGTAGTTTCTGTTTTTGTCCTTTTGGATTCCCATCCACACAAAAAAGCATGTAATTTGTGTTGTAAAATATATCCCTTTTTTAATTTTACGTATTTTTTTAAAACTAGAAATTGTTAAAATCTTAAATCCGTTAAATTGAAATATGATTAGATTCTTTATTTCCATTTTGGAGTATTTTTAAGCTTCATGGTATATTACAAGCCCATTTGTTTAGGTCTAAAAAAGTAATTTTAAATTATTCTAAACAGGTGATCTGTTTTTTTTTTAAGAATAATTTTTTAGAAACAAAAAAAAGTAAATTTATGGTAAAAGCTAAAATTCTATTTTTTTTCTAGGTTTCAACATTTTAATAAGAGTTTAATTTTGATATACTTTCATGGAATAAATTTTACATGATCAATCAAGTATAAACAATAAATTATCCTAATGATAATTTTTAAAGTAATTATGATAATATTTAAATATTTTAAATGATATGATATTTTATTTATTTTAAACAATAAATTATCCTAATTGATCATTAGCAGCAACAATTCTTGGTCACTTACCTCCAGCCGAACCCCGAATTAATAAGAGTCAAAAACACTGGACATTGGGATGGGGTCTAAGACCCTCCGGACCAAAAAAAATAAAATAAAATGATATGAACTAATTAAACATGCCTTTGGAAATACTAATAGTCAACTTTTAAAGTAGTTACGGTAATAATAAGAAAGAAAAATTAGTTTGGTCTTTTTAATTTCTCCACTGTGCCAAAAAAAAACAGAGAGAGAGAGAAAAACTAAACTAAACATTAAACAAACATGCCCAACGCTTGCAGCGTGATACAAAACGGTTCTGAATCTGATCTTAGCATGGAAGGTAAAGTCAATATTCTTTCCACACTTACAACGTATTTATTAAGTCAGTCTAGCTAAATATTTCCACAATACCACATTCAAAATTCTGTCTATTGTCTAATTTTGATTTCGTAAAATTCTTTATAATTTATTTATTTTTATATCTCTTTATAATTTAATTTTGATCATTTAATCCTATTATTTAATTATATATTACCATATTATAAAAAAGAGTTTCTAGAAAAAAGTATTTTTTTTAAGTAATTTGATTTAATGTTTAAGTATTCTGCAGGTCCCTAAATTATTTTAAAAAAAATTAAATAGGATTCCGAACTAAAATAATTTGTAATTGGGTCTCCGAATTTCTAAATACTTTATAAATGGATCCTTATACTTTGAACGTTCTTAATTGGGTCCCTGAACTTATAAATAATTTATAATTAGGTCTTTGAGATATGAGACATTTTAAAAACCTTTGCAATTGTAAATGATCCTGTGATTTCATTAACCTCTAAGATAGACAAAAATCTTGAAAGGAGATTTATGGGGTGCTCTAATTATAAGATTGTTCTGCTACCACATGAATCAAATTACAAATTATTTATAAGTTTATTAACTCGATTTCATATGTTTAAAATATAGAGACCCAATTAAAAAAAATTAAAAGTTTAGAGATTCAATTACAAATTTTTTGATTTGGGAACTATTTAAAGATTTCAAAATAGTTTGAAGATTGCAGAGCAATTAAACCTTATATTTATAGTCAAACTTTCAAATACATAATAATATATAATTTTATATAAAATGTGAACTTTAAATACTTCATATATTTATTAAATTTTCTGTAAACAAGAAACTTATAAAAAAAATGACACTAATATGGAGTCCAAATATCTTGTTTATATACCTTAAAAAGTTAAAGTACATTAATAAAATTGCAAGAATATATTTTTGGTTCTTTATCTTTTGACTAAAATTCATTTAGATCCTTTATTTTTAAAAAGATTCATTTTAGTTCTTTATGTTTTAAAAGTAACCCAAAATGATCTTTTCCGTCATCTCTTATTCAAACTCTGTTAGAAACTGCTGACGTGGCCGTTAATCCCCTAAGTGGCACGTGACATGAAAAAACTAGCATATAAAAAACACTTTTATTTAAAATTAAAATTATAAAACAAAAAAAAGGAAAAATATCCACAGCGGCTCACAGATCCGCCACCCGTGAGGCCACCGCCGTTGACACCGGAAGAGACCCTGCCCAGTACCTGCTCGCCATTGAACTTCCTCTGTATCTTCCTCTGTTAATCCAACGCAACATTCTCATTCGAACACAATATTCTCGCCACTAAGCTATCAAAAAACGTTTAAACGAAAAAGTCAAATCGTCACACTAGAATAAGATGCTAATTTTTGAAACATACCAGTTCAACAGCTCCACGAAATCTAGAACTACGTTTGTCCTCTTCGTGAGTAGAATTCACCAATTCCTTTTGTCCTTCAAGATCCGCTGCAACAGACACATTTCCACCACACTTTTCCCTTCGATCTCTCATTCCCAAATCCATATAAAACACAAACCCAACAAAGAACACATAAAACCCTACAAACCCTATCGTCTGCCATAGAAAAATCTCATCACTGAGATAAACATAAAAAAGGAACAAAGCCGCAGTCAAATAGAACAATGCATCCCTCACAAACGGCGCTGGATCGACAATAAACAGTGCCGCATAGATCGCGACGAAATCGACGATGAACGCGAAGACGAACATCCCGGCGGATAGGATGGCGCCGAGGCTGGTCCGGTACTAGCTGGAGCGGAGGGCGGCGAGGGAGGAGAAGACGTCGGGGGACCATGTCCAGTACCTGATGTTTTTCCTTTTTTTTGTTTTATAATTTTAATTTCAAATAAAAGTGATTTTTATATGCTATTTTTTCCATGTCGCGAGTCACAAGGGGTTAATAGCCAAGTCACCATGTTCATGTTATTTTTATTGTCTCTTGTTGTTTTAAATAGATATTTTAGCATTAATGTCATCGTTACTCCCTATATTTATAGTATAATTTTTTTATAGCAGCGTTCCTTCTAAATTGCAGGTAACTTTCTTTTAATTCTTACAAGGTAAATTTTTTTTACTACTGTAATAATTGATGAATATTTATTGGTGTAAATTGTTATTGCTTTTATTTTTTTATGACTCTTGTGATATTATTTGCTACTTGTTATTAGGGGATTTTTTTTTTATTGTCTCTTGTTGTTTTAAATAGATACTTTATCATTAATGTCATCGTTACTGAAATAGACAACTATAAACACAAGAAGGGGGTTGAATTGTGTTTATCAGAATTTAAGCAAAGTTGAAATCTTTTCTCAAACAAAAAGGCTAGATTTGGACGATTGGAAGAATACAGGATGGACGGGTGACTTTTGCAGGCACACCAGTTGATAGACGTAAGAAAACTAAGGCAATTAAAGAGTTTAAGGGAAGAGAGATTGACACGGTTATTTATCCTGGTTCACTCTTCAAAACAAAGAGCCACGTCCAGTCCTTGGCAGCACCAAGATTTATCCACTATAACTGATAAGGTTACAGACTCAAGTATTATTTGCACACCTAGCCTCTTCAGGCTCAAGATAAATATTGTTTTCACACCTAGCCTCTTCAGGCTCAAGACAAGTATTATTTTCACACCTAGCCTCTTCAGGCTCACTCTGATTTGTTTGAGAGATTGGGTTTGTAATAAATACAATTTTTCACAGGCAAATCTTTCACTAACACTCAGAGAGTGGTTTAAATGTAAGACTTAGGAAAGTCTGCGTAATAACTTTAAAATGATTGAAGAATACGGAATAAAAGAATGAAGAAATTAATGCAGAGTAATGGCGTTTTAATGCAATGTGTATTCTCTTGTTCTTCATCTTCAATGACTTCTGTATTTATGGTCTTCAAGCATTTATGATCCGTTAGAGACATCCCCTCAGATGTTAGCTTCAAGCAGAACCTCATTAATTGCAATAAAGTCGTTCTGGGCAGTCATTAATGCAATAGAGTCGTTCTGGGCAGCCATTAATGCAATAGAGTCATTGGTTGTACTTCTAACATGAAGGATCATGGCTTTATTCATCGTGCTACAGCCATATCGGAGTTGTGTACAAAGCTTTTTGTACTTTACTGAGTACACTTCTCTTTTCGTGTAAGGACCAGAGGTACTAGGGAATAAAGCACATTGGAAGCATTCTTGAACTGGTCTTCGGTTCTGATTATCCAAGGTTGCTTGAGAGAGTAACTTCTGACCTTTCTTGATAATCGTAAAACTTAGTAGGAGAGAAGGCTTCAAATCTCTTTCTGGTTCTTGAACTAAGATTCTGATAATCCTTATAGAATTCGCGTTCATAAGATAAGTGCTTCCATCTTGAAAATAATCACGTCTATCTAGTCATTTGAGTTTTCATTCGGGCTAGTAGATGAGCTCCATATTAAGGACTCGTCAAGTCCAAAGACTAGTGGACGAGCGCTTCTGTCACTGATAAGCCTCTGGCTTATCTAGTTTTAAGACTAGATAAACTAGGGTTTATGTGCCAATTTATTCGAGTTTACTCTCGTTTTCGCCCAAATTTGCCTTGTTTTGTTCCTAAGTTGGACTTTGACTCGTTTTGCGTCTTTTGTGTAGTTTTTAGGTTATTTTGGAGAGAATTACGCTTGTGGTTGCTTGTGTTGTTTTCAGGTCCATAAGTGAGGCTCTAAGAATTAAGGAAAGTCAACAAATAGTGGAGATTGCCATTCTGGGGATTCTCGCCCCGCGAGAGGAGGCTCGCCCCGCGATAGTTTGAAGATCTGGGAAGACAGAGACCATCACTCACGTGATTGACATCACGGGACAGAAGGTTCGCGTCGCGAGACGTTCTTCGCGTCGCGAGTGTGTGAACTCCAGAAAAGTACCAGAATCAGAGACCATCACGGCCTAGCCGTGATGTATATCACGGCCGTGACCTAAAAGCCATACAAGTCAGAGACCATCACGGCCTAGCCGTGATGTATATCACGGCCGTGACCTAAAATCCACACAAGGCAGAGAACATCACGGCCTGGCCGTGATTGACAACACGGGCCGTGACAAGAAGACTCGCGTCGCGAGACATCCTTCGCGTCGCGAATGTTCAAATCCCAGAAGTGCGCGCCTGCGGCGAAGCCGTCACGGCCTGGCCGTGATGGCCATCACGGCCGTGACGCGTGGCCTCCTTATAAATAGAGCAGATCAGAACAGAAAAAAGAAAACCTTTTGGATCAGAATTTGCAGAGATCTTTTGTAACCCTTATTCTGGGATTTCTTCTTCTCTTCTTTTCTCTTAATTCATAGGCTTAGGATGAATTCCGATTGTACGTGCGTTGTTGTTACGGACATGAGGAACTAATCCTCTTGTCTAGGGGATCGATGAAGCCACCCATGGCGGCATAGTGTTCATGTAATGTAACTCTCTCTCCTTTAATTCAATTATGATTTTCCAATTCTGTTTTCATTGTGTCGATTATATGCTAGCGTGATCGACTAGTTAAGCGTGTTGAGGCCTAGCGGCAATTCGCGTTTTAGAACTTGAATTGGGAACATCGGTCGAGTATTGCACGAGAGTGAGTAGGAGATCGATGCAACCTATAGGGAACAAGAATTAATAGAATTCGAGATTAGGGTTAAGAGACCTAGCAAGTAATTAACTCAAATCATCGAATACGTCCTAATGAGCACGGAAGTGGATTTAGGAGAATTTAGGGGTCCCGGTTGACATTAAAATTGAATTTAGGGAGGAGAATATCATCACTTGGGTACTTTGCATGATTGGGTAGGTGGATTCGAAACCTTAGATGCTTTTAAATTTCTGAATTCATTCACCTTAGCTTTAATCGATTTCTTAATTGAATTGCAATCTTAATCTCGCTCACAACAATTTTCTTCGCTTAACTGAACCTATTGAATTTCTTACGAAATTAGTCGAATTGGTAACCCAATCCTTGTGTTCGACCTCGGTAGAATCTTACCGTGTTTTTATTACTTGCGACGACCCGGTACACTTGCCGGAGTCACAACAAGTTTTTGGCGCCGTTGCCGGGGATTGGCACAACCAATTTTCCTAATTTTTAGGAAATTCGGCTGTTTGGTTAAGCTGACTTTTAGTTTTATTTCCTTTTATTTAATTGCCATTATTTTTCTCTGTTTCTTTGATTCCACTTGGTCTTTGCCTGTTTTTGTATGCGAGGTACTCTTCTACAAGAGGACTTGCTATTCGATTTCGAGATCACCAGGACCGAGCGGCAGTTAAGAAAAGAGGCCAGAGAAAGGAAGAGGTTGGAAGCAATTAAAATAGAAGGCATGGCTGAAGAAAATCCTCCTCCTCCTCCTCATCGTTACAAGCCTCTCTTTGAGTACGATCTACCAAGCTTGGTGGATTGTGACTCTTCTATTGTAAGAGGCAACCTGAACACAGACTCCTTCAGAGTTGAAGCATGTGTCACATTCCAGCTCCGGGAGAATCAGTTTGATGGGAGTGGAAAGCAAGACCCGCATAGACACATCACTCGCTTCCTTGAGGCGTGTGACTTACAGAAGACAAGAGGAGTCTCACAGGATGAGTTTCGCTTGCGACTTTTCCCTCTCTCTCTTAGGGATGTCGCTCGCGATTGGGTTGACAGCTTGGATAGGAACAGCATCAAAACTTGGGAGCAAATGGCACAGAAGTTCCTAACCAAATACTTTCCTCCTCAGAAGGCGGCACAAGCAAGAATAGCCGTCACTTCATTCAGGCAAACGGAGGATGAAACATACAATGAAGCATGGGAGAGGTACAATGGTTTGTTGAGAAGATGTCCCTCTGTGTTCTTTGACCCGGTTTCCAAAGTGCAACATTTCTTTAATGGGTTGAGAGGACGCTATCAGATGAACTGTGATGCCGCAGCTGGCGGTTCTTTTGTATATTTATCGGCTGAGGATGGATGGGCACTGTTAGAGAAGATGTCATATAATGATTACAACCGTGGTAGGGAGACCTCGAGTGGAATCAGTTCTGGGACAATGGAAGCCATTTTAGAGCAAAACAGACTTTTGAAGATGCAAAATGAGGCTTTGTCTGGGAACAAGAGGGTTAATGCTATACACGAGGGAATGCCTCCGGGTTGTGCAAATTGCAATGGAAATCATGACACTCAGAATTGCCCGCTAAATTTCCCTCAAGAATATGTGGACTCTTGCCACAACTTCTATGACACTGTGCCCCAGAACAATTATCAGAGGAACAATCAAAATCAGAATAGGGGCTACATGAGAAGAGACCATCAGGGATTTTCTTGGAGTGATGTTAATGGTGGTCTAGCCGGTCAACAACACCCTCAACAGAATTGGCAACAACCTCAACAGGGTCTGAGACCGAACATTGGAATTCAGCAACGCAATAATCAGCAGGCTCCTCCGGGGCCTAATCAGTTGCAAATATCAGATGGTGGAAGACAACAGTGGGAGCTGGCTTTTGAGAAGTTGTCAACCTTTACAAGCACATCTTTTGAGAAGGTGACCACTGCCATTGACAAGTTGGCGACTCATACAGGATCGCGAATTCAGAATCTGGAGACACAAATAGCACAGCTCGCGACGCAACTTAATGAGCGTCTTCCAGGCACTCTTCCAGGTAGTACTGAGAACAACCCCAAGGGACAATGCAATGTCATATCTACTAGAAGCGGAAGGGTGTTGGAATCTAGCAGGGGTACCACTAGTTCTCAGGATGACAAGGGCCCGGAACAACTACCGATTGAGGAAGAGCAACCAGGGAAAGAAGGGTTGGCAAGTGACAAGGGACCTGGAGCAAGGGGAAGGCTGAAACTTGTGGATGAAGAGTTCGAAGGAAGAAGTGGGTTGAACCCCAAGACCTTCCACCCTACATGAAGGTTCCGTATCCGGAAAGATTGAAGAAGCCTCAACAGGATAAGCAATTCAATAAGTTCCTTGATGTCTTCCGAAAACTTCAGATTAACATTCCATTTGCGGAAGCCTTGGAACAAATGCCATCATATGCCCGGTTTATGAAGGAGCTTCTCACCAAGAAGCGGAGGATAGTAGATGAAGAAACGGTTGCTTTGACCGAGGAGTGTAGTGCCATTCTTCAGAGAAAACTACCTCCAAAGTTGAAGGATCCCGGTTCTTTTTCGATACCTTGCACCATTGGGGGGATGACTGTGGGGAAGGCATTATGTGATCTAGGGGCAAGCATCAACTTGATGCCCCTCTCTATGATGAAGAGGTTGGGGATCCAAGAAGTTAAGGATACACGGATGTCGCTCCAACTGGCCGACCGCTCTATAAAATATCCTTATGGGGTGGTCGAAGACTTGTTGGTGAAGGTGGACAAGCTTATATTTCCAGCGGACTTTGTAGTGCTTGATATGGACGAAGATGCCGAGGTTCCTCTCATACTGGGTAGGCCCTTCTTGGCCACCGGGGGTGCCTTGATAGATGTGCGGCAAGGGAAACTCACTCTAAGGGTGCAAGATGATGAGGTAGTCTTCAATCTCTTTGAAGCAATGAAGCACCCCAGTAGAGAGGTCGGAAGTGTATCGAGTGGATGTGGCGGACCCAACTGAAAAGGTAAAGGCAACTCGAGAAGACAATGATCCTTCACTTGCAACAAGATGTCAGTAGAATCTCATGAGAAAGACAGTGAGGAAAAAGAGGCCCTTCGGGGGATGAAGTCTACCTTGAGTGGCTACGAGACATGGAACCCATACCGAGTCTCCCAAGGGAAGAATGTGCAAAGGAAGAGCTCAGTTGCAAGGGCAAGAAAAAGAAGGGTAAAGCACCTAGGTTGAAAGGTAGCACAACCGTGGTGGTCAATAAAGACAACAAGTTGATCCCAAAAAAGACCATAGCGGAGTGGAGAGTGCGTGCGGATTATAGAAGGATGCTGGACTTAAATGAGCTGTCCGGGAACCGCTTGCGAGCAGCATGTAAAGGGGCACAAACCTACAAAGAACGGGCCAAGGAATGGCATGGCAAGAAGGATCTTCCTCCGGATTAACCCTTAGGGGTGACTTGAGTCAGGCTCGGGACGTTAAACAAGCGCTACTTGGGAGGCAACCCAAGCAAGGTATCTATTTCTTCTCTTAACTTTTGTTTTATTTTTTGCTTTTTGTTTTGTTTTTGTTGTCACTCTTGAATAATTTGAGAAGATCAAGAGTTGTTGTATGAATGTCGTGTCGGCAAGCTTGTTGGATGTTAATTGAATTGAGCATGATTGATTGCATGAATTACTTGATCATTGATGATTTCCCCCTAGGTTCTGAAAATAGAAAAGTTTATCCCCACTAAAAAATTGAAAATTGAACTTTGAGATTTATTATGATTGCTTGATTTATGATAAGTTTGGGGTGAGGGGGTGCACACACTAGGAATCGTATCTCGGTCAAACAATTTGCAAGATGTCCAGGTGAGGATTTGAGCCTCCAACTCTGTTTTTGAATGTGTGAATCACTGTTAAGTTGCACTTTCCCGAATTTGCTTGAATCTCTATATGGTTTGCATGATTACGTGTTGCATCAAATGATTTAGGCAATTTTCTTTGAATAACTACTTGGCCTGAAAAGAACCATCCCTAATGCATGTTCCCTAGTTAGCCAAATTGAGCCCAATTGACCTATTGTTTCTTGATGACCCTACATTACGAGCCAAAATCTGAAAAACCATGTTAACCCAATCTTAGGATTAGGAGAGCATGGAAATGAGCAAGAGAAAGGTTGTGAGAAACTAAGTTTGGGGTGGCTACAAGGTATGTGTCATATTGGGATGAGAAAAAGAAAATAAAGATTGACCCAAGGCAAAAAGAAAAGAAGAAAACAAAAAAAAAAAAAATTGCCAAAAGAAAAGGGGCAAAACAAAAATAATATCAAGGAAAAGGTTGTAGTCACCCGAGCCCAAATGAAAAATGGAAAGAAAGGAATTTGAGTGGAAAAATGTGTTTAATGCTCATGCTCTCTTAGTTCCTAGGGACTTAAGCCTAAATATCCTTGATTATCCTACCCTCAGCCAGGCCCCATTACAACCTTTAAAAGACCTTTTGATGTCGCATGCATGTTTTCGTGGGAACTATGTTTGAGATGAAAATCAAATTCATGGGAAGTGCTCTTGATAAGTGAAATTGAGTGAAAAAGTTGAAAGCCTAGACAAACTTGAGCGAATGAGTGAAATACTAAATGCCCTTGTGAGGAAGGCAATTGTTTGAAATAGGTGATCTTCCTTTGTGTGTATCTTTGAGCCTCAACTTAGAGTAATGATGGCATGAATGATAATTTCTCAATTGTTTAAAGTAGATGAATGTGGGGACTACATTGATGAAAAAAAGGGGGAATCAAAGAAGAAAAACTGTTTTGTAAAGTCGCATGAAATTTGTGCGAAATTGATTAGATCTTTAGGCTTGCCAAGTCTTGAGTCGTTTTTGAGTTTTAAGCTTGCTTGGGGACAAGCAAGGTTTAAGTTTGGGGTATTTTGATAAGCCTCTGGCTTATCTAGTTTTAAGACTAGATAAACTAGGGTTTATGTGCCAATTTATTCGAGTTTACTCTCGTTTTCGCCCAAATTTGCCTTGTTTTGTTCCTAAGTTGGACTTTGACTTGTTTTGCGTCTTTTGTGTAGTTTTTAGGTTATTTTGGAGAGAATTACGCTTGTGGTTGCTTGTGTTGTTTTCAGGTCCATAAGTGAGGCTCTAAGAATTAAGGAAAGTCAACAAATAGTGGAGATTGCCATTCTGGGGATTCTCGCCCCGCGAGAGGAGGCTCGCCCTGCGATAGTTTGAAGATCTGGGAAGACAGAGACCATCACGGCCTAGCCGTGATTGACATCACGGGCCGTGACAGGAAGGTTCGCGTCGCGAGACGTTCTTCGCGTCGCGAGTGTGTGAACTCCAGAAAAGTACCAGAATCAGAGACCATCACGGCCTAGCCGTGATGTATATCACTGCCGTGACCTAAAAGCCATACAAGTCGAGACCATCACGGCCTAGCCGTGATGTATATCACTGCCGTGACCTAAAATCCACACAAGGCGAGAGAACATCACGGCTTGGCCGTGATTGACAACACGGGCCGTGACAAGAAGACTCGCGTCGCGAGACATCCTTCAGCGTCGCGAATGTTCAAATCCCGTGCGCGCCAGAAGCGGAAGCCACGGCCTGGCCGTGATGGCCATCACGCACCGTGACGCGTGGCCTCCTTATAAATAGAGCAGATCGTAACGAAAAAAGAAAACCTTTTGGATCAGAATTTGCAGAGATCTTTTGTAACCCTTATTCTGGATTTCTTCTTCTCTTCTTTTCTCTTAATTCATAGGCTTAGGATGAATTCCGATTGTACGTGCGTTGTTGTTACGGACATGAGGAACTAATCCTCTTGTCTAGGGGATCGATGAAGCCACCCATGGCGGCATAGTGTTCATGTAATGTAACTCTCTCTCCTTTAATACAATTATGATTTTCCAATTCTGTTTTCATTGTGTCGATTATATGCTAGCGTGATCGACTAGTTAAGCGTGTTGAGGCCTAAGCGGCACTCGCGTTTTAGAACTTGAATTGGGAACATCGGTCGAGTATTGCACGAGTGAGTAGGAGATCGATGCAACCTATAGGGAACAAGATTTAATAGAATTCGAGATTAGGGTTAAGAGACCTAGCAAGTAATTAACTCAAATCATCGAATACGTCCTAATGAGCACGGAAGTGGATTTAGGAGAATTTAGGGGTCCCGGTTGACATTAAAATTGAATTTAGGGAGGAGAATATCATCACTTGGGTACTTTGCATGATTGGGTAGGTGGATTCGAAACCTTAGATGCTTTTAAATTTCTGAATTCATTCACCTTAGCTTTAATCGATTTCTTAATTGAATTGCAATCTTAATCTCGCTCACAACAATTTTCTTCGCTTAACTGAACCTATTGAATTTCTTACGAAATTAGTCGAATTGGTAACCCAATCCTTGTGTTCGACCTCGGTAGAATCTTACCGTGTTTTTATTACTTGCGACGACCCGGTACACTTGCCGGAGTCACAACGGTCACCTTTAGTGGACGAGAGCCTTTGTTACTTCACTGGACGAGAGTCTCGGTTAGTCTGGTGGACGAGAGTCTGAGTTACTCTGGTGGACGAGAGTCTCCGTTACTCTAGTGGACGAGAGTCTCAGTTACTCTGGTGGACGAGAGTCTCATTTACTCTAGTGGACGAGAGTCTCAGTTACTCTGGTGGACGAGAGTCTTTTGCCACGTCATTGGACGGATACATTCTGACCTTGATGGACGAGCTCCATATGCCACGTCATTGGATGAGCCATTCTGATACCTTAGTGGACGTGCTATTCTGATACTTTAATGGACGAGCTCCAAGTGCCACATCATTGGATGGATAATTCTGATACCTCACTGGACGGGCTTTTCTGATACTTTGATGGACGCGCTCAAAATGCCACGTCAGTAGACGCTGGTTTTCATCACTTTAGTGGACGCAAGTGTCTTTATCTTGCATTTTGGACGTGCGCTTCAAACACTTGCGATGGATGTGAGCTTCAATCACTACAGTGTTTGACGTGCATTTCAATCACTTGCGATGGACGTGAGCTTCAATCACTACAGTGTTGGACGTGCGTTTCAATCACTTGCAATGGACGGATGATTCTAATACTTAATCTGCGCACTCGATAGATAGGTTAGCAACCAATATGAAGGTTAATTAAATCATTAACCAATGTTCAGTTTTCATCAAAACTTAGGGAAATGCACATCAGACATTTTAGAGACTTAACAATCTCCCCCTTTTTGATGTTGACAAACATTGAGATGATTTAATGAACCTCAGAAAATATCAACAAAGAAAATAGCATATATCAGATAGGTTGAAATTTTCTTAAGCGAACAGGTCATGTCATATTCATTCTCCCATTTCATATTTATTCTCCCATTCTCCTATAACATATTTCTATCACAAATATTAATTTCTCCTATTCTCCCCCTTTTGTTAACATCAAAAAGGGTTATCAAGTTTTATTTATGAGATATGTTAAGGGAAAGATAACATGTTAAGAAGATCATAGTAATGCAGCAAGCATATTAGACATACTCCAATTAAACTATTGTATCATTACTCCCCTGAACTAATGCTTAGTTAAAAGAACATGTATATAGGACTAATGACAGATTTAGCATAGACAGGTTAACATTCATACATGTCATTCAGCAATGCAATGCATGTTTAGATTATCTCTAATAAATAAAAACCTATCTTCTGCGAGGGGTTTAGTGAAAATATCAGCTCATTGATTTTCAGTTTTAACAAACTTAATATCAAAGATCCTTTTTTGAACATAATCCCTAATGAAATGATGTTTGATTTCAATATGCTTAGCCTTAGAATGCTGAATTGGATTTTTAGTTAAGCATATAACACTGGAATTATCACACCATACAGATATGTTATGTTCATAAATAGAGTAATCCTCAAGTTGATGTTTTACCTATAAGAGTTGAGAGCAACAACTAGCAGCAGAGATGTATTCTGCTTCAGCAGTAGATAGGACAATGGTTGTCTGCCTCTTGCTTGACCATGAGACTAAACTTGCTCCAATGAAGTGACATCCTCCACTGGTGCTTTTTCTTTCTATTCTGTCTCCAGCAAAATCAGCATCACAATATCTCACTAATCTGTATTTTTTTTATCTTAAATACAGCAAACCAAGATTAGTAGTTCCAAGCAAATATCTAAATATTCTTTTTACTGCCTTAAGATGAGATTCTCTAGGATCAGATTGGAATCTAGCACACATATAGACACTAAATTGAATGTCAGGTCTGCTTGAAGTTAAGTACAGTAGAGAGCCAATCATACCTCTGTAGACAGTTTGATCTACCTTTTTACCTTCATCATCTTTGCTTAGTTTTGCATTGGGTTGCATAGGGGTTTTCATGAGCTTTGCATTTTTCATTTTGTATTTCTTGAGTATCTCCTTGGTATATTTTTGTTGATGAATGTAAATTCCATCACTTGTCTGCTTGATTTGTAATCCAAGGAAGAACTTCAATTCTCCCATCATGCTCATCTCAAATTCAGCTTGCATTGGATTTGAAAATTCCTTGCACAACTTTTCATTAGTTGCCCCAAAAATAATATCAACAACATATATTTGAACTATAATAAAGTTCTCTTTAGAGCATTTTTTTAACAGAGTAGTGTCTATTTGTCCTCTAGTAAAACCATTATGCATGAGAAAAGAACTGAGTCTATCATACCATGATCTAGGTGCTTGTTTCAAACCATATAATGCCTTTTTAAGTTTGAAAACGTGATCTGGTTTATCAGTATCTTCAAAACCAGGGGTTGTTTAACATACACTTCTTTTTCAATTATACCATTTAGAAAAGCACTTTTTACATCCATTTGAAACAGGGTAATTTGGTGTTGTGCAGCATATGACATTAAAATGCGTATGGCTTATATTCTAGCTACAGGTGCAACGGTTTCAGTATAATCAATACCTTCTTGTTGGTTATAGCCTTAAGCTACTAACCTTGCTTTATTTTTGCAACTTTACCATCTTCATCTAATTTATTTCTGAAGACCCGTCCCAATAACTGACTTGTTTTTAGGCTTAGAGACAAGAGTCCATACATCATTTCTGGTGAACTGGTTAAGAATATCAAGAATCCAGCTTTCATCCTCAAGAGCTTCTTGAATGCGTTTAGGCTCCAAATCTGAAATAAAGGCCACATTGCTTGATTCTCTTAATGTGGATCTGGTTCTTACTCCCTCAGAAGGATTTCCAATAATAAGATCCTTAGGATGATGAGTGTTGAACTTCCAATCCCTTTTGAGATCATCATGAAGATCTTGACTTGTCTGTTGATTGGTCTGCTCCACTTGTCTTTCAGTCTCAGGCACATGTTCTGTTTTGGTTAGATCGGGTTGTTGACTTTCTGGCTTGTTTATATCAAGACCTGCAAGATCATCTTCTAGATCTGATAGTTCTTTATCGCCTTTTTAATCCATCATTGAATTTAACATGAACAAATTCTTCAATAATACAAGTTCTTGAATTGTAAACTCTAAAAGCCTTAGACTTTTCAGAATAACCTACGAAAATACCTTTATCTACCTTAGAATCAAACTTTCCAAGATTATCTTTGGTATTCAGAATAAAACATTCACATCCAAAAGCATGAAAATAAGATATGTTGGGACTTTTTCCTTTCCACAATTCATAAGGAGTCCTTTTTAGAAAAGGCCTAATAAGTATTCTGTTTTGTACATAACAAGCAGTGTTTACAGCTTCTGCCCAAAAGTACTTAGGGAGATTATTTTCATTGAGCATAGAACTAGCCATCTCTTGCAGAGATCTGCTCTTTCTCTCAACCACTCCATTTTACTGTGGAGTTCTACGTGCAGAGAAATTGTGAGAGATTCCATTCTCCTCACAGAACTGTCTAAACTGCTCATTTTCAAATTCTCCCCCATGATCACTTCTAAGGATGGAAATACAAAAACCTTGCTCATTTTGTACTCTTTTGCAGAATACTGAGAAAGCCTTAAAAGACTCATCCTTATGTGTTAGGAAGAGTACCCATGTGTATCTAGAATAGTCATCAACTATGACAAATCCATATTTTCTTCCAGCCAGGCTGGCAACACTAACTGGTCCAAACAGATCCATGTGTAACAACTGAAGAGGTCTAGAGGTTGATACTTGGTTTTTAGATTTGAAACTTGATTTTATCTATTTACCTCTCTGACATGCATCACACAAGACATCTTTCTTAAAGCTAATATCAGCCAATTCTCTCACGAGATTATTCTTTTTTAATTCAGAAATTAGTTTCATACTAGCATGTCCTAGTTTCTTATGCCATAACCATCTCTCATCCTCTTTGGACATCAGACAGGTTACACTTTGATATGAGAGATCAGACAGTTCAATCTTATAAAGATTTTGTTGCCTTTTAGCTGAAAAGAAGGTTTTACCACTACAGTCTTTAACTATGCATACATCCTTGGTAAAGGAAACATCAAAACCACTATCACATAATTGACTTATGCTAAGCAAATTGTGTCTTAATGCTTTAACCATAAGAACATTAGATATAGAGGGAAGAGGGGGTTTACCACCAATAGTATCAATTCCCATAACTTTCCCTTTCTGATTTCCTCCGAAGGCAACATGTCCTCCTTTCTTAAGTTGGAGGTCTAGGAACATAGACCTTTCTCCTGTCATATGACGCGAGCAGCCACTGTCTAGGTACCAGCAGTGGTGTTTTCTTTGTTCTGTTGAGGACATCTGCAATAAAAATTATTTGTCTTTAGGTACCCATATTTTTCTGGGTCCTTTTCTGTTAGTTCTAGGAGTCTGTAAAGACTTCCTTCTCTTCTTATGGATACACTTAGACATAACATGCCCAGTTTTTCCACAGAAGTTACAAATAGGTGTTGATTTGATTACAGTTGACTTAACAGATACTGTAGGAACTTTAGTTGATACTTTATGATGTGTTTGATAGACATATCCAATACCTTATTTGTTAAGAGAGTGCTTCTGAATGTCAAGTAGCTTAGTCAGATTGTCTCTACCATTAACAAATTTGGCAAGATCAGAAGTGAGCTCTTCCACTTTCTGTTGAAGTTTTCCAACTTCTTCAGATGGTGATGTTTCACTTGAGATCTTAGCTTCATTAGACTTTTCAGTCTTCAGCTCACTGTTCTCTTTAGCCAGCTTCTCGCACTCTTGAGATTTCTGTTTATGCTCACTGGTGAGCTTTACATACTATCTCTTGAGGGATTTGAAGGCTTTAGATAAGCAGTTGGATTCCTCCAACAACTCCTCAAGGCATCAAGTAATTCCTCATAGTCAGGATGTACCTCATCATCAGAGTCTGATTCAGTGTTGGCCATCAAACAGAGATTGGCTTCTTCCTCAGTTTCTTCATCAGAAGATGTTGACTCAAGATCCTCCCAAGTAACCATCATTCCTTTCTTCTTCTTCTTGAAGAATTTCTTAGAAGGGGCCTTCTTGAGTGGAGGACATTCAGCCTTGAAGTGACTGGGCTTTTTGCACTCAAAGCAAACAATTGGAATTTTGTCTGTTCCTTCATGAGTGACAGCCAAAGTGTCCCATATTTCCTTCGCAGAGTCACAAGCACAAACCTTCTCAAACTCCTCCGGATTGAGAGCACAGATGATGTTATATCTAGCTTTGTGGTTAAGCTCCGATTTTGTCTTTTCAGCACCAGTCCACTGAGCTTTTGGTTTGTCAGTGTTATCATCATTTTTGGGAATGAATGGACCATCTGTGATGACATCCCAAAGACCAGAGTTTGTGGATAGAATAAACCACTGAAATCTATCTTTCCAGTAGTTGTAATTTTCTCCATTGAAGTAAGGAGGTCTGGTTAGGGAGGCTCCTTCAGTCTGATGACTTCCACTTGTACTAGATCCAGCCGTCATGTCTATTCTTCAGGACCTTTTACCTCTACACTGTTAGATGCTCAACCCAGAGGCTGAGCTCTGATACCAACTTAAATAGACAACTATAAACACAAGAAGGGGGGGTTGAATTGTGTTTATCGGAATTTAAGCAAAGTTAAAATATTTTCGCAAACAAAAAGGCTAGATTTGGACGAGTGGAAGAATACAGGATGGACGGGTGACTTTTGCAAGCACACCACTTGATAGACGTAAGAAAACTAAGGCAATTAAAGAGTTTAAGGGAAGAGAGATTGACACGGTTATTTATCATGGTTCACTCTTCAAAACAAAAAGCTACGTCCAGTCCTTGGCAGCACCAAGATTTATCCACTATAACTGATAAGGTTACAGACTCAAGTATTATTTGCACACCTAGCCTCTTCAGGCTCAAGACAAGTATTGTTTTCACACCTAGCCTCTTCAGGCCCACTCTAGTTTGTTTGAGAGATTGGGTTTGTAATAAATACAATTTCTCACAGGCGGACCTTTCACTAACACTCAAAGAGTGGTTTAAATGTAAGGCTTAGGAAAATCTGCGTAATAATTTCAAAATGATTGAAGAATATAGAATAAAAGAATGAAGAAATTAATGCAGAGTAATGGCGTTTTAATGCAATGTGTATTCTCTTGTTCTTCATCTTTAATGACTTCTATATTTATGGTCTTCAAGCATTTAGGATCCGTTAGAGACATCCCCTCAGATGTTGGCTTCAAGCAGAACCTCATTAATTGCAATAGAGTCGTTCTGGGCAGTCATTAATGCAATAGAGTCATTGGTTGTACTTATAACATGAAGGATCATGGCTTTATTCATCGTGCTACAGCCATATCAGAGTTATGTAGAAAGCTTTTTGTACTTTACTGAGTACACTTTTCTTTTCGTGTAAGGACCAGAGATATCAGGGAATAAAGCACGTTGGAAGCATTCTTTAACTGGTCTTTGGTTCTGATTATCCAAGGTTGCTTGAGAGAGTAACTTCTGACCTTTCTTGATAATCGTGAAACTGAGTAGGAGATAAGGCTTCAAGCCTCTTTCTGGTTCTTGAACTAAGATTCTGATAATCCTTATAGAATTCGCGTTCATAAGATAAGTGCTTTCATCTTGAAAATAATCACGTCTATCTAGTCATTTGAGTTTTCATTCGAGCTAGTAGATGAGCTCCATATTAAGGACTCAGCAAGTCCAAAGACTAGTGGACGAGCGCTTCTGTCACCTTTAGTGGACGAGAGCCTTTGTTACTTTACTGGACGAGAGTCTCAGTTAGTCTGGTGGACGAGAGTCTCAGTTACTCTGGTGGACGAGAGTCTCAATTACTCTAGTGGACGAGAGTCTCAGTTACTCTAGTGGACGAGATTCTTTTGCCACGTCATTGGACGGATACATTCTGACCTTGATGGACGAGCTCAATATGCCACGTCATTGGACGAGCCATTTTGATACCTCAGTGGACGCGCTATTCTGATACTTTAATGGACGAGCTCCAAGTGCCACATCATTGGACGGATAATTCTGATACCTCACTGGATGGACTTTTCTGATACTTTGATGGATGCGCTCCAAATGCCACGTCAGTAGATGCTGGCTTTCATCACTTTAGTGGACGCAAGTTTCTTTCTCTTGCGTTTTGGACGTGCGCTTCAAACACTTGCGATGGGCGTGAGCTTCAATCATTACAGTGTTGGAAGTGCGTTTCAATCACTTGCAATGGACGTGAGCTTCAATCACTACAGTGTTGGACGTGCGTTTCAATCACTTGCGATGGATGGATGATTCTATTACTTAATCTGCACACTCGATAGATAGGTTAGCAACCAATATGAAGGTTAATTAAATCATTAACCAATGTTTAGTTTTCATCAACTCTTAGGGAAATGCACATCAGACATTTTAGAGACTTAACAGTTACTCCCTATACTTATAGTAAAATTTTTTTTGTAGCAATGTTCCTTCTAAATTGCAGGTAACTTTCTTTTAAGTCATACAAGGTAATTTTTTTTATTACTGTAATAATTGATTAATATTTATTGGTGTAAATTGTTATTGCTATTATTTTTTTATGCCTCTTGTGATATTATTTGCTACTTGTCATTGTTATTTGCTACTTGCTATTGATAAATAGTTTCTAAGAGAAACCCATTTTGGTTAAAAAGCCATTTAAAGCAACAAGAGGCAATAAAAAAAAATCCCATAATAACAAGTAGCAAATAATATCACAAGTCATAAAAAAATAATAGCAATAACAATTTACACCAATAAATATTCATCAATTATTACAGTAGTAAAAAAAAATTTACCTTGTAAGAATTAAAAGAAAGTTACCAGCAATTTTAAAGGAACATTGCTAAAAATAATTATACTATAAGTATAGGGAGTAACAATGACATTAATAATTAAGTATCTATTTAAAACAACTAGAGGCAATAAAAAAAGAATCCCCTAATAACTAGTAGCAAATAATATCACAAGAGTCATAAAAAAATAATAGCAATAACAATTTACACCAATAAATATTCATCAATTATTACAGTAGTAAAAAAAAATTTACCTTGTAAGAATTAAAAGAAAGTTACTAGCAATTTTAAAGGAACACTGCTAAAAAAAATTATACTATAAGTGTAGTGAGTAACGATGACATTAATGCTATTACAAGGTAAATTTTTTTTACTACTGTAATAATCAATAAATACTTATTGGTGTAAATTGTTATTAATATTATTTTTTTATACCTCTTATTATTGCTATCAATTGTCTTTTTTTTTAATACCGGTAGGCGCCAGTCTGACTGATGTCTTTAAAGGCGCCAGTCTGACTGGCACCTTTGACTTGGAAGACGCCAGTCTGACTGGCGTCTTTGACCCGTCAGAGTGAAAAAAAAATAAAATATGCCACGTGTCCAAAAGGACCCCTCATTGATAAATTGTTTCAGAACAACTCTAAACTGATAAATAATTTCTAAAAGGAATCCAGTTTGGTCAAAAAGCCATAGAAATGATTATTTTAGGTCACTTTTGAAACATAAATGATTAAAATGAATCTTTTTAAAGATAAATGATTAAAATGAATTTCACCCAAAAGATAAAGAACTAAAAATATATTTTAGCTTAATAAAATCTACATTAAAGTAATATTTTGATCATATACGTTACGAATTCTCAATTTGGTTCCTATACATAAAAAATTATTAAAATAGTTTTTATACATGCAAAAAAGTATCCGTTTGATCTCAATATATTACTAATTTGATCCTTATACGTAGAAAAAAAATTATTAAATCAGTCCTTAACATTATGTACGATAGAGACCAAAACTATTTTTAATAATTTTTTTATGTAAAGAGACCAACTTGAAAATTCGTATCAATTATATCACCAAAACATTACTTTAACTTAAAATCTGAAAAGAAAAATGAGAAGGGGAAATGGAGAGATCTCCGGCCCGAGGAAAGATACTCTAATACGTTGTATAGTAGCTGGTAATTGCAAGAATAATGAATGTACGAAGCATGGCAGAGAAAAGAAGAGAAAGCATATGGGGTGAATGAAGGTGAAGGAGATGGTGGTGGTTAATGTTTTTGTTAAGAAGGGTTGTGGTTGCGGGCCCCACCGTCCCTCTCCTTAAAAGTATAAACGATAACACCCACCCACTCCTTGCTCTTATCAGTTTTTCTTTTCGTGTTTTCTATTTTTTTTTCATTTTGTGTAATTTTCAATTTTGTATTATAATGTAAAACGCATCCTTCCACCCTTCCTTCCTCGTCGTACTCTGTCCCTTTCTCTCCCTCTCTTTCTCTCTCTTCCACCGGTTACCGCCCCACCCGGTTCCCACCCTCACACGTGCCTCATCTCTGTCATACGTGCCGTCTCTCACCCATACAACTTCCTTCTTTTCTGTGGTGCAACAAATAAAAGTTAGAGAGAGAGAACAACAACTCATACCACAATATATATTGAAGGAAGGCACACAGAGAGATAGAGTGGGTGTGTGTAATTTCATTTGTATGAGTTTGTGTGAGAGTTAGTGACTGAGAGAGAAAGAGAGAGTATTTTTTTTTTGTTGGTAAAAGCATAAATTTTTCTTGTTATTTACGGACGTGTAGTCGATGGGTTAATCCTTATCTCTTTTTTTCTATTATTTTCTTTTGAAATCTGAAACAGAAAGATCGCCTTCATTTCTGGGTCTGAGAGAGCGTTGAAGTCTATTTGGGGAGTGAATCTCGTGAAGGGGTTTTTAGAGTTCTTATCTTGCACCGATGAGGATCCGAAAAAGTCAGGTTCTTTTCCCTTCTTCTCCCTCAACGGTTCCTCTATCAGATCCCAACCTGATCAACCGGTCACCGGTGGTGGTGCAACTCAACGATGTTGCTGCTGCTGCTACTACTACACACCATGCTTCTTCAGCTGCTGCTCAAGCATCCACCTTAGATCGTTATCAGCCGTTTCATCAGACAGTACTCCCACCGATCGGGAAACAAAGCAACGGCTGTGATGATCCCTCAGGCATCGGTGAGACTGGGGAACACAAACACCACAACAAGCAACAACCTTTGGTTAGTGAAAAACACAAATCGTTTAATTTAAATAATTTTTTTAATTTTATTTTTCTATTTATGTTTTGGTTTTTCGAAATTTCATTATGTGGGCTTTTACAAGTGCACTTTTGTCCCATCACTAGCAAGTGGTTGGTGTCAAATTCGTTTCTTTCTATTCGAATTTTTTTCCTTTTTTTTTTTTTTGAATCGGTTCTATTTGTGAGTGGATCCTATGTATATTGTTGATTTTGCAGGAAGAGAGTGTAGACTCAGGAGAGAAGAAGGGTAATAGTCACTTCAGGTAATTAACAACTCTTTGTTCTTTCATGAAATCTAGTAGTAAAAAAGGTGAAAACATGGGAGACCCATTACTTGATTTTTTTAACCAGCTTCATTTCAAAAAATAAAAAAAATAAAAATATTTTTAAAAATATATATATATATAGACTAGTTGAAAAATACTGTTGAAGGTGTTTTAAATGAGAGCTTTGTGTGTAGACACCATATATACCTTTCTATTATATTTAACCAAGTCCCTCCATATCGTTGTTTTCTCTAAATTGGCCAACTACCATTTGCACTTGAGGTGCACAAGTAGCTAGCACCAAAATGCTGGTCCCCATCTACAATGTTTTGTTCTTTCAAAATGTTACACCCCCTTTTATTTATCTTTGATTCTTTCTTTTCCTTTTGCTCTCATAAATTTTATGCATACATCATGTATATATATATATATGTATGAGTATGTGGTTGTGGTTGTGGTTCTTTCTGGGGCTGTTTTATTTGTAGGAAAGGACACTTGGGTTTGGAAATAGAAGCTCATGACCAAGTCTTGCTACCACCTTCAAACCCTTCTTCAACTCAAGGTAACATTAACATAGATTATTGCTTCATTGATGAATGCATGTTTAACTTGGGTGGAGTGAGTGAGTGTATGTGTGTATGTATATGTTGCAGATGGAAGATGGTGTGAGGGAGAGAAAGCGATTCCGTTGAAGAAACGAAGAGGGAGCTTTGAGAATGATAATAGTAATCATCATGATGGTAATATTAGTAAGAAGATGAAGGCAAAGATGAAGACAAAGATGAACAAGAAATGTTCTACTGATCAGAATGATGATGATATGGATTGGGAAGAAGAAGATGAAGGAGTGCGCGAAAGATCATCAAAACCTGATGCCAATGTTGGTAATAAGAAGAGAGCAAAGGGTAGTGCACTCATGGAAGGTTCAAGGTGCAGTCGTGTGAATGGAAGAGGGTGGAGATGCTGTCAACAAACACTGGTAGGTTACTCATTGTGTGAGCATCATTTGGGTAAAGGAAGGCTTAGAAGCATGACAAGTGTTAGAAGCAGATCTGTTGCTACTTCCACCACCACTACTACTACTGCACCACCAGAGAATAATAATAAGGTGCATGATAACATGTCTGGGGATTCATCATCTTTTCCTGAGAAACAAACCAAGTTTGTTAGTGATAATAATCATGATGCCTTGGTCAATAATGAAGAGAAGAAGCCAGTGATAATCACCAAGAGGAGGATGAAGCTTGGAATGGTTAAAGCAAGATCTATAAGCAGCTTATTGGGACAAACAAACACCACTGTAGCTCATGAAGATAATAACAAGTAAGGTGAATTAATATATAAAGTGCAGGAAGAACTATTGTTGTTATTAATTTCAATATTTCATGTATGATGGATGCACTTGAGAGGTTGAAAGAAATTATCATATATACTAGAAACTTGTCTTAACTATATATACTTGGTGGTGCAACTGCTTCGTTTCTATTCAACTAGTGAAGGTGCTTTTATTTTATTCAATAATAATTGTGTGTGCTATAATATAATTTTGTTCATATATTGTATGATACTTTTGTTGTGTGTGTTTTTTCTTTCGTCTCGTTTCGTTGGTGATGGGATTATTATTATTGTTGTTCTTGTAGTATTGGACTGGGGCACGTTCTGATTTTGCAGTGGAATGCGGTGTTTTATACACGCACTTGGTTAAATTATTCGATGGATTTTACTATAGTGGACTGGATCATGATCACTCACTGTGTGTCCTTTGACCAAGGAAACGACTGAAACTCTATCATATGAAAATTTGTAGGGGTTATCGTATTTGAATATTCTACGACGTTCAGAAAAATTCCACTTATATCTTATATTTATATGATATATTTATTTAATTTATTTATTCTAGCTTAATATATTAATTAATATGATATATATGAGAATAGTGAGCCACAATTATCGGCAGCACATTGTTTCAAGAGTGTCGTATTCTAGTTGTTTCAATTTTTTTAAAAAAATTTGTTATTACCAAGAAAGGGAAATGGTTATATATAAATTATTGCACACCATTCTTACAATTTAAATTTTAGTTAAAAAATGATTAACAATGTGGATGTATTGATTTATAGCTTTCTCGCATATTATTATTTATGCTTAAATGTTGATCCAAGTGGTAAATAACTTTTGACTTTGAAAGGCTAATGTGTGCTGGAGTCTTACTCAAATTAGAATTACTTTTATGAAAAACAAGAATTCGACTTTCTTGCCTAATGTTATTTAAGCTTAATTTTGATATATTGTAAAGTATAAATTTTTTAGTAATAATTAATTACACATAACTCTATATGTGATTTTTAAGATAGTAACTAAAGAGTCAAATCTTTATAATAATGTGACCGTATATGATTGATTAATAATGTAAAAAAGCCTTTACACTTATATGAAAAAATGTCGTAGTTAGTATTTTTTTTTTGTTGTTGTTGAAAAAATGTTGTAGTTAGTTAGTTCATTAACCAATTGATACACCTAATTTATAATTTTTAACACATCTAGTGTAACAATGGTGCGAAATTTTTGGTGTGCAAGAATTTGTTACTAATGAATTCAGATGTAATTCAGATGACTACGTATATGGTTTGGTTCTCAAGTCACCCATGCATTCATGGTCTCGGCAATTGCACTCTTTGATTTATGCAACACGGAGAATTTACTAGCATGACATTGTTGAGTAGAAGCAAGTCGTTGTCCTTATAATGATATTGTTGTGGAGTTTGAAAGGTTGCTATAAAAACATGATTTGTAGTTTCAGACTGAAATCGTGTATTGTATTTGTGCTGCTATTGTACAGAAATATACATGCATGTGGGTGGGATTTATTGTTGCATGTTTCATTAGTCTGCAACGGGGATCTGTGGGCTAGGGATACAATTAGTATTTAGTAATAAAAAAATTAGAAACTATGGGAGCATGATTTTGTCCATAGAGGGTTTTTTTTTCCAAGGTCCCCACGTGCAAATGCAGAGATTAAGGAGACCAAATTTTTCTCCATATGCCAAACTCGGTGATCGAATCCTTGACCACTTATTTAAGGAGATAAGCTCGTTACCACTTTAACCAACCACATATGGTGTCTATAGAGGATTTGCATTAGTGAGAATTTTGCTATTTTGTTTTCAAATAACAACCTATTTTTCTCTGTAGAAAGATTAGAGTACCTATTATGCTCTCTTTAATAAATTTCTTTTGTTTATAGAAAATAGAAGTTGGAGAAAAATGTATAAATCAATTGAAAACAATTTAAGAAGTGTTGCTAATCACATGTGCATTTTCGCAATGTATATTTATCTATATGTTAGGTTTATGTAAACTTCATATCGAGATTTTTAATTACAATTGTGGTTACGATTATGATGCATTTATCATTGTTGCGAGTCGCATTAGCATTTATTAATGCAGTCGTAGAGACTACAAAAAATTACAACTTTGTGACCTCAATTGTAATTGCATACCAGCTCAGTTTATTCTAATATTGTAATTTGTCTTCACTGGCTAGAGAAACAATTTATTTTGGATTTCGAGAGCTGAAAGGAAAGAGCAGCTTTTGATTAGATAAATGGACCCCAGCTCTCTTTCTCCCAAAGACATGGCCTACATATATATACGGTAAGGTCAAGTACCCGAAGATTTATAACCTTTATGATTAATTATAATTATGCCTATTCGTCAGAAACCACCACTAATTCATACGTTTTGAAAATCAGATAAGTAAAATTAGAAGCAAAAAAACAAAGAAGCTGTTGTAGAAAAACAAGAAACCCATCATACTATACTTGTTGCTAGATATATTTTTCTCGTGACTGTAAACATTTATCAACAATTTCTTTTTCAAAAGTAACATTTGTAAGAGCAAATTTAGGTGTAGAATTTAATAAAAATAGTCGACAATTTAATGTGACTTTTGTCGATTTGGATCAGACATTAATTCAAAATTTGGGATTTCTCAAGGTAAAACAATTACTTTTTCTTTTGTATAAGTTATTTTATACATAAATACCTTAATTAAACACCTAAATATAATATCCAATAGGCATAACATAAAAGGTCATTCTAACGAAGGTTCTTAGGACACTCTTTAAGGAACTGAGAAAAGTAAATTTTTATTGAAAAACTAAATATTTTACCTTTACAAATATTAAATACATCAATTCCCCGTAAAATCATTCTTTTCTTGGTTCCTTAACGAGTACACTTATAACACTTGTTAGCATTCTCGAAAATAAATTCATTTTACTTAGAAATATAATTTTTCCTGATATCCATTCTCCGAAAATAAATTCATTTTGCTTAGAAATATAATTTTTCCTGATATCCATTCACAGTCGTATCAGCATATAATGTATCCGTGCAAGTTTAGCTGTCACGTTTTTTTTAAAACAAAAACAAAAACAATTGACAGTGTACAAGTAGGATCGAGTCAATAAAGGTAATTAAAGTTTTCCTTGGCTCAAGCCATTATCGAAAAGCATGAGAAATGTAGACCCCATGATATGTATATATAGACAATGTCCATTAATTAACAAATAATAGGCATATCCGAAAAGTCACACAATATTATGAAGAATTACTTAGTGTTGTGCCTGCTTTTACTGTAATTTGTAAGAAAATAAAGTTGAGGACGTGATGGGTTGACATGAGTCAATTCCTGCATAATTAAGGTAGACCCCTACAGTGAGCAGAGCACTTTGGCAATGCCTGGTAGTATAGTAGAAAGTTCTCCATCACCGCACAGTGTGCTGAATTTTCAGCAAGCCTGGATCAATAAAGTTCTTGTTTGGTCAATGCCAAAGTAAGTTTTAAATTGGGTCAGCAACCACAATTAAGATCGAAATATTAAGGTTTTGTTAGTATATGTAATTGTATTGTGACTGTAATTACAGGGTTTTAAATTACTGTTGTGTTACGTTTATCATAATTAAATACAATTGTGAGAAAATATAGTTGATATGATCCTAATTACGATCACGTTTCGATTTCGGAAACCTTCAAAATCTAAACGTTGCGTCTGCTACATTTTCTCGTCAATGTCTCCGTTTGCAATAAACTAAATGCAATCGCGACTCCATAATCTTAGTCAATGCTTTTGGTATTATAACATTCATTATCATTAACATAGAGCTTCCGTTTCCTTTTTTTGTTACTTTCTTTGATTTCCATGTGCCACCTTCTCGGAAAAATTGTAATAAAGACAAAAATCTCCTCGCGTATGTTTTCTATAAGCAAAAGGATATTGAGAAGAATACAAAAGATAGTCTAACCTGTATACAGAGTGTGTAAAAATAAAAAAAACAAAAAGGCAATAAGGTAAATATTTAATCAAGAGCATAACCGGAGCCCTAGAGCTAAGAAAAACAAGTGGATCCAATACTATGTATTTTTTATAGGGTGTATCTATGGTACATCACCCACATTTTACACCACCCACTACACCATCCATGTGGCAAATTTTGGACCAATCAAATTGCCACATAGGTTGGTCAAAATTTCAAACTTTCTAGTTGTATTATATTGTAGTCAAACTATATGAATACAGTATATTGTAGTATAATATATGTGTCTTTTGCATTTGCAAATTTAACTCATATTAAAATAATATTTTTTGATTAAAAAAATTGATTATATTGCAAAATATTATTTACAACGAACATTATTTTAATTCATATTAAAATATTATTTTGTAATATAATCAGTTTTTTAATCAAAAAACATTATTTTAATATGGGTTAAATTTGTGAATACAAAGAGTACATATACTATACTACAATATATTGTATTCATATATTTGACTACAGTAGAAATATAATTAGAAATTTTGAAATTTTGACCAACCCATATGGTAATTTGATTGGTCCAAAATTTGCCATATATGGGTGGTGTAATGAATGGTATAAAATATGGAGGATGAATCTTAACCCAACCCTTTTTTATAAGCCAAATTATATTAAAGAAAAGCACAAAGGGTGCTCAAAACCATTTATAAGGAATCAAAAAGAAACCAACTATGTAGATGCTGCACAGAAACCACTCGAACAGTTGAATCCCAAAGGATCGTGCAGCCAACCAAAGCTAATATGGCTTCTTAATTACGTATACATGTATAAAAGTGTATGTACAGATGTACTTGTTAAAACCATTGGTATTTCTATCTCTTTCAAATAATTGTCTTGGAATGGAACCACTTTTATAGACTATTGGTAGCTATGGATTTGTGAAAGCAGATTTTACTGTAAAAAACAAAAAAAAAAGGTCTTACGTGTACTCGTGTAATCTTTTGCAGTAGCTAGTGCGAAATTAAAAACATCATCAAAGTTTGTTGGTTTAGGGCTAAACGAGCCGTGTCAATATGCATCCTCAGCTTGCTGTTGTATCGAGAGCTTTCTGTTGTGTGTGTTTCTGAGCACCAGATCATGTATGCGTGCATTGCATGAAGCTCAATGTTTGTGGTAAGGGAAGTTTATATGTGTACACTATGGTGCAACAAAAGGCAATTCAACAAGATGCTTTTAAGTAAGGGTTGTAGTTAAACTATTATTTTCTGTTGCTTTGATTTCGGACAATTAATTAAGGGTAGGAATAAAACTGAAAGCAAGTGTCTGCTTAAGTAAGAAGCATTGGAATTAACTGATATGGACATGAGAGACACGATATGGATACATATATGAACACGGTGACACTAAAATTGATTTATTTATGTGTATATTGAAGTGTGCATCATATTTGATTTTGATACACGTATATCACATATACACGTATATGATACGATGTTGTCTAAGGTGCACCACCCCCAAAGTGGTGTAGTGGTGCACCACCCAAGTGACATACAATGTGGATCATCCAGATTGCCACTTAGATTAGTTGAACTTTGACCATGTAACCCAAGTCGCAATCTGGATGGTCTAGATTGTGTCATTTGGGCGATACACCACTGCACTACTTTGATGGATGGTGTACCATAGCCTTCACCGTATGATACCGATGTCCTTGTTTTATGGTTGATAAATAGCATATGATACAGCTAATATGACTTTAGTTTCAAGCCATTGCTTTGCTTTTCAATTACATACATATTCTCTAGCGAAAAATGTTTCGTGAATTACTTTTCAAATTTATATTTTGGGATAAAAACTGTAATATTGGTATTCATTTCTGTGCCTGAGCAATTAAATGTGACAGATTCTTTTGGATGGAGACGGTTGGGATGGAGACCCTATACTTGCACTTCTCCACACAAACCACAAGAGTCATTGACCTCCACTCGATTTTTCTTGGGGAGCTTCAACGAACCAAGCTAGATTAAATTAGAAATCAGCGATCATTTAGAACTTGAGAGAACACGAGCAGTTGATATATTGAAGGTTTTGCTTTGGTTGCTGGTGTCACAGTACCTACACAAAAACCCCAAAAAATGCTCTTCAAGTTCTTGAACACATACATTACTGTAATGGGCAAAGTACTACTTCTACTTGTTTCAACCAATAAAAAGTCTCTTATATAATATACAAGGTTTTAAATTTGGGTCATCAACCACAACGGAGGCCGTGACGTTGAAATTTTGATAGACTTCAAAACCGTATCACGATCGTGATGATTGTGGCTACATTAACCATATTGTTTTACAATTGTTCGTAATAAAGAAAAATGTAACGTGACTGTAACTGCAATCACGACCACAATTTAAAATTTTGAATTTTTTTTGATAAACTAAATGTATATTGATATTAGAGTATTAGGGGTACTCTAACCCGTAAGGGAAGCTAAAGAGAGCACTAGGAAATGTAAATAAAATACCTCTACAATTTTCCTAATAGTGTGTTGCCTTTACACAACCCAGGCACCGAATTTCAACTAAGAAAAAAAAAACCATAACCCAAAAACTAGAAAGATCACCCATACGAATTTTATCCCTTTTCCCTTGCAAACCATACAATAAAACCCAGATTACCCCACCATACCATGAACTAAAAAGTACCCAAAAGATAATCCTCATTACTAATTAATATAGATTAAAAATTTAGAAAAGAAAAAAGAGTTACCCTTGAGGGTGTAATATGCAATTGTTAATTACATGAAAAGAAAGAAAGAGAAACATAAGATTGGCGCCATAACAAATTTGTAGACTTCCAATTTGTAAAATATTGTTCCTTTCGGTCATGTATATTGCGTGTTGCTTTATTATGTCTTAAAATTATGTCATTGACGGATCATCCCAATTCACATGCATTAACATGTATGTTATTGGTGGAAATAGTTAAAAGTATCTTTTCTTTGGTATAGGAAGGCCACTTGTCAGTAGAGAAAGGGCAAATATGCCTAAAGCTTGATGAGATGAGAGGGGCCCAAACAGCAAAGGGAGTCTTGGCAATGGGCAATAGCATCCTTTCCCCCTTACCCCAGTTAGATAATGTATTAAGTGGCATGTGGCCAGACGGCCCACCAATGAGACACCAAACCTAACTATCATATATGGATGGAGATTACGTATCTCAAAATGGTGTATCACTTCCTCTTCCGTTCAATTAGATTGTGTGATATTATTTAAAAAGAATATATTTATAATAAATAGTATGATTAATTTTTCGAGTAGCAGAATTTAACTGGGCGACATAAGAAGTGAGACACACCATTTAGTGTGTCCTGCATTATGAAGCGTTTGATAAAAATGATTTTGAATATAATTGATTTTGTAAAATTGATTTGGTTAGAATTGAGTTTAAGTGATTTATGTTTGATTATTTTTATTTTGAAAGCAAGTTTGATATAAAATGTAGTGTAAAATTTCCAACTCAATTCAAAAACTACTTTTTATAGCTTCTTAATCATAATTGTTTCCGGAGGCAAAATCAATTTTGCCTGCCAAAAACCAAACATATCATTTTTACTAAAATCATGTTTGATAAAAGACATAATCAATTCTGAATGTTTCCAATGTGAAATCAAACACACAGTTAGAGAGACAGATGATTTCCATCCATTATATATATGTTACTTCACAGTAGCTATAGCAAGGTCAATTTGGGAATGTGAATTTTATACCAAAGCATAAGCATCTTTGGTTTCTGACGTTTGTCATATATATGAGTAACACTACCATTACCATACATACTTACATGCATATCATTTTATATTTACATAATTTTTTACCATTTGGTTATAATTGTTCTCATTTTACTTTTTGCACTTGCACACTATTTTTGTCATTTTAATATATATGAGAAATGTAAGCCCACATTATTCGTCATATATGTTCAGGAATAAAAAGTTTGTTATACCATTAAAGGCAACAGGAGAACACAAGTTGTTACAAACAAATAGTAGAAAATCTGTGTTGAGGTCATGGCCAAGCTGGTGGTTATAGCACAGGCACAAGCATTTGTGGGAGGATTGAATTCTTGTTGGTTAATGATGGAAATCACAATCATTTGATAATTGATTCAACTTCAGCCACGAATGGACCTCCAGGCTCACCCTCAAAAGGCTCGACTACATAAAAGAATTAGTACAATAATATATTTTTTTTAATATTTAAATTCCATACGATTTTTTATATACATGAGTAGAGCTAAATAATATTATATATAAAAATACTATCAACAAACTCTTTTCAATATTCTATCCAAGAGATTCTTTATTATTGAATTAATTTCGTATTGGACCCACTAAATAGAGTGAGTCCCATAAAAATATATCATTTGTAAATATAAATAAAGTATTGAGTTTAATTTTGTCATGCTGTTGGTGTAAAGTTTTTTTTAACAATATTTTAAACTAATAAAAAAATCATCCTGGTGTGATTTTTGATGTAATTATGATAAGAATCAAATATTTTAATAATGTAACAATTTGTTATTGATTGAAAGTATATTTTTCCATACTAATTACTCATAAGGTGTGGTTCAAGTAGTTAGTAGGCCGAACCCTTTAATCATATGTTCAGGGTTCAAATCTTGGTAATGAGAGACTGCATATGTAGGTAGAGGAGCTGTCCTTTAACTGATATTCTACATTCTCATGTCTCAGGGGATTTTTCATACCGCTACCGGTGGTGGGATATCCTTGGCTCTATCCTGAACCTAAAAAATACTAAAGTATTGTATAAGTATTGTATTTTAAGTATTGAAATGACTAAACTAAGAAAGGTAATAGATGGACCCCCCCTTTATGGTTTCCATGTTTATTTAAACAGTGAAAACTGGTTGTCTGAGCAATATGTGCTTCAAACGTGGGAATGTGAATTGAGAAATGGTGGGACGCTTGTTCCAATAGCTAGGTCTGGCATGGGTATCTCTGATTCAGCAATGATGGCAATGCTTGTGATCATCATATCAGATAGCTCAGGGCGCAGAAAGTACACTATAATTGCTGTTCTTTTTCTATAGTTCTAGTGAACAACCCAACGAATTGTAAAGATTACTATGCATATATACCAGCGTCCCAGTTATTATTGATGGTGGTGAGGGTATGATAATAATATGAAGAAAGGGAGCCATGTGATATCTGGCAGTGTGTGGCATAATTAGCAATTGCTATTATACTAGCTAAGAGTGCCTTGTTAGCATATCTATACAAGTCATTGAAAATTTTTATCACCGGATCTTTTGAGAACAATGCACCCACAAAGGTGATGAGAAGGCCCATGATAAATTAATGACTCTTGGATTTTAGTTGAAAGTCGCTTAATTTTAAGCTTCCTTTAATTTGTCCTGGTTGTTAGCTTGGCTAAGTTCCCAGAATCGCTTAAATCACGCACTTTGCCATTGTTGCAGGTCCTGAGCGGCCTCTTAGGGTGGTCACAGTGGTCAGTAAGACCGTACACCATAGAGAAATTCTTATGGGATCAAGAGAATGACTATTAATGTGTGTTTGGTTTCACGTTCGAAACCTTCATAATTAATTTTGTCATTTTTCAATCGTGATTTTAGTAAAAAATGAGATGTTTGATTATTGTTAGGTAAAATTAATTTTACCTTAAGAAATGATTCTGACTAGAAGCTACAAAAAATATATAGCTTTTGAGTTAAGTTGAAAAATTTACGCTAAGTCTCACATCAAACTTCTTTCAAAATAAAAAAATCCAAACATAAATCATTTCACTCCAAACTCAATTATAACTAAATCAATTTTATAAAATCAAGTACATTCAAAAGCACTTTTATCAAACGCTCATCCAAACACACATTTAATATCATGGGATCAATTATTTTTTTTATGTTATAGTTAATAATTAATGTAGTCTTGTACACCAATAGCACTAAATAAAAAATTTGTTAATTCACCAAAAAATAATGTTACTTTTTTTTAACTAAAGACTATTGACGTGCATAGGCATCACTATAGGAAAAGACATCCAAACTAGGTTGGCACCCCTTTTCCTAACAATCATTTGCAGCACGCCAACAATTTATTAAAAAGAAACAAAAGAATACAAGAAAGGACATGGGGGACTTTAGCCAATACCCATGAAAAATTAATCAAACCTAAAATTAAGCAATCCAATTCTATTGCAGAAGAATTCTTCCCTAATAAAGCTAGAGATATTGTCCCACCAAGTAAAACCAAGACTACTAAGACCAAAATTAGCTAATTTGTCCGCATACCTATTGCCTTCTCTATATATATGGGAGCACCTGAAAGTCATCCTTTGAGAGAGAGCTTTACAATTGTTCCATCTTGTCTTCAATTGCCTAGGGACTTGTGAGAGACCACTGAAAACATCTATTACCAACTTGGAATCACACTCTAGCCAAAGAAAGAGCCAACCCCTTTGAGCTGCTACTTTAATAGCAAGAATAGCTGCTGCAAATTCAGCATTGCAAGCTGAATGAATTCCGATATGAAAAGGAGCCTAGTACAGCACCACTGGAATCTCTGAATAATCCTCCAAGAGCTGCATGCCCAGGAGATCCTTTAGCAGAGCCATCTTTATTACATTTAACCCAAAACCAACTCGTAGGGGGGGGGGGGGGGTACCAATTAACTTGCTTGATTGAAGGGGTTTTTGCAGCATTAAAAGAGCCATAAAATTTCTTAATGATACTGAATTCCACAATGGAATTGGACATTGTTCCTTTAGAAAGACAGCCTGCCAGTTTGGTGTTAGCAACCACTTGACTGATAGCATGATGCAACGAGATGAAAGTATCCTTGAATCTGCAGTTGTTTCTGCATAACCATATAGCCGAGACCACATTAATGACAGCTGCCAAAATAAAGTCACTTGCTTGACTGCTCCAACCCTTTGAACAGACAGAAAGGATAGCGAAAATGTAAGAAAGATCAATAGGACACTGAAGAGCTCCCTGAAGCCAATACCATAAGTTAATTGAGAATTTACAACTGAGAAATAGATGGTCTGCAGTTTCATCAGTTTCATTACACAAAGAGCACATTGAGACTGAAATGCTGCTCTTGCTCTAAGGTTATCATCGGTTGGCATCCTTTTGTGAACATTCTCCAAACCAAAAAAGATTTAGAAGGAGGAATGAAAGGTTTCCAAATTAGCTTTCACCAATTCAAAGGATTATTACCAGGATAAAGGTGGAAGTATGCATCTTTGAAAGACATGATTCCTGAAGTTGAAGCACCCCATACTAGATGGTCTTGCTCAGGAAGAACAGGAATGCTACTCTTTTTCATTTCATTCAATAGAGTAGGGAACTGGATTTGCAAATCACTAGGTAGAAACCATGTGCCATTCCTAATGAAATCCTTGACAGTAGAAGTAAGGGAATGAAGCATGTTAGCTGGCACTACAAGAAAATGGGATATTACCGACGGACCGACAGCAGGTCCGTCGGTAACTTGGAAATTTCCGACCGCTTTTGTCGTCTCTAAGTTAGAACATGAAAAGTCACAAGTATTTTTGACGGAACGACCGTCGGTAACGGTACCTACGGAATATCCGTCAGTAATTCCTTCGAAAAAAGTGGCGCGTGGCACTACCGATGGACTAGCCCGTCGGTAATTACCGACGGTCCTGTCCGTCGGAATTTTTTTTATATTAATGACGGACCAGGCCGTCGGAATTCAACAATTTGAATTACCGATGGACTTGGCAGTCGGAAACCGGGTCTTTTAGTGGCAGAAACCCTTCTCCCTCCCTCACTTTTCCTGTCTTCCTCTCTTTTCCCTCTCTTCTCACTCTTTCTTCTTCTTCTTCTCTCACCGCGACCGGCCACCCCCCACCGCTCTCTGCCACCGCGCGCGCCACCACCATACCTCCACCTCTCTTCTTCTCTTCTCTTCCTTCTCTGTTCTCTCCTTCTCCGCGCGTGCCAGCCCCACACCCTGTTTCGTCATCCTCGCGCCACCCTTCAACCACCGCGCGTGCCATCACCACTACCACCACCATGTCCTACCTCCCCCACTGCCAGAATCGCCAGCCACCACCACCATAACTTCCTCCCCCACTGCCAGCAGCAATCCTAGAGCTAGGTATTTAGTTTTTTATGCAATTTGTTTAATTTTTAATTAATGTTAAATGTTTGATGATTAAGTGTTTAATGGTTGTTAATTAAGTGTTTAATGTTTGTTTGTTAAGTAGTTGCTTTTACCATTATCACCACCACTGCCTAGGAGCCACTACTGTTTGCACTGCCAGGTCTCTATTTTTTTAAAATTTATTTGAAATTGTGTAGTGTTTAATGATATGATACATATATGTTTGTTAATGTGCATGCACATCACCTAGTTAGGAAATCTGTTTTGTATCCTAGGCGTTTTATATGTTTCATGTTTTTCCTGATTGTAATCCTGACCTTGGGGTTTAGTTAATGTTATATATAAGCATCCTGTTTTAAAAAAATGATATGATACATATATGTTGCAAATATTGTAATTTAAAAATAGTAGTTATGTGTTTTTGGGACTGATTCTACGATTATAAGTGTTGAGCTGGAAATGTCGGATTTTGTGGGTTTTTCTGATTTTGATTTATAATAATTAATGTAGGACTTTAATTCTTATTGTAGCTAATAATATTTATCTAACACATAAATTGATACAAATAAATTTTAATTAATAAAAGTAATTAAGTGAAATAATGAATTAATTAAATAACTTAGGAATAATATAATTAATATGTGATTGAGAAAAACCGTAGATTCTCGTTCAAGGTTCAATATTATTTAGCATGTGTACTCGTGGTCATGGTGTCGCTCATTTGATTGAATCTTGAATTGTCCAATTGGGACAGTTTGGGAAGAAACTTTTTCTCCACTGATATACTAATTAATCGTTGATTCTCATCTGTTAAATAGTCGATGAAATTTCGGGTCGAAGCATTTCTTTTGTTCTCCGGGTCCATACTTGGTTGTGGTATCTCACCACGGTCAAGTCATGTATTTGGAGACCGATGGGAGATGCTGCCTAAATTTCGTCAGCTATAAGACATGAAAAGTGATGAGTAGCTAGTATAATACAGTGGTGAACAAGTTTTTCCTTGAATGGGATAGGGCCACACCTTTTAAGGAAAGGGAGCGATTCGGGGTTATAGTATCATGTTTAAAAATACTTCAATTTATCTGAAAATGCAGAAGGATGGAATATTATCCCTCGAACCGTAGTTGGGTGTATGATAGGAACGAGTCTGGGAGACGACTTCTGAAACAATCATTTGTAGCTGGAGTTGAGGAGTTTATATCCAAAGCAAAGCAACATTGTGATTATGCCGAAGAGGGGGGATTAGATGTCCGTGCACAAAATGCAATTGTATGGCGGTTTTGATTGATGATGACGTGAAGTTACACCTATACCGACGTGGGTTCAAGCCTGGATATGGACTGATCATGGTGAGATGTTGCAAATAAAGTGGAAGAAGTGGTCATTGGTAATCAGGCATCCATGCATGCATCATCAGAGGAAGAAATCCAAAGTGATGACTCAATGCAAGAAGAAGAAGAGTCGGACTTACAATCAGATGACGATACCAAGTCTGAATAGGAAGTTTACTATTATGTTATTTTTATTGTATTTTAAATATTTGCTTATGAAATATAATGTAAGACTTGACTACTATTGTTCTATAAAAATAGTTGCTTAAATTAGACTGTTAAATGTCGATTACTTATTGTTTTTACACTTATTTGTAATTGTGCTATAAAAATAGATATGTCAGCATCAGGAGGACAGTTGCCCTGCCCCCCACCGCCTAGCGGTGATAAGGGGAAGGGGAAGGCTAAGCTGGGACGATACACCGTGAAGTCCCAGGTGCTTGCTCGCATTCCTGGAGGTCCCTCTGCACCCACCGCACCCACACCCATCCCCGCCAGAAAGGCTTTCCTACGCGCCTATTACCGACGGAACTGTGTCCGTCTGAAATTCCGTCGGTAATGTCGTTTTCCGATCGGATTTCTTCATTTCCGACGAGTTTTTTCCATCGGTAATTCTTGTTTTTTTTTGTAGTGTGGAATGCTAAGAAATTCAGTAACTGAACCAGCAGTTTCCAACCAATTACAGTTCCAAAAATTTACAGCAGAGCCATCACCAATAATCCAAACTGAATTCTGAGATATTATCTGCATATAAGGTTTAATCCCCATCCAAATGGATGACCTGATGTAGGAGGAAACAGGAACTCCCTTCCTGAAGAATCTGGCCCTTAGAAAGTTAGCCCAATCCTCCTTGGAAGTAGTAACATCCCCGTACAATTTTAAAATGGCAGTAGAGTTGATAGACTTAATAGACCTTAGCCCCAAACCACCCTCTACCATCGGCTTGCAAAGTGATTTCCAAGCAACAGTTACAACTTTCTTAATGTGAATGCTTCCAGACCACAGGAAATTTCTGATCCACCTGTCTATAGTTTTCAATAATGAAATTGGCCAAGCATAGAGTTTAAAACTATATAAAAGCATACCATTTATAACTGAGTTAATGAGTTGGAGCCTTCCCATGATTGACAACAAAGACCCTTTCCATGATGCAAGCTTTGCCTTGATTATGTCTGCTATAGGCTGGAGAAAGATTGCCTTTAGCTTTCCCTTGAAGATAGGCATACCTAGGTAATAAAAAGGTAACTGCTCGTGGGGGAAGACTAGAGTATCTTTGATGTCAGCTATCCTTCTATTTGTAACAGATCCTGCAAAGAATCTACATTTGGCAAGACTTAGCTTCTGCCCTGATATTTCACCATAAGCTTCAAACAACATCATAAGATTCTTAAGGCATTTCTTGGTTCCTTTACAAAACACCAAGATGTCATCAGCATACAAGATGTGAGAAGGAGTTGCATAATCCCTGGGGCCTGACATATGAGCCAGATGCTTGGAATCCATTAGGATAGTGATGTTTCTGCTAAGCACCTCTTCAGCAATGCAAAACAAAAGAGGGGAGAGGGGATCTCCTTGCCTTACTCCCCTCATGAAACACATATAGCCAACTGATTGTCCATTAATTAAAAAGGATATGTAGCCTAGCAGAAGATAGAATAGTTTGAACCCAATCACAAATGGTGTTGTGAAAACCAAAAGCAGAAAGTACTTTTAGAAGAAACTTCCAATCCAAAGTGTCAAATGCTTTCTTGATGTCAAGTTTAAGGGCTAGGTTGCCACCAAAATCCTTGCAATCCAGCATATTGATTGCCTCAGGGGCAATACAAACACACTTAGAGATCTGTCTGCCCTTCACAAATCCTCTTTGCTGAGGAGAAATGATCTTTGTGGCAATTATAGAAAGCCTATCTGCAAGAACCTTAGTTATGACTTTAAACTGAAAGTTGGCCAGTGCTATAGGTCTGTAGTCTTCAATCCTGTCTGCTTGAAGAATTTAGGAATCAGAGTGACCAAATTGGAATTTATGCCAGGCAAAATCCAATTGTGATTAAAGAACTGAATAACAGATTTATAGACATCTTCACCAACAATGCTCCAAAAGGATCGAAAAAACATCCCCCAAACCCATCAGGGCCAGGGCACCAGCTTCATTCATGCCAAACACTGTTGATTTTACTTCTTCCATGGAAGGAATACTAATGAGCATGGCATTATCCACTGCAGTAACTAACCTAGGAATAACCCTTTCAATAAGGCCATTATCAATACATGAATTATCAGTAGCATAAAGAGAGGAATATAACTCAAGAACATGCTGTTCAATGTCAGAAGAGACTTCCAGTATCTCCTCACCCTTCTTAAGAATAGACAATTGCTTAGAAGCATTTCTAATTTTGACAGTTCTGTGGAATAAAGCAGTGTTTCTATTACCACTGCTAAACCACTTAAAACTAGCTTTTTGTTTCCAAAAGGACTCCTCAAAAGCCAAAGCTTGCTGCAGCTCAATTTGAGCTTTAGTTTCCTACTCCTTCATCTAATTAGAATAGCCCGAGACTGCAATCTGATTCTGTAGTTGATCCACCAATTGTAAGGCATCCTCAACTTTCTGATTAACATCGCCAAAAAAATTATGAAGTTGACACAGGCAAACACACAAGAAGGAGGGGGCGGGGGGTTGAATTGCGTTTGTTAATAATTTTCGAAAACAACCTTTAAAACAATTTTTTGCACTCAAGGAGATTAGGAACGGAAGCAAGCACAAAGACAAAAAAACATTTTTAAAGGACTTTAACAAAGGCAATATCAAAACCCCACATTTAGCATAAGCAAATAAAGCTGAAGAGTTTAGGGATAGAAGATTCACACAAGAGATTTTATCCTGGTTCACTCTCTTCCACCCAAGAGCTACATCCAATCCCTTCGACTTGAAGGATTTATCCACTATTTCTCCAAATAGATTACAACAGAGTATTCAACACCTCTCCAGGCTACAAGTATTCTTTTCTTACCAAGCCTCTTCAGGCTCTAACTCTAACAAATAGATTTAATGTTTGATCTTCTTAACTCACTATGTGTGAGAGTATGACAGTTTAAGATCAGTTGAATATTACAACAATATTCAAACTAAAGAATACAGACTCTTGCTCTTGAAAGAAAATAAGTGATTATCGATTGACAAAAGTTCAGCTAGCAAGATTGTGCAGGCCAGAGTAATTCTTCAGTATCTGAGGTCTTCAATTTATAGTGACCTTCTTCTTCACTTGTATTTCTTCAACGGTTACTTTGAATAATCCCGTTTAGAGATAGAATTTAATGGATGATATCCGTTGTGATTGATAGCTTGATTGTAGCAACGCTAAATAGTACTCTTGGTTATCGAGGTAGCATGAAATTGGAGGTTCACTCCTCTGAGTAGTGCAACTTGAGCACTTGTTGTTCCTCTTTTGTGTATAATCCAGCTTTTTCAGTCATAGATTTGTCATCGTATAGATCATTTTGTAGTATCTTATTGTAAGATTCTTCTTTTTGCATTTCTTGATTGTACCAGAGGAAGATTCCTCTCTGACCTTGGGAATATCCTTTTTTCCTTCTTCAGACAAACCAGAGGAAGATGCCTCTCTGGTGCAATGGATAATGTGAGACTTCCAGAATTCAGCATCTTTATGCTCATCGATCAACTCAATGGATTCATTATTTAGAAGGAAATCCAGTATTGAGTAGTCAAAGGTCTCTTGATCAAGATCAAGCATAGCTGATTCAGCTTCAGGCATCACTCCCTTGAATCTTCTGTTCTTCAAGTCCTTGTCCTTATTAAGATCTAGCATTGGCAATCTTGGATAGATCCTGTAGGGCTTGATTCCAATCCTGGTTGCTTCATTGTGCCTCAGCCAGGATGGAGGGACAAAATGTGTGGCTCTATCGGCTCTGATTTGACTGAATTCCCATTTCAGCATATAATAGAATAGCAGATCCAGAAACAAGTCAGCAGCCCTCCCATAGATTCTGGGATGCTCAAAAGACACCCATTTAGTGTCCCTTGGCATGCTCATGGGGACATGCTTAGAAGATCTTGCTCTTTTCTCAGGAATAGTAGGAAGATTTTTCCTTTTGGGGTCAATTTCCCAGACGGGTATGATATGTCTCTCAACTTCATCAGTGAGTGGTATGAATGGAGGAGTTTTGACAAGGTTTGGGTAAATTTTCTGGGGGGGGGGGGGGGGGGATTTGGTTAAGGGTAGGTGAGTGACTAAAGGCCTTAAATCATTGTGCATTTGAGAAGGCACATTTTGGATTAATTTACACTCAGGGTGAGGTAGGTAGAGGGGTTCAACAGATGGGCTAACTTCTTCCTCATACTCAGGCAGAGGATACCATCTGTTTGGAATGTTTTCCAGTTCAGGTTGGTGAGAATGAAATAGAATTTTTCATTCCCTTTTTACCTTGGCCCAATCCCCAGATTTTCCATTGTAAAGGACAGAAGTTGGGGTGAAGAAAAATAGGGTTCTCAAAGGTTTGGGGAAAGGAGCACCGGGTGAAATGCCTTCATCTGGTTGATTTAACCAGGGATCATCGGCAGGGATAGTAGATTGAAATTGTGGAGTGGCCTTTTGTATTGGTTGGGCTGAAAGGGGTGTGGGAATGTACACATCATCTGGAGTCGAGACAGGTACATCATCTATCCTAGTTTCTAAACTAGACACTAGGGCATTTACTGCTATTTGAACAGGATCATTAGCAAAGATGGTTACCTTAGGAGTCTTAGTTGATCTGGCTTTTCTTGCTGGTTGCCGTCTCGGTTTTGTTGGTACAAAAGTTGGAACAGGCACAATGGCCTCAGCAACAGCAACAAAGGTCTTCTGCTTCTTCAGAATTGAATTGATAGGAATACTGTCCTCATCAGCTTCCTCATCTTCATTGTGAGAGAGGATAATTCTTCTTTGCTTCTTTGAAGCAGGGGCATCAGAAGGGTCCCTGATAACAATCCCACTTGCTGGCCTCTTAGGGGCAGGCTTCCTTGTAGCAGTGGTCTTTTGCCTAGTTATCCTTTTAACTCATAGGATGTCTGCATTGTTTTGTTCAACCATATCTTCTTTAGCCTTCATCAACACCCGAGTCTTAGCCACTTCAGCAGCAACATAGGTACTGAGGTTCATGTTGTCTATGTTCATCTTTCCAAAGTCTGCAACAGACATTGGTTTTTCAGTTAATAACCTAGCTTGCTCTTCAGGAGTCTTTACAGCAAGAAACTCATGAATTCCTTGAGCCTTGAAAATCTTTGAGAGAAGATGGCAGAAAAGAAGTGCAGAGAGTCTTTTATTATTCATCACAGCGTCTCTGAATATTCCATATAGGATTCTTGGAAGATTGATTCTTGTTTTTGTGAGAAGATGGCAGAGATGGAATTTGTGCAGAGAGGAGAGGTTGTCCTTGGATCCAACCTTGTGAAGGGCTTGTTGAGAAGCCGGTGAAGGATGCGAACGATGTACTTCATTTCAACAACCTTCCAAGAGTGAGTTCTGACTGTATCTTCCTTCATGAGACATACTTCTATAGTCTCAGAGCCACCCAAGTCTTCTTCCCACGACTCAGTGAAAACTAGACCTTCCTGAGCACAGAAGATTGCTTCAACAATAGTCTTCTCTGAGACTGTAATATTCTTTCTTAACACCGTTGAGTAGAAACCAGTTTCAGCCAGTTGGACGTTTCTCCAGAAATCCCTGATTAGGTTGGGAAAGACAGAGACTTTCTCCACGAAGAGTCCTCCCCACCCAGCTGCATTGACATATTTACTTATGTCAAGATTGTAGTCTTGCAGCACACCAAGGTTGAAATGATGCTCTATAGCTAAGTTGAGCTTGTCCATGTTAAAGGTTGAAGAAGAAGCCATTATAGGTGATCGAAGAGCTTAGGGTTTGAAAGCAGAGAGAGGTAGAGAGAGATAGCTCGAGAGGTTATGGAAACGTAAAGTTTTTCTCAGAGGGAAATGATTACTTTTAAAGGAATTTTGAATATCAAAGGTTTTTTAAAAAAACTTTTGATATGACATGTCATTGTGATAAAACGGTGTTAGTAACTTGGAACCATAAAAAGGTCTTGATGGGATTGATGGACGTACTGACTCAGCAAAGAGAATAAAGGATAAAGTTGTATTGTGACAAAATAAATGCATTTATTAACACATAAAAAGAATATATTTAATCATAGGCAGATGTGAACTCGTCTGAAACTATTCAATGGATGCGATAACCAGTATCAGTGGACGCGTCATATGGACGTGAAATACATTATGCAATAGACGCACAACTTCAAATATGTATATAGACGAGCATAGGTAATAGTCGCAGGATTAGCAAAACAATTTTCTCGAGGCTGGACGCCTGAATTAATCCACACATATCATATTAAGATGCTTCCTAATAAAGATAAGTCTGTCCTCTGCAAGAGGTTTTGTAAAGATATCTGCCGATTGATGGTCAGTATCTACAAATTGAATATCAATCACACCTTTTTGCACATAATCCCTAATAAAATGATGTTTAATCTCTATGTGCATAGCTATAGAGTGCAAAATTGGATTCTTAGATAGATTTATTGCAGCAGTATTATCACACATAAGCGGGATACTACTTACAAATACATTGTAGTCCTCCAATTGATGTTTGATCCAGAGAAGTTGTGAGCAGCAACTTGCAGCTAATATATACTCAGCTTCAGTAGTTGATGAAGCAATGGTACTTTGTCTTTTGCTTGATCATGAGACAATATTAGCTCCAATGAAGTGACATCCTCCACTAGTGGTTTTTCTTTCAATTCTATCTCCAGCATAGTCAGCATCACATAAACCAACTAATCTGTAATCTTTATTTTTCTTAAAGCACAAACCAAGATTAGTAGTACCTTTTAAATATCTAAAAATTCTCTTAACTGTTGATAAATGAGATTCTCTAGGATCAGATTGAAATCGAGCACATAAACATACATATAACATAATATCAGGCCTAGATGCAGTAAGATATAAGAGAGATCCTATCATACCTCTGTATACCTTTTGGTCTACCTTTTTCTCTTTATCATCTTTGTTCAGTATGGAAGTGGGGTGCATAGGAGTATTCATTGGTTTACAGTCATCCATCTTAAACTTCTTCAGAAGTTCTTTTGTATACTTAGTTTGGTGGATGAGCGCCTCGTCCATGGTTTGTTTTACTTGAAGTCCAAGGAAGAATTTGAGTTCTCCTATCATGCTCATTTCAAACTCTTTCTGCATTAACTTAGAGAATTCTTTGCTTAGAGACTCATTAGTACTACCAAAAATAATATCATCAACATATATCTGTACAACTATGAAATTAGACTTAATGGATTTTCTAAATAAGGTTGTGTCAACCTTTCCTCTATTGAATCCATTTTCTATAAGAAAGGAACTTAGTCTATCATACTAAGCTCTAGGAGCTTGCTTAAGACCGTACCAAGCTTTCGTAAGCATATATACATGTTCAGGATGGGTTTCACACTCAAAACCCGGAGGTTGCATAACATAGACTTCTTCATTAAAAAAGCCATTTAGAAAAGCACTCTTAACATCCATCTGAAAAAGCATAATACTATGATGTGTAGCAAATGAAAGTATAATTCTAATAGCTTCTATTCTAGCAACAGGCGCAAAGGTTTCAGTATAATATATACCTTCTTCTCGAGAGAAACCTTGAGCAACAAGTCTTGCTTTGTTTCTGATTACCATACCATTTTCATCAAGTTTGTTTCTGTAAACCCACTTTGTTCCAATCACTGATTTGTCATTGGGCAGTGGAACCAGAGTCCAAACATCACTTCTTTCAAACTGATTGAGTTCTTCTTTCATAGCTAGAATCCAACCATCATCCAGTAGAGCCTCGTCTACTGTCTTTGGTTCCAACTCAGAGACTAGTGCAGAATTGTCTTGTTCTCTGAAGGTTGATCTGGTTCTTAGCTTGTCATTGGGGTTTCCAATGATCCGTTCTTGTGGATAATAATTCTTGAAGTACCAAGATTTTTGAACTGTATCATGTTGAGAAGTGGAAGTTTCTGGTCGTTGAGTGGGGTCATCTTCTTGATCATCAACTTTTATCTCAGGTGAGTCTCCTGGCGTGCTTAGATCAAGATCTGCAAAAGCTTCATCTAGCTCTGATATTTTCTTATCAGGATGTTTGTCATCAAATTTGACATGAATACTTTCCTCTACTATCAGAGTCCTAGAATTATAAACTCTAAAGCCTTTAGATGATTTAGAATATCCTAATAGTATTCCACTATCTGTTTTAGCATCAAACTTACCAAGTTGATCTTTAGTATTCAGTATAAAGCATTTACAACTAAAGGGGTGAAAATAAGATATGTTGGGTTTTCTTCCTTTTCACAGTTCATAATGAGTCTTATTCAAGATAGGTCTAATGTATATTCTGTTCTGAATGTGACAGGCAGTATTAACAGCTTCAGCCCAAAAGTGTCTAGGGACAGAGTTGTCATTGAGCATAGTCCTAGACATCTCTTGAAGAGATCTGTTCTTTCTCTCTACCACACCATTTTGCTGTGGTGTTCTAGGTATTGAGAAGTTGTAAAGGATACCACTCTCTTCACAGAACTTATGATATAGCTCATTTTTAAACTCTCCCTCATGGTCACTTCTGATTGAAGTGATACACATGCCTTTTTCATTCTGTACACATTTGCAGAATACAGAAAAGACCTTAAAGGACTCATACTTGTGAGTTAGGAACATAACCCATGTCCATCTAGTGTAGTCGTCTACTATGACAATACCATATTTCTTTCCACTGACAGAGCTAGTCCTTGTTGGACCAAAAAGATCAAGATGTAGAAACTTTAGTGGTCTATTGGTACTAATAACATTCTTAGATTCAAAAGAACCTTTGACTTGTTTTCCCTTTTGACATGCATCACAGAGAGAATCAGATTTGAACTTAAGGTTTGGTAGTCCTATCACGAGGTTGTGCTTGTTTAGCTTTGAAATTAATTTCAAGCTTGCATGACCTAGCCTTTTGTGCCAAATCCATCGCTCATCTTCAATGGTCACTAGACATCAGACACTTTGATTTAAGAGATCCTCCAAGTCAATCTTGTAGAGATTGTTTTGCCTTTTTGTAGTGAATAAAAGTGATCCATCATCTTTCTTGAGAGTACACATGTTTTTATCAAAAGACACTGCATATCCACTGTCACATAATTGACTTATGCTCACTAGATTGTGCTTCATTACTAAAAGAACATTATCAATGGAGGGGAAAGGATGTTTACCAATTTTACCTATACCAATGATTTTCCCTTTCTGATTTCTTCCAAATATGACCCAGCCACCATCTTTGGGCTTAAGGTTTTGGAACATAGACCTTTCTCCCGCCATGTGTCGTGAGCAGCCACTATCCAAGTACCAAGACATCTGTTTTCTTCCTGTTGTTAAGCAAATCTGCAACAGGTATTATCTTATCATTAGGTACCCAAACTGACTTGGGACCTTTCTTGTTAGTTGTCACTGGACGAGTATGCTTAGAATATTTATGCATCTAGATGTAATATGCCCACTTTTTCCACACACTTTACAAAAGGTGTTGGATGAGCTAGACTTAGCATTGATATATTTATTTGGAACTTTTGAAGCTCTATGCTGTTTAAGTGATTTTGACTTTTTTTGAGATGCGTCTTGATTCTCTTCGCCATAACCAAGACCAGATTTATCATAAGGTGACCTAAAATACCTTAAAATGAGACTAAGGTTATCTGAGCTCAAACAGCTTGATTTTAATTATGCTGTTCAACCAGTTAAAATATAATTAATTATATTTTAATCTGAGAGTTAAAAAGTGTTTTTATAAAACAAAATCATATTCATAGTCTACTTTATGGTAGAGGTTTACGATAAAATTTTCAGTTGAAAATTCAGACGAAAGCCGGTCTGCATTTTCACTGCCGATACAAGTTTACTGAGCAGAAAACCTAATTTTGAACCGTGAACAAAACGATTAGTGTTTTTGTGATGTTTTGTTTGATATTGGAAATTTTCGAAAATTCGAGTTCGGAAATAAAATATAATATTTATTCCGGGCGAAATACGATCGGAAACTTGAACCGGTTACGCAATGAAGCAGAGTAGGGAGTGATAAGCCTCTGGCTCATCTAGTTTCCAGCTAGAAAAGGGGTAGATTTTGTGCCTAATCGGGCGAGTCAACCTCGCTAATCTCCCAAATTGGCCTTGTTTTGTTCCTAGGTTAGAATTTGATTCGTTTAATGCATTTTTAGTAGTTTTCAGTTTATTTTGAGTAGAATTACGCTTTTCGTTTCCTTTTATTGTTTCAGGTTAAAAGTGAAGCTCTTAGAGTCAAGGAAAATGAAGAAAACAGTGGAAAAGCAATTCTGTAAGTTTTGCATCGCGAGACAGGATCTCGCCTCGCGAGCTTGAAGACCAGCCTGAACAGCAACAGTCACCCTTTCTGTCTCGCCTCGCGAATCACCATCTCGCCTCGCGAGCCTGAAGATCTGACTGTGCCAGAGATGTCACCCTTTCTGTCTCGCCTCGCGAGCCTGAAGGCCTGACTGTGCCAGAGATGTCACCCTTTCTGTCTCGCCTCGCAAATCACCATCTCGCCTCGCGAGAAAACCAATCTCTGAAGATATGATTCATAAGATTCGCCTCGCGAACCAGGTCTCGCCCCACGAGCGGGCGAGACCCAGAACCTCTATTTATAGGCTGTTTTAGGGCAGATTAGAGATACCTTTTGTTCACCACTTGTTTTAGATCGTTTTTGGAGACAAATCCTTATTCTCTGGAGCTACGTCTCCCTTTGTTCTTTTCCTATTTTACAATTAAGATGAACTTCAATTGTTTGTGTGTTGTTACAAGCATGAGAAACTAATTCCCTTGTCTAAGGGATCAATGAAACCACCCATGACGGTGTAGCGTTCAATGTGATGTATGTTTCCCTCCTTTACCTCAATTCATGTTTTCCAATTCTGAATTTATTGCGTTGATCATAAGCATGCATGATTGACTAGTTAACGTGATGAGGCTTGATAGGTAATTCGCGTTTAGAACTTGAATTGGGTTCAGTGATTGAATATTGCACGAGAGTGAGTAGGAGATCAGTGCAACCTTATAGGGAACAAGATTTAATAGAGTTTGATGATTGGGTTATGAGACCGTAGCAAGTAATTAACTCAATCGTTGAATAGGTCCTATTGAGCACGATAGTGTCATTAGGAGAATTTAGGGGTTCTGGTTGACATTGCAATTGAACTTAGGGAGGGGATCATCATCACTTGGGTGCTATGCATGATTGGGTAGGTGGATTTGTGACCTTAGATGGTTAATCCAGATTTTAATTCTTATCTTATCTTATCGCTACCTACTTTATCTCTAATTGATTTGTTGATTTAAATTGCTATCCTATTTCCTCTCTCTTCTCAACCACTTACTTTTACTTGGTCAAACGTATCGAATTTCTTGCAAATTGGTAGAATTGGTAGCCCAATCCCTGTGTCCGACCTCGGTAATTACTTACCGTGTTTATTACTTACGACGACCTGGTACACTTGCCGGTGACTCAACAAGTTTTTGGCGCCGTTGCCGGGGATTGGCACAACCAATTTTCCTAACTTTTGGGAAGTTTGATTATTTGGTTAAGCTATTTTTATTTTTATTCTCTGTTATTTATTTACTATTATTTCTCTCTGCTTCTTTGATTCCACTTGGTCTTGCCTAGTTTTTGTATGCGAGGTACCCTTTCACAATAGGACTTGCTATTTGATTCAGAGATCACCAAGACCGAGAAGCGATTAAGGAAAGAAGCCAGAGAACGAAAGAGGCTTGAAGCAATTAATTTTGAGGAGATGGCCGAAGCAAACCCTCCTCCTCCTCCTTACAAGCCTCTCTTCGAGTACAATATACCCAATTTGGATGATTGTGCTTCTTCTATCGTGAGGGGCAACCTTAATACAGATTCCTTCAGAGTGGAAGGATGTGTCACAGCCCATATCCGTGAGAATCAATTTGATGCGGGTGGCAAACAAGACCCTCATAGACACATCACTCGCTTCCTTGAAGCTTGTGACATGCAGAAGACAAGAGGAGTTTCTCAAGATGAGTTTCGCTTGCGGTTATTCCCTCTCTCTCTTAGAGATACCGCTCACGATTGGTTTGACAACTTGGATCGTAACAGTATCACAACATGGGAGCAAATGGCCCAAAAGTTCCTCACTAAATATTTTCCTCCTCAGAAAGCGGCACAAGCAAGAGTAGCCGTCACATCTTTCAGGCAGACAGAAGATGAATCTTATAATGAAGCTTGGGAGAGGTATAATGTGCTCTTGAGAAGATGTCCTTCGGTCTTCTTTGACCCGGCCTCCAAGGTTCAACATTTCTTTAACGGGTTAAGGGGGCACTACCAGATGAATTGTGAAGCCGTAGCGGGCGGTTCTTTTTCTTATTTATCAGCTGAGGATGGATGGGCGTTATTGGAGAAGATGTCGAACAATGATTACAACCGTGGTAGGGAAACCTCAAGTGGAGTCAGTTCTGCAACAATAGAAGCCACTCTAGAGCAAAATAAACTGTTGAAGATGCAAAATGCGGCATTGTCTGGGAACAAAATGGTTAATGTGATACACGAAGGAATGCCTCCGGGTTGTGATAATTGTAATGGAGATCATGACATTCAGAGTTGTCCGTTCAACTTCTCTCAAGAACATGTGGACTCATGCCACAATTTCTATGACAGCGTGCCCCAGAACAACTATCAGAGGAACAGACAGAATGATTACAGTCATAATCAGAATAGGGGTTATATGAGGAGAGACCATCCGGGTGTCGCTTGGAGTAATTCTAGTGGTGGTCTAGCCGGGAAACAAAAACCTCAACAGAATCAGAGGCCAAACTATGGAATCCATCAACGCAATACTCAACAGGCTCTTCCAGGGCCTAATCAATTACAAATAACAGATGGTGGAAGGCAACCTTGGGAGTTGGCTATAGAAAAGACGAATGTGGCAATTGAGAAGTTGTCAATCAATACAAGCACAACCATTGACAAGTTGGAATCTTATACAGGGTCGACAATTTAGAATCTAGAGATGCAGATGGCTCAGCTCGCAAAGCAACTAAATGAGCGTCTCCCAGGCACTTTCCCAGGTGATACCGAGAACAACCCTAAGAACCAATGCAATGCCGTAGCAACTAGAAGCGGTAGGGTGCTGGGATCTAACAGGGGTGCAACTAGTTCTCAGGAAGCTGAGGCCTCGGAACAACCACATGTTGAGGAAGAGCAACCTAAGAAAGAGGAGTTGGCAAGTGACAAGGCACCGGAGCAAGGGGGAAGGTTAAAACTTGTAGATGAAGAGTTCCGAAGAAATAAGTGGGTTGAACCCAAAGACCTCCCGCCCTTCGTGATGGTACCATATCATGAAAGATTGAAGAAGCCTCTACAAGATAAACAGTTCAATAAATTCCTTGATGTCTTCCGCAAACTTCAAATTAACATTCCATTTGTGGAAGCCTTGGAAAAAATGCCATCTTATGCCCGGTTTATGAAGGAGCCTCTCTCCAAGAAGCGGAAAATAGTGGATGAGGAAACAATTTCTTTGACCTAGGAGTGCAGTGCCATTCTTCAAAGAAAACTACCTCCAAAGTTGAAGGATCCCGGTTCTTTTTCTATACCATGTACCATTGGGGAGATGACTCTAGGAAAGGCGTTGTGTGATCTAGGGGCAAGCATCAACTTGATGCCCCTCTCTATGATGAGGAAGTTGGGGATCAAAGAAGCCAAAGATACACGGATGTCACTCCAACTAGCCGATTGTTTGTGACGCCGGCAAGTGTACCGGGTCGTCGCAAGTAATAAAACACGGTAAGAATCTACCGAGGTCGAACACAAGGATTGGGCTACCAATTCGACTAATTTCGTGAGAAATTCGATAAGTTAGTTAAGTAGAGAAAGTGGTTGGAGGGAAACTAGGATCACAATTCAAATTAACAAATCAAATCAAATCAATTAAGATATGGTGATGAAATATGGAATTAAAGGCATCTAAGGTTTCGAATCCACCTACCCAATCATGCAAAGTACCCAAGTGATATTGATCTCCTCCCTAGGTTCAATTTTAATGTCAACGGGACCCCTAAATTCTCCTATATCCACTGTCGTGCTCAATAGGACATATTCGATGATTTGAGTTAATTACTTACTAGGTCTCTTAACCCTAATCTCGAATTCTATTAATTCTTGTTCCCTAAGAGTTGCATCGATCTCCTATTCACTCTCGTGCAACACTCGATCGATGTTCCCAATTCAAGTTCTAAAACGCGAATCGCCTCTCGGCCTCAAACACGTTTAACTAGTGAATCACGCAAAACATATGATCAACACAATGAAAGCAGAATTGGAAAACAATAATTGAATTAAAGGAGAAGGATATACATCACTGAACACTATGCCGCCATGGGTGGCTTCATCGATCCCTTAGACAAGGGGATTAGCTCCTCATGTCCGTAACAACGACGCACGTACAATCGGAATTCATCCTAAGCCTAAGAATAAGAAAAGAGAAGAGAAGGGGAGACGCAACTCTAGAATAAGGGTTACAAAGATCTCTCAAAATTCTGATGCAAAAGTCCCCTTTTTCTGTTCTGATCTGCTCTATTTATAAGGAGGCCACGCGTCACGGCCGTGATGGCCATCACGGCTTCTGTTTCTGGCGCTTCTGTGGGATTCAAACCCTCGCGACGCGAAGGATGTCTCGCGACGCGAGCCTTCTTGTCACGGCCCGTGATGTGAATCACGGCTAAGCCGTGATGGTCTCTGACTTGTGTGGATTTTGGGTCACGGCCGTGATACACATCACGGCTAGGCCGTGATGGTCTCTGACTTCCAAGTCTTCATTATTCGCGAGGCGAGAATCCTGTTCGCGGGGCGAGACCTCCAAAAGTGCTTTTTCCCATTGCTTCTTGACTTCCTTGATTCTCAGAGCTTCATTTATTTAACCTGAAACAACAAAAGCAACCACAAGCGTAATTCTATTCAAAATAACCTAAAAACTACACAAAATACACCAAACGAGTCAAAGACTAACTTTGGAACGAAACAAGGCGAATTTGGGCGAAAACGAGAGTGAACTCGAATAAATTGACACATAAACCCCAGTTCATCTAGTCATAAAACTAGATAAGCCAGAGGCTTATCACCGATCGTTCTATAAAATATCCTTATGGGGTGGTCGAAGATTTGTTAGTGAAGGTGGACAAGTTCATATTTCCGGCGGATTTTGTGGTGCTTGATATGGATGAAGACGCCGAGATCCCTCTCATATTAGGTAGGCCCTTCTTGGCCACTGGGCGTGCTTTGATAGATGTGCAACAAGGGAAACTCACCCTAAGGGTGCAAGATGAGAATGTAGTCTTCAATGTCTTTGAGGCAATGAAGCACCCCGCTGAGAGGTCGGATGTGTATCGAGTGGACATGGTGGACTCAATTGTCAAGGAAAAGGCCACTATAGAAGCCCATGGTTCTTCACTTGCACAAGTGTTGGTAGAATCCCATGATGATGATAGTGAGGAAGAAGACCCTTTGGGGGATGAGGACTATCTTGAGTGCTTAAAAAACATGGAAGCCTTACCGAGTCTCCCAAAGGATGAATGTGCAAAGGAAAAGCTCAACAACGAAGGAATGGAAGAAGATAACAAAGCACCGAAGTTGAAGTAACTCCCAACCCACTTAAGGTATGCATTCTTGGGGGAGAAGGGACAACATCCGGTAATCATTAGCAATGCCTTGAAAAAGGATGAAGAAGAAAGGCTATTGAGAGTTCCTAGGGAACACAAATCCGCCATTGGGTGGAAGATTTCGGACCTAAAAGGTATAAGCCCTTCCCTATGCATGCATAAGATTTTGATGGAGGATGATTATAAGCCGGTGGTTCAACCACAAAGACGGTTAAATCCCATCATGAAAGAAGCTGTGCGTAAGGAAGTGATTAAACTTTTAGATGTCGGAATCATCTATCCAATCTCGGATAGAAATTGGGTTAGTCCAATTCATGTGGTCCCAAAGAAAGGTGGCACAACCGTGGTGGTCAATGAAAGCAATGAATTGATCCCAACAAGGACCATCACGGGGTGGAGAGTATGTATCGATCATAGAAGGCTAAATGAGGCAACAAGGAAGGATCAATTCCCTCTTCCCTTCATTGATCAAATGCTTGAAAGGTTAGCCGGATATGAGTACCATTGTTTCTTAGATGGTTACTCCGGCTATAATCAAATTGTGGTGGATCCTCAAGACCAAGAGAAGACGACCTTCACTTGTCCCTATGGAGTCTTTGCCTATAGGAGGATGCCCTTTGGATTGTGCAACGCTCCTGCTACTTTCCAAAGGTGCATGCTTTCTATTTTCTCGGACATGGTGGAGAAATGCATTGAGGTGTTCATGGATGACTTCTCGGTCTTTGGGACCTCATATGACAATTGCTTGAAGAACTTGACTTTGGCGCTTAAAAGGTACCAAGAGACTAACCTTGTGCTCAATTGGGAGAAATGCCACTTCATGGTCAAGGAAGGTATAGTCTTGGGGCACAAAATCTCCCAAAGGGGGATTGAGGTTGATAAAGCCAAGATTGAGTTGATTGAGAAGCTTCCCCCACCAACCAATGTAAAAGGGGTGAGGAGTTTCTTGGGTCATGCCAGGTTCTACCGGAGATTCATCAAGGACTTCTCAAAAATCGCAAAGCCGCTTTGTGACCTTCTTGCGAAGGATGTATCCTTTGAGTTTAATGCTTCTTGTTTGAATGCTTTCACTATTTTGAAAAATATGCTTGTCACCGCACCCATAATCACTGCACCTAATTGGAATTTACCATTTGAAATCATGTGTGATGCTAGTGATTATGCGGTGGGGGCTGTTTTGGGACAAAGGGTGGAAAAGTTAGCTCATGTCATTTATTACGCAAGTAAAGTTTTGAATGAGGCACAAGCTAATTATTCCACCACTGAAAAGGAACTACTTGTTGTGGTTTTTGCTTTAGATAAGTTTATATCCTATATTGTGGGGTCTAAGATTGTTGTTTTCACCGATCATGCGGCCATAAAACACTTGATGACAAAACAAGAGGCCAAACCTAGATTAATCCGGTGGATTCTTCTTTTGCAGGAATTTGATCTAGAGATTAAGGACAGGAAGGGATCCGAGGAGGAATTGTTAGACATCAAGGAAGAATTTCCTGATGAAAAACTGTTTGCACTCATTGAAAATTTCTCTCCTTGGTTCGCGGACATGACCAACTTCAAATCTTCAAATGTGGTTCAGCAAGGTTGGACTAATCAACAAAGTAAGAAGTTCTTCTCGGATTCAAAGTATTATGTGTGGGAGGACCCCTATCTTTTCAAGCAATGCTCGGATGGGATCCTAAGAAGGTGCATTCCCCATGACCAAATCGGAAACGTGTTGTGGCATTGTCATAGCTCGGATTATGGTGGGCATTATGGGGGAAAGAAGACCGCAGAAAAAATCCTCCAAAGCGGGTTTTATTGGCCAACGCTCTTCAAGGATGCCCACACCTTTGTTGAGAACTGTGATCGTTGCCAAAGAGTTGGCAACATCTCTAAGCGGCATGAACTCCCCTTGAATTGCATGCTTGAAGTAGAGCTCTTTGATGTGTGGGGGATAGATTTCATGGGGACATTCCCACCATCTTTCTCCTATCAATACATTTTGGTGGCGGTGGACTACGTGTCAAAGTGGGTAGAAGCAATCCCAACAACTATGGATGATGCGCGGGTAGTCATGGAATTCCTAAGGCGCAATATCTTCTCGAGGTTTGGGGTCCCTAGAGTGTTGATTAGTGATGGGGGATCCCACTTTTGCAACAATCAAATGCACAAGCTTCTTGAGAAGTATGGGGTCAAGCATAGGGTCTCTACTCATTATCATCCCCAAACAAATGGGAAAGCGGAGGTATCCAACCGTGAGTTGAAGCGTATTCTTGAGAAAATCGTCAACTCCTCACAGAAGGATTGGTCAAAAAGGTTAGATGATGCTTTATGGGCTTATAGGACCGCCTTCAAGACTCCAATTGGAAGGTCTCCTTAAAATTTGGTGTTTGGAAAGGCATGCCACTTGCCGGTGGAATTGGAGGAAAAGTCTTATTTGGCAATTCGAGAACTTAACTTTGATTTGACGAAGGCCGGTGAAAAAAGGCTTTTGGACTTAAATGAGTTGTCCGAGATCCGCATGCAAGCATATGAAAATGCAAGAATCTACAAAGAACGGACTAAGGCATGGCATGACAAGCACATCTTGCCTAGGAGGTTTGAGCCCGGACAAATGGTACTTCTTTATAATTCAAGGTTGAGACTCTTTCTTGGAAATCTAAAATCAAGGTTGTCGGGACCATTCAAGGTCCTCCAAGTTTTTCCACACGGAGCAGTAGAATTAGAAGGGGCCTCTGGCAACTTCAAGGTAAATGGGCAAAGGCTAAAGCATTACCATGGGGAGTCAATCCCAAATGGCAAGCAAGTTCTTCTTCTGGATTAACCCTTAGGGGTGACTTGAGTCAGGCTCGGGACGTTAAACAAGCGCTACTTGGGAGGCAACCCAAGCCAGATATCCTTTATTTTTTTAAGTTTCTGTCATTTTCTCTTCTGAAAAAAAAACCAGATTCGCCCCGCGAATCCACAGTGGCCTCGCGAGACAGAAGCTCTGAATCTCAGAGGCTTGCTCACGCTTCTGTCTCGCATCGCGAGAGCCACTTTCGCCTCGCGAATCTGGGCATCATCAGCTGTTGGAATTCCAGATTCGCCTCGCACGCTATTACTTGCCTCACGATTCTGGAAAGTGTGAAGAACAATTTTTCCAGATTCGCCTCGCGATTGATGTATCGCCTCGCGAATCTGCAATTATGGTTTTCAATTTGGGGGAAAATTTAAAATTCGCGTCGCGAGGAGTCTCTCGCCTCGCGAAAGCTAAAAGTTTATCAGCCCCGCGAGTGGATCGCAAAGCACTTTCGCGACCCTTCACTATTCATTCCCTCTCTCACGTGGATTCAACTTCATTCCCACTCATTTCATTGCCTCACTCACTCTCACACTCTCACTCTCACCCTCACGCATTCGCATTCCTTCATCTCTACAAGGTAAATAACATCTCACTTGACTTCACTCTTCGCTTGTTTATGCTTTGTGGAATTCAAACAGCCACGACCACACACTGTGCACTAACTGCCTAATGATTGATCTGAGTATTATGGTTAGTTATGTTAGGAATATAGTTGGGATGCTGTCTGGGTATTCGTTGCATATTTGCATGTTAGTGGGACAGTGGGGTGAGCAATTGGGATGTTTAGCAGGATAGAATTACACTGAACTTGTGCCTCTGTTATACATATTCTGCAATACTGATTTATGAACTGTACTGGGATTTTTCTGATTTTCAGGTTATGGCCCCGCCTAATAACACCGCTGCAGAAAAGCAGTCGTTAAGCGCAAGAAGCGCGCATCTGCTCAGGGGGACAACATAGAGTTGCCTTCAGGGCTGGGCGCCTCCTCTAGGGCCACCTCCTACTCTCCCAGGTTCCGCTCTCCTGATCACAGGAAGCATTGGTACCTGGTGGTGAGAAAGGAGATGGTCTTAAAGCGGCGTGTGTCCCTGGTGGGCAACAACTGCGCCAACGTCTCCGAGCCGATACGCAACCGAGGTTGGGAGGTGTTGGCTGATCTTCCTCACCGGTATGATATCAAACTAGTGCAGGAATTTTACGGCAACACTCTCAAACTCGAGGTTTCAGACCCGAGTTCTGTGACGGAGGTTCAGGGGGTCCTCATTACATTCACTGCATCGGATATTAACTCATGCTTTGGGATCCCCATCGGAGAGGAGGCCTGCGAGTACGAGCAGCTCCCCACGGTGCAGGCCCTAGCTCAGGCCATCGTCGACACCTGCTATGTCCAAGGAGCTGCCTGGGAGATGGGAACGTCGGGGAACCTCTTGAGGTTGAGGAGGCAGGACCTCACCCCGAATGCCAAGGTCTGGTCGGCGTTCTTACACACCAACCTTCGAGTGAGCTCTCATGAGTCCACAGTCACCGCTGCCAGAGCCCATCTCCTCTACGGCATACTGACGGGCCGCACGATCAACGTCGGGGGAGTCATCGCCACAGATATCCAGATGAAGGCGAACTCCCGGGTGCTGAAGGAGAGCCTGGGGCATAGGCTGCTGATCACCGAGCTCATCCGCCGGGCGGGGGTGCCGATGAGTACAGTGATGGAGAAGGTCCCACGGAATCCCATCGACCGAGAGTACATCCGGCGTTTCTGTTACTTAGCCCCGGCCCCACCTAGGAGGCCCCCACCCCTGCCCACTCAGAGGCCACTATCAGCGGATATGGCTCTGCTCTTGCAGAACCAGCAGGCGATGAGGCGGGATCAGGAGGTACTGCGAGAGTTCTTCCGAGAGATGCCATTGACCCAGCAGGAGGGTCGGGTGCCCGTATAACCCTCCGAGGAGGAGCTGTCCCCTCGACTTGGGTGGCAGGACTACCCTGGGGACCAGGGTGCTATGCCACAGGGGGGGGTGCCCGACGGACCAGAGGATGAGGAGGCACCGGAGGACCAGGGTGACCCGGCGGACGACATTGATTTTGATCAGTGATCCAGGCCCCTGCATTACTTTATTTAGAGTTCTAGCTAGTAGTTTCGATATGGTTGTACACTGATAGCTAGCTAGAAACTCTGTCTACTGACCTTTTACTGACAAACTTGGATAGCTATATATATTTACTTTTTTTTTATGTTATTGCTTTAAATTTTGTGTTTGCTTGTGAATGGATCAACATGGAGAGCCCGGAATATCATGGGCCAACCAAATGGATGAGGATGAGGTTGAAACTAGCCGCGCTGTGAAGCGGGGTAGTAGAGAGATGAAAAGAGGCAAGACAATCAACTGAAAGCATGGGGTCCGCTCGGACCCCTTTGAGATAAAAATTTCTTATCCTTTCTCTTTTTCTATTCCTTATCTTTCTAATCTTATTAGTAATTTCACTTGTGAATGCACGTTCAAAAAAAAAAAGGATTTAATTGAGGAAACTCTCAAGTTGAATGCATGAACTAACCAAAAATAGAAATTCAATGAACCCCTCTCGATGCTTTGAATGTTGAAAAGCCCCTAGTGAAAATAAAGAGGTTGAACTTAGTTTGATTATTGTGAATGCATGACGTACAATAAGTTTGGGGTTGAAGGGGTGCATGCTTGGGAATTGTATCTCGGTCAAATAATTTTCAAAATAACCCGGTGAGGAATTTGAGCCTCCAACATTGTTTTAATTGTGTGAATCACTCTTAAGTTGCAGATTCTCGGATTTGCTTGAATCTGTGCATGGTTTGCATATTTATATGTTGCATCAAATTATCTAGGCAATTTTTCTTTGAAATAACTACTTGGCCATAAATTGAACCAACCTTGATGAATGATCCCTAGTTAGCCACATTGAGCCTTGAAGCCTATTGTTCTTGATGACCTTACATTACAAGCCATTAACTCAGAAAAACCATGATTTTCCCCTATCCTAGGATTTAGGAGAGCATGGAATTTTAGCTTTGTGAGTATTGTTGTGGAACTAAGTTTGGGGTGGCTACAAAGTTCATGAATCATAGTTGAGAAAAAGAATAGCAAAATTAAAGGCCGAAGGCTTGAAAAAAAAAGTGATGAAAAGTATTGAATATATGCCAAAAAGGGCAAAGTGAAAAAGTATAAAAAGGAAGAGGTTTGTAGCCACCCAATGCAAGGAATAGAATAATAATATGAGAGTAAATTCAACTATTGCAATGCTAGTTTCATGCTCTCATTGATCCTAGGGACTAAGCCTCTATCCTTTGCATATCTTACCTTGAGCCAGGCCTCATTACAACCTATGAAAGACCTTTTGATGATGCATACATATTTTTGTGGGAACTTTGTTTAGATGAAAATCAAATCCATGGAAAGTGCTCTTGAATTGTTTAATAGAGTGAATGTTGCTAACGTAGACAAATTGAGCGCAAGAGTGTTTACTAAATACCCTTAGAGAGGAAGGAAATTATTTGAATTTGGTGATCTTCCTTTGCACACTACTGGATCCCTAGCTTAGTCGTATTGACTGCATTCATGACTGATCTCTCTTTGTTCACTTGATGAGTGGGGTAGCTATAAAGAATAACGGGAGGGGACATTGAATTTACAAGATAGAAATTGTGAATAACTGCAGGAAGCTCGGTTAACTCAGTTAAATCCATATGATTGTATTGTTTGTTTAACTTGCTTGGGGACAAGCAAGGTTTAAGTTTGGGGTGTTTTGACAAGCCTCTGACTCATCTAGTTTCCAGCTAGAAAAAGGGTAGATTTTGTGTCTAATCGGGCGAGTCAACCTCGCTAATCTCCCAAATTGGCCTTGTTTTGTTCCTAAGTTAGAATTTGATTCGTTTAATGCATTTTTAGTAGTTTTTAGTTTATTTTGAGTAGAATTACGCTTTTCATTTCCTTTTATTGTTTCAGGTTAAAAGTGAAGCTCTTAGAGTCAAGGAAAATGAAGAGAACAGTGGAAAAGCAATTCTGGAAGTTTCGCCTCGCGAGACAGGATCTTGCCTCGCGAGCCTGAAGACCAGCCTGAACAGCAACAGTCACCCTTTCTGTCTCGCCTCGCGAATCACCATCTCGCCTTGTGAGCCTGAAGGCCTGACTGTGCCAGAGATGTCACCCTTTCTGTCTCGCCTCGCGAATCACCATCTCGCCTCGCAAGCCTGAAGGCCTGACTGTGCCAGAGATGTCACCCTTTCTGTCTCGCCTCGCGACTCACCATCTCGCCTCGCGATAAAACCAATCTCTGAAGATCTGATTCATAAGATTCGCCTCGCGAACTAGGTCTCGCCCCGTGAGCGGGCGAGACCCATAACCTCTATTTATAGGCTGTTTTAGGGCAGATTAGAGATACCTTTTGTTCACCACTTGTTTTAGATCGTTTTTGGATACAAATCTTTATTCTCTGGAGCTGCGTCTCCCTATGTTCTTTTCCTATTTTACAATTATGATGAACTCCTCCAATTGTTTGTGCGTTGTTACAAGCATGAGGAACTAATTCCCTTGTCTAAGGGATCAATGAAACCACCCATGACGGTGTAGCGTTCAATGTGATGTATGTTTCCCTCCTTTACCTCAATTCATGTTTTCCAATTCTGAATTTATTGCGTTGATCATAAGCATGCATGATTGACTAGTTAATGTGATGAGGCTTGATATGTAATTCGCGTTTAGAACTTGAATTGGGATTACTGATTGAATATTGCACGAGAGTGAGTAGGAGATCAGTGCAACCTTATAGGGAACAAGATTTAATAGTGTTTGATGATTGGGTTATGAGACCGTAGCAAGTAATTAACTCAATCGTTGAATACGTCCTATTGAGCACGATAGTGTCATTAGGAGAATTTGGGGGTCCTGGTTGACATTGCAATTGAACTTAGGGAGGGGATCATCATCACTTGGGTGCTATGCATGATTGGGTAGGTGGATTTGTGACCTTAGATGTTTAATCCAAATTTTAATTCTTATCTTATCTTATCGCTACCTACTTTATCTCTAATTGATTTGTTGATTTAAATTGCTATCCTATTTCCTCTCTCTTCTCAACCACTTACTTTTACTTGGTCAAACGTATCGAATTTCTTGCAAATTGGTAGCCCAATCCCTGTGTCCGACCTCGGTAATTACTTACCGTGTTTATTACTTACGACGACCCGGTACACTTGCCGGTGACTCAACAGGGAGCACAAAAGTGATGAGGTGACATGTGAGAGTGAGGTGACTTACTAGAGGGATGGCCCAAGCCACATCCTAAAAAGTGGTCATGATGACACTTTTTGAATTATAACATATTATATTCTAAAAACCTATTTTATCTCTTTCCTCTTCAACCAAACAAGTCTTAAAGACAAAACTTGCTCTCCAAGCTCATCCTCTCTCCAAAATTTCGTGCTCCCCTCTCCCTCCTCTATATAATCATCACTCATCTTCATTCTCTCATTTTCTTCCCCCATCTTCATACTTCTTCAACTTCTTCCATTTCTTCTTTTTTTTCAAACACTTAAAGCTTCCATTTTTATTAGTCTTTTCCACTTAAGTTCTTCATTAAAGTTCTTCCTTATACTAAGGGTAATGCTCTCATGAATATTTTTGCAAGTTTCATCTTTTATTTCTTAGTTTACTTTATGTGCTCTTTATATGCTTTAAACTTCTAAAATCTCTCTAAAATGGTAGAAAACTCCTTTTGAGTTGAAACCACTTTCTATAGTATTGTATTAACTTATATTTTCACATACTAAGAGGTTGTGGAAAACAAAAATATCTACCTATCTCTTCCAATGAAGGCCGAATGCTTGCATTTGTGACCTAGGAAGTTTTTGTTTCAACTTTTGGAATACGATCATGTGTTTGAGTTTCTAAGTATCCATTGATCTTAAATCTATAAATCTTGGAAGTTTTGATAGCTTGTTCCTATGATGGCTGAAAATATGAATAAGTAAGCCTAGGATACTATGTTTCAACTTTCCAAGTATGATCATGGATTTAGAACTCTTAATACCTTGTGATTATTAACCTAAGAGTTATTGTTAAACAAATAATATTTTCCTCATCATCCTATGATGGCCGAAACATAGTGTTTAGGTGCTAGGATGTTTGAGTTTTTATTTTTCCAAAATGATCATGGACTTAAGGTCCATAAGATATTTGGATGCTAAGTCTAAGAGATTGGAAAGTTTAAGGATTTCTAACTTGTTTATTCTATGTTATTAAAGCTAGGATATATTACTTTCATTTTTTTTCCAAGATGATCATGGACTTGAGCTCCATAAGATATTTGGATGCTAAGTCTAAGAGATTGGAATGTTTAAGTTTCCATTGTTTTCCAAAATGATCATGGACTTGAGCTCCATAAGATATTTGGATGCTAAGTCTAAGAGATTGGAAAGTTTAAGGATTTCTAACTTGTTTATTCTATGTTATTAAAGCTAGGATGTATTACTTTCATTTTTCCAAGATGATCATGGACTTGAGATCCATAAGATATTTGGATGCTAAGCCTAAGAGATTGGAATGTTTAAGTTTCCATTGTTTTCCAAAATGACCATGGACTTGAGCTCCATAAGATATTTGGATGCTAAGTCTAAGAGATTGGAAAGTTTAAAGATTTCTAACCTATAAATCCTATGAAGGCTTCGCTAGAAGGTTATGGACCTAGGATACTTTGTTCTTATTTTTTCCAAAATGATCATGGTTTTGAGCTCCTTAATACATGTGGATGCTAAACCTAAGAGATTGGAAAGGTTAGTGAATGTTAGCCTATTTTACTAGCCTTGGTCGTATACCCTAAGTTTATAACTTAGTGGGATTTTAATTCAACTTTGTTAAGTGATCATTGTTTATGAACTCCTAACACTTAAGGATCATAAATCCATGAGTTGTATAATTTTTAGGAATCTCTAACCTTAAGAACTAGTCTTGGCCGAACCTATACCTTGTAGTTTAGTGTTCTTGTTTGATTTTAACTTGTGATTTTGTGTTCATAACCTTAGACTTCCATCGTGGAGGAAACGAGGACGTTCGTGGTATACCCCTTCGAGCATCTAATCTCCTTACCTTCACAGAAGGTGGAGTTAGTACTTTGTGGTGTGACAACGAGGAGCTTCGAGTTCGGGAGTTCGGTGATAACCCAGGTGGGGGAAAGAACCAACCTATCGTCGGAATGGATAAGTAGTAGATTATATAATAATTGTGTAGGGCGACCTAAACCCTACTAGTAGTCGAGTAATCGACAAGACCAAAATCACATAGGAAACCTTTTCTGAAAAACCCATGGCGATTCTAGGATTGTGGGTTTATCGATATTAGGTTGATTTTAGATTGTTGATGGTTGATTTGATTTTATTACCTTTATTGAATTGATTTTGTGCTATATTGGTGATATGAGAATATTTGGATTGATATTGTGTTATGCATGATCTGCCTGGTTTGTATTATTATGCTTAGTGGTTTTTAAGTAAAGATATATATGTTGTCTAAGAGATGATTGTTTTGGGTATGAGGATAATAATGATTTAGAAGTGCCTAACCTAGATGATATATGTTAAAGAGGCGTTATGGCATAGAATATGTGTCAAGTTCTAATGGAAGGTTAAGGCACTAGGATGTTATTAAAACGGGTTGGTGAGATTCAAGTATAGGTGTTGTTGTCTACAACCGTGTATTGGTAATATAATACACAAGGACAAAAGTGTATTGGTAATATAATACACAAAGACAAAAGTATATTGGTAATATAATATGCGAGGACATCTGTGTATTGGTAATATAATACACCGTGTATTGATAATAGAATACACGTAAAACATTTCTGTGTATTGGCAATATAATACATCGTGTATTGGTATAATACACCGTGTATTGGTAATACAATACATGTAAAACACTTATGTGTATTGGTAATATAATACATCGTGTATTGGTAATATAATACACGAAAAATCAAGAGTTTTCGCGAGACCACTTCCACCTTAACGGGAATGGGGGTGGAACACCTTAACGGGAATGGAGGTGTGCACTAGGTGGAACATCCTAACGGGAATGAGGGTGTGCCTCAATGTAAATGAGGGATGGTGACAGGAGTGGTAGTGGCCACGATAACGTAAATGCATGGTGACAGGATTAGAGAGGTTACATTAAAATAAAATGTTAGATTACCCGAGAGTAAGGGTAGAGAATGATATATATTAACTTGAGGATGATTCGTTAGTTATGTGTGTTGATTGTCTGTGACAATTACTGTATAATTTACTATGACTCTTTTCCGGTTTTTGATGATAGAACTGCTTCTTATCCCCTGTATATTTCTGTATGTTGTATTTTATCTCCTTGTGGAATCCTACGAGAAGACCCTGTGAATGACCGTAACCAGGAGGAGTTGGATGGAACTCCCTACGAACTGGAGGCTGGAGGACGAGTTGTGACCCATGGTGATTAAGGTCTAGTTAGTTATGGCCAGTGCGTCTCGTGAGGCGTATTTTTTATGTTTTTCGCTGTTTAACTTTTTGTCTAAGTATATTCCTGTGAGGGATTGACACGGACTCGGCAAGTGTACCGGTTCGTTGCAAGTAATAAAAACGGTAAGACCGGATATCGTTCTCAGGGATCGTGGACAATTACCACTTCGCAAATTTGACTACTATCTAGGCGATCGAATTTTGGATTGAAGGTTGTTCTAACATCTAGCAAACAAACAAGAAGAAAATATTTTTGTTCTTTTTGGATTTTTCTCAAACAGTTAATGTGAAAACAGAGAGATAAATAACAGTGATATAAGATTGCTAGGGTTAGACTAAGCTAATCCTCCCTTGATTGTTATGAAATGATAACTAACACAATTCCTACTTCACTTATGACAATCGAATCTTTTCTAATATACTCAAGCCTAATGTCTTAGGTGCATTGAGCCTAAAATCTCAAATTAAACCCTAATGTCTTAGGTGGATTAATAAGAGAAATTGCATTAAGACAAGATTCATAAGATTGCAAGTAGCCAACACCTATGTCTAGATTCTTGGACTACTTGGCATATAATTCATGAGCATGCTTTAACATCAACCTTTCAATTGTCTATTAAAGCAACTAATCATTCCTAAGATGATCAAGCCTAGGAAAGCATTAAGCATAGAATTATATACTCACAAAGAAGAAGGAAAGCGTATTAAAATCAAATCATTTTTACAACCAAGTTCGGATAACAATAGTATAACCCCAACAAAAGGGGAGTTTAGCTACACATAATTGAAAGTAAAACAAAAGGAATAATTACAGAGATGAACAAAGGGGAGAGCTCCATGGAATGATGCACACAGCCACAGCAGCAGAGGATTTTCTTTAGGGTTTTCTGAATCAATCTTCTTCTCGTTTCGCTTTCGGTTCTTTTTATTACTGTGGCGGTCCACGGTGGTGACAGACCATCACGGCCAGGCCGTGATGGTTTCTGACTTGGCACCGCTTCATTTACCGATTCATCACGGCCGTGATAGAAATCACGGCTAGGCCGTGATCGTCTCTCGACTTTTCCAACCGATTCATCACGGCGTAATAGTCATCACGGCTGGCCGTGATCGCTCTCGACTTTTGGAGATCTGGCACAGCTGACACGTCACAGGCCGTGATAGCCATCACGGCTAGGCCGTGATCGTTTCGACTTTTGGCTCAATTCTTTCTTGACTCTTTCGCTCCCTCACGGTAGTGAGGGCCATCACGCTAGGCCGTGATACTCTCTCGCTTGGCTCAATTTCTTATCTTTCATAGCTCTAAGTCATCCAAGCTTCATACTTGCTAATTCTTGGGCATTTAATCATGAATATCTGCAAAACAACACACAATACCACCTTATCCGTTCCAAAGGAAAAACTAAACAAAACAAACACTAAAATGGCCTAACTATATGCAAATGCATGCAGAAATGTACATGGAGAATGAGGTGAAATCACACTCATCAAATTACCCCAAGCTTAAGACTTTGCTTGTCCTCAAGCAAAAACCAAGGCCATAAGATCAAAATAAACAAAGCATGGATGGTGAACTAAGAACCCGAGTAAAATGATCCAAGCAACAGGCAGTCAATTATTTCAGCAAGAGACAATCAATTCAAGTCCAATTAGGGGCTTAGTTTCCCTAGACTCACATTCTCCCTAATTCGGGCACTCTATCTAACTTGAAGTTCACCCCAAGCTTGTTCATTTGCTTGGCTCTCTTTCTTGCCTCACTCACTCAAGTGTTAAGGGAATATGACATTTCACTCCATTTTCCTCAAAGAATGATTCCTACCATAAGCTTGACTATCAACCAAATCTTCACTTTATTAATGAAAACATCTAAGAATCAAGAGGTCTTATTCTTTGGTTGTAATGAGGCCATGGGATCAATTTTCAGGTGGGGATTTCAAGAACAGGAAATTTCAAAAGGCAATACAAACAACCAAGCATTGCAAAGCACGAACTTCTAAAATACATTTCTTTGGGTTTCAGATTACTCTTCCACCATTCTTGCATATTTTTTCTTTTTCTTTTTACTTCTCATTCCTTTTTGTCATCCCCTTCCCCATTTTTTTTTATTTTTTTTTTATTTTTTTATTTTTTTTGAAGAAGGGGAGATTTTGCAATTCAAGAGAAGTAAAAATTTTTAGATTCCTTTTTTCTTTTCATCATCCCAAACTTTCAACTACATTTTCCAACCCATTTTTTCACAGTACTTTAGAAGGTCCCTCATAAGTATATTTAACACAACATTTCAGGGAACCAAGAAAAGCATGTTATTCATTCAGGCTCAAAATTGGGCAACTAAGGGTAGCATTTACACATTCAAAGCTCAGAAGGCCGGAAAAAATACCTATTGCCTCAATCATTTTCAAAAATGTTTCCAAAAATTTTCTAGTTTCGAAATGGTTTCAAGTCAAGTTCTAGAGAAAAACAGTCCAAGAGGAAAACACTCTACACAAAGAACGGGGGCAGATTTAGTGAGTGCCCCTAATGGCTCAAAAGCTCACATTCATCGGATCAAGAACCGGTGAGAACACAAATCCATAGAAACACATGCTAATCATCAACTATCCAAGAACATCTCAAGCATATTTAATGAAGCCATATCACAAGAATATAAAATCGGGGTCCAAAAATTCACTATCACTCGCCCAATTGGCACTTAGCTCTCACAATCGGATGCTCAATCTAAGCGGGGGCAATTAATTCATGTGATCATGCAAGACTAGAGCCTAAATGAATGCAATATTTACAATGCAAGCTAAAAGATTACCCCTACCCCAAGCTTAAAGACTTACATTGTCCTCAATGTAAATAATTAAGTTTAGAGAGGGGAGAAAACTAGAACAACTCACAAGGTGGTAGTGGTGCTGAATCACATGCTTTCTGGTTTTGTTTCCTTCTGCCCTTCTTCTCCTCCTTCCTTCAAAATCTGGAATCACTCAACAAACTATTAACAAACCTCTTGAGCTTCTCAAATTATTCAAGAGGGGAATTCAAAAACAAAAGAGAAGATGAAGATAAATAATAATAAAAAAAAAATAAAATAAAAATTGGGTTGCCTCCCAATAAGCGCTTCTTTAACGTCACTAGCTTGACGGTTGATATTTTTTTCTTTTCTTTTTTTTTTAACAAGATGGTGCCTGAAGAGTGACGGAAATCGCCTGACGGTCAAAGTTGCCTCCAAGGTAGTGCTTTAGTCTTTGTCCATTAACCGTGAAGGTATCACCGGATGATGGATCTTCCAATTTAACGGAACCAAATGGAGAGACAGACTTGACATAGAATGGGCCTGACCATCTTGATCTCAATTTGCCTGGAAAGAGCTTGAGTCTTGAGTTGTACAGCAAAACTGACTGGCCTTCTTCAAATTGCTTGGGAAGAATGTACTTATCATGCCAGAACTTGGTTCTTTCCTTGTATATCCTGGCACTCTCATAAGCCAAGAGTCGGAACTCATCTAACTCATTCAATTGAAGCATCCTCTTGTCCATGGCCAGCCTTGCATCAAAGTTTAGGGCCTTCACTGCCCAAAAAGCACGGTGTTGTAGTTCTACCGGAAGATGACATGATTTCCCGAACACCAATTGGTAAGGTGACATACCAATAGGCGTCTTATAGGCAGTCCGATAGGCCCAAAGTGCATCATCCACTTTCTTCGCCCAATCCTTTCTTGCATTGTTCACAGTTTTTTCCAAAATCCTCTTCAACTCCCGGTTGGACAATTCCACTTGCCCACTAGTTTGGGGATGGTATGGGGTGGTAACTTTGTGGTTCACCCCAAACTTGGCAAGCACTGCATTAAACTCCTTATTGCAAAAGTGGGTACCCCCATCACTAATGATAGCCCTAGGGGTCCCAAACCGGGTAAAAATATTCTTCCTCACAAAACTGATCACAGTTCTTGCATCATCCTTCAAAGTTGGCACTGCTTCCACCCACTTGCTCACATAATCAACTGCCACCAGAATGTACTTGTTGTTGTAAGACGACGGGAAAGGACCCATGAAGTCAATCCCCCATACGTCAAAGAGCTCCACCTCTAATATACCCTTTAAGGGCATCTCATTTCTCTTGGAAATACTGCCGGTCCTCTGGCATTTATCACAATTCATCACCCAAGCTCGGGAGTCCTTGAAAATAGTGGGCCAAAATAGCCCGCTTTGCAAAATCTTCATGGCGGTCCTCTCACCACCAAAGTGTCCTCCATAGGGTGAGTTGTGGCAGTGGGTCAACACCCCATTAATTTCTTCTTCCGGTATGCACCTCCTCAGAATTCCATCCGAGCCTCCTTTTGAAAAGATACGGCTCATCCCAAATATAGAACTTGGCATCATGAATGAGCTTCTTCTTCTGCTGCTGCGCATTGAAGTCCTTAGGAATCTTATTGGCCGCCTTGTAATTTGCAATATCCGTGAACCAAGGTGCCACTTGCACCACAAACAACTGTTCATCTGGAAATTCCTCTTGAATTGGCAACTTTGCTTCTGCTTGGACATCTGCTTGTGGAAGCCTGGACAAATGGTCGGCTACCACATTCTCCACTCCTTTCTTGTCCTTTATTTCCAAATCAAACTCTTGGAGTAGCAGTATCCACCTAATAAGCCTTGGCTTAGCATCCTGTTTAGTCATAAGATATCTCAAAGCAGAATGATCAGTGTAGACTGTAGTTTTACAACCAATCAAGTAGGATCTAAATTTATCAAAAGCAAATACCACAAAGAAGCAATTCTTTTTCAGTCGTAGTGTAATTCAATTGGGCATCATTAAGCACACGACTGGCATAGTAAATGACATGCAACACTTTGTTTTTCTTTGGCCCAAAATGGCTCCCACCGCATAGTCACTTGCATCACACATTAGCTCAAAAGGTAAACTCCAATCTGGAGGAGCAATGACTGGTGCGGTGGTGAGTTTTTCTTTCAAAATTTTGAAGGCATGCATGCAATCATCATCAAATATAAAAGGAGTATCAGCTACCAAAAGCTTGCATAAGGGTTTCACTATTTTTGAAAAATCTTTTATGAACCTTCTATAAAAACCCGCATGCCCTAGGAAGCTTCTAACACCTTTCACATTTAAGGGAGGAGGGAGTTTTTCAATCACTTCAATTTTGGCTCTATCAACCTCCATCCCCCTTGATGAAATTTTGTGCCCAAGAACTATACCCTCCCTAACCATGAAATGGCATTTTTCCCAATTTAAAACGAGGTTAGTTTCTTGGCACCTTTTTTAGGACACAGGCAAGATTATTCAAACAGTTATCAAATGAATCACCAAATACAGAAAAATCGTCCATAAATACCTCAATAAACTTCTCATTCATATCGAGAAAATATGGAGAGCATGCACCTTTGAAAAGTGGCGGGTGCATTGCACAACCCGAAAGGCATTCTCCTGTATGCATAGACTCCATAAGGGCAGGTGAAAGCGGTCTTCTCTTGGTCCTCCGGTCAACCACAATCTGGTTATACCCGGAGTATCCATCAAGGAAACAATAGAAAGCATGGCCCGCCAACCTCTCTAGCATCTCGATCAATGAAGGGTAATGGAAAGTGGTCTTTTCTAGTGGCCTCATTCAGCCTTCGTAGTCAATGCATACCCTCCATCCGGACACGGTCCTGGAGGGAATAAGTTCATTCTTTTCATTCGCCACCACCGCCATCCCCCTTTCTTGGCACAACTTGGACCGGACTCACCCATGGACTATCGGAGATGGGATAGATAATGCCCGCATCCAACAACTTCACAATCTCCTTCCTCACAACTTCCTTCATATTCGGGTTGAGTCTTCTTTGCGGTTGCCTAACCGGCTTGAATTTTTCCTCCACACGGATTTTGTGCATGCGAAGGAGGAGGGGCTTATCCCTTTCAAATCGGACATAGACCATCCAATTGCAGATTTGTGCTCCCTAAGCACCCTCAACAGCTTCTCTTCTTCCAAGGAATTCAACCCACTACTGATGATAACTGGGAATGAAGAGTTCATCCCAAGGAAGGCATAACGGAGATGGGATGGCAATTCCTTCAACTCTAGCACCGGTGGGTCACCCTTGTCTTCAATTCTCACATCTTCCACCACTTTTTCTTCATCAATTATTCACAACCGGACAAGCCTCCGGAGATTTAATCATGAGATCAACTTCTTCGCACATATTCCTTCTTCTACATCCTCTACCATTAGAGCGGCTTCTAACGAATCTTCAAACTTCTGGTGCAAACTCTTGTCAGCTAATGAATCAATGAGGTCCACTATCATGCATGTGTCCTTGTCGCTTGGGTGTTTCATCGCTTCAAACACATTAAAGGTAACCTTTTCGTCTTGTACCCGAAGCACCAATTCCCCTTGATTGACATCGATCAAGGCTCTACCTGTTGCTAGGAATGGTCTCCCAAGAATCAGAGGAGTATCACCATCTTCAGCCATATCTAACACCACAAAATCTGCTGGAAAAATGAACTTATCTACCTTCACCAACAAATCCTCCACAACACCATAGGGATATGTAATTGAGCGGTCCGCCAGTTGAAGAGAAATTCCTGTTGGTTTTACTTCACCAATCCCCAGCTTCTTGAAAATGGAGAGCGGCATCAGATTAATACTTGCCCCTAAATCGCACAATGCTCTCCCTATGTTCAGATGACCTATAGTGCATGGAATAGTGAAACTGCCCGGGTCCTTCATTTTTACTGGCAGCTTCCTTTGAAGTATAGCGCTGCACTCTTGATAAAGCATAATCGTCTCCTCCTTCCACCTTCTTTTGTTTGTAAGGATCTCCTTCATGAATTTTGCGTAGGAAGGCATCTCTTGTAGAGCTTCAACAAACGGGATGTTTATTTGTAGCTTTTTGAATACATCCAGGAACTTAGAAAACTCGCTGATCTTTTGCCTCTTTCTTCAACCGTTGGGGTACGGGATTACGAAATATGGGGCAGCTCCTTGGGATTATCACCTCTTCCAGAATCTGTCTTCTAGTCTTTTTCTTTGCAAATTCTTCATCAACCAATTTCTCCCTCTGCGGTTCTTCACTTCTACATTAATAGGATTAGAGGTAGTACCTTGGGAAGTTCCGGGTTCTTCATTGTTTACCTCTTCAAATTGCCCCTTGTCAATTCCAGCATCACTTGTCTTCTCTTCCTTCTCTTTTTCTTGTGGATTTAACATTCTCCCACTTCTTGTAACAATGGCTTTACAATCTTCCCTTGGGTTCTTCTCAGTATCCCCAGGCAATTGTCCTGGAGGTCTCTCTGCCATCTGCCTTGCTAGTTGGCCCATTTGATGCTCCAAGTTCTTGATTGAGGCATTCTGATTCTTTATAGTCTCTTGAGTAGCTTGCATGAACTGGCCTAGAAGGTTCTCCAATTTGCTTGAACTCTCTTGAGGAGGCTTTGCTTGAGTATTTGAACTTTGTCCTTGTCTCCAACTAAAGTTGGGATGATTGCGCCACCCCGGATTGTAGGTGTTGGAGTAGGGATCATTTCTAGGCCCTTGGTTGCCCATATAGTTTACCTCTTCTTGTCCCGAGTTTCCAACCACATTGATCTCACAGTTTCCATTAGCATGGTTGCCTCCACAGAAATCACACACTGAGGCACCTTGAACTTGAACAGCTTGTACTTGAGAGTTCTGCAGTTGAACCGACCCCAGTTGTTTGGTAAGAATAGCCATTTGTGCCTTGAGGGCACCAATTTCATCCAGCTCTAGAACACCTCTACTGACCATTGACCGAGAACTAGGCATTTGATAGTCATTGTTAGCCATGTTCTCAATCAAGTCCTTTGCTTCTTCCGGTGTCTTTTGACTCAATGTACCTCCTGCAGCCGCTTCAATCATACTTCTTGAATTCCTGTTGAGCCCATTAACAAAAGTTGCGACCTGCTGCCATGTCTCTAGTTCATGATTTGGACAAGCTGTGAGTAAAGACTTGAACCTCTCCCAGGCTTCATATAGTGACTCACCATCCCTTTGTGCAAAGGCATTGATCTCTGACCTCAGCTTAATCATTCTTGACGGAGGGAAGAATCGAGATAAAAACTTCTTGACTAAGTCGTTCCGGGTGATGATGCTTCCATGAGGATGAGATTGAAGCCATGCCTTGGCTCTATCCCTCAAAGAGAAAGGGAAAAGCCTTAACCGAATGGCCTCATCGGAAGCTCCGTTTAACTTGATGGTGTCACACAGCTCAATGAAGGTACCAATATGAGCATGAGGATCTTCACTCTCCAACCCTCCAAATTGGTTTTTTGCACAAGGTGGAGGAGTGAGGCCTTGATTTCAAATTATTGCAGGCCACTGCAGGTCTCACAATCGAGTCCCACATCTATCAACTCTAGGGGAAGTGTAGTCCCCCATTGTTCTCCTTGGTGCATTCTCTTCTACGCCATGGTGACAACTGCTATTTCAATTTGTGGTTCTTGCACACTTTGGGTAACTCAACTTGCTTGCTCTTGTCTACTAGAAGATGCTCTTTCTCTGTTCTGTCTTGCCTTGGTTTTCTTTCTATTCCTTCTGCAGAGTCTCTCGATCTCAGGTTCGAATTGGAGTTCACCTGGGTCGATTGTACCTCGCATACACTGAACAAACGGAGTAGCACAGAACAAACAGAAAAACAGCACTTGCAGAAATTCACAGCAGAGATACAGAAATTAAGAACGAAAAACACAGTAGGAAAACAGTAAAAAAATAAAATGCCTAAATTAGGAGTCCCCTTTGGTACTCGTGATATTGGCACACCGATCCCCGGCAACGGCGCCAAAAACTTGACACGGACTCGGCAAGTGTACCGGTTCGTTGCAAGTAATAAAAACGGTAAGACCGGATATCGTTCTCAGGGATCGTGGACAATTACCACTTCGCAAATTTGACTACTATCTAGGCGATCGAATTTTGGATTGAAGGTTGTTCTAACATCTAGCAAACAAACAAGAAGAAAATATTTTTGTTCTTTTTGGATTTTTCTCAAACAGTTAATGTGAAAACAGAGAGATAAATAACAGTGATATAAGATTGCTAGGGTTAGACTAAGCTAATCCTCCCTTGATTGTTATGAAATGATAACTAACACAATTCCTACTTCACTTATGACAATCGAATCTTTTCTAATATACTCAAGCCTAATGTCTTAGGTGCATTGAGCCTAAAATCTCAAATTAAACCCTAATGTCTTAGGTGGATTAATAAGAGAAATTGCATTAAGACAAGATTCATAAGATTGCAAGTAGCCAACACCTATGTCTAGATTCTTGGACTACTTGGCATATAATTCATGAGCATGCTTTAACATCAACCTTTCAATTGTCTATTAAAGCAACTAATCATTCCTAAGATGATCAAGCCTAGGAAAGCATTAAGCATAGAATTATATACTCACAAAGAAGAAGGAAACTGTATTAAAATCAAATCATTTTTACAACCAAGTTCAGATAGCAATAGTCTAACCCCAACAAAAGGGGAGTTTAGCTACACATAATTGAAAGTAAAACAAAAGGAATAATTACAGAGATGAACAAAGGGGAGAGCTCCATGGAATGATGCACACAGCCACAGCAGCAGAGGATTTTCTTTAGGGTTTTCTGAATCAATCTTCTTCTGTTCTGCTCAGTTCTTTTATTACTCGTGGCCGGTCACGGCCGTGACAGCCATCACGGCCAGGCCGTGATGGTTTCTGACTTGGCACCGCTTCATTTACTGATTCATCACGGCCGTGATAGAAATCACGGCTAGGCCGTGATCGTCTCTGACTTTTCCAACTGATTCATCACGGCCGTAATAGTCATCACGGCTAGGCCGTGATCGTCTCTGACTTTTGGAGATCTGGCACAGCTGACACGTCACGGCCGTGATAGCCATCACGGCTAGGCCGTGATCGTTTCTGACTTTTGGCTCAATTCTTTCTTCAGCTACTGCTCCCTCACGGCCGTGAGGGCCATCACGGCTAGGCCGTGATACTCTCTGCTTGGCTCAATTTCTTATCTTTCAAAGCTCTAAGTCATCCAAGCTTCATACTTGCTAATTCTTGGGCATTTAATCATGAATATCTGCAAAACAACACACAATACCACCTTATCCGTTCCAAAGGAAAAACTAAACAAAACAAACACTAAAATGGCCTAACTATATGCAAATGCATGCAGAAATGTACATGGAGAATGAGGTGAAATCACACTCATCAAATTACCCCAAGCTTAAGACTTTGCTTGTCCTCAAGCAAAAACCAAGGCCATAAGATCAAAATAAACAAAGCATGGATGGTGAACTAAGAACCCGAGTAAAATGATCCAAGCAACAGGAGATCAATTATTTCAGCAAGAGACAATCAATTCAAGTCCAATTAGGGGCTTAGTTTCCCTAGACTCACATTCTCCCTAATTCGGGCACTCTATCTAACTTGAAGTTCACCCCAAGCTTGTTCATTTGCTTGGCTCTCTTTCTTGCCTCACTCACTCAAGTGTTAAGGGAATATGACATTTCACTCCATTTTCCTCAAAGAATGATTCCTACCATAAGCTTGACTATCAACCAAATCTTCACTTTATTAATGAAAACATCTAAGAATCAAGAGGTCTTATTCTTTGGTTGTAATGAGGCCATGGGATCAATTTTCAGGTGGGGATTTCAAGAACAGGAAATTTCAAAAGGCAATACAAACAACCAAGCATTGCAAAGCACGACCTTCTAAAATACCTTTCTTTGGGTTTCAGTTTACTCTTCCACCATTCTTTCATTTTTTTTTTCTTTTTCTTTTTACTTCTCATTCCTTTTTGTCATCCCCTTCCCCATTTTTTTTTTATTTTTTTTTTATTTTTTTATTTTTTTTGAAGAAGGGGAGATTTTGCAATTCAAGAGAAGTAAAAATTTTTAGATTCCTTTTTTCTTTTCATCATCCCAAACTTTCAACTACATTTTCCAACCCATTTTTTCACAGTACTTTAGAAGGTCCCTCATAAGTATATTTAACACAACATTTCAGGGAACCAAGAAAAGCATGTTATTCATTCAGGCTCAAAATTGGGCAACTAAGGGTAGCATTTACACATTCAAAGCTCAGAAGGCCGGAAAAAATACCTATTGCCTCAATCATTTTCAAAAATGTTTCCAAAAATTTTCTAGTTTCGAAATGGTTTCAAGTCAAGTTCTAGAGAAAAACAGTCCAAGAGGAAAACACTCTACACAAAGAACGGGGGCAGATTTAGTGAGTGCCCCCTAATGGCTCAAAAGCTCACATTCATCAGATCAAGAACCAGTGAGAACACAAATCCATAGAAACACATGCTAATCATCAACTATCCAAGAACATCTCAAGCATATTTAATGAAGCCATATCACAAGAATATAAAATCAGGGTCCAAAAATTCACTATCACTGCCCAATTGGCACTTAGCTCTCACAATCAGATGCTCAATCTAAGCAGGGGGCAATTAATTCATGTGATCATGCAAGACTAGAGCCTAAATGAATGCAATATTTACAATGCAAGCTAAAAGATTACCCCTACCCCAAGCTTAAAGACTTACATTGTCCTCAATGTAAATAATTAAGTTTAGAGAGGGGAGAAAACTAGAACAACTCACAAGGTGGTAGTGGTGCTGAATCACATGCTTTCTGGTTTTGTTTCCTTCTGCCCTTCTTCTCCTCCTTCCTTCAAAATCTGGAATCACTCAACAAACTATTAACAAACCTCTTGAGCTTCTCAAATTATTCAAGAGGGGAATTCAAAAACAAAAGAGAAGATGCAGATAAATAATAATAAAAAAAAAAATAAAATAAAAATTGGGTTGCCTCCCAATAAGCGCTTCTTTAACGTCACTAGCTTGACGGTTGATATTTTTTTCTTTTCTTTTTTTTTTAACAAGATGGTGCCTGAAGAGTGACGGAAATCGCCTGACGATCAAAGTTGCCTCCAAGGTAGTGCTTTAGTCTTTGTCCATTAACCGTGAAGGTATCACCGGATGATGGATCTTCCAATTTAACGGAACCAAATGGAGAGACAGACTTGACATAGAATGGGCCTGACCATCTTGATCTCAATTTGCCTGGAAAGAGCTTGAGTCTTGAGTTGTACAGCAAAACTGACTGGCCTTCTTCAAATTGCTTGGGAAGAATGTACTTATCATGCCAGAACTTGGTTCTTTCCTTGTATATCCTGGCACTCTCATAAGCCAAGAGTCGGAACTCATCTAACTCATTCAATTGAAGCATCCTCTTGTCCATGGCCAGCCTTGCATCAAAGTTTAGGGCCTTCACTGCCCAAAAAGCACGGTGTTGTAGTTCTACCGGAAGATGACATGATTTCCCGAACACCAATTGGTAAGGTGACATACCAATAGGCGTCTTATAGGCAGTCCGATAGGCCCAAAGTGCATCATCCACTTTCTTCGCCCAATCCTTTCTTGCATTGTTCACAGTTTTTTCCAAAATCCTCTTCAACTCCCGGTTGGACAATTCCACTTGCCCACTAGTTTGGGGATGGTATGGGGTGGTAACTTTGTGGTTCACCCCAAACTTGGCAAGCACTGCATTAAACTCCTTATTGCAAAAGTGGGTACCCCCATCACTAATGATAGCCCTAGGGGTCCCAAACCGGGTAAAAATATTCTTCCTCACAAAACTGATCACAGTTCTTGCATCATCCTTCAAAGTTGGCACTGCTTCCACCCACTTGCTCACATAATCAACTGCCACCAGAATGTACTTGTTGTTGTAAGACGACGGGAAAGGACCCATGAAGTCAATCCCCCATACGTCAAAGAGCTCCACCTCTAATATACCCTTTAAGGGCATCTCATTTCTCTTGGAAATACTGCCGGTCCTCTGGCATTTATAACAATTCATCACCCAAGCTCGGGAGTCCTTGAAAATAGTGGGCCAAAATAGCCCGCTTTGCAAAATCTTCATGGCGGTCCTCTCACCACCAAAGTGTCCTCCATAGGGTGAGTTGTGGCAGTGGGTCAACACCCCATTAATTTCTTCTTCCGGTATGCACCTCCTCAGAATTCCATCCGAGCCTCTTTTGAAAAGATACGGCTCATCCCAAATATAGAACTTGGCATCATGAATGAGCTTCTTCTTCTGCTGCGCATTGAAGTCCTTAGGAATCTTATTGGCCGCCTTGTAATTTGCAATATCCGCGAACCAAGGTGCCACTTGCACCACAAACAACTGTTCATCTGGAAATTCCTCTTGAATTGGCAACTTTGCTTCTGCTTGGACATCTGCTTGTGGAAGCCTGGACAAATGGTCGGCTACCACATTCTCCACTCCTTTCTTGTCCTTTATTTCCAAATCAAACTCTTGGAGTAGCAGTATCCACCTAATAAGCCTTGGCTTAGCATCCTGTTTAGTCATAAGATATCTCAAAGCAGAATGATCAGTGTAGACTGTAGTTTTACAACCAATCAAGTAGGATCTAAATTTATCAAAAGCAAATACCACAGCAAGCAATTCTTTTTCAGTCGTAGTGTAATTCAATTGGGCATCATTAAGCACACGACTGGCATAGTAAATGACATGCAACACTTTGTTTTTTCTTTGGCCCAAAATGGCTCCCACCGCATAGTCACTTGCATCACACATTAGCTCAAAAGGTAAACTCCAATCTGGAGGAGCAATGACCGGTGCGGTGGTGAGTTTTTCTTTCAAAATTTTGAAGGCATGCATGCAATCATCATCAAATATAAAAGGAGTATCAGCTACCAAAAGCTTGCATAAGGGTTTCACTATTTTTGAAAAATCTTTTATGAACCTTCTATAAAAACCCGCATGCCCTAGGAAGCTTCTAACACCTTTCACATTTAAGGGAGGAGGGAGTTTTTCAATCACTTCAATTTTGGCTCTATCAACCTCCATCCCCCTTGATGAAATTTTGTGCCCAAGAACTATACCCTCCCTAACCATGAAATGGCATTTTTCCCAATTTAAAACGAGGTTAGTTTCTTGGCACCTTTTTAGGACACAGGCAAGATTATTCAAACAGTTATCAAATGAATCACCAAATACAGAAAAATCGTCCATAAATACCTCAATAAACTTCTCATTCATATCAGAAAATATGGAGAGCATGCACCTTTGAAAAGTGGCGGGTGCATTGCACAACCCGAAAGGCATTCTCCTGTATGCATAGACTCCATAAGGGCAGGTGAAAGCGGTCTTCTCTTGGTCCTCCGGGTCAACCACAATCTGGTTATACCCGGAGTATCCATCAAGGAAACAATAGAAAGCATGGCCCGCCAACCTCTCTAGCATCTGATCAATGAAGGGTAATGGAAAGTGGTCTTTTCTAGTGGCCTCATTCAGCCTTCTGTAGTCAATGCATACCCTCCATCCAGACACGGTCCTGGAGGGAATAAGTTCATTCTTTTCATTCGCCACCACTGTCATCCCCCCTTTCTTCGGCACAACTTGGACCGGACTCACCCATGGACTATCGGAGATGGGATAGATAATGCCCGCATCCAACAACTTCACAATCTCCTTCCTCACAACTTCCTTCATATTCGGGTTGAGTCTTCTTTGCGGTTGCCTAACCGGCTTGAATTTTTCCTCCACACGGATTTTGTGCATGCAGAAGGAGGGGCTTATCCCTTTCAAATCGGACATAGACCATCCAATTGCAGATTTGTGCTCCCTAAGCACCCTCAACAGCTTCTCTTCTTCCAAGGAATTCAACCCACTACTGATGATAACTGGGAATGAAGAGTTCATCCCAAGGAAGGCATAACGGAGATGGGATGGCAATTCCTTCAACTCTAGCACCGGTGGGTCACCCTTGTCTTCAATTCTCACATCTTCCACCACTTTGTCTTCATCAGTATTCACAACTGCACAAGCCTCCAGAGATTTAATCATGAGATCAACTTCTTCTGCACATATTCCTTCTTCTACATCCTCTACCATTAGAGCGGCTTCTAACGAATCTTCAAACTTCTGGTGCAAACTCTTGTCAGCTAATGAATCAATGAGGTCCACTATCATGCATGTGTCCTTGTCGCTTGGGTGTTTCATCGCTTCAAACACATTAAAGGTGACCTTTTCGTCTTGTACCCGAAGCACCAATTCCCCTTGATTGACATCGATCAAGGCTCTACCTGTTGCTAGGAATGGTCTCCCAAGAATCAGAGGAGTATCACCATCTTCAGCCATATCTAACACCACAAAATCTGCTGGAAAAATGAACTTATCTACCTTCACCAACAAATCCTCCACAACACCATAGGGATATGTAATTGAGCGGTCCGCCAGTTGAAGAGAAATTCCTGTTGGTTTTACTTCACCAATCCCCAGCTTCTTGAAAATGGAGAGCGGCATCAGATTAATACTTGCCCCTAAATCGCACAATGCTCTCCCTATGTTCAGATGACCTATAGTGCATGGAATAGTGAAACTGCCCGGGTCCTTCATTTTTACTGGCAGCTTCCTTTGAAGTATAGCGCTGCACTCTTCAGTAAGCATAACTGTCTCCTCCTTCCACCTTCTTTTGTTTGTAAGGATCTCCTTCATGAATTTTGCGTAGGAAGGCATCTCTGTGTAGAGCTTCAAAGAAACGGGATGTTTATTTGTAGCTTTTTGAATACATCCAGGAACTTAGAAAACTCGCTGATCTTTTGCCTCTTTCTTCAACCGTTGGGGGTACGGGATTCTGAAATATGGGGGCAGCTCCTTGGGATTATCAGCCTCTTCCAGAATCTGTCTTCTAGTCTTTTTCTTTGCAAATTCTTCATCAACCAATTTCTCCCTCTGCGGTTCTTCAGCTTCTACATTAATAGGATTAGAGGTAGTACCTTGGGAAGTTCCGGGTTCTTCATTGTTTACCTCTTCAAATTGCCCCTTGTCAATTCCAGCATCACTTGTCTTCTCTTCCTTCTCTTTTTCTTGTGGATTTAACATTCTCCCACTTCTTGTAACAATGGCTTTACAATCTTCCCTTGGGTTCTTCTCAGTATCCCCAGGCAATTGTCCTGGAGGTCTCTCTGCCATCTGCCTTGCTAGTTGGCCCATTTGATGCTCCAAGTTCTTGATTGAGGCATTCTGATTCTTTATAGTCTCTTGAGTAGCTTGCATGAACTGGCCTAGAAGGTTCTCCAATTTGCTTGAACTCTCTTGAGGAGGCTTTGCTTGAGTATTTGAACTTTGTCCTTGTCTCCAACTAAAGTTGGGATGATTGCGCCACCCCGGATTGTAGGTGTTGGAGTAGGGATCATTTCTAGGCCCTTGGTTGCCCATATAGTTTACCTCTTCTTGTCCCGAGTTTCCAACCACATTGATCTCACAGTTTCCATTAGCATGGTTGCCTCCACAGAAATCACACACTGAGGCACCTTGAACTTGAACAGCTTGTACTTGAGAGTTCTCGCGGTTGAACCGACCCCAGCTTGTTTGGTAAGAATAGCCATTTGTGCCTTGAGGGCACCAATTTCATCCAGCTCTAGAACACCTCTACTGACCATTGACCGAGAACTAGGCATTTGATAGTCATTGTTAGCCATGTTCTCAATCAAGTCCTTTGCTTCTTCCGGTGTCTTTTGACTCAATGTACCTCCTGCAGCCGCTTCAATCATACTTCTTGAATTCATGTTGAGCCCATTAACAAAAGTTGCGACCTGCTGCCATGTCTCTAGTTCATGATTTGGACAAGCTGTGAGTAAAGACTTGAACCTCTCCCAGGCTTCATATAGTGACTCACCATCCCTTTGTGCAAAGGCATTGATCTCTGACCTCAGCTTAATCATTCTTGACGGAGGGAAGAATCGAGATAAAAACTTGCTGACTAAGTCGTTCCAGGTGATGATGCTTCCATGAGGATGAGATTGAAGCCATGCCTTGGCTCTATCCCTCAAAGAGAAAGGGAAAAGCCTTAACCGAATGGCCTCATCGGAAGCTCCGTTTAACTTGATGGTGTCACACAGCTCAATGAAGGTACCAATATGAGCATGAGGATCTTCACTCTCCAACCCTCCAAATTGGTTTTGCTGCACAAGGTGGAGGAGTGAGGCCTTGATTTCGAAATTATTGCAGGCCACTGCAGGTCTCACAATCGGAGTCCCACATCTATCAACTCTAGGGGAAGTGTAGTCCCCCATTGTTCTCCTTGGTGCATTCTCTTCTGCCATGGTGACAGCTGCTATTTCAATTTGTGGTTCTTGCACACTGGGTAACTCAACTTGCTGCTCTTGTCTACTAGAAGATGCTCTTTCTCTGTTCTGTCTTGCCTTGGTTTTCTTTCTATTCCTTCTGCAGAGTCTCTCGATCTCAGGTTCGAATTGGAGTTCACCTGGGTCGATTGTACCTCGCATACACTGAACAAACGGAGTAGCACAGAACAAACAGAAAAACAGCACTTGCAGAAATTCACAGCAGAGATACGAGAAATTAAGAACGAAAAACACGGAGGAAAACAGTAAAAAAATAAAATGCCTAAATTAGGAGTCCCCTTTGGTACTCGTGATATTGGCACACCGATCCCGAATCTACGGCGCCAAAAACTTGACACGGACTCGGCAAGTGTACCGGTTCGTTGCAAGTAATAAAAACGGTAAGACCGGATATCGTTCTCAGGGATCGTGGACAATTACCACTTCGCAAATTTGACTACTATCTAGGCGATCGAATTTTGGATTGAAGGTTGTTCTAACATCTAGCAAACAAACAAGAAGAAAATATTTTTGTTCTTTTTGGATTTTTCTCAAACAGTTAATGTGAAAACAGAGAGATAAATAACAGTGATATAAGATTGCTAGGGTTAGACTAAGCTAATCCTCCCTTGATTGTTATGAAATGATAACTAACACAATTCCTACTTCACTTATGACAATCGAATCTTTTCTAATATACTCAAGCCTAATGTCTTAGGTGCATTGAGCCTAAAATCTCAAATTAAACCCTAATGTCTTAGGTGGATTAATAAGAGAAATTGCATTAAGACAAGATTCATAAGATTGCAAGTAGCCAACACCTATGTCTAGATTCTTGGACTACTTGGCATATAATTCATGAGCATGCTTTAACATCAACCTTTCAATTGTCTATTAAAGCAACTAATCATTCCTAAGATGATCAAGCCTAGGAAAGCATTAAGCATAGAATTATATACTCACAAAGAAGAAGGAAACTGTATTAAAATCAAATCATTTTTACAACCAAGTTCAGATAGCAATAGTCTAACCCCAACAAAAGGGGAGTTTAGCTACACATAATTGAAAGTAAAACAAAAGGAATAATTACAGAGATGAACAAAGGGGAGAGCTCCATGGAATGATGCACACAGCCACAGCAGCAGAGGATTTTCTTTAGGGTTTTCTGAATCAATCTTCTTCTGTTCTGCTCAGTTCTTTTATTACTCGTGGCCGGTCACGGCCGTGACAGCCATCACGGCCAGGCCGTGATGGTTTCTGACTTGGCACCGCTTCATTTACTGATTCATCACGGCCGTGATAGTCATCACGGCTAGGCCGTGATCGTCTCTGACTTTTCCAACTGATTCATCACGGCCGTAATAGTCATCACGGCTAGGCCGTGATCGTCTCTGACTTTTGGAGATCTGGCACAGCTGACACGTCACGGCCGTGATAGCCATCACGGCTAGGCCGTGATCGTTTCTGACTTTTGGCTCAATTCTTTCTTCAGCTACTGCTCCCTCACGGCCGTGAGGGCCATCACGGCTAGGCCGTGATACTCTCTGCTTGGCTCAATTTCTTATCTTTCAAAGCTCTAAGTCATCCAAGCTTCATACTTGCTAATTCTTGGGCATTTAATCATGAATATCTGCAAAACAACACACAATACCACCTTATCCGTTCCAAAGGAAAAACTAAACAAAACAAACACTAAAATGGCCTAACTATATGCAAATGCATGCAGAAATGTACATGGAGAATGAGGTGAAATCACACTCATCAAATTACCCCAAGCTTAAGACTTTGCTTGTCCTCAAGCAAAAACCAAGGCCATAAGATCAAAATAAACAAAGCATGGATGGTGAACTAAGAACCCGAGTAAAATGATCCAAGCAACAGGCAGTCAATTATTTCAGCAAGAGACAATCAATTCAAGTCCAATTAGGGGCTTAGTTTCCCTAGACTCACATTCTCCCTAATTCGGGCACTCTATCTAACTTGAAGTTCACCCCAAGCTTGTTCATTTGCTTGGCTCTCTTTCTTGCCTCACTCACTCAAGTGTTAAGGGAATATGACATTTCACTCCATTTTCCTCAAAGAATGATTCCTACCATAAGCTTGACTATCAACCAAATCTTCACTTTATTAATGAAAACATCTAAGAATCAAGAGGTCTTATTCTTTGGTTGTAATGAGGCCATGGGATCAATTTTCAGGTGGGGATTTCAAGAACAGGAAATTTCAAAAGGCAATACAAACAACCAAGCATTGCAAAGCACGACCTTCTAAAATACCTTTCTTTGGGTTTCAGTTTACTCTTCCACCATTCTTTCATTTTTTTTTTCTTTTTCTTTTTACTTCTCATTCCTTTTTGTCATCCCCTTCCCCATTTTTTTTTTTATTTTTTTTTTATTTTATTTTTTTTTTATTTTTTTTGAAGAAGGGGAGATTTTGCAATTCAAGAGAAGTAAAAATTTTTAGATTCCTTTTTTCTTTTCATCATCCCAAACTTTCAACTACATTTTCCAACCCATTTTTTCACAGTACTTTAGAAGGTCCCTCATAAGTATATTTAACACAACATTTCAGGGAACCAAGAAAAGCATGTTATTCATTCAGGCTCAAAATTGGGCAACTAAGGGTAGCATTTACACATTCAAAGCTCAGAAGGCCGGAAAAAATACCTATTGCCTCAATCATTTTCAAAAATGTTTCCAAAAATTTTCTAGTTTCGAAATGGTTTCAAGTCAAGTTCTAGAGAAAAACAGTCCAAGAGGAAAACACTCTACACAAAGAACGGGGGCAGATTTAGTGAGTGCCCCCTAATGGCTCAAAAGCTCACATTCATCAGATCAAGAACCAGTGAGAACACAAATCCATAGAAACACATGCTAATCATCAACTATCCAAGAACATCTCAAGCATATTTAATGAAGCCATATCACAAGAATATAAAATCAGGGTCCAAAAATTCACTATCACTGCCCAATTGGCACTTAGCTCTCACAATCAGATGCTCAATCTAAGCAGGGGGCAATTAATTCATGTGATCATGCAAGACTAGAGCCTAAATGAATGCAATATTTACAATGCAAGCTAAAAGATTACCCCTACCCCAAGCTTAAAGACTTACATTGTCCTCAATGTAAATAATTAAGTTTAGAGAGGGGAGAAAACTAGAACAACTCACAAGGTGGTAGTGGTGCTGAATCACATGCTTTCTGGTTTTGTTTCCTTCTGCCCTTCTTCTCCTCCTTCCTTCAAAATCTGGAATCACTCAACAAACTATTAACAAACCTCTTGAGCTTCTCAAATTATTCAAGAGGGGAATTCAAAAACAAAAGAGAAGATGAAGATAAATAATAATAAAAAAAAAATAAAATAAAAATTGGGTTGCCTCCCAATAAGCGCTTCTTTAACGTCACTAGCTTGACGGTTGATATTTTTTTCTTTTCTTTTTTTTTTTAACAAGATGGTGCCTGAAGAGTGACGGAAATCGCCTGACGGTCAAAGTTGCCTCCAAGGTAGTGCTTTAGTCTTTGTCCATTAACCGTGAAGGTATCACCGGATGATGGATCTTCCAATTTAACGGAACCAAATGGAGAGACAGACTTGACATAGAATGGGCCTGACCATCTTGATCTCAATTTGCCTGGAAAGAGCTTGAGTCTTGAGTTGTACAGCAAAACTGACTGGCCTTCTTCAAATTGCTTGGGAAGAATGTACTTATCATGCCAGAACTTGGTTCTTTCCTTGTATATCCTGGCACTCTCATAAGCCAAGAGTCGGAACTCATCTAACTCATTCAATTGAAGCATCCTCTTGTCCATGGCCAGCCTTGCATCAAAGTTTAGGGCCTTCACTGCCCAAAAAGCACGGTGTTGTAGTTCTACCGGAAGATGACATGATTTCCCGAACACCAATTGGTAAGGTGACATACCAATAGGCGTCTTATAGGCAGTCCGATAGGCCCAAAGTGCATCATCCACTTTCTTCGCCCAATCCTTTCTTGCATTGTTCACAGTTTTTTCCAAAATCCTCTTCAACTCCCGGTTGGACAATTCCACTTGCCCACTAGTTTGGGGATGGTATGGGGTGGTAACTTTGTGGTTCACCTCAGGGATCGTGGACAATTACCACTTCGCAAATTTGACTACTATCTAGGCGATCGAATTTTGGATTGAAGGTTGTTCTAACATCTAGCAAACAAACAAGAAGAAAATATTTTTGTTCTTTTTGGATTTTTCTCAAACAGTTAATGTGAAAACAGAGAGATAAATAACAGTGATATAAGATTGCTAGGGTTAGACTAAGCTAATCCTCCCTTGATTGTTATGAAATGATAACTAACACAATTCCTACTTCACTTATGACAATCGAATCTTTTCTAATATACTCAAGCCTAATGTCTTAGGTGCATTGAGCCTAAAATCTCAAATTAAACCCTAATGTCTTAGGTGGATTAATAAGAGAAATTGCATTAAGACAAGATTCATAAGATTGCAAGTAGCCAACACCTATGTCTAGATTCTTGGACTACTTGGCATATAATTCATGAGCATGCTTTAACATCAACCTTTCAATTGTCTATTAAAGCAACTAATCATTCCTAAGATGATCAAGCCTAGGAAAGCATTAAGCATAGAATTATATACTCACAAAGAAGAAGGAAACTGTATTAAAATCAAATCATTTTTACAACCAAGTTCAGATAGCAATAGTCTAACCCCAACAAAAGGGGAGTTTAGCTACACATAATTGAAAGTAAAACAAAAGGAATAATTACAGAGATGAACAAAGGGGAGAGCTCCATGGAATGATGCACACAAACCACAAAGCAGAGAGGATTTTCTTTAGGGTTTTCTGAATCAATCTTCTTCTGTTTCGCTCAGTTCTTTTTATTACTCGTGGCGGTCACGGCCAGTGATAACCCATCACGGCCAGGCCGTGATGGTTTCCGACTTGGCACCGCTTCATTTACTGATTCATCACGACCGTGATAGTAATCACGGCTAGGCCGTGATCGTCTCTCGACTTTTCCAACCGATTCATCACGGCCAGTAATAGTCATCACGGCTGGGCCGTGATCGTCTCTCGACTTTTGGAGATCTCGCACACTGACACGTCACGGCCGTGATAGCCATCACGGCTAGGCCGTGATCGTTTCGACTTTTGGCTCAATTCTTTCTTCAGCTCACTCGCTCCTCCCTCACGGCCGTGAGGGCCATCACGGCTAGGCCGTGATACTCTCTGCTTGGCTCAATTTCTTATCTTTCAAAGCTCTAAGTCATCCAAGCTTCATACTTACTAATTCTTGGGCATTTAATCATGAATATCTGCAAAACAACACACAATACCACCTTATCCGTTCCAAAGGAAAAACTAAACAAAATAAACACTAAAATGGCCTAACTATATGCAAATGCATGCAGAAATGTACATGGAGAATGAGGTGAAATCACACTCATCAGGGATCCTACTGATAGGATATCCTCAACAGTGTTTTGTAATATGCATAATATATTTATATTGCGATATGCCATTCTATATGAAGTTGTATACTTTATAAGTTGAGTTTTAATTTTTACGTATTTTCACGTTAAGCGTGCTATTAAGTAATTAAATAATGAGGTTTTAATCTAATGACACAAAGAGGCACAGCGGGGTGTCTCATGAGCCACCTACATGCTTTGACAGAGAATCAGTTAGATATGTTATATCTTGCTTCAGTTTTGCAACTTCACACACCACTTTGTCAGCTAGACTGACATTCACTGATTTTAGCATGTCGTTTTCATTTTTGAGGTTTTATTTCTCAGTGAAGACCCTATCATATTCTTTAGATAGTTTAGAAAATTTCTTTTTGAGACTCTTATATTCTCGTGAAATTATACATGACTCATGCAATAATTCATCAAAAGCATTTTGAAGAGTGGACGGGTCAGAGTCCATTACCTCAGTATCAGTGTATTAACTTTCTGATGCATTGTCTGCCATGAGACATATATTTGCCTCTTCCTCTGCTTCATTTTCTTCATCTGAAGAAGAAAAATCAAGATCCTACCATTTGGCCACTAAGCCTTTCTTCTTTTTGAAGAATTTCTTTTTGTCCTTTAGCTCCGGGAAGTCTGCTTTGAAAAGACCAGGTTTCTTGCGTTCAAAGCACAAGGGTGGACCTTTTTCCTTGGAGTCTGACTTCTCCTTGGAAAACTTTTTATTGAGTTACTTCCTTCTGAAACCACCCTTTTTTCTCCATATATGTTGAATCTTCCCGGAGATAAAGGATAATTCATCCTCATCTGATTCTTCATTATCATAAGAAGATTCAGACTCATCAGATGACTCAGCAGTTTTGAGAACTTTTGATGAACTTGCTTTCTTTGCCTTTAGGGCAATAGATTTTCCTTTTCTGGAATTTTCTTCTTCATTGAGTTCAAGTTCATGAACCTTGAGAGATCCAAGAAGCTCTTCCAGAGAGAGTGTATTCAGGTTTTTTGTTTCCTGAATAGCAGTTACTTTGGGTCTCCATTGCTTGGATAGACTTCTCAGGATTTTTATGACATGATCTCTATTTTCATAGATTTTTCCAAGAGATCTGAGACTGTTGGTGATAGTTTAGAATCTTCCAAACATTTGGTCTATTGTTTCATGTTCACCCATCTTGAACAGCTCATACTGATGAACCAGCATGTTGATATTGGATTCCTTAACTTGTGAGGATCCCTCATGAGCTACGGCAAGAGTATCCTAGATTTCTTTAGCAGTATTGCATCTGTGAACTTTGTCATGTTCAGATCTGGTGATGACACATATCAAATAACGCTTAGCTTTAAAATTGAGTTGATGCTTTGCCTTTTGATCTGCTGTCCAATCTGCTCTAGCAACAACAGTTCCATTTTCATTTATGGGTTCAGTCTAACCAGTTTCTATGAGCTCCCAGATGTCTAGACTTTGTGCATCCAAAAAGGCCATCATCCTCTTCTTCCAATAGTCATAATCAGAACCATCAAAGAGATGAGGTCTGTTGATAGCTTGTCCTTCTGCATCCATGGTTGTTGGATCGTACTCCCTCAGCACTTGTTATATGCTCAACCTTTCGAGGCTGAGCTCTGATACCAACTGAAGTTGACAAAGGCAAACATAAGAAGGGGGGGGGGGGGGTTGAATTGTGTTTGTTAATAATTTTCGAAAACAATTTTTTGCACTCAAGGAGATTAGGAACAGAAGCAAGCACAAAGACAAAAAAACTTTTTAAAAGACTTTAACAAAGGCAATATCAAAATCCCACAGTTAGTATAAGCAAATAAAACTGAAGAGTTTAGGGATAGAAGATTCACACAAGAGATTTTATCCTGGTTTACTCTCTTCCAACCAAGAGCTACGTCCAGTCCCTTCGACTTGAAGGATTTATCCACTATTTCTCCAAATAGATAACAATAGAGTATTCAACACCTCTCCAGGCTACAAGTATTCCTTTCTTACCAAGCCTCTTCACGCTCTAACTCTAACAAATAGATTTAATGTTTGATCTTCTTAACCCACTATGTATGAGAGTATGACAGTTTAAGATCAGTTGAATATTACAACAATATTCAAACTAAAGAATACAGACTCTTGCTCTTGAAATAAAATGAGTGATTATCGATTGGCAAAAGTTCAACTAGCAAGATTGTGCAGGCCAGAGTAATTCTTCAGTATCTGAGGTCTTCAATTTATAGTGACCTTCTTCTTCACTTTTATTTCTTCAACGATTACTATGAATAATCCCGTTTAGAGATAACATTTAATGCATGATATCCGTTGTGACTAGTAGCTTGATTGTAGCAACGCTGAATAATACTCTTGGTTATCGAGGTAGCATGAAATTGTAGGTTCACTCATCTGAGTAGTGCAACTTGAGCACTTGTTGTTCCTCTTTTGTGTATAATCCAGCTTTTTCAGTCATAAAGTTGTCATCGTATAGATCGTTTTGCAGTATCTTATTGTACGATTCTGCTTTTTGCGTTTCTTGATTGTACTAAGTTTCTTTTACAACAATGTGAAACATCAAAGCAGATAAAACAAATGTGAAGAACAAATATTCTATTGAAATAAATATCAATCATTTGAAATAATTTCAAGAGATTCAGATTGCATTTATTTCATTACAAGGATGGAGCTCGTCTAAAAATAACTCCGTCTACTTAGTTATATGAGAGTCTAATTGCTTCAAAATTTTACTTTGCTCGTCTGATGACGTGGCATATCTTCTTGTCTATCAAGTCTTCGGACTTGCTATTCCTTAATGAGTTATAAAGATCTCCGTCTAGTGACGTGGCGGTTAGAGCTCGTCTACTAGATTACTTTATGTTTCAGTTCATTTACTTCTACTATTTACTTCCGTCTGCTTACGTGGCAAGATGGACGCGCTCATTATCAAGTCTTTAGACTTGCTGTACCTAACAAGTTATTTAGGTATTCATCTAGTAAATATTTAGAGCCTCGTCTACTCAAGAAAATCAGTCTACTTAATTAAATAACCAAGTAACTTTACCAAAATATTTGAGCAGCCCGTCTTCAAGGGTGAACGCGTATTTTTCAATGAAAACTTATCCAAGGTTTATTTTACTTATATTGAAGTATTCCTGCATAATTGTTAGCATCAAAACTTAGAGATTATTAAATCTAAAACCACTTTGGTTCCAACACATTATTGTTCCACTCTTTAAACTTAGTCTTTAAATGCTTCAGCTTCTGCATAAAGAACAGACATAGAGCAGCCATGGACAGATATAGACCAAGCCTCCTTGACTAGATTATAGCAACCTGGATGATCAGCCCACATTGCAAAATATTTGAAAGTAGATGGATTGGACTTTGCTTCATTCTGCATAGCCATCATGAGGGGGTAGTGGTCTGATTGACTCCTAGTTAAAGTGAAGCAGACATAGTTACTCCATAAGGATAACCAAGCATTATTAACCACTGCTCTATCCAGTCTTTTTTCTGCATGATTAGAACCTGACCTGCAATTAGTCCAAGTATAAGCAGCACCTCTGGTTTCAATATGAGTGAAATTTCCAGCATTTGTCCAATTATTGAAATCATCACAAGATACCTTAAGAGGCAAACCACTTCTTCTCTTTTCATGAGATCCAAGCACAGCATTAAAATCACCAAGAAATAACCAAGGTCCTGGATTACTCCTCTCAAGCACAGCTAAGTCATTCCACAAGTGTCTTCTGACTTGGTAGAGAGTAGATGCATATACACCAGCTACGAAAAAGTTCTGTCTATTTACAGAAACAGAAAAATCACAAAACTGAGAACTTGAAAGAATGACTACTGGATCAACCAAATTCTTACAGAAGCACCATAAATTTGGCCTTCTGCCTCCTCTATCATTAACAACAAAACAATTCAACCCAATGTTTTTCCAGAAAGCAGGGTTAATCTGATCAAATTCCACCCATGGCTCAGCAACTACAACCACATCAGGTTTATTTTTCAAACACGGTTTCTTCAAAACTAGCCTAGTCTCTGCATTCCTCAGGCCTCTAACATTCTAATAAAGGATCCTTATTAGGCATAGTTTCTAGGGCCAACCCTAGATCGGGCTTGCTCAGCCTTAGAAGCCTTATTCCTTTGTTGTTTTAACTTCTTCTTTTGTGACTTTTTTAGGACCACAACAAATTTAGGAGAGCTGTTGTTTTTCTGTTGGAAATTACCCCTAGGAGAGGGATCATCTTGACTCTCTTCTACATCATCACACCATAGTCTAGAGACTATTCTAATGTCATTTCTAACACTAGGTGGGATTGGATCAGAGGTGAACTCAGGAGAATTATCAACTTTACCTGGTGAGACTCCTGCCCCTTCCAAAGAATCAGGAACTTGGGAAGGACCACCGGTGCTTATGTGAGGAGATCCTAGACCATCAGAAGCATGATCAAGTTCTCTATCAGGCAAGTCATCCACAGTTTCATCATAAACTGTTTCTATAGAATCAGTATCTTCATCAACAAATTGGGGCACATTGGCTTCTGCTTTTTCATTAAGAGCTAGCAAATCCTGCCTCATACACAGGGTCCATTCTCCTTCCAGCCAATTCCTGAGCAGTACCAAATTGAAAGGAGCAGCCCGCAGCATCTTGAACAGGAGTGGGACTGGCCACTACAACTTCTTTGCCCTTAGATTTAACAAGATCAACTTAATTTCCCTCTGCATTAGTTCTTGCAGGAGTATTACCATTCTGAACTTCTGGGACACAACCATCCTTATTATTCCCAACAGGATCAACCTGAGCACCAACAGAACCGTCCTGCCCCTTTCCATCATTGTGATTACCATCCAAAGAGCAGTCATGCTCTTTTCCATCATTATGAATGCCATCCGTAGCACCATCTGGACCCTTATCATCCTCAGAGCCAGGCTTGTTATGATGCTCAGCTTTCTTGGGGACAAAAATCTTGGTCCCCTTGATTGGCTTGGGAGGCTGCTGTGTTTGGTTTTCTCTAACCGCCTGGGAGTGCTCCATCATCTTTCGTTTACAAGTACCAGGATCATGGCCAATTAATTGACAGTAATTACAAAATGCAGAATAAGGGACAAGATGCCAAATCACCACGCCAACAACATTGGGTTATAAACTCTAAGTTTTATAATCAACTGTTTCTTTTTCAAATGACATGGGACATTTATTTTCCGACGTATTATTTAGATGTTCACGGTCCTCAACAGTGGCAGAACTTACAGAATATCTTGAGGTGGCCAAATAGCAAAATAGTAGATATATATAATTATATTTCACATCATAGTATAAACTGTTTATTGGTTCAGTTGTTTAGCTCACTTATGTTTAACGCAATTTATTTATTTTACTGTACATCTGATGTATCACTACAATTCCTTCCTCTCCTGGTCACTGCCTATATGTGATTGACTATGGAGTACTTTTTTCCCCCTCTCTCCACTCTTGGCTTTCTCGCTTCCTGAAGCTGCAACCATCAATCACTTTTCCTTTCTATCTCTCATCTGCATTGTTTGTTTCTCGAGGAAGGCCGCCATCGAGTCTTTGTCTCTCTCCGAAAGGCTGTTCGTGTTGGCAGTGGTAGTGGTGTTCGTGGCACCATCGCCGGCCACTCCTACAACACTATATTTGTGATGTTACACTGTGCTCTGCATTGCATATTGATTTCAAAGGTGCTTAAAGTTGAGGTTTTTGGATTTAACTGATTATCAACATGCATTTCATAGTTGATGATTTTATTGTCCTTGGTTTGTGATGATAGTTATTGTTGCCCCATTCTTAATTTGAACTACAAGGTGTAAAATGGCGACTGACTTTTTTCTGCAACTCATTTCTCCATTTGTTCTGATTGGAAGTTCTCAACTTCCTTGGTTTTCTTTGCACTTTCAGTTGTTCTCTGCACTTGGTGAATGAAGATGTTCTCTTCACTCTTAAATCTTTTAAAACCTGGAATGACTTATTAAATGGATTATAGACATTTAAGGATTTTTGTGTTTCAAAGGAATTTTTGCTAACCTAAGCATCTTTGCAAGAGACATGGAATTATGAAGATGCAGCAGTGGGGAGTAAATGAATGGTCAGCAACAACAAATGATTGGAAGACACATTCTATGGAACTCATACTTTATGTAGATTTGAATAGGGTCTTTTGATGTTTTTGGAGATTTCAATGTATGGTTGTATGTTGTCAAGATGAAAGGATAACAATGAATGTGTAAAAGGTGTAATGTACTGATGTAGAGTCAATATGATGTATAGGATCTATAGGTGTTAGGATTGAAAAGTTATGTTATGTTGGCATATATCTGGTGATCAACTATGAGGGAGGGTAGTAATGCCAATGAAGTGGATCTCTACATACCTATTCCTCTAGGTTTATGACTACTTAATTCATACCTATTCTTTTAGGTGTATGACTACTTAATTCAAACGAGGATACATCATATGGACTTGAGCACCATTAATTCCTGCTATCTTATTATTTTCTTTGTTATGTGTTTGACATGCTATATATTATTGACTTCCACAATCCACATAGGCAAACTAGCCATAATATGATCCTACTTTATTGGACAGATACATTTTATTTATTTATTTATTTATTTATTATTATGTCTTAACTTCATGCATTACTGCATTACTACTACATTACTGCATTGCAAGATGGTCTATTTCTGTAGTTTTCTTTTCCTTTTGCTTCTCAAAGTTTTATCACTTAGTTTCTTCTGCAATTTGGACGATGGTTTTTTTTAAAATTTGGGGTTCAATTGCCTTGCTTATTTTTGTACGATTTTTAGAGTTGGTAATTTTTCCTTTTGCCTTTCATTTGACTTTTTTTAGAGCCCTTACATTTATATATATCCTGGACTTTATATAGTTCTTGATATCTTGCTGAAGCAATAATTTAATCTTCTCGACTTTATTTAGATCCTGTATTATGCTGATTAGTAATATGCATTCTGTACATAAAGCTCTTCTATATTTTTTTGATTAGTAATATACATTTTATAAGCCAAATAGTTTTTATCAAGAGTAAAAAAAATAGAACTGGTCATGTTTCTGGTGTGCCTTTGAAAAGATAGTTCTGAAAGGTAATTCTCTCTTTCAATTCTTAATTGTGACATGTTTTATTTAGATTTTATTTTCTTTCATTAGGCGGATGTAACTTCATTTTTAAATAGTGGTGGATGTATATTATGTGGTAATCAAAGATGGTAACCGAGTATCATCATTGGTATTTGATAATCAAATCACCACTTCATATATGCTACTTGCCACATATCTGTTTTTTGATGTCCTGGTTTTTGGTCTTATATACATGTCTATTTTGAATAAATATACGATAAACAATCAAGGCTTTGGGATGGAGATCCTTTGTTTTGCCTGCTCTTCCTGTCTCAATCCCTAGCTATCTGATTGTATATAAAACTCCAAATTCTTCCATTAATTTGCCATCATCCATTGGTTTTTAATTAGCATTTTTTGGTGACAATGGAATTATGAAACTATAATCTCTAGAGGTGTAAGAATGGGTGAGAAGTATTATCAATCACAGGTACAATATGGTGTTGAAAATCTTCTAAGTGAGAAGGTCTTCTCTTTCTGGCTCCATGGGGATCCAAATGCGAAAATAGTCTGTGAATTAATTTTTAGATGAATCACACTTTGCTCACGTCTCTCCTAGCCACTAGATGAATCATACCTCTCAGTTCTCACACTTGGATCCAATCATTACTTAATTTTACAAGGCCAGGTTTTACCATAAGTGCAATGTTGGTCGTAGGCATTTTCACTTTTGAGTTGGATTTGAACTGCCAAAGATTATGCTAGGCTAAGTGATATGAGCATGGACAATCAAAACCAAGGACCTAACATTGAAGACCTACATGGACCCTTAACAAGGGCAAGGCTTAGAAGAATCCAAGACTCATTGAAGGTGGTGGTCAATCACTTGACTCATAGGCAACCGTATGAAGAGGGCTTCACCTTGAACCTCTTGTGCATTGAGTTATTGACCACCTAGTTAGGGTTAGGACCTAGGACCCTTGTTTAGCTTAGACTTCATGTAATAAAGGTAGGGACTATGAAACTTGTATAGAGTAGAGTTTATGTAATGAAAAGTGCTTATTCAAAAAACACTTAGGACTAGTTTAGGGTTTGGGCCTATTGGTTGCACTTCAAGTTAGTCTAGCTTGCACCTTAAGTAGGATGAGCCAATAAATAGATGTCATGTAAATCTTTTTTCAAGTTTGAATACATTTGAGTTTTCTCACACTTGAGATTGCTAGAGAGAGTTGAGAGTCTCCTCTTCTTGGTTCATGAGTTGAACCATTGATTCTTATCTTGAATTTCCATATTCAAATGGTGAATCTTCCCTAGCTTATCAAATTCAATCTTCTTCTCCAAGAAGAATGACTTTGTGGCGCCATTCTCCTTCTTCTCCGCCTCTTCCATATTCTATTTTGTTCTTTAATTCTTGCTCTTTAATTCATGTCATTTACTTCTTGAAATTTACTTTCTAGTTCATATATCAATTGTTATTCTCTCCTACTCCTTTTGTTTCTCTTGATTCTTCACTTGAAGATCAAGTTTATTCTATTGTTCTTGTTTGTGTTTGATCTTGAATTTTTAGTAATTGAAATCAAAGAAGAATCCTAAAATGTTAGTGATCTATGTTTTGATCATATCAAGTGGTATCTAGAGCTAGTTCTTTGAATCTTCAATTGTTTTGAATTTTTGATCAAAAGTTTTTTCAAATTCTATGATGATCATTGATTTGGAGCCAAATTCATAATGAAATATTCATTAATGGTGGTGTCATTTACCACATGAATTGGATGATGAAAAGTAATTTGAATCCAATTGTTGTCATGGATCTAGAATTTGAAATGATTTTGAATTGATTTTGCTTGAATTTTGGTGAATTTCCCCCCCTCCACTTTTCACCCTAGCTTTTGGTGCCATACATGTGCATGTGATCATAGATTACATGTGAATTTTGGTTACATATTGAAATTCAAGCATGAATCTCTTTTCCTTACTTTGTGATTTTGAACAAATTGAAATTTCAAATTGAAATTTCAATTCACAATAGTAAGCTCAATTCAAATTTTAATCAAAAGTGATTAAATGATTTCAAATTTTTAGAACCTAATAGATCTTCATGAAATTCAAATTGTGGAAAAATGTGTTTATCATCCACTTGAATGAAAGATCTAGGTCTCTAATTACTTGATTTGTGCTCATACACTTGGAAATTATTTTACACTACTTGAATTGTTCATATTTTCAAGTATTACACCAATTATGTCCAAATTTCTTCATGATTGAAGGATCTTTTTGTAAATTCGAAAATTAAACGTAATTGTTGTGAAATTGTAATTAGAAAAAGTCAAGTGGTTGAAGTTTTTAAAAAAAAAAAAATAGTGTAAAAAGAAAAAGTGGGGCAAAACCTTAAATATACAAAGTTTTGGGGCAAAAGTGCAAATTCTAGAAAATTCCAGCAAAAGGTAAAAGACTTGCCACCATTTCACATGCTTGTATTTGTATAAATCCTTCACAAATTGGTGTAGCACATTTCACATTGATCATTAATTGTTCACCAACACTTTGATTAAATTTGAATTACATTTTGTTGAACTCTTTCAACTTGTCTTCTTCACATTAATTTGAGTGTGCAATTCTTCTTGAACCTTTTCTTGCTTGTCTTCTAAAATCCATTAGTTTTGTATTAGTTGTTCTCAAAATTCTTGACCTCTTTGAATTGATTGTCTATTGGTTGATTTGTCATTTGTTTAATGGAGACTAATTGTTGAGATCTTGTTTCAACTTGTAGATCCCTTGAGGAGTAAACTCTTGAGTGGAAAGAGACAAGAGAGAAGTCATCTTGAAAAAGTATACATTGAGTGATATACATGAGTGGCAATCTTTGAGTAATTGGTGAGTGCGTGGTGAGGTCCTTGTAATATTCATTTTTTCACTTGTAAATGTTCTTTTTCACTTGTTCTTTAAGTGTAATTGTTCCTTGTTGGATTGTACTTAATTATTTTGATTTTTGGTGGTGTAATTGTTCTTATTGGTGTAATCTTCATTTGATCTATGTACTTTTCAATTCTCTATAGTTTAAATGTAATTTTTCAAATTGTAAGTGCATCATGACTTCACTACACGAAGAAGAATCTGAAGATTCTCCTACATCATCACCAAGAACAAGGAACTTGAATAGGAAGTTGGATAGAATGACAAGGAACATAGAAAGAGTATTTGAACGATTAGAAGTAATTGAGAACAAAGAAGAATCAAGGCATGCCAACTCCCATAGAGGTTCTTCAAATTCCGAAGACAGCCATGAGGATAAACCTAGGTTTGATAGATGGAGACCTAGACATGACAATAGAGGAAGAAGGAATGAGAGGGATGACAAGTTGCATAATGTGAAGGTGAAGATCCCTAGCTTCCATGGTAAGAGTGACCCCGAAGTGGTATTCTTGGGCTATGTTATTAGTGCACAAGGTGTGCAAGTAGACGAAGAGAAAATTAAGGCCATCCAAAGTTCCAACACCTAAAAATGTTGGAGATATTAGAAGTTTCCATGGATTGACTAGTTTTTATAGAAGATTTGTCAAAGATTTTAGCACTTTGGCAAGTCCTCTAAATGAGGTTTTAAAGAAAAATGTGCCATTTCATTGGGGCCAAAGCCAAGAAAACTCCTTCAATATACTCAAGGAAAAATTGACCAATGCACCAATTCTCGTGCTTCCAAATTTTCTGAAATCTTTTGAGATAGAGTGCGATGCTTCTAATGTAGGCATTGGGGTCATTTTGCTTCAAGAAGGACACCCCATTGCTTACTTTAGTGAGAAACTTGCCGGGGCACATTTGAACTACTCAACTTATGATAAAGAACTTTATGCCCTAGTAAGGAGTCTCAAAGTTTGGCAACACTATCTCTTGCCCAAGGAATTTGTCATTTATAGTGATCATGAATCATTAAAACACTTAGAGGGGCAAGGAAAATTAAACAAGAGACATGCCAAATGGGTGGAATTCATAGAACAATTCCCTTATGTGATTAAACATAAACAAGGCAAAAACAATGTTGTGGCGGATGCACTTTCACGTTGATATGCCTTACTATCTACTCTTGAAACAAAACTTCTTGGATTTGATCACATAAAGGAATTGTATGTAAATGATCCGGACTTCCCTACAAATTCAAATAGGTCCATGGCACATAAAGGATTTTTCATAAGTGAAATGTTCCTTTTTAAAGACGAGAGACTTTGTGTGCCAAGGTGTTCTATTAGAGAGTTATTGGTAAGAGAAGCACATCAAGGGGGCTTAATGGGGCACTTTGGTGTTCACAAGACTCTAGAGGTTTTGCATGAACATTTCTTTTGGCCAAACATGAAAATTCAAGTCCAAAAGTTATGTCTAAAATGCATTGAGTGTTTGAGAGCAAAGTCAAAGAGTAAGCCTCATGGGTTGTACACTCCCTTACCTAGTCCTTCTTCTCCTTGGATTAATATCTCTATGGATTTTGTGTTGGGATTACCAAGGACTAGGCGAGGGAATGACTCAATCTTTATGGTTGTGGATAGATTTTCTAAGATGGCCCATTTCAATCCATGTCATAAAAGTGATGATGATTGCCATGTAGCCAACCTTTTCTTTAGGGAAATAGTTAGACTACATGGGATTCCTAGAAGCGTCGTATCCGATAGAGATACGAAGTTTTTAAGTCATTTTTGGAGAACTTTGTCGGGCAAGCTTGGAACTAAATTACTCTTTTCGACTACTTGCCACCCACAAACGGATGGGCAAACTGAGGTGGTTAATAGGACTCTTTCGACTCTCACTAGTGCAATAAGTGCTTTTTACGTCAGTTAAAATTGACAGCTGACGTTAAAAGTTAAACTTTTAACGTCAGTTGAGAACTGACGTTAAATATAACACTATTAACGTCGGTTCTTTAACACAACTGACGTTAATTTTGTCAAAATTAACGTCAGTTCTTTAACAAAACTGACGTGAATTTTGTTAAAACTAACGTCAATTGTTATCAAGAACTGATGTTAAAGGTCTTAATTTTAACGTCAGTTGTAATAAACAACTGACGTTAATAGTGTACTGTATATTTTATAAAATACTATGAACGTCAATTTTATGATAAAACTGACGTTAATAGTATTTTTTTTAAATTCAGTTTTAAAATATCACTCCCCTCAGCTATCCCTGCATTCAGTAAATATCCCAGTAACACAGAATATCACACACATTACAGAATTGCAAAGGAAAAATGGAACAATGATCCATATGTATGCCTGTTCATAAACAATATATATTTATTATTAATATAGGTTATAACTCAAAATAAATACAGAAGTATAAATAAAATAAATGTATACTAAGTTTAAACTACCTATATCAATATCCTTTCGTGATGATCATCACGAGTGGCATGTACATCGTCCACCTGTGTCTCCTCGATTATAGTAGGCATGTTTGTTGAAAAAGAAGGAGTCTCAGGAATATCAAGATTTGAATCTTCATTTTCATCACTACCATTATACATGTTTTTTCCTTGGAGAACCACGGACAACCTTTTGTTAGAAGGATCAGTGATGTAGAACACTTGTTTTGCTTGGGAAGCCATTATGAAAGGCTCATTTATATGACCTAACTTGTTGAGGTCTACCAATGTGAACCCCAATTCGTCGGTTTGTACACCATCGTTACTATCAACCCACTTACATTTAAATACCGCACCGTAAGCTTAGTGTAATCGAGCACCCAAATATCTTCAATATATCCAAAGTAAGGTCTCGGTCTTTCAGAACGGGTTTTGTGTCCTTTGCACTAGAGAAGTGCATTGCTTCGGCCACGAATAACCCCACTATTTTGCATGGTACTCTTGTTATCTTGTTCCTTTGTATAAAAGGAAAAGTTATTTATGTCGTATTCGCTCCAACATATGACGTTGAAGCTAGGCCCACGTGCTAGCCATCTTACGTCATCGAAGCGAAGACTACCATCCTTAAGCATTTCTTCCTTGAACCATGGTAAGAAAGTCTTGTTATGCTTGTTCAACAACCACCTTTCGCTCATTCGAGGGTTTTCTTGATTGACTTTTCTTTTATGTTCAAATAAGAAAGGCTGAACACATTCGATGTTATTGGAAGATACCACAACACCTTCGCAGGAGGACCCTTTTTTCTCACATCATCAAGATCATCATCATCATCACCACCCTTCACTTTGTATCGTGATAACCCACATTTGTGGCAATCGTGATTGTCTTCATGAACACCGGTGTACAATATGCAATCATTGGGGCATGCGTGTATCTTCTTATACTCCATACCCATAGGACACAATACCTTCTTGGCCTCATAGTTACGGTCAGGCAATGTGTTGTCCTCCGGAAGCAAGTCTTTAAACACTTCAAGCAATTCCTTGAAGCTTTTATCGGTCCAACCATTTCTCGCCTTCACACAAACCAATTTTAGCACCGCCGACAACCGTGTATGAGTAGTACACCCTGGATATAAAGGATTATCCGCATCACCGCACAACCTATCATACACATGAGCTCGATGAAAAGATTCTTGTCCAATATCACGGATCATGTCCTCTACTCGATCATCCTCCATATCTACGTCAACGTCCTCACTTTGGGAGACACTCGCCGTACTACTCAACAACATATCACCATGCCATATCCATCTTGTATAACTCAAGCAAATCCCTTCACAAATCAAATGAGTACGTATATCCTTCACCGTACATTTCCTCGTATTCAAACACTTGACACAAGGACAACAGAACATTCCATTACTATTAGGAACATTCCTTTGAGCAAATTCTATAAATTCTCCCACCCCCTTCAAATACTCAGCACTAGTACGCTTACAAACCATCCAACTACGATCCATAACTAGATAGTTCCTGTAGACATACAAAACATATATCCAATATAAGGACAATACGGGAGATTGAAAACTATAGTTTTTGAAGATTGCCAAGCACTGGTCACGACCTGGCAGTGATGTCCATCACGGCCGTAACGTGCCAACTGAACCAGACCATGCCATCACAGGCAGAACTGATCACGGCCTAGCCGTGATGAGCATCACGGCCGTGACAGATCAACCAGCAGAGCAACATGCACTCAAAACCAAAAATAGAGACGTACATTCCAAACAACTCGAACTCACGGTTTCAAGTTTCAACTACTGAGACTACAGTTTCAACATACACTCAAGACCAAAAAATACAAAAATGTGCCCTAAATACTCACCAGAAATAGGTGCTCGCGTGGTGGTGGGGAGGGGAGCTCGAGTGGTGGCCAATGTTCGATGTGGTTACTGAGAGTAGAGGGACAAGGAGAGTTAGTGCGCCGGAAGGGGAAACAGAGATGTCAAGTTATTGCAAAGAATGAATGGAAAGGCAGAGTTAGGGTTAATAGTGTACACTACAAAAAAACAATTGTTTAGCGACCGTAATTTTCGGTCGCTAAACAGTGTAAATCAGTCGCTATTTATTATAGCGACCGAATCAGCAACCGATTTATAGTGGTAGCTGAATACCTGGTCGCTAAAATTTTAGCACCGAATTAATATTTCGGTCGCTAATTAGCGACCGTAAATTCGGTCGCTAAATAATAATAAACGGTCGCTATTAGGTTGGTCGCATTTTTGGGGTAACCATTTCTAGCGACCGATAATCGGTTGCTAATTCGGTCGCTAAATTTGGTCATTGTTAACCTATATTAGCGACGGATTTTCGGTCACTATACCTCATATGTAAATGTTAAATAAAATTTAGCGACCGAATTATTGGTTTCCAGTTCGGTCGCTAAACTGGTTATTATTTTTTTAAAAAAATTAAAATTTTTAAAATAATTTTTTTTTCTGATTTTCTTTAAACGTTAGCAAACTTACTAATAAAACACATCAAATTACTTATGAAATATACAATCATAAGAAAGAATAAATATATATAAAAAGAATAATCCAAAATGTCGTACAAGAATCGTTTAAAGTAAAAAAATATGGAGAAAAAAAATCAGTCATGATGAGGGGGAGATGGAGGAATCCAATCATCCTCAGCGTCCGTACCACCGCCGTCTGCTAGCTGATCGTCCTCTGGAGTAGCAAGATCGTAGCTGGCGGCGGAATCGAGGAGTGGCAGCAGCGCGGCACAACCGCCGTCGAGCATCATCCCGAGCAATCGAGTCTGGATCCTCATCTGCTTCCAACACCAGCCGCAGTGTCTGGCCCTGCTCGATGCTCGTCTGCATCAGCTGCTGGTGTGCTTGAGTCAACTGTGCAATCTGGTTCGCCATCTGCTGCTCTCTCTCGCTCTTCTCCCGAAGCTCCGCGTTCAGCTGCGTGATGGTGTTCTGCATTTGGTGGAACTGCTCCTGAGGGATGGTATCAGCGCAGGAAGGAGCAGGCGTGCCGGATGATGAAGCGATGAACTCGGCTCCCAGGTGTCCGAGGCCATACACGTGCCCCTTCTTGTTCTTGCCCCCGATGACCTCCAAATAAATGGCATTATCGTCGACGGAGACAGGAGAGCAGGGCCCATCACCAGTCAAAGCCTCATCTTGTGACTGTGAGGAACATGATATGGCATCGTCCTTCTTCTCGTTGAAGCCCACCTACAAAGTATAGTTGAAGAGATTTAGTTAAAATTATATGCAATATCAACAAATCATTTATAATAAATTACAAGTAAACACTAAATTAATTTTTTGCTTACAGCATAGTTACGGGCCTTGTTGTTGACCCATGTCCCCGACTTCAACTTCTTCGTCCTCTCCACCAACTCCATAGCAGTGGGGGCCGGTTCTTCGTGCTTTATGCACGAAAAAATATAATCTTAAATTCATAAGAATAATTAAAAATGAAAACTAATTAATTAAATAGTATATTAAGTCAAAAGTTTAATGTATTACCAGCTCGTCGTAGTGGGCGGCGTGATTTAGACCCACCGGTCCAAGCACATGCGCCACCATCGAAGCTCGATTACGCCGAGCCGTGGCCTGGATCTCCTGGAACTTCTCAAGAGCCCAAGATCTGGTCCAGCTGCCTCTTGATCTCAGGATCCACCCACCTCCCCTTATTCTGACCCTTCCTCAGTTTGTTCATCAGATTCTTCATGACCAGGGACCCTTTATGCTCAAATATGTCCCTGACGAGAGCCTCTAAAGCTAAGTCCCACCTATACTCTTTCTGCAACTTACAGTTGTTAGGAAATTCATGTGTACATATATATAATGTAAATTTAATTTAAAAAACTTAATAAATTGTTACCTTAAACTCTAGAAACAACTGATCCCTATAGCCCAGTGGGATGGCCTTCCATGTAGGCCATAGACCATCAAACTTGCGTCGCAGGATCTACGATATCGAATCTGAAGGGCCCTTCGCGGGCAGAAAGCTGCAGCAAAATTAGAGCATTAATAAATGTTATAATTAAATTAAAAAAAAAGTAAATAGAAATTAATGATACTTTATATATATTAAAAAATTAAATTAGCATACTCGTTATCCCCCCCTGGGGATAAGAAGAATCCTCCTGTCGGATGAACCATGACTCTCCTGTCCCGATGATGATGATGGTCCTATCGTCGTAGGTATGGATGATGAGGGTGCAGACTGTGTCCCGACCACATGAGGCTGGGTGGGGGGTGCAACTCCATCACCCTGAGGTGTCCCGTCCACAGAGGTGCTGGTAGGGTGGTCTCGATCTGAAGGCTGTGGGTCGGCCGGCGAAGGGACTCTCGCAGCACGACCTCCACGACGACCCCTACCTGTAGAGGAATCTGCCATCTGTGAAAAAAATGAAAAGATGATTACACAACAGTGTAAATAATACAAAAATAAATTACCTAATAAGTAGAATGACATTCACACAATGAATTATGACATAAATAAATTACCTAAGTAGAATCTCCGTCACTAAATTCACCCTCACTCTCATCAGTATCACTTGATCGGAATGTACCTTCGCTAGATGCGTCCAACTCGGATTGATCCATTAACTCTCTTTCAACTTCTTCCCCATTTCCGAAAATGTCCGCCAGAGAATTAACAATAATGTCCGGCGTAATTTGCAACGGTACGTGGGGTCTTGAAAACTCATCATCTTGGTACGGAGCATCTAATAGTTATTCCCATATTCAACGGTACTCATCACCATTGCCACACTCGTCTACTAATAGTTATTCCCATATTCAAATACCTTATACTTGACAAAATTTCGGCAGCATTTCCCATCGGTCTCCAAGTTACATGACTCGAGCACGGTCAGAATCACCGCGATCAAGTATGCACCAGGAGAACAAAAGGAAATGCATCAGACCGAGATTTCAACAAGTATATAAGGCATTTGATCATTGAAATGACTATTGTACGAGTGTGAAAAAGGTTTTTTCCCAAACTGTCCCACTTGGACAATTCAAGATTCAATATAATGAGTATGCATACCTTGATAAGTTACGCATGCTCATTAATATTGAATCTCAAATAGGAAACTAAGGCTTTCGTAAATGAATTATTAACTCTAACAGAAAATAAAACCATTAACCTATAAATATTGCAACATTGTTGAGTTTATATAAATTGCAGCGTAAATCAATACAAACTTAGATTAAATATTGTAGCAAACATCCTATTGAGCTCCGCTCTCCACTAACAAGTAGCAGTTAATTGTGAAACACATGCATAATTTCTAAATTATCAGCACACAACCAGCATCCCGCCTTTCGGACAGGATCACATCCTATTGAGCTCCGCTCTCCACTAACAAACAACACATATTGACAAACACATGCATAAACATTAAATTATCAGCATACAATCAGACAAGATCACATCCTATTGAGCTCCGCTCTCCACTAACAAACAACACATATTGACAAACACATGCATAAACATTAAATTAATTATCAGCATACAATCAGACAAGATCACATCCTATTGAGCTCAGCTCTCCACTACCAAACAAGACGATAATTCACATAATACATTACACTGAGTGTTCAGAGAACTGACACGAGAGAGAAAAACACAACTGAGCAAGGATAAGTGGAGGAGCCGGTAGAAGAATATGACAACAAGGACCTATCGTGCATAAATGAAATTATTCATTTCAAATCAAATCACTATTCTATTATGTTAAATTGTTATACCTAAATAATTTATCTCATGAATATCTAGTGTTAAAGCACGTGCTCACGAAAAAAATAATCAATGAAGCATAAAAAATAATACTAAAACGTATGATTATATTTCCCTGAATCAATAGTAAATTATCAAACATCATAGGGCATACCAATTATTCTCCAACGTTAAAATCATTCAAATTAATATAATGGCTGCAGAATGGTGTAGTAGATCCTACACTGGATAATTGAAATTTAACTTCCAAAACCAAGGAAAATATTTGCTAAGAGAAAGCAAAGGAAAAGAAACTGAGTCATTGTTTTGAAGTTTTTGGTTTCTGAAATTAGGTGCTTTGAAACTATGGAGAAAGATGGTTTTGGGGTTGGCTAATATTTGCTTCACCTTCAAAGACATTATTTAAAGGGATCCCGCAATCGTGTGGTTTGGCTGAAATTTCCCTCTTTGTTGGATTATGACAAATAATTTACTTTTGATGGAGTTGTGTGATAGATGGGAGAAATTAATTAATTTACATGTGGAGGCATTAGTATATCAGAAGTACAACTAAGAAACAACCAATTAAGGGAACAAGATATCACTGATGTTTATATGCAGAGTTGTGATACAATTGAGTTCCATTATAAAAATCAGTGTCACTAGTTCCTATAAAACTTTTCAAGCAAGGGAAGATGATTAGAAGTTGCTTAATTTGCAATGAAAGGACCTCATTAGTGTTACATAAAATCACCCCTTTTGTTCCACAATCTACAGTTGCAAGGAAAATTCATTTCATGCAGATAATTAACTATTGGTCAATAAAAAAATCCTTTATTTCTGTATTTTCAATAGACTAGATCTGGTTTAAAAGCTAGTTACAATAATATGATCGTAAGCTTTTTAGAACTCGAAAGCTGTTATGATTGGAGAGTTGAAGGTCATATAAACCTTACAACGAAATCCTACTTCCAATGTGGGATTCAAGTCACCTTGCAATTGATACCTTCCCCTATTTGTGAAAAGGAAGAATGTAAATTAACGTTAGGCATAGGAACATGTGTAGCCTTGCTTAAATCTTTGTCATTAACATGTCATGTTTACAGGGGAAATAAACGTGAATTTCTTGTCAAATTCAAAAGACAATCGAGCACTGGTTCAAGCAAACAATCTTTCAATCTACATTCATGCTGTTGCTGAGATAACCAACATTGTTTTATTATTCTAATCCAGTTGAATTTAGTTCTCCAGTCAATAAATTATACTATCGAATAGCATGTCTACACAAAGCAGTAGCTTCATTGCCTTGTATCATGTAGAAAAATAATTTGTCATGTAGTAAGAGACCTATAGTCATAGACAACTCTAATTCAATAACAAGTTTATGACTTCATGTATCATAGTTTCTTCATACGGGTTATTTTGAAATCAATCCAACCATAAAACAGAATTAAAGAGGGAAATTGATGGACTGAAGAGAGACAAATGAATTGTAACATTGAGATTATAATCTAAATTTCAATACATTGAAATATCCATGACCAACCAAAAATAAACCATATCAGCCACCACCTGAACCAGCAGAGCTAAAAAGACCTAGAAAAAACCTCTCCAAACTACCTACCAGTCCAAACAAGAAGTGAAAAAAAAACAGAATGAAAAATCATCTAGTCACCACCTCACCCAACACCTAAACTACAAAATGATCCTTGCAAATGAGTTTGACCACACCACATAAACAAACCAAAATATACAAGACAATGCCAAGATAGCACCTCCAAATTAATGCACCAACCAGAGAACAGGGAACATATAAATTCCAAAGAAATCAATGGAAATTGAATAGAAAAACCAGCAGCAAAAACATGCACTTCATAATAGTGAGACAGTGAGACAGAGAGAGATATATGTGAGAGAAACAGAGACAGAGAGATGGAGTAGAGGAGAGCTTGCCTGAGCAGAGGGGAGATGACGGTGGTGACCGGAGGTGTCTTGGGGTGTTGAGGTGGCCGGAGCGCCCGCCGTAGAAGAGAGAAACAGTGGGTGGGAGAGAGAAATGCGACGGAAAAAATGAGGAAGAAGGAGGTTCTGTCGAATTTAGGGATTTCAGTTTTAGCGACCGAATTAATTAATTTAATTCTGGCTAATATGGTTAGTTTTAATTTGAATTTGTAATTTTAGCGACCGATTTAAATTTCGGTCGCTAACACGCGCAATTTTATTTTTTTAACGCTCCATTTAGCGACCGAATTAATATCGGTCGCAAATATAATAAATTTTAAAGTGTGAATTCATAGACTTATCGACGGATTTCTAAATCGGTCACTAATCTAAATACAGTTTGACCGTTGCATTTAATTCGGTCGCCATTTCGGTCGCTAACAATTCATACATTTCTGACTTTTACTTTCCTTTGTTTAGCGACCGAAGTAGCGACCGATGTATCTGCTACGCTCTATTTCGGTCGCTATTTCGGTCGCAGAATCAACTCTAACCAGTGTTTCATGTAGATCCTGCAATCGGTCGCTATTTCGGTCGCAAAAAGCAACCAAAAAATTCGGTCACTATTTTCGGTCTCTAAATGGCCTTTTTTTTGTAGTGGTACCTCACGGTGGTTGTGGTGTAGATGAGCTCGCGATTAGGGTTCTGTGCTGGGTGAGAGTGAGAGTGAGGGTTGAGAGTGATCTAGGGTTGAGCGTAATGAAAAGAGAAAACAGACGTACGTACAGAGCGAAGTGCAGAAGGCCCGCGGGTGTAAACGTTATAATCAAAATAAAACAACATTTAACGTCAGTTGTTTAATACAACTGACATTAAAAGTAATTGTTTAACGTTAGTTGTATTAAAAAACTGACGTTAAATATTAATATTTTTTTAAAAACACTTTTAACGTCAGTTGTTGAATACAACTGGCGTCAAAAGTGTTGTGTAAATAAACTTGTTTAAACAAAAAGTTTAGAAATAAACTGCACTATAGATGTGGATTGACTTGTGTTAAGAGTGACAACAGGGGCATTTCGAGATAGGGATATAGGATTATTTACGTCACTGTTTATTTAATCTAGTCACTTTTAACGTCAGTTGTATAAACAACTGACGTTAAAAATAAATATTTTTTATTTTAAAAACACTTTTAACGTCGGTTTTATTCAACAACGGACGTTAAAAGTGTATTAGTTTCTGCAAAAGCATTCATTCCTCTCGACTACTCGCTACTTAATTACCCATTACTGTTGTGCTACTTACCCATGCACATTGTAACCTATAATCCTCTTTATGAGCACTTAGTTTATACCTAGACTTAAAGGTCTATTTCTTCCTATTCCTTCGGGCGTTTTCTTTTCTGCACGTTTATAATATATGACTGCCAACTCCCAATGCGCCTTGGAACCTAATGCTCTTAATGATCAATTTAATTTTTTAGCAACTTACGACGCCTAGTAACTTCATCCCCTACTCCTATAACTAGCTTCCGTCCTTCCTTTAATTTGTCTGCTTCACAATATCGCTCGTCCATGGAGATTAACTACATCACTCTTTCTTCCTATACCTAGACTTAAAGGTCTCTGTCTTAATGGTCAAACAACTTCTGAGGTTGTGTAAATCGCATTACATGGGTGATAAGGGTGTGTAAATCACATTATGTGAATTGCACACACTATCATCCTTCTGGAGAATCAGCAGCTACAGTTCCAAAACCTCAGCTTTGGAACCAAGTGACTGTTCCAAGAATATTGCTGAAACAGATCGAGTGCACCCTTCACTCTGCTTTGGCTCCAAATTGACCGTGGATTCAGATGGAGCATCAAGGACTTCAAGTAAGGGAGGAGATGCATCCATTGGAGTTTCTGAGGACAGGACTGAGAAGAAAATGATGTTGAAGCAGAAACTTTTTTATATTTTAGTGCTATCTTGCGGAAATTTTTTATCTTTTAATCATGTAATTGTAACTTATGAACCGCTTCAATGAGATACGATTTGATTATACATATAACTTGTTTTATGTTAAGTGTTTATTTATTTTAATTTGCACAAGAATTTGTTTACTAATTCAAGCTAATTAATTAAGATTAAAAATAAACTTTTTTTAAAAAAAGATTAGAAATAAACTGCACTATATATGGAGTGATGATCTGCGTTAAGAGTGACAACAGGGAGATGACAACGAAAGAAAGATAGGAATGAGTTGATTATTTATGTCAGTTATTTATTTAACTGAAGTAAAAATCATACTATTAACGTCAATTGTATAAACAACTGACGTTAAAAGTGTTAATAATCACTTTTAACGTCAGTTCATTAAACAACTGACGCAAATAGTGATTTAATATTTACAAAACTGCCACCGCCTCATTTTTAACGTCAAACATATGGTCAACTGACGTAAAAAGTTCTCGTATATTACATTATTTCCAGTAGTGTCTCCTAAGAACCATCCTCAAGAAAAAACCTAAAGTCTTGGGAAGAGTGCTTACCTTTCATTGAGTTTGCATACAACCGTGTGCAACATTCTACTACTAAGCACTCCCCTTTTGAGATAGTCTATGGTTTTAATCCACAAACCCCACTTGATTTGCTTCCATTACCAATTGACCAATCCTTGTTACATCAAGATGGGCTTGCCAAAGCCGAATTTGTTAAAAAGCTCCATGAACAAGTAAAATTGAATATTGAAAAACAAGGGGAACACAATGCAAGGCAAGTAAATAAGGGACGAAAATGGGTGTTACTCAAACCGGGTGATTGGGTATGGGTGCACTTAAGAAAGGAGCGGTTTCCTTTACAAAGGAAGTCCAAACTCCTACCAAGGGGTGATGGACCTTTCCAAGTATTGGAGAAAATAAATGATAATGCTTATAAAATAGATCTCCCTGGTGATTATAATAGTAGAAGGCATTAGGCCCAAAATAAAGCCCACACCTGGGTGGAAGAAGCTAGGAGGTGCTACTTGTGGCTTAAGTTAGAGTAGCTTGCACTTCAAGTTAGTCCAGCTTGCACCTTAAGTAGGATGAGCCTATAAATCAAGGTTTACAAAACCGGACCGGACCGGCCGGTCCGACCGGTTTAACCGGGACCCGGGATCTAGGCCGGTTCGGTTGACCTCCAGAACCGACCTTGCTTGAAACCGGTCTCAGAACCGTCGAACCGGTTCAAAACCGGTTGTGGACCAGCCTGAACCGGTTTCCTGAAGAAAAAAAAAATAGTATAAAAGGATTTGAGTCATCCTAGCTAAAACTAAATTCTTTTGTTTTCTAACATATGTGGGCTGGTTGTAGATTTTGGGTTGGCTTCCCCTATGAAGATGATTTTAATATATATCTTTACATTTATTTAGTTTAATTTCAAAATAAAAAATTGTGCTTAATAATTTTAGTTGTTATGTTGTTTTTTTGTTTAATATTGTTACAAATATTATATTAAAAATAAAAATAATATTATTTAATTATAACCGATTCAACCACGGTTCAACCTCGGTTGGACCATTGAACCTTGAACCACTGCCATCACTAGTTCGATTGACGGTCCGATTTTGTAAACCTTGGTATAAATAGATGTCATGTAAATCTTTTTTCAAGTTTGAATACATTTGAGTTTTCTCACACTTGAGATTACTAGAGAGAGTTGAGAGTCACCTCTTCTTGGTTCATGAGTTGAACCACTGATTTTTTTCTTGAATTTCCATATTCAAGTGGTGAATCTTCCTTGGCTTATCAAATTCAATCTTCTTTTCCAAGAAGAATGACTTTGTGGCGCCATTCTCCTTCTTCTCTGCCTCTTCCATATTCTATTTTGTTCTTTAATTCTTGCTCTTTAATTCATGTCATTTACTTCTTGAAATTTACTTTCTAGTTCATATATCAATTGTTATTCTCTCTTACTCCTTTTGTTTCTTTTGATTCTTCACTTGAAGATCAAGTTTATTGTATTGTTCTTGTTTGTGTTTGATCTTGAATTTTTAGCAATTGAAATCAAAGAAAAATCCTAAAATGTTAGTGATCTATGTCTTGATCACATCACTAAGAGTGGAAGATTGGGAATTAATGATCAAGGACAAATTTCTTTTTCTGTGATTATTGGTAGTGCAATGATTAGATATTTAGATTCATCATCTGAAATCTTGAGAAGAATTTCTCTTATACCGTTTTAGCTCTCTTGGCAGGAGTAGTAATAGAGAGGAAGCATGTGCCTAAAACAGTTATGGGGAGCATGGAGGAAGATTTATCGATTTGCTAATTTGAACTTAAAGAATGTCATTAAGTGGGTATATTGTATAAAATGATTTACTTAACCTTATCATAGTAAAGACGCTAAGGTTAAATTTTATTGTTATTCTATTTTGTACCATGAAGTTACCCAGAACTGTGCACTCTTTCTTTTGCATAAGTCTGATTCATCTTATGATATGGATTTCAACAAATAACAGGGAAGCAATTTTGCTTTTCAAAATTCTGAGAATCAATCTCTCCCTCTCTCTCAACCCCATCCAATTACCCTTATTTTAGTTCTCACTAGGTTGTCTCCTAATTTTTTTTAAAATGTAGTATGTTTTTGGAAGGCTTGCTCGCTTTTATTAATCTTTTTTCTTTTGGCGTAGAATTCGTTATCACCTATTGACTTGCACAATTGCAAATCTTCAAAGCCTCTTGGCCAAACTTTAATTGGATAACATAAAAGACATCACTCATAAAATCACAGATAATGAAAAAAGTAATAGAAGCATTTTTGTTTGATGAAAGGTAACATTTTAAAGTGGAGTAAGAAGTTTTTTAAACTTTCACACTACATTTATTAATGGTTGATTTTCTCGGTTTAGTTTTATTTTAACAAGTGCAATGTTAAATTAGTGTAAGAGGTGGTAATTGTACATTATGTTGGTAAAAGTTGGTAATTCAACCTTTGATCCAACAACATTACCGTCCCACCATTTTAATCCAACAAGCACAGTGATTTTGCTCTCATAATCTTCTTAAGGATTCCTTGTTGGAACCAAAGTGATTTGGATTAATAAATCTGAGTTTTGATGTTAATAAAAAGAATTAAATTTGTATGACAAAGTTTTAGTTGAGATCTAACCTGCTTTATCTAGTGTTGCAGGAAGGTTAAAAATATATAAGTTATGGAAACCTTGAATAAGTTTCCTTATATCTGCTTGGACTTAGATTGTGAATTTGCATCCATTCATGTAGACGAGCTGCTCAAAACGTTTGGTATATATTTTTACTTAATATATTTGAGTAGACGGTTAATAAAATACTCTCAGTAGATGAGAACTTTAGTTTTAATGAAGTAGACGAGCTTTAATGCCACGTCAGTAGACAGAGATAAAAAATAACTCATTGAAATATAGCAAGTCCAAAGACTTGATGATAGACGAGAGGATATGCCATGCCAAGAGATTTTAAAGAAAAGAAAACTGCAAGTCCATAGACTTGGTTTTACCCATGAGCGTGTAGACGCGGATTTTAAGTAGACGAGCTCTTTCTCTTATAAGTTCTCATATGCTCAGTCTAGCTAAGTAAATGCTACCCCGACCACAAAGAAATATTTATTTCAAATGATTGATATTTATTTCAAACGAATGTTGGTCCTTCCTATTTGTTTTATCTGTTTTAATGCTTTGTTTCTTTGTGAGAGAAATATAGTACCATCGAGGAAATGGGAAAAGCGACATAGTACAATGAGGAAATGCAAAACGCTCTGTACCCTGTCACCTTTACTACTGAAATAGCTGGAATTTTCACAAAGGAGAAAAGACAGTTTTCAAGTTGCAATTGCTCAGAGTTGTGACCCTCCATTTTGTGCAAAAATGAAAACCAAGAGTACATTTCACAAAGGCCACGATCAATCTATCAGTCACAACCGATATTATGCATTTAATGTTATCTCTAAACGGGAATATTCAAAACAACCGTTGATGTTTTTTAAGTGAAGAAAATGGTCACTATAAGTAGAAGACCTCGACCACTGAAGAACAACTTTTGCCAACTAAACTTTTGCCAATCTACAAGCTCTCATTCTTTTATTATTTCAAGAGCAAAAGTCTGTAATTCTTTAGCTTGAATATTGTTGTAATATTCAACCGATCTTAAACTTTCATATCCTCACACATAGTGAGTTAAAAGATCAAAAGCGAACCATCTCTTTGTTAGAGTTAGAGCCTGAAGAGGCTTGGTAAGAAATGAATACTTGTAGTCTGGAGAGGTACCTGTTGAATACTTGGTGTAATCTATTTGGATAAATGGTGTAGTAAATCCTTTAAGTCGAAGGGACTAGACGTAGCTCTTGGTTGGAAGAGAGTGAACCAGGATAAAATTCTTGCATGCATCTTCTAATCCCTTAACTCTTAAAAGTTTTATTTGTTTATACTGACTGTGGGGATTTGAACTTGATTTTGTCAAGCTTTTAAAAGATCTTTTTGTGTGTGCATCTGCCTTTTATTCCTTGTGTGAGAAAATAAATTTTGGAAAAGCTTATTTTCAGAAATTATTAACAAACAAAATTCAACCCCCCTTCTTGTGTTTGCCTGTGTCAACTTCAGTTTGTATCAGAGCTCAGCCTTGAAAGGGTTAAGCATCTAACAAGTGCTGAGGGTGTACGATCCCACAACCATGGATGCAGAAGGACAAGCTATCAATAGACCTCCTCTCTTCGATGGAACTGATTATGACTACTGGAAGAAGAGGATGATGGCCTTATTGGATGCACAGAACGTAGATATTTGGGAGCTGATTGAAACCGGCTACACAGACCCTAGAGGTGAAGCTGGAGCTGCTGTCCCTAGAGCCCAATGGACTCAAGAGCAGAAAAATCAACATTAGCTCAATCTAAAAGCTAAGCACCATCTCATGTGTGCCATCACTAGATCTGAACATGACAAGGTTCACAACTGCAACACTGCCAACAAAATCTGGGATACTCTTGCTTTAGCTCATTAGGGTTAATCTCAAGTAAAGGAATCAAAGATAAGCATGCTAGTTCACCAGTATGAACTATTTAAAATGGCTGAGCATGTAACAATATATCAGATGTTTGGAAGATTTCAAACTATCACCAACAGTCTCAGACCTATCGGAAAAACTTATGAAAATAGAGACCATGTTAGAAAGATTCTGAGAAGTTTATCCAAGCAATGGAGACCCAAGGTTACTGCAATTCAGGTAGCCAAATATCTGAATACTCTTTCTCTAGAAGAGCTTCTTGGATCACTCAAAGTTCATGAACTTGAACTGAATGAAGAAGACAACTCCAGAAAAGGAAAGTTTATTGCCCTATAGGCAAAGAAAGCGAGTTCATCAAAAGTTCTCAAAGCTACTGAATCTTCAGATGATGCTGGAACTTCAGATAGTGATGAAGGATCAGATGAAGATGAACTATCTTTCATCTCCATAAAGATTCAACACATGTGGAGAAAGAAAGGTGGCTTCAGGAGGAAAGAGTTCAACAAAAAGTTTTCCAAGGAGAATTCAGACTCCAAGGAAAAATGTCCACCCTTGTGCTTTGAATGTAAGAAGCCTGGTCATTTCAAAGCTGATTGCCCTGATCTGAAGGACAAAAAGAAGTTCTTCAAGAAGAAGAAGGGTTTGATGGCTGCTTGGGAGGATCTGGATCTATCCTCATCTGATGAATAAGATGAAGCTGAAGAAGAGTTTAATATCTGTCTCATGGATGACACGACATCAGAAAGTGAATACACTGATGCTGAGGTAATGGACTCTGACCCGTCCACTCTTCAAAATGCATTTGATGAATTGTTGCATGAGTCGTCCATACTATCTCATGAGTATAAAAGTCTCAAAAAGAAGTTTGCAAAACTATCAAAGGAATATGATAAGGTTTGCATGGAAAAACAAAACCTTAAAGATGAAAATGACAAACTAAAATCAGAGAATCTCAGTCTAACTAACAAACTCGAGTGTGAGCCTGATATTTCTTGTGAAGTTGCAAAACTGAAACAAGATGTGATGTATTTGACAGACACTCTGTCAAAGTTTGCAGGTGGCTCAGATAAGCTCAGCCTCATTTTAAGGTATTCTAGGTCACCTCAAGATAAATCTGGCCTCGGTTATGACAAGGAGAGGCATGAAGCATCTCACAAAAGGTCAAAACCACATGCACAACATAGAGCTTCAAAAGCTCCAGATAAACCTGCTAAAACTAAGCCAGGCCTGTCCAACACCTTTTGCAAAGTGTGTGGAAAAAGTGGGCATGTTACATCGATGCATACATAATAAACATGCTAAACATTCTCGTCCAGTAACCACTAACAATAAAGGACCCAAGTCGGTTTGTCTACCTAAAGATAAGATAATACCTGTTGCAGATTTGCTTAATAACAGGAAAGAAACAAACATCTTGGTACTTGGACAATGGGTGCTCACGTCACACGACAGGAGAAAGGTGTATGTTCCAAGACCTCAGACACAAAGATGGCGGCTGAGTTACATTTGGAGGATACTAGAAAGGGAAGATCATTGATATAGGTAAAATTGGTAAACATCCTTTTCCCTCCATTGATAATGTTCTTTTGGTAAATGGTTTAAAACATAATCTGATGAGCATAAGTCAATTATGTGACAGTGGATATGCTGTTTCTTTTGATAAGAACATGTATAATGTCAAGAAAAATGATGGATCACTTTTATTCACTGCTAAGAGGCAAAATAATTTGTATAAAATTGACTTGGAGGACCTCCCGAATTAAAGTGTCTCATGTTTAGTGTCCATTGAAGATGAGCGATGGATTTGGCACAAAAGGCTAGGTCATGCAAGTTTGAGATTAATCTCAAAGCTAAATAAGTATAACCTCGTGAGAGGGCTTCCAAACCTTAAGTACAAATCTGATGCTCTCTGTGATGCATGTCAAAAGGGAAAATAAGTCAAGGGTTCTTTTGAATCTAAGAATGTTGTTAGTACCAATAGACCACTAGAACTGCTACACCTTGATCTCTTTGGTCCAACAAGGACTGCTTCTGTCAGTGGTAAGAAATATGGTCTAGTCATTTTAGACGACTACACAATATGGACACAGGTTATGTTCCTAGCTAGCAAGGATGAGTCTTTCAAGGTCTTTTATATATTCTGCAAACGTGTACAAAATGAAAAAGGCATGTGTATCACTTCAATCAGAAGTGACCATGGGGGGAGTTTGAAAATGAGCTATTTCATAAGTTATGTGAAGAAAGTGGTATTCTTTACAACTTCTCAATACCTAGAACACCACAGAAAAATGGTGTGGTAGAGAGAAAGAACAGATCCCTTCAAGAGATGGCTAGAACTATGCTCAATGACAACTCTGTCCCTAGACACTTCTGGGCTGAAGCTGTTAACACTGCTTGCTACATTCAGAACAAAATATACATCAGACCTATCTTGAATAAAACTCCTTATGAATTGTGGAAGGGACAAAAACCCAACATTTCATACTTTCATCCTTGTGGTTGTAAATGTTATATATTGAATACTAAAGATCAACTAGGTAAGTTTGATGCAAAAGTAGATAATGGAATACTGTTAGGATATTTTGAAACATCAAAAGGTTTTAGAGTTGATAATTCTAGAACTCTAGTAGTAGAATAATATATTCATGTCAAGTTTGATGACAAGCAGCTTGATAAGAAATTATCAGAGCTAGATGAAGCTTTTGCAAATCTTGATCTAAATATCTCAGGAGATACAACAGAGGTAAAAGTTGATGATCAAGTGGACGACCCTCCTCAACAACCAGAAACTTCCACTTCTCAATAGGATACTGTTCAGAGATCTTGGTACTTCAAAAATTATCATCCACAAGATCACATCATTGGAAACCCCAATGATAGGCTAAGAACCAGATCAACTTTCAGAGAGCAGGAAGATTCTACACTAGTCTCTGAGTTGGAACCAAAGACAGTAGACGAGGCTCTGCTGGATGATGGCTGGATTCTAGCTATTGATGAGTCACCGGCAAGTGTACCGGGTCGTCGCAAGTAATAAAATAAACACGTTAAGAAATTACCGAGGTCGAACACAAGGATTGGGCTACCAATTCAACTAATTCGTGGGAAATCCGATAAGTTGGTTAAAAATGTATGGTGGTTGAGAGAGAGAGAGATTAATATCGCAATTCAAATAACAAATCAAATAAAGCTAAGGTGTTAAGATCTGAAATTAAAATATCCAAGGTCTCAAATCCACCTACCCAATCATGTATAGTACCCAAGTGATGATGAATTCCTCCCTAAGTTCAATTACAATGTCAACCGGGACCCCCAAATTCTCCTAAATCCACTGTCGTGCTCATTAGGACATATTCGAAGATTGGATTAATTACTTACTAGGTATCATAATCCTAATCATAAAATTCTGTTAATTCGTGTTCCCTATAAGGTTGCACTAATCTCCTACCCACTGTCGTGCAATATTCAATTAGTGATCCCAATTCAAGTTCTAAAATGTGAATCGCCGTTCAGCCTCAACACGTTTATCTAGTCAATCACGCTAGCATATGATCAACACAATCAAATCAGAATTGGAAAACATCAATTGAGATAAGGGGAGAAAGACATACATCACATCGAATCTACACCGCCATGGGTGGCTTCATTGTTCCCTCAGACGAGGGGATTAGTTCCTCATGCTCATAGACAAACAATCAGACATAACCTCCATAGTAAAATAAGAAAAATAAGAAAGGGAGACGCAGCTCCAAAGAGACCAGAAACTAGCCTAAACGCTACTCTACACAAGTGGAAAAACTAGGATTCGGATCTATCAAGAAGCTCCCCCAATCTGATATGAAACAGCAATATATAGGGATTCTGTTTCTCGTCCGCTCGCGGGGCGAACAGGCTTTCGCGAGGCGAACATTAGTTTTGGCGCGCTTTTAATTTTGGATTCTCGCGAGGCGAGAGTGTGTTCCCGAGGCGAGTCTTCAAAATTCAATCTCTCACAGCCGTGACCTTCATCACGGCTAGGACGTGATGGTCTCTGACTTCCAGGGTCTTCAAACTCTCGCAGGGCGAGATGCTTCTCGCGGGGCGAGACTTCAAACCTTAATCTGTCACAGCCGTGACCTTCATCACGGCTTAGCCGTGATGGTCTCTGTCTTGCAGGTCTTCATGATTCGCGAGGCGAGAATATTCTCGCGGGGCGAGACAGAATTGATGACGTTGCTGCTTAGCTGATCTTCAGACTCGCGAGGCGAGCATCCACTCGCGGGGCGAGCATCTCCAGAATGGCAATTTCCACTATTTATTGACTTTCCTTGACTCCCAGAGCTTCACTTCTAACCTGAAACAATAAAAGACACAAAAAGCGTAATTCTATTCAAAATAGACTAAAAACTACTAAAAATGCCTAGAACGAGTAAAAGTCTACTTAGGAACAAAACAAGGCCAAATTTGGGCGAAAACGAGATTGAACTCGAATAATTTGCACAAAAACCACAGTCCATCTAGTTATAAAACTAGATAAGCCAAAGGCTTATCAAAACACCCCAAACTTAAACCTTGCTTGTCCCCAAGCAAGCTAAAACTCAAAAAGGACTCAAGACTTGGCAAGCCTAAAGGAATCAATCGATTTCGCACAAATTTCATGCAATCAAAACAGTTTTTCTCCAATGATTTCCCCCTTTGCATTAACGTAATCCCCACATTTATTTACTTTAAACAATTGAGAACTTCATCATTCATGCAATCATTAATCTAAGTTGAGGATCAGAGTCACACACAAAAGGAAGATCACCAATTTCAAACAACTGCCTTCCTCACAAGGGTATGTAAAATTTCACTCATTCGCTCAAATTCGTCTAGGCTATCAACTTTCCACTCAATTTCACATATCAAGAGCACTTCCCATGAATTTTATTTTCATCTCAAAAATGGTTCCCACGAAAACATGCATGCAACATCAGAAGGTCTTTTAAAGGTTGTAATGGGGCCTGGCTGAGGATAGGATATTCAAGGATACTAGGCTTAAGTCCCTAGGAACTAAGAGAGTATGAGCATTTGACACATTGAATCTCCACTCAATTCCTTTTTCCATTTTTCTTTTTGCCTCGGGTGACTACAGCCTTTTCCTTACTATTTTTTTTTTTCTGTTTTGCCCCTTTTCTTTTGGCAAGTTTTTTTTTGTTTTTTTTTTTTTACTGCCTTGGGTTTCAACCTTTATTTTTCTTTTTCTCAACCTAAAATGACACACCACCTTGTAGCCACCCCAAACTTAGTTCCTCACAACCCTTCTCTTGCTACGCTTCCATGCTCTCCTAATCCTAAGATTGGGTTAACATGGTTTTTCAGATTTTGGCTTATAATATAGGGTCATCAAGAAACAATAGGCTAACTAGGCTCAACGGGGCTAACTAGGGAACATGCATTAGGGATGGTTCTTTTTAGGCCAAGTAGTTATTCAAAGAAAATTTCCTAAATCATTTGATGCAACACATAAACATGCAAACCATGAAGAGATTTAAGCAAATCCGGGAAAGTGCAACTTAACAGTGATTCACACATTCAAAAACAAAGTTGGTGGCTCAAATCCTCAACTGGACATTTTTGCAAATTGTTTGACCGAGATACAATTCCTAGTGTGTGCACCCCCTCACCCCAAACTTATCATAAATCAAGTAATCACAATAAAATTCTCAAAGTTCAATTTTCAATTTTTCACATGGGGATCAATTTTCTATTTTCAGAACCTAGGGGGAAATCATCAATGGTCAAAATAATTTATGCAATCAATCTATGCTCAATTTAATTAAAATCCAACAAGCTTGCCGACACACTATTCTTACACATACTCTTGATCTTCTCAAATTATTCAAGAGTGACAAACAAAAACAAAACAAAAACAAAAACAGAAACAAAAATGAGGAGAGGAGAGGGTGCTCCCTGATCAAGTTTCCATGGTTGCCTCCTCATCCAATTGGTCTCACAGGCTCCCTTCTGTTGCATAGCATCCTGGAAGAACTGCTACAAATAAAAACCTTAAGTACAGATTCGCGTGGCGAGAGACCACTCGCGAGGCGAATATGGAAAATTGTTATCACACTTTCCAGAATAGCGAGGCGATTAGTATCTCGCGAGGTGAATCTGGAATTCCAACAGATGATGATACCCAGATTCGCGAGGCGAAAGTATACCTCGCGACGCGAGACAGAAACGTGAGCAAGCCTCTGAGATTCAGGACTTCTGTCTCGCGCGGCCACTGTGGATTCGCGTGGCGAATCAAGTCTTTTTTTTTATATATATATATGAAAATGACAAACTAAAAATAAAGGATACCTATCTTGGGTTGCCTCCCAAGTAGCGCTTGTTTAACGTCCCGAGCTTGACTTATTAAGAAGCATCCACTTGGATCCCATAGCCTGTGGTACAAGGGCCAAGAGACGCTCATCATGTGAGATCCTCCACCCGGATCCCATGGTTTGTGAAGTGGCCCTTGCAGGAGCAATATGACTCTATTCATGATCCCACCTGGCCTGTGTGTGAAAACTCCATTGACCTCTGTAATTATGAACTCACTTCCTCTTGGGCCAAATGGTGTTTTCACGAGGAAGTGTGCCAGACAAGTGGGAGGGTCTAACTTACCAATGTCCACACATGCATGTAAGCCAACATAGTTATCTAATGCAGTAATTTCAGGTTGCTTGGCAAGCATGGTGAAATCCTCTACCACTTTATCTGCATTTTGATCTCTATCCCTTTGCTCCGGTGTCTTGTCCCTTGCCAATTCCTCTTCCTTAGGTTGCTCTTCCTCATCATGTGGTTGTTCCGGGGCCTTGTCACTTGTCAATTCCTCTTTCTCAGGTTGCTCTTCCTCAACATGTGGTAGTTCTTACTCAAATTCATGAGAACTAGTTGCATCCCAGTTAGTTCCCAACTCCCTACCGCTTCTAGTTGTTATGGCTTCGCAGTGGTCCTTAGGGTTGTTCTCGGTATCACCTGGGAAAGTGCCTGGGAGACGCTCTTCTAGTCGCTTTACGAGCTGACCCAACTTCTCTACTGCCGCATTCGCCTTCTCAAATGATGTGGCCATCTTATCAATTGCCGCGTTTGTTCTCTCAAGAGCCAACTCCCAAGGTTGTTGTTGTTGGGCCATCTCATCAATTGCCGCAATTGTCCTCTCAAGAGCCAACTCCCAAGGTCGTCTTCCACCATCCTGTTGAGGTTGTTGTTACCAATTCTGTTGAGGTTGTGGTTGCCAAGCTAGACCATCGCCAGCATTACTCCAAGCGAAACCCGGATGGTCTCCCCTCATATAACCCCAATACTGATTCTGACTCTGATAGTTGTCCTGGGGCACGCTGTCATAGAAATTATGGCATGAGTCCACATATTCTTGAGAGAAGTAGAAAGGACAGCTCCAAGTGTCATGGTCTCCATTACAATATTCGCAACCCGGAAGCATTCCCTCGTGTACCTCGCATACAAAACAAGGCAAGACCAAGTGGAATCAAAGAAGTAGAGAGAAATAATAGAAAAATAAAAAATAAAAATAAAAAATAAAAATAAAAATAACTTAACCAAATAATCAAACTTCCCTAAAATTAGGAAGATTGGTTGTGCCAATCCCCGGCAACGGCGCCAAAAACTTGATGAGTCACCGGCAAGTGTACCGGGTCGTCGCAAGTAATAAAATAAACACGGTAAGAAATTACCGAGGTCGAACACAAGGATTGGGCTACCAATTCAACTAATTCGTGGGAAATCCGATAAGTTGGTTAAGTAACAGAAGTGGTTGAGAGAGAGAGAGAGATTAATATCGCAATTCAAATAACAAATCAAATAAAGCTAAGGTGTTAAGATCTGAAATTAAAATATCCAAGGTCTCAAATCCACCTACCCAATCATGTATAATACCCAAGTGATGATGAATTCCTCCCTAAGTTCAATTACAATGTCAACCGGGACCCCCAAATTCTCCTAAATCCACTGTCGTGCTCATTAGGACATATTCGAAGATTGGATTAATTACTTACTAGGTATCATAATCATAATCATCAAATTATGTTAATTCGTGTTCCCTATAAGGTTGCACTAATCTCCTACCCACTGTCGTGCAATATTCAATTAGTGATCCCAATTCAAGTTCTAAAACGCGAATCGCCGTTCAGCCTCAACACGTTTAACTAGTCAATCACGCTAGCATATGATCAACGCAATCAAATCAGAATTGGAAAACATCAATTGAGATAAGGGGAGAAAGACATACATCACATCGAATCTACACCGCCATGGGTGGCTTCATTGTTCCCTCAGACAAGGGGATTAGTTCCTCATGCTCATAGACAAACAATCGGACATAACCTCCATAGTAAAATAAGAAAAATAAGAAAGGGAGACGCAGCTCCAAAGAGACCAGAAACTAGCCTAAACGCTACTCTACACAAGTGGAAAAACTAGGATTCGGATCTATCAAGAAGCTCCCCCAATCTGATCTGAAACAGCAATATATAGGGATTATGTTTCTCGTCCGCTCGTGGGGCGAACAGGCTTTCGCGAGGCGAACATTAGTTTTGGCGCGCTTTTAATTTTGGATTCTCGCGAGGCGAGAGTGTGTTCGCGGGGCGAGTCTTCAAACATCAATCTCTCACAGCCGTGACCTTCATCACGGCTAGGACGTGATGGTCTCTGACTTCCAGGGTCTTCAAACTCTTGCGGGGCGAGATGCTTCTCGCGGGGCGAGACTTCAAACCTTAATCTGTCACAGCCGTGACCTTCATCACGGCTTACCCGTGATGGTCTCTGTCTTGCAGGTCTTCATGATTCGCGAGGCGAGAATATTCTCGCGGGGCGAGACAGAATTGATGACGTTGCTGCTTAGCTGATCTTCAGACTCGCGAGGCGAGCATCCACTCGCGGGGCGAGCATCTCCAGAATGGCAATTTCCACTATTTATTGACTTTCCTTGACTCCCAGAGCTTCACTTCTAACCTGAAACAATAAAAAGACACAAAAAGCACAATTCTATTCAAAGTAGACTAAAAACTACTAAAAATGCCTAGAACGAGTAAAAGTCTACTTAGGAACAAAACAAGGCCAAATTTGGGAGAAAACGAGATTGAACTCGAATAATTTGCACAAAAACCACAGTCCATCTAGTTATAAAACTAGATAAGCCAAAGGCTTATCAGCTATGCAAGAAGAACTGAATCAATTTGAGAGAATGGATGTTTGGAATCTGGTACCCTTGCCTAAGGACAAATCAGTTATTGGAACAAAATGAGTCTATAGAAACAAACTTGATGAGAATGGTAAGGTGGTAAGAAATAAAGCAAGACTTGTTGCACAAGGTTACTCTCAAGAAGAAGGTATAGATTATACTGAAACTTTTGCTCCTGTTGCTAGATTAGAAGCAATTAGGTTTTTACTTTCATTTGCTGCACATCATAGCATTATGCTTTTTCAAATGGATGTTAAGAGTGATTTTCTAAATGGCTTTATTAATGAAGAAATATATGTAATGCAACCTCCGGGTTTTGAAAGTGAAACCCAACCTGAACATGTATATAAGCTTAAGAAAGCTTTATACGGCCTTAAACAAGCCCCTAGAGCTTGGTATGATAGAATAAGTTCATTTTTAATAGAAAATGGCTTTAATAGAGGAAAGGTTGATACAACCTTGTTTAGAAAGCCCATTAAATCTAATTTCAAAATTGTACAAATATATGTTGATGATATTATATTTGGTGCTACTAATGAATCTTTGTGCAAAGAGTTTTCTAAGTTAATGCAGAAAGAGTTTGAAATCAGCATGATGGGAGAACTCAAATTCTTCCTTGGACTTCAAGTTAAACAAACTATGGACGAGGTGTACATCCATCAAACCAAGTATACAAAGGAACTCCTGAAGAATTTCAAAATGGATGATTGCAAGCCAATGAATACCCCTTGCACCCCACGTCCATACTGAGCAAAGATGATAAAGAGAAAAATGTAGACCAAAACATATATACAGGTATGATAGGATCTCTTCTGTATCTTACCGCGTCTAGACCTGATATTATGTTCAGTGTATGTTTGTGTGATCGATTTCAATCTGATCCTAGAGAATCTCACTTATTAGCAGTTAAGAGAATATTTAGATATTTGAAAGGTACTATGAATCTGAGTTTGTGTTTTAAGAAAAATAAAGATTATAGATTAGTTGGTTTCTGTGATGCTGACTATATTGGAGACAGAGTTGAAAGAAAAAGTACTAGTGGAGGATGTAACTTCATTGGAGCTAACCTTGTCTCATGGTCAAGCAAAAGACAAAGTACCATTGCCCTATCAACTGCTGAAGCTGAGTATATTTCAGCTGCAAGTTGCTACTCAAAACTTCTATGGATCAAACATCAATTAGAGGACTACAATGTGTTTGTAAGTAGTATTCCACTTATGTGTGATAATACTGCTCCAATTAATTTATCTAAGAATCCAATATTGCATTCTAGAGCTAAGCATATAGAAATTAAACATCATTTTATAAGGGACTATGTGCAAAAATGTGTTTTTGATATACAATTTGTAGATACTGACCATCAACGGGCAGATATATTTACTAAACCTCTTGCTGATGAAAGATTTATTTTAATTAGAAAGTATCTTAATATGCTATGTGTGGATTGATTAAGGCGTCCAGCCTTGAGAAATTTGTTGTTGATATATGTGCGTCTAAAGCATTTCAAGACCATTGTGCGATTAAAGTGCACGTCCACTGCATGCCGCTTCCACACTTACTTTTTGCTTGGACCAGTCCATACACATATTTATTAATTGCATTTATTTTGTCTCAAAGAAAAATTTATCCTATATTCTCTTTGCTGAGTTAGTTACTTCCATCAATCCCATCAAAAACTTTTTGTAGTTTCAAAATACCAATGCCGTTTTACCCTTAATGACATGTCTTGTCAAATACTTTTTTTTTGATTTTTTTTATCAAAAGAAAAACTTTTGAAATTCAAAACCTTTTTAAGCAAGTCTCTTCCCACTCTGAAACCTTTCCCTACCCTTCACCTCTGAACTCTTTTGAACTCTCTGCTCTCTGCTTCCAAACCCTAACCTTCAATCTTCAACAATGGCTTCTTCTTCAACCTTTAATGTGGACAAGATGACTGTTGCTATTGAGCACCACTCAACTTTGGAATCTTGGAGGAATATAACTTAGATATTAGTAAGAAAATCAACGCTGCAGGCTGGGGAGGACTTTTCATGGAGAAGGTCTCCATTTACCCAAATCTGATCAGGGATTTCTGGAGAGGTCTTCAAGTTTCTGATAAAGAAGTCTTCGCCACTGTGTTGGGGAAGAGAATAGTTGTTTCTGAGAAAACCATTTCTGATGCCATCATTTGCGCTCAAGAAGGAGTGGTCTTTACCGAGACATGGGAGACGGACCTTGGTGGTTCTGAAGTTATAGCTACCTTTCTGATGAAAGAAGACATAGTGAGAACTCATTCTTGGAAGTTAGTGGAAATGAAGGATTTGGTTTGCATTCTTCATCAGCTGCTGAACAAGGTCGTCCTGCACAAAATTGGGTCTAAGGACAATCTGTCAGCTCTGCACAAATTTTTTCTATGTCACCTTATCACCGAGACTAAGATCAACTTGCCCAGAATTCTCGATGGAAGATTCAGGGATGTTGTTGTTAACAGGAAGAAGCTATCTGCACTTCTTTACTGTCACCTTCTATCAAAGATATTCAAGTCACAAGGAATATATGACTTCATTGCTGCTAGGTCTTCTGAAGAGCAAGCAAGAATACTTACTAAGAAGCCAATGTCTACTGCTGCTTTTGGCAAAATGAACATCATGAATCTCAGCACTTACATTGCTGCTGCCTTGGCCAAAACAAAGCAAATGATGAAGATTAAGGAAGAACAAGTTGAGCAGAACAGTGCTGAAGTTCTTGGGCTTAAAAGAACAATGAGGAAGAAGACAACAGTTGTGAGAAAGCCATCTGTTAAGAAGCCTACTGCTGGGATTGTAATAAGGGAACAAACTAATGTTGCCCCTCAAGCTGCTCCTTCTCAGAAAAGGACAAGGAAGATGATCCAATATCATTCTGAGGATGAGGATGATGATGACAGGGTTCCCATTAGTTCTATTTTGAAGAAACAGAGGACTTTTACTACTTCTGGTGTTGCTGATATCCTACATAACCCAGAAGGCAACCTCCTATAAAAGCTAAGTCTGTTATGACTTCTGTGGTAATTCTTCCAGCTAATGACCCTGTATAATTAGCAGTAGATGCCTTAGTGTCTAGGTTTGAGGATAGAATGGATGATGCTTCTGTACCTGCTACTTTTGTGAATCAAACTATAGATGATGTATACATTCCCACACTTCCATCACCACAAAGAACTTCCCTTGACCAACAACAAACAGCCTCACCAAAAAGACCATAATTCCAACCCTTGATATCTGAAAATGACCCCTGGTTCAACGAACCAGACGATGGAATTATCCCTGATGCACCCTTTCCCAAAAAGCAAAAGACAAAATTTCCATACACTCACCCCTCTGTTCTTTATGATGGCCAATCTGAAAACTGGGCCATAGTAAAGAGGAACTGGAAAATTATGTATCATACTCATGAACCTGAACCTGCTTCAACCAGACCCTAGTATCCTTTACCAGAGTATGAGTATGAACCTGAACCCACTTACTACCCCTGGCATCAACCTCACCCTGATATCCCCACTGGCCTTCCACCATCCAAATTGTACAATGACGTTGGACCTCTCATCATTCATCTACCACAAAAGAAATTCCCTCCTAGAATCATTTATCCTAACCTAGTCAGATACGTACCTTTCAAACCTTTCATAGAAGGTGTAGAGAAACATATCATCTCTGATTGGTCTAAGGATCCAGCAAAGAAAGATCTGACCAATGTCATCCACAAAAGGTCAAGATCCTTCAGACATGTTCCTATTATCATGGACAACAAAACCAAATGGAAGATATTTAGACATCCAAGAGAATATGGAAAAGCTGCTGATATAATTGATCATATCATGTATGCTATGCTAAAATCAGAGTTTGAGCTATTCAAGGTTGTTAGAGCTGCAAATTTTGTACCTCCTACTTGACTGTTCCACACCCTAAAAGATACAAAGATTGGGATCAAGCCTTATATGCTTTGTCCAAGGCTACCTATGATTGACTTAAACAAGGACAAGGACAAGAAGAAGCAGAGAAACACTGGAAAGATGCCATTCCCAGATTGCTGCATGATTAAGCCTGAAGCTGTCAACCTCACTGATCAGAATGTAATAGATTATTGGTTGGCACAACTGGTTGAAGATGTTGATGAAGGAGTTGCTGTTGACATTTGGAGAACTCATATGGTGGAATGTTCACAGGAAGCTTCCTCTTCAGGTCTGAGTATTGAAGAGAAAAGACTCATTCCAAAAGTCAAAGGAAAGTGTGGACTCTCATATTGCAGATTTTTCATTTACAAGGACATTCTGGGACTTCCTGTCACTAGTCCTATTTTTGAAGAAGATCCTGTTCACTGGGCCAGAGAGCTGCCTCCCCCTGTTCTCACTCTTGCTACTTCACCTCTGTAATGCCCCCCTTGGGCATTACTACGTAACACATGCGGAAGTAAATTAAAAAGATAATTTGCTGGTTGCTTTCGGAAAATTGTTTTCTTTTAAGTCAGAAAACTGGGGTATAAAATTTTTCTTTAAGGATAACTCTGAAATCCATAATACATGCATTTAAAACGTAAAGTCACATTCATAACAAAGTTACCATGACATACAACATTTCTCTAACTTTCCACTTTCGAAAGAAAAAGTTCAAAGTACAGATGGATGTATATAACACTACATTTATCGACCTCTTTAGATATACAACCCAACTCAGACTCCTAAGCTAGTCATTCTATCAAATATTCATTGGAGTGACTCCCAATCAGAATAATTTCCCAACCTCTAAAACTAGGTCTTCAAGTGACTTAGAAAGACTCCTCTGCAACATCGGTACTATAGTACCAAGGTACTACAGAAAAACCCGAAGAGACCTAATATAACTGTAAGAGTGAGATACCGGCAAATGGATATATCATACAACAACCATACACATGATACATACAACACCTTGGCATATTAACATTTTAAACATTACTCATCGGTCAAAAACAAGTATTATTTCAGTGGGTCTCATACCCGAATCAATCAATCTTATAAAGATAATGCATGACACTTCTATCAACAGGCTCTAATCTTAATCTCATGAGATTCCATCACCATTTTATCATTAAGAAAGAAAGAGTTGATCGGGATCATACACCCCGTTTGGGAAGTTGTCTCCGTCACCTCATGCTTGGAGAGGTAAACCACGAACGTCCTTGTTTCCTCTGCGATGAAAGTATAAGGTTATGAACACAAACTCACAAGTTAAAATCAAACAAGAACACTAGACCACAAGGTATAGGTTCAGCCAAGACTAGTTCTTAGGGTTAGAGATTCCCGAAAATTCTACAACTCATGGATTTATGATCCTTAAGTGTTAGGAGTTCATAAACAATGATCATTTAACAAAGTTGAATTAAAATCCCACTAAGTTATAAACTTAGGGCATTCGGCCAAGGCTAGTAAAATAGGCTAGCATTCACTAAACTTTCCAATCTCTTAGGTTTAGCATCCATATGTATTAAGGAGCTCAAAACCATGATCATTTTGGGAAAATAAGAACAAAGTATCCTAGGTCCATAACCTTCTAGGTTCGGCCTTCATAGGATTTATAGGCTAGAAATCTTTAAACTTTTCAATCTCTTAGACTTAGCATCCAAATATCTTATGGGGCTCAAGTCCATGATCATCTTGGAAAACAATGGAAACTTAAACATTCCAATCTCTTAGACTTAGCATCCAAATATCTTATGAAGCTCACGTCCATGATCATCTTGGAAAACAATGGAAACTTAAACATTCCAATCTCTTAGACTTAGCATCCAAATATCTTATGGAGCTCAAGTCCATGATCATCTTGGAAAAATGAAAGTAGTACATACTAGCTTTAATAACATAGAATAAACAAGTTAGAAATCCTTAAACTTTCCAATCTATTAGACTTAGCATCCAAATATCTTATGGAGCTCAAGTCCATGATCATTTTGGAAAAATAAAAACTCAAACATCCTAGCACCTAAACTCTAAGTTTCGGCCATCATAGGATGATGAGGAAAATATTCTTTGTTTAACAATAACTCTTAGGTTTAGAATCACAAGGTATTAAGAGTTCTAAATCCATGATCAATACTTGGAAAGTTGAAACATAGTATCTTAGGCCTACTTATTCATATTTTTCGGCCATCATAGGAACAAGCTATTAAAACTTCCAAGATTTATGGATTCAAGATCAAGGGATAGTTAGAAACTCAAACACATGATCATATTCCAAAAGTTGAAACAAAAACTTCATAGGTCACAAATGCTAGCATTCGGCCTTCATTGGAAGAGATAGGTAGAGATTTTTGTTTTACACAACCTCATAGTATGTGAAAATATAAGTTAATACAAGACTATAGAAAGTGGTTTCAACTCAAAAGGAGTTTGCTACCATTTTAGAGAGATTTTAGAAGTTTAAAGCATATAAAGAACACATAAAGTAAACTAAGAAATAAAAGATGAAACTTGAAAAAAGATTCATATGAGAGCATTACCCTTAGTATAAGGAAGAACTTTAATGAAGAACTTAAGTAGAAAAGATGAATAAAAAATAAAGCTTTAAGAGCTTGAACTTTTAGAAGAAAGAAGAAGATGGAGGTTTAATGGAGTTTTGAAGGAGGAAGATGATGAAGTGAAAATGAAACGGGTATATATAGAGAGGGGAGAGAGTGGCACGAAATTGAGGAGAGAGGAATGAGCTTGGAGAGCAAGTTTTGACCTTGTGCCTTGTTTGTTTGAAGAGGAAAGAGAAAAATAGGTTTTTAGAATATAATATGATATATTTAAAAAAGTGTCACCATGACCACTTTTTAGGAGGTAGCTTAGGCCATACCTCTATTGAGTCACCTCACTCCCTCATATCACCTCAAGCCTCTTATGTCTCCTCACTAGTGGAAAATATACATTAGACGGTAAAGGTTTACGTCAGTTAACCAAAAACTAGACGTTAAAAAGGGGGCGGTTGTAGTTTTGTAAATATCAGACTTCATTAATTCAATTTTAACGTAAGTTGTTTTAAGGACTGACGTTAAAGGTGAAGTGACTCACTTTTAACGTCAGTTCAATAAACAACCGACGTTAACAGTGAACGTTTTAACGTCAGTTCTTTATCGAACTGACGTTAAAAGTGAGTCACTTCACTTTTAACGTCAGTCCTTACATCAACAGACGTTAAAGGTTATTTTAATAATTTTTTATCTAGTATACGTACCCTTTCGCATTGCCTTCCTCAAAGTTTCAGTTTCACAATTGCTTTGATGTTTTGTGTTTCTGTTTTGAAAACTAAAATATATGTGCGAAGTATAAGTTGAATCAATAACCCAAACCAGATCTCATTCATGAAGTGTAATACAGACTGATACAGAAGATTGAAAGGGTTTAAAATCCTATAAAAAGTTACATTGAAAGGGTTTAAAATCCTAAACATTAAAGCTACATCCCATCAGAGAGTTTTATGAAATATGCCAAAGGGAAAACTATACTCCGAAGACCTCAGAAAACTGGGGGGCATGAGAGAGCTCAAGAGAGGCAAAAACAGGTGCACTAGATCTGTTTCAAGCAAAGGCAGTGGTTCTAGAGACTTCCATGACGGTCACTTGCTGCCAAAGCTGAGGTTTTGGAACTGTGACGCCCGAGCACCTGATTTGCCCTCCAGCAGCTGATTCTCCGGAAGGATGATAAGGTGAGCAACTCACATAATGTGGTTTTACACAAGCTTATCACCCATGTAATGTGATTTACACGAACTCAGAAGTTGTTTGACCATTAAGACAAAGATCTTTGAGTCTAGGAATAGGAAGAAAGAGTGATGAAGTTAATCTCCATGGCAGAGCCATATTGTGAAGCCGAAAATTAAAAGGATGGAAGGAAGCTATTTATAGGAGCAGGGGATGAAGTTACTAAGCTATTCTGATTTTCTTCAAAACTTATCTATAAACTTAATGCTCATTAAGAGGATTAAGTTACAAGGTGCATGGGTAAGTAGCATGATGAGTGTGATTTCACCTCATCTTTGTCTATCATTTTGCATGCATTTTTCATGTAGTTTAGGCATTTTTAATTAGATTTTAGGTTAATTTTCATTTGGAATGGGTAAGGCGGTTTTCATGGTGTTGTTTTGCAGATATCAAGGGGAAAATGCTCAAGATCAACCATGATGAAGTTTGGATGAAGATGGAGCTTTAAAAGTGAAGAAAATGAGCCAAACAGAGCCCATCACGGCCTAGCCGTGATGCCCATCACGGCCTAGCCGTGATGCCCATCACGGCCATGATCGAGCAAAACTGAAAAAGAAGAAAGGCTGAAGTCAGAGTCTGTCACGGCCTAGCCGTGATAGCCATCACGACCGTGACCCAAAACCACCACAAGTCAGAGCCCATCACGGCCATAGCCGTGAAATTCATCACGGCCACAAAATGAAGGCTCGCGTCGCGAGCAACATTTCGCGTCGCGAGAAAACTGGATTTTGCAGAACTGCAAGAAACAGAGACCGTCACGGCCAGCCCGTGATGGCCATCACGGCCGTGACGCGCATTACTTGGATCAGAAGCAACCGAAATAGATCAGATTTTGAGTTGGATTGGGACTCTAACTTCCCAATTTCTATAAATAAGGATCAAGGCATCAGATCATATGATTCATCCATCATCTATCATCTTAGACTTGTACACACATAGGAGGACTCTAGGCATAGATCTCTCTTCTCCTCATCTCTTCTCTTTTCTGATTTTCACTATGTTGTCAACCCAGCTTGTCATCTCCATGGCAAGACTGGAGTAGTAGCTTAGTTTCTAGGGATTGGGGCTCTGCTCGAGTTTTGTAAATGTTGTTGATTTGATGTAAAATCGTTGTTGATTTCGTTATTGTTTTAGATCTGATTTCTAGTGTGTTAATCACTCGTAAACTCGGCGACCGCTTATTTGCGTGACGTAGACGTTCTAAGGAGGAACCTAGCGGTGAACTTAGGATTTCTAGGGTGTTTCACTCGTAAAGCCCGGCGGCCGCTTGTTTGTGAGATGTGGATGATCCAAGGAGGAACCTAGCGGTGAACTTAGGTTATTTGCATGACTGAGACATTCTAAGGAGGAACCTAGCGGTGAACTTAGGTGTCGGATCTATAGAAGTCAGACTTGGGACTGAAATCACGAGAGTTAGAAGCCGTCCCTCGAGGAGCAACGAGTTGTCACGAAGCACAAAGGGTCCAATCTGGGATCGACTACCACGAGAGTAGGGGTCGGGTCAATTGGGCACGGCTTTTGTAACCCGAGAGGGAGCTTAAGCTACTAGAGGACAAACTCGCCTTCAGGGCAATTTCGGTAATCAACAAAGGTAAATCAGATTAGCAACATAAACAGCCTCAAAGGTAACCCAAATCCCTAGGAATCCGTTTAGATCAAAACCCCAAAAATAATTGTTTTCTGCTCATCTATCTTTCAATTTCGAATTCAAAATCCTTTTCACTGAAAACATAAAAATCCTTTTTAAAACTGTCCAGATCTAATCGATTCGAAAACCAATTGCAATTCGGGATCACAGTCCCTGTGGGTTCGATATCTTTTATTACTTGGCGACAATCTGGTACACTTGCCGGAATCGCAGAGCGCACGCTCGACGCGCTGTCAAGTTTTTGGCGCCGTTGCCGGGGACTGTGCCTTTTCGAATTTCAATTAGTTTTTAAATTGATTTTTCTGGACCCTTTTATTTTTATTTGATTTTTATTTCTGAAATTTAAAAAAAAAAAATCAAAAATTTCTTTTCCTTTTATTGTATCCATCTCTCTGTGTGTTATATGCAAAGATCCCTAAGTCTTGGGAGCCTTAGTGAGATTGATCCGGAGATCGAGAGGACCATCCACAGACGTAGAAGATTACAAAGAGAGGGAGAAAGGTTGAGTCCCGTTCCACTCATGGCGAATCAACCGGATACAAAACCTTTGAAGGACTACGCAGCCCCAAATGCAAGAGGCTTGCGAACTGGGATTGCAAGGCCAGAGATTGAGGCGGAAAACTACACTATACCGCCCATGTTAATCAACATGATTAGGCAACATCAATTCGGAGGATTGCCTTCGGAGGACCCAACCGATCACATAGAGACATTCTTAGAGTTCACCGATGCAATCAGGATTAATGGAGCCTCAGTCGATGTTGTACGTTTGAGACTGTTCCCCTCATCTCTCACTGGAAAGGCGAAGGCCTGGCTTAAGCAAATCCCCGCTAACACCTTGACTACTTGGGACCAACTGGAGCAGGCGTTCTTGGAGAAATTCTTCCCTCCATCCAAGACGGCCTACATAAGAACCCAGATCACCGGCTTCTTCCAAAAAGACGGAGAATCATTATCGGAAGCTTGGGATCGATACAAGGGACTGCTTGAGTCTTGCCCACATCACGGACTCGAGAGGTGGTTAATAGTGCACACCTTCTATAACGGATTGGACTACTCTTCGAAGGTGTCACTAGATTCTGCAGCCGGTGGAGCGTTTATGAATAGGCCTCTGACTGAGGCATTCAACATCATTGAGAATGTCGCCACCAACTACCACCAATGGGGGTCCGAAAGAGGTAATAACCCGAACAAGATTTCGGGGGGTAAGTTTGAGGTAAATAGCACAGATCTTATTATGTCAAAGATAGACTCACTTAATAAACGTTTTGATCGGCTTGAAAGAGCTAATGTGAGTGCATTAGGTGCTACTAACCTTGTTTGTGAGATTTGTGGAATGCAGGGACATGACATGATGGAATGCCCACATGGATCCGACGCTTCGGGTGAACAAGTGAACTCTTGTCACAACTTCTACGATACGAACCCGAAGCTGCCCAACTATGCTCCCCCAAATCCCTACAACCAAAGGAGGAACAACCCTTACCTCTCTTACGGCAACTACAGCAACACGCTCAACCATGAGTTCCAAGAGGGTCAAGGTAATAAGAGAGCAGCACCGGGGTATCCTCAGGTACAAAGATCTAAACTTGAGACTTTATTTGAAAGTTTTGTTGAAACTCAGACAAAACAGAATGAGGAGTTTAGACAACAAGGAAGGGCAATGAGTGAAGCAATAAAGGAGCTAGCATCTAAGGTAGACAACTTAGCAACTCATAACAAGATGCTAGAAACCCAGATTGCCCAACAAGCCAGTACGTACTCGAGACCTAAGGGTGCATTCCCGGGGCAACCCGAAGCAAATCCCAATGAGCATTGCAATATCATACACTTAAGGGATGATAAGCTTGGGGTGGGGGTAGCTGAAATGGAGGTGGAACCGGAGGAGGACACAAGCGAAAAGGAAGAGCCAGAACCGAAGTATGTCCCTCCACCACCGTACCAACCCCCGACACCTTTCCCACAAAGGTTGGTCAGGAAAAAGCAAGTTGATGTAGAGACTAAAATGCCTACTAAACTGAAGGACCCAGGTAGTTTCTCTATCGCTTGCTCGATTGAAAAAGTGGAAATAGACCGAGCCTTGTGTGACTTAGGGGCTAGTGCGAGCTTGATGCCCCTCACTATCATGGAAAGGTTGGAAAGAAAAGAGTTGAGACCATTCAAACTCTCCTTACAATTTGCGGATGGCTCAACTAGGACTCCTCTAGGCATACTAGAGAATGTCCCTGTGAAGGTAGGGAAATTCTTCATCCCTACCGACTTCCTGGTATTGGACATGAAAGGGAATTTTGAATTCCCCATAATTTTAGGAAGGCCATTCTTGGCAACCGCTGTAGCAGTAATAGACGTAAGGAATGGGAAACTCTCTCTAACTGTAGAGGAAGGTAGGATCGATTTTCATTTGACTAACTCTTATAAAAACCCTCCTTTTGAGAGCCATGTGTGCAGAATTGATACAACATCTCCAGCGGTAGAGAAAGAACTTAGCATGGAAGCAACCCCAAAGATATGCATGGTTGATGATGCACCCAGCAGTGATGGAATTGGAGTTGCTGTCCATGCAGAAACAAAACTTCCGCCGGAAGGAAGTAAGGCTAGGAAGCTCCGAGAGAAAAGAGCGAAGCGGAAGCATTATTGGCCGTATGAGCAGAAACGGCTTTTTGAAGGAGTTCCTTGGAAGAAAAGTGTTCCGGCACATCTACGCCCAGTCGACCCCGGTTGATTAAAGGAAGTATGGTCAAGCTTAAGACCATAAATAAGCGCTTCTTGGGAGGCAACCCAAGTTTTCTTTCCCTTTTTCCTTTTGTTTTTGAATTAACCTCTTGAATAATTTGAGAAGATCAAGAGGAAAAAATATCATTAATAGGTTTGTCTAGTGTTTTCAGGTTGAGAAAGGGAAGAAGAGCAGAGAAAAATAAAGTCAGAAGCCATCACGCCCGCTATACAAGAGCACAGAAAGGAACACGGCCCAGCCGTGACAACCATCACGGGCGTGATGAATAGGATGCCAAGGCCAGAGAACATCACGGCCTAGCCGTGATGTAGATCACGGCCGTGACAGGGCAACTCCTGAGGACCAGAATTGATCACGGCCTGCCCGTGATGAGCCTCACGGCCGTGATAAAATTTCCACCCAAGTTTTGACTGGAATGTGAAGCCAACACCCGCTACCGACTCGGTAAGTTGTTCCAATTTTTCTCCTCTCTCCGACTTGATTATTTACATTGGAGACAATGTAAGTAATCAAGCTTGGGGTAGGGGTATTTATTTTTGCATTTGCATTGTTGCATTCATATCGCATTCTCATAGGCATGGATTGGTATGATCACATTCTCTAGATTGCCCCTCACTTAGAATATGCATCCAATTGTGAGAACTTGGTGCCAAATGAATTGAGATGGTGAATATTTGAACCCAATTTTTCATTATTCTTGTGATATGGCTAAAAATAAAAATTCTTGAGATAGTCATTTGATAGTTGATAATTAGCAAGTGGTTCCTTAGATTTGTGTTCCTCACTGATTTTTGAACTACTAAATGTAAGATTTTGAGCCAAATAGGGGTATCCACTAAATCTACCCCATTTCTTGTGATAGAGTGTTGTAATTCCTCTTGGACTGTATTTTCTAGAACTTGACATGAAACCATTTTGAAACTTAAAAATTTCTGAAAACATTTTTGGAAATGATTGAGGCACTAGGTATTTTTCCGGCCTCCCGAGCTTTGATTAATAAATGCTACCCCTTAGTTGCCCAATTTTGAGCCTAAAAAAAAATACTTTTCTTGGTACCTTGAATTACTTTGATAAATAATGCTTGGTATGGCACCTTTTAAAGTATTACAAAAAGGGTAAATGGTAGTTTGAAAAAAGTAAGGGATGAAAAAAGTTATAAAATATTTCTCTTGAGCTAAAAATCTCCCCTTCTCCAAATAAACAAAAACGAAATAAACACAAAGAAAAAAAAATAGAGAAGGGGATGACAAAAGAAAGTGAGAAATGAAAATGAAAAAAGAAGAAGAAGAAGAAGAAATAAGGGTGGAAAAGTAAATCAAAGTCCCCTAAAAGGTATTTTAGAAGGTGTCATGCTTTGCAATGTTTGATGATTTGTCTAGCCTTCTTGAAATTCCCTTTCCTTGATTTTCCCCACCTAACAATTAATCCCATGGCCACATTACAACCAAAGTGAAAGACCTCTTGATTCTTAAGTGTTTTCATTAATAAAGTAGAGATTTGGTTAATAGTCAAGCCTATGGTAAAATACTTTCCTTGAGGAAACTGAGTGAATTGTCATATACCCTAAAACACTTGAGTGAGGTGAGATGAGTGCCCAAATCAGTGAGAATATGAACTTGAAAAACCTAGGCTTCTAATTGGACTTGAACATGATTATCTCTTGAGTGCTTATTAAATATGCCTGTCACTTGGATTAGATTCTAGGGTTCTTGGTTCACTATCCATGCTTTGATTGATATATCTTATGGCCTGGGTAATTGCTTGAGGACAAGCAAAATCTTAAGCTTGGGGTGATTTGATGAGTGTGATTTCACCTCATCTTTGTCTATCATTTTGCATGCATTTTTCATGTAGTTTAGGCATTTTTAATTAGATTTTAGGTTAATTTTCCTTTGGAATGGGTAAGGCGGTTTTCGTGGTGTTGTTTTGCAGTTATCAAGGGTAAAATGCTCAAGATCAACCATGATGAAGTTTGGACGAAGATGGAGCTTTAAAAGTGAAGAAAATGAGCCAAACAGAGCCCATCACGGCCTAGCCGTGATGCCCATCACGGCCATGATGCCCATCAAACATGATCGAAAAGAAGAAAGGTCAAAAAGAAGAAAGGCCTAGCCGTGATAGCCATCACGGCCGTGACCCAAAACCACCACAAGTTAGAGCCCATCACGGCCATAGCCGTGAAATTCATCACGACCACAAAATGAAGGCTCGCGTCGCGAGCAACATTTCGCGTCGCGAGAAAACTGGATTTTGCAGAACTGCAAGAAACAGAGACCGTCACGGCCAGCCCGTGATGGCCATCACGGCCGTGACGCGCATTACTTGGATCAGAAGCAACCGAAATAGATCAGATTTTGAGTTGGATTGGGACTCTAACTTCCCAATTTCTATAAATAAGGATCAAGGCATCAGATCATATGATTCATCCATCATCTATCATCTTAGACTTGTACACACATAGGAGGACTCTAGGCATAGATCTCTCTTCTCCTCCTCTCTTCTCTTTTCTGATTTTCACTATGTTGTCAACCCAGCTTGTCATCTCCATGGCAAGACTGGAGTAGTAGCTTAGTTTCTAGGGATTGGGGCACTGCCCGAGTTTTGTAAATGTTGTTGATTTGATGTAAAATCGTTGTTGATTTCGTTATTGTTTTAGATCTGATTTCTAGTGTGTTAATCACTCGTAAACTCGGCGACCGCTTATTTGCGTGACGTAGACGTTCTAAGGAGGAACCTAGCGGTGAACTTAGGATTTCTAGGGTGTTTCACTCGTAAAGCCCGGCGGCCGCTTGTTTGTGAGATGTCGATGATCCAAGGAGGAACCTAGCGGTGAACTTAGGTTATTTGCATGACTGAGACATTCTAAGGAGGAACCTAGCGGTGAACTTAGGTGTCGGATCTATAGAAGTCAGACTTGGGACTGAAATCACGAGAGTTAGAAGTCGTCCCTCGAGGAGCAACGAGTTGTCACGAAGCACAAAGGGTCCAATCTGGGATCGACTACCACGAGAGTAGGGTTCGGGTCAATTGGGCACGGCTTTTGTAACCCGAGAGGGAGCTTAAGCTACTAGAGGACAAACTCGCCTTCAGGGCAATTTCGGTAATCAACAAAGGTAAATCAGATTAGCAACATAAACAGCCTCAAAGGTAACCCAAATCCCTAGGAATCCGTTTAGATCAAAACCCCAAAAATAATTGTTTTCTGCTCATCTATCTTTCAATTTCGAATTCAAAATCCTTTTCACTCAAAACATAAAAATCCTTTTTAAAACTGTCCAGATCTAATCGATTCGAAAACCGATTGCGATTCGGGATCACAGTCCCTGTGGGTTCGATATCTTTTATTACTTGGCGACAGTCCGGTACACTTGCCGGAATCGCAGAGCGCACGCTCGACGCGCTGTCATAGCACAGTAGTCAAAGGAATGAATTTTTTGCAGATATCTATACACTTTTAACGTCAGTTGTTTAAAAAAACTGACGTTAAAAGTGTTTTTAAAATAAAAAATATTTATTGTTAACGTCAGTTTTTTATACAACTAACGTTAAAAGTGTGATTTTTTACTTCAGTTAAATAAATAGCTAACGTAAATAATCCTATATATTATAAACGTGCAGAATGAATATTGGAAATAATGTAATTAATATACAGGAACTTGGCAGTCATAAATTAAGTTGACGTTAAAAATGAGGTGGTGGCAATTTGTAAATATTAAATCACTATTTGCGTCAGTTCTATAAATAACTGACGTAAATAATTACGAAACTTATTTCATTGGTTGTCATGTCCCTGTTGTCCCTCTTAACGCAGATCACTCCATATAGTGCGATTTATTTCTAAACCTTTTTTTAAACAAGTTTATTTTTAATTTTTATTAATTAGCTTGAGTTAGTCAACAAATTCTTGTGCAAATTAAAATAAATAAACACTTAACATAAAACAAGTTATATGTATAATCAAATCGTATCTCATTGAAGCGATTCATAAGTTAAAATTACATGATTAAAAGAAAAAGAATTTATGCAACATAGCCCTAAAATATAAATTTTTTTTTGCTTCAACATCATTTTCTTCTCAGTCCTGTCATCAGAAACTCCAATGGATGCATCACCTCCCTCACTTGAATTCCATGATGCAAAGTAAATCCTCAGTCACTAGCAGCGAAAGCAAAGTGAAATGGATCTTTGCATCTTTCTTCTTCACTGGAATTCCTTGATGCATCGTCTTGAATCCACGGTCACTTGCTTCCAAAGCAAAGTGAAAGGGATGACGGGGATGAAATAAAGTGAGAGAATCACATTACGTGATTCACCCAACCTTACCATCCATGTTATGTGATTTACACAACCTCATAAGTTGTTTGACCATTAAGACAAAGATCTTTGAGTCTAGGAATAGGAAGAAAGGGTGATGAAGTTAATCTCCAAGGCAGAGCCATATTGTGAAGCAGAAAATTAAAAGGATGGAAGGAAGCTATTTATAGGAGCAGGGGATGAAGTTACTATGCTATTCTGATTTTCTTGAAAACTTATCTAAAAACTTAATGCTCATTAAGAGGATTAGGTTACAAGGTGAATGGGTAAGTAGCACAGTAGTCAAAGGAATGAATGTTTTTGTAGAAGCTATTAAACTTTTAACGTTCGTTGTGTAATACAACTGACATTAGAAGTGTGAGTGTTTTTAACGTCAATTTCTTAAGACAACTGACGTTAGAAGTGTCAGTGTTTATTAGTTTTTGCAGAAACTAATAAACTTTTAACGTTCGTTGTGTAATACAACTGACGTTAGAAGTGTTAATGTTTTTAACGTCAGTTTCTTAAGACAACTGACGTTAAATATATGACCTTTAACGTCAGTTTTTACTAACAACTGACTTAAAATGTTGTTTTATTTTGATTATAACGTTTACACCCGCGCGTCTTCTGCACTTCTCTGTACGTCTCTTTTCTCTTTTCATCACGCTCAACCCTCACTCTCATTCACACTCTGCCCTAATCGCGAGCTCATCTCCACCGCAACCACCGCGAGGGCTTCTTCGTCACCACCGTGAGGTACACTCTTAACCCCTAACTCTGTCTTTCCCGCTCATTCTTTGCAATAACTTGACATCTCTCTTTCCCCTTCCCGCACACTAACTCTCCTTGTCCCTCTGCTCTCAGTAACCACATCGAACGTTGGCCACCACTCGAGCTTCCCACCCACCACCATGCGAGCGCCTATTTCTGGTGAGTCTTTAGGGCACATTTTTTTATTTTTGGTTTTGAGTGTATGTTGAAACTGTAGTCTCAATAGTTGAAACTTGAAACTGTGAGTTTGAGTTGTTTGGAATGTCTCTATTTTTGGTTTTGAGTGTATGTTGAAACTATAGTCTCAGTTGTTGAAACTTGAAACCGTGAGTTTGAGTTGTTTGGAATGTCTCTATTTTTGGTTTTGAGTGCATGCATGTTGCTCTGCTGGTTGATTTGTCACGGTCGTGATGCTCATCACGGCTAGGCCGTGATCAGTTCTGCCCTTGAGGTTCTGGTTCAGTTGGCACGTTACGGCCGTGATGGACATCACGGCCAGGCCGTGACCAGTGCTTGGCAATCTTCAAAAACTATAGTTTTCAATCTCCCGTATTGTCCTTATATTGGATAGATGTTTTGTATATCTACAGGACCTATCTAGTTATTTTTATTTATACTTCTGTATTTATTTTGAGTTATAACCTATGTTAATACATATATATTGTTTCTGAACAGGCATACATATGGATCAATCGAATAGCCCGCATGCACAGGAGGACACTGTGGGGGATTCGTAGGACCCGATCACGCCTACGCCTGATTCTAGTGTAAGTTTACATGTTATATACTATCTTTAGTCCTTCTTTTTAATGTAAGTTTATAATGTTACAACCCTCTATTTCATCATTTTTTTTTGTCCATACAGACATCACAGGCTCATAGGAAACGGGGTAGAGGAGCCACCTCGTTGAAGAAACTAGAGAAGGACAGGCAGAGCGGACAGAAGCTTGAGGTGTCCTTCGATGCTAATCTAAATGCCCAGGGACCCCGTGCTAAAGAATTTAATAAGTGGGTGTTTCTACAAGCAAAGCAGCACGTAAGCATCAACTACAACCACTAGAATGACGTTCCACAGAACGTTAAGGATCAGATTTGGGAGGCTATCACGGTATTTTACCTTTACATTCGTTTGATTTATATTATTAGATAATTATCCGAGTTATAATCCATCCAGTTGTTATGTATTTAATGTGTAGGTAGCTTGGACTGTGCCAAATGACGAGGATCATCGTCATAAATTAATGAAAATGGCATCAAAGTGCTGGAATGGGTTCAAGCATGATCTTACCAGGTACTATGTATCTGGGAAGAAGCGGCTTGATAAAATGTTCTCAGATTATCCCTGGATTGATCAGGATACTTGGGATATGTTTGCCAGGAGTCGACAGGATGGAGAATTTTGGGTTGGTTGATTAAGTTAATTTTGTATGCTTATTATAGATCATTTAACTGTATTTAATTATGTGTTTTTGTTTGAATAGGCTAAGGCAAATAAGGGTCGGCAGAATCGGGGTGAAGAACGTCCACCGCCACACCATGTCTCAGGGTGGGTACCAGACTCGGATCGAGCAGATGATGGCAGATGGGCTGAGGGCGAAGCAGGAAGAGCACTCTGCTAGGATTGAAAGAGGAGAGGTGCCTGAGGGCACACCATTAAGTCCTCCGTCGGACATCGACCGCGAGGATGTCTGGTTAGCCGGCCGCATGACAAAGACGAGATCTTTTAAAGTTGATGCCACTCGCGAAGTGGCAGATAAGATTGTAAGTAAATAATTAACTTGATTTCAATTGATATTTGTATAGATATTTGCAACACTTTTCACTTGCACGTTTTTTCATTTTTTTTCATTGTAGATGGATCTTAAAGCACAATCCTCCCAGGGTGCATTCGTCCTTTCTGGACGGCGGGACGTCTTGATGACTGCTCTAGGCAAGAAAGACCATCCTGGTCGGGTTCTCGGTGTTCCTGGGAACGTGACCATCAAAGAATATTATGGCAAGTCTACTTTACGAAAGCGGGTGGTCAATGAAGCATCAATTTTGGCTGACATTACTCAGCACCTCATGTCCAACCCAGCTATTACAACACATCTGATGCAAGACTTAATATCCAACCCGGAATTCAAGCAGGCGCTTGCCAAAGAGCTTTCCTCCGTCGGTACATCCCAGGACACCGCAGGGCATGCCAACCCTTCACATGTGAGCACAAAAGAGAGTTTTAGTAGGGCACATGTGGAGGACGATGAGTTGGCAGCTAGGGAGCGGGAGTTCGAAGTCCAACGCCATGAGCATGAGTTGGAAATGAAAAGGCGTGAGCTTGAGTTGGACTCCAAACGACGTGAGCTCGAAATGTTAACAAAGGTATGTTTTCATTATTAATGTCCAAATTAGTCAAATAATTACTTGTGTTTTTTTTAATTATCAACAACTTATCTAATTTATTTTTCCTAAACTGAAGGCCAAGTCGACGTCGGTGTCGCTGTCACCTATCACTCGTTTGTTCTCACTTGGTGAGGATTATGCGTTTGAGATTTTTGAATGTCCATTGGAGCATGATGGATGGGTGGCATGCCCAGATCAACGGATGATATTTACCTTCTGTGGTGACGATCTCGGGAACGCCTGCAGAAATAACGCCTGGATGAACAACAATGTTTTGAGACTCTGGTGCACGTAAGTTAATTTTAATTTTATAACTTATTTATTTTTGGTATATTTCCATTTAATAATTTATTTTAATTTCAATATATATATTATGTAATTAACATCCACACCTTTTCATATCTTAGGTATCTCCATCGTCTTCAGCTTGATAAGGGCATTGCATCAGTTTACGGCTTCTTAGATCCGTCAGTCCTTCTGCCCCAATTCTTTGATGGCGATGGATTAAGTAAATACATAGGGAACTTGTTGGGAGACAATTGGAAAGAATTATATCTGGCTCCCTACTGTATGAAAAACCATTGGCAGTTGTTCGTACTTCACCCGTCTAGGCATACTGTCATATTCTTCTGCTCTCTCCACCAAGATCCGCCACCGAAGGTGGTGGATGCTGTAAATAAGTAAGTAACTAATCTTAAATTTAATTTAAGTTTTAATATCAGTTGTTTTTAGTTTATTACACACATGATATATGAATTTGTTAATTGATCGACATGATTATTTGTTTATGATAGCGCGCTGAAGGCGAGTAGCATAAGTTGCGCCAACGGGAGAAGTAGGGCTTCTAAGGCTAAAGCAAATCCTGCATGGAACATCCTCAAGGTTTGGTAGGTTATTATCAAATAATTAATATTATAATTACTAATTTATATGTATATTCAACTGACGTTGAAATTAATTTTGTTGGTAGTCTCGATTTCAAATTGACGGGTGGTCGTACGGCTATTATGTGATGCTTCATATGCTAAACATAGTCTCCACATCTATTACGGATGGATGGATTAAGGTAATATTTAAACAACTTGTTAAATTATATATTATAGTTTTGAAGATGACTTGCATTGATGTTATTGTTATTATTTGAACGTGTGTAGGCATTTAACGACCAATCGCCTATTCAAGAAGATGAGTTAAGAGACTTGAGGATGCGCTTCGCTGAATTCTTATTCAAGTATGCGGCTGAAAAAGGAATTGACAAGGTACCTCCGCAATACTTAGATAAATTGTTTTTTTGTTAGACTTTAGAAACTAATTAATAACATGTATATATATATCCTTAGATTGGTAGTTTTGTATTTTAGACATTGGAACTAAAATTTATTTACATATATACATGGGTTTTGGTTTTAAGTCCCCCCATTGTTCCATTTTTCCTTTGCAATTCTGTAATGTGTGTGATATTCTGTGTTACTGGGCTATTTACTGAATGCAGGGATAGCTGAGGGGAGTGATATTTTAAAACTGAATTAAAAAAAAAACCTATTAACGTCAGTTGTATCAAACAACTGACGTTAATAGTATTTTATAAAATATACAGTACACTATTAACGCCGATTGTTTATTACAACTGACGTTAAAATTAAACCTTTAACGTCAGTTCTTTATAACCACTGACGTTAGTTTTAACAAAATTAACGTCCGTTGTCTTAAAGAACTGACGTTAATAGTTTTATGTTTAACGTCAGTTTTTTAAAAAACTGACGTTAATTTTTACAAAATTAACGTCAGTTCTCAACTGACGTTAAATATTAACTATTAACGTCAGCTGTATTTACGTCAGTCAGTATTCTGACGTAAAAAATCAATTTTAACTGACGTAAAAAGCACTTATTGCACTAGTGCCTATTTTGCTCCATTTCGTACCCGGATGCATTTCCGATCGTAATTCTTCCGACGCTCTCGCCCGAATAAAATATTATATTTTATTTTTGAACAAAAATTTTCAAAATAACCAAAATGGAAGGAAACTTAATAAAAACACTAACTATCTCGTTCACGGGTCAAAATTAGGTTTTCTGCTCAGTAAACTTGTACCGATAGTGAAAATGTAGACTGGCTTCCGTTTGAATTTTCAACCAAAATTTTTACCGTAACTTCATATGATATAACAACACAAGAAAATGATTTTAGTTTAATTAAAATCATCCTCTGGGTTTAATCTAAAATAAACACATTTAAATATGTATTTACTGCTACAGACAGCATAGGAAAAACAGGGTGTTACAACCTCCACCTTCACCACCTTCTGAGCACACTGATGAGGAAATAATAGTTGAAGACCCTGCTATGGATATTGACTCTTTTCAACCAGTTATTGAGGTTGAGGAAGTTGCTAAGTCCGTTCCTAGACCAAGCACTTCTGAGAAACACTCTTCTCAACCATTGGCATTGACTGTCATTCATGCTAATGATCAGCCTCAAACTTCCAGAGCTCTAGACACTGTTCCAAGTCAAGCACATGCTCAAGACAGTGCTGAAAGTTCAAGACCCTTATTGCCTCCGAACTTTGAAGAGATAATTGGGAGAATTATAGATGAAAGTGTAGAAACTGACGTCAAAGTACAAGTGAGAGAGCAAGTTGCAGAAGCCCTTGCTCCAACAAATGTCATGATCAACCAAATGATGAGCATTATGCAAAGCTTTCAACAGAGTCACAATCTGCCAACTCAACCTCCTCCACATCCACCAAACCAGAACCCTCCTCCTCCACCTCCACCCTCTTCTTAGTTTTTTTTCTTTTTCTTTTCTTAATACTGACAATGATGGTCCACTCATTTTGCCTTTTTGTCTGATGACAAAAAAGGGGGAGAAAGGATAAGAGAATCAATTAAATTTTATAAAAGTCAGTTTTTGAAAGTATATATTTGTCTGCATATGCATGATTTTACTTGTTTATATATGCCTTGACATATTCTATTTTATGCTCTGATAAATACTACTTTCAGATTGCTTTGATACTATTCTTAGTTTATATATTCTGATACTATCTTTTGACTGATAAGTAGCTGAACTGATTTGATAAGATATATATATATATATATATATATATATATATATATATATATATATGATATGTGCTACCGAGTTTATGTCTTATATTTTATTCATGTTAAGTTTGAATGCCTTGTCTTAGGGGGAGTTTTGTAAGCTCTCTTAGACTTTGCTCACCCAAATTTAATTAGTTTTTGTCATCATCAAAAAGGGGGAGATTGTTGGAACAAAAGTGATTTGGATTAATAATCTCTGACTCTGATGTTAACAAAAAGAATTAAATTTGCATGGCAAAGTTTTAGTTGAGATCTAACATGCTTTATCTAGTCTTGCAGGAATGTTAAAAAATATATAAGTTATGGAAACCTTGAATAAGTTTCCTTATATCTGCTTGGACATAGATTGTGAATCCGTGTCCTTACATGTAGATGAGCTGCTTAAAACGTTTGGTATATATTTTTACTTAATATATTTGAGTAGACGGTTAATAAAATACTCTCAGTAGACGGGAACTTTAGTTTTAATGAAGTAGACGAGCTTTAATGCCACGTCAGTAGACGAAGATAAAAAATAAATCACTGAAATATAGCAAGTCCAAAGACTTGATGATAGATGAGAGGATATGCCACGTCAGTAGATGAGCGAAAATAAAACTGCAAGTCCATAGACTTGGTTTTACCCATGAGCTTGTAGACGCAGATTTTAAGTAGATGAGCTCTTTCTCTTATAAGTTCTCATATGCTCAGTCTAGCTAAGTAAATGCTACCCCGACCACAAAAAAATATTTATTTCAAATGATTGATATTCATTTCAAACGAATGTTAGTCCTTCCTATTTGTTTTATCTGTTTTAATGCTTTGTTTCTTTGTGAGAGAAACATAGTACCATCGAGGAAATGCAAAAACAAACATAATACAATAAGGAAATGCAAAACGCTCTGTACCCTGTCAACTTTATTACTGAATAACTGGAATTTTCACAAAGGAGGAAAGACAGTTTTTAAGTTGCGATTGCTCTGAGCTGTGACCCTCCATTTTGTGCAAAAGTGATAACCAAGAGTGCATTTCACAATGGCCAGGATCAATCTATCAGCCACAATGGATATTATGCATTTAATACTATCTCTAAACGGGAATATTCAAAACAACCGTTGAAGTTTTTCAAGTGAAGAAAAAGGTCACTATAAGTAGAAGACCTCAACCACTGAAGAACAACTTTTGGCAGCTAAACTTTTGCCAATCTACAAGCTCTCATTCTTTTATTTTTTCAAGAGAAAAAGTTTGTAATTCTTTAGCTTGAATATTGTTGTAATATTCAACCGATGTTAAACTTTCATATCCTCACACATAGTGAGTTACAAGATCAAAATCGAACAATCTCTTTGTTAGAGTTAGAGCCTGAAGAGGCTTGGTAAGAAATGAATACTTGTAGCCTGGAGAGGTATTGAATACTTGGTGTAATCTATTTGGATAAATAGTGGAGTAAATCCTTCAAGTCGAAGGGACTAGATGTAGCTCTTGGTTGGAATAGAGTGAACCAAGATAAAACTCTTGCATGAATCTTTTAATCCCATAACTCTTAAAGTTTTATTTGTTTATACTGACAGTGGGGATTTGAACTTGATTTTGTTAAGCTTTTAAAATATCTTTTTGTGTGTGCATCTGCCTTTTATTCCTTGTGTGAGAAAATAAATTTTAGAAAATGTTATTTTCGAAAATTATTAACAAACACAATTCAACCCCCTTCTTGTGTTTGCCTATATCAACTTCATTTTTGTGATTGGAGGGAAGGAGCTTCTCAAGGTGAAAAGTGTAACACCCTAGTTTTTACACCTATGATTAATTATTTTATTTGGATGTTTAAGTTTATTATGTTATGTGGTTTAGATTGAGTAATTAAATTACTCTCTTCAAACTATTTTATTGGGTGCATTAGCACTGACTTATTTCAGTGAATGCACGTTTACTAGACAATAATTTGTTATTGTCACTATTATACCAGTACAGAAAAATATTTTAAATACTATGATTAAGAGAAAAGCATTTTCATATATTTATTCTATTTAATTTTAGAGTTAAAAATATTTTGGTTTGACCTTAATCGAAGATTAAATTTTGGACTGAGTATTTTCTTAGTTGATCGGTTCAACTATTAATCTTTACTCTAATTTGAATTTCGAAATCATATCTTTATCAATCTTTATTTTTAGATTCTAAAAAGTAAAAACTTGTTTATTTTAGGCCTAATATTTATCACTCATTTTGTACCTATCACTAAGTAACTGGTTTAAAAATTCACTTTCTCACTTTTCTCTCTCTCTTTCTCGACGCTTTCTCCCTCTTTTTCTTCTTTTCTTCTCTGCTTCTTCTTTCTTTCTTTCTTTCTTTCTTTCTTTCTTTCTTTCTTTCTTTCTTTCTTTCTTTCTTTCTTCTTTCTCTTTTCTTCTTCCTCCCACCTCAACTTCATCTTCCTCCTTCCTCTTACCATAGCAGCGCCGCCCACCCCACCAGGAAGCTCGCCGGCCGCAGCTCAACGTAGGGAGGAAGAGATGCAATGGTGCCACCGCCTGCACGGGTTGATGCCGCGCGATCGTCGCTTCACCGCGGTAAGCACCGCGCGCCGCCGCCTCCATGGTGGTTTTCACTATGTGAGTTGTTTTAAGCTTTCTTCTTCCTTTCTATGAAGCTTAGCTTCACTTTATGGGTCATGGTTGTTGTAGGGGAGTGTTCCACCACCACTGCCACTTCGCCGGAGTTGTGCGTCGCCGCCGCCGTACCCGTGGCTGTCACTGCGTCCTCTGCTTTCAAGCTTGGGTGAGTCAAAACTCTCTATTGTGTCTCATATTTAAAAACCCCAAATGGATTTTTGAAACCCTAACCCTAACCCTTTGATTTCAGATTTTAATCTTGAAATTTAAGGTTGCTTTATGAAATTGGGACTGTGAATTTGTGTTTCCCTAAACCAATTTCATTATTCTGAGTTTTCCCCAAATCGTATTTAGGAGTCCTAAAACCCCAATTTGATTTGATTTAAATTTGGGTATGTTTTTGTGAAATTAATTATGATTTAGTGCAATTAGGACTCTTAATGGATGATTTCCAAAGTTCTTTTTCATGATCTTTTGATCAAAACAAAGTTTACTTAAAGGGTATTGGGAAGCGTGAGCTTCAAACATGATTTTCTTTAAAAATAACATTGTTTGGTAATTAGATTAAGTGTTTAGATAAAGTTAGAATGTGTGTTTGATCATGTATAATTGATTTCTTGATTTCTGGTTGTTGCGCGTTGTTGGGTATACTCTCTGAGACGTTGGGACACGTCTATGCTTGCTTGATGGAGTAGATATGAGCTAACGTGGGCATTAGGACGAGGATCCTTTACTTGTCTTCAAAGGTAAGGGGGTCTTGCCTGATGGATTTTTCTCAATAACCATTTGCTTGTTGTGTAGTCTGTATAATTTATGTGGTTGTGGTTATCTGTTTATGTGGTTTATGTTGTGTTGTTATCTGAGTATCGGTGTTTGATCTGTTTTTAAATTATTTGATTATCTGTAGTTGGATATTATATTACTATGATGCATGATCTGCCTGCCTGGTGATATATTTCTGATAACTGTGGTTAAATGTTGCTTGTGAGTGTTGTTTGAGAAGCCTGACTGTGGTCAGTGCACAACCGATTAATCAGATAAAAGCTTTAATAAGCTGTGTAAATTATATTCTAGGTTTTATGGGAAACGTTGGAATATAATAGTGGTGGAAAATATTATTTTGGAAAAATAATGAGAATATTATTGTTTTTGATGATTTATTAGTATAAAAGTAACTTGAGTCACAATGAGAGTGAAATTGTGAAAATGTTTTTGTACTGCTAATTTTTATGTAAGAAAGTTTGCAATATTATACAAAGTTATTTTATGAAATTAATTGTTGAAAAGAAGTTAATGATGATTTTAGAAAATTGTTTCAGTGGAAAAAGCTAAGTTTTGGCTTAAAAAGCTTTAAAAGTGATAATTGATGACAGATTTGGAAAAGTGTGATGACAGATTTGGAAAAACGTAGAAGGCAAGTATTTTGAAACGGCAATACATATTTTAAGGAAGTTAAAACCTCAAGTGACTCACTTTTGTGAAAAACTAAGTTTTTATTATTTAAAGATTTTATAATGAATTTCTACCATTGGAAAAGAATTTCTAAAAATCAAAAGTTGATTTGAAAACATGTTGAAAATACAGTTGGACTTAGTAACCGAGACGTCGGGGTACTAATGTTCCGTGTTGTGATGGACTCAATCATTTGGACTTTGAGGGCCTATATTGTATACATGAGGTATACTGTGTTGAAACATTGAAGATGTTTTCTAGTAACACGAACCTAGGACTGGTGCACCGGTCGAGAGGTGTCGTGATCGAGCACTCGGACAGTGAGGTCCTGTGTTGTAATGAAAGTTTTAAAAGTGTTTTAAAACTATGTGAGTCGTAAGCCGTTTTGAGCTTCGGCAAAGAAAGAGTGAACACAAAGAAAAGAACAAAACAAAAGTGTTTTGCATGCATTTGGCAGACGTGCCTGCGGTTTGTGGTTTAATGCATTAATTACCAGCGACGAAAGGTAATTCCGATGTGCATTTATCTCATGTGCCTAGGGAGGACATGGAGACCCCATCTTACTTGCTAATAGGTAGGCCACTGATTGTGGACGTTAGCAATGTGTTTGGCCTTGTGTGCCTGGCTATGTATGCCTTTGTGGATGGGAAGAGGTTGCGCACCTGTTGGCAGATGGCCAAGTTAGCCAGTGTGGCTGTGGAGTCTGATAAACTCATATTATGTTGGGATATCTCATGAGATTAGGACGAAAATTAGATGATGAATATGAAGTGTCATGCATAATTTTGATGGATGATGTTTGGGGTGTTGAACCCATTGATAAACTACTAGCTTATAAATGCTTGTGTGGTAAATGTATATGTGTTATGTGGTGTTGCACATTTAGTTATTGTGTTAAAACCATATATTGGCGTCTCACCCTTACACACATATCAGGTTTCTTCTGGTTCGCTATTGTACCCTGGGTACTTTAATTAACACAGATGGTGCAGAGGAGTCTTTCTAAGTCACTCGGGGACTTAGATCTAGTTGCTTGATGAGGTATTACTTGCGGAATAGCTTTTAGAACGATCAACTTAGGGTTGAGACTTAGATTATTTTTGATAGTATGTATGAGTTTGGCTCAGAGAGCCTTTATTTTAAAATGGAATATTTATGGCTCGGAGAGCATATCTTTTGAATGAAAATCTAAGCTATTTCTTTTGGTCTTGTAAAGCTCATGGCTATAACTATTATTTTTATGTATTGATGCCTGGTTGAATTTGGTGTAACTGGAATTCTGGAGTGAAAATGTAATTATTTTAACAGGTGTTATTTTACCTGGGATGTCCGAATTACAGAGGAGACTCTGTCGAAATTTTTGTAAAACTACTAGCTTGTATTTAAGTATATCCTTTAAATTAAATAGGCTTGCCAAGCTATGATAGTAAGTTTGTGTGTCGATTAAGGCTTAGGTGTGGAGTCGGAAAAAAAAAATTTATACCCAATTTCAGACACTTATGTACTTATATAAATTATTTTCCGAAAGCACCAGCAAATTATCTTTTAAATTTTATTTCCGCACGTGTTACGTAGTAATGCCCAAGGGGGTGTTACAAAAAGCTTAATGTTATATATAGCTTCTTATCTCCTCAATTCGAACCTTCTCACAATGTTATCAAGCTGTGTTCTCACAATATTATCAAGTTGTGTATTTATGGTTTAATTGTATCTAAACTTTGAGAGTTTGATACTTTATTCTTTGATATTGTGGTGAGAAAATATTTCATGATTTAAATTTATTTTTTAGTACATTTAATTTTTGTATTCAGATTGGTTTTATGTTTTTTTTGGTATCTAAAATAGGATTATTTGTTTTTTATTAAAAAAATGCTGCATCTAAATGTTGTTTATGTATTATAGAGACAAAAATTAATTATCTAATAGTAATGATGGATATATTAACACGTCCACCGTGACTCAAAAAATTAAACCACCTATGAAAGAATAATTTAATTTCTATACACTCACAATACAAAAGTATCTTTATTTTAATTAAATTAATTGAAATAAATAGTATGCTTCTGGTTGAACAATTTTTTTTTTACACTCTGGTTGCGCAAGTGTTGGTTGTATCAACATTAAATATTTAATGGTTAATTCATTTGGTTAATTTTTATATTCATTAAGCAAGTAATAAGATAACCAATCCTTTCGTGATATAAGTGTAGATTCAATTGTTTTCTATTTTTCATAGAGCAACTTCATATTCAAATTCACTTTGATGTTTCACATGTTTCAATGGATAACTAAAAAAAAGAATTAAATCAAAGTATCGTTTCCTCATTGTATTTTTCAATTCGACAACAACTCATGTCAACTCTTCTTATCATTTTAGTGATAAAATTTAACGAAAAAGTATATATTAGATAATTATGTATAACGCTAAAATATACTTTTGGTCATTTATATTTTGGTCAGAATTCATTTTTGTCGTTTGTCTTTTAAAAGAATAATTTTGGTCTTTTATCTCTCTAACGTTATACAAACTGTTCCTTTTAGTCAACTATGTTATAATAGACTTTGGTGTGAGCTGAGGTGTCTGTTAACTCTTTCCTTGACAGATTCATTTGCTTTTGTCACTGCAGAAAGGGATGGAAGATAGGGGTTGTCTTTTTCCATTGGCACTCAGAAGAAATTGTGGGCGAGAAAGACATGATTATTGTTAGATAGAGGAAAAGGAACATGTCTTTGCATAACTCATTAAGCTGTTGTAGCAGGTGTTAATCATATGTTGTCTTTTGATATTAGGGATAACAAACTTACCTACAATATCAGAAGTTTTCATCAATATATTTAACATAGTTGATGGGAAGAATCTGTTTGTGTAATGTTAGAGAGTTAAAGGACCAAAATAAATCTTTTAAAAGATAAATGACCAAAATAAATTCTGACTAGAAGATAAAAGGTTTAAAAAAATATTTTAGCCTTATGTATAATCTATAATATTTTATATTGAAGTCAATATTTTAAATGTGAAGAGAATAATTTAAATATTTACAATCCACGGGGCTAATTTTCTAAATGAGTATATGAATTTGCATATACTTGGGGAGCTTCGTGGTTCCAACATAGTTGGGATAACCATTATCATTGGGATGCTTTTGCATACTACTTTATTTTTTTAAAAATATCAAATCAACTTGAGTTTGAGTAGAAAAATTGTTATTAAAATACATTTTAGTTGTTTGAATTTAATAAATGTGTTTAAACACGCTAGACTCCGATACGTTGAAAATGGCAAAATAATAATAATGGGGAATAGAAGGGACACAACTCTTGATTGTCAGCACATTAAATGAATTTGAAAAATTAATGAATTTCCCAAATACATTCTAAGAAACAAAAAAAGGGCATGGAAATAGCACAACCGTTAGGAATGAATGTTAATGTTATCAAATGTGACACTCTAGAACCCAAATGTCATAATGAAAACAAAGTTATGTGAAAATAATAAATATTTGTGTCATGACATCTATTTATTAATATATAAAGACAGAATCCCTTTTTATACTGTAGAAGACCAAAAAATGGGGAGGTGGTGTGCCGTGGGAATTTTAGGGCTTTTCTTATTTAATTTTAAAATGATTTTTGAATTATTTATGTTCATCTAATACATGTGCAACTATCGTGTTTTTCAGAGATGGTCATCCCTCCATGAGATGACTACTGTTTGCTACCGAGATTAGACAAATTCTATCTTTATGGTTTCTTCTTCATCTATCCATAATCTTCAATTTCTGAAAAGCATTTCTTCCTCCATCCTCTTTCTCTGATTTAATTTCCCTCTCCATTCTAATTTCAGTTCGTCGGAATGCTGTTATCCTTCCTTAATATTTTCATCTTGAGTAGGTTTTCCTACATCAAACTCTTATGATAGTTATATGTACTTTAGTTGTCATTTTCCAAAATTACAATCTTTGATAATCCTATGAAGTTTCCCCTATAATACCACTCAATTATATTGAAGTCAAGGAGAATATGTGGATCAATTACACGATTTAAGAGGATTAGTCGATCATTGGTATTAATAAAAAAGGAACGTTTAATACATATTGTTACATTATGTATTATAATATCATTTTAAAATCAAATAGAAATCAATTTTTTTACTCAAATTATAGACATGATTGTTGAAAGGCTTTTGCTGGTCACTTCTGTCCACAGATGAAAAGCCTTGGAGACTAATAGGCACCGATAGTGTGGGTGGGAAGGAAAGATTGAAGTCAAAGTGTGAAACAAGTAAAGGAAGGGTTTGATATGATGGACTTAATTTGGGATAAAGCAAAAAAAGGGGTTTGATAGATATAGAGGCACAATCCAAGTTATTAATGATAATAATATTATCAATAATGGAGGGAGGAGTAGCTCAACCTGTTTGAGCTAAGGGTATCAGGTGTTGAAGGAGTTGGAGGTACGGATTCAAACCCTGGTAAGGGAGAGAAAAAAACTAACATAACAACTAACATATTAATATTTGTCTATACAAAAAACAATACATACTGTCAAAAACAATAATAATTGATGAGACGTGCATTGCACGAGTGTATAAAAATTAGTATACATGTATATATCAACAAAGAAAAAAAAATCTTGGGGGAGCCATGGCTCCCCTTGTCACTTAGAAGATCTGCCTCTGATCCTCGATGTTGCAATATATATTTACAAAAAATGATATATATACAAATTTATGCATTTTATTTTTTATTTATTTATATAATTTTACTATCTATCGTCTTACGTTTTTTTTCTTCATATTTATATGAGTTTAATTGATATGTACTATCTGTATAAAATATTTTACACTAACAACCAATTTGAAATCATGATTTGGTTAACTTTTTAGGTAGTTAGGATAAGAATTAAACTTTTATGATGATATGTTAATTTCTTATTGGGTTACAGTTTAAAAAATCTTTACACTAGTGAATACAAATTAAATCCAATTTATATTTTGATTCTGATACCTAAATTTTGATGCGAGATTAATGTGAGACAAAGTGACACAAGTACTGTTATGTAAAATGAATAAATGGCACCGTTTGTTTTCTTAATGTATTAAAAATATATATTGTTTTACAGGGTATATGAAAGAAGTTTAATTTCTATGTACTGTTAATATAAAGATTTTTACAATGATAACGGATCATAAATTACAAAATTGATGACTTTTAAGGTGGTTTGGATAAGAATCAAAGATTTGTAATTATATGTCAATTTCTGATTGATTGACAGTGTAAAAAAACTTTATACCGTCAGTGTATACAAATTAAATCCATATGAAAGAGTCACATCATTTCACTCCCTGCTTAATAAGAGCCTATGATTTTAGAATGGGCTGTGCTCATCCATGACATGTGTTTCTTAAATTCACCATTAAAAAAAAAAAACATTTATTGGGCGGCACATATGCTGTGAATGGCTTGTTTAACCAAACTACTATTTCAAATATATAACTAGATAATAACGTAAATTTTTATGCGTAGAATTTCTTGTTGAAGTTATGTCCCAACAAAGTGTAGCACTTCTAAGTTCTAATTGGACAATGCAAACGCCAATGACACGCTGGGGCTAGTTGCCACTGTCATTTAGCAATTTGTTTGTATCCCATAACGTCAAAAGTGTTAACTCAAATTGGTTTGATTCATTCTCCTTTCCAACTCTTTTTGGCCTTTATTTTTAACTATTGATTTTAGTTTGCTTTTACTTAGAGAAAGGTACAGAACTTCGAAATTTGGATGATTATCTGAAACCATATTCATCTGACCTGAATATTGTACCATGAGAAAATATAAAATCTGGATTTTGTGCCTTAATTTTGTTATTTGCAGTTTGGACACCATAACTGTCACGTTATATGTACACTTTTTTTTTTTGGCAAAAAAGATAGAGAAACTGTTGAAATTTGTACATTTTTATTTAGAAAAATGTCAGCAATACACTTTTTAATATTTTTGTCAACATACTTCGAGTAGATCTCATGCGAGACCTACTATATTAAGCGAGGCGACTACTCTTTATTCAATGGATTTCACATGAAAACCGTCCTATAATGTTGAATAGAATGTGTTAAAAATTGTGTTACTAGCACTATTCTATTTATTATTTTTTTGACAGATTATTCATTTATTTATTATTCAAAAAGAAATTAAAGTGGTAAAAAAAATGATATAATGACAATTGTGTGTATGTAAATATCATTATTAGTTGTATCTCAATAAAAGCTGCCAGGCTGCCTCCTGTATATGTAAATTGCTTTTTTGGGAGGGTGTCTCTCTATTTTGTTACAAATATAATATTAATTTACACTAAACTATACTTATCATTCATATTTGTGGAATTAAACTTGATGCGGAAACCTCTATGTCTTGTAATCTGTGCTTCAAAAGCCTTGGTACCTTCCACATGACTGCTAAAGGCAGCAAAACAGAAACTTCCTCCAACACGAACGGCTTAACCTTTTCTGTAAGGATTAAGAATATAGCATCAGTTCTTATAGGTACCAAAAACCATGTAGTGTCAAGATGAAATTTAATTAAAAGGATCTCATCACTTAGCTTGGTGTTTTTAACAGAGAAAATGCTGGTATATAATTTCTCTTTTTAGCATGAAAAATAGAACCTAATGAAATGATTAATTTCTAGCTCTACTCATTTAGCTAGAGAATTATATTAATGATACTTCTCATACATATAATGTGAGTGAATATTAATTACTCCACTTAGAATCAGAATATAAGTGTACATTTTTTTTGTCTACCTAATAATATAAGTGTAGATAAAATAAGATGAAACTAACTATAATAAAAAATTCAAATATTAGAAATAACTGTAATCAAACAGTAGTGTAATTTGAGGTAATGTCTAAAATTTATATTTATATACGTAGAATGATGAAGGGGTAAAGAAATAAAACCACTGGCTTCAACTTACTGAGGTTGACTTGGTGATTGTCTGATCTTGAATAGACCAATTGGCCAAGCGTTGGTTAGGATTTTTGGTCACCACTTTCTGCCTTGAATCCCCAAAATCATTACTACCCCCTCCTTTAAAAAAAGCTGCTGCTTTTAGCTTATTCTGGTGTGTCACGTTGTATGAATCAATATTAATGCTTGACCCATTAACAAGACCAAATGGTTCTTCAACTTGTCCAGAATTGCTTTCATTAATTCTCTCTGACATAACAAATCGGTTTTTCTGATCACTGCTAACTTCTTTTCCTACTTGACTTCTGCGATCACACGACTTAGCCAAATCTATCGAAAAATACGAGTCGCTAAATTGGTTACTAAATGGTATACTCTTATCAGAGAGCGGAGTCAATTTCTCCCTAAGTGGTGTTCTTTCTTCTAAATAGGATTCAATTTCTTGTAACTCAACAATCTTCCTCCTTCCATCACTGCTTGTGTAGTGCTTTTTTCTTGAACTGTACAATCTCTTATCCCATCCAATAACAGCACCATCATCAAATAATTGATCTTTTAGGCCTGTGCTTCTATTATTGTTTCCACCACCAATTTTCTGTGCCACCAAACTCATGATCTCATACCCTATGCTACTATCACCTACACTTTCATTAAACCTTATTGCATGGTCCATTTGAGTACTCATAAGTTGCTTTAACAAAGCATTTGATTCAGGAAAAGATGGATGCTGAATTGAGTGGGGCTCTAAGTTCTCAATGGCACAAGCTATGTGTGTATCAAATTCACACATGCTGCACCTGTAGAGCCACCCTTTGTAATAACTTGGTTTGTTGCACAAGTCACAGAAGAAAGCATAGGGTGGTGAAAACTCAAGTTGGATTTTGTGAGGATGGTGTGTAAGTGCAATGGAAAGAGGAAGTGCTAAGCAGAAAGTGTGAAAGAAGGTGCTGCATTCAGCACAGTGGTAGCAATAGCCTGTGACATGGAGCCCACAAGCTACACAGTTGAGGGTGGTTTTTTTGGTAGCAGGTGATGAAGGTATAGCAATGAGGACTAGATCATGCATTAAATGTGCAAGGTGGTTTGTGATTAAGGGCATCTTGTAGCACACATAGTGAAGAGAGAAGGCACAGGTTTTGCACTGGTAATAGTACTCACCATAGTTAATCCTTAGGTTGCACCCAAAGCATGTTACAATATCTCTTGTGGAGGATGAGGTTGTATATTGCAGTGGATGTGGATGGCTAAAGTGGAAAAAGTTTGAGTTCTTCTGTTGTGACCCCATTTTTCTTTTTGTGAAAGTACTTGAACAATTGAACTTGGCCATCTCTCTTTTGTAAATAGAGTAGTGCTGGGGTTTCACCTAATACATTTTGATGTATAATATCTTGTCTTCACTAATAATATCTTGTTATATAAATTTAAATTTTATGATGGAGAAAGGGTGTCACACATCAAAATGTGATAGATAATCTATATCCTTGAATTAGCTAGTTTCCTTGTTTGTCTCTTTACTTTCTTTGGTGTTGGAATAATAATCCAATTAAGAGCTAGCTGTTACCACTTCACTACTTGCCTCTGTTTTGCTCTTCGGAGTTGTCTAAAACTAAAATTCCAATGTGTGGTGTGGGTGGAAGGCACGTGGCTGATTCTTGGGATATTCGGAATTGTGCTGTTGTTTTGTTCATTTTTCATCAAGTGGAGGTAAAAGGTTTTATGCTTAACTGTTAAGGGAGAAGTGCTGGTGCAGGATATAGCAGTGTATAACTAAGGATGTGAATTTTGGATAGAGAGCATGAGTCACATTTTAGTATACCACACCAAGTCCCAACCAATAATATCTTAACACATAAATTAAGATTTGATTTAAAATAAAAAAATAGAATATATGACAATATGTTATTGGTTGGAATATAATGCGGTACACCAAAATGAGACAGATGATCTATATCCATGAATTTCACGTGTACCCGTGGTTAAAATCTGCAATGAGTACGGAGCGGTTAGCTTAACAGATATCCACGTGTAAAATAAATTGATATTTTCTCTATCCATTTGTTAACGGGGTGAGGCGAATATTGAGGTTACCCATATTTGCGGGTAACTGTACCCGTCAATCTTCTTTACCTACATTCTATCAGAATCTTTTATAGGATCTTCCTCTATCATCTTATTCACCTTCTTGAGGTACTAGTCTTTTGCCCACTTCTTCCAAAACTAAGTCTAGGAATCCACTAGTAGTAGTGATCATTCCCAAACTACAAGAAAATAGTGATTTAGTGACCGATATTTAACGACCGAAATATGTCGGCTGCTATAGCGACCGAATTAGTGATAGATTACGTGTTATTTAAATATTGGTCACAAGGTTTAATACAATGACGAATTAACGACTGAAGATATCGGTGGCTAATATAACACCCTTCTCGGGAGCTACATTGTAAGTGACATTTTAAGGTCGAAAAGTAGGTTAATTAAAATTGGCTATAATCGAATGGACTAATTTTTTTTCATTTTCGTAAGTCATAAAGATAACTACTTTGATTTAAACTAATGGACAATAAAATATTCCATTATCACAATCTGGGTCATAAGTTCGTAAATCATTTACATAATACCCAACCCGACTCATAAACATAAATCATAACAGTATACAGATCCAGTATAAAGATATGGAGACACAGCTCCTAAAATATAAGATACTTGGAGATGCAGCTCCACAAACAGTAACATTAATTCCAAAACATACCCAGCTGGCCAAACTAAAATAGAAAAGACAATCATTTCTTGTACATTGTGAGAAGGACAAGCTCAACTGACGAGATATAGTGGAAACTCTATTTGAGTACACTACTGACGTCGTCACAAGGACACTACTGGAGTTACTACAATAGTAACTATCGGACTAAGCCCTTTCCCCTTCCAAGAGGAAATACATGGTCTACTAACCATCGATGGTCATGCCCATCTCAAGAAAAGAAAAATCAGGCATGACAAAAAACAAATACTATCGTCTTGGACTATCTGAAGTCTGGAAGACGTTCACTAGAAACTCCGTCATATTGTCCACATGCTCGAACCTCAATTTCGACAATGAATCAGCCAAGCGAAATCTTGACATCTCAACCTTCTCAAAAGAATACAGACATCACATAGCCAGTCGACATAGTTAAAATAGAATAAGGAGGTGAGATTTCCATTTATCTTATACATAAGGCAGACATGCAGTGGTAGGACTCTCAGGTATGTACAATTAACAATATACAATCATATCATCACTCATATTAGAACAATAATGTTTCACAGAAATAGGACCCCGGCACAACGTTTTCCTAGATAGAAGACATCTAAGACTTGAGGAATGACCTCTGAATTCCTATACCATGGTTTTATGAACAGCCGGAGAGAGTGGTTCGGAGGATTTTTCCAGAGGTACCAGCATAGGGTAAAAAAAGAATGCGTCAACAATAGGCAACGTGCACGTCATAGGCTTTTTCAGGAACATCCTACACTACCAGAAAGCACGTAGTGTCTATTTAAGTATGTCGATGTATTGCCAGATCACCACGCCACAGAGGAGCATCCCACTGGGCCTATGTGAGTATTTCATAACCCCGACATCCCCAAGCATCAAATAGATCGCCCCTACGGAATTCGCACCCGCATTAAAGTGTTAGTTGTAACAGCCTGGTTTTTAATTACACTGTTTAACCGTTTAAAATATAATTAATTATATTTTAATCTGAGAGTTAAAAAGAGATTTTAAATAAAATAAAATCATATTCGCAGTCTCTCTTATGTTAGAAGGTTATGGTGAAATTTTGGGTTTAAAACTCAGACGGAAACTAGTCTGCATTTTTACTAACAGTATAATTTTATACCAGCAGAAAACCCTAATTTGACCCGAAACTGAAATTTGTAGATTTTTTATATTTTGTCCATGAGGAATTCTATTTTTCAAATTTATTATCATAAATAAAATATTTTGTTTATTCGGACGAATTTTGGTGAAAGTTTGAACAGAAAACGGTCGGTTTTTTCCCTGACAGTAAGATTTTAATGATCAGAAAACCTAATTTTGACTCATAAACGAAATGTGTTTTGTTTAAATCATATTTCCAATGAGTTTGGTGGTTTTGAAAATTTTCAACCGAAAATAAAATATTATGCTTTTATTCGAGAGTAAAACCCTAATCGGGAAACCGACGGAGTCGAGAAGGGAGGTGCAGAGACAAAACCGAACACCGGAAGAGCTGAGTCATGGGGTGAGTCACCACCTTGACTCACCAAGCAATTATGAAGCATTAAATGTAAATTTAGGTGAAATGACCAAAATACCCCTAAGCATAACCTAACCGACGTCGAGTTAAATTTCAACCATGGTTAAGGAACCAAGGTTATTTCTTGTGTCCAAGAATCATTCACACCCTTCCTAAAATGTGAGCCACATGTTTATTAACCATAGTTAGCAAAGTAACCCTAGTTAAGTTAATTATTAACATAGTTAACTATTATATTATTTAATATTCACAAAACCCATTAATTGGACTCTAAGGAACCAAACAAAGTCTAAAATCTACCCTATTTAAACCCCCAAACCGTAGCAGCAGCCCCCTCCCCATTTCTCTCTTCATCTTTTTGATTCATTCTTCTTCATTTTCTTCACAAACTCCATTATCATCTTCAAAAGCTTCAAGTGCTTCCATTGAAGAACTTGCCAAGATCATCATCATTTCTTCATTTCCTTCACCCACTTGAGGTAACATGATCGTTCATGATCATCTACTCTCTTCTTGAATTCATTTTCTTCTTATTTCATGAGTTTTCCAATTTCTATGATCTAGTTATGATATCTACTATCATCATCTAAGAGTATGTAATAAAATCATTTTCCTCCTTATCTTACTTGTTGAGGCCGAACCTATGCCTTAAGGAGCAAAGTTATTTTTGTTCAACTTTTAACTTAGATGAAGTTGGATCTTAGCTATCTAGGGTTTCTATACTTTTAATCCTCAATGAATTTCAAGTTTCATCAAGTTTTTCTCTATTTCAAGTCTTATATATATTTCTTTAAAAATAATGCAAAAATACTTAGAAAAATGTTTGATGAGTTTTGACTATTGTTGTCAACTCTCTTATACCTATACTTTCATTATCCAAGAGCTTGAATCCAACTAAAATTTATATCCCAAATTCTTTATGTTGGCCGAAACCCTAACCAAAGTGGTTAGAGGATTATATTTCATATTTTTGAATTGTAACAATTGATTTATGTTAAGTAATACTCTAGGAACTAGTATCTAAAATATTGGATTAAGAAAATGATCCTAGCCCTGATTTGAATTGAATGGCCAAATCTAGCATAAAGTGGGTATAGTTGGGTTTCTTTGATTACTTATAGTTATGTTGTTTGGTTCAAGGTGAAACTGTTAAACTGTGGTGTGATAGCGAGGAACGTCGAGTTCGGGATTATGGTTCTAACTCAGGTGGGGGAAAGGATCACTCTGTCATCGGAATCGATAAGTAATATATTATATAATAATTGTGTAGGGTGACCTAAACCCTAGTCGTAGTCGAGTAATCGACAAGACCAAAATCACATTGGAAACCTTTTCTGTGAAACCAATGGTGATTCGGGGATTGTAGGTTTATCGACATTAAGGTTGATTTTATGATGTTGAGGATGTTTGGCTTTATTACTTATTTGATTTGATTGTGATATGCTGGTTGTGATAATTTGCTTTATGTGATATTTTATGAGGTTTGAATATTTTGTTGATATTGTGTTATGCATGATCTGCTTGGTTTTAATATTATATTTAGTGGATTTTAAGTAAAGATATGTGTTGTTCGGAATATGTTTGTTTAGGAGAGAATGTGTGTGATTTAGAGGGCCTAGCTTAATTAAGTTATTTTATAGAAAATATTTTGAGATATCATAATTTGAGGATTTATACGAGTTTCTAGTGAGAGGTTGAGGCACTAGGTTATTACTCGTAAGAGTCGGAGAGGTTTATACAATTGTATGTATAGAAATTGGGCTATTAGGGATATAATTGTATGTATAGCAATTGGGCTATTAGTGATATAATGGTATGTGTAGCAATTGGGCTACTGTAGATAAAATGGTATGTGTAGCATACTGTAGATATAATTTTATGTGTAGCAATTGGGCTACTGTAGATATAATTTTATGTGTAGTAATTGGGTTACTATAGATATAATTTGATAGAGGGGAGTGCTTGCTCGGACGAAGAACTAATATTCCTATTTGGGTGGAGATGGTGTGAAAGGATTGTAGTGGTCATATTAGCATAAAGGTTTAGTTGTATGGGAGTAAGGGTAGAGGATGATATTGTTAATTTGAGGATGATTGTTAGTTATGTGTGATGTGTGTCTTTGACAGTTATTATATTTTATACTATGATTCTTTTCCACTTTTTGATGATAAAACTGTTTCTTATCCTCTGTATTCTTTCTTTGTGTTGTATTCTATTTTTTTATGGGATCATACGAGAAGACCATGTGGCTGAGCTGAATCAGGAGGAATTGGATGGAACTCCTTATGAACTGGAGGCCGAAGGTTGAGGTGCAAATTAATGTTTTAGGTGTTAGAAAGTATGGCCAGTGTGTCGGTTACTTTATTTTATATTTTCCGTTGAATAACAGTTTGTTTAAGTGTATACCTGTAAGGGATCCTAGACAGTTTTTTAAATACTTTTATGCATAAACCTATGGTATGGTGTGTTGCTTTGATTTTTTCTTCCGCTGTGTGTTTATAAGTTAAGTTTTAATTTTTACGTGTTTCGGAATACACGTTTAACGTTAAGAGCGTGATTAATAATTAATTAATAAGGTTTAAAGTTAATGGCACAAAGGAGCACAACGGGGTGTCTCATTTGGTATCAGAGCAGTTCGATTATAATCGGACTGTGAGGTCTAGGTTGTTGTTACAGGTCGTGTCTAGTTGAATCCACATCGGATTTTAACTATGCTTAGAAGTTGGGTAGTGTGTCCGAACTCGTTGATAACTAACATTGGTATGGCATATGGTATTTATATACTTGTTTAAAATCGAGTACAATGAAAGGACAGATTGTTGTGGGATAATTGTTATTAAGAGATGTTTATCTTAAGTGCTTGATATATTTGGATAGTATGGGTAGTCCTTGAAAATAATAAAGAGATACCAAATTAGTTTGGAGCTTAACTAGAATAGGATTGTTTTGGCTGAAGCTTTGTAGCCTTTTATTTTTGAGATGATGGTGATAGTTGTGGATTTCATTGGGAATTTAGGCTTATAAGTTGAATTTAGTAAGATCCTCATATCTTAAGTAAGGTTGTTAGTTTGTTGCAAAGCTTTTTTGAGATGAGAAATAGAGTTAAGGAATGATCATGTTAAGTTTAAAGTGATGTGGAATAGTTGTTAGATAAGTTAAAATATGATTTGAGGATAGCGGTTATAATTGGAAATGTTGTTCTTGTTTAAATGGTGAGTTAGGATTTCACCTTAAGCTCTGATGGTTATGGATTGTAATGAAGACTCGATTGAGTAACATATAATCTAAGTGTAGTACCTAAGTATTGTTTCCCTATAGTAGGATAAATAGGAAGTGATGGGAGTTTTGTTGAGATATAGATATGACTAGTAAGACTAAGATCAATATCAGTGAGTGAGACCATTATTATAAGTCAAAAGTTGATCGAGGCATAGTATTACTAAGAGAATCCTAAGGTAACGATCAAATACTCGTAGTTAAGATTGATGGTATTACCTAAGTTGAGTATGAGAAGGAAAGATAATTTATTTGGTTTTAGTTGCATTAGGAGGTGCAATGATATTTTTTTGAGGTTTGTGACACCCTTCTACCCCGCATGTTAATATAAAACATTTACTTAAAAGATGTAATTATAAAACGCATTTATTTGAAAAAAATAAAAACTTGGATAAAAATGTTTCACATCTCAACAAAAACAACGTGGGAATAACATAGTTTTAAAACAGTAAAACATAAACAAGACATATAAAGAAAAACCCAACCCCGATGTCACATACAGAGCTGGTATAACCAAAATCTGGATACATCACGGAAACAAACTAGACAACTAACAAAACTAACAACTATAACTCAGCATTCTAACTAGAGTTGCGGCTCCTCAGAGTCATTCCTCCGCTGGTTGCTCACCGTCCTCTGCATAAGGAAATACATGCAACAGCAGAAACAGGAAAGCAGGGAGTAAGAAATCATGTAAACACAACGGCATGGGAATAGGGAATACGATGAACATACATCATAGCATGGCATAGCAATATAACAACATACAATATTTATACATCATCATATAATACCATAACAACATGTTAATCATCCAACATATGCTATGCAGTGCAATGCAACCCTACTCCACTACTCCATCAATGCATGTGGATCCAACTAACTCAGGAAGTCAACTTCGGAGTTACATATCCGTATTGGCCAAAAAACACCAACACCGGTAGTTCCCCAAAGCATGGAGGAACCCCTTGGATAGTTGGCGTATCATAACTGGATACGCCACCTCGGGGGCGCACGGTTCACCAAACCATGGGTGAACCACCTGAGACTTGGGCCAAATCATCATAACTAGGATGACCTCCCCAATGTTGAACATCACCTTCAACATCAACTCCAATGCTCTATGTAAATGGCACAACAACACACAAGGCAACCACCTCCTTTGCTTGGGCCTAAAAGCACCCAAGACCTAATCACCAACATCAACATTAACACCTTAGACCCACACCGTGGTGTCAAGGTCCCCTTGGCAAAAAAGCACCAAGGTCCAACATAACAACATCTCGACTAAAAAGCATCGAGAGCACTTTGACCAAAAAGCACCAAAGCTTGACAACGTGTGGTAACCCATCGGGTACCGGCTTAACCAGCTTATCAGTCTTTGTTATCTTAATTAATCTTTAATTAAGTTATCTAACTTGTTATCATTTGATTAGTGTATTATTACATCATATGGGGATAATTGGGGTAAACACCCTTTTAATTCATTTATCTTAAGTACTGACTAGTAGGGGGAAGCACGAGCGTACTAACCCCCCAGCAAGATCGTGCTGCCACTTAAGTGGAGCACGGTCGTGCTCACTGTCCTTCAGGCCGTGCTCAATGCACAGCCTGTACTGGGCAGGCCCATACTGTTCTGGGCAGAATTTAACGTGTTCTTGGAGTTTAGGCTCCCTAATTCTCTCAAATCAGATCCTAGGGTCTTAACTAAAACATTCGGCATGAAACTTCACCCCCCGCTAACACAGTTCATATCTTATGAAGCTTGGGGAATTAATCCCTTAATTCCTATGTTAACTAGGAGTCCTAATTAAGTCAATTAGAGTCTTATTAACATACTCAACATAACGGTAACATCATCATCAACAACATATCCAGTCAATGTGATCAACATAATCCATGTCATAACAACAACATTCATAATCATGGGTATTCATACCAATTCAACCAAAACTCATGGCATAAGACAATTCAATAGGCATACCACATCATGAACAACTCAACAATTATAACAAATAGGCATACCAATTAATCCAATTAAACATATAAACAATTCAGTCATACAACCAGGCAGATCATGGCATCAATACATTATAACGACAATAAACGGGGCTATGGGAACCCCTCATCTTACGCCACTCCCTAGCCTAGTGTGTACACTATTATTCTCCCATACCTGGTACGAGGTTCGTGTTTCAAAAGAAGAAATATGATCCACTAAGGTCCCGTCTCACTAGCGCTTGTCTACGACCTTAAGGACGCCAAAGAGACACTTTGGTTCAACTCTAAGATCAAGAAATCAAAAGGAAGAGATCAAGAACTTGAAAGAAAGAACACAAGGGACAAGGCACACGAATTTTTCCTTTTCTAAAGTCCCAAACAGCAAGCACAACGAACCCATATTCGTAGCGATGTTCTCCTATCAAGAAGCGGTGAAGAACAATGCAAGAACGGGTTCCCTAGAAAGCGTTTTAGGGAGAAAAATCATAAGGATTCAAAGAGGAAGGAGGGAGGCAGTTTTCTAAGTGTTGGAGGTCGTGTAAACTAGGTTTAGGTCGAGTCTAATGGTATACATATGAGTTTGGGTCATAACGGGTTCCTATTTCAGCCCAAACTGTATACAGTTCGGTATTTTGACCATAACTTGAGCTACAAGTTTCTGATTGAGGTGTTCTCGGCGTCATTAGAAAGCTCAGAAATATTTGATGTCCTGGTTTTTGGTCTTATATACATGTTTTAGCACATACTATTTTGAATAAATATAGGATAAACAATCAAGGCTTTGGGATGGAGATCCTTTGTTTTGCCTGCTCTTCCTGTCTCAATCCTTAGCTATCTGATTATATATAAAACTCCAAATTCTTCCATTAATTTGCCATCATCCATTGGTTTTTAATTAGAATTTTTTGGTGACAATGGAATTATGAAACAATAATCTCTAGAGGTGTAAGAATGGGTGAGAAGTATTATCAATCACAGGTACAATATGGTGTTGAAAATCTTCTAAGTGAGAACACTAGTGGAAAATATACATTAGACGGGAAAGGTTTACGTCAGTTAACCAAAAGCTAGACGTTAAAAAGGAGTCGGTGGCGGTTTTGTAAATATCAGACTTCATTAATTCAATTTTAACGCCACTTGTTGTAAGGACTGACGTTAAAAGTGAGTCACTTAACTTTTAACGTCTGTTCTTTCATCAACAGACGTTAAAGGTTATTTTAATAATTTTTTTATCTAGTATACGTACCCTTCTGCATTGCCTTCCTCAAAGTTTCAGTTTCACTTGCTTTGATGTTTTGTGTTTCTGTTTTGAAAACTAAAATATATGTGCGAAGTAAAAATGCTATAAGTTGAATCAATAACCCAAACCGGATCTCATTCATGAAGTGTATCAATAATACAATTACAAGATACATTCAAAATTTTAAAATCCTATAAAAAGTTACATTGAAAGGGTTTAAAATCCTAAACATTTGTTGAGGCTTCGTTCCCTTCACGGGTGAACAAGAGAGGAGTGTCGAGCGACTGAGTTTTCCAAAGTCACTGAGCAAGGGTGCACTCGATCTGTTTCAGCAATGGTCTTGGAACAGTCACTTGCTTCCAAAGCTGAGGTTTTGGAGCTGTAGCTGCTGATTCTCCGGAAGGATGATAAGGTGAGCAACTCACATTATGTGATTTACACAACCTTATCACCCATGTTATGTGATTTACACAACCTCAGAAGTTGTTTGACCATTAAGACAAAGATCTTTGAGTCTAGGAATAGGAAGAAAGAGTGATGAAGTTAATCTCCATGGCAGAGCCATATTGTGAAGCAGAAAAATAAAAGGAAGGAAGGAAGCTATTTATAGGAGCAGGGGATGAAGTTACTAGGCGTCGTAAGTTACTAAAAAATTAAGTTGATCATTAAGAGCATTAGGTTCCAAGACGCATTGGGAGTTGGCAGTCATATATTATAAACGTGCAGAATAGAAAATGCACGAAGGGATAGGAAGAAATAGACCTTTAAGTCTAGGTATAGGAAGAAATAACAAAAGTCTCAGAGCCATATTGTGAAGGAATAGAAAACGCATGGGTAAGTAGCAGAGTAGTCATGGTTAGTAGCACAGTAGTCAAAGGAATGAATGTTTTTTAACGTCAGTTGTTTAATACAACTGACGTTAAACAATGACTTTTAACGTCAGGTGCTTAAGAGAACTGACGTAAAATGTTGTTTTATTTTTGGTTTTTGATTATAACGTTTACACCCGCGCGCCTTCTATACTTCCCTCTGTACGTCTCTGTTCTTCTCTTTTCATCACGCTCACTCTCACTCTCAACTCTCACTCTCACTCTCACTCTCACTCTGCCTTAATCGCGAGCTTATCTCCACCGCAACCACCGCGAGGGCTTCTTCGCCACCACCGTGAGATACACTCTTAAGCCCTAACTCTGTATTTCCTGCTCAATATTCTTTGCAATAACTTGACATCTCTCTTTTACCCCTTACCGCGCACTAACTCTCCTTGTCCCTCTGCTCTCAGTAACCACATCGAACGTTGGCCACCACTCGAGCTCCCCACCACCACACGAGCACCTATTTCTGGTGAGTCTTTAGGGCACATTTTTTTATTTTTAGTTTTGAGTGTATGTTGAAACTGTAGTCTCAGTAGTTGAAACTTGAAACTATCAGTTTGAGTTGTTTGGAACGTCTCTCTTTTTTGTTTTGAGTGTATGTTGCTCTGCTGGTTGGTCTGTCACGGTCATGATGCTCATCACGGCTAGGCCGTGATCAGTTCTGCCTGTGAGGGTCTGGTTCAGTTGGCACGTTACGGCCGTGATGGATATCACTACCAGGTCGTGACCAGTTCTTGGCAATCTTCAAAAACTAGTTTTCAATCTCCCGTATTGTCCTTATATTGGATATATGTTTTGTATATCTACAGAACCTATCTAGTTATGGATCGTAGTTGGATGGTTTGTAAGCGCACTAGTGCTGAGTATTTGAAGGGGGTGGGAGAATTTATAGAATTTGCTCAAAGGAATGTTCCTAATAGTAATGCAATGTTCTGTTGTCCTTGTGTCAAGTGTTTGAATATGAGGAAATGTACGGTGAAGGATATACGTACTCATTTGATTTGTGAAGGGATTTGCTTGAGTTATACAAGATGGATATGGCATGGTGATGTGTTGTTGAGTTGAACGGCAAGTGTCTCCCAAAGTGAGGACGTTGACGTAGATATGGAGGATGATCGAGTAGAGGACATGATCCGTGATATTGGACAAGAATCTTTTCATCGAGCTCATGTGTATGATAGGTTGTACGGTGATGCGGATAAGCCTTTATATCCAGGGTGTACTACTCAGACACGGTTGTCGGCGGTGCTAAAATTGGTTTGTGTGAAGGCGAGAAATGGTTGGACCGATAAAAGCTTCACGGAATTGCTTGAAGTTTTGAAAGACTTGCTTCCGGAGGACAACACATTGCCTGACCGTAACTATGAGTCTAAGAAGGTATTGTGTCCGATGGGTATGGAGTATAAGAAGATACACGCATGCCCCAATGATTGCATATTGTACACCGGTGTTCATGTAGACAATCACGATTGCCCCAAATGTGGGTTATCACGATACAAAGTGAAGGGTGGTGATGATGATGATCTTGATGATGTGAGAAAAAAGGGTCCTCCTGCGAAGATACCTTACTTTGGATATATTGAAGATATTTGGGTGCTCGATTTCACTAAGCTTACGGTGCCGGTTTTTAAATGTAAGTGGGTTGATAGTAACGGTGGTGTACAAACCGACGAATTGGGGTTCACATTGGTAGACCTCAACAAGTTAGGTCATATAAATGAGCCTTTCATAATGGCTTCCCAAGCAAAACAAGTGTTCTACATCACTGATCCTTCTAACAAAAGGTTATCCGTGGTTCTCCAAGGAAAAAGCATGTATAATGGTAGTGATAAAAATCAAGATTCAAATCTTGATATTCCTGAGACTCCTTCTTTTTCAACAAACATGCCACTCGTGATGATCATCATGAAGGGATATTGATATAGGTAGTTTAAACTTTAGTATACATTTATTTTTATTTATACTTCTGTATTTATTTTGAGTTATAACCTATGTTAATAAATATATATTGTTTCTGAACAGGCATACATATGGATCAGTCGGATAGCCCACATGAACAGGAGGACACTGTGGGGCCTACGCAAGATCCGATCGCGCCTACGCCTGATTCTAGTGTAAGTTTACATGTTATATACTATCTTTAGTCCTTCTTTTTAATGTAAGTTATTATAATGTTACAACCCTCTATTTTATCATTTTTTTTGTCCATACAGACATCACAGGCTCATAGGAAACGGGGTAGAGGAGCCACGTCATTGAAGAAACTAGAGAAGGACAGGCAAAGCAGACAGAAGCTTGAGGTGTCCTTCGATGCTAATCTAAATGCCCAGGGACCCCGTGCATTACTTAGATGAATAGTTTTTTTGATAGACTTTAGAAACTAATTAATAACATGTATATATATATATCCTTAGAGGGTAGTTTTGTTTTTAGACATTAGAGACTAAAATTTATATATATATATATATATATATATATATATATATATATATATATATATACTTGTAGATAGTTATGTTTTTCCTATACATGGGTTTTGGTTTTAAGTCCCCCATTGTTCCTTTGTATATTTCTTTTCTTTTGTTAATATTGAAATTTAAGGGTAGTGTTAGCAATTACAGTAATGTGTGTGATATTACGTATTCTTGGTATATTTACTGAATGCAGGGATAGCTGAGGGGAGTGATATTTTAAAACTGAATTTAAAAAAAAAAAATTAACGTCAGTTGTAACAAACAACTGACGTTAATAGCATTTTATAAAATATACAGTACACTATTAACGTCAGTTGAAATAAACAACTGATGTTAAAATTAAAACCTTTAACGTCAGTTCTTTAACACAATTGACGTTAGTTTTAACAAAATTAACGTCAGTTATGTTAAAGAACTGACGTTAATAGTTTATTTTTAACGTCAGTTGTTTAAACATCTGACGTTAAAATACTAACTATTAACATCAGCTGTATTTACGTCAGACAATATTCTGACGTATAAAATCAATTTTAACTGACGTAAAAAGCACTTATTGCACTAGTGGAAGGTCTTCTCTTTCTGGCTCAATGGGGATCCAAATGCGAAAATAGGCTGTGAATTAATTTTTAGATGAATCACACTTTGCTCACGTCTCTCCTAGCCACTAGATGAATCATACCTCTCCGTTCTCACACTTGGATCCAATCATTACTTAATTTTACTAGGCCAGGTTTTACCATAAGTGCAATGTTTGTCGTAGGCATTTTCACTTTTGAGTTTGGATTTGAACTGCCAAAGATTATGCTAGGCTAAGTGATATGAGCATGGACAATCAAAACCAAGGTCCTAACATTGAAGACCTACATGGACCCTTAACAAGGGCAAGGCTTAAAAGAATCCAAGACTCGTTGAAGGTGGTGGTCAATCACTTGACTCATAGGCAACCGTATGAAGAGGGCTTCACCTTGAACCTCTTGTGCATTGAGTTATTGACCACCTAGTTAGGGATAGGACCTAGGACCCTTGTTTAGCTTAGACTTCATGTAATAAAGGTAGGGACTATGAAACTTGTATAGAGTAGAGTTTATGTAATGAAAAGTGATATTCAAAAAACACTTAGGACTAGTTTAGGGTTTGGGCCTATTGGGCCATAGCATAATAGTAGAAGGCATTAGGCCCAAAACAAAGCCCACACTTGGGTGGAAGAATCTAGGAGACGCTACTTGTGGCTCAAGTTATAGCTTGCACTTCAAGTTAGTCTAGCTTGCACCTTAAGTAGGATGAGCCAATAAATAGATGTCATGTAAATCTTTTTTCAAGTTTGAATACATTTGAGTTTTCTCACACTTGAGATTGCTAGAGAGAGTTGAGAGTCTCCTCTTCTTGGTTCATGAGTTGAACCATTGATTCTTATCTTGAATTTCCATATTCAAGTGGTGAATCTTCCCTGGCTTATCAAATTCAATATTCTTCTCCAAGAAGAATGACTTTGTGGTGCCATTCTCCTTCTTCTCCGCCTCTTCCATATTCTATTTTGTTCTTTAATTCTTGCTCTTTAATTCATGTCATTTACTTTCTAGTTCATATATCAATTGTTATTCTCTCCTACTCCTTTTGTTTCTCTTGATTCTTCACTTGAAGATCAAGTTTATTCTATTGTTCTTGTTTGTGTTGATCTTGAATTTTTAGTAATTGAAATCAAAGAAGGATCCTAAAATGTTAGTGATCTATGTTTTGATCACATCAAGTGATATCTAGAGCTAGTTATTTGAATCTTCAATTGTTTTGAATTTTTGATCAAAAGTTTTTTCAAATTCTATGATGATCATTGATTTGGAGCCAAATTCATAATGAAATATTCATTAATGGTGGTGTCATTTACCACATGAATTGGATGATGAAAAGTAATTTGAATCCAATTGTTGTCATGGATCTAGAATTTGAAATGATTTTGAATTGATTTTGATTGAATTTTGGTGAATTTTTTTCCCTCCACTTTTCACCCTAGCTTTTGGGGCCATACATGTGCATGTGATCATAGATTACATGTGAATTTTGGTTACATCTTGAAATTCAAGCATGAATCTCTTTTCCTTACTTTGTGATTTTGAACAAATTGAAATTTCAATTCACAATAGTAAGGTCAATTCAAATTTTAATCAAAAGTGATTCAATGATTTCAAATTTTTAGAACCTAATAGATCTTCATGAAATTCAAATTGTGGAAAAAAATGTGTTTATCATCCACTTGAATGAAAGATCTAGGTCTCTAATTACTTGATTTGTGCTCATACACTTGGAAATTATTTTACACTACTTGAATTGTTCATATTTCCAAGTATTAAACCAATTATGTCCAAATTTGTTCATGATTGAAGGATCTTTTTGTAAATTCGAAAATTAAGTGTAATTACTGTGAAATTTTAATTATCAAAAGTCAAGTGGCTGAAGTTTTTTAAAAAATAGTGTAAAAAGAAAAAGTGGGGCAAAATCGTAAATATACAAAGTTTTGAGGCAAAAGTGCAAATTCTAGAAATTTCCAACAAAAGGTAAAAGACTTGTCACCATTTCACAGGCTTGTATTTGTATAAATCCTTCACAAATTGGTGTAGCACATTTCACATTGATCATTAATTGTTCACCAACACTTTGATTAAATTTGAATTACATTTTGTTGAACTCTTTCAACTTGTCTTCTTCACATTAATTTGAGTGTGCAATTCTTCTTGAACCTTTTCTTGCTTGTCTTCTAAAATCCATTAGTTTTGTATTAGTTGTTCTCAAAATTCTTGACCTCTTTGAATTGATTGTCTATTGGTTGATTTGTCATTTGTTTACTGGAGACTAATTGTTGAGATATTGTTTCTGTGACACCCCCTTTTCAGGGTATCACATTTAAGTAACTTGTTACGAAAATACACTCAATAAAATGTTGCTGGTTGCTTTCGGAAAATATAATTTTCTAGTTACTTATCCCTTTCAAAATTGGTGATAATTTTTTTTTGTTTTCTTTTACTCCATATACAATCCAACACCATTAATATAATATAAATAGGTATCATAAGAATTTTACATTTAGACCTTCACATAAGAGGTTATCTCCCGAAGTCATAACATAAGAAAATAAAGACGTAATTGTAACATAGCGGTAATCTGGAATCACAACTCAAAGGAATGACTCTCAGTAACCAAACATCCAGAATAACCAAGTACCACTACTTTATAAGACACCAAAAGGCCTATAGCTGGTCACTTCTACAAGACAGTTTTTGAAAATACTCTTGTGACATTCCCACTAACGAATACCTTTTCAAGCATCTAGAAGTTAAGTCCTCGAACGACTCAGTGAATTCCTTCGTTTCATCAGTACTAGTGTACCAAAGTACTACCTTAGTCTAAAATAAACCTGATATATTTGTAAGGGTGAGTTTCCAATATATGAGTTTTGATAAGACAACCCCATGCATGACACACAAATAGCAAATACCATATATTCACAGCATAATAAAGTTATTTCGAAACAGCAGAATAATTTAATTCAAAGGGTTTCATACCCGGCAGTCATCGTCATTTTATAAAAACGCATGACACTTCAATATTCAGACTCTATTTTTAATGCCTAATCTTCGGAGATCCCACAACTTTCTGTTTCGTTTCGAGCTGATCAAGCTCCGCACATGGCGCATTGTAAAAACGAATAAAACAATGCCCAAGAAATCACATAACACACTGGCCACACACAGTTTCACCAGGGTTATTATTCAAAAGTTTTGACTCATTGTCTCACTGAACAGAGGCACAATGGTCACTCGAATTATGGAGTTCATTGTCCATAACCTATTGCCTCACACAGATTACAATAGTTAACGCATAAACTTGGACACACAGTCCTATAAAGATATATTAGCTCACACATGTACAGAGGCCCAATATTTAAATGGAACATAGTCCATAACAGATACATTGATCCACTCCAGACTCAATGATCACATCACCTGACACGTCTGCCATATACATTGATCCATTCCGGACTCAATGATCACAACACATGACACATCTGCCATCTATGCATGAGTAAAAACTTTTATTCTCGATTTGTTTTCTTTGTCGTAATAATCTTTCCTTGTCGAAGCACAAAGCTAACGGCCATGCTTAATTTATTATTAAGACTTTCCCCTTAAACAAACACAGGACACACAGCCCAAATGTTTTAAACTCAACACAGGACACACAGTCCGAGTGCTCAATCACGAGGCCCTTGAACCGATGCACCAGTCTTAGGCTCGCGGATATGGAACTCACACTTTCCACATCAAATTAGGAAACACAGTCCAAAAACAAAATCATTGCAGGACACTCCGTCCAATGACACAGATCCTTGATCTACGTGTCCATAGAACACTAGAACCCCAACGTCTCGGTTCCTAGGTTTATTTATCTGCTTGTAAAACATTTCGCTCAATGAAAAACAAATACAAAACAAAACCTCCGAAAACTTATCCAAGTTTAATAGAATAATTTCATTGAATAAAAATACTTTTACAGAAATCCTTTTCTGTTAAAACGTTTGATAAAACCTGAAAATCATTGATAAATTCCTTTCATTCTTGATTATTTTATTTCTGAAATTAATTCTCAATAAAAGTCAACTTTAAAAAAAAGAAATTAATAAATTAATTTATAATAATTAAATAATTAAAGATTTAAATTTTTTTTCTATTTTTTTTATAACTTAAATCACTTTTCTGTCAGAAGTACTTGTTCTGACTGCTATAAAATATTATTTTCGGAACTTAATCACTTTAAATAACATTTTATAATAAAGTTGAATTTATTTTACAAAAATTAGAGCTTGTGAAAAAATTTCACAGTTTCGCCCTTACTGTCGCTTATTTACACAATTTCCACAAAATAATATTAAAATAATAATTTTTTTCATTTTTCTCAAAATCTCCCAAATTAATCCCTCTGATTAATTATCCAATCTTATTAAGTTTTTTTTATCCTTAATTAACTAATTATTTTTTACACTGACCAATGTCAGGTTTCTCAGTCCAACACTCAACAGCAGATAAATTTCAGTCACAGAATGGCATAGCATATATCAATTCATGACATGCATCACAATTATAATATAACCAAATAATTATAATCATATAAATCCACACATCACATCAATTCAGTTGCTTAGATAAATATCACATCAATCCAGCAGTCAACAGTAAACAATGCAAGATCATAAATTATTTTCTACAGAAAATTAATAAATGACTCCAACAATAAGCATGTGATTATCTTAAACTCCTCAGGCCTACTCCCCTTACCTCTTGAAGATTCGAATAATTGTTTCCCGAACAATTTCCCGATTTGATCTCTGTTTCCTTCGTACACTCAGGATAATCAACAACGATTCATCCTTCACAACAAATCATCACAAAATTAATGAAAATCAAACAAAAAACATTTCTAAACCATATGGTAATGGTTAGGCCTACTCAAGATCATTAGGCTAAGGATGTTAAAAATTTTCTAACTTGTGGATTTATGATTCTTAAACATGATGGAGACTTAATCAATGATCATGAACCAAGAACTTTGAATGAAACTCATCTAGTTCCAAGACTAGGGTTTCGGTTTTTCACAAAATAAAAAGCTAGGGATTTTGAAATTTTATCAACTCTTGGATTCAACAATCATAGGTACTAGAGAGATGAAAACAAGTATCAATCATAGGAATTGAAACAAATTCATCTAGTCCCTCTAAGACCTGGATTCGGTCCACTATGGAAGAATAGGAAAGAAATTTTCTCTTGATTCATGTTCTTATATCATGAATATAGAGATCATAGTGAGTTCATAGAAATTGGTTTCATGTCAAATGGATTTTTCTACAATTTTCTAGAAATCTTTAAAGTTATAGATCTAAGAATAGCATTTCATGAAATAATTGATCAAAATAGAATTTTATGGATGATTAATGAAGATCATACGAAGATTAGAGAGAGATTCCTCACCTTGGAATAAAAATATTTATTCTAGAACTTGAAGAACAAAGATGATCTTAGCAAGAACACTAAGGAGTTCTTTGTGTTTTGTGGGGAAATGACTTGAGATGTGAAATAGAAATTGTTTGAATCCTCTAGACAAGTGAGAATATGATCTTAGAAGATCAAAACATGGTTTGGATGGTTATATATAGGTATGGGCCGAATTTTGAAAAGAGAAAAGATGAACTTGAAAGTTCATGGATTCAAGAACAAATGGATTAAGTGATGGCAATTGATCTAAGGAACAAGTTTCATGAAAGAAGAATCATGAGATTATGTTTCTAAGTTAGAGAAAAATGATGAATAAGTGAAGAACAAATGAAGAATAACAAGTGAAGAACTTGTGAGAGAAAATGAAGAACATGAAGTTTTGGAGAAACAAAATGATGAAGTAGGAAAATGAGTGAAAATGGTTCAAGTGTGGAAGATGGGTGCGGCCTAGGGGTGGGTGTGAGGAGAAAATATGTGGTTTAATGAGATAAAAGAACCATGGTTGAGTTTATTTGATCAAGGTTAAGTTAGAGAATAATATAATAACTTAACCGTAGTTAATAATAACTTAACTAGGGTTTATTTATAATCATGGTTAATAAAACATGTGGTCATAAAATTTGGAGAGTGTGGCTGCCACCTACACCACATGTTAGGGAGAAGATATTTTGGGTTGCAAATTATGGTTAGTTAACCTCGGTTAGATTTAACCAGACGTAGGTCAGGTTAACGTTTAAAATATCTAGGTATATTTTTTTTTTGTCATCATGATGACTAGAGTAATTTATCACCATGACTCACCATGATGATTTGGATGATGTTCTTCTCAAAATCACCTTGATGTTCTAAGTGTTCTTGAGAAGTTTAGAGAGAAAGATGAAGATGATGAAGATTTAGAGCAGTTTGGGTAATTTGGGCATATCTCTCAATATACTTGTCCGTTTTTGATGATCTTTATGTCGTTGGAAAGAAGAGAGAAATATGAACAATTTTCATGTAGAAAGTTTTCCGAGATTCGGAACAGAAAAGTGTCAGAATTTCGTGACAGTTTCGGGGGAATGAGGAGAAAATGACTTTGCCTATGACTCACTTGTTGACATTAATGAAATTTGAATGATTCATCCACTTTAACATAAATGCTCATTTATGGCTAGGAAAAGTGATGTCCAAATGCTTGGAATGGAGGAAGGAGCCGTGTGGGTTTAGGGGTAATTTGGTCCAAATTACAACGGCATGGCTTGAAAAATTCATGAAGAGCCAAGGGTAAAATCGTCATTTCCAGGCAAGATATTTCTTTGTCATAAATGCGCCATTATGTCCATTATGACGCGGATAAGATCATCATAAATGCTTGTCACATCAGTCAAATCCATCACCTCAGCCCCGTTGCTGACTCCCTGGTTCATCTGACGCAGGTTTATCCTAGAGATATCTCGACGTTTTCGCCCGCAGCAAATATAATATTTTAATTTTTACACTAAATTTTTTCAAAACTTCCAGTATCGTAGTAAATACGATAAAAACATTTTTCATCTTGTTCACAAATTAAAATTATGTTTTATGAGCAGTAAACTTTTACTGTCTTCGAAAACACAGAAAACGGCAGACCGATTTCCGCCTAAATTTTCAACCAGAAACTTCCCCGTAACCTTATGAAAATAATTATAACATGGAAATGACCTTGGTTTATCCTAAATCATTTTCTAAGTCTCGGATAAAAATATATATTTATATATTTATATATTTATTACCGATATTACAAAGCAGCAAAAATCGGGGTGTTACAGTTTCAACTTGTAGATCCCTTGAGGAGTAAACTCTTGAGTGGAAAGAGACAACAGAGAAATCATCCTTGAAAAAGTCTACATTGAGTGATATACATGAGTGGCAATCTTTGAGTAAATGGTGAGTGAGTGGTGAGGTCCTTGTGATATTCATTTTTTCACTTGTAATTGTTCTTTTTCACTTGTTCTTTTAGTGTAATTGTTCCTTGTTGGGTTGTACTTAATTCTTTTGATTTTTGGTGGTGTAATTGTTCTTATTGGTGTAATCTTCATTTGATTTGTGTACTTTTCAATTCTCTATAATTTTAATGTAATTTTTCAAATTGTAAGTGCATAATGACTTCACTACATGAAGAAGAATCTGAAGATTCTCCTACATCATCACCAAGAACAAGGAACTTGAATAGGAAGTTGGATAGAATGACAAGGAACATAGAAAGAGTATTTGAACGATTAGAAGTAATTGAGAACAGAGAAGAATCTAGGCATGCTGTGACACCCTAAACTCGGGTCATCACATGGTTACCCGTTTGCGGAAATAAAACTTAATTTGCTGGTTGCTTTCGAAAAATAATGTTTTCTCAACGTTCATCTTTTCAAAATATGGTGATAAATTTTTTTTCTTTTTCTTTTAACCTCATAACCACAACAACGTAATCAAATCACACTTAAATACACCTTGTATATAAGTCATACAACTATACTGCCTCATATGTTTTCACACCTAAATCATAATCAGTTTTATCCTCAAAACATAATATAACATAATAGGACCTAAGCTGGTCGTAACTAACGGACACTACATCCAACAGGAGCAGCACAACATGCTTCAAACTAGACAGCCTTCCTCTTCTTGTAGGGATCATACTCCTTGTAAGACTCTGATATGTTTGTAAGGGTGAGACGCCAATATATGGATTTATCTCCATAACTAAATGCGCAACACAAAAGAAGGCACATACACGTATACATGTTTATAATAACGTACTCATTCATATTATATCACATCGTTTATCAATGGGTTTCACACCCCAAACATCAACGTTGGAAAACTATGCATGAACACTTCAATACATCATCTAAACATTCACACCTAATCTCATGAGATATCTCCAACCTCGTGATGAGTTGATCAAGCTCAATTGCCACACTAGGCAAACAGGCACACAGCCACAGGCACACAGCCAAAACCCATCTCACACTGTCCAACATCGTGGCACAGATGATTACAATGTTGATGGGGCCTCATTGTCCAAACCCCGGGCACAATGAGAACATCGTTGGTATGATCTACCCTGACGCCGCAAGGTAATCACTCGTTTGATCATGGCACGTCTGCCAAATGCATGCAAGAAAACATTTTGTTCTCAACACCTTTCTTTGTGCTATATCTTTATTTGTCAAAGCTCTCAAAAGCTTACAACCCATCATCGTTTTAAACATCGAATGCTCTCAAAATCATCATCGTTTTAACATCAAATGCTCTCAAAAGCATCATCGTTTTAACATCTTTATAACTTTTATTAACAACACAGGACCTCAAAGTCCGAGTGCTCAATCACGAAACCCCTAGACCGTTGCAATCAGTCTTAGGTTCGTGGTAATAGAAAACATCTTAAAACGTTTTAACTTCTTTAAGTAGATACCCAGTCTACAACATAACGAACCTTAATACCCCGACATCTCGGTTATTAAGTTCCATATCATCCTTTACGTCATTAAGTAAAACTCATTTACCGAAAATCCTTTCCACTTGAAATTCGTTTATAAAACGTCAAATCATCAAAAACTCTTTTACTGAAACTTCAACTCAAAAAAAATAAATCAATTCAGATTAAACCCCTTCTCAAAATAAGTACTGCTGTTTTTAAACTTTCACTGTAAATAATTTCGAAACTTGCTGTCGTTTATCATTTTCCAAGAAAATGTTTTTAAAGTCAAACTTTGAATTTTATTTTTATTATTTTTATTTTTATTATTATTATTTTTTATAAAGTATTTCGAATATTAATTTCACAAAATAACTTTTTATAATATTTCGGAATTTCTTGCGTAAAAATTAGCAGTTCAAAAAAATTTCACGGTTACGCTCTCACCGTGACTCATAAATTTCTTTTACACTGATAAATCATTAGAATAATAATATTTCTCAAAACTTTTTATTTTTCCAAAATAATAATTTCCACCATTATTATATTCCAACATTTCCCATAAAACATTGAATATAATTTTCACAGCTTATTAAAGCTTTTATCTGATTAATCGGTTGTGCACTGACCACTGTCAGGCCTCTCAAACAACATTCAACATTCATCATTCAACAACATCATCATAATTATATCACCAGGAAGATCATGTATCATAGCAACATAATATACTACTGCAGATAATTAAATCAATTAAAAGCAGATCAATCATCGATACACAGATAAGCAACACAACGTAAGCAACATAAACAAATAACCACATATAAATCATATAAACCACACTACATGCAAATAGTTATTGAGAAAATCCCTCAGGTAAGCTCCCCTTACCTCTTGTAGATTCACAACAAGTTGAATTTAATTCGTCGGAAGTCGGAAACTCACGTACACCGCTTTATACTTAACCTTCAACCATTACAATCAAATAATTACAAATCAAGAAACTAAAAACATCCAAAACCCTACTACATGGTCACGGCTTCTAGGGGTTTTGGTTGACTAAAATTCCTAATCATGATTAAATCATGGATTAATGGTCCTTAATCAACCAAGATCATGGATTAGTGACTAAACAACTAAATTTTAAATACAAAACTTCCTAACTCTCATATACTTAGATTCGGCCTTGACATGTTCATGGGGCAAGGGTTTTTAGTTTGATAAACCAACTTGGATTTATTAAGCATACATACTAATAGCTTGATTGATAGTGTGATTTTACATCATATTTTTTGTACACTTTTGCATGCATTTTTCATATAGATTAGGCATTCTTTATTTGATTTTAGTTAGTTTTTCCCTTGGAACGGGTGAAGCGGTTTCTTGGTGTTGTTTTGCAGGAATTCGTGTAAAAATGATCAAAATCAGCCATGATGGAGCCTGGATGAAACAGAGCTTGAAAAGTGAAGAATATGAGCCAAACAGAGCCCATCACGACCATGATCAAGCAGAGCAGAAGGCAAAAGGCAGAAGCTGTCAAGGAAATTGCTCGCCCCGCGAGAGGCTACTCGCCCTGCGAGCCTGAAGACCAGCCTGTGCCAGAAATGTCATCTTCTCTGCCTCACCCCGCGAGAGGCTACTCGCCACGCGAGACTGTGGACCAGAAGCCATCACACCCAAGCCCTGATACTCATCACGGGAGTATTTGAGAAGACCCTTACTGTCTCGCCTCGCGAGAGATCCAGTCTCTGAAACAGCAGATTTTTAACATTCGCCTCGCGAGACATGGCTCGCCTCGTGAGCGAGCGCAGAGTCTGATTGGTATAAATTGCTGTTTTAGGGCAGAATGGAGTTTTTTTAGAGTTTTTTAGAGTCTTTAGAGAGGGAGGCACTTGGAGGCAGCGGCTGGACTAGGGTTCCAACCCTAAGAGGGAGTTGAGTTAGGGGGTTGCTGTGACGACAGTGGGAAGCTTCAATGGAGTTCTCCCTTTCTTCCTTTCTCTACTGCTTTTCTGGTTTGGTTTTCTCTCTTATGAGTAGCTAAATCCCGTTTGTTGGGATTAGATGTAACTAAACTAAACTTGATGTATTTATCTTGACTGATTATTCTGTGTTCATGCCTTTGTCTTAGTGATTAATTTTCCATGCTTAATGCTTGTTGTGGCTAGCACCCCCATGACTCGATTTGTGTTTTGGTATGCAATTGGGAAATTCGTATTAGAACCGGAATTGAATTTAATCACCTAGTAACCTTTGCATCTAGGAATGGAGTTTGGTTTACTAGTAATCGTGTAATCCCTAATCCTAATGCGAATTCATTAATCTAGGCCACCTAAGGAATTAGGGTCTATTAGTGAATTTAGGCTCTTGCCATCTGAGGAATCGGGGCTTGAGTAATTTAGTGGATTGATTTTAATATCTGAAGCATGAATAGGAGGTATCTAGTCCTGATATTGCATGAGGTAGAGGTTTGGTGAAGTCTTGTCCCAACATATCCCTTTCGCACTCCAAGTGTTCGATAGAAATCCTCAAAGAACTTTTCCTTTTCTTTTGTTTGTTTTGATTTCTCTTCATAGTCTAGATAGTTGTTGAGTTTGTGAATTGGTACTTGACATCCAATCCTCGTGGATACGATAACCGGTCTCACCACCGTATTACTTGCACGACTGGGTATACTTGCCCAGACCCTCCAACAAGTTTTTGGCGCCGTTGCCGGGGATTGGTTTTGCCAATATCATTAGTAACAAAGGAGGAAACTAATTTAGATATTTTTTTATTTTTATTTCTATATATATTTGATCTTTTTGTTTTGAGTTTTGGTTGTGCCAGGTGGACGAAATTCATGGACGATTACTATTATCCACCTGATGAGGAAGCCTCAAGTCACACTGGGGAGGACAACTGGTGTTGGGAAGATTGCCCAGAATTGGCAATTTTTGATATCCCAGCACAAATTGATTCTGTGACGGGCAGGCTTGTATATAAGTGCTCCAAGGAGGAATGGGAAACCCTCTGTTCGTATTTACCACCTCCACCACCATGTATGATTCCCATAGAGACACATGAAGCAGAAATTGAGTAGAATATGGTTGTGGGAATGGATCACAATGAAGATGAAGTGGTGGTGGTAAGCGAATCACAACAAGAGGAATTACCTTTCACGCACCCTTGGGGAGGAACAAGTGAGAAGGCAGGGCATTTGGAAAGCATTCCCTCCACCATGCTTGCTGAATTTACTGCATTAGACAAATATGTTGGCTTGCATGCATGTGTGGACACTGGTAAGTTAGCCCCTTCCACTTGTCTGGCAAACTTCCTCTTGAAAATTCCACTTGACCCGAGAGGAAGTGAGTTCATAATTGCAAAGGTCAATGGAGTTTTCACACACTGGCTGGGTGGAGTTGAGGATAAAGTCATATTACTTCTGCAATCTCCACTCCAATTACCATTTGATCCGGGAGGAGGATCTTAGAACGTCAAGCTAGTGACGTTAAAGAAGCGCTTATTGGGAGGCAACCCAAGTTTTCTTAACCCTTCTCTTTAGTTAGTTTTTGTTTTTGATTTTAACTCTTGAATAATTTGAGAAGATCAAGAGTTTTCTTTTACTAATAAAATTGCCAAGTGATTTCAGGGTAAGAAGGAAGGAGGGAAGAGCAAGAAGACAAGGAAAAGAAAAGTCAGCACCCATCAGGCTCACGACTGTGATGCATCTCCCAACAAGCTTCTGACTGGAATGAGAGTCAACACCCGCTACCGCCTCGGTAAGTCGTTCCAATTTTTCTCCTCTCTCCAACTTGATTGTTTACATTGGGGACAATGTAAATTCTTAAGCTTGGGGTAGGGGTATTTTGCATTTGCATTTTTCATGTTGCATTCATATAGTTTTGCATTATAAGCTTGCATGATCACACAATTAGATTGCCCTTGCTTAGATAATGCATCCAATTGTGAGAACTGAGTGCCAAATATTTTGAGATAGTGAACTGTTGAACCCAATTTTTTTTTTCATTCTTGTGATAAAGCTGCAAATGAAAATGCTTAAGATGATCTGTGATAGTTGATAATTAGCATATGGTTCAGTAGATTTGTGTTGCTCATTGATTTTTGAACTACTAAAATGTGAGATTTTGAGCCAAAGGGGTACTCACTAAATATACCCCATTCTTTGTGTTAGAGTGTTATTCCTCTTGGTTTGCTTTCTCTAGAACTTGACTTGAAACCGTTTTGAAGCTTAAAAATTTTTGAAAACATTTTTGAAAATGATTGAGGCACTAGGTATTTTTCTGGCCTTCTGAGCTTTGAATGACTAAATGCTACCCCTTAGTTGCCCAATTTTGATCCAAAAAGAATAAAAATACTTTTCTTGGTACCTTGAAATATATTGTTGAATGATGCTTGATAGGACCTTCTAAAGTATTACAAAAAGGGTAAAAAGGTAGTTGAAAAAAGTTTGGGATGACAAAATCAGAAAAATATTTCTCTTGAGTTGAAAAATCTCCCCTTCTCCAAGCAAAAGAAAAACAAAAGAAAAATAAAAATATATAGAGAAGGGGATGACAAAAAGAATTGAGAAATAAAATGAAAAGAAAGAAAGAAAGGTGGGAAAGTGAATTGAAACCCAAAAGGATAGTTTAGAAGGTGTCATGATTTGCAATGCTTGATGATTTTGTTTAACCCTTTTGAAATATCCTTTTCTTGATGTCCCCACCTAACGTTAAATCCCATGGCCACGTTACAACCAAAGCAAAAGACCTCTTGATTCCTAATTGTTTTCATTAATAGAGTAGAGATTTGGTTGATAGTCAAGCCTATGGTAGAATTCATTCCTTGAGGAAAATGGAGCGAATTGTCTTATGTCCCTAACACTTGAGTGAGGTAGAAAGAGAGCCAAGCAAATGAACAAGCTTGGGGTGAGCTTCAGGTGAGAAAGAGTGCCCAAATCAGTGAGAATATGAGTCTAAGGAACCTAAGCCTCTAATTGGACTTGAATTGATTGTCTCTTGCTGAATTATTTGAAATGCCCGTTACTTGGATTATTTACTCGGGTTCTTGATTCACTATCCATGCTTTGATTATATATCTCTTATGGCCTTAGTGATTGCTTGAGGACAAGCAATTGAATAAGCTTGGGGTGATTTGATAGTGTGAGTTTACATCATGTTTTCTGTACACTTTTGCATGCATTTTTCATATAGATTAGGCATTCTTTATTTGATTTTAGTTAGTTTTTCACTTGGAACGGGTGAAGCGATTTCTTGGTGTTGTTTTGCAGGAATTAATGTAAAAATGATCAAAATCAGCCATGATGGAGCCTGGATGAAACTGAGCTTGAAAAGTGAAGAATATGAGCCAAACAGAGCCCATCACGGCCATGATCAAGCAGAACAGAAGGCAAAAGTCAGAAGCTGTCAGGGAAATTGCTTGCCCCGCGAGAGGCTACTCGCCCCACGAGCCTGAAGACCAACCTGTGCCAGAAATGTCATCTTCTCTGCCTCGCCCCGCGAGAGGCTACTCGCCACGCGAGACTGTGGACCAGAAGCCATCACACCCAGGCCCTGATACTCATCACGGGCATATTTGAGAAGACCCTTACTGTCTCGCCTCGCGAGCCACTCTCGCATCTCGAGAGATCCAGTCTCTGAAACATCAGATTTTTAACATTCGCCTCGCGAGACATGTCTCACCTCGCGAGCGCGCGGAGTCTGATTGGTATAAATTGCTATTTTAGGGCAGAATGGAGTTTTTTTTAGAGTTTTTTAGAGTCTTTAGAGAGGGAGGCACTTGGATGATGCGGCTGGACTAGGGTTCCAACCCTAAGAGGGAGCTGAGTTAGGGGGTTGCTGTGACGACAGTGGGAAGCTTCAATGGAGTTCGCCCTTTCTTCCTTTCTCTACTGCTTTTCTGGTTTGGTTTTCTCTCTTATGAGCAGCTAAATCCCGTTTGTTGGGATTAGATGTAACTAAACTAAACTTGATGTATTTATCTTGACTGATTATTCTGTGTTCATGCCTTCGTCTTAGTGATTAATTTTCCATGCTTAATGCTTGTTGTGGCTAGCACCCCCATGACTCGATTTGTGTTTTGGTATGCAATTGGGAAATTCGTATTAGAACCGGAATTGAATTTAATCACCTAGTAACCCTTGCGTCTAGGAAATGAGTTTGTTTTACTAGTAATCGCGTAATCCCTAATCCTAATGCGAATTCATTAATCTAGGCCACCTAAGGAATTAGTGTCTATTAGTGAATTTAGGCTCTTGCCATCTGAGGAATCGGGGCTTGAATAATTTAGTGGATTGATTTTAATATCTGAAGCATGAATGAGAGGTATCTAGTCCTGATATTGCATGAGGTAGAGGTTTGGTGAAGTCTTGTCCCAACATATCCCTTTCGCACTCCAAGTGTTCGATAGAAATCCTCAAAGAACTTTTCCTTTTCTTTTGTTTGTTTTGATTTCTCTTCATAGTTTAGATAGTTTCTGAGTTTGTGAATTGGTACTTGACATCCAATCCCCGTGGATACGATAACCGGTCTCACCACCGTATTACTTGCACGACTGGGTATACTTGCCCAGACCCGTCAACATTGATTACTAAGGTCATTAATGAAAACTTTGAACAAAACTCATCAAATCCCATCCACCTAGGGTTCGGCCTTTATGAAAAAAATAGGTTAGAGTTTGATTTTTGATCTTCTATGTACTTACATACAAGAATTATCAAGGTACTAGAAGATTGAATCATGAATCAAGACATGAAAATGAAACAAAACCTATGAACATCACTTTTCAATGAATTCGGCCCAGCCCAGAAATCAAGGAATGAAATTTCTCATGATCATATGCTTCTAGATGATGAAAATAGAGATGATTATAAGATCACAACAATTGGTTTCATGTCAAAAGGATTTTTCTAGAATTAGTTATGAATTTTCAAAGTTCTAGATCTAGAAACTTAAAAGTGATGAACATAAGTGAGATAAACTTTGAATCATGAAAATTATTGAAGAACATAGACATGATTAGGAAAGGAGAATATAATTCACCTCTTGAAGATCAAAGACAAGTGAAATCCAAGAACTTGCTTCACAAAGTGATGCTAAAAGGCTTATGAACTTATGAGTTTTCTTGAAACAAAAAGGCAATAGGAAGAAAATGAAATGTGAGGGAGGGTATTTAAAGAGGTGTGGTGCGCCACTTTTGAAGGGTCAAATAGAAAGGAGGTGATTTTTCTAACGACTTGAGTGCAATTAATTCCTAGGGACCATTTTGCAAAGATTCCAAAAGTATAAGGACTATTTTGTAAATTGCCAATAGTTTGAAATGATGACCATGTGCAACATTTATTGTGTTCACATGTGACTCATCTTGTTGAGTTTTCCTTGAGACTTTTTGGGAAGAATCTAGAATACCTTGGAGTAGGCTAGATATGCTAGATTTGTGTGGAACTTAGGAGAACATTGTGGAACATTGTGGAAGATTCAAGAATCAACTCGACTCTTCCAAGTCAAGGGCAGCCCCCACTCCTTCTTGGGCTTGCGCATGGGCCTTGGAAATTTGGGCTTGGATTTAATTATTTCGGCCCCCCAAAATGCTTAAAGCATAAACATGACATAGGAAACTTACATGATTTCTAATGGGCTTCATGAAATTTAATCCATGGACAAGGAATTTGGGATTCAAGGCCACGGTCAACTAATAGCTTGGGAACAAAGATTCTGGCCCAATTCACTTAGAAAACATAGGAACTAACTCAGGGACCAAAGTGCAATTAAGAGAAAGTTCAAGGACTAAAGTGCAAAATCCATAAATTGCCACTTTAACCTTGTAGAATCCTCTAGACTCAAAAGTGTGATTCATCCCCATGAATCATCTTAAAATTCTAAGATAACCTCTTTATCTTCTCTTGGAAATTCCGAAATCCTTTATGTCGTTCACCCGATTACGTATTTCGTCTGTAAAACGTATATTATTTCATTTTTTTTATGAAATAATTCTAAAAATACAGAATTGTAGGAAATAAAATAAAAACCTTAAGTCTTTCGTTCACGAATTAAAATTAGGTCTTTTGAGCAGTATAATTATACTGCCAATGAAATTCGCGGGCCGGGATTCACCTGACTTTCAAACCTAAATTTTAATCGTAGCTTCCTACATTCAAGTAGGATTGAGTGGTGAACTCCATTTATTTAAAATGATTTTATAATACTCATATAAATATGTACAAATAATCGTCCGCATTTCGATTATTTTGAAGTAGTGAAAATCGAGGTGTTACACATGCCAACTCCCATAGAGGTTCTTCAAATTCCGAAGACAGCCATGAGGATAAACCTAGGTTTGATAGATGGAGACCTAGACATGACAATAGAGGAAGAAGGAATGAGAGGGATGACAAGTTGCATAATGTGAAGGTGAAGATCCCTAGCTTCCATGGGAAGAGTGACCCCGAAGTGGTATTCTTGGGCTATGTTATTAGTGCACAAGGTGTGCAAGTAGATGAAGAGAAAATTAAGGCCATCCAAAGTTGGCCAACACCTAAAAATGTTGGAGATATTAGAAGTTTCCATTGATTGACAAGTTTTTATAGAAAATTTATCAAAGATTTTAGCACTTTGGCAAGTCCTCTAAATGAGGTTTTAAAGAAAAATGTGCCATTTCATTGGGGCCAAAGCCAAGAAAACTCCTTCAATATACTCAAGGAAAAATTGACCAATGCACCAATTCTCGTGCTTCCAAATTTTGTGAAATCTTTTGAGATAGAGTGTGATGCTTCTAATGTAGGCATTGGGGCCATTTTGCTTCAAGAAGGACACCCCATTGCTTACTTTAGTGAGAAACTTGCCGGGGAACATTTGAACTATTCAACTTATGATAAAGAACATTATGCCCTAGTAAGGAGTCTCAAAGTTTGGCAACACTATCTCTTGCCCAAGGAATTTGTCATTTATAGTGATCATGAATCATTAAAACACTTAGAGGGGCAAGGAAAATTAACAAGAGACATGCCAAATGGGTGGAATTCATAGAACAATTCCCTTATGTGATTAAACATAAACAAGGCAAAAGCAATGTTGTGGCAGATGCACTTTCACGTTGATATGCCTTACTATCTACTCTTGAAACAAAACTTCTTGGGTTTAATCACATAAAGGAATTGTATGTAAATGATCCGGACTTCTCTACAAATTCAAATAGGTCCATGGCACATAAAGGATTTTTCATAAGTGAAATGTTCCTTTTTAAAGACAAGAGACTTTGTGTGCCAAGGCGTTCTATTAGAGAGTTATCGGTAAGAGAAGCACATCAAGGGGGCTTAATGGGGCACTTCAGTGTTCACAAGACTCTAGAGGTTTTGCATGAACATTTATTTTGGCCAAACATGAAAATTCAAGTCCAAAAGTTATGTCAAAAATGCATTGAGTGTTTGAGAGCAAAGTCAAAGAGTAAGCCTCATGGGTTGTACACTCCCTTACCTAGTCCTTCTTCTCCTTGGATTAATATCTCTATGGATTTTGTGTTGGGATTACTGATCATCCGCTGGCTCATCTAGTTTTATGACTAGTATGACCATGGTTTTGTGCTAATTATATTTCGTTTTCGCCCAAATTAGATTAAATTGTCCTCAAGCAACATTTTGAGTCTGTAAAGTATTTTTGGGCTAATTTAGTTAGTTTTGAGTCAAATAAAGCATTCACTGCTATTTCCTATTGTTTCAGGTTAGAATAAAGCACTTAGAGCCAAGGGAATGAAGAAAACAATGGAAAAATGCAATTATGGAGGATTCGCCTCGCGAGCGACCGCAACCCAGAATCCGTATTTATATCTGTTTTGGGGCAGAACTGATCATCTTCTCTTCTCTTTTTCTTTTCTTTTCATAGTGCGGCTACAAGTGGGTTTAGGTTTATGTTTGTAATGGAGAACTAGTCTCCTTGGATTAGTCTACTGTAATCGATTTCCACCACACTTGAGGTTCTGTAATTCCTATTTTATTTGCTTTTCCCTTTTAATACTATGCTATATATTTCTGTTTGTTTAATTCAGGAGTGTATAGTGTTGTGTTGATTTATTTCGGTGATGTTATGTTCCTATATTGAATCGCGTTTGTTTAATTCGCGTGTGTTCGTTCATGTTCGTTTAGTTCATGAAGACTTAACCCCGTTTGTTTAATTCGGGAATAGGAACATATATCTCATAGTAGCGATTTCGTTTGTTAATTGTTGCTACAACCGAAAGGGGATTAGAATCTGCTTAGGGCTTGGAATTTACACGAACCAATGAAAGTTGGGAAATCGAGAACAGTAGATTAATCGTCTTTAGCTATTTGATAATCTCTTAAACTGCTTTGTTTTAATTGCTCTATTTCTATTTTGTTTCTTTATTTTATTTCATATCCAAACCCCCCCAAAATTGACTTTTTCTGTTAGTAACAATCCAAGAGTCCTTGTGAGACGATACTCGAGTTGTCGCTCCCTAAACTACATTTTTATAAAACCGCTCGCTTTTTGGCGCGTGCGCGACAGCGCGTTCAATTACCAAGGACTAGGCGAGGGAATGACTCAATCTTTATGGTTGTGGATAGATTTTCTAAGATGGCCCATTTCATTCCATGTCATAAAAGTGATGATGCTTTCCATGTAGCCAACCTTTTCTTTAGGGAAATAGTTAGACTACATGGGATTCCTAGAAGCCTTGTATCCGATAGAGATACGAAGTTTTTAAGTCATTTTTGGAGAACTTTGTGGGGCAAGCTTGGAGCTAAATTACTATTTCCGACTACTTGCCACCCACAAACGGTTGGGCAAACTGAGGTGGTTAATAGGACTCTTTCGACTCTCCTAAGAACCATCCTCAAGAAAAAACCTAAAGTCTTGGGAAGAGTGCTTACCTTTCATTGAGTTTGCATACAACCGTGTGCAACATTCTACTACTAAGCACTCCCCTTTTGAGATAGTCTATGGTTTTAAACCACAAACCCCACTTGATTTGCTTCCATTACCAATTGACCAATCCTTGTTACATCAAGATGGGCTTGCCAAAGCCGAATTTGTTAAAAAGCTCCATGAACAAGTAAAATTGAATATTGAAAAACAAGGGGAACACAATTCAAGGCAAGTAAATAAGGGACGAAAATAGGTGTTACTCAAACCGGGTGATTGGGTATGGGTGCACTTAAGAAAGGAGCGGTTTCCTTTACAAAGGACGTCCAAACTCCTACCAAGGGGTGATGGACCTTTCCAAGTATTGGAGAAAATAAATGATAATGCTTATAAAATAGAACTCCCTGGTGATTATAATAGTAGAAGGCATTAGGCCCAAAATAAAGACCACACTTGGGTGGAAGAAGCTAGGAGACGCTACTTGTGGCTTAAGTTAGAGTAGCTTGCATTTGACGTTAGTCCTGCTTGCACCTTAATTAGGATGAGACTATAAATCAAGGTTTACAAAACCGGAACGGACCGGCCGGTCCGACCGGTTTAACCGGGACCCGGGACTTAGGCCGATTCGGTTGACCTCCAGAACCGGCCTTGCTTGAAACCGGTCTCAGAACCGTCGAACTGGTTCAAAACCGGTTGTGGACCAGCCTGAACCGGTTTCCTGAAGAAAAAAAAATTAGTATAAAAGGATTTGGGTCATCCTAGCTAAAACTAAATTCTTTTGTTTTCTAACATATGTGGGCTGGTTGTAGATTTTGGGTTGGCTTCCCCTATGAAGATGATTTTAATATATATCTTTACATTTATTTAGTTTAATTTCAAAATAAAAAAATGTGCTTAATAATTTTAGTTGTTATGTTGTATTTTTGTTTAATATTGTTACAAATATTATATTAAAAATTAAAATAATATTATTTAATTATAACCGATTCAACCACGGTTGGACCATTGAACCTTGAACCACTATCATCACCAGTTCGATTGACGGTCCGATTTTGTAAACCTTGCTATAAATAGATGTCATGTAAATCTTTTTTCAAGTTTGAATACATTTGAGTTTTCTCACACTTGAGATTGCTAGAGAGAGTTGAGAGTCACCTCTTCTTGGTTCATGAGTTGAACCAGTGATTCTTATCTTGAATTTCCATATTCAAGTGGTGAATCTTCCTTGGCTTATCAAATTCAATCTTCTTCTCCAAGAAGAATGACTTTGTGGCGCCATTCTCCTTCTTCTCTGCCTCTTCCATATTCTATTTTGTTCTTTAATTCTTGCTCTTTAATTCATGTCATTTACTTCTTGAAATTTACTTTCTAGTTCATATATCAATTGTTATTCTCTCCTACTCCTTTTGTTTCTTTTGATTCTTCACTTGAAGATCAAGTTTATTGTATTGTTCTTGTTTGTGTTTGATCTTGAATTTTTAGCAATTGAAATCAAAGAAAAATCCTAAAATGTTAGTGATCAATGTCTTGATCACATCACTAAGTGGAAGATTGGGAATTAATGATCAAGGACAAATTTCTTTTTCTGTGATTATTGGTAGTGCAATGATTAGATATTTAGATTCATCATCTGAAATCTTGAGAAGAATTTCTCTTATACCGTTTTAGCTCTCTTGGCAGTAGTAATAGAGAGGAAGCATGTGCCTAAAACAGTTATGGGGAGCATGGAGGAAGATTTATCGATTTGCTAATTTGAACTTAAAGAATGTCATTAAGTGGGTATATTGTATAAAATGATTTACTTAACCTTATCATAGTAAAGACGCTAAGGTTAAATTTTATTGTTATTCTATTTTGTACCATGAAGTTGCCCAGAACTGTGCACTCTTTCTTCTGCACAAGTCTGATTCATCTTATGATTTGGATTTCAACAAATAACAGGGAAGTAATTTTGCTTTTCAAAATTCTGAGAATCAATCTCTCCCTCTCTCTCAACCCCATCCAATTACCCTTATTTTAGTTCTCACTAGGTTGTGTCCTAATTTTTTTAAAAATGTAATATGTTTTTGGAAGGCTTGCTCGCTTTTATTAATCTTTTTTCTTTTGGCGTAGAATTCGTTATCACCTATTGACATGCACAATTGCAAATCTTCAAAGCCTCTTGGCCAGACTTTAATTGGATAACATAAAAGACATCACTCAAAAAATCACATATAATGAAAAAAGTAATAGAAGCATTTTTGTTTGATGAAAGGTAACATTTTAAAGTGGAGTAAGAAGTTTTTTAAACTTCCACACTACATTTATTAATGGTTGATTTTCTCGGTTTAGTTTTATTTTAACAAGTGCAATGTTAAATTAGTGTAAGAGGTGGTAATTGTACATTATGTTGGTAAAAGTTGGTAATTCAACCTTTGATCCAACAACATTACCGTCCCACCATTTTAATCCAACAAGCACAGTGATTTTGCTCTCATAATCTTCTTAAGGATTCCTTGTTGGAACCAAAGTGATTTGGGTTAATAAATCTGAGTTTTGAAGTTAATAAAAAAATAAATAAATTTGTATGACAAAGTTTTAGTTGAGATCTAACATGCTTTATCTAGTCTTGCAGGAAGGTTAAAAATATATAAGTTATGGAAACATTGAATAAGTTTCCTTATATCTGCTTGGACTTAGATTGTGAATCTGCATCCATTCAAGTAGACGAGCTGCTCAAAATGTTTGGTATATATTTTTACTTAATATATTTGAGTAGACGGTTAATAAAATACTCTCAGTAGATGAGAACTTTAGTTTTAATGAAGTAGATGAGCTTTAATGCCACGTCAGTAGACGGAGATAAAAAATAACTCACTGAAATATAGCAAGTCCAAAGACTTGATGATAGACGAGAGGATATGCCACGCCAGTAGGCGAGAGGAAAGAAAACTGCAAGTCCATAGGCATCGGTTTACCCATGAGCGTGTAGACGGAGATTTTAAGTAGACGAGCTCTTTCTCTTATAAGTTCTCATATGCTCAGTCTAGCTAAGTAAATGCTACCCCGACCACAAAGAAATATTTATTTCAAATGATTGATATTTATTTCAAACGAATGTTGGTCCTTCCTATTTGTTTTATCTGTTTTAATGCTTTGTTTCTTTGTGAGAGAAATATAGTACCATCGAGGAAATGGAAAAAGCGACATAGTACAATGAGAAAAAGCAAAACGCTCTGTACCCTGTCACCTTTACTACTGAAATAGATGGAATTTTCACAAAGGAGAAAAGACAGTTTTCAAGTTGCAATTACTCAGAGTTGTGACCCTCCATTTTGTGCAAAAGTGATAACCAAGAGTACATTTCACAATGGCCACGATCAATCTATCAGTCACAACCGATATTATGCATTTAATGTTATCTCTAAACGAGAATATTCAAAACAACCGTTGATGTTTTTCAAGTGAAGAAAATGGTCACTATAAGTAGAAGACCTCGACCACTGAAGAACAACTTTTGCCAACTAAACTTTTGCCAATCTACAAGCTCTCATTCTTTTATTATTTCAAGAGCAAAAGTCTGTAATTCTTTAGCTTGAATATTGTTGTAATATTCAACCGATCTTAAACTTTCATATCCTCACACATAGTGAGTTAAAAGATCAAAAGCGAACAATCTCTTTGTTAGAGTTAGAGCCTGAAGAGACTTGGTAAGAAATGAATACTTGTAGTCTGGAGAGGTGTTGAATACTTGGTGTAATCTATTTGGATAAATAGTGTAGTAAATCCTTCAAGTCGAAGGGACTGGACGTAGCTCTTGATTGGAAGAGAGTGAACCAGGATAAAACGCTTGCGTGCATCTTCTAATCCCTTAACTCTTAAAAGTTTTATTTGTTTATACTGACTGTGGGGATTTGAACTTGATTTTGTCAAGCTTTTAAAAGATCTTTTTGTGTGTGCATCTGCCTTTTATTCCTTGTGTGAGAAAATAAATTTTGGAAAAGCTTATTTTAAAAAATTCTTAACAAACAAAATTCAACCCCCCTTCTTGTGTTTGCCTGTGTCAACTTCAGTTTGTATCAGAGCTCAGCCTCGAAAGCGTTTAGCATCTAACAAGTGCTGAGGGAGTACGATCCAACAACCATGGATGCAGAAGGACAAGCTATCAATAGACCTCCTCTCTTCGATGGAACTGATTATGACTATTGGAAGAAGAGGATGATGGCCTTCTTGGATGCACAGAACGTAGATATTTGGGTGCTGATTGAAACCGGCTACATAGAGCCAAGAGGTGAAGTTGGAGCTGCTGTCCCTAGAGCCCAATGGAATCAAGAGCAGAAAAATCAACATCAGCTCAATCTAAAAGCTAAGCACCATCTCATGTGTGCCATCACTAGATCTGAACATGACAAGGTTCACAGCTGCAACACTGCCAACGAAATCTGGAATACTCTTGCTTTAGCTCATTAGGGTTCATCTCAAGTAAAGGAATCAAAGATAAGCATGCTGGTTCACCAGTATGAACTATTTGAAATGGCTGAGCATGAAACAATAGATCAGATGTTTGGAAGATTTCAAACTATCACCAACAGTCTCAGATCTCTCGGAAAAACTTATGAAATTAGAGACCATGTTAGAAAGATTCTGAGAAGTTTATCCAAGCAATGGAGACCCAAGGTTACTGCAATTCAGGTAGCCAAAAATCCGAATACTCTTTCTCTAGAAGAGCTTCTTGGATCACTCAAAGTTCATGAACTTGAACTGAATGAAGAAGACAACTCCAGAAAAGGAAAGTTTATTGCCCTAAAGGCAAAGAAAGCGAGTTCATCAAAAGTTCTCAAAGCTACTGAATCTTCAGATGATGCTGGAACTTCAGATAATGATGAAGGATCACATGAAGATGAACTATCTTTCATCTCCAGAAAGATTCAACACATGTGGAGAAAGAAAGGTGGCTTCAGGAGGAAAGAGTTCAACAAAAAGTTTTCCAAGGAGAAGTCAGACTCCAAGGAAAAATGTCCACCCTTGTGCTTTGAATGTAAGAAGCCTGGTCATTTCAAAGCTGATTGCCCTGATCTGAAGGACAAAAAGAAGTTCTTCAAGAAGAAGAAGGGTTTGATGGTTGCTTGGGAGGATCTGGATCTATCCTCATCTGATGAAGAAGATGAAGCTGAAGAAGAGGCAAATATCTATCTCATGGCTGACACGACATCTGAAAGTGAATACACTGATGCTGAGGTAATGGACTCTAACCCGTCCACTCTTCAAAATGCATTTGATGAATTGTTGCATGAGTCGTCCATACTATCTCATGAGTATAAAAGTATCAAAAAGAAGTTTGCAAAACTATCAAAGGAATATGATAAGGTTTACATGGAAAAACAAAACCTTAAAGATGAAAATGACAAACTAAAATCAGAGAATCTCAGTCTAACTAACAAACTCGAGTGTGAGCCTGATATTTCTTGTGAAGTTGCAAAACTGAAACAAGATGTAATGTATTTGATGAGACACTCATCAAAGTTTGTAGGTGGCTCAGATAAGCTCAGCCTCATTTTAAGGTATTCTAGGTCACCTCAAGATAAATCCGGCCTCGGTTATGACAAGGAGAGGCATGAAGCATCTTACAAAAGGTCAAAACCACATGCACAGCATAGAGCTTCAAAAGCTCCGGATAAACATGCTAAAACTAAGTCAGGCCTGTCCAACACCTTTTGCAAAGTGTGTGGAAAAAGTGGGCATGTTACATCTAGATGCATACATAATAAACATGCTAAACATTCTCGTCCAGTAACCACTAACAATAAAGGACCCAAGTCGGTTTGGCTACCTAAAGATAAGATAATACCTGTTGCAGATTTGCTTAATAACAGAAAAGAAACAAACATCTTGGTACTTGGACAATGGGTGCTCACGTCACACCACAGGAGAAAGGTGTATGTTCCAAGACCTTAGACACAAAGATGGCGGCTGGGTTACATTTGGAGGATACCAGAAAGGGAAGATCATTGATATAGGTAAAATTGGTAAACATCCTTTTCCCTCCATTGATAATGTTCTTTTGGTAAATGGTTTAAAACATAATCTGATGAGCATAAGTCAATTATGTGACAGTGGATATGCTGTTTCTTTTGATAAGAACATGTGTAATGTCAAGAAAAATTATGGATCACTTTTATTCCCTGCTAAGAGGCAAAACAATTTGTATAAAATTGACTTGGAGGATCTCCCAAATTAAAGTGTCTCATGTTTAGTGTCCATTGAAGATAAGCGATGGATTTGGCACAAAAGGCTAGGTCATGTAAGCTTGAGATCAATCTCAAAGCTAAATAAGTATAACCTCGTGAGAGGGCTTCCAAACCTTAAGTACAAATCTGATGCTCTCTGTGATGCATGTCAAAAGGGAAAACAAGTCAAGGGTTCTTTTGAATCTAAGAATATTGTTAGTACCAATAGACCACTAGAACTGCTACACCTTGATCTCTTTGGTCCAACAAGGACTGCTTCTGTCAGTGGTAAGAAATATGGTCTAGTCATTTTAGACGACTACACAAGATGGACACGGGTTATGTTCCTAGCTAGCAAGGATGAGTCTTGCAAGGTATTTTCTATATTCTGCAAACGTGTACAGAATGAAAAAGGCATGTGTATCACTTCATTCAGAAGTGACCATTGGGGAGAGTTTGAAAATGAGCTATTTCATAAGTTATGTGAAGAAAGTGGTATTCTTCACAACTTCTCAATACCTAGAACACCACAGCAAAATGGTGTGGTAGAGAGAAAGAACATATCTCTTCAAGAGATGGCTAGAACTATGCTCAATGATAACTCTGTCCCTTGACACTTTTGGGCTGAAGCTGTTAACACTGCCTGCTACATTCAGTACAGAATATACATCAGACCTATCTTGAATAAAACTCCTTATGAACTGTGGAAGGGACGAAAACCCAACATTTCATACTTTCATCCTTGTGGTTGTAAATGTTATATATTGAATACGAAATATCAACTAGGTAAGTTTGATACAAAAGTAGATAATGGAATACTGTTAGGATATTTTGAAACATCAAAAGGTTTTAGAGTCGATAATTCTAGAACTCTAGTAGTAGAATAATGTATTCATGTCAAGTTTAATAACAAGCAGCCTGATAAGAAATTATCAGAGCTAGATGAAGCTTTTGCAAATCTTGATCTAAATATCTCAGGAGATACAACAGAGGTAAAAGCTGATGATCAAGTGGACGACCCTCCTCAACAACCAGAAACCTCCACTTCTCAACAGGATACTGTTCAGAGATCTTGGTACTTCAAAAATTATTATCCACAAGATCACATCATTGGAAACCCCAATGACAGGCTAAGAACCAGATCAACTTTCAGAGAGCAGGAAGATTCTGCACTAGTCTCTGAGTTGGAACCAAAGACAGTAGACGAGGCTCTGCTGGACGATGACTGGATTCTAGCTATGCAAGAAGAACTGAATCAATTTGAGAGAATTGATGTTTGGAATCTGGTACCCTTGCCTAAGGACAAATTAGTTATTGGAACAAAATGGGTCTATAGAAACAAACTTGATGAGAATGGTAAGGTGGTAAGAAATAAAGCAAGACTTGTTGCACAAGGTTACTCTCAAGAAGAAGGTATATATTATACTGAAACTTTTGCTCCTGTTGCTAGATTAGAAGCAATTAGGTTTTTACTTTTATTTGCTGCACATCATAGCATTATGCTTTTTCAAATGGATGTTAAGAGTGGTTTTCTAAATGGCTTTATTAATGAAGAAATATATGTAATGCAACCTCCGGGTTTTGAAAGTGAAACCCAACCTGAACATGTATATAAGCTTAAGAAAGCTTTATACGGCCTTAAACAAGCCCCTAGAGCTTGGTATGATAGGCTAAGTTCATTTCTAATAAAAAATGGCTATAATAGAGGAAAGGTTGATACAACCTTGTTTAGAAAGCCCATTAAATCTAATTTCATAATTGTGCAAATATATGTTGATGATATTATATTTGGTGCTACTAATGAATCTCCGTGCAAAGAGTTTTCTAAGTTAATGCAGAAAGAGTTTGAAATCAGCATGATGGGAGAACTCAAATTCTTCCTTGGACTTCAAGTTAAACAAACTATGGACGAGGTGTACATTCATCAAACCAAGTATACAAAGGAACTCCTGAAGAAGTTCAAAATGGCTGATTGCAAGCCAATGAATAACCCTATGCACCCCATGTCCATACTTAGCAAATATGATAAAGAGAAAAATGTAGACCAAAACATATATACAGGTATGATAGGATCTCTTCTGTATCTTTCCGCGTCTAGACCTGATATTATGTTCAGTGTATGTTTGTATGATCGATTTCAATCTGATCCTAGAGAATCTCACTTATTAGCAATTAAGAGAATATTTAGATATTTGAAAGGTACTATGAATCTGGGTTTGTGTTTTAAGAAAAATAAAGATTATAGATTAGTTGGTTTCTGTGATGCTAACTATATTGGAGACAGAATTGAAAGAAAAAGTACTAGTGGAGGATGTCACTTCATTGGAGCTAACCTTGTCTCATGGTCAAGCAAAAGACAAAGTACCATTGCCCTATCAACTGCTGAAGCTGAGTATATTTCAGCTGCTAGTTGCTACTCACAACTTCTATGGATCAAACATCAATTAGAGGACTACAATGTGTTTGTAAGTAGTATTCCACTTATGTGTGATAATACTGCTCCAATTAATTTATCTAAGAATCCAATATTGCATTCTAGAGCTAAGCATATAGAAATTAAACATCATTTTATAAGGGACTATGTGCAAAAAGGTGTTTTTGATATACAATTTGTAGATATTGACCATCAATAGGCAGATATATTTATTAAACCTCTTGCTGATGATAGATTTATTTTCATTATAAAGTATCTTAATATGCTATGTTTGGATTGATTAAGGCGTCCAGCCTTGAGAAATTTGTTGTTGATATATGTGCGTCTAAAGCATATCAAGCCCATTGTGCGATTAAAGTGCACGTCCACTGCATGCCGCTTCCACACTTACTTTTTGCTTGGACCAGTCCATACACATATTTATTAATTGCATTTATTTTGTCTCAAAGACATATTTATCCTATATTCTCTTTGCTGAGTCAGTTACTTCCATCAATCCCATCAAAACCTTTTTATAGTTTCAAAATACCAATGTCGTTTTATCCTTAATGACATGTCTTGTCAAATACTCTATTTTTGATTTTTTTTATCAAAAGAAAAACTTTTGAAATTCAAAACCTTTTTAAGCAAGTCTCTTCCCACTCTGAAACCTTTCCCTACCCTTCACCTCTGAACTCTTTTGAACTCTCTACTGTCTGCTTCCAAACCCTAACCTTCAATCTTTTACAATGGCTTCTTCTTTAACCTTTAATGTGGACAAACTGAATGTTGCTATTGAGCACCACTCAACTTTGGAATCTTGGAGGAATATAACTTAGATATTAGTAAGAACATCAACGCTGCAAGCTGGGGAGGACTTTTCATGGAGAAGGTCTCCATTTACCCAAATCTGATTAGGGATTTCTGGAGAGGTCTTCAAGTTTCTGATAAAGAAGTCTTCGCCACTGTGTTGGGGAAGAGAATAGTGGTTTCTGAGAAAACCATTTCTGATGCCATCATCTACGCTCAAGAAGGAGTGGTCTTTATTGAGACATGGGAGACGGACCTTGGTGGTTCTGAAGTTATAGCTACCTTTCTAATGAAAGAAGACATAGTGAGAACTAATTCTTGGAAGTCAGTGGAAATGAAGGATTTGGTTTGCATTCTTCATCAGCTGCTGAACAAGGTCGTCCTGCACAAAATTGGGTCTAAGGACAATCTGTCAGCTTTGCACAAATTTTTTCTATGTCACCTTATCACCGAGACTAAGATCAACTTGCCCAGAATTCTCTATGGAAGATTCAGGGATGCTGTTGTTAACAGGAAGAAGCTCTCTGCATTTCTTTACTGTCACCTTCTATCAAAGATATTCAAGTCATAAGGAATATATGACTTCATTGCTGCTAGGTCTTATGAAGAGCAAGCAAGAATACTTACTAAGAAGCCAATGTCTACTGCTGATTTTGGCAAAATGAACATCATGAATCTCAGCACTTACATTGCTGCTGCCTTGGCCAAAACAAAGCAAATGATGAAGATTAAGGAAAAACAAGTTGAGCAGACCAATGCTGAAGTTCTTGGGCTTAAAAGAACAATGAGGAAGAAGACAACAGTTGTGAGAAAGCCATCTGTTAAGAAGCCTACTGCTGGGATTGTAATAAGGGAACAAACTAATGTTGCCCCTCAAGCTGCCCCTTCTCAGAAAAGGACAAGGAAGATGATCCAATCTCATTCTGAGGATGAGGATGATGATGACAGGGTTCCCATTAGTTCTGTTTTGAAGAAACAGAGGACTGCTGCTACTACCGGTGTTGCTGATATCCTACACAACCCAAAAGGCAACCTCCTATAAAAGCTAAGTCTATTATGACTTCTGTGGTAATTCTTCCATCTAATGACCCTATATAATTAGAAGTAGATGCCTTAGTGTCTAGTTTTGAGGATAGAATGGATGCTGCTTCTGTACCTGCTACTTCTGTGAATCAAACTATAGATGATGTATACATTCCCACACTTCCATCACCACAAAGAACTTCCCTTGACCAACAACAAACAGCCTCACCAAAAAAACCATAATTCCAACCCCTTGATATCTGAAAATGACCCCTGGTTCAACCAACCAGACGATGGAATTATTCCCGGTGCACCCTTTCCCAAAAAGTAAAAGACAAAATTTCCATACACTCACCCCTCTGTTCTTTATGATGGCCAATCTGAAAACTGGGCCAAAGTAAAGAGGAACTGGAAAATTCTGTATCATACTCATGAACCTGAACCTGCTTCAACCAGACCCTGGTATCCTTTACTAGAGTATGAGTATGAACCTGAACCCACTTACTACCCCTGGCATCAACCTCACCCTGATATCCCCACTGGCCTTCCACTATCCAAATTGTACAATAACCTTGGACCTCTCATCACTCATCTACCACAAAAGAAACTCCCTCCTAGAATCATTTATCCCAACCTAGTCAGATACGCACCTTTCAAACCTTGCACAGAAGGTGTAGAGAAACATATCATCTCTGATTGGTCTAAGGATCCAGCAAAGAAAGATCTGACCAATGTCATCCACAAAAGGTCAAGATCCTTCAGACATGTTCCTATTATCATGGACAACAAAACCAAATGGAAGATATTCAGACATCCAAGAGAATATGGAAAAGTTGCTGATATAATTTGGTCATATCATGTATGCTATGCTAAAATCAGAGTTTGAGCTATTCAAGGTTGTTAGAGCTTCAAATTTTGTACCTCCTACTTGATTGTTCCACACCCTAAAAGATACAAAGATTGGGATCAAGCCTTATATGCTTTGTCCAAGGCTACCTATGATTGACTTAAACAAGGACAAGGACAAGAAGAAGCAGAGAAACACTGGAAAGATGCCATTCCCAGATTGCTGCATGATTAAGCCTGAAGCTGTCAACCTCACTGATCAGAATGTCATAGATTATTGGTTGGCACAACCGGTTGAAGATGTTGATGAAGGAGTTGCTGTTGACATTTGGAGAACTCATGTGGTGGAATGTGCACAGGAAGCTTCCTCTTCAGGTCTGAGTATTGAAGAGAAAAGACTCATTCCAAAAGTCAAAGGAAAGTGTGGAATCTCATATTGCAGATTCTTCATTTACAAGGACATTCTGGCACTTCCTGTCACTAGTCCTATTTTTGAAGAAGATCCTGTCCACTGGGCCAGAGAGCTGCCTCCACCTGTTCTCACTCTTGCCACTTCACCTCTGTAACGCCCCCTTGGGCATTACTACGTAACACATGCGGAAGTAAATTAAAAAGATAATTTGCTGGTTACTTTCGGAAAATTGTTTTCTTTTAAGTCAGAAAACTGGGGTATAAAATTTTTCTTTAAGGATAACTCTGAAATCCATAATACATACATTTAAAACGTAAAGTCACATTCGTAACAAAGTTACCATGACATCAACATTTCTCTAAGTTTCCACTTTCGAAAGAAAAAGTTCAAACTACAGATGGATGTATATAACACTACATTTATCGACCTCTTTCACATGCGCTTACTTTTCACTCAGTAAAAATCAAAAAACAAAACAAAACCTCGGTCACTTATCCAAGTAACCGGAACGTTTCTAAATCATTTAGGAGAAATTCTTTTCCTTTACAAAGTCTTTTATAAAACATTTGGAAATTCATTTACTTTTGAAATACTTGATGTAATAAAGTCAAATATCTTCAAAGGGATTTTTCCTTCATGAGACACATAGTTCGAAAAAGGTTTTCTCTCGTACAAACTTTGGATCATAAAAAGGTAGTTTCTATTAACTTAAAAACACTTCAACATTTCTTTTCAAAACTATAATCTCATTCTCTTGAGGTAAGGGTTTTAAACAAGGAACTTTTATAAATGAAACCAATACTTTCAAAGTTCTATTCAAGGCTTATTAAGGCTTTTAATCCTTTATAATCATTGTGCACAGACTCAAGTCCGGCTTCTCAAAACTCAATCAACAGTAATATATTCTCAACAATAATATCACAGTTACGACAGTTCATCACATATATATAATTCATAACACTTTTAAGCAAGTAATGTTCAACTTCAAGTAATAACCACAATAGTTCAAGTAAACAAGCTATTCAAGTATTGGCTCAATATCACAATAATATTCAAATCACTCAAGTAAACACATACAAACATGCATATAGTCATTGAATATCCCTAGGCAATTCCCTCTTACCTTCCGTGAAGGTAAGGAGATTAGATGCTTGGAGAGGTAAACCACGAACGTCCTTTTTTCCTCTGCAATGAAAGTCTAGGGTTATGAACACAAAATCACAAGTTAAAATCCAACAAGAACACTAGAACACAAGGTATAGGTTCATCCAAGACTAGTTCTTAGGGTTAGAGATTCCCTAAAATTATACAACTAATGGATTTATGATCCTTAAGTGTTAGGAGTTCATAAACAATGATCATTTAACAAAGTTGAATTAAAATCCCACTAAGTTATAAACTTAGGGCATTCGGCCAAGGCTAGTAAAATAGGCTAGCATTCACTAAATTTTCCAATCTCTTAGGTTTAGCATCCATATGTATTAAGGAGCTCAAAACCATGATCATTTTGGGAAAATAAGAACAAAGTATCCTAGGTCCATAACCTTCTAGGTTCGGCCTTCATAGGATTTATAGGCTAGAAATCTTTAAACTTTTCAATCTCTTAGACTTAGCATCCAAATATCTTATGGGGCTCAAGTCCATGATCATCTTGGAAAACAATGGAAACTTAAACATTCCAATCTCTTAGACTTAGCATCCAAATATCTTATGAAGCTCACGTCCATGATCATCTTGGAAAACAATGGAAACTTAAACATTCCAATCTCTTAGACTTAGCATCCAAATATCTTATGGAGCTCAAGTCCATGATCATCTTGGAAAAATGAAAATAATACATACTAGCTTTAATAACGTAGAATAAACAAGTTAGAAATCCTTAAACTTTCCAATCGCTTAGACTTAGCATCCAAATATCTTATGGAGCTCAAGTCCATGATCATTTTGGAAAAATAAAAACTCAAACATCCTAGCACCTAAACTCTAAGTTTCGGCCATCATAGGATGATGAGGAAAATATTCTTTGTTTAACAATAACTCTTAGGTTTAGAATCACAAGGTATTAAGAGTTCTAAATCCATGATCAATACTTGGAAAGTTGAAACATAGTATCCTAGGCCTACTTATTCATATTTTTCGGCCATCATAGGAACAAGCTATCAAAACCTCCAATATTTATAGATTCAAGATCAAGGGATAGTTAGAAACTCAAACACATGATCATATTCCAAAAGTTGAAACAAAAACTTCCTAGGTCACAAATGCTAGCATTCGGCCTTCATTGGAAGAGATAGGTAGAGATTTTTTTTACACAACCTCATAGTATGTGAAAATATAAGTTAATACAAGACTATAGAAAGTGGTTTCAACTCAAAAGGAGTTTTCTACCATTTTAGAGAGATTTTAGAAGTTTAAAGCATATAAAGAACACATAAAGTAAACTAAGAAATAAAAGATGAAACTTGCAAAACGATTCATATGAGAGCATTACCCTTAGTATAAGGAAGAACTTTAATGAAGAACTTAAGTAGAAAAGATGAATAAAAAATAAAGCTTTAAGAGCTTGAACTTTTAGAAGAAAGAAGAAGATGAAGGTTTAATGGAGTTTTGAAGGAGGAAGATGATGAAGTGAAAATGAAAGGGGTATATATGGTGAGGGGAGAGAGTGGCACGAAATTGAGGAGAGAGGAATGAGCTTGGGCAGCAAGTTTTGACCTTGTGCCTTGTTTGTTTGAAGAGGAAAGAGAAAAATAGGTTTTTAGAATATAATATGATATATTTCAAAAAGTGTCATCATGACCACTTTTTAGGAGGTAGCTTAGGCCATACCTCTAGTTAGTCACCTCACTCCCTCATATCACCTCAAGCCTTTTATGTCTCCTATTTTGCTCCATTTCATATCCGGTTGCATTTTCGATCGTAATTCTTCCGACGCTCTCGCCCGAATAAAATATTATATTTTATTTTTGAACAAAAATTTTCAAAATAACCAAAATGGAAGGAAACATAATAAAAACACTAACTATCTCGTTCACGGGTCAAACTTAGGTTTTCTGCTCTGTAAACTTGTACCGGTAGTGAAAATGTAGACTGGCTTCCGTCTGAATTTTCAACCGAAATTTTTACCGTAACTTCATATGATATAGCAACACAAGAAAATGATTTTAGTTTAATTAAGATCATCCTCTGGGTTTAATCTAAAATAAACACATTTAAATATGTATTTACTACTACAGACAACATAGGAAAAACAGGGTGTTACAACCTCCACCTTCACCACCTTCTGAGCACACTGATGAGGAAATAATAGTTGAAGACCCTTCTATGGATATTGACTCTTTTCAACCAGTTACTGAGGTTGAGGAAGTTGTTGAGTCTGTTCCTAGACCAAGCACTTCTGAGAAACACTCTTCTCAACCATTTGCTTTGACTGTCATTCATGCTAATGATCAGCCTCAAACTTCCAGAGCTCTAGACACTGTTCCAAGTCAAGCACATGCTCAAGACAATGCTGAAAGTTCAAGACCCTCATTGCCTCCGAACTTTGAAGAGATAATTGGAAGAATTATAGATGAAAGAGTAGAAACTGAGGTCAAAGTACAAGTGAGAGAGCAAGTTGCAGAAGCCCTGACCCCAACAAATATCATGATCAACCAAATGATGAGCATTATGCAAAGCTTTCAACAGAGTCACAATCTGCCAACTCAACCTCCTCCACATCCACCAAACCAGAACCCTCCTCCTCCACCTCCACCCTCTTCTTAGTTTTTTTTTCTTTTTCTTTTCTTAATACTGACAATGATGGTCCACTCATTTTACCTTGTTGTCTGATGACAAAAAAGGGGGAGAAAGGATAAGAGAATCAATTAAATTTTATAAAAGTCAGTTTTTGAAAGTATATATTTGTCTGCATATGCATGATTTTACTTGTTTATATATGCCTTGACATATTCTATTTTATGCTCTGATAAATACTACTTTCTGATTGCTCTGATACTATTCTTAGTTTATATATTCTGATACTATCTTTTGACTGATAAGTAGCTGAACTGATTTGATAAGATATATAAATGATATGTGCTGCCGAGTTTATGTCTTATATTTTATTCATGTTAAGTTTGAATGCCTTGTCTTAGGGGGAGCTTTGTAAGCTCTCTTAGACTTTACTCACCCAAATTTAATTAGTTTTTGTCATCATCAAAAAGGGGGAGATTGTTGGAACCAAAGTGATTTGGATTAATAATCTATGACTCTGATGTTAACAAAAAGAATTAAATTTGCATGGCAAAGTTTTAGTTGAGATCTAACATGCTTTATCTAGTCTTGCGGGAATGTTAAAAAATATATAAGTTATGGAAACCTTGAATAAGTTTCCTTATATCTGCTTGGACATAGATTGTGAATCCGTGTCCATATATGTAGATGAGCTACTCAAAACGTTTGGTATATATTTTTACTTAATATATTTGAGTAGATGGTTAATAAAATACTCTCAGTAGACGGGAACTTTAGTTTTAAAGAAGTAGACAAGCTTTAATGCCATGTCGGTAGACGGAGATAAAAAATAAATCACTGAAATATAGCAAGTCCAAAGACTTGATGATAGACGAGAGGATATGCCACGTCAGTAGATGAGCGAAAATAAAGCTGCAAGTCCATAGACTTGGTTTTACTCAAGAGCTTGTAGACGTAGATTTTAAGTAGATGAGCTCTTTCTCTTATAAGTTCTCATATGCTCAGTCTAGCTAAGTAAATGCTACCCCGACCACAAAGAAATATTTATTTTAAATGATTGATATTTATTTCAAGCGAATGTTAGTCCTTCCTATTTGTTTTTTTGTTTTAATGCTTTGTTTCTTTGTGAGAGAAACATAGTACCATCGAGGAAATGCAAAAACAAACATAATACAATAAGTAAATGCAAAACGCTCTATACCCTGTCAACTTTACTATTGAATAGCTGGAATTTTCACAAAGGAGGAAAGATAGTTTTTAAGTTGCAGTTGCTCTGAGCTGTGACCCTCCATTTTGTGCAAAAGTGATAACCAAGAGTACATTTCACAATGGCCACGATCAATCTATCAGCCACAATGGATATTATGCATTTAATGCTATCTCTAAACAAGAATATTCAAAACAACCGTTGAAGTTTTTCAAGTGAAGAAAAAGGTCACTATAAGTAGAAGACCTCAACCACCGAAGAACAACTTTTGCCAGCTAAACTTTTGCCAATCTACAAGCTCTCATTCTTTTATTATTTCAAGAGAAAAAGTTTGTAATTCTTTAGCTTGAATATTGTTGTAATATTCAACCGATATTAAACTTTCATATCCTCACACATAGTGAGTTACAAGATCAAAAGCGAACAATCTCTTTGTTAGAGTTAGAGCCTGAAGAGGCTTGGTAAGAAATGAATACTTGTAGCATGGATAGGTGTTGAATACTTGGTGTAATATATTTGGATAAATAGTGGAGTAAATCCTTCAAGTCGAAGGGACTAGATGTAGCTCTTGGTTGGAATAAAGTGAACCAGGGTAAAACTCTTGCATGAATCTTCTAATCCTTTAACTCTGAAAGTTTTATTTGTTTATATTGACTGTGGGGATTTGAACTTGATTTTGTTAAGCTTTTAAAAGATCTTTTTGTGTGTGCATCTGCCTTTTATTCCTTGTGTGAGAAAATAAATTTTAGAAAATGTTATTTTCAAAAATTATTAATAAATACAATTCAACCCCCTTCTTGTGTTTGCCTGTGTCAACTTCATTTTTGTGATTGGAGGGAAGGTGCTTCTCAAGGTGAAAAGCTTAATGTTATATATAGCTTCTGATCTCCTCAATTCGAACCTTCTCACAATGTTATCAAGTTGTGTTCTCACAATATTATCAAGTTGTGTATTTATGGTTTAATTGTATCTAAACTTTGAGAGTTTGATACTTTATTCTTTGATATTGTGGTGAGAAAATATTTCATGATTTAAATTTATTTTTTTGTACATTTAATTTTTGTATTCAAATTGGTTTTATGTTTTTTTTGGTATCTAAAATAGGATTATTTGTTTTTTATTAAAAAAAATGCTGCATCTAAATGTTGTTTATGTATTATAGAGACAAAAATTAATTATCTAATAGTAATGATGGATATATTAACACGTCCACCGTGACTCAAAAAATTAAACCACCTATGAAAGAACAATTTAATTTCTATACACTCACAATACAAAAGTATCTTTATTTTAATTAAATTAATTGAAATAAATAGTATGCTTCTGGTTGAACAATTTTTTTTTCTTACAATCTGGTTGCACAAGTGTTGGTTGTATAAACATTAAATATTTAATGGTTAATACATTTGGTTAATTTTTATTTTCATTAAGCAAGTAATAAGATAACCAATCCTTTTGTGATATAAGTGTAGATTCAATTGTTTTCTATTTTTCATAAAGCAACTTCATATTCAAATTCACTTTGATGTTTCACGTGTTTCAGTGGATGTACTAAAAAAAAGAATTAAATCAAAGTATCGTTTCCTCATTGTATTTTTCAATTCGACAACCACTCAGTTAAACTCTTCTTATCATTTTAGTGATAAAATTTAACGAAAAAGTATATATTAGATAATTATGTATAACGCTAAAATATACTTTTGGTCATTTATCTTTTGGTCAGAATTCATTTTTGTCCTTGGTCTTTTAAAAGAATAATTTTGGTCATTTATCTCTCTAACGTTATACAAACTGTTCCTTTTAGTCAACTATGTTACAACAGACTTTGGTGTGAGCTGAGGTGACTGTTAACTCTTCCCTTGACAGATTCATTTGCTTTTGTCACTACAGAAAGGGATGGAAGATAGGGGTTGTCGTTTTCCATTGGCACTCAGAAGAAATTGTGGACGAGAAAGACATGATTATTGTTAGATAGAGGAAAAGGAACATGTCTTTGCATAACTCATTAAGCTGCTGTAGCAGGTGTTAATAGTATGTTGTCTTTTGATGTTAGGGATAACAAACTTACCTACCATATCAGAAGTTTTCATCAATATATTTAACATAGTTGATGGGAAGAATCTGTTTGTGTAATGTTAGAGAGTTAAAGGACCAAAATAAATCTTTTAAAAGATAAATGACCAAAATAAATTCTGACTAGAAGATAAAAGGTTCAAAAAAATATTTTAGCCTTATGTATAATCTATAATATTTTAAATTGAAGTCAATATTTTAAATGTGAAGATAATAATTTAAATATTTACAATCCACGGGGCTAATTTTCTAAATGAGTATATGAATTTGCATATACTTGGGGAGCTTGGTGGTTCCAACATAGTTGGGATAACCATTATCATTGTGATGCTTTTGCATGCTACTTTATTTTTTTAAAAATATCAAATCAACGTGAGTTTGAGTATAAAAATTGTTATTAAAATACATTTTAGTTGTTTAATTTAATAAATGTGTTTAAACACGCTAGACTCCGATGCGTTGAAAATGGCAAAATAATAATAATGGGGAATAGAAGGGACACAACTCTTGATTGTCAGCGCATTAAGTGAATTTGAAAAATTAATGAATTTCCCAAATACATTCTAAGAAATAAAAAAAAGGGCATGGAAATAGCACAACCGTTAGGAATGAATGTTAATGTTATCAAATGTGACACTCAAAGCTAGAACCCAAATGTCATAATGAAAACAAAGTTATGTGAAAATAATAAATATTTGTGTCATGATATCTATTTATTAATATATAAAGACAGAATCCCTTTTTCTACTGTAGAAGACCAAAAAATGGGGAGGTGGTGTTGCCGTGGGAATTTTAGGGCTTTTCTTATTTAATTTTAAAATGATTTTTGAATTATTTATGTTCATCTAATACATGTGCAACTATCGTGTTTTTCAGAGATGGTCATCCCTCCATGAGATGACTACTGTCTGCTACCGAGAGTAGACAAATTCTATCTTTATGGTTTCTTCTTTATCTATCCATAATCTTTAATTTCTGAAAAGCATTTCTTCCTCCATCCTATTTCTCTGATTTAATTTCCCTCTCCATTCTAATTTCAGTTCGTCGGAATTCTGTTATCCTTCCTTAATATTTTCATCTTGAGTAGGTTTTCCTGCATCAAACTCTTATGATAGTTATATGTACTTTAGTTGTCATTTTCCAAAATTACAATCTTTGATAATCCTACGAAGTTTCCCCTATAATACCACTCAATTATCACTACAAAAAAACAATTGTTTAGCGACCGTAATTTTCGGTCGCTAAACTATGTAAATCGGTCGCTATTTGTTTTAGCGACCGAATCAGAGACCGATTTATGGTGGTAGCTAAATACCTGAGCGACCGAAATATTATTTCGGTCGCTAATTAGCGACCGTAAATTCGGTCGCTACATAATAATAATCGGTCGCTATTAGGTTGGTCGCATTTTTGGGGTAACCATTTGTAGCGACCGATAATCGGTTGCTAATTCGGTCGCTAATTTTGGTTATTGTTAACCTATATTAACGACGGATATTCGATCGCTATACCTCATCTGTAAATGTGAAATACAGTTTAGCGACCAAATTATTGGTTTCCAATTCGGTCGCTAAACTGGTTATAATTTTTTAAAAAAAAATTTAAATTTTTAAAATAAAATTTTTATTTCTGGTTTTCTTTAAACGTTAGCAAACTTACTAATAAAACACACCAAATTACTTATGAAATATACAATCATAAGAAAGAATAAATATATATAAAAAGAATAATCTAAAATGTCTTACAAGAATCGTTTAAAGTAAAAAATATGGAGAAAAAAATCAGTCATGATGAGGGGGAGATGGAGGAATCCAATCATCCTCAGCGTCCGTACCACCGCCGTCACGCTAGCCGATCGTCCTCTGGAGTAGCAAAGACATCGAGTCGGCGCGGCGAATCGAGGAGCGGCAGAGGCGCGGCACAACCGCTGAGCATCATCTCGAGCAACCGGAGTCTGGATCCTCATCGCTTCTCCAACACCAGCCCGCAGATGTCCGCCCTCGCTCGATGCTCGCCTACATCACCGCTGGTGTGCCCGAGTCAATCTGTGGCAATGGGTTCGCCATCTGCTGCTCTCTCGCTCTTCTCCCGAAGCTCCACGTTCAGCTGCGTGATGGTGTCCTGCATTTGGTGGAACTGCTCCTGAGGGACGGTATCAGCGCAGCAAGGAGCAGGCATGCCGGACGATGAAGCGATGAACTCGGCTCCCAGGTGTCCGAGGCCATACACGTGCCCCTTCTTGTTCCTGCCCCCGAAGACCTCCAAATAAATGGCTTTATAGTCGACAGAGACAGGAGAGCAGCCATCACCAGTCAAAGCCTCATCTTGTGACTGTGAGGCACGTGATATGGCATCGTCCTTCTTCTCGTTGAAGCCCACCTACAAAGTATAGTTGAAGAGATTTAGTTAAAACTATATCTAATATTAACAATTCATTTAAAATAAATTACAAGTAAACACTAAATTATTTTTTTGCTTACAGCATAGTTACGGGCCTTGTCGTTGACCCATGTCCTCGACTTCAACTTCTTCGTCCTCTCCACCAACTCCATAGCAGTCGGGGCCTGCTGTTTCTGTGCTTTCTGCACAGAATAATCTAATATTAAATTCATAAGAATAATTAAAAATGAAAACTAATTAATTAAATAGTATATTAATTCAAAAGTTTAATGTATTACCAGCTCGTCGTAGTGGGCGGCGGCTGATTTAGACCCACCGGTCCAAGCACATGCGCTACCATCAGAAGCTCGATTACGCAGAGCTGTGGCCTAGATCTCCTGGAACTTCTCAGTAGCCCAATACTGGTCCAGCTGCCTCTTGATCTCAGGATCCACCCACCTCCCCTTATTCTGACCCTTCCTCAGCTTGTTCATCAGATTCTTCATGACTAGTGAGCCTTTATGCTCAAATATGTCCCTGACGAGAGCCTCTAAAGCTAAGTCCCACCTATACTCTTTCTGCAACTTACAGTTGTTAGGAAATTCGTGTGTACATATATATGATGTAAATTTAATTTAAAAAACTTAATAAATTGTTACCTTAAACTCTAGAAACAACTGATCCCTATGGCCCAGTGGGATGGCCTTCCATGTAGGCCATGGACCATCAAACTTGCGTCGCAGGATCTTCGATATCGAATCAGAAGGCCCCTTCGCGGGCAGAAAGCTGCAGCAAAATTAGAGCATTAATAAATGTTATAATTAAATTAAAAAAACAAGTAAATAGAAATTAACGATACTTTATATATATTAAAAAATTAAATTAGCATACTCGTTATCCCCCTGGGGATAAGAAGAATCCTCCTGTCGGATGGACCACGACTCTCCTGTCCCGATGATGATGATGGTCCTATCGTCGTAGGTGTGGATGATGAGGGTGCAGCCTGTGTCCCGACCACATGAGGATGGGTGGGGGGTGCAACTCCATCACCCTGAGGTGTCTCGTCAACAGAGGTGCTGGTAGGGTGGTCTCGATCTGAAGTTTGTGGGTCGGCCGGCAAAGGGACTCTCGCAGCACGACCTCCACGACGACCTCCACGACGACCCCTACCTCTGGAGGAATCTGCCATCTGTGAAAAAAATGAAAATATGATTACACAACAGTGTAAATAATACAAAAATAAATTACCTAATAAGTAGAATGACATTCACACAATGAATTATGACATAAATAAATTACCTAAGTAGAATCTCCGTCACTAAATTCACCCTCACTCTCATCAGTATCACTTGATCGGAATGTACCTTCGATAGATGCGTCCAACTCGGATTGATCCATTAACTCTCTTTCAACTTCTTCCCCATTTCCGGAAATATCCGCCAGAGAATTAACAATAATGTCCGGCGTAATTTGCAACGGTACGTGGGGTCTTGAAAACTCATCATCTTGGTATGGAGCATCTTTTTTAGGCTGGTTGATTACATTATCAGTAATTATACTGCGAGCCTTTATCTTAATAACACCCAACCAGCCATGATGTCCTTCGGGATATGGCGAGTAATAAACCTCGCTTCTGCTTTGTTGGAAAAAATGAATGGGTTGTACGCCTTATTATACCTTCGAGACAGCCTAACTTGAACAATACCATAATTTTTATCTATTTTTGTCCCTACGTCAAGAGTAGGATCAAACCAATCACACTTGAATATAACTAATTTCATCACGGGGAAACCGGTATAATCGAGTTCAAGGATGTCAGTTAGAACCCCATATAAATCATCCTCTACATTGCCATCAGTGGCTCGCACACAAACACCATAGTTACAAGTCTGCATTCCTTCATTCCATGTTTTTGTGTTAAATTTATATCCATTTACAATATAAGTATTCCATGATGTAACCCATCTATTAGGCCCCCATGCCAAATTTGTCAACAATGGATTTTGAACATTGTTTTCTGGATCTAGTACCTATACAATCAAATATTATATTATTCTTATACATGCTATATATTTAACGAGATAAAATGTATGCTTCAAAAAATGAAGATGCTTAACCTACATATTTACTGAACCACGTAGCAAAGTGAGAAGTAATTTCTCGATCAACCTGATCGTTTGAAATGTCAGGTTGGAGATCCCTTAGAAAATTGCCGTACATCCTACATATGGGAGATTAACAGCAGGATGATTAATAATAATAAATGTCAATTGAACTTATTAAAGACGTTGTAGAAACTTACTCTAAATATGGTGCCACCTCTTCACAATTTTGAAGGATATACAGATGAGCAAGCATTAATGTCACGTTTGCTCCAAGAAATATCCTTTTGATTTGCCACTAAATCTGCCCGGATAGTTGAATATTGATATAGGAGGACTAGTTGAACATCCTTCGCCCGAATCAACGTTTCTAGGCATCCTTGTCCTTCTCGTGTTAACTTCGTCCGGATAGTAATAAGAGGCAAAAGTGGAAGTCTCCTCTACTAAGTATGCTTCACAAATGGAACCCTCCACTCGTGCCTTGTTCTTGACTTTGTGTTTAAGGGAGTGCAGGAACCTATTACAGAGGGATACATACAAATAATTACTAGTTTTAGGGAAAGATAAACTACGCTCTCGTGTTCGTGAATTTCATATGTATTAAGTAAAATAGTTGATGTTGTTTACCTCTCAAATGGTTACATCCAGCGGTATTGGACTGGGCCACCAACTCTTGCTTCGTAAGGAAGATGAACTGGCAGGTGTTCCATGGAATTAAAGAAACTCGGCGGGAAGATTTGCTCCAGCTTACATAACAAAACGGGTATCTTGACTTCCATATCCTTTAATTGATTCACATTTAGTGTTGTCGATGTAAGCTCCCTGAAAAAGTGGCTAAGCTCAACAAGTGGGTTCCAAATTTGCTTCGTGAATGTCGTCGAACGCAATTGGAAGCAACCGTTGCATGAACACGTGGCAATCATGACTCTTCATTCCATGTAACTTTGCTTCCTTAATGTCAACACATCTACCCAGATTGGAAGCATACCCATCCGGTAACTTTAGTTCTTTAACCCACTTACAGACGGCCAATTTACGTGCTTTGCTTAGTGTATAACTTGCCTTCGGTTTGATAAGTCCGCCACGACCACCGTCTTGTAACTCAAGCTCCTTCCGATTACAAATGTCGGCCAGGTCCAATCGGGCTTTATTTGTATCCTTTGTCCTCCCCTTGATGTCCATCACAGTGTCAAACACATTCAAAAACACATTCCTCTCAGTATGCATGACATCAATGTTGTGACGGAGTAGATGCGTCCTCCAATACGGCAACCTCCAAAATATACTTTGTTTTGTCCAATTATGGTTGACGCCATAATCAGGAATATGTTCTCCTTGGGTTTCATGGACGAGCGGTAAGTACTGTACTCTGCGCCATACATTAGGACCAGTCAAACGTGGTGGAGGCGGTGTTCTCTCCGCACAACGCTTCTTGAATGCATTCTTGTTCCGCCTATAAGGATGATCTTCCGGAAGGAATTGACGATGACAATCAAAATATGAGATCTTTCGACTGTGTTTGAGCGTGAATGCCTTCGATCGCTCCATACATATTGGGCATCCAAGCTTCCCCGCGGTCATCCAACCCGACATCATCCCATAAGCAGGAAAGTCATTGATCGTCCACATTAAAGCTTATGAAATTCTGCCTCAAAGATACGTCATATGTCAACACACCATCATTCCACAGCATTGTCAACTCATCTATCAGCGGCTGCAAGTACACATCAATCTTACCTTTTGGATTAGACGGACCCGGAATTATGACTGTTAGGAACATAAACTCCCGCTTCATGCACATCCCCGGGGGAAGATTGTACGGAGTCAGGATAACCGGCCAACAAGAGTATGCTTTTCCAGACTGCCCAAAAGGATTAAATCCATCAGCAGATAACCCCAATCGGACATTGCGAGGGTCCTGCGAAAATGTCAGATGAACCCTATCAAAATGCTTCCAAGCTTCTCCATCAGATGGATGACACAAGATATCTTGCTCCCTCTCGTGCTCACTATGCCACCTCATGTGATCTGCAGTGGCCATCGAAGAGTACAATCTTGTAAGTCTTGGCACGAGTGGAAAGTACCACATCTTTTTTAGCGACCTCTTCTTCTCAATGCCCATCCTAGTGGTTGTCTTATACCGATCCGCACCACAAAATCGACAACATGTTATGCTTTCCGCTGAATCATCCTTATAGTACAACATACATCCATTCGGGCAACAATCAATTTTCAAACACCCCAGACCCAAATTTTCCACGGACTTCTTAGCATGATAAAAACTTGTAGGCATCCGATTGCCTTCTGGTAACGCCTTGGACACTGACCTGGTGAGGCGATTAAAACAGCCTTCTTGCATATTGTAGTCAGATTTGATACTCAACCATTCCATGCACATCGACAACTCTGTGTACTCCCGACATCCTTCCCACAATGGAGATCGTGCAGCACTCAGCATATCATAGAATCTTTCAACTTCGGGATTCGGATTCTCCTCTATGTATTGGGAACCCATTCCACCATCTTCTCCCCCATCTTCTTCTAGTACAACACCAACCGATGGTCCAGCATGATCCATTATCATCTGCTCGTATGGATTCAATTCTTCCCTCCCGTCACCACTTCCATAGTATGAACCTTCAGCCACAATCGGGTTTAAGTCAGGCAGCGTCTCACCATGGTTACTCCACCAATAGTAATCAGGCATGGAGCCCTTCTCATAAAGATCGGCTACAACTCCATCCACGCTTTTGAAAGATTGACACTTGCATCTTTTGCAAGGACACCTCAATTGATCACCGCCCAGCCGTATAAATCTCTCCTGGCTAACAACAAACTCTATAAACTCACCCACTCCAACTCTATACTCTTCCCTAAGACGTTTATTCCGATCCAGCCTACGATACATCCATTTTCAATTCTCCGGAATATCCATTGCTGGCAATTAGATAGCCTGACCAATCCTACAATAACACTTATATATTACGGTGCATTCCAATAACTCCATCAATCTCGTTCTTATGACAAGGTATGAACCTATCCCATTCGAGAAGAAACCTTTGCCACACTCGGCTACTAATAGTTATTCCCATATTCAAATACCTTATACTTGACAAAATTTCGACAGCATTTCCCATCGGTCTCCAAGTTACACGACTCGAGCACGGTCATAATCACCGCGATCAAGTATGCACCAGGAGAACAAAAGGAAATGCATCAGACCGAGATTTCAACAAGTATATAAGGCATTTGAACATTGAAATGACTATTGTACGAGTGTGAAAAAGGTTTTTTCCCAAACTGTCCCACTTGGACAATTCAAGATTCAATACAATGAGCATGCATACCTTGATACGTTACGCATGCTCATTAATATTGAATCACAAATAGGAAACTAAGGCTTTCGTAAATTAATTATTAACTCTAACAGAAAATAAAACCATTAACCTATAAATATTGCAACATTGTTGAGCTTATATAAATTGCAGCGTAAATCAATACAAACTTCGATTAAATATTGTAGCAAACATCCTATTGAGCTCCGCTCTCCACTAACAAGTAGCAGTTAATTGTCAAACACATGCATAATTTCTAAATTATCAGCACACAACCAGCATCCCGCCTTTCGGACAGGATCACATCCTATTGAGCTCCGCTCTCCACTAACAAACAACACATATTGACAAACACATGCATAAACATTAAATTATCAGCATACAATTAGACAAGATCACATCCTATTGAGCTCCGCTCTCCACTAACAAACAACACATATTGACAAACACATGCATAAACATTAAATTATCAGCATACAATTAGACAAGATCACATCCTATTGAGCTCCGCTCTCCACTAACAAACAACACATATTGGTAAACACATGCATAAAAGATAAATTATCAGCATATAACCAGACATCCTGCCTTTCGGACATGATCACATCCTACTGAGCTCAGCTCTCTACTAAGAAACAATACGATAATTCACTTAACACATTACAAATACCATTTAATTCAAGGAATAAGAGAGAGTATTTTACTTACCTCAACTCCAAGAACACAAAGATAAGGGGACTCTAGTTCAACAAGTGGTGGTGACAAAGTAAAAAAACTGCAATCCAACACCCTGTTTAGACATAAGTGGTTAAATTCAACCCATAAGTTACAATTTTTGTTTAATAAGTTCATACAAAGGCAGAATTACAAAAAAAAAAAAGTTAATTTTGCCATCTCTATACAAAATTCAACCCTCATCACGAAATGAGAAGATCAAGCATCCTATAAAAAATGAATGCACTGCCACAAAAACACACATCCCTAAACTCACACACATACACTAAACACACACACATACACTAAACACACATCTCTGCACACACACACACACACACATAAACATCCCAAACAAACACACACACAGAGCACCCCAAATGCACAATACACATCAAACACACACACATCAAACACGGTGAGACACACCTACCCTATTCTTACAATCCAATTGAACACACAAACTTTAGTACACAGAACACACAACAAACACACACTCACAACACACACACACACAACACAACAAACACACACACGCAACACCAATGTACACACAACACACAACAGAAACAACAATGTAGAGAAAGACAGAGAGAAGCAATTACCTCGGTCAGTGTGAGGGAGGGCGTTGTGGTGGTGGTGGTGTGAGCAATGTGACCAGAATGAGCCCTGAAATGAGGGGGAAATGATAGATAGTGACATAGTGAGACAATGAGAGAGAGAGCGAGGGAAAATGTTGACAATGAAGAGAGACAATGAGAGAGAGAGATATACGAAAGAGAAACAGAGACAGAGAGATGGAGTAGAGGAGAGCTTACCTGAGCAGAGGGGAGATGACGGTGGTGATCGGAGGTGTCTTGGGGTGTTGAGGTGGCCGGAGCGCGCGCCGTAGAAGAGAGAAACAGTGGGTGGGAAGAGAAATGTGACAGAAAAAATGAGGAAGAAGGAGGTTCTGTCGAATTTAGGGATTTCAGTTTTAGCGACCGAATTAATTCGGTCGCTAATATGGTTAGTTTTAATTTGAATTTGTAATTGTAGCGACCGAATTAAATTTCGGTCGCTAACACGCGCAATTTTATTTTTTTAACGTGCCTTTTAGCGACCGAATTAATATCGGTCGCTAATATAAACACAGTTTGACCTTTGCATTTAATTCGATCGCCATTTCGGTCGCTAACAATTCATAAATTTCTGACTTTTACTTTCCTTTGTTTAGCGACCGAAGTAGCGACCGATATCTCTACTACGCTCTATTTCGGTCTCAGAATCAATTCTAACCAGTGTTTCATGTAGATCCTACAATCGGTCGCTATTTCGGTCGCAAAAAGTAACCTAAAAATTCGGTCACTATTTTCGGTCGCTAAATGACCTTTTTTTTGTAGTGTATATTGAAGGCAAGGAGAATATGTGGATCAATTACATGATTTAAGAGGATTAGTTGATCATTGGTATTAATAAAAAAGGAACGTTTAATACATATTGTTACATTACGTATTATAATATCATTTTAAAATCAAATAGAAATCATTGTTTTTTACTCAAATTATAGACAAGATTGTTGAAAGGCTTTTGCTGGTCACTTCTGTCTACAGATGAAAAGCCTTGGAGACTAATAGGCACCGATAGTATGGGTGGGAAGGAAAGGTTGAAGCCAAAGTGTGAAACAAGTAAAGGAAGGGTTTGATATGATGGACTTAATTTGGGATAAAGCAAAAAAGGGGTTTGATAGATATAGAGGCACAATCCAAGTTATTAATGATAATAATATTATCAATAATGGAGGGAGGAGTAGCTCAACCTGTTTGAGCTAAGGGTATCAGGTGTTGAAGGAGTTGGAGGTACGAATTCAAACCCTGGTAAGGGAGAGAAAAAAACTAACATAACAACTAACATATTAATATTTGTCTATACAAAAAACAATACATACTATCAATAACAATAATAATTGATGAGACGTGCATCGCACATGTGTATAAAAACTAGTATACATGTATATATCAACAAAGAAAAAAAAATCTTGCGGGAGCCATGGCTCCCCTTGTCACCTAGAAGATCCGCCTCTGATCCTCGATGTTGCAATATATATTTACAAAAAATGATATATATACAAATTTATGCATTTTATTTTTTTATTTATTTATATAATTTTACTATCTATCGTCTTACGTTTTTTTTTTGCATATTTATATGAGTTTAATTGATATGTACTATCCGTTTAAAATATTTTACACTAACAACCAATTTGAAATCATGATTTGGTTAACTTTTTAGGTAGGTAGGATAAGAATTAAACTTTTCTGAAGATATGTTAATTTCTTATTGGGTTAAAGTTTAAAAAATCTTTACACTACAAGTGAATACAAATTAAATCTAATTTATATTTTGATTCTGATGCCTAAGTTTTGATGCGAGATTAATGTGAGACAAAGTGACACATGTATCTAAATATTTTTCATATTCATAAACCGAACCAATCGATTACTTTCCATATATCTCAAGTAGCTATATAGTACTGTTATGTAAAATGAATAAATGGCACCGGTTGTTTTCTTAATGTATTAAAAATATATATTGTTTTACAGGGTATATGAAAGGAGTTTAATTTCTATGTACTGTTAATATAAAGATTTTTACACTGACAACGGATCAGAAATTATAAAATTAATGACTTTTAAGGTGGTTTGGATAAGAATCAAATATCTGTAATTATATGTCAATTTCTGATTGGTTGACAGTGTAAAAAAACTTTATACTGTCAGTATATACAAATTAAATCCATATGAAAGAGTCACACCATTTCACTCCCTGCCTGATAAGAGCCTATGATTTTAGAATGGGCTGTGCTCATCCATGACATGTGTTTCTTAAATTCACCATTAAAAAAAAACATTTATTGGGCGGCACATATGCTGTGAATGGCTTGTTTAACCAAACTACTATTTCAAATATATAACTAGATAGTAACGTAATTTTTTATGCGTAGAATTTCTTGTTGAAGTTATGTCCCAACAAAGTGTAGCACTTCTAAGTTCTAATTGGACAATGCAAACGCCAACGACACGCTGGGGCTAGTTGCCACTGTCATTTAGCAATTTGTTTGTATCCCATAACGTCAAAAGTGTTAACTCAATTTGGTTTGATTCATTCTCCTTTCCAACTCTTTTTGGCCTTTATTTTTAACTATTGATTTTAGTTTGCTTTTACTTAGAGAAAGGTACAGAACTTCGAAATTTGGATGATTATCTGAAACCATATTCATCTGACCTGAATATTGTACCATGAGAAAATATAAAATCTGGATTTTGTGCCTTAATTTTGTTATTTGCAGTTTGGACACCATAACTGTCACGTTATATGTACACTTTTTTTTTTATTTGTTTGGCAAAAAAGATAGAGAAACCGTTGAAATTTGTACATTTTTATTTAGAAAAATGTCAGCAATACACTTTTTAATATTTTTGTCAACATACTTCGAGTAGATTTCATGCGAGACCTACTATATTAAGCGAGGCGGCTACTCTTTATTCAGTGGATTTCACATGAAAACCGTCCTATAATGTTGAACAGAATGTGTTAAAAATTGTGTTACTAGCACTATTCTATTTATTTATTTTTTTGACACATTATTCATTTATTTATTATTCAAAAAGAAAGTGGTAAAAAAATGATATAATGACAATTGTGTGTATGTAAATATCATTATTAGTTGTATCTCAATAAAAGCTGCCAGGCTGCCTCCTGTATATGTAAATTGCTTTGTTGGGAGGTGTAATGATACAGATAGAGGATGCCAAGTCAGCAAATGGAGACAAAGAGTTTGTTACAACAGAAGGACACATGGACACAAGGGCTGTGAGGAGAGGTGCTCATCAAGGAATGAGTATGAGCATATATAACAGAATATGGGTAGGAAAGAGGGGTATGAAAAATGTGATGTATTTTCTATTCTATGAATCCTCCCTTCCACTGTCTCGTCCTTTCCCTTCTTCTCCAAGTCTACTTATTCTATCATGTACTTTCTTTCAAACCTTATACTGAGAGTGATATCTTTTACTGAAATTAAATATTACCTATTCAATTCAGTAATTACTTTAGTAGGATCATTACATTGGTGCTTTCGTTGTCACCATGGCAGAGCACACATGGACGGATGTCGATCGTCATGCTAGACTGGACCGGATGGAAGCTTTACTGGGAGTCTTCCATCAGAAATACAACTACTGGCAGAACTCTTCCCATGGTGTTACGAATTCATTCACAGAACCAGTGCAGTCGAAACCCATAGCTCACATGGCAGAATCGTACAGAGAAATCAAGCAGCGTATAACTGAATATTCACGAGAAATCAGGCAGTCATGTACAAGAATCATCAACCTGTTGCAAGAGGAGATCGACGCTTCAGAATTGTTGAACCAAGCTATTCCGACGTATTCGTTTCTTCCTTCCACAGAACAACTCGATGATCCTTCAGTCAGTGAGAAAAACTTATTAGTGGAAGCGGACCACATCGTTCTGTCTCAACCGCCAGTGAAGCCACAACCACGGTCGACGGTGGTGTTGGCGGACGCCTCTTTGATAACCACAAAACCAGAGGAGATAAACACCCTCCTGGAAGCGGTGATTCAAAGGCAAAGAGGAAAACAAATTTTAGTCACCGCGCCGATTTGGGTTTCAAGCAGATTGTTCAACCCACACCCGCCGCCAAAATCATTCGCCTCGAGGTCGCCAAGGGAGAGACAGGGATATTCAACGGTGCCAAAGTCGTGGGTCTTCGACGTCCCGACCGAGTTACCCCCACCGGAGCCACCGGACAGAGTCGCCGTGCTAACGCCGCCGCTCGAACCACCTAGCTCGATTGCTCATGCTAAGAATGACGAGCTCTGGCCTCTACTGAAGCCGTTCCTTCGGCCACCAGCAAGACCGCCGGATCACGACCAATGCGCAGCGACCGCCGCCTGGATGGTAGACTGGGTTCAATGGATAATGACAGCGAGAACCAGTGCATTAGGGAGAGGCCAAGCCGGTAGCACCACCCACATGACCAGAACGACGACTGGTGCGTCACTTCCGGTCAGGCCACCACCGGCACCGCCGGACCGTGAGTCTCCTGCGGAGGCTAATGGCTCAATCACGGCGGAGACCAGGGCGGCGATACGAGCCACCTTGCAAGTCCGAAGCTGCAACCCCGCCGTTAAAGGAGGAACAAGGGCAGAAATTAGATTAGAAGAAATCAGGTCAGTTTTTCACCTAATGGGCCAAGTTAGTGTCATATTGAAGCAAGCCCAAGTTAGTGAGGACAGGAAATTGGTTTTAATAGACCTTTCTGTTTTAGACCCAACATTTTTGTCAGCTCCAAATATAAAAATGCCCACGTCTACATTGATTGCCCACATCTCATGCCATATAAAACCCACTTCTCAGAATTATTTTAATATTGGGCTACAACCCAATAACTTGAGGAACAGTATTATGGGGGACAAGGCAGATCAGGTGATTCACTTTCCAATTGATACTGGCAGTGACATTTTGTTGGTTAATTGTACCCATTACAGTAATTGCTGTCAATATTGTGGACTTGCGCTCAATTTCATTGACATTGTTAGCTCATTTCCCTGTCAATATGATCCAGATGGTCCCACAATTCACCTTGATCTTGATACCATTGAGGGGCTTGAAGATTGTCTTAACAAGCAGTACTGGAGGATTAATGATATTATAGGACTTCTTGGGCATTGTAATTTTAAAGTTGATAGGCTTGAATGCAAAATATCTCTATTGAGTGGTGGTGATAAGGCCTGGCTCGCTTTTTGCAACTGTTTGGTAAAACCATCAACTCTGCTTGTTTCGAATGAACCAACCAATCACTTGTATATACCTTCTAGAGGAAAGCTTGATCTGTGGAAGACTAAAATTGGGTATGATGCAGCTATTCACTACAAAGAAGAATCAGACCCCATTGCACCATTGAAAAGTTATATTCCAGAAGATATCCACATTTACTTTCAGAAGGTTGGGGGCAAGCTGGGGATCAAACACCGGCCTATCCTGCTAACACATTGCTGGAATTGGGATCCATGTGGAAATTGCTATTTTTTCTATATCAAAGGATCCTTACAATTCAAACAATGGGATCCGGGTGGATGTTCTCTTGTCCATTGGGAAGGTCCACTTGACTTGGAGGCCGCTTGGAAAGATAATACTATCACCCAACAACATTGTCTTAGCTTCAACCTTGAGGACAAGGTTGATTTTAATGGGGGTGGTAATGTAATGATACAGATAGAGGATGCCAAGTCAGCAAATGGAGACAAAGAGTTTGTTACAACAGAAGGACACATGGACACAAGGGCTGTGAGGAGAGGTGCTCATCAAGGAATGAGTATGAGCATATATAACAGAATATGGGTAGGAAAGAGGGGTATGAAAAATGTGATGTATTTTCTATTCTATGAATCCTCCCTTCCACTGTCTCGTCCTTTCCCTTCTTCTCCAAGTCTACTTATTCTATCATGTACTTTCTTTCAAACCTTATACTGAGAGTGATATCTTTTACTGAAATTAAATATTACCTATTCAATTCAGTAATTACTTTAGTAGGATCATTACAGGAGGGTGTCTCTCTATTTTGTTACAAATATAATATTAATTTACACTAAACTATACTTATCATTCATATTTGTGGAATTAAACTTGATGCGGAAACCTCTACGTCTTGTAATCAACTATCTGTGCTTCAAAAGCCTTGGTACCTTCCACATGACTGCTAAAGGCAGCAAAACAGAAACTTCCTCCAACACGAACGGCTTAACCTTTTCTGTAAGGATTAAGAATATAGCATCAGTTCTTATAGGTACCTAAAACCATGTAGTGTCAAGATGAAATTTAATTAAAAGGATCTCATCACTTAGCTTGGTGTTTTTAACCGTAGTCAGATATAGATAGAAGTTTTTTTTTTTTTTTTGACTAAAGTTAATAGTTTGTGACTAAATGAATATATATTAACAGAGAAAATGCTGGTATATAATTTCTCTTTTTAGCATGAAAAATAGAACCTAATGAAATGATTAATTTCTAGCTCTACTCATTTAGCTAGAGAATTATATTAATGATACTTCTCATACATATAATGTGAGTGAATATTAATTACTCCACTTAGAATCAGAATATAAGTGTACATTTTTTTTGTCTACATAATAATATAAGTGTAGATAAAATAAGATGAAACTAACTATAATAAAAAATTCAAATATTAGAAATAACTGTAATCAAACAGTAGTGTAATTTGAGGTAATGTCTAAAATTTATATTTATATACGTAGAATGATGAAGGGGTAAAGAAATAAAACCACTGGCTTCAACTTACTGAGGTTGACTTGGTGATTGTCTGATCTTGAATAGACCAATTGGCCAAGCGTTGGTTAGGATTTTTGGTCACCACTTTCTGCCTTGAATCCCCAAAATCATTACTACCCCCTCCTTTAAAAAAAGCTGCTGCTTTTAGCTTATTCTGGTGTGTCACGTTGTATGAATCAATATTAATGCTTGACCCATTAACAAGACCAAATGGTTCTTCAACTTGTCCAGAATTGCTTTCATTAATTCTCTCTGACATAACAAATCGGTTTTTCTGATCACTGCTAACTTCTTTTCCTACTTGACTTCTGCGATCATACGACTTAGCCAAATCTATCGAAAAATACGAGTCGCTAAATTGGTTACTAAATGGTATACTCTTATCAGAGAGCGGAGTCAATTTCTCCCTAAGTGGTGTTCTTTCTTCTAAATAGGATTCAATTTCTTGTAACTCAACAATCTTCCTCCTTCCATCACTGCTTGTGTAGTGCTTTTTCTTGAACTGTACAATCTCTTATCCCATCCAATAACAGCACCATCATCAAATAATTGATCTTTTAGGCCTGTGCTTCTATTATTGTTTCCACCGCCAATTTTCTGTGCCACCAAACTCATGATCTCATACCCTATGCTACTATCACCTACACTTTCATTAAACCTTATTGCATGGTCCATTTGAGTACTCATAAGTTGCTTTAACAAAGCATTTGATTCAGGAAAAGATGGATGCTGAATTGAGTGGGGCTCTAAGTTCTCAATGGCACAAGCTATGTGTGTATCAAATTCACACATGCTGCACCTGTAGAGCCACCCTTTGTAATAACTTGGTTTGTTGCACAAGTCACAGAAGAAAGCATAGGGTGGTGAAAACTCAAGTTGGATTTTGTGAGGATGGTGTGTAAGTGCAATGGAAAGAGGAAGTGCTAAGCAGAAAGTGTGAAAGAAGGTGCTGCATTCAGCACAGTGGTAGCAATAGCCTGTGACATGGAGCCCACAAGCTACACAGTTGAGGGTGGTTTTTTTGGTAGCAGGTGATGAAGGTATAGCAATGAGGACTAGATCATGCATTAAATGTGCAAGGTGGTTTGTGATTAAGGGCATCTTGTAGCACACATAGTGAAGAGAGAAGGCACAGGTTTTGCACTGGTAATAGTACTCACCATAGTTAATCCTTAGGTTGCACCCAAAGCATGTTACAATATCTCTTGTGGAGGATGAGGTTGTATATTGCAGTGGATGTGGATGGCTAAAGTGGAAAAAGTTTGAGTTCTTCTGTTGTGACCCCATTTTTCTTTTTGTGAAAGTACTTGAACAATTGAACTTGGCCATCTCTCTTTTGTAAATAGAGTAGTGCTGGGGTTTCACCTAATACATTTTGATGTATAATATCTTGTCTTCACTAATAATATCTTGTTATATAAATTTAAATTTTATGATGGAGAAAGGGTGTCACACATCAAAATGTGATAGATAATCTATATCCTTGAATTAGCTAGTTTCCTTGTTTGTCTCTTTACTTTCTTTGGTGTTGGAATAATAATCCAATTAAGAGCTAGCTGTTACCACTTCACTACTTGTCTCTATTATGCTCTTCGGAGTTGCCTAAAACTAAAATTCCAATGTGTGGTGTGGGTGGAAGGCACGTGGCTGATTCTTGGGATATTCGGAATTGTGATGTTGTTTTGTTCATTTTTCATCAAGCCGAGGTAAAAGGTTTTATGCTTAACTGTTAAGGGAGAAGTGCTGGTGCAGGATATAGCAGTGTATAACTAAGGATGTGAATTTTGGATAGAGAGCATCAGTCACATTTTCGTATACCACACCAAGTCCCAACCAATAATATCTTAACACATAAATTAAGATTTGATTTAAAATTAAAAAAAAATAGAATATATGACAATATGTTATTGGTTGGGATATACATCAAAATGAGACAGATGATCTATATCCATGAATTTGACGTGTACCCGTGGTTAAAATCTGCAATAATTGAAGATATCGAAAAGTAGGTTAATTAAAATTGGCTATAATTGAATGGGCTAATTTTTTTCATTTTCGTAAGTCATAAAGATAACTACTTTGATTTAAACTAATGGACAATAAAATATTCCATTATCACAATCTGGGTCATAAGTTCGTAAATCATTTACATAATATCCAACCCGACTCATAAACATAAATCATAATAGTATACAGATCTAGTATAAAGATATGGAGACACAACTCCCTAAAATATAAGAAACTTGGAGACGCAGCTCCATAAACAGTAACATTAATTCCAAAACATACACAGCTGGCCAAACTAAAATAGAAAAGACAATCATTTCTTGTACATCGTGAGAAGGACAAACCCAACTGACGAGATCTAGTGGAAACTCTATTTGAGTACACTACTGACGTCGTCACAAAGGACACTACTGGAGTTACTACAATAGTAACTCTCGGACTAAGCCCTTTCCTCTTCCAAGAGGAAATACATGGTCTACTAACCATCGACGGTCATGCCCATCTCAAGAAAAGAAAAGTCATGCATGACAAAAAACAAATACTATCGTCTTGGACTATCTGAAGTCTGGAAGACGTTCACTAGAAACTCCGTCATATCGTCCGCATGCTCGAACCTCAATTTCGACAATGAATCAGCCAAGCGAAATCTTGACATCTCAACCTTCTCAAAAGAATACAGACATCACATAGCCAGTCGACATAGTTAAAATAGAATAAGGAGGTGAGATTTCCATTTATCTAACACATAAGGCAGACATGCAGTGGTAGGACTCTCAAGTATGTACAATTAACAATATACAATCATATCATCACTCATATTAGAACAATAATGTTTCACAGAAATAGGACCCCATCACAACGTTTTCCTAGATAGAAGACATCTAAGACTTGAGGAATGACCTCTGAATTCCTATACCATGGTTTTACGAACAGTCGGAGAGAGTGGTTCGGAGGATTGTTCCGGAGGTACCAACATAAGGTAAAAAAAGAATGCGTCAACAGTAGGCAACGTGCATAGGCTTTTTCGGGAACATCCTACACTACCAAAAAACATGTAGCGTCTAGTTAAGTGTGTTGGTGTATTGCCAGATCACCACGCCACAGAGGAGCATCCCACTGGACCTATATGAGTATTTCATAACCCCGACATCCCCAAGCAACAAACAGATCGCCCCAACGGAATTCGCACCCGCATTAAAGTGTTAGTTATGTAACACGGTTTTTAATTACACTGTTTAACCGGTTAAAATATAATTAATTATATTTTAATCTGAGAGTTAGAAAGTGATTTTAAATAAAATAAAATCATATTCATAGTCTCTCTTATGGTAGAAGGTTAGGGTGAAATTTTGGGTTTAAAACTCAGACGGAAATCGGTCTGCATTTTTACTAACAGTATAATTTTATACTGGCAGAAAACCCTAATTTGACCCGAAACTGAAATTTGTAGATTTTTTATATTTTGTCCGTGAGGAATTCTATTTTCCAAATTTCTGATCATAAATAAAATATTATGTTTATTCGAACGAATTTTGATGAAAGTTCGAACAGAAAACGGTCGGTGTTTTCACTGACAGTAAGATTTTAATGATCAGAAAACCTAATTTTGACTCATGAACGAATTGGGTTAAGTTTAAATCATATTTACAATGAGTTTGGTGGTTTTGAAAATTTTCAACCGAAAACAAAATATTATGCTTTTATTCGAGCATAAAACCCTAATCGAGAAACCGATAGAGTCGAGAAGGGAGGTGCAGAGACAAAACCAAACACCGGAGGAGATGAGTCATGGGGTGAGTCACCACCTTGACTCATCAAGCAATTATGAAGCATTAAATGTAAATTTAGGTGTGACACGTACTCGGCAAGTGTACCGGTTCGTTGCAAGTAATAAAAACGGTGAGACCGGATATCGTTCTCAGGGATCGTGGACAATTACCACTTCGCAAAATTGACTACTATCTAGGCGATCGGATTTTGGATTGAAGGTTGTTCTAACATCTAGCAAACAAACAAGAAGAAAATATTTTTGTTCTTTTTGGATTTTTATCAAACAGTTAACGTGAAAACAGAGAGATGAATAACAATGAGATAAGATTGCTGGGGTTAAACTAAGCTAATCCTCCCTTGGTTGTTATGAAATGATAACTAACACAGTTCCTAGTCCTAGTATGACAATCAAGTCTTTTCAGAGATACTCAAGCCTAATTCCTTAGGTGCATTGAGCCTAAAATCCCAAGTTAAACCCTAATTCCTTAGGTGGAATAACCTGAGATTTTGCGTTAAGTAAAGACTTAGAGGATTGCAAGCACCTCAAGACCTATTCCTAGGCTCATGAACTACCCGGCATTTGATTCATGAGCAAGCTCTAACACCAACCTTCCAGTTATCTATTAAAGCAACTAATCATTCATAGGGTGATCAAGCCTAAGAAAGCATTAAGCATGGAATCAAACACTCATAAAGAACTAAGAAACTGCATTATAATCAAATCATTTTTACAACCAAATTCAGATAGCAATAGTCTAACCCCAACAAAGGGGAGTTTAGCTACACATAATTGAAAGTAAAACAAAAGAGAGAATTACAGAGATGAACAAAGGAGAGAGCTCCATGGAATGATGCACACAGCCCAGCAGCAGAGGATTTCCTTTAGGGTTTTCTCTGAATGATCTCAATTCTTCTGTTCTGCTCGCTTTTCTAGTACTCGTGGCTTGGTCACGCAGCGGATGAGCCATCACGGCCAGGCCGTGATGGTTTCTGACTTGGCACCGCTTCACTTTCTGATTCATCACGGCCGTGATACTCATCACGGCTAGGCCGTGATCCTTTCTGACTTTTCCAACAAACAGGTCACGGCCGTGATATCCATCACGGCTAGGCCGTGATAGTCTCTGACTTTTCCAACTGATTTATCACGGCCGTAATATCCATCACGGCTAGGCCGTGATCGTCTCTGACTTTTGGAGATCTGGCACAGCTGACACGTCACGGCCGTGATAGCCATCACGGCTAGGCCGTGACAGCTTTCCGACTCCTCGGCTCAATTCTTTCTTCAGCTACTGCTCCCTCACGGCCGTGAGGGCCATCACGGCTAGGCCGTGATACTCTCTGCTTGGCTCAATTTCTTATCTTTCAAAGCTCTAAGTCATCCAAGCTTCATACTTGCTAATTCTTGGGCATTTAATCATGAATATCTGCAAAACAACACACAATACCACCTTATCCGTTCCAAAGGAAAAACTAAACAAAATAAACACTAAAATGGCCTAACTATATGCAAATGCATGCAGAAATGTACATGGAAAATGAGGTGAAATCACACTCATCAAATCACCCCAAGCTTAAGACTTTGCTTGTCCTCAAGCAAAAACCAAGGCCATAAGATGAAAACAACCAGGACAATGATAGTGAACTAAGAACCCGAATAAAATGATCCAAGCAACAGGCATTCACTTATTTCAGCAAGAGACAATCAATTCAAGTCCAATTAGGGGCTTAGTTTCCTAGACTCACAATCTCACTGATTCGGGCACTCTATCTCACTTGAAGCTCACCCCAAGCTTGTTCATTTGCTTGGCTCTCTTTCTTGCCTCACTCACTCAAGTGTTAAGGGAATATGACATTTCACTCCATTTTCCTCAAAGAATGATTCCTACCATAAGCTTGACTATCAACCACATCTTCACTTTATTAATGAAAAACATCTAAGAATCAAGAGGACTTATTCTTTGGTGTAATGGGGCCATGGGATCAATTTTCAGGTGGGAATTTCAAAAACAGGAAATTTCAAAAGGCTATACAAACAATCAAGCATTGCAAGGCACGACCTTCTAAAATACCTTTCTTGGGTTTCAGTTTACTCTTCCACCATTCTTTCATTTTTTTTTTCTCTACTTCTCATTCCTTTTTTGTCATCCCCTTCCCCATTTTTATTTCTTTTTCTCTTCTTTTTTTTTTTTTTTTTTTTGTTTGGAGAAGGGGAGGTTTTTCAATCCAAGAGAAGTAAAATTTTTTTTTTTTTTTTTTTTAGATTCATCTTTTTCTTTTCATCATCCCAACTTTCAACTACATTTTCTAACCCATTTTTGCACAGTACTTTAGAAGGTCCCTCATAAGCATATTTAACAAAACATTTCAGGGCACCAAGAAAAGCATGCTATTCATTCCGGCTCAAAATGGGCAACTAAGGGTAGCATTTACACATTCAAAGTTCAGAAGGCCGGGAAAAATACCTATTGCCTCAATAATTTTCAAAAATGTTTCCAAAAATTTTCTAGTTTCGAAATGGTTTCAAGTCAAGTTCTAGAGAAAAACAGTCCAAGAGGAAAACACTCTACACAAAGAACGGGGGCAGATTTAGTGAGTGCCCCCTAATGGCTCAAAAGCTCACATTCATCAGTTCAAGAACCAGTGAGGAACACAAGTCCATAGAAACACATGCTAATCATCAACTATCCAAGAACATCTCAAGCTTATTTAATGAAGCCAAATTACAAGAATAGAAAATCAGGGTCCAAAATTCACTATCACAGAAAAATTGGCACTTAGCTCTCACTATCATATGCTCAATCTAAGCAGGGGTAACCGAATCATGCGATCATGCAACTTAAGCCTATATGAATGCAATATTCACAATGCATAAATGGATGCAATATTTACAATGCAAGAAAAGAAGAGTACCCCTACCCCAAGCTTAAAGACTTACATTGTCCTCAATGTAAATAATTAAGCTTAGAGAGGGGAGAAAACTGGAACAACTCACAAGGTGGTAGTGGTGCTGAATCACATGCTTTCTGGTTTTGTTTCCTCTTGCCCTTCTTCTCCTTCTTCCTTCAACATCTGGAATCACTCAACAAACTATGAACAAACCTCTTGAGCTTCTCAAATTATTCAAGAGGGGGAAATCAAAAACAAAAGAGAAGATGAAAATAAAAAATAAAAAATAAAAATTGGGTTGCCTCCCAATAAGCGCTTCTTTAACGTCACTAGCTTGACGTGTGATTTCTTCCTTCAATTAGCCGGGATCTGCTGAACATAGAATTGCAAGAGCACTTTTCTTCCATGAAACTCCTGTAAAGAGCTGATTTTTCTTAAAAGGCCAACAATTGTGCTTCTGCTTTGCCTTTCTCGCTCCGGGTCTCTTGCCCTTTTTCTTACTCCTTCCTGGTGGAGGTTCTGTTTTCACAAGATGAGCAGGACCAACTTCCTCACCAACTGATGCATCATTTGTTTTGCATAGCTTTAAATTTGCTTCCAAGTTGGGCTTTTCCTTCTTCTCAGGAATAGAGGGGTGGTGTTTATGTGCAATGACTTCCTTATCTACTGTGTCCACCACTTCCATGCGGAAACACTCCTCTTCCTTGCTCGTGCGATGCATAGCTTCCAATACATTGAAAGTTACTTCCTCTTTTTGCACTCGAATTTCAACGGCCTTTTTCCACATCTATCAAAGCCCGACCAGTTGCCGAAAAAGGTCTCCCTAGTATGAGTGGAACTTCACATCCTCCTCCATATCTAAAACCACAAAGTCTGCATGGGAAGATTAATTTATCCACCTTCACCAACAAATCCTCCACAACACCATAGGGATATGTAATGGAGCGCGGTGCACGATTGAAGAGAAATTCTCGTTGGTTTTACCTCACCAATTCCCAGCTTTTTGAAAATGGACAACGGCATAAGGTTGACACTTGCGCCTAGATCGCACAATGCTCTCTTAATGTTCACATGACCAATAGTGCATGGGATAGTGAAGCTCCCCGGGTCCTTCATCTTTACTGGTAGCTTCCTCTGAATTATAGCACTGCACTCTTCGATAAGCATCACTGTCTCCTCCTTCCACCTTCTTTTTGTTTGTAAGGATCTCTTTCATGAATTTTGCGTAGGAAGGCATCTGTTTGTAGAGCTTCAAAGAAACGGGATGTTGATTTGTAGCTTTTTGAATACATCCAGGGAACTTGGAAACTGCTGGTCTTTTGCCTCCTTCTTCAACCGTTGGGGGTACGGGATTCTAAAATATGGGGGCAGCTCCTTGGGATTATCAACCTCTTCCAGAATCTGTCTTTTAGTCTTCTTCTTCGCAAATTCTTCATCAACTAATTTCTCCTTCTGCGGTTTTTCAGCTTCTACGCCGAGGGAATAGAGGTAGTATCTTGGGGATTTCTGGGTTCTTCATTGTTTACCTCTTCAAATTGTACCTTATCATCTCTAGCTCCTCTTGCCCCTTCTTCTCCTTCTCTTACTTGTGGATTTAACACTCTCCCACTTCTTGTGATAATTGCCATGCAACCTTCCTTCGGATTCTTCTCTGTATCTCCTGGGAATTGTCCTTGAGGTCTTTCTGCCATTTGCTTTGCCAACTGTCCTATCTGGTGCTCAAGATTTTTGATGGAGGCATTTTGATTCTTCATAGTCTCTTGAGTGGCTTGCATGAACTGGCCTAGAATGCTCTCCAATTTGCTTGAACTCTCTTGAGGAGGCTTTGCCTGAGTATTTGAACTTTGTCCTTGTCTCCAACTGAAGTTGGGATGATTGCGCCACCCCGGATTGTAGGTGTTGGAGTAGGGATCATTTCTAGGCCCTTGGTTGCCCATATAGTTTACCTCTTCTTGTCCCGAGCTTCCAACCACATTGATCTCACAGTTCCCATTTGCATGGTTGCCTCCACAGAAATCACACACTGAGGCACCTTGAGCTTGAATAGCTTGTACTTGAGAATTCTGCAGTTGAACCGACCCCGCTTGTTTGGTAAGAATAGCCATTTGTGCTTTGAGGGCACCAATTTCATCCAGCTCTAGAACACCTCTACTGACCATTGACCGAGAACTAGGCATTTGATAGTCATTGTTAGCCATGTTCTCAATCAAGTTCTTTGCTTCTTCCGGTGTCTTTTGACTCAATGTACCTCCTGCAGCCGCTTCAATCATACTTCTTGAATTCCTGTTGAGCCCATTAACAAAAGTTGCGACCTGCTGCCATGTCTCCAGTTCATGATTTGGACAAGCCGTGAGTAAGGACTTGAATCTCTCCCAGGCTTCATATAGTGACTCACCATCCCTCTGTGCAAAGGCATTGATCTCTGACCTCAGCTTAATCATTCTTGACGGAGGGAAGAATCGAGATAAAAATTTGCTGACCAAGTCGTTCCAGGTGATGATGCTTCCATGAGGATGGGATTGAAGCCATGCCTTGGCTCTATCCCTCAAGGAGAAAGGGAAAAGCCTTAACCGAATGGCCTCATCGGAAGCTCCGTTTAACTTGATGGTGTCACACAGCTCAATGAAGGTACCAATATGAGCATGAGGATCTTCACTCTCCAACCCTCCAAATTGGTTTTGCTGCACAAGGTGGAGAAGTTAGGCCTTGATTTCGAAATTATTGCAGGCCACTGCAGGTCTCACAATCGGAGTTCCACATCTATCAACTCTAGGGGAAGTGTAGTCCCCCATTGTTCTCCTTGGTGCGTTCTCTTCTGCCATGGTGACAGCTGCTACTTCAACTTGTGGCTCTTGCACACCTGGGTAACTCAACTTGCTGCTCTTGTCTACTAGAAGATGCTCTTTCTCTGCTTACTGTCTTGCCTTGGTTCTCTTTCTATTCCTTCTGCAGAGTCTCTCGATCTCGGGTTCGAATTGAAGTTCACCTGGGTCGATTGTACCTCGCATACACCGAACAAACGGAGTAGCACGTAACAAACAAAGAAAAACAAGCACTTGCAGAAATTCACAAAGAAAGATATAGGAATTAAGAACGAAACACAGTAAGAAAACAGAAAAAAATTAAAATGCCTAAATTAGGAGTCCCCTTTGGTACTCGTGATATTGGCACACCGATCCCCAGCAACGGCGCCAAAAACTTGACACGTACTCGGCAAGTGTACCGGTTCGTTGCAAGTAATAAAAACGGTGAGACCGGATATCGTTCTCAGGGATCGTGGACAATTACCACTTCGCAAAATTGACTACTATCTAGGCGATCGGATTTTGGATTGAAGGTTGTTCTAACATCTAGCAAACAAACAAGAAGAAAATATTTTTGTTCTTTTTGGATTTTTATCAAACAGTTAACGTGAAAACAGAGAGATGAATAACAATGAGATAAGATTGCTTTGGGTTAAACTAAGCTAATCCTCCCTTGGTTGTTATGAAATGATAACTAACACAGTTCCTAGTCCTAGTATGACAATCAAGTCTTTTCGAGAGATACTCAAGCCTAATTCCTTAGGTGCATTGAGCCTAAAATCCCAAGTTAAACCCTAATTCCTTAGGTGGAATAACCTGAGATTTTGCGTTAAGTAAAGACTTAGAGGATTGCAAGCACCTCAAGACCTATTCCTAGGCTCATGAACTACCCGGCATTTGATTCATGAGCAAGCTCTAACACCAACCTTCCAGTTATCTATTAAAGCAACTAATCATTCATAGGGTGATCAAGCCTAAGAAAGCATTAAGCATGGAATCAAACACTCATAAAGAACTAAGAAACTGCATTATAATCAAATCATTTTTACAACCAAATTCAGATAGCAATAGTCTAACCCCAACAAAGGGGAGTTTAGCTACACATAATTGAAAGTAAAACAAAAGAGAGAATTACAGAGATGAACAAAGGAGAGAGCTCCATGGAATGATGCACACAGCCCAGCAGCAGAGGATTTCCTTTAGGGTTTTCTCTGAATGATCTCAATTCTTCTGTTCTGCTCAGTTTTTCTAGTACTCGTGGCCGGTCACGGCCGTGACAGCCATCACGGCCAGGCCGTGATGGTTTCTGACTTGGCACCGCTTCACTTTCTGATTCATCACGGCCGTGATACTCATCACGGCTGGGCCGTGATCCTTTCGACTTTTCCAACAAACAAAGGTCACGTAGTGATATCCATCACGGCTAGGCCGTGATAGTCTCTGACTTTTCCAACCGATTTATCACGGCCGTAATATCCATCACGGCTAGGCCGTGATCGTCTCGACTTTTGGAGATCCGGCACGCTGACACGTCACGGCCGTGATAGCCATCACGGCCAGGCGTGATGCGCCTTCCGACTTCGCTCAATTCTTTCTTCACTTCGCTCCCTCACGGCCGTGAGGGCCATCACGGCTAGGCCGTGATACTCTCTGCTTGGCTCAATTTCTTATCTTTCAAAGCTCTAAGTCATCCAAGCTTCATACTTGCTAATTCTTGGGCATTTAATCATGAATATCTGCAAAACAACACACAATACCACCTTATCCGTTCCAAAGGAAAAACTAAACAAAATAAACACTAAAATGGCCTAACTATATGCAAATGCATGCAGAAATGTACATGGAAAATGAGGTGAAATCACACTCATCAAGGTGAAATGACCAAAATACCCCCAAGCATAACCTAACCGACGTCGAGTTAAACTTCAACCATGGTTAAGGAACCAAGGTTATTTCTTGTGGCCAAGAATCTGTCACACCCTTCCTAAAATGTGAGCCACATGTTTATTAACCATAGTTAGCAAAGTAACTGATAAGCCTCTGGTTATCTAGTTTTATAAAAAGTAAGACCATGGCTTTTGTGCCAATTATTCGAGTTCAATCTCGCTTTTCACCCAAATTTAGATTTAATTGTCCTCAAGCAGACTTTTGAGTCTCTTAGGTAATTTTAGGATATTTTAGTTAATTTTGAGTCGAATAAAGCATTCACTTCTATTTCATATTTTCAGGTTAACTTGGAGATAAGGGAATGAGGAAAACAGTGGAAATTGCAATCCTAGAAGAATTCACCCGGCGAGAGGTTACTCGCCTCGCGAGACTGAAGACCAGCCTGAGCAGCAGAATGTCATCCTTTCTATCTCACCACGCGAATCACCACTTCGCCCCGCGAGCCTGAAGGCTGACTGTGCCAGAGAAAGCAACCCTTTCTGTCTCGCCCCGCGAACCATACCTCGCCCCACGAGACTGAAGACCAGAAACTATCACGCCCAGGACATGATACTCATCACGGGCGTAATGAGAAGGTCCTTTTCTATCTCACCTTGCGAGTAACTATTCTCCTCGCGAGAATCCAATTTTGAACTGGCGCCATTTTTAATATTCGCGTCGCGAGAGGCTGCTCGCCTCGCGAGCGCGCGCAGGTTCTGAAGTTATAAGTTGCTGCTTAGGGCAGATTAGAGGGGACCTTTTGGCTATCCAATGTTTATGAATTTTCTAGGTTGTATTACGTTTTTGATGGAGAAATAATTTCCTTGGATTAGTCTGCTGTAATCGGTTTCCACCGCACTTGAGGTTTTGTAATTCCCAATTGAATTGCTTTTCCCTTTCAATACTATGCTATATGTTCTGTTTGCTTAATTCAGGATTGTATAGAATACGTGTTGATTTATTTCGGTGATGTTATGTTCCTATATTTAATCGCGTTTGCTTAATTCGAGTGTGTTCAATCGTGTTTGCTTAATTCACGAGAGCTTCACCCCGTTTGCTTAATTCGGGAATTAGGAACATATATCTCGTAGTGTCAGTTTCGCTTGTTAATTGCTGCTACAATTTAAAAGGGATTAGAATCCGCTCAGGGCTTGGAATTTACACGAATCAATGATAGTGGGAAACCGAGAACAGTAGATTAATCGTCTTAATTATTGATAATGACTTGTTTGCATTTCTTCCTTTTAATTGAATCATTCAATCTCAACCCCCCCCCCCCCCCCCCCCCAAAAAAACTGATTTTTTTCCTACGAATAACAATCCAAGAGTCCTTGTGAGACGATACTCGAGTTGTCGCACCCTCACTACAGTTTTTACAATCTACTCGCTTTTTGACCCGTGCGCGACAGCATGTCAGTAACCCTGGTTAAGTTAATTATTAACATAGTTAACTATTATATTATTTAATATTCACAAAACCCATTAATTGGACTCTAAGGAACCAAACAAAGTCTAAGATCTACCCTATTTAAACCCCCAAACCGCAGCAGCAGCCCCCTCCCCATTTCTCTCTTCATCTTTTTCATTCATTCTTCTTCATTTTCTTCACAAACTCCATTATCATCTTCAAAAGCTTCAAATGCTTCCATTGAAGAACTTGACAAGATCATCATCATTTCTTCATTTCCTTCACCCACTTGAGGTAACATGATCATCCATGATCATCTCCTCTCTTCTTGAATTCATTTTCTTCTTATTTCATGAGTTTTCTATTTATAGATCTAGAACTTTAAATAATTCTAGAAAATCATAGAAAAATAATAAAAATGTGAAACCAATTTCTGTGATCTAGTTATGATCTCTATCATCATCATCTAAGAGTATGTAATAAAATCATTTCCCTCCATATTTTACTTGTTGAGGCCGAACCTATGCCTTAAGGAGCAGAGTTGTTTTTGTTCAACTTTTAACTTAGATGAAGTTGGATCTAAGCTATCTAAGGTTTCTATACTTTTAATCCTCAACGAATTTCAAGTTTCATCAAGTTTTTCTCTATTTCAAGTCTTATATCTATTTCTTTAAAAATCATGCAAAAATGCTTAGAAAATGTTGGATGAGTTTTGACTATTGTTGTCAACTCTCTTATACCTATACTTTCATTATCCAAGAGCTTGAATCCAACTAAAATTTCTAACCTAAATTCTTTATGTTGGCCGAAACCCTAACCAAAGTGGTTAGAGGATTATATTTCATATTTTTGAATTGTAACAATTGATTTATGTTAAGTAATACTCTAGGAACTAGTATCTAAAAGATTGGATTAAGAAAATTATCCTAGCCCTGATTTGAATTGAATGACCGAATCTAGCATAAAGTGGGTATAGTCGGGTTTCTTTGATTAATTATAGTTATGTTGTTTGGTTCAAGGTGAAACTGTTAAGCTGTGGTGTGATAGCTGATGAGTGTGATTTCACATCATCTCTGTCTATCATTTCGCATGCATTTTCATGTAGTTTAGGCATATTTTTATTAGATTTTAGGTTAATTTTCCTTTGGAATGGGTAAGGCGGTTTTCGTGTGTTGTTTTGCAGATATCAAGGGTAAAATGCTCAAGATCAACCATGATGAAGTTTGGATGAAGATAGGGCTTTAAAAGTGAAGAAAAATGAGCCAAACAGAGCCCATCACGGCCTAGCCGTGATGCCCATCACGGCCATGATCGAGCTAAACTGAAAAGGAACAAAGGCTGAAGTCAGAGTCTGTATCACGGCCGTGATCCAAAACCACCACAAGTCAGAGCACATCACGGCCTAGCCGTGATGGAGATCACGGCCATGAAAGGGAGGCTCGCGACGCGAGCATGGGCTCGCCACGCGAGAGACTGGAATTTCAAAAAACTGCCAGAAACAGAAACCGTCACGGCCTGCCCGTGATGGCCATCACGGCCGTGACGCACATTACTTGGATCAGAAGCAACCAAAATAGATCAGATTTTGAGTTGGATTGGGACTCTAACTTCCCAATTTCTATAAATATGGACCAGGCAGATGCAGAGGGAGGATATATCTAGACTTGTACACAAGGACTTAGGATAGATCTCTCTTCTCCTCTTCTCCTCTCTTCTCCTCTTCTCCTCTCTTCTCTGATTTTTTGTATTTTCATTATGTTGTCAACCCAGCTTGTCATCTCCATGGCAAGACTGGAGTAGTAGCTTAGTTTCTAGGGATTGGGGCTCTGCCCAAGTTTTGTTTACAATGTTGAATTTGATGTAATATCTTTGTAATTACGATTTTGCTTTAGATCTGATTTCTAGTGTGTTAATCACTCGTAAATTCGGCGACCGCTTATTTGCGTGACGTAGACGTTCTAAGGAGGAACCTAGCGGTGAACTTAGGATTTCTAGGGTGTTTCACTCGTAAAATTCGGCGGCTGTTTGTTTGTGAGATGTGGATGATCTAAGGAGGAACCTAGCGGTGAACTTAGTTTATTTGCATGACTTAGACATTTTAAGGAGGAACCTAGCGGTGAACTTAGGTGTCGGATCTATAGAAGTCAGACTTGGGACTGAAATCACGAGAGTTAGAAGCCGTCCCTCGAGGAGCAACGAGTTGTCACGGAACGCAAAGGGTCCAATCTGGGATCGACTACCACGAGAGTAGGGGTCGGGTCAATTGGGCACGGCTTTTGTAACCCGAGAGGGAGCATAAGCTATCAGAGGATAAACTCGTCTTCAAGGAAATTTCGCTAATCATCAAGGGTAATCGACTTAACAACGTAAACGATCTTGTTGGTAACCTAAATCCCTAGGAATCCATTTAGCTCAAAACCCCAAAAACATTTGTTTTCTATTTTAATTGTTTTCTGCTCATCTATCTTTTAATTTCAAATTCAAAATCCTTTTCACTCAAAACATAAAAATCCTCTAAAACTGCCCAGATCTAATCGATTCGAAAACCGATTGCGATTCGGGAACATAGTCCCTGTGGGTTCGATATCTTTTATTACTTGACGACAATCCGGTACACTTGCCGGAATCGCAGAGCGCGGCGCGCAACGCGCGCGCTGAACGCACACATCAAGTTTTTGGCGCCGTTGCCGGGGACTGTGCCTTTTCGAATTTCAATTTAGTTTTTAAATTGATTTTTCTGGACGCTTTTCTTTTTATTTGATTTTTATTTCTGAAATATAAAAAAAAATCAAAAATAAAAAATCAAAAAATTCTTTTCCTTCTATTGTATCCATCTCTCTGTGTGTTATATGCAAAGATCTCTAAGTCTTGGGAGCCTTGGTGAAGTTGATCCGGAGATCGAGAGGACCTTCCACAGACGTAGAAGACTACAAAGAGAGGGAGAAAGGTTGATTCCCATTCCACTCATGGCGAATCCCCCGGATACAAAACCTTTGAAGGACTACGCAGCCCCAAATGCGAGAGGCATGCGGACTGGGATTGCAAGGCCAGAGATTGAGGCGGAGAACTACACTATACCGCCCATGCTAATCAACATGATTAGGCAACATCAATTCGGAGGATTGCCTTCGGAGGACCCGACCGATCACATAGAGACATTCTTAGAGTTCACCGACGCAATCAGGATTAATGGAGCCTCGGTCGATGTTGTACGTTTAAGACTGTTCCCATCATCTCTCACTGGAAAGGCGAAAGCCTGGCTTAAGCAAATCCCCGCTAACACTTTGTCCACTTGGGACCAACTGGAGCAGGCGTTCTTGGAGAAATTCTTCCCTCCATCCAAGACGGCCTACATAAGAACCCAGATCACCGGCTTCTTCCAAAAAGACGGAGAATCATTATCGGAAGCTTGGGATCGATACAAGGGACTGCTGGAGTGTTGCCCACACCATGGACTCGAGAGGTGGTTAATAGTGCACACCTTCTATAACGGATTGGATTACTCTTCGAAGGTGTCACTAGATTCTGCAGCGGCTGGAGCATTTATGAATAGGCCTCTCACTGAGGCATTTAACATCATCGAGAATGTCGCCACCAACTACCACCAATGGGGATCCGAAAGAGGTAATAACCCGAACAAGATTTCAGGGGGTAAGTTTGAAGTAAGTAGCATTGATCTGATTATGTCTAAATTTGACTCACTAAATAAACGATTAGATAAGATTGAAAGAGCTAATGTGAGTGCAATAGGTGCTACTAACACTATCTGTGAGATTTGTGGAATGCAGGGACATGACATGATGGAACGCCCTCATGGTATCGCTCATGGATCTGGCGCTTCGGGTGAGCAAGTGAACTCTTGTCACAACTTCTATGACACAAACCCGAAGCTGCCCAACTATGCTCCCCCAAATCCCTACAACCAAAGGAAGAACAACCCTTACCTCTCTTACGGCAACTACAGCAATACGCTCAACCATGAGTTCCAAGAGGGCCAGGGTAATAAGAGAGCCGCTCAGGGGTATCCTCAAGTGCAGCAGTCTAAACTCGAGTCTTTATTGGAAAGTTTTGTCGAATCTCAGACAAAACAAAATGAGGAATTTAGACAACAAGGCAGGGCAGTGAACGAGGCAATAAAAGAGCTAGCATCCAAGGTAGACAACTTAGCCACTCATAGCAAGATGCTAGAAACACAAATTGCCCAACAAGCCAACACATACACTAGACCTAAGGGTACATTCCCGGGTCAACCCGAAGCTAATCCCATTGAGCATTGTAATGCCATACACTTGAGGGATAATAAGCTTGGGGTGGGGGTAGCTGAAATGGACGTGGAACCAGAGGAGGACATGAGCGAAAAGGAAGAACCATAACCAAAGTATGTCCCTCCGCCACCGTACTAACCCCCAATACCTTTCCCACAAAGGTTGGTCAAGAGAAAGCAAGTGGAAGTAGAAACTAAGAGCTTAACTGAGGAGCCAAATGTCATGAACAAATCTAATATGCCTCCTAAACTGAAAGACCCAGGTAGTTTCTCTATCACTTGCTCGATTGAAAAAATGCAAATAGACCAAGCCTTATGTGACCTAGGGGCTAGTGCGAGCTTGATGCCCCTCACTATCATGGAAAGGTTGGAAAGTAAAGAGTTGAGACCGTTCAAATTCTCCTTACAATTTGCGGACGGCTCAACTAGGACTCCTCTAGGCATACTAGAGAATGTTCCTGTAAAGGTAGGGAAAATTCTCATCCCTACCGACTTCTTGGTATTGGACATGAAAGGGGAATTCGAATTCCCCATCATTTTAGGAAGGCCATTCTTGGCAAATTTGGGGCAGTAATAGAGCGTAAGGAATGGTAAACTCTCTCTAAATGTAGAGGAAGGTAGGGTAAATTTTCAATTGACTAACTCTTATAACAACCCTCCTTTTGAGAGCCATGTGTGCAGAATTGATGTAACGTCTCCAGTGGTAGAGAAAGAACTTAGCATGGAGGCAACTCCGAAGATATGCATGGCTAATGATGCACCCAGCAGTGATGGAATTGGAGTTGCTGTCCATGCAGAAACAAAACTTCCGCCGGGAGGAAGGAAGGCTAGGAAGCTCCGAGAGAAAAGAGCGATGCGGAAGCGTTATTGGCCGTATGAGCAGAAACGGCTTTTTGAAGGAGTTCCATGGAAGAGAAGTGTTCCGGCACATCTACGCCCAGTAGGCCCCGGTTGATTGAAGGAAGTTTGGTCAAGCTTAGGACCGTAAATAAGCACTTCTTGGGAGGCAACCCAAGTTTTTGTCATCAAGTTTTTTTTTTTGAATTCACCTCTTGAATAATTTGAGAAGATCGAGAGGCAAAAAAAAAAATCATTAATAGGTTTGTCTAATGTTTTCAGGTTGAGAAAGGGAAGAAGAGCAGAAAAATAAAAATAAAAATATAAAGTCAGAGGCCATCATGCCCTGGCCGTGACAGTGGTCACGGCCGTGATGAACTAAACAAGAGCACAGAAAGGATCACGACCTAGCCGTGACAACCATCACGGGTGTGATGAGTAGGATGCCAAGGCCAGAGAGCATCACGGCCTAGCCGTGATGTAGATCACGGCCGTGACAGGGCAACTCCTGAGGACCAGAAACGATCACGGCCCAGCCGTGATAAGCCTCACGGCCGTGATGAAATTTCTACCCAAGTTTTGACTGGAATGTGAGCCAACACCCGCTACCGACTCGGTAAGTTGTTCCATTTTTCTCCTCTCTCCGACTTGATTATTTACATTGGAGAATAGCGAGGAACGTCGTGTTCGGGATTGCGGTGCTAACTCGGAGGGAAATGATCACTCTGTCATCGGAATCGATAAGTAGTATATTATATAATAATTGTGTAGGGTGACCTAAAACCTACTCGTAGTCGAGTAATCGACAAGACCAAAATCACATTGGAAACCTTTTTTGTGAAACCAATGGTGATTCGGGGATTGTAGGTTTATCGACATTAAGGTTGATTTTATGATGTTGAGGATGTTTGGCTTTATTACTTATTTGATTTGATTGTGATATGCTGGTTGTGATAATTTGCTTTATGTGATTTTTTATGAGGTTTGAATATTCTGTTGATATTGTGTTATGCATGATCTGCTTGGTTTTTAATATTATATTTATTGGATTTTAAGCAAAGATATGTGTTGTTCGGAAGATGTTTGTTTGGGAGAGAATGGGTGTGATTTAGAGGGCCTATCTTAATTAAGTTGTTTTATAGAAAATATTTTGAGATATCATAATTTGAGGATTTATACGAGTTTCTAGTGAGAGGTTGAGGCACTAGGTTATGACTAGTAAGAGACGGAGAGGTTTATAGAATTGTATGTATAGAAATTGGGCTATTAGGGATATAATTGTATGTATAGAAATTGGGCTATTAGAGATATAATTGTATGTATAGCAATTGGGCTATTAGTGATATAATGGTATGTGTAGCAATTGGGCTACTGTAGATATAATGGTATGTGTAGCAATTGGGCTACTGTAGATGTAATTTTATGTGTAGCATACTATAGATATAATTTTATGTGTAGCAATTGGGTTACTGTAGATATAATTTTATGTGTAGCACTTGGGCTACTATAGATATAATTTGATAGAGGGGAGTGCTTGCTTGGACGAAGAACTAATATTCCTATTTGGGTGGAGATGGTGTGAAATGATTGTAGTAGTCATGTTAGAATAAAGGTTTAATTGTATGGGAGTAAGGGTAGAGGATGATATTGTTAATTTGAGGTGTTTGTTATGTGTGATGTGTGTCTTTGACAGTTATAATATTTTATACTATGATTCTTTTCCACTTTTTGATGATAAAACTGTTTCTTATCCCCTGTATTCTTTCTGTGTGTTGTATTTTATTTTTTTATGGGATCATACGAGAAGACCATGCGGCTGAGCTGAATCAGGAGGAGTTGGATGGAACTCCTTACGAACTGGAGACCGGAGGTCGAGGTGCAAATTAATGATTTAGGTGTTAGAAAGTATGGCCAGTGTGTCAGTTACTTTATTTTATATTTTTCGCTGAGTAACAGTTTGTTTAAGTGTATACCTGTAAGGGATCCTAGACAGTTTTTTAAATACTTTGATGCATAAACCTATGGTATGGTGTGTTGCTTTGATTTTTTCTTCCGCTGTGTGTTTATAAGTTAAGTTTTAATTTTTACATGTTTCGAAATACACGTTTAATGTTAAGAGCGCGATTAATAATTAATTAATAAGGTTTAAAGTTAATGTCACAAAGGATCACAACGGGGTGTCTCATTTGGTATCAGAGCAGTTCGATTCTAATCGGACTGTGAGGTCTAGGTTGTTGTTATAGGTCGTGTCTAGTTGAATCCACATCAGATTTTATCTATGCTTAGAAGTTGGGTAGTGAGTCCGAACTCGGCGATAACTAACATTGGTATGGCATATGGTATTTATATACTTGTTTAAAATCGAGTACAGTGAAAGGACAGATTGTTGTGGGATAATTGTTATTAAGGGATGTTTATCTTAAGTGCTTAATATATTTGGATAGTATGGGTAGTCCTTGAAAATAATAAAGAGATACCAAATTAGATTGGAGCTTTGCTAGTATAGGATTGTTTTGGTTGAATCTTTGTAGCCTTTTATTTTTGAGATGATGGTGATAGTTGTGGATTTCATTGGGAATTTAGGCTTATAAGTTGAATTTAGTAAGATCCTCATATCTTATGTAAGGTTGTTAGTTTGTTGCAAAGCTTTTTTGAGGTGAGAAATAGAGTTAAGGAATGATCATGTTAAGTTTAAAGTGATGTGGAATAGTTGTTACATAAGTTAAAATATGATTTGAGGATAGTGGTTATAATTGGACATGTTGCTCTTGTTTAAATGGTGAGTTAGGATTTCACCTTAAGCTCTGATGGTTATGGATTGTAATGAAGACTCGATTGAGCAACATATAATCTAACTATAGTACCTAAGTATTGTTTCCCTATAGTAGGATAAATAGGAAGTGATGAGAGTTTTGTTGAGATATAGATATGACTAGTAAGACTAAGATCAATATCAGTGAGTGAGACCATTATTATAAGTCAAAAGTTGATCGAGGCATAGTATTACTAAGAGAATCCTAAGGTAACGATCGAATGCTTGTAGTTAAGATTGATGGTATTACCTAAGTTGAATCTGAGCAGGAAAGATAATTTATTTGGTTTTAGTTGCATTAGGAGGTGCAATGATATTTTTTTGAGGTTTGTGACACCTTTCTACGCCACATGTTAATATAAAACATTTACTTAAAAGATCTAATTATAAAACATGCATTTATTTGAAAAAAATAAAAACTTGGATAAAAAGGTTTCACATCTTAACAAAAACAACGCGGGAATAACATAGTTTTAAAACAGTAAAACATAAACAAGACAGATAAAGGAAAACCCAACCTCGATGTCACATACAGAGCTGGTATAACCAAAATCTGGATACATCACGGAAACCAACTAAACAACTAACAAAACTAACAACTATAACTCAGCATTCTAGCTAGAGTCGCGGCTCCTCAGAGTCACTCCTCCGCTGGTTGCTCACCGTCCTCTGCATAAGGAAATACATGCAACAGCAGAAACAGGAAAGCAGGGAGTAAGAAATCATGTAAACACAACGGTATGGGAATGGGGAATAAGATGAACATACATCATAGCATGGCATAGCAATATAACAACATACAATATTTATACATCATCATATAATACCATAATAACATATTAATCATCCAACATATGCTATGCAGTGCAATGCAACCCTACTCCACTACTCCATCAATGCATGTGGATCCAACTAACTCAAGAAGTCAACTTTGGAGTTACATATCCGTATTGGCCAAAAAGCACCAACACCGGCAGTTTCCCAAACCATGGAGGAACCCCTTGGATAGTTGACGCATCATAACTGGATACGCCACCTTGGGGGCGCACGATTCACCAAACCATGGGTGAACCACCCGAGAATTGGGCTAGATCATCATAACTAGGACGACCTCCCCAATGTTGAACATCTCCCTTAACATCAACTCCAATGCTCTAAGCAAATGACACAACAACACACAAAGCAACCATCTCCTTTGCTTGGGCCTAAAAGCACCCAAGACTTATCACCAACATCAACATTAACACCTTAGACCCACACCTTGGGGTCAAGGTCCCCTTGGCCAGAAAGCACCAAGGTCCAACATAACAACATCTCGACCAAAAAGCATCGAGAGCACTTTGGCCAAAAATCACCAAAGCTCGACAACATGTGGTAACCCATCGGGTATCGGCTTAACCAGCTTATCAGTCTTTGTTATCTTAATTAATCTTTAATTAAGTTATCTAACTTGTTATCATTTGATTAGTGTATTATTACATCATCTGCAGATACTTGGGGTAAACACCCCTTTAATTCATTAATCTTAACTACAGACTAGTAGGGGGAAGCACAAGCGTACTAAACCCCCAGCACGATCGTGCTGCCACTTAAGTGGAGCACAGTCGTGCTCACTGTCCTCCACGGTTGTGTTCAATGCGCGACCTGTTTTCCTGAATTTAACTGGGAGCACGGTCGTGCTCCCTGTTCAGCACGGCTGTGTTCTGGGCAGGGGCCATACTGTTCTAGGCAGAATTTAACGTGCTCTTGGAGTTTAGGCTCCCTAATTCTCTCAAATCAGATCCTAGGGTCTTAACTAAAACATTCAGCATGAAACTTCACCCCTCGCTAACACATGCAGTTCATATCTTATAAAGCTTGGGGAATTAATCCCTTAATTCCTATGTTAACTAAGAGTCCTAATTAAGTCAATTAGAGTCTTATTAACATATTCAACATAATGGTAACATCATCATCAACAACATATCCAGTCAATGTGATCAACATAATCCATGTCATAACAACAACATTCATAATCATGGGTATTCATACCAATTCAACCAAAACTCATAGCATAAGACAATTCAATAGGCATACCACATCATGAACAACTCAACAATTATAACAAATAGGCATACCAATTAATCCAATTAAACATATAAACAATTCAGTCATACAACCAGGCAGATCATGGCATCAATACAATATAACAACAATAAACGGGGCTATGGGAACCCCTCATCTTACGCCACTCCCTAGCCTTGTGTGTACTCTATTATTATCCCATACCTGGTACGAGGTTCGCGTTTCAAAAGAAGAAAGAAGATCCACTAAGGTCCCGTCTCACTAGCGCTTGTCTACGACCTTAAGGACGCCAAAGAGACACATTGGTTCAAATCTAAGATCAAGAAATCAAAAGGAAGAGATCAAAAACTTGAAAGAAAGAACACAAGGGACAAGGTGCACGAATTTTACCTTTTCTAAAGTCCCAAACAACAAGCACAACGAACCCCTATTCGTAGCGATGTTCTCCTATCAAGAAGCAGTGAAGAACGGTGCAAGAACGGGTTCCCTAGAAAGCATTTTAGGGAGAAAAACCATAAGGATTCAAAGAGGAAGAAGGGAGGCAGTTTTCTAAGTGTTGGGGTCGTGTAAACAAGGTTTAGGTCGAGTCTAATGGTATACATATGAGTTTGGGTCATAACGGGTTCCTATTTCATCCCAAACTGTATACAGTTCGGTATTTTGGCCATAACTTGAGCTACAAGTTTCTGATAGAGGTGTTCTTGGCGTCGTTAGAAAGCTCAAAAATATCTACAAATTAATGTCTAATGATTGAATCCTAAATCGGAGTCTAAGATGGTCAAAAGTTCAATGGAAGTTTAGCGACAGATTTGGTAGTTATTCCTAGATAGGATCCTTAGGAAATTATGATAAGATCTTAAGATATAAACAAAAAGAGGATGATCCTATATTGATAAGGACTCAAATATGATTGGTTGAGGAGCTAAAATCTAAGAATAACATTATCTCTATTTAAATACTAAATCACACGATATCTTATCATATCATTCTTAATCGCTTATTATTAATAAAATCACATATCATATATTAACATATAAAATCAAACATTAAGAGACACAATCTCATATTAATGCAAATAATAATATATTAATATACATATTATCATATGCAATAATATATACACATATATATAAATATCAAACATATATATACCAGAACTAACACATATAAACATAAGGGTGAATCTTGAGGTGTTACAAGGTTGAGATGTGTGATATTGATATAATCTGGAATAGTGGAATACGCTCGAAGGAATTAAGACTATGATTGGATACGTTGAGTATGAAGTTAAGATAGTTTTGATCTTGATATTAAATGTAAGAGGTAGATGTTGAAATAATAGTTTTTTGTGGATCAGTATTAAGAAGAGGAAATGATTAAGTCTTGATTATGTCCTTTAAGGTTGATAGATCAAGTTGGAAAAGTTAAGAACAATGAATAGAATATAGTGATGAATAAGTTTGAGGATAAATAGAATGATATAAGAATGAATTCTGTTATGAAGTTACCGTTGTCATTTAAGGGAAGACAGCGATGAGAAATACGATGTAGGATTTTTAGATTAAGAAACATTTGTAAGACGTTACCCAGTTTTGAGTTAAGAAATTACGAGGACGGAATTTTTTTCTAAGAGGGGTAGTAATGTAATAGCCTGGTTTTTAATTACGATGTTTAACCGGTTAAAATATAATTAATTATATTTTAATATGAGAGTTAGAAAGTGATGTTAAATAAAATAAAATCAGATTCATAGTCTCTATAATGGTAGAAGGTTATGGTGAAATTTTGGGTTTAAAACTCAGATGAAGACCGGTCTGCGTTTTTACTGACAATATAATTTTATACTGGCAGAAAACCCTAATTTGACCCAAAACTGAAATTTGTAGATTTTTTTATATTTTGTCTGTGAGGAAATCTATTTTCCAAATTTCTGATCAGAAATAAAATATTATACATATCAGGACGAATTTTGGTGAAAGTTCGAACGGAAAACGGTCGGTGTTTTCACTGACAGTAAGATTTTAATGTTCAGAAAACCTAATTTTGACTCGTGAACGAAATGGGTTATGTTTAAATCATATTTCCAACAAGTTTGTTTGTTTTGAAAATTTTCAACCGAAAACAAAATATTATGCTTTTATTCTAGCATAAAACCCTAATCAGGAAATCGACTTGAGTCGAAGGGAGGTGCATAGACAAAACCGAACACCGAGGTGCTTTGAGTCATGGGGTGAGTCACCACATTGACTCACCAAGCAATTATGAAGCATTAAATGTAAATTTAGGTGAAGTGACCAAAATACCCCTAAGCTTAACCTAATCGACGTCGAGTTAAATTTCAACCATGGTTAAGGAACCAAGGTTAGTTCTCGTGGCCAAGAATCAGCCATACCTTTCCTAAAATGTGAGTCACATGTTTATTAACCATAGTTAGCAAAGTAACCCTAGTTAAGTTAATTATTAACCATAGTTAACAATTATATTATTTAATATTTACAAAACCCATTAATTGGACTCTAAGGAACCAGACAAAGCCTAAGATCTACCCTATTTAAACCCCCAAACTGCAGCAGCTGTAATACCCCAATTTTCGGATACGCTGTATTAACGATAAAGATATATTTATTTATATTTTTATATGAGACCTAGGAAATGATTTTGGAGAAAAAAAATCATATCTAGAACATACTCTATGGTAGGAAGTTTTTGATCAGAAATAAATTATTATGTTTATTCGGACGAATTTTGGTAAAAGTTCGGACGGAAAACAATCGCTGTTTTCACTGACCGTAAGATTTTAATGATAAGAAAACCAAATTTTGACTCGTGAACGAAATGGTTTATATTTAAATCATATTTCTGACGAGTTTGGTTGTTTTGAAAATTTTCAACCGAAAACGAAATATTACGCTTTTACGCGGGCGTAAAACCCAAATTGGAACTGCAGAGATCCGTCAAGAGATCTGGACAATGTGTCATACACGGTGACTCATGGAGGATGAGTCACCAAGCATTTATGAGCATTAAATGCTAGTAATCATGACTTTTGGGTAAAATGACCATAGTACCCCCAAGCTTTCGCAATTATTAACAAGACACATCCGCGCACTCTTAACCACTCATTTTACATGGTTGTAAACCTCCCACATCTCCTCAATTTCGTGCAGCCATATGTACTAAACCATACCTATTTCATTTTGCTTTAGTTTCATCATTTTCATCTCAAAAATCGAAATCGGGTAACTGACGGAGCTGCGTACGGGATTTCCAGGAACTGCTAATGGATGGGATCAATGAGTCATGGTTGACTCAATAGATGTGGCTCAAAATCAGTCACACCTACATTAATTATGAGCCACATGAATTTTAACCCTAGTTAGTAACATAATCCTATTTAAGTTAACTATTAACTATGGTTAAGCATATATTAATTAAATATTCACAAAACACATTAAACCAATTCCTTATAACCAAACAAAGCCTAAATCTAGCCTATAAATACTCCTCAAAACCGTGGCCTCCCTCCCCCTTCAATCACTTCTTCATCTCTTCCATTTCTTCTTCATTTTTTCTTCAAAAACTCCATTGTTGTTCTTGTACAACTTGATCATTCTTTCACTTTCTTTTATTATCTAGAGGTAAACCCTCACTTCTATGATCTTAGTTATCTTCCTCATCTTCTTAATTCTCTTTATAACCCACTACTTCGGATTAGAGGAGAAGAATTGAGAGAGAAACCTCAATAGTTACAAGAAGCCTTTGTTGGAAGCTTTGAAACCTTGTTGGAGCAGTCTCAGTGAGAGAGTCTCCAAACACTTTTCCACCGTTGGATTAGTCTCAAATTTTATAAGAAGGTTAAATACTTGTGGTTCTTCATATCCCACGGTCAGAATGTGGAACAAAGCTCCATAAAATGAGCTATTGAGCTCGGATAGTGGGCCTAGGAGGTGAGAAACTCAACCCGGGTACCACCAAATATGTCACAATAGAATTGCGATCCAAGATTTGTTAACCGTTCGATCGAGCTGAAGCTTTGTGAGAATGTTTAGGAAGGATAGTTCTGCAGTTTCACCGTTCCGTTTTCTAAAAAAAGCTGTGTCAAGAGGAATGGAGCTCGAAAGACAGCCCTATTTTGGTAGCTTTTCCCTAGGATTCATGAGCTTATTTTGAATCCGATTTTCCCTAAGTCCAGCCGTTGTTCTCGTAAGTTTTTCCATCTATTTTGTCTCTTGATTCAAATAGATTTATTTGTCTGAAACCCTATTGTTGATTCGGTTGGTATTTGGTGTTTCCGGTGAATTGTGTTACTCGCACGTGTAATCAGGACGGAAAGAGGAACTGTGGATGTGTAAGGATGGATGGTGGAAGATTTGTGGATGTTGTTGGGACAGCGTGCTGAGGTTCTTGGCAGTAGCGTGGACGCATTCGGAGCTTGTACGAGAAATCGCGTACATCAATCAGGTGGGGGAAAGGATCATTCTACCGTCGGAATCTATAAGTAGTACATTTTATAATAATTGTGTAGGGCAACCTAAACCCTACTAGTAATCAAGTAATCGACAAGAACAAAATCACATTTGAAACCTTTTCTGTAAAACTAATGGTGATTCGGGGATTGTAGGTTTATCGACGTTAGGATGATTTTATCTTATGAGGTTGATTGGATTTATTATTATTATTGAATTACTTTATGTGATAATGTGATACTTGAATATTTCTTGATGTTATGCATGATCTGTATGGTTGTTAATATTGTGCTTAGTGGATTTTAAGCAAAGATATATATGTTGTTCGAGAGATAGTTGTTTGTTTTGGGTGTGAGAATAACTTAGAGGTGCCTAACCTAGATGATGTATTGTAATAAGGTGTGGTGACTTAGAATATGTGTTGAGTTCTAGTGGAAGGTTAAGGCACTAGGATGTTGTTAAAATGGGTTGGTGAGATTCACGTGCACCGATAATATAATACACGATGTCGGTGTTGTTGTTCACAACCGTGTATTGGTAATATAATACCCGAGGTCAAGAGTTCTCGCTAGACCGTTCCACCTTAGAAATAGGTTGTGCAGCTATAGTGTCATTGAATTTCATTGAGCAGCCCCGGGAGTGGACGGGGTGTGCACCAAGAGCATCGTGTAGCTATAGTGTCATACTTAGCGTGAGCGTTCTCACCCTGGAAGAGAATGTGCACCGGGAATTTGGAACCTGTCGCTTGAACAATTGACTGACATTCCCCTAGAGGAATGCGTGAAAGAAATCAGTAGTGGCCACGTCAGTATGAAAGTCTAGTTGTACAAGTTTGGGGTGGAGGATGATACATTAACTTGAGGATGCTTTGTTAGTTAGGTGTTGAATGATGTCATGCCTGTGACTATTACTGTATAATTTACTATTACTGTTTTCCGCTTTTTGATGATAGAACTGCTTCTTATCCCCTATATCTTTTTGTGTGTTGTATTCTGTCTTTTTATGGGATCGTACTAGAAGACCCTGTGGCTGAGCTTGATGCTGAGGCATTGGATGGAACTCAGTATGAACCGGATGCGAGAAAACGAGATGTGGTTTTCAGCAATGTAGTTTAGTGTCTAGAGCCAGTGAGTCTTATAAGACGTTTTATTTCCGCTATTAATTGTTGTTTTAAGATGCCTGCTAGGGATCCTACTGACGGGATACCCTAGACAGTGTTTTAAATACTCTAATACATAAACCTATGGTATGTATGTTATATATATGGTGTGTTTACTTTGAAATTTTCTTCCGCTGTGTGTTTATAAGTTAAGTTTTAATTTTTACGTGTTTTGAAATACACGTTTAATGTTAAGAGAGCGATTAAATAATTAATTAATAAGGTTTTCAGTTAATGACACAAAGGGGCACAATGGGGTGTCTCAGCAGCAGCCCCCTCCCCATTTATCTCTTCATCTTTTTCATTTTCTTCACAAACTCCATTATCATCTTCAAAAGATTCAAGTGCTTCCATTGAAGAACTTGCCAAGATCGTCATCATTATTTTATTTCCTTCACCCACTTGAGGTAACATGATCATTCACGATCATCTCCTCTCTTATTGAATTCATTTTCTTCTTATTTGATGAGTTTTCCATTTCTAGATCTAGATCTTTAAATAATTCTAGAAAATTGTAGAAAAATCATAAAAATGTGAAACCAATTTCTATGATCTAGTTATGATCTCTACTATCATCATCTAAGAGTATGCAATCAAAATCATTTTCCTCCCTATTTTACTTGTTGAGGCCGAACCTATGCCTTAAGGAGCAAAGTTGTTTTTGTTCAATTTTTAACTCAGATGAAGTTGGATCTAAGCTATCTAGGGTTTCTATACTTTTAATCCTCAACAAATTTCAAGTTTTATAAAGTTTTTCTCTATTTCAAGTCTTAGACCTATTTCTTTAAAAATCATGCAAAAATACTTAGAAAAATGTTTGATGAGTTATGACTATTGTTGTCAGCTCTCTTATACCTATACTTTCATTATCCAAGACTTGATTCCAACTAAAATTTTTAACCTAAATTCTTTATGTTGGCCGAAACCCTAACCAAAGTGGTTAGAGGATTTTATTTCATATTTTTGAATTTTAACATTTGATTTATGTTAAGTAATACTCTAGGAACTAGTATCTAAAAGATTGGATTAAGAAAATGATCCTAGACCTAATTTGAATTGAATGGCCGAATCTAGCATAAAGTGGGTATAGTTGGGTTTGTTTGAATAATTATAGTTATGTTGTTTGGTTAAAGGTGAAACTGTTAAGCTGTGGTGTGATAGCGAGGAACGTCGAGTTTGGGATTGCAGTGCTAACTCTGGTGGGGGAAAGGATCACTCTGTCGTCGGAATCGATAAGTAGTATATTATATAATAATTGTGTAGGGTGACCTAAACCCTACTAGTAGTTGAGTAATGGACAAGACCAAAATCACAATGGAAACCTTTTCTACAAAACCAATGGTGATTCGAGGATTGTAGGTTTATCGATATTAAGGTTGATTTTATGATGTTGAGGATGTTTGATTTTATTACTTATTTGATTTGATTGCGATATGCTGGTTGTGATAATTTGCTTTATGTGATATTTTATGAGGTTTGAATATTTTGTTGATATTGTGTTATGCATGATCTGCTTGGTTTTTAATATTGTATTTAGTGGATTTTAAGCAAAGACATGTGTTGTTCGGAAGATGTTTGTTTGGGAGACAATGGTTGTGATTTAGAGGGCCTAGCTTAATTAAGTTGTTTTATAGATAAGATTATGAGATATCGTAATTTGAGGATTTATACGAGTTTCTAGTGAGAGGTTGAGGCACTAGGTTATGACCGGTAAGAGTCGGTGAGGTTTATACAATTGTATGTATAGCAATTGGGATATTAGGGATATAATTGTATGTATAGCAATTGGGCTATTAGAGATATAATTGTATGTATAACAATTGGGCTATTAGTGATATAATGGTATGTGTAACACCCTATTTTTCCTATATTGTCTGTAGCAGTAAATACATATTTAAATGTGTTTATTTTAGATTAAAATCATAGGATGATTTTAATTAAACTAAAATCATTTTCTTGTGTTGTTATATCATATGAAGTCACGGTAAAAATATCGGTTGAAAATTTAGACGAAAGCCAGTCTACGTTTTCAATGCCGGTACAAGTTTATTGTGCATAAAACCTAATTTTGTCCCATGAAGGAAACAATTAGTGTTTTTATTATGTTTCCTTCAACTTTGGTTATTTCAAAAATTTTCGTTCAAAAATAAAAAATAATATTTTATTCGGGAGAAAACCTTGGAAGAATTACGATCGGAAATGCAACCGGGTACTAAATGGAGCAGATTAGGGAACATAAAAGAAGTAAGGAGACATGATGGAAGAGGCTACGACACACTCTAAAAGTGTAATCATCACACTTTTCAATTTATAATACTATTCTAATCCAAAAAGTCATTTCTCTCTCTTCCTCCGTCCAATCAAGCATTAAACCACCAAGCTTGCTCAACAAGCTCTCCCACTCTTCTCCTTTGGCCGTGGAACTCTCCCCCTCTCTATATATACCCCTTTCATTTTCACTTCATCATCTTCCTTCTTCAAACTCCATTAAACCTTTATCTTCTTCCTTTCTTTAAAAGTTCAAGCTCTTAAAGCTTTAGTATTTATTCATCTTTTCTACTTGAGTTCTTCATTAAAGTTCTTCCTTATACTAAGGGTAATGCTCTCATATGAATCTTTTTGCAAGTTTCATCTTTTATTTCTTAGTTTACATTATGTGTTCTTTATATGCTTTAAACTTCTAAAATCTCTCAAAAATGGTAGAAAACTCCTTTTGAGTTGAAACCACTTTCTATAGTCTTGTATTAACTTATATTTTCACATACAAAGAGGTTTTGTAAAACAAAAATCTCTACCTATCTCTCCCATTGAAGGCCGAATGCTTTCATTTGTGACCTAGGAAGTTATTTTTTTCAACTTTTGGAATATGATCATGTGTTTGAGTTTCTAACTATCCCTTGATCTTGAATCTATAAATCTTGAAAGTTTTGATAGCTTGTTCCTATGATGGCCGAAAATATGAATAAGTAAGCCTAGGATACTATGTTTCAACTTTCCAAGAATGATCATGGATTTAGAACTCTTAATACCTTGTGATTCTAAACCTAAGAATTATTTTTAAACAAATAATAATTTCCTCATCATCCTATGATGGCCGAAACTTAGAGTTTAGGTGCTAGGATGTTTGAGTTTTTATTTTTCCAAAATGATCAATGACTTGAGCTCCATAAGATATTTGGCTGTTAAGTTTAAGAGATTGGAAAGTTTAAAGATTTCTAGCCTATAAATCCAATGAAGATCGAACCTAGAAGGTTATGGACCTAGGATACTTTGTTCTTATTTTTCCAAAATGATTATGGTTTTGAGCTCATTAATACATATGGATGCTAAACCTAAGAGATTGGAAAGTTTAGTGAATGCTAGCCTACTTTACTAGCCTTGGCCGAATACCCTAAGTTTATAACTTAGTGGGATTTTAATTCAACTTTGTTAAATGACCATTGATTATGAACTCCTAACACTTAAGGATCATAAATCCATGAGTTGTATAATTTTCGGGAAAACCCTAAGAACTAGTCTTGGCCGAACCTATACCTTGTGGTTTAGTTTTCTCGTTTGATTTTAACTTGTGATTTTGTGTTCATAACCTTAGACTTCCATCGCGGAGGGAACGAGGACGTTTGTGGTATACCTCTTCGAGCATCTAATCTTCTTACCTTCACAGAATGTAAGAGGGGATTGCCTAGGGATATTCAATGACTATATGCATGTGTGTATGTGCTTACTTGAGTGACTTGAATATTATTATGATATGGAGCAAATACTTGAATGAATTGTTACTTGAACTATTGTGATTATTACTTGAAGTTGATTGTTACTTACCTTAAAGTATTGTGAGTTGTATATATGTGATGAACAATGTTAACTGTGATATTATTGTTGGGAATATATTACTGTTGATTGAATTTTGAGAAGTCGGACTTGAGTCTGTGCACAATGATTATAAGGATTAAAAGCCTCAATAAGTATTGAATAGAACTTTGGTAGTATTGATTTCATTTATAAAAGTTCCTTGTTTAAAACGCTTACTTCAAGAGAATGAGATTCTTGTTTTGGAAAGAAACGTTGAAGTGTTTTTAAGTCAATAGAAACTACCTTTTTATGATCCAAAGTTTGTACGAGAGAAAATCTTTTTCGAACTATGTTTTTTAGAAAGGAAAAACCCTTTTGAAAATATTTGACTTTATTCCATCAAGGATTTCAAAAGCAAACGAATTTCCTAATTGTGTTATAAAAGAATTTGTAAAGGAAAAGATTTTCTCCTAAATGATTTAGAAACGTTCCGGTTACTTGGATAAGTGACAAAGTTTTTATTTTGGTTTTGATTTTCACTGAGCGAAAAGTAAGCACATGTGAAAGAGAATCTAGTTCGGGAGACGTCGCCTCTAGTATTCAGTTATAAGCACGTGATCTGGGATCCGTGTCAAGAATTATGGACCAAGGGTCCTAATCGTGATATTATGGGCTAGGAGTCCTAATCTTGGAATTAAGGACCGTGTGTCCTAATTTCGTTGTTATGGGCTATGAGTCCTTATCATGTTGAAATAAAACATGGATAAAATTATAGTTGTTTGTACAACCACAACCTTGGACTACGACATTGGTCTAAGGTTTTGTGATTGAGCACTCGGACTGCGTGTCCTGTGTTATCGATTTTCAAGTAATGAAAATTGTGAATAGTCGATAGCTTTGGGCTTCGACAACGGAAAAGAGTGAACACAAAGGAAAGTCTCGATAATGAAAACTCTTTTATTCATATGCATTTCCCCTTAGCAGACGTGCTTGAGTTACCGAAAAACCGCTTAAGATGTAGTATTTGATGATGTATGCATCCGAATGGCCGTTATAAGGGATCGTGGTGATGTTGATCCGGGTGCATGAGGTGACGGAGACAACTTGCCAATGCGGCATACGAGCCTGATCAACTCTTTCTTTCTTAATGATAAAACGTGATGGTATCTCATGAGATTAAGTTTAGAACACCGATGATTGAAGTGTCATGCATTATCTTTATAAAATTGATTGATTCGGGTATGAGACCCACTGAAATAATACTTACTGTTTACCTATGAATAATGTTTAAAATGTTAATATGCCAAAGTGTTGTATGTATCATGTATATGGTTGTTGTGCGATATATCCGTTGTTGGTATCTCACTCTTTCATTTCTACTTGTTATTCTCTCTTCCTTTTTGGTATCGCCGTATGCATATGAGTTCAAGTGGATCCCAATATCCCACTTGTGCCGACAATGTCGAAGACTAAGGTCTTCGACGATGCGGGGAATGACAGGGCATGGCTGATACATCCGGGGGAGACATCTGCCACATACCACGGAGTAATCACCACAACCGATTTAAATGCTGACGGAGACCCAATCCGTAGGAGCCATACCGTGGAGACTAGGAGGGTAGCTCTGCCTCCGACTTGGTATTACCTTCAGTCACTATGAGCTAACGGACTGCTACATGAGCCTCCACCTCTAGACGTTGAGTGTGACACCCTAAACTCGGTCATCACATGGTTACCCTTTTTGCGGAAAAGAACACATTAAAACGCTGGTCGCTTTCGGAAAAGAAAACCTTTTGTATCAAATTATCGAAAAGGTAATTAAATATTTTTTTTTTAAAAGAGGTTAAGAAAAGGTGATGAACACTCATCGCTCACCGTCCAGTTCCTCACTAGTCCAGCCTCGTCGAACACCTCATTCCTCGAAATCGAGGGTGCTAGGGGAACATTGGGTTCCATCTAAAGCACGTACATATACTGATACAAGAAAAGGAAAAGAACATATAGATATGCAAGAGTGAGATATCGTCATAAGATATATCCCACAACAACCATATACATGATACATGCAACACATAATCAAGTCAACGGTTAAATCATGCATAATTATAATATAACCGTGTTATATCAAGGGATCTCAAGCCCGCACAATCAATTTTCGAAAATATGCATGACACTTCAATATCAGGCTCTATCCTAATCTCATGAGATCTCAACACCGTGTTTCACTGGAGAAGAATTAGAGTTGGTCAATCTCTAGCCCACCGGGCAGTTGCCTCCATACCCTCATGCATTTAAGGTCTCAGGACGAGCAACGTCACATGTGCCTCTGAACCGGTCACATGGACAGACTCCCAGATACCACATTGTATCTGATATATAAGAAAGGCACGTCTGCACTGGGAAATGCACATGGAAAATATTTTGTTTACAAGGTTTTCTTTGTGTTCATTCTTTTTCGCTGTCGAAGCTCAAAGCTAACGACTAAATCATCATTTCCCAATCACTTGAAAACTCAAACATAGGACACACAGTCCGAATGCTCAATCACAACACCCTAAACCATGGCCGCAGTCTAGGGTTGTGGTCATAAAAATCAATTATACTTTTATTCATGTTTTAAACTTAACATGATAAGGACAATAGCCCACAACAATGAAATCAGAACGCACTGTCCTCGATTTCGAGAATTGGACTCTCAGTTCATAACATCATGAATAGGACTCATAGTCCCGAATTAACACTGATCCAAGATCACGTGCGCATAACTGAATACTAGAGGCAACGTCTCGTGTTCTAGATTCTCTTTCTTAAGTACTTATTTTTTTCGTTTAGTGAAAATCAAATTGAAAACTGAATCCTCGATAACCTATCCAGGCTATCGGAAAGTTTCTAAAACATTTAGGAAAAACCTTTTCTTTGAAAATCTTTTATAAAGCATATTTGAAATACTTTTATCTTTGAAAATTTCCCCCAATAGGACATTGCCAAATAGTTCATGAAAGTTTTCACTTGAAAAAACATAGTTCAAAAAGGATTTTTCTATTGTATAACAATAGTTCACCAAACCATTTCAACATTTAAAATAATTCTTTAAGTTAAAGAGCTTTTGGAAAAGAACACCAATCCTTTCATCTTCAAAGCTTATTCAGGTTTTTAATCCTTATAACAGTTGACCACAGACACAAGTCTGGCTTAGCAAACTTTCAATCAACAGCAGTATATATTCTCAGTTCAATGTTAATATCACAGTTGAAAACAGTTCATCACAGATATGCATTATAACATTTAGAGTAAGTATATTCAACATCAGATAATAGCATAACAGTTTAAGTACATCAGATCACTAAGTAAGTTCAATCAACATATAAATATCCAGTTAAACACCTACACACATGCATACAGTTATTGAATATCTTTAGGAAATCCCCTCTTACCTCACGTGGAAGTTAAGAGTTTCGGATTCGAAAAGAAAAGCTCACGAACGTCCTCGCTCCGCTTGGCGATGGAAGTCTAAGGTTACACAACATGAAATCATGAGTTAAAACTCAATCAAAGAACACTAACCACAAGGTATAGGTTCGGTTTAGACAATAATTTAGGATTACGGTTTTTTCTGAAATTTATGCAACTCATGGATTTATGATCCTTAAGTGCTAGAAGTTCTTAAACACCAATCATTTAACAAAGTTGAATTAAAAATCTCACTAAGTACTTGACTTAGGGTTTTCGGCCTTCACTAATAAATAGGCTAGAAATTTCTAAACCTTCCAATCTCTTTAGGTTAGCATCCATACATAGTAAGGAGCTTGAAACCATGATCATTTTGGAAAATGGAAAAAAACAAATGTCTTCGGCCATGAGCACCTAGGTTCGGCCATGACATGTTTGTGAGACTAAAAATCTTTAAATCCTCCAATCTTTTGGACATAGCCTCCTTTAACATAAAGAAGCTTAAATCCTTAATCATTTTGGAAGGACAAAACAACACACTCCTAGGTACGTACAAACATATGAGTTTTGGCCATCATAGGGAACTTAATGAAAAAGACTTAAACTTTCCAATCACTTTAGACATAGCATCCTTTATTATAAGGAGCTTTAATCTATGATCATTTTGGAAGAAAACAAAACTTAATATTTTTGCCAAAAAACTTTAAAGTTTCGGACTTGATACAAAATAAATGTTAGAAAATTTTCAACCTTTCGAATCCATTGGATTTAGCATCCTTATACATCAAGAAGCCTTAATCCAAGATCACTTTGGAGAAACATCAACTAAGCATCAATGTCTTAAACTACTTAAAGTTTAGGCCTTTACATGAAAATGTGTGAAATCTCTAAACTTTTCCAATCACTTAATCCTAACATCCTTGAGTACAAAGGAGCCCTTGGTCATGATCATTTTGGAATAGAACTCAAATACAAGTCCATACAAGCAAAGTTAAACAAAACCCACCAAAACCAAAAAGCATGGTTTCGGCCTCTCCAAGAAAATAGGGTTAGAAATTTTTGTTTTATACAATCTTTTAGTATGTTGTAGTAGGAGTAAAAATAAGAACATATAAATTGGTTTCAACTCTTACGGAGTTTTCTACCATTTGTAAGAGATTTTAGAAGTTTGAAAGCTTAAAGGAAACTTAAAGCAAAACTATGAACATAAAGACAAGAACTTGAAAAATAAACAACATAGGATCATTACCCTCAATAATATGAAGAACTTTGATGAAGAACTTAAAGTAAAAAACTTGATAAAAAGATGAACTTTAGAAGAGAGAAGAAGAGAAAGTAAGGAAATAAGTGTAAGTGTGAAATGTGTGAAGTGAGGAAAAGTGATTAAGTGTTGTAGGTTGAAGTTTATATAGAGGGGGGAGAAGAAGAAGGGGTCACGGCTGGAAGGAAAAAAGAAGAGAAAGAAAAGTTGGTTTGCTTGTAGGGAAAGAAAGAAGGTAAGGTGTGGTAAGGCGGAGGTATGGTGTGGAGGTAAGGTTGGAGAGAGAATGTAAGAAAAGGTGATTTGATTAAAAAGTGAAGTATGGCTTGTTGAAAAGGTGTAATAACTTTCACATCAGTCATTCCATTCCCTCTTTGCTCTGGTCCATTGCGCATCAGATGACTTTCCCGATCGTATTTCCCGACGATTTCGCCCGGGTAACACTCGGAATTTTGCCCCGAACAATATTTTTTTTGAAAAACTGCAAACCCACACAAAACATCAAAAAACACTAATCGTCTCGTTCACGAGTCAATATTAGGTCTCTAGCTCAGTAAACTTGTACTGGCTGTGAAAACCCAGACTGACTTTCGTCTGAATTTTCGACCGAAAATTTTACTGTGACTTCATACAGTAAAACTACACAAGAAAATAATTTTATTTAAAATAAAATCATCTTCTAGATTTTATCACAAATAATTACATTAAAGCATGTATTTACTGATAAAGAAGCATACGAAAAACAGGGTGTTACAACTCTACCCCTCTAAAAAGAATCTCGTCCTCAAGATTACGTACCTTGAAATAACTCAGGGTACTGCATCTTTATCTTGTCCTCAGCTTCCCACGTAGCTTCTCCGGTTGTCTCATTCCATATGACTTTTACTAGAGGAATTTGTTTACCTCTGAGCTGCTTTGTCATCTTATCCGCAATTCGTACTGGTGACGTCACAGAAGACAAGTTCTCTTTTAATTGTACATTATCAGACTTTATGATATGTGATGGATCAGGAATATATTTTCTCAATTGAGAGACATGAAAGACATCATGGATGTTGGAAAGAAAAGGTGGTAAGGTTATCTTACAAGCTACTGGACCTACACGACGAAGAATTTGGTAGGGTCCAAGGAATTTGGGAGTGAGCTTCCTGGATTTAATTACTCTGCCAATCCCAGTCGTTGGCGTGAATCTCAAGAACACATGCTCGCCTTCCTCAAACTCCAGGGGTCGTCGTCTCTTATCCGCGTAACTTTTCTATCTACTTTGGGCCGTCCGCGTTTTCTCCTGGATCATCTTCACTTTCTCGGTTGTCTGCTGCACCAGCTCTGGTCCTAACAACATGCTATCTCCATCCTGATACCAACATAGTGGTGTTCTGCACCGTCAACCATATAGAGCTTCATAGGGTGCCATTCCTATGCCTGAGTGGAAACTGTTGTTATAGGTAAACTCTATCAACAGTAACGACTCATCCCAACTCCATGCATCCTCCAAAACGCCGGCTCTAAGCAAGTCTTCAAGCGACTGAATCATCCTTTTCGATTGTCCATCAGTCTGTGGATGATACGCATAACTCAATTTGACTTTTGTTCCCAAAGAGTTTTGTAGTCCCTTCCAGAACTCTGATGTAAATCTCGGATCACGATCCGAAATAATACTCGAGGGTATACCGTGCAACCTAAAAATCTCATCGATGTACAACTGAGTCAACCTTTTCATTGGGTACTTCATGTTGATAGGTAGAAAGTGAGCAGACTTGGTCAGTCGATCTACAACTACCCATATAGCCTCATACCCTTTTCTAGTTCTTGGTAAACTGGTTACAAAATCCATTGATATCCCGTCCCACTTCCATTCGGGAATATCTAAAGATTACAACATTCCTGCGGGTCTCTGATGTTCTACTTTGGTTTTCTGGCATACTAGACATGAAGCGACAAATTCCATTACATCTCTCTTCATTCCGTACCACCAATACAACTTCTTTAAGTCTTGATACATTTTGGTGGCTCCCGGATGCATACTCAACTTACTCTTATGAGCCTCTTCTAAAATCAGCTTCATCAGCTCAACATCGTTAGGTACACAAATCCTTTCACCAAACCTCAAGATCCCATCTTTTCCATCTCTGAACTCTGACAATGCACTTTGTCGCACTAAGTCCCTTTCGGTCTGCAAATACTGATTAGTCTCTTGCTTCTCCTTTATCTGTTCCATCAATCCATTTGACACGGTGATCTTGTTTAGACACAGCCTTCCTGGCGTAACCTCAACCGACAAACTCAGATCTCGGAATTGTTCTAACAATCCCTACTCCCTAACCATCATCACTGACGCGTGAATCAACTTTCTACTTAGTGCATCGGCCACTACATTCGCCTTCCCTGGGTGATACTGTAGTTGAAAGTCGTAATCCTTTAGAAACTCTAACCAATGTCTCTGACGCATATTCAACTCCTTCTGGTTGAATAGGGTGTTACATTGAGCAGGCAGCACCGATTGAGGACGACCCTGAGGAGGATCCTGAGGAGGACCCTAAGGAAGACTTCTACGAGGTCATGGAGGAGGATGAGTCGGAGTATCACGTTATGGATCATGATGACGGCAGGCGATTTAGTAGATGAGGCGGAGACATCATAGATCCATTACCGATGTCTTGTCTCGTGGGAACATTTGTGGAGGCCCCGCCTTGCGGCCGAGTGTCGATAACCGATTCGGAGCGTTTGGTGGATAGTCTTTCATCTTCGACTTTTAGAGTTACCTTTTTGGATGTGGTTTTGGAGCCTCTTTCCCCATGTCTTTACTTATTCTCTTTTAAGTTGTGTCTTCAAGATGTCTAATTCTGTTGCAATGGCCGTTGATAAGACCCGAACTTATGTACTAGAACTTGGCTCTCATTGGAACATGTTATGAATATAAATATATATGTTGTATTCAATTCATGTTCTGAGTGTTCATCACCTTTATCTTGTTTCATCCTTTAAAAAAATAAAAATAAAATAACTACCGTTTTTAGTGTACTCATCCATCGAGAAAATGATACTTTCCGAAAGTAACCAGCATTGTAAATCAGAAATATTTCCACAATTGGGTAACTATGTGATGCCGGGTGTAAGGTGTCACATTAGTGGTATCAGAGTTGGACGAGTCTGTCGCTAATGTTTGTGTTTAGGTCTGTTGTGTCGATGTTGTGTATTCTCTAATCAAGTCTTGTTTGAATTACTTCTAAGAAGTAATGTGTGTTATCCTATGGGTTTACCTTTCATTTTCTAGTTACCATCTCACTGATTGTGTCTTACAGGTCAGTATGGAACCAGGAGGAGCGCGCGGGAGTGGCAGTCGTGGCTGAGGCAATGGCTAGATGGACTTCACTACCCAAGCTTTGACTGACGTTGCTGCTGCCATAGCTCTCCAGACTGTCAACGCGACTGCCCAGAATCAACAGGAGCAACAAAGAGCTGAACAGGCCGCAGAAGGGAAGAATCTGAATGCCTTCCGACACCAGAATCCGTCGCAGTTTGATGGGGACGTAGACCCGACTAAAGCTGATCTTTGGATCCAAGAGATGGAAAATATCTTTTAGCTGGTGAACACCCCAGAGGAAGCAAAGGTGCCTTATGCAACATTCCAACTGATTGGAGATGCTGAATATTGGTGGAAGGGCACCATACAACTGCTAGTAGCTGAGCATCAGGCAATCACCTGGGGAGTATTTCGTAACAAATTTCTGGACAAATATTTTCCCTAGTGTGTTCGGATAGAGAAAGAGCAGGAATTCCTGAGGCTAAGTCAGCGGGACATGACGATGGGGGAATATACGGCAAGGTTTGAGTCCCTTACCAAATATTTCCGCTTTTTCCAGAACAACCCGATGAGGAGTGGAAGTGCGAGAAGTTCGAAGCCGGTCTGTGCTTCGAGATCAAGGAATTTGTATGCCCTTGGAAATCAAGAATTTCCAAGCACTGGTGGAGAAATGTGGAAAGGTAGAGCTGATGTGCAAGGGGCGAGATAACAAAGGGAATGTTGGATGACTCGTTCGTCCAAAGAGTCAATATCAAGGACAGAACCAAAAGCTGAAGCAGGACCAAAGGAAGCCATATTACCAATCACCCAGTAACAATCAGAAACAATAGCAACAACATCATTACAGTACTTCGGGAACTGGAAGTGCAGGCCAGAGAAACAATAATCAAGGCCAAGAGAGGAAGTGTTACCGGTGGGGGGATCCTAGTCATCTAGCTAATACGTGCCCAAAGAAAGAGATGAAGTGCTTTAACTGCGATCGTATGGGGCACTTAGCCAGGGAATGCAGAGCACCGAAAAGAGAACCATCTATTAATCATGCCAAAGCAAGTAAGCCGACTGCTAATGGGCGAGTGTATACGATGAGTGGAGCTAAAGCATTGAATTTCGTCGATCTGGTGCAGGGTATGTGCGATTTAGCCGGTAATCTTTTAACTGTACTTTTCGATTCAGGTGCAACTCATTATTTTATCTCGATGGAACGTGTGAAACTTCTAAACTTGCCTATTTCTTTCTTACCATATAACTTGATTGTTTCTACCCCAACTGCTTGAGCGATGATCGTTAATTCTCTGTTTGCTTAAATTGTCCTATCGTTGTTCAGGATAGGCACTTTCTTGTAGATTTAATCTGTTTGCCTTTAATACAACTAGACGTAATTTTAGGCATGGATTGGTTATCTTCCAACCATATCCTGATAGACTGTGCTCAAAGAACCTTAGTCTTTAGGAATGAGATTTACGGATTATTATCTGCTAGTCAGGTAAGAACTTCTTCGAAAGAGGGAGCTTAGGGTTACATGCTACTGTTTTCCTCAGATGTTATGAGTGAGTTAGACTTAGAGTCCGTACTTGTCGTCAATGAGTTTACGGAAGTTTTTCCCGAGGATGTGCCGGTCTACCGCCTGTTCGAGATATCGAGTTTGCAATTGATCTGGTTCCAGGCACTGGACCGATATACATGGAACCGTATCGCAAGTCACCATCGGAGTTAGAAACCCTAAAGGAACAACTTGAAGAGTTGATGAGAAAGGAATTCATTCGACCCAGTGTATTACCGATGGGAGCTCTAGTTCTGTTAGTGAAGAAGAAGGATGGGACTTCTCGACTCTATAGATTTTCGGACGGTTGAACAAGGTTACAATCAAGAACAGATATTCGCTCCCAAGGATTGATGATCTCATGGACCAGTTGTGGGGCGCGGCCGTATTCTCGAAAATAGATTTCACGGTCAGGCTACCATCGGTTCGTGTGAAAACAGAGGATGTCCCAAAGACAACGTTTCGAACATGCTATGGGCATTATGAGTACCTGGTGATGACGTTTGGAGTGACGAATGCTCCTGCCATATTCATAGATTACATGAATAGGATTTTTCATCCTTACTTAGATCAGTTTACTGTCGTCTTCATTGATGATATTCTGATCTATTCTCCAAACAAGGAAAAGCATGCTGAACATCTCAGCATTGTTCTTCAGACCTTGAAAGAGAAGCAGCTCTATGCGAAGCCAGAAAGGTGCGAATTCTGGTTGGACCAAGTGCCATTCTTAGGTCATGTAATATCATGCGAAGGAATCGCAGTGGATCCATCAAAAGTCGAGGCTGTTTTAGAATGGAAAAGGCAAACAACGGCAACTGAAATCCTTAGCTTTGTTGGTTTAGTGGGCTACTATAGGACATTCATTGAGGAGTTTTCCAAGATAGTGGGATCCCTTACCCAGTTAACTCGGAAATACCAAGCGTTTGTCTGGACGGAGGCTTGTGAAGGAAGTTTCCAAGAGCTGAAGAGAAGGTTGACAACCTCACCCGTGTTGATCCTACCTGATCCTAAGGAACCTTTTGAGGTTTATTGCGACGCTTCACATCAAGGGTTGGGTTGTGTGTTGATTGAGAACCGAAAGGTCGTAGCATATGTGTTGAGTCATCGGCAAGTGTACCGGGCCGTCGCAAGTAATAAAATAAACACGGTAAGTAATTACAGGGGTCGAACTCAGGGATTGGGCTACCAATTCGACTAATCCGCGGGAAATCCGATAAGTTGGTCAAGTGAGGAAAGTGGTTGAGAGAGAGAGAATAGGATCAAAAATTCAATTAACAATTCTAATAAAATAATTAACTAAAAATCTGAAATTAAAATGTCCAAGGTCACAAATCCACCTACCCAATATGTATACCCAAGTGATGATGAATTCCTCCCTAAGTTCAATTACGATGTCAACCGGGACCCCCAAATTCTCCTAAATCCACTATCGTGCTCATTAGGACGTATTCGAAGATTGGATTAATTACTTACTAGGTCTCATAATCCTAATCTCGAATTCTGTTAATTCTTGTTCCCTATAAGGTTGCACTAATCTCCTACTCACTCTCGTGTAATATTCAATTAGTGATCCCAATTCAAGTTCTAAAACACGAATCGCCTCTCGGCCTCAACACGTTTAACTAGTCAATCACGCTAGCATATGATCAACGCAATCAAATCAGAATTGGAAAACATAAATTGAGACAAGGGAGAAAGACATACATCACATCGAATCTACACCGCCATGGGTGGCTTCATTGTTTCCTCAGACGAAGGGATTAGTTCCTCATGCTCATAGACAAACAATCGGACATAATCTCCATAATAAAATAAAATAAGAAAAAGGGAGACGCAGCTCCAAAGGAAAACAAGGATTCGTAACTAAACTGCTCTAAACAAGTGGAAGAACCAACTCTCCCCTCATTCTGATCTGAAAACAGCCTATAAATAGGGATTACTGGTTCTCGGCGCTCATGGGTGAACAACATTTCGCGATGCTAATCATTAGTTTTGGCGCGATTTCAAATTGGATTTTCGAGAGGCTAAAGTGTATTATCTGGGCGAGTCTTTAAACTTCAAAATGTCACAGCCGTGACCTTCATCACGGCTAGGCCGTGATGGTCTCTATCTTCCAGGGTCTTCAAACTCTCGCGGGGCGAGATGACTCTCGCGGGGCGAGACTGAATTGATGACTTTGCTGATTAGCTGATCTTCAGACTCGCGGGGCGAGAATACATTCGCGGGGCGAGCATCTCCCAGTTGGCAATTTCCACTATTTCTTGACTTTCCTTGACTCCCGGAGCTTCACTTCTAACCTGAAACAATAAAAAGACACAAAAAGCGTAATTCTATTCAAAATAGACTAAAAACTACTAAAAATGCCTAGAACGAGTAAAAGTCTACTTAGGAACAAAACAAGGCCAAATTTGGGCGAAAACGAGATTGAACTCGAATAATTTGCACAAAAACCACAGTCCATCTAGTTATAAAACTAGATAAGCCAAAGGCTTATCAAAACACCCCAAACTTAAACCTTGCTTGTCCCCAAGCAAGCTAAAACTCAAAAACGACTCAAGACTTGGCAAGCTTAAGGGAATCAATCGATTTCGCACAAATTTCATGCACTCAAAACAGTTTTTTTCTCCAATGATTGCCCCCCTACATTAACGTAATCCCCACATTCATTTAATTTAAACAATTGAGAACTTCATCATTCATGCAATCATTAATCTAAGTTGAGGATCAGAGTTACACACAAAAGGAAGATCACCAATTTCAAACAACTGCCTTCCTCACAAGGGTATTTAAAATTTCACTCATTCACTCAATTTTTGTCTAGGCTTTTAACTTTTCACTCAATTTCACATATCAAGAGCACTTTCCATGAATTTTATTTTTATCTCAAAAATGGTTCCCACGAAAACATGCATGCAACATCAGAAGGTCTTATAAAGGTTGTAATGGGACCTGGCTGAGGGTAGGATATTCAAGGATACTAGGCTTAAGTCCCTAGGAACTAAGAGAGCATGAGCATTAAACACATTTTCCACTCAATTTCCTTTTTCCATTTTTCTTTTTGCCTCGGGTGACTACAGCCTTTTCCTTGCTATTTTTTTCCGCTTTGCCCCTTTTCTTTTGGCAACATTTTTTTTAATTATTTTTTTATTGCCTTGGGTTTCAACCTTTATTTTTCTTTTTCTCAACCCAAAATGACACACCACCTTGTATCCACCCCAAACTTAGTTCCTCACAACCCTTTTCTTGCTACGCTTCCATGCTCTCCTAATCCTAAGATTGGGTTAACATGGTTTTTCAGATTTTTGGCTTGTAATATAGGGTCATCAAGAAACAATAGGCTTATTAGGCTCAACGTGGCTAACTAGGGAACATGCATTAGGGATGGTTCTTTTTAGACCAAGTAGTTATTCAAAGAAAATTGCCTAAATCATTTGATGCAACATATAAACATGCAAACCATGAAGAGATTCAAGCAAATCCGGGAAAGTGCAACTTAACAGTGATTCACACATTCAAAAACAAAGTTGGAGGCTCTAATCCTCACCTGGACATTTTTGCAAATTGTTTGACCGAGATACAATTCCTAGTGTGAGCACCCCCTCACCCCAAACTTATCATAAATCAAGTAATCACAATAAAATTCTCAAAGTTCAGTTTTCAATTTTCACATGGGGATCAATTTTTCTAATTTCAGAACCTAGGGGCAAATCATCAATGGTCAAAATAATTCATGCAATCAATCTATGCTCAATTTAATTAAAATCCAACAAGCTTGCCGACACACATTCATACACAAACTCTTGATCTTCTCAAATTATTCAAGAGTGACAAACAAAAACAAAAACAAAAACAAAAACAAGAGTGAGGAAAAGGAGAGGGTGCTCCCTGATCGAGTTTCCATGGTTGCCTCCTCATCCAATTGGTCTCACGGGCTCCTTTCTGTTGCATAGCATCCTGGAAGAACTCCTGCAATTTAAAACCTTAAGTGCAGATTCGCGAGGCGAGAGACAACTCGCGGGGCGAATCTGGAAAATTGTTATTCACACTTTCCAGAATAGCGAGGCGAGTAGTATCTCGCGAGGCGAATCTGGAATTCCAACAGATGATGATTCCCAGAATAGCGAGGCGAAAGTACACCTCGCGACGCGAGACAGAAATGAAAGCAAGCCTCTGAGATTCAGGGCTTCAGTCTCGCGCGGCCACTGTGGTTTCGCGTGGCGAATCAAGCTTCTTTTTTTTAAAAATAATAATATAAATGAAAATGACAGAAACTAAAAATAAAGAATACCTAGCTTGGGTTGCCTCCCAAGTAGCGCTTGTTTAACGTCCCGAGCTTGACTTATTAAGAAGCATCCACCTGGATCTCATAGCCTGTGGTACAAGGGCCAAGAGATGCTCATCATGTGAGATCTTCCCCCCGGATCCCATGGTTTGTGAAATGGCCCTTGCAGAAGCAATACGACTCTATCCATAATTTCACCTGGCCCGTGTGTGAAAACTCCATTGACCTCTATAATTATGAACTCACTTCCTCTCGGGTCAAATGGTGTTTTCTCGAGGAAGTGTGCCAGACGAGTGGGAGGGTCTCAATTACTAATGTCCACACATGCATGCAAGCCAACATAGTTATCTAATGCAGTAATTTCAGGTTGCTTGGCAAGCATGGTGAAATCCTCTACCACTTCATCTTCATTTTGAACTCTCCCCTCTTGCTCCGGTGCCTTGTTACTTGTCAACTCCTCTTCCTCAGGTTGCTCTTCCTCATCATGTGGTGGTTCTTCCTCAACTTCCTGAGAACTAGTTGCATCCCGGTCGATTCCCACACCCTATCGCTTCTAGTTGTTATGGCTTCGCATTGGTCCTTAGGGTTGTTCTTGGTATCACACTGGGAAAGTGCCTGTGAGACGCTCATTTGTTGCTCTACGAGCTGACCCAACTTCTCTACTGCCGTATTCGCCTTCTCAAATGATGTGGCCATCTTATCAATTGCCGCACTTGTCTTATCAATTGCCGCATTTGTCCTCTCAATTGCCGCATTTGTCCTCTCAAGAGCCAACTCCCAAGGTCGTCTTCCACCATCCTGTTGAGGTTGTTGTTGCCAATTCAGTTGAGGTTGTGGTTGCCAAGCTAGACCATCGCCAGCATTACTCCAAGCGAAACCCGGATGATCTCCCCTCATATAACCCCAATACTGATTCTGACTCTGATAGTTGTCCTGGGGCACGCTGTCATAGAAATTATGGCATGAGTCCACATATTCTTGAGATTAGTAGAAAGGATAGCTCCAAGTTTCATGGTCTCCATTACAATATTCGCAACTCGGAAGCATTCCCTCGTGTACCTCGCATACAAAACAAGGCAAGACCAAGTGGAATCAAGGAAGTAGAGAGAGATAATAGTAAAATAAAAATAAAAATAAAAATAAAAATAAAAATAAAAATAAAAATAAAAATAACTTAACCAAATAATCAAACTTCCCTAAAATTAGGAAAATTGGTTGTGCCAATCCCCGGCAACGGCGCCAAAAACTTGTTGAGTCACCGGCAAGTGTACCGGGTCGTCGCAAGTAATAAAATAAACACGGTAAGTAATTACCGAGGTCGAACTCAGGGATTGGGCTACCAATTCGACTAATCCGCGGGAAATCCGATAAGTTGGTCAAGTGAGGAAAGTGGTTGAGAGAGAGAGAATATGATCAAAAATTCAATTAACAAATCTAATAAAATAATTAACTAAAAATCTGAAATTAAAATGTCCAAGGTCACAAATCCACCTACCCAATATGCATACCCAAGTGATGATGAATTCCTCCCTAAGTTCAATTACGATGTCAACCAGGACCCCCAAATTCTCCTAAATCCACTGTCGTGCTCATTAGGACGTATTCGAAGATTGGATTAATTACTTACTAGGTCTCATAATCCTAATCTCGAATTCTGTTAATTCTTGTTCCCTATAAGGTTGCACTAATCTCCTACTCACTCTCGTGTAATATTCAATTAGTGATCCCAATTCAAGTTCTAAAACATGAATCGCCTCTCGGCCTCAACACGTTTAACTAGTCAATCACGCTAGCATATGATCAACGCAATCAAATCAGAATTGGAAAACATAAATTGAGACAAGGGAGAAAGACATACATCACATCGAATCTACACCGCCATGGGTGGCTTCATTGTTCCCTCGGGGCAGGGGATTAGTTCCTCATGCTCATAGACAAACAATCGGACATAATCTCCATAATAAAATAAAATAAGAAAAAGGGAGACGCAGCTCCAAAGGAAAACAAGGATTCGTAACTAAACTGCTCTAAACAAGTGAAGAACCAACTCTCCCCTCTTTACGATCAAAACAGACCTATAAATAGGGATTACGGTTCTCGACCGCTCATGGGCGAACAACATTTCGCGAGGCTAATCATTAGTTTTGGCGTGCTTTCAATTTGGATTTTCGCGAGGCTAAAGTGTATTCGCGGGCGAGTCTTCCAACTTCAAAATGTCACAGCCAGTGACCTTCATCACAGGCTAGGCCGTGATGGTCTCTATATTCCGGGGTCTTCAAACTCTCGCGGGGCGAGACAGAATTGATGACGTTGCTGCTTAGCTGATCTTCAGACTCGCGAGGCCAGCATCCACTCGCAGGGCGGGCATCTCCAGAATAGCAATTTCCACTATTTCTTGACTTTCCTTAACTCCCGGAGCTTCACTTCTAACCTGAAACAATAAAAAGACACAAAAGCGTAATTCTATTCAAAATAGACTTAAAACTACTAAAAATGCCTAGAACGAGTAAAAGTCTACTTAGGAACAAAACAAGGCCAAATTTGGGTGAAAACGAGATTGAACTCGAATAATTTGCACAAAAACTACAGTCCATCTAGTTATAAAACTAGATAAGTCGAAGGCTTATCAATATGCTTCAAGGAAGTTGAAGATTCACGAAAGGAATTACCGACGCATGACTTGGATTTAGCAGCGGTAGTCTTTGACCTGAAAATCTGGAGGCATTATTTGTATGGAGCTACTTTTAATGTTTTCAGCGACCACAAGAGTTTGAACTACCTCCTCGACCAGAAGGAGTTGAACATGCGTCAGAGGAGTTGGTTGGAGTTTTTGAAGGATTATAATTTTCAACTACAGTATCACCTTGGAAAGGCGAATGTAGTGGTGGATGCACTGAGCAGGAAGTCAATACACGCGTCAGTAATGATGGTTAAAGAGCAGGGATTGTTGAAACAATTCCAGGATCTAAGTTTATCAGTTAAGACATTTTCGGGAAGGCTGTGTCTGAATATGATCACTGTTTCGAACGGATTGATGGAAAAAATAAAAGAAAAACAAGGGAGTGATCAGTATCTGCAGGAAGAAAGGGACTTAGTGCGACAAGGAGCACTATCAGAATCAGAGAAGGAACAGATGGAATTTTGAGATCCGGTGAAAGAATCTGTATAACAGATGACGCCGAGCTTAGGAAGTTGATTTTAGAGGAGGCTCACATGAGTAGGCTGAGTTTACACCCAGGAGCCACAAAGATGTATCAAGATCTCAAGAAGTTATACTGGTGGTATGGAATGAAAAGGAACGTAATGGAATACGTCGCTTCTTGTATGATATGTCAGAAGGCTAAGATTGAACACCAGAGGCCAGCAGGAATGTTAAAACCATTGGACATCCCATAATGGAAGTGGGACGGCATTTCGATGGACTTTGTGACCAGCTTGCCAAGAAATCGGAAAGGACATAAGTCTATATCGGTAATTGTGGATCGACTGACCAAGTCAGCTCACTTTTTACCTATCAACATGAAGTACCCGTTGAAAAGGTTGAATCAATTGTACATTGACGAGATTGTCAGGTTGCACGGTATACCCTTGAGTATTATTTCGGATCGTGATCCAAGGTTTACGTCAGAATGTTGGAAAGGACTACAAAACTCGTTGGGAACAAAACTCAAATTGAGTTATGCGTATCATCCACAAACTGACGGACAGTCGGAGAGGACGATCCAATCACTCGAAGATTTACTAAGAGCGTGCGTGATAGAAGACACTGGGAGCTGGGACGAGTTCCTACCATTGATAGAATTCACCTACAACAACAGTTTTCATTAAATTATAGGGATGTCACCCTATGAGGCTTTGTATGGTCGACGATGCCGAACACCTTTGTGTTGGTACCAGGATGGTGAGAGTCTGCTGTTAGGACCAGAGATCGTGCAACAAACGATTGAGAAGGTGAAGATGATCAAGGAGAAAATGCAGACGGCCCAAAGTCGACAGAAAAGTTACACTGACAAGAGACGACGAACTCTTGAGTTTGAGGAAGGCGAGCATATGTTCTTGAGAGTCACACCAATGACTAGGATTGGCAAAGTGATAAAATCCAGAAAGCTTACACCCAAATTCATTGGACCCTACCAAATTCTTCGTCGCGTAGGTCCAGTAGCGTACAAAATATCTTTACCTCCTTTTCTTTCCAACATCCATGATGTTTTCCATGTCTCTCAGTTGAGAAAGTATATTCCTGATCCATCACATGTTATTAAACCTGATAAAGTACAATTAAAAGAGAACCTTTCTTTCGAAACTTCACCGGTACGAATCGCGGATAAGATGATGAAGCATCTCAGAGGTAGACAAACTCCTTTAGTCAAAGTCATCTGGAATGAGACAACCGGAGAAGCTACATGGGAAGCGGAGGACAAGATGAAATTGCAATACCCTGAGTTATTTCAAGGTGCGTAATTTTGATGACGAAATTCTTTTTAGAGGGGTAGTATTGTAACACCTTGTTTTTCCTATATTGTCTGTAGTAGTAAATACATATTTAAATGTGTTTATTTTAGATTAAACTCAGAGGATTATTTTAATTAAACTAAAATCATTTTCTTGTGTTTTTATATCATATGAAGTCACGGTAAAAATTTCGGTTGAAGTTCGGAAATGCAACCAGGTACGAAATGGAGTAGATTAGGGAACATAAAAGAAGTAAGGAGACATGGTGGAAGAGGCTACGACACACTCTAAAAGTGTAATCATCACACTTTTCAACTTATAATACTATTCTAATCCAAAAAGTCATTTCTCTCTATTCCTCCATACAATAAAGCATTAAACCACCAAGCTTGCTCAACAAACTCTCCCTCTCTTCTCCCTTGACTGTGGAACTCTCCCCCCTCTCTATATGTACCCCTTTCATTTTCACTTCATCATCTTCCTTCTTCAAACTCCATTAAACCTTCATCTTCTTCCTTTCTTTTAAAAGTTCATGCTCTTAAAGCTTTAGTTTTTATTCATCTTTTCTACTTGAGTTCTTCATTAAAGTTCTTCCTTATACTAAGGGTAATACTCTCATATGAATCTTTTTGAAAGTTTCATCTTTTATTTCTTAGTTTAATTTATGTGTTCTTTATATGCTTTAAACTTCTAAAATCTCTCTAAAATGGTAGAAAACTCCTTTTGAGTTGAAACCACTTTCTATAGTCTTGTATTAACTTATATTTTCACATACTAAGAGGTTGAGTAAAACAAAAATCTCTACATATCTCTTCCTATGAAGGCCGAATGCTTGCATTTGTGACCTAGGAAGTTTTTGTTTCAAAATTTGGAATATGATCATGTGTTTAAGTTTCTAACTATCCCTTGATATTGAATCTATAAATCTTGGAAGTTTTGATAGTTTGTTCCTATGATGACCGAACATATGAATAAGTAAGCCTAGGATACTATGTTTCAACTTTCCAAGTATGATCATGGATTTAGAACTCTTAATACCTTGTGATTCTAAACCTAAGAGTTATTGTTAAACAAAGAATATTTTCATCATCATCCTATGATGGCCGAAACTTAGAGTTTAGGTGCTAGGATGTTTGAGTTTTTATTTTTCCAAAATGATCATGGACTCGAGCTCCATAAGATATTTGGATGCTAAGTCTAAGAGATTGGAAAGTTTAAGGATTTCTAACTTGTTTATTCTATGTTATTAAAACTAGGATGTATCACTTTCATTTTTCCAAGATAATCATGGACTTGAGCTCCATAAGATATTTGGATGCTAAGTCTAAGAGATTGGAATGTTTAAGTTTCCATTGTTTTCCAAGATGATCATGGACTTGAGCTCCATAAGATATTTGGATACTAAGTCTAATAGATTGGAGTGTTTTCGTTTCCATTGTTTTCCAAAATGATCATGGCCTTGAGCTCCATAAGATATTTGGATGCTAAGTCTAAGAGAATGAAAAGTTTAAAGATTTCTAGCCTATAAATCCTATAAAGGCCGAACCTAGAAGGTTACGGACCTAGGATACTTTGTTCTTATTTTTCCAAAATGATCATGGTTTTGAGCTCATTAATACATATGGATTCTAAACCTAAGAGATTGGAAAGTTTAGTGAATGCTAGCCTACTTTAATAGCCTTGGCCGAATACCCTAAGTTTATAACTTAGTTGGATTTTAATTCAACTTTGTTAAATGATCATTGTTTATGAACTCCTAACACTTAAGGATCATAAATCCATGAGTTGTATAATTTTAGGGAATCTCTAACCCTAAGAACTAGTCTTGGCCGAACCTATACCTTGTGGTTTAGTGTTTTTGTTTGATTTTAACTTGTGATTTTGTATTCATAACCTTAGACTTCCATCGCGGAGGGAACGAGGACGTTCGTGGTATACCTCTTCGAGCGTCTAATCTTCTTACCTTCACAGAAGGTATGGGGGGATTGCCTAGGGATATTCAATGACTATATGCATGTGTGTATGTGTTTACTTGGGTGACTTCAATATTATTATGATATGGAGCAAATACTTAAATGACTTGTTACTTGAACTATTGTGATTATTACTTGAAGTTGATTATTACTTGCCTTAAAGTATTGTGAGTTGTATATATGTGTTGAACTGTCGTTAACTGTGATATTATTGTTGAGAATATATTACTGTTGATTGAAGTTTGAGAAACCAGACTTGAGTTGGTGCACAATGATTATAAGGATTAAAAGCCTTAATAAGCCTTGAATAGAACTTTGAAAGTATTGATTTCATTTGTAAAAGTTCCTTGTTTAAAACGCTTACTTCAAGAGAATGAGATTCTTGTTTTGAAAAGAAACGTTGAAGTGTTTTTATGTCAATAGAAACTACCTTTTTTTGATCCAAAGTATGTACGAGAGAAAACCTTTTTCGAACTATGTGTTTTATGAAGGAAAAACCCCTTTGAAAATATTTGACTTTATTCCATCAAGGATTTCAAAAGCAAACAAATTTCCTAATTGTTTTATAAAAGAATTTGTAAAGGAAAAGCTTTTCTCCTAAATGATTTAGAAACGTTCCGGTTACTTGGATAAGTGACCGAGGTTTTCTTTTGGTTTTGATTTTCACTGAGCGAAAAGTAAGCACATGTGAAAGAGAATCTAGTTCGCGAGGCGTCGCCTCTAGTATTCAGTTATAAGCACGTGATCTGGGATCCGTGTCAAGAATTATGGACCAAGGGTCCTAATCGTGATATTATGGGCTAGGAGTCCTAATCTTGGAATTGAGGACTGTGTGTCCTAATTTCGTTGTTATGGGCTAGGAGTCCTTATCATGTTGAAACAAAAACATGGATAAAATTACAATTGTTTCTACGACCACAACCTTGGACTGAGGCATCCGTCTAAGGTGTTGTGATTGAGCACTCGGACTACGTGTCCTGTGTTATTGATTTTCAAGTAATGAAAATTGTGAATAGTCGATAGCTTTGGGCTTCGACAATGGAAAAGAATGAACACAAAGAAAAGTCTTGATAATGAAAAGTCTTTTATTCATATGCATTTCCCCTTAGCAGATGTGATTGAGTTACCGAATACCCGCTTAAGATGTGGTATTTGATGATGTATGCATCCGAATGATCGTTATAAGGGATTCGTGATGATGTTGATCCGGCTTCATGAGGTGACGGAGACAACTTGCCAATGTGGCATACGAGCCTGATCAACTCTTTCTTTCTTAATGATAAAATGGTGATGGTATCTCATGAGATTAAGTTTAGAGCCTCATGATTGAAGTGTCATGCATTATCTTTATAAAATTTATTTATTCGGGTATGAGACCCACTGAAATAATACTTGTTGTTTACCTATGAATAATGTTTAATATGTTAATATGCCAAAGTGTTGTATGTATCATGTATATGGTTGTTGTGTGATATATCCGTTGTCAGTATCTCACTCTTTCATTTCTACTTGTTATTCTCTCCTCCTTTTTGGTATCGCCGTATGTATATGAGTTCAAATGGATCCCAATATCCCACTTGTGCTGACAATGTCGAAGACTGAGGTCTTCGACGACGCGGGGAATGCCGGGGCATGGCTGATACATCTGGGGGCGACAACTGCCACATACCACAAAGCAATCACCACAACCAATTTAAATGCTGGTGGAGACCCAATCCATAGGATCCATACCGTGGAGACCAGGAGGGTAGCTCTGCCTCCGACTTGGTATTACCTTCATTCACTGAGAGCTAATGGACTATTACATGCGCCACCACCTCTAGACGTTGAGCAGGCAGCACCGATCGTGGGGGACCCTGAGGAGGATCCCGAGGAGGACCCTGAGGAGGATCCTGAGGAGGACCCTGAGGAAGACTTCTACGAGGTCATGGAGGAGGATGAGCCGGAGTATCTTGTTATGGATCATGACAACGACGACGATTCCGTAGATGAGGGCGCCGACGTCATAGATCCACTACGTGATGTCTCGTCTCGTGGGAGCATTTGTAGAGACCCTGCTTGCAGCTAGTGTCAGTAACCAATTCGGAGCGTTTTGTGGATAATCTTCCGTCTTATGACTTTTTAGAGTTAAGTTTTTGGATGTGGTTCCGGACCCTCTTTCCCCGTGTCTTTACTTACTCTCTTTTAAGTTGTATCTTCTAGATGTCTATTTATGTTGCAATGGCCGTTGATATGGCCTTAACTTATGTACTAGAACTTGGCTCTCATTGGAACATGTTATGAATATAAATATATATGTTGTCATCAATTCATGTTCTGAGTGTTCATCGCCTTTATCTTGTTTCATCCTTTAAAAAAAAAGTATCGTTTTTAGTGTACTCATCCATCGAGAAAATGATACTTTCCGAAAGTAACCAGCATTGTAAATCACAAATATTTACGCAATTGGATAACCATGTGATGCCGTGTTTAGGGTGTCACAATATGTGTATCAATTGGGCTATTGTAGTTATAATGCTATGTGTAGCAATTGAGCTATTGTAGATATAATTTTATGTGTAGCATACTGTAAATATAATTTTGTGTTGCAATTAGGCTACTGTAGATATAATTTTATGTATAGAAATTGAGCTACTATAGATATAATTTGATAGAGGGGAGTACTCGCTCGGACGAAGAACTAATATTCCTATTTGGGTGGAGATGGTGTGAAAGGATTGTAGTGGTCACGTTAACATAAAGGTTTAGTTGTATGGGAGTAAGGGTAGAGGATGATATTGTTAATTTGAGGATGATTGTTAGTTATGTGTGATGTGTGTCTTTGACAGTTATTATATTTTATACTATGATTCTTTTCCACTTTTTGATGATAAAACTGTCTCTTATCCCTTGTATTCATTGTGTGTTGTATTCTATTTTTTTATGGGATCATACAAGAAGACCCTGTGGCTGAGCTGAACGAGGAGGAGTTGGATGGAACTCCTTACGAATTGGAGGCCGGAGGTCGAGCTGCAAATTAATGTTTTAGGTGTTAGAAAGTATGGCCAGTGAGTCGGTTACTTATTTTATATTTTCCGCTGAATAACAGTTTGTTTAAGTGTATACCTGTAAGGGATCTTACTGAGAGGATATCCTAGACTGTTTTAAATACTTTGATGCATAAACCTATGGTATGGTGTGTTGCTTTGAAATTTTCTTCTGCTGTGTGTTTATAAGTTAAGTTTTAATTTTTACGTGTTTCGGAATGCACGTTTAACGTTAAGAGCGTGATTAAATAATTAATTAATAGGGTTTTAAGTTAATGGCACAACGGGGTATCTCATTAGCTCAATCTCCTAGGCACAACGACCTTACAGAACATAGTTTCACTATGTGTTTAGGTAAAATTTGCCGGAAATGCGTTCTTTTTGTTTATCCATCGGATGACATCTTGATTCAATCGGAATTCTCTCAACATGCTTTCTCAGATGCTAGATGTTCTTAAGTCCGAAATACGGTACTTAGCATCGAGCTGAAGTTCTCAAGTAACATTTCATCTTTGTGTAAAGATTCTTAAAACACATGATTAAAAGTCCTAACGCATTATGAGATTGGAACACAATTCCAATTATTTAAAGAAAACAATTGTAACCTTTCTCTGTACTTTTCTAATTGAGCCTTTTTATTTGGCTTTCAAGAAAACAAATCATTCTGAATCCATTAAATTTTATGGAATATGGATAATGAATTATCCATACTTTATGACATAACATCGTGTTCCACCCCACGTCATAAATTATTACGTTCGTATTTTCACTAAGTAGTTCTTAACTTAGGTTTTTACATTTTACCATAAAAGCTCGTCTTTGAAGACTAAAATCATTTTGGCTTAAAACCAAAAACTTTAGATAAAATCAAATCAATTTTCAAGAATAATTTCCATCAAAGATACTTAAGTATCAGTTTCTTCAAAACATTTTCTCAAAAATCCTTAAAAACACTTCATGATGGTTTCACCGCTTTTTACTGAATTTAGGCCCAAAAGCCATACTTTTGAAAATATGGTTCTTCACCTCAAATATGTTACTCTCACAGCTTATAATACTCATATGACAATGTAAAATCACTGAATTTACATCTTTCTCTCCATTTATACGAAATTCCTAAAATTTTACCTAACGTCGTTAAGTTTGTAAATCGCGTAAATCCTTTTTCAACGATTTTAAAAGCTAATAGTTCAAAACTTATTTTGGAGTTTCAGAATATTTAGATATGTATGAAAAACAGTCTCTAACTGCCCGGTTACATAAATTTTCGAAAATTGCAGTTTAATCCCTAAACTTTCATTAATTGAAAAAAAGTCGTTATTTACTTAATACTTTGTAACTTTTTATTTATAACTCCAAACCGCACCAAACTAACTTCTATAGAAATAATTTTCCAGTCCTCAAAAACATTCCAGAAATTATATTTCTGCCCCATATTTTAAAATATTTGCAAATAGGTCCTTGTTTATTAAAAAGCTCATATCTTTTTTTGTATTAATCCAATTAACACCAAACCAATTTCTATGGTTTTATCTCATCAAGGACTACAATCCTAACACACAAGAATACAAATTTCAGTACAGCCACTGAAATTCTCTGGAATTGCATATTAGTCCCTAAGGACTCATAAATTCATATCTTTCATTATACATATCCAAATCAATCCAAACCAATTTCTATCCTTTTACTTATTCATACAATCCCAATAAAAATTATCCAAACAAATTAAATCAACATGGAACCCCATTACTCAGTTATGGCCGAATGGCCTAAATTAATCATGTTAGGCATTTCTTTAACAAATCAATCAAACAACAACCAAGGTTCCAATTAGAGATCATTAGGATCAAAACCAACATATATCACAACCAAGCATCAACCAAATCCTCCAAGAGGATCACACACATGCAAATAAATATACAGTTTTCATACTTCGGAATTACAAGACTATATAGACACTAAATAAACCATTAACATATATACATTAAGGTAGGATAGTGGTAATCTCCCCCATACCTCTTGTAGATCACTTGGGAAAGTCAAGTAATAGAAGGATATTGTTCACCTAAAGCCTAAAGGTTTGAACCAACAAAACCTAGCCATGACCAACCAACAAGTTAAAGAAAGAAGAAACCACCTAAACCCATTTGTGCATAGGTTCAGCCAACTCAAAAAGAAAGAGCTTCGGATCTCTAAATTTTTCAAGCTCTTGGATAATGAATATAGAAGTCATAATCTCACATTAAAATAATTTTTCTATGAATTTGTGGAATTATTTGAAAAACTAGATCTAGGAATTTGAACTTTAAAAAAACTTTGAGATTGGAAGGAATTTTGTGAAGAGAAGTGAAGGTATGATCATGGATAATAAGGCTATACCTTTGGAATTTCAAGAAATGATTAAGATCTTAGAGTTCCTTTGTAAATCAAGATGAAGTGAATATGAAACACTTGTCAAGAGCAAAAAAATGAAATGACTATATGTATTTATAGGGGTGTGGCCGTGAGCTTCAAGGGCCAAATGGTAAATGGTAACTATGGTGAATATTAACCAAAGCTTGGTTTGAAAATATGGTATAATAACCTAGCTAGTTGATGTTGTTTTGGCTTCACTCGGGGGGGAATTGAGATGTCAAAAATTCTTCCTTTTCAAATCAGAGTTGCCTCATGATCTTTTACAAAAACAATGAAGGGCTTTTTATGAAATCTTGAATAGAAGGTGATGAGGATAAGAAAGATTAATTCAGAAAGATAAATCAGTAATAAGATTCAAGTTCACAGCTCACAGCTATCAATTAAACAGTGATTGAATCAAACAGGAAGAAGTTCAGTTCAGGGTCGTCACGTATTAGATATAGGCCTTAATCAGTCAAGAACTAAAGTTACAATATATCAGTTTCAGTGATCAAGAACATTCTTAATCAACTCAGTTTTGAAAAATTAATAACTCAAGATTGATTGCAGTAATACTCTGGTTTTAATTCATATTAAACATATCAAGAACTGATATCAATTGAAAACTTAGAACATAAGGATCACAATTATATGCGCAAGACAGAAATTAAAGAGTTTGAGTTTATAGATACCACACAACCAGATTTATCCTGGTTCAGTCACCACCACTGTGACCTACATCCAGTCCCCACTCCACCTGTGGGTTTTCACACACTAACACAACAAGCTTTAGCTAGGTAGCTTGAAAAACCTTTACACCACAGAGCACTCCTTCACCTCGAGATACAACACTCTTGTGAAGAGCCTTAATGTTCTTCCTTAGGGATACCTCACCCTAATCTCACAGAGAGACTCCCCCTCTCTTTACAATCAAATAGAACGAAAATATTGTTTCCTAAACTCTCAATAGTCAGATATACAAATTGAAGCACTTATGAGAATGAAACACTCTTTTCACAATAAGCTCAAAAAAGATGATGAATGATTTTCACAATCGATCTCTCAAATTGATTTTGTGTAATTCTGATATGTTATGAGTGTTCCTTTGATCCCTCTATATATAGGAAATAAGTTATAGTCGTTAGGATCAATTAAAACAGATTTGGGTCTGATAACATAATCTGTTTTCTTGATTCTGATTCTTGAACATGGGTTGAGTACATGGCTGTATTAACCTATTTCATACTGATAGTTTTGATAGTTTCTCAAAATCTTGAGCTTGGTTAATCCATCAGTACACCCATTCAGTACATATATGTATTGAATCAAGAACCTTAAATTCATTTGTCAGTTACAGTAGCAGACATACATCCATTGATTACATGGCTGTACCTGACAAATAATTTTCTTATTTCCAAAAATCATTTTCATAAAACAAAACTTATTCCTTTTAATGCAGGTTATGAAAATTGATTTTCTTCATGCATCTTTTTAGTTTAGCTATCTTGTGACTAAGAGATTTCTTTCTCTTACAAATCATCTAAGACATAAATCTAAAATTCTCCTTTAACCTTGGTCTTGATGATCCTTTGATCTTTGACTTTGCTCTTTTGATTTCTACATGTAGCTCCTTGATTCCTTCAAGTTCTTCCATGAATATTTTCCTTGAATTTGCTTAATGAACTTGTTGATCACTGCTTGATACCTGTCTTTGCAATTTGACACTAAAACACTTGCACACAAATTAAATTGTATTTGTCATATATCAAAATCTCTAAGTCATTGAGTCTAACAAATTCCCCATTTTTGATTATGACAAATCTTCTAACAAATTATAAGATCATAGTATAAGTGTAGCATAAGCTAAGTGTTTTTGACATATTTATATCATGGTATCAGAGTATAAGTATATCAGAGCAAAAAAAATTATCAGAGCAGAATTTGATTTACTCCTCATTAATCATGTAAGCTTATAAGCTCCCCCTCAACATATGCATGTATAATTTGTTATTATCCCCTTTCTCTATATCATACTTCCCATTTCTCTATATCATACTTTTTCCTCCCCTTTTGGCATTATAAAAAAGGTAAAGAAAAGAAACATTCAAAGAAATAGAGAAGGAAAGCATTTAAACATTCAAACATAGCATATAAAATTGTTCATGATAGAGGGATAGGTGTAGGGACAAATAAAAAAGAACAGAAACCTTCAGCCAAAATTACAAACTAAGGCATTTTACCTTTCAAAAACTAAGTTATAATTCCTATGAACTCCTAGAACTAGTTCTTCCTTTTTGATTTTCTTTTGTTTTGGCCTTTAGGTGATGGTTCAGCAAGGGTGTGCTCAGCTTCCTTCACAGTAGCTTTTGCAATGTTTGCAACATCAACATCTTCTTCTGTTTGAGCTGGAGGTGAAGGGAAATGAAAGTCCACTCCTAGGGCATCTTTGATTTTATCAATGTCCTTTTCTGCCCTTTTTATCCTTTCATTCACTTCAGCATTTGCAGCCATTTCAATTTCATGATTTTTCTTCTGATTTTCCTCAACATTTTCCAGCATTTTCATCAGTTTATGCAGGAAATCAGAAGGTACATTTTCTTGTCCAGTTGAAGTACCAGCTGCAGTAGTTTCCTTGTTTCCAGCTTTCCTTATCCATCTTCCATCTTCTTTCTTCAGTTTCATTTTGCTCACAATTTCTTCACCAAACTTGTGAGTTATTCTTCTTGAAAGCTTATTTTCTTCTCCATCAAAAGGAACATTAAAATGAGCTAGGATTACGAAGACTAGTGCAAGGTAGGCAAGCATCATCTTGCTTTTCTTGCATTCTATCATGTGTGAAGCAACATAGTACCCCCAGCTGATTTGCTTCTCATTCAACATAGCCCACATAAGCATTAAATCATAGTTTTGTAGAATAGAGTGATTTCCTTTTCTTTGGAAGATTCCATTTCCTTTCCTTTGTTCCTTTTTTTCTCAGGAGCCTTTGAGGGTGAAGATCCAGTATTTTTGGTTATTGCCATATTAGGGTTGGTTTGTGTACAAGAAGGATTAAGGTTAGCTCTGGTAGGGTTGCGGAATTTGGTGAGGAAATAGTGGGTTTCAGAAGATTTGAAGTTTTGAAATAAGATTCTACATCGGCGTCGTCTTCAATCCTCAAGGCTTGTAGACGAGCTCCATATGCCATGTCATTGTACGAAGATTCTCATTAATGACTTTAGCAACTCCAAAGACTTGTGTGGACGAGCGCTTCTGTCACTTGTGTGGACGAGTGCTTCTGTCTCTTCTGTGGACGAGCGCTTCTGTCACTTATGTGGACGAGCGCTTCTGTCACTTTAGTGGACGAGCGCTTCTATAACTTGTGTGGACGAGCGCTTCTGTCACTTTAGTGGACGAGCGCTTTTGTCACTTGTGTGGACGAGCGCTTCAGTCACTTTAGTATATGAGCAGAATTAGAATCTTGTGTATTCTGAGTGTATCAGACTAAAAAACATAAGGGATCCATTCCTGAACCTCTATATAGCTATTGATCACATCCATGTTTATAACAAATTTCCAGTTTTTATACATGTACATGGTTTAGGTACATTGGTGTTCCTGATCAAATCTATTTCTTCTGAAACTCTCTTCTAATCATTCATAGATATTTCAAATCAAATCATACAAGAATCAGAGCATATTTACACAAAGATACAGTCATATAAACAGTTTCTTTAGAGATTAGATATAGGATTGATCAATTATGCACAATTCTCTTCCAATGAAAAAGAAGCTTTCCTTGGTTAAAGACTTGGTAAAAATACCAGCAAGTTGTTTAGCTGTGTCAACATATTCAATCTCAATTTCTCTACTTTCAATAAAAGTTCTTATGATAGAGATCATGTTCAAAGTTAATTGTTGCATAGCAAGCAAAACAAATCATTTAAGGCTTCATCAATTTTCTTAGATTCAATTTGTGAAACAAAAGCCATATGATTATTCCAAGATTGATGAAATAACTTTAATAGAACAATGTAGACATACTATAAAATGATATATAAGTCAACACAGAAAGATTCACAATCACACATTAATAATGATAATTAGAAAACGTATTCAATCAATATTATTTCTTTATTGTTACCCATTTTGTGTTTGGTGAAGGCTCTATGTCATGATTCCAATTTTTGCTCTTGAACTTCCACCACACCTACAAAACAAAATTTCATGTTTCTGCTATAGGTATCCAAATCTGTTTGGGTCCTTTTGAGTTAGTTGCAGCAATAGTTCCTTTAGGAACCTATATATACTTAGATTTATTGTATGCTGATTCCCTGTATTGACATGTAGAAGCTGTGTGACCTTTTCTAGCACAAAAGTTGCATTTAACAAATGGTGTGTTTAATGTCTTAGGTGCAACAAAAATTTCTTGAAAGATTTCTCATGTATCTTAGGTTCATAGCCTATTCCAAACCTTATCATAAACACACTTTTGCTGTCCTAATAAAGCATTCAAGTTATCTCTACCATTTGTGAACTTGGCTAAGTCATTTTTCAGTTTTTCAACTACTTTAGTCAATGTACAACACTTAGAACAATTAGAGCTAGATGCAATCAAGACCTTATTCCTAGCTTCTAGTTCTCTTTCTTTCATTTTCAAGCATACATAATCATCACATTGTTTAGCAATTATTTTTCTAGATGAGACAAGTTGTTTAGCAATCTTAAGATATTCAGCATGTAACTCATCAAATGCATCTTGCATTTCATCAAAAGTAGGTTGTGAATCAGAATTTACTTCACTCTCTGAAACACTGTTATTGCTGGCCATCAAGCACAAGTTTGCCTCCTTAGATTCAGATTCTTCAGTGGAATTTACATCATTATCATCCCAAGCAATGTAGACCTTTCTTGGCTTTCTCCACTTCTTGTCATCTGAGTCAAACTTTTCTGTTTTGTCCTTCTTTTGCAGTTTTGGACAGTCAAGCTTCATGTGGCCAATCTTTCCACATTCATAGCATGTGATGTTGTTGGAAGAGTTGTCACCTTTACTGAAATTTCTCCTTTGAAAAGTGGATGGATTTCTTTAGGAACCTCATGAATTTTCTAACTAGCATTCCCATCTCTTCTTCAGATTCTGCCTCTTTTCGAAAATTGTAGTTTAGTCCCTAAACTTTCATTAATTGCAAAAAAGTCCTTATTTACTTAACACTTTGTAACCTTTTAATTATAACTTCAAATCGCATCAAACTAACTTCTATAGAAATAATTTTCCAGTCCTCATAAACATTCCATAAATTATATTTCTGCCCCATATTTTACAATATTTACAAATAGGTCCTTGTTTATTAAAAGGATCATATCTTTTTTTGTATTAATCCAATTAACACCAAACCAATTTCTGTGGTTTTATCTCAACAAGGACTACAATCCTAGCACACAAGAATACAAATTTCAGTACAGCCATTGAAATTCTCTGGAATTGCAGATTAGTCCCTAAAGACTCATAAATTCATATCTTTCATTATACATATCCAAATCAATCCAAACCAATTTCTATCCTTTTATTTATTCATGCAATCCCTATAAAAATTATCCAAACAAATTAAATCAACATGGAACCCCATTACTCAGTTATGGCCAAATGGCCTAAATTAATCATGTTAGGCATTTCTTTAACAAATCAATCAAACAACAACCAAGGTTCCAATTAGAGATCATTAGGATCAAAACCAACATATATCACAACCAAGCATCAACCAAATCCTCCAAGAGGATCACACACATGCAAATAAGTATACAGTTTTCATACTTAGGAATTACAAGACTATATTGACACTAAATAAACCATCAACATATCTACATTAAGGTAGGATAGTGGTAATCTCCCCCATACCACTGGTAGATCACTTGGGAAAGTCAAGTAATAGAAGGATATTGTTTACCTAAAGCCTAAAGGTTTGAACCAACAAAACCTAGCCATGAACAGCCAACAAGAAAACAAGTTAAAGAAAGAAGAAAACCACCTAAACCCATTTGTGCATAGGTTCGACCAACTTAAAAATAAAGAGCTAGGGATCTCTAAATTTTTCAAGCTCTTGGATGATGAGTATAGAAGTCATATGGAGATCATAGAAATTGATCTCACATTAAAATAATTTTTCTATGATTTTCTAGAATTATTTGAAAAACTAAATCTAGGAATTTGAACTTTAAAAAATTTGAGATTGGAAGAAATTTTGTGAAGAGAATTGAAGGTATGATCATGGATCATAAGGCTATACCTTTGGAATTTCAAGAAATGATCAAGATCTTAGAGTTCCTTTGTAAATCAAGATGAAGTGAAGATGAAACACTTGTCAATAGCAAAAAAATGAAATGACTATGTGTATTTATAGGGGTGTGGCCGTGAGCTTCAAGGGCCAAATGGGAAATGGTAACTATGGTGAATATTAACCAAAGCTTGGTTAGAAAATATAGTATAATAACTTAGCTGGTTGATGAATCATGAAGCTAGGAAAAGAATGTGTGGTGGTGATGTGTCGAGGGTGATGTGGCTGCGGTTGGCACCACAAATGAGGAGAAGTCATCTTGAAATTGCCATGTGAACCATAGTTGAATTAACCAAACATAGGTTAGGTTAAAGATCAAAATATCTAGATATTTCTTTGTTTTCATGATGGCTAGGGTGAGTCACGACCATGACTCACCAAGGTGACTCATTCCTCTGTAGTCATCTAGGATGACTCGTCGTTCTGTCTCCCCGGTATATCTTTACACATTCGTGTCCGGTTCCGTTGTTTACCCTATTAGGGTTTTTGAGAGGAAGATGATGAAATGAAAGCAAAATGAAATGAGTTTGGTTTAGTGGAGGGGCTGCATGAAATTGAGTAGGTGGGAGGGTATTTTGGTAAAAAATCACTTAGGGACACTCTTAGAATTTCACATAATGACCAAGGGCATTTTGGTCTTTTCACTAGAATAAATATCATGATATTTAATCATTATGCTTCATAAATGCTAGGTGAGTCACCCCTGTGACTCACCACCCTAGGTGGCAAGATGTCCCATCATCCGATGTCGGGTTTTGTCTCTGCACATCCGTTTTCGACTTCGTCGATTACCCGTTTGTTGATGATAGGCCCGAATAAAGTAAAATAACTTATTTGTTTTGAGAATTTTCAAAATAACCACTATCTTTGGAAAATTAATATAAACCTAAACCGTTTTGTTCACCAGTCCAAATTAGGTTTTCTGATCAATAAACTTTTACTGTCAGTGAAAAAGTCAGACCGGGTTCCGCCTGAATTCTAAACCTAAAATTTCACCGTAACTTCCTTCGATATAGAAGGTTTCAACTATGATTTGTTTTTTCTTCAAAATCATTTTCTAGATCCCCTGTAATAATATAAAATATAATTACCGGTCAAGACACAAGAGAATGGGGTGTTACAATACTATTCCTCTAAAAAGAATTTCGTCCTTGAAATTCATTCATCTAAGAAAACGAAAACGAAACCAAAAACGAAACCCATCCATTTATTTCGTGATCCAGATTCATAACATTCATGTTTCTTAGAACGTGACGTGAATTATTTCATAGATTAGACTGTCACTTTGACTTATACTGTATTCGCTTAACCACTTGATAAAAAAAATCAGGTAAATCTCTTTTTAAACTCCCAAGAATCGAAGCACACTTGAATAATTTGAATGTCAATAGAATGAAGTACACGAATTTTCGATAGATTTGGAAATTTGAATGGTTCAAAACTTTGACTTCCATTTATGGTGACGATTCTAACACACCGAAGGTAAATAAGAACTCATAATTTGCACAAAGAACTTTCAAGAAGAGAAAATAATCTCTAGACTTTACTCTTTCAACAGAATAAAGTAAATTGAATAGAAAAATAGTGGATATTATTTATACCGAAAAGTCTCTTTAATAGGTTCCTGAATGTAAAAATGCACTGTACAGCCACATTTACTTACGTGACTCTAATAAAGTCCCTTTCTCAACGAGAATTTCCTTCAGAAGACAAAATTTGAAGATGGTAACATTCTTAATTTCCAAGAGTCTAGATTTTAAATCAAAACTTATCTTGGTCTTTAAGAGAGCAACAATAAACTTTTGCGAATTCCCTCACTCGAGGTACCTCTGATTCATTTGGCATAAAAAAAATTTGATGTGAATTGTCAAAACTTCATCTACCATAAAATTTATAACTTTTCACCCACAAGGGTAACCAAATATGATCCGCAAAAGATCATTCCATTTTAAATTGCACTCATTTGCCGAAAAAGCAAATGGTCAAGTTTACAAACTCAATTCTCAACAACAAGGAAATATCCGAACGGATTTTCCCAACCAATTTTAGTTATCAAGAAACTATAAAGATAATTGCATTAAGGAATAATATAGGGATGCAATTCTGATTGTTCCGCATAATACCTAGACAACAAAAGATGATACGATGAAACTAAACCAAATCAGAAACATGTTGGCGACAAACATAGGTAGTACATTATACAGAGTATTTTACACATTCATAGAAAATCAAAAATGATTCTCCATTGAGTTAACAGTACAGTCAAAAGTCTACTTTCTATGACACACTTCACTAAAAGGTATTCTTTCGATTGTGATGCTTCAGTCCTACTTGTTGTGAAGGTTGCATCCGTTAACCACTAGCCGCGGATTCACCCTTTAAACATTGGTGAACTACCTTCTCTTGCACATTTTTATTTAATCGGAACCTTAGCTTAAGCCTCACAGTCTACTTGTTACTTCCAGAAGGTTTCATTTTGGGCTGCTTGCACTCCTTCAAGAGGTGCCCGAGCTTCCCACACTTAAAGCATATAAATCCCTTGATGATGCAGTCTCGAGTTGAATGTCCTTTACCACATTTCATACACGTCTGTGGAGGTATCACAGATGGACCAGACTCTCTAGTGCCTTTTTCGCACAACCAAGTGTAACACCCTACTTTTTATTTTCCGATTTTTTTCAGTAAAAATATTTTCGCTGTATTAACCGGTATAAATGTATTTATTTATATTTTTATCCGAGTTCATGGAGATTGATTTTTATGAAATCAAAATCATATTCATACTCTATCTTAGGGCAGAAGCTTACGATAAAAATTTGGGTTGAAAATTCAGACGGAACACGGTCTGCGTTTTTAGTGACAATATAATTTTACTGGGCAGAAAACCAAATTTTGCCTCGTGAACGAAATGGTTTATATTTAAATCATATTTCTAAAGAGTTTGGTTGTTTTGAAAATTTTCAACCGAAAATAAAATATTACGCTTTTTACGGGCGTAAAACCCTAATCGGGAAACCGACGGAGTCGAGAAGGGAAGTGCAGAGACCCGTCAAGAGATCGGGACAACGAGTCATACATGATGACTCATGGAGGATGAGTCACCAAGCATTTATGAGCATTAAATGCAAGTAATCATGACATTTAGGTAAAAAGACCAAAATACCCCCAAGCTTTCGCGGGTATTAACAAGACGCATCTACGCACTCTTAACCACTCATTTTACGTGGTTGAAAACCTCCCACATCTCTCCAATTTCGTGCATCCACCTCCAATAAATCTTATCTATTTCATTTTGCTTTCGTTTCATTATTTTCCTCTCAAAAACCGAGATCGGGTAAACGACGGAGCTGCGTACGGAATTTCCGGGAACCGCTATCGGATAAGATCGGTGACTCATTAGTGAGTCACTTTGTGTGGGCCAAAATCAGTCACACCTCCATAAAATGTGAGCCACATATTTAATAACCATAGTTAAGCAAAGTAACCCTAGTTAAGTTAATTATTAACTATGGTTAAACTTATATTAATTAAATAATCACAAAACCCATTAAATCAATTCCTTATAACCAAACAAAGCCTAAATCTAGCCTATAAATACTCTTCAAAACCGTGGCCTCCCTCACCATTTTCACTCATCTTCTTCATTCTCTTCATCTTCCTCACCAACTAAGTTACAAAACCCGAAGAACACCGAATCCCCACCACATATATGATCCTCTTCCTTTCTGAAAATCGAAACACTATCAACATAAAAGTTTTTCCTCTTTCTCTCTTCTTTCCAACAAGCTAAAGATCATCAAAAACGGATAAGTGGATTGTGAGAAAGGCTCAAAATACCGAAACTGCCCAGAATTCCCAGCAACCCACGAAACAGCATAAATAAGGCCCTTTTCACCCCTCTTATGATCCGAACCAAATGAAACCTTCAACACAAAAGTTGTTCCTTTTCTTATTATCTTTCTATCAAGACAACGTTCAAGATTTTTGGATCAGTATATTGTGAGATACACTCACAATACCATCACACCCTCAAGCTGTCCAGTTTTCAGCTTAGTGAAGGTTGATCATTTTCTTCATTTCTTCAATCTTCAAGAGGTAAAAGCTCATCTCCTTGATCACATAAGCTTTCATATTCATGTATTTCTCATGTTTATGCCATGAATCATATTTTTCCGTTCCTAGATCTAGAACTTCAAATAATTCTAGAAAATTGTAGAAAAATCATAAAAATATGAAACCAATTTATATGATCTAGTTATGATCCCTCCTTTATTTATCCAAGAGCATGTGATCAAAATCATTTTCCTTCCCTATTAACCATTAATGGCCGAATCTAGGTAGGAAAATGGGTTTGGTGTTTTGTTGTTTGTTTTGAATGTTAGTACTTGACTTAAGTTCTATAATACATGTATAGCTTACATCCAAGAGCTTAGGTCCAACAAAAATCCCTAGCTTAAATTCCTAATATGGGCCGAAACCCTAACCCTAAAGGTTAGAGGATTTTGTTTCAAATTTTAGTCTTGTAATAAGTAATCTATGTTAGTTAAGACTCTAGTAACTAGGATCCAAAAGATGGCATTAAGAAGATAATCCTAAACCTATTTTCTAAGTCTTGGCCGAACCTAGCCCTAAAGTGTCATAGATGGTTGTTAGTTGATTAATTATAGTTATGTTGTTTGAATGAAGGTGGTTGTGTTAACTCGTGGCGGGATAACGAGGATCGTCGTGTACGTGTTTCCGGTGATAACTCAGGTGGGAGAAGGAACCATTCCATCGTCGGAACCGATAAGTAGTATATAATTTATAATATTGGTGTAGGGCGACCTAAACCCTACTAGTGGTCGAGTAATCGACAATACCAAAATCGTATTGGAAACTTTTCCGTAATACCAATGACGATTTGGGAATTTTAGGTTTATCGCCTTAGGTTGATTATTCGTATTTGAGGATGTTTGAATTGTTTACTTTTGACTGTTTGTGATACGCTGGTTGAGGTACTCCATCTGCATGTGACGTATTGTTTCGATGTTTGAATAATTATGATAGTGATGATGTTTCTTTCCTGTCATCACGACCGTGATGGTTGTCTTGGCCAGGTCGTGACAAGTTCTGTGTTGTAGGATTCTTGTCTTTGTTGTCTTTCACTGCCGTGATGGCTATCACGGCCAGGCCGTGACAGAGTCTAACTTTGTTAATTATTTGGTTGTGATAAATTGCCTTATATGATATTGAGATGTTTGAATATTCTGTTGATTAATGTGTTATGCATGATCTGCCTGTGTTTAATACTATGCTTAGATTATTTTAAGGAAATATATATATTGCTCGGAGGTATTTTGTTTGGGTGAGAGTTTTGAATATGAATTAGAAGTGCCTCGCTATTATGGTATAGAAGTAATGTGATGTAGTATGTAAGTGGAGGTTATGAGGAAAAGCTTGAGGTACTAGGTTGTTATTGATAAAAGTCAGTGATAATCATATGTTGCATTGGTGTTCATAACCGTGTATTTGAGATACACGAGGTCCGAAGTTCTCGTGGACCGTTCCAAATTAGAATTTAAGTTGTGCACCTATAGTGTCATTGCTATGCATGAGCACCATTGACTGAGTTGAGAGAGAGAACCAGGGTGTGCACCCGTGATCTTGTGCAGCTATAGTGTCATTGCTTTGCATGAGCATTCTCACCATGGATGTACACCATGGGTGTGAATGTGCACCCGGCGTTGGGAACGTGTCACTTGGACGACGACCGACATTCCTACCGAGGGATGTGTGACAGATTAGCAAGTGGTCACGTCGGCATAAAGGTTTAGTTGCATGAGTTGGAGGGTAGAGGATGATATAGTGAATTGAGGATGATTGTTGATTTTGAATGATGCGTGTCTCGTGACTATTATTGTATTATATGCTATGAATCTTTTCCACTTATGATGATAGAACTGTTTCTTATCTCCCTATTTCTGTATTTTTGTGTATGTCTACTTTGTTACGTTAGAAGACCGGATGGACGAATATGTTCTTTGAGGAGATGGATGAAGCCTTATGTACGAGACGGAGGTTGTTGAGGAGTTGAATGACATTCCGTATGAAGATGACGCTGGAGAACAACCTCACGATTCTAATAATATAAAGTAATAAGTTTAGGGCCAGTGAGTCATATAAGACGTTTCTTGTTTTCAGTTAGTTATAAGCATGATTGTATAAATAAGTACCGGTGTGCGATCCTACTGAGAGGATACCCTAAACCGTGTTGTGTAAAATAAAGAATAATTATGTGTGTATTTATGTAATATAGTTTTGGTGTGTTTTGTATTTGTAGAAGTTATATATGATTATTATTTAAGTTTTAATTTTTATGTATTTTCAACGATGAAGCGCAATTAAGTAAATAAATATTAAGGTTTTAATGTAATAATACAATGTGGCACAACGGGTGTCTCATTTGGTGGTATCGAGCGATTCGATTCTAATCGTGATCGTGAGGTCTAGGATGTGTTACTGGCCGTGTCTAGTTGAGTCCACATCGGATTTTAACTATGCTTAGAAGTTGGGTAGTGTGTCCGAACCCGATGCGATAATTAGCATTAGTATGGCATATGGTATTTATATACCTGTGTATGTAGTATTATATGTCATAATTGATGAGAGAGGATGATTTCATTCTGAGAATCATGGCTCATGGAAGAAGAAGTCCGATTATTAGTGGCGATAGATCTCCTGAGGGAACCATGGGAGCTGACAATGGTAAGGTTAATCCTAATGGAAATGGAGGAGAGTCATCTGCGACTCCCAATATCATGGAAACGATAGATGATGCCTTGCTATTTCAAACACAACAGAATACGAAGATGATACAGATAAACAAAGAGCAACAGGAACTGCAGAATCAAATAACAGCCATTGAAACTGAAGAGGCAGAATTGATTACTTTCCTAAAAGGGAAGCCACCACAGTTCCGAGGGGACTATGACCCAAAGAAGGCAGAATGGTGGGTACAAGAGATAGAGAAGATATTTGACACCATGCGCTGCATGGAGGAGAGGAAAGTGACTTATGCTGCATACATGTTAACTGGAGAAGTAGAGTCTTGGTGGAGAGGTAAGATAAGAATAGTGGAGTTAGAGGGTAGGATTATCTGCTGGCAGTTGTTTACTGAATGCTTCTTCGAGAAGTATTTTCCGAATGTAGTCCGACGTGCAAAGGAGAGGAAGTTTACTAGTCTCCGACAAGGAAACATGACTGTAGGCGATTATGTATCACGATTTGAGGCTCTGATTAAGTTTTCAGAATTCTATAAGAGATTCCCACATGAGGATTGGCGGTGTAGAAGGTTTGAAGAAGCATTGCGACATGAGCTGCGAAGAGCTGTAGTGTATTTAGATATTCAGTGTTCTCCAGAGTTGGTTGATAGTTGCAGTGCTATAGAAAGCATAGATCAGAGGCAAGATGTTGAGCTGAAACAACCAAGAAGTGGAGGCCCTAATCGATCAGGTTCTCCAAGGAGGGTAGAGAGTGGTTCTCAAGGGAGATGGGGACCATATACTAAACCAGTGCAGATAGCTGCACCAACACTAGTGGTTAGATCGGATCAACAACAACAAGTCTATGTTTGCTTCGGATGCAGAAGATCGCATCATTTTAGAGATTGCACGGAAAAAACCTAGTTGTTTCCATTGTGGTAAACCAGGTCATTATGCTCGTAAGTGTAGACAGAGAAATAGGCAGCAGACGGTAGCTGCTGATAAAGGAGCTGGAAGTTATGGAGGTGAAGCAAGGAGAAGAGATCTAGGAGTAGGTCAACATCCACAGAAGAGCTTAGCTTGCTTTAGATGCGGAGGACCTCATCATGTTAGAAATTGCAAGGAGAAACCTAGTTGCTTCCACTATGGAAAACCTGGTCATATAGCTAGAGATTGCGGACAGTGGGTCACTGGGAGAGTGTTTACAGTGAGGGGAGTTGAACCTTCTCACTCTGCAGATCTCATATAAGGTATGTGTCTGACATCAGTGTCATATAGTTGTTAAGAATATGACATTTATTGTAAACACTTGTCGATAATCTTACGGAAGTGGAAATCGTGTTCTTGGTAGGAAAGTCTGAAGATGGTGACGGAAATCCGTAAGTTTTGTTAGTTAGTCGGTTGTGGTTTAATTTCCTGCTTGTTTAAAATCAAGTACAGTGAAAGTATAGATTGTTGTGGGATAATTGGTATTAAGGGAACTTTATCTTAAGTGCTTGATATATTTGGATAGTATGGGTAGTCCTTGAAAATAATAAAGAGATAACGAATTAGTTTGGAGCTTATCTAGTATAGGATTCATTTGGTTGAAGCTTTGTAGCCTTTTATTTTTTAGATAATGGTTATAATGATATGTTGTTCTTGTTTAAATGGTGAGTTAGGATTTCACCTTAAGCTCTGATGGTTATGGATTACAATTAAGACTTGATTGAGCAACATATAATCTAGGTATAGTACCTAAGTATTGTTTCCCTATAGTAGGATAAATAGGAAGTGATGGGAGTTTTGAGATATAGATATGACTGGTAAGATTAAGATCGGTATCAGTGAGTAAGACAATTACTATAAATCAAATGTTGATCGAGGCATAGTATCATTATGGAATCTAGGGCAATGATTAATGATCGTAGTTAAGATGGATTGTATGAGTTTGGGAAGAGTAAACGAAAGTGTATATAGTAATTTCACCTAAGTTGAATATGAGCTTTCACCTAAGATGAATATGAGCAGAAAAGATGATTTCTGATGTAAATTGAGGTTACTAGAGAAATTCAAATTTGTTAAGTTAGATAATCCTAACAGGTGTTGATCTTTTGATTGCAATTTATCTTACGGAGTCTTGAGATGTTTATTTGGAGATTTGAAAGGTGTGATTTTGATATAATCCAGAATAGTGAAATACATTCTAAGGAACTAAGACTGTGATTGGATACATGAAGTAGGAAGTTAGGGTAGTTCGATTGTGGTGTTAATTACGGCTGTTAGATGTTGAAATAAGATTCTTTAGTGGATCAGTAGTAATAAGAGGAAGGGATTAAGTTTTGATTATGTCCTTTAAGGATGTTAGATCAAGTTGGAAAGGTTAAGAACAATGAATAGAATACAGTGATGGATAAGTTTGAGGATAAATAGAATGATATAAGAATGAATTATGTTATGAAGTTACCGCTGTTACGTAGGAAAAAAAAAACGATGAGAAATATAATGTTGGATCTTTAGATTAAGATACGATTGCAAGATGATGTCTAGTTTTGAGTTAAGAAATTCCAAGGACGGAATTTTTTTCTAAGAGGGGTAGTAATGTAACACCCTACTTTTTATTTTCCGATTTTTTTCAGTAAAAATATTTTCGCTGTATTAACCGGTATAAATGTATTTATTTATATTTTTATCCGAGTTCATGGAGATTGATTTTTATGAAATAAAAATCATATTCATACTCTCTCTTAGGGTAGAAGCTTACGATAAAAATTTGGGTTGAAAATTCAGACGGAACCCGATCTGCGTTTTTAGTGACAGTATAATTTTACTGAGCAGAAAACCAAATTTTGACTCGTGAACGAAATGGTTTATATTTAAATCATATTTCTAAAGGGTTTGGTTGTTTTGAAAATTTTCAACCGAAAATAAAATATTACGCTTTTTACGGGCGTAAAACCCTAATCGGGAAACCGACGGAGTCGAGAAGGGAAGTGCAGAGACCCGTCAAGAGATCGGGACAACGAGTCATACATGATGACTCATGGAGGATGAGTCACCAAGCATTTATGAGCATTAAATGCAAGTAATCATGACATTTAGGTAAAAAGACCAAAATACCCCCAAGCTTTCGCGGGTATTAACAAGATGCATCTACGCACTCTTAACCACTCATTTTACATGGTTGAAAACCTCCCACATCTCTCCAATTTCGTGCATCCACCTCCAATAAATCTTACCTATTTCATTTTGCTTTCGTTTCATTATTTTCCTCTCAAAAACCGAGATCGGGTAAACGACGGAGCTGCGTCTAATTTTCGGGAACCGCTATCGGATAAGATCGGTGACTCATTAGTGAGTCACTTTGTGTGGGCCAAAATCAGTCACACCTCCATCAAATGTGAGCCACATATTTAATAACCATAGTTAAGCAAAGTAACCCTAGTTAAGTTAATTATTAACTATGGTTAAACTTATATTAATTAAATAATCACAAAACCCATTAAATCAATTCCTTATAACCAAACAAAGCCTAAATCTAGCCTATAAATACTCTTCAAAACCGTGGCCTCCCTCACCATTTTCACTCATCTTCTTCATTCTCTTCATCTTCCTCACCAACTAAGTTACAAAACCCTAAGAACACCGAATCCCCACCACATATATGACCCTATTCCTTTCTGAAAATCGAAACACTCTCAACATAAAAGTTTTTCCTATTTCTCTCTTCTTTCCAACAAGCTAAAGATCATCAAAAACGGATAAGTGGATTGTGAGAAAGGCTCAAAATACCGAAACTGCCCAGAATTCCCAGCAACCCACGAAACAGCATAAATAAGGCCTTTTTCACCCCTGTTATGATCCGAACCAAATGAAACCTTCAACACCAAAGTTGTTCCTTTTCTTATTATATTTCTATAAAGACAATGTTCATGATTTTTGGATCAGTATATTGTGAGATACACTCACAATACCATCACACCCTCAAGCTGTCCAGTTTTCAGCTTAGTGAAGGTTGATCATTTTCTTCATTTCTTCAATCTTCAAGAGGTAAAAGCTCATCTCCTTGATCACATAAGCTTTCATATTCATGTATTTCTCATGTTTATGCCATGAATCATATTTTTCCATTCCTAGATCTAGAACTTCAAATAATTCTAGAAAATTGTAGAAAAATCATAAAAATATGAAACCAATTTCTATGATCTAGTTATGATCCCTCCTTTATTTATCCAAGAGCATGTGATCAAAATCATTTTCCTTCCCTATTAACCATTAATGGCCGAATCTAGGTAGGAAAATGGGTTTGGTGTTTTGTTATTTGTTTTGAATGTTAGTACTTGACTTAAGTTCTATAATACATATATAGCTTAAATCCAAGAGCTTAGGTCCAACAAAAATCCCTAGCTTAAATTCCTAATATGGGCCGAAAACCCTAACCCTAAAGGTTAGAGGATTTTTTTTCAAATTTTAGTCTTGTAATAAGTAATCTATGTTAGTTAAGACTCTAGTAACTAGGATCCAAAAGATGGCATTAAGAAGATAATCCTAAACCTATTTTCTAAGTCTTGGCCGAACCTAGCCCTAAAGTGTCATAGATGGTTGTTAGTTGATTAATTATAGTTATGTTGTTTGAATGAAGGTGGTTGTGTTAACTCGTGGCGGGATAACGAGGATCGTCGTGTACGTGTTTCCAGTGATAACTCAGGTGGGAGAAAGAACCATTCCATCGTCGGAACCGATAAGTAGTATATAATTTATAATATTGGTGTAGGGCGACCTAAACCCTACTAGTGGTCGAGTAATCTACAATACCAAAATCGTATTGGAAACTTTTCCGTAATACCAATGACGATTTGGGAATTGTAGGTTTATCGCCTTAGGTTGATTATTCGTATTTGAGGATGTTTGAATTGTTTACTTTTGACTGTTTGTGATACGCTGGTTGAGGTACTCCATCTGCATGTGACGTATTGTTTCGGTGTATGAATAATTATGATAGTGATGATGTTTGCTGTCTGTCACGGCCGTGATGGTTGTCATGGCCAGGCCGTGACAGGTTGTGTTGTAGGATTCTTGTCTTTGTTGTCTGTCACTGTCGTGATGGCTATCACGGCCAGACCGTGACAGAGTCTGACTTTGTTAATTATTTGGTTGTGATAAATTGCCTTATATGATATTGAGATGTTTGAATATTCTGTTGATTAATGTGTTATGCATGATCTGCATGTGTTTAATACTATGCTTAGATTATTTTAAGGAAATATATATATTGCTCGGAGGTATTTTGTTTGGGTGAGAGTTTTGAATATGAATTAGAAGTGCCTCGCTATTATGGTATAGAAGTAATGTGATGTAGTATGTAAGTGGAGGTTATGAGGAAAAGCTTGAGGTACTAGGTTGTTATTGATAAAAGTAAGTGATAATCATATGTTGCATTGGTGTTCATAACCGTGTATTTGAGATACACGAGGTCCGAAGTTCTCGTGGACCGTTCCAAATTAGAATTTAAGTTGTGCAACTATAGTGTCATTGCTATGCATGAGCACCCATGACTGAGTTGAGAGAGAGAACCAGGGTGTGCACCGCCGTTACTGAGCAGCTATAGTGTCATTGCTTTGGATGAGCATTCTCACCATGGATGTACACCATGGGTGTGAATGTGCACCGGCGTTGGGAACGTGTCACTTGGACGACTGACTGACATTCCTACCGAGGGATGTGTGACAGGATTAGCAATGGGCCACGTCAGCATAAAGGTTTAGTTGCATGAGTTGGAGGGTAGAGGATGATATAGTGAATTGAGGATGATTGTTGATTTTGAATGATGCGTGTCTGTGACTATTATTGTATTATATGCTATGAATCTTTTCCACTTATGATGATAGAACTGTTTCTTATCTCCCTATTTCTGTATTTTTGTGTATGTCTACTTTGTTACGTTAGAAGACCAGATGGACGAATATGTTGCTGAGGAGATGGATGGAGCCTTGTACGAGACGGAGGTTGTTGAGGAGTTGAATGACATTCCGTATGAAGATGACACTGGAGAACAACCTACTGATTCTAATAATATAAAGTAATAAGTTTAGGGTCAGTGAGTCATATAAGACGTTTCTTGTTTTCAGTTAGTTATAAGCATGTTTGTATAAATAAGTATCGGTGTGGGATCCTACTGAGAGGATACCCTAAACCGTGTTGTGTAAAATAAAGAATAATTATGTGTGTATTTATGTAATATAGTTTTGGTGTGTTTTGTATTTGTAGAAGTTATATGATTATTATTTAAGTTTTAATTTTTACGTATTTTCAACAGTAAGCGCGCGATTAAGTAAATAAATATTAAGGTTTTAATGTAATAATATAATGGGGCACAACGGGGTGTCTCACCAAGCAACATGTCTAGGCTGTCCACATTTAAAACAAATGATGCCCTGAATCTTGCAGTTCTTTGTAGCATGACTCATGCCACACTTCATGCACTTTAGTAGAGACTTCCTAGACGATCCATAACCTTTACTGCTACCACTAATCCACTTCCTTTTTGGTGGTGTCCACTTTGGCCTTGCATACAGTTCCTCCTGTAACAGTTTGGTGTCTCTAAACTTTCAAGATTAAAAGCTTCTCATTTTACCTTTATTCACTTCCAGATTTCGAGGAACTCGACACTCATCAATCAAGATCAGAAACTGCAGTAGTTTCAATGACAAGATTGTCTTCCTCATTTCAACCTTCAGATTTTCCTCTAATTTCTTACACTTTCAGACTTCATAATGATTATTTAAATACAACTCCTTGAACTTAATCAACTCTTCCAACTTAGCAGCATACTCGCTGATAGTCATGTCCTCTTGTCCGTGCTGCAGGAACTCTATCTCCTCTACACGACTCACTTCAATGGAAGCATACTTCTCTAGAAATCTGCTTCAAAATATATTCGAGGTGATCGCTTCTTGTCTTGCCACTAACAACTGGCAAGTTTCTCTCCATAAAAATCCAGCATCTTCTACCAACAGAAATGTCGCACATGCTACCTTCCAATGATCAGGGTATTCCATAGTTTGCAAGTTCCTTTCTATTTCCGTAATCCAAAAATCATCTTTCTCTTAGTTAAGCTAGCCATCAAATTGAGGTGGATTACTATGACATAACTCATCTAGTCCTCACCTCTCCGCCATTTTCTCATTATGACATGCCACAATTGTTGTTAGCTTCCTTAAGGCTTGTACAGCTACAACCATATCTTCGGGATCCTTGATTGCAGAATTAGATCTACTCGTTCCCGGACTAACCATGATTTTCTATAAAAGCACGGTAGTCAGAACTACGAAGAAAACATTATAACAAAATATGTCCAATATTATTCCTCCTCAGGAATAATAATGAAAATATCAACAAATAATGTTGTATCCTTTCGGAACAATGTTATGAAGATCATAAACACAGTCAAGGATAGACTAACGTCATTATCCTTCCAAACATTGGTTCTTCATTGAACCCAAAACCCAAAACACTTAAGACACAACCAGAGAAAACACAACAAAGACGACAACAGACCTAAACCCCAATCCCATAAAGACTCGGCCAGCTCTGATACAAATAATGTAACACCCTTCTCGGGCGCTACATTGTAAGTAACATTTTAAGGCCGAAAAGTAGGTTAATTAAAATTGGCTATAATCGAATGGGGTAATTTGTTTCTTTTTCTCAAGTCATAAAGATAACTACTTTGATTTAAACTAATGGACAATAAAATATTCCATTATCACAATTTGGGTCATAGGTTCGTAAATCATTTACATAATACCCAACCCGACTCATAAACATAAATCATAACGGTATAAGTATAAAGATATGGGGACGCAACTCCTAAAATCTAAGATACTTGGAGACGCTGCTCCATAAACAGTAACATTAATTCCCAAACATACCCAGCTGGCCAAACTAAAATAGAAAAGACAATCCCTTCTCCTACATCATGAGAAGGACAAACCCAATTGACGAGATCTAGTGGAAACTCCATTTGAGTCCACTTCAGACATCGTCCCAAAAGACACTACTCAAGTTACTACAATAGTAACTCTCGGACTAAGCCCTTTCCCCTTCCAAGAGGAAATACATGGTCTACTAACCATCGACTGTCATTGATAAGCCTCCAGCTTATCGAGTTTTACAGCTGGAAAGGCTAAGGTTTTTATGCCAATTGAGCAATTTAACCTTGCTAAACACCCAAATTTGGATCCTTTTGTCCCAAAGCAAGGTCTTGATTCTTTTTGTTAATTTTTAGGATTTTTGGTTAATTTGGAGTACTTTTATCCTTTTCTTTCTCCTTTTCTTTTTCTGGTTAAAAATGAATCTCGAAGAAGCTAGGAAAAATGAAGAAAACAAGTAAAAAGGTAAAATTGGCTTCTTTGCCAAGCTAACAGCAGCTCGCCTTGCGATCCAGAGGAGCAGATTAAGTAGGAGCATGAAGCCATTCAGCCTCGCCTCGCGAGGCAATACTTGCCTCGAAAGCCAGACTTAGGGAATTAAATACCATTCAATCTCGGCCCGCGAGTGGTGTCTCGCCTCGCTAAGAACCCAAATTTGAACTGGCGCCAACTTAAGATTCGCCTCGCGAATCCCTGCGAGCGCGCACAGATCCCAAACATTATAAATAGCTTGTTTTAGATCAGAAGGCAACAGTTTTTGAATTTTGGTTGTAATCCTAGTTTACTTAGAGCTGTTTAGTGAGTTGTATTTCAGTTTCTTTGAGGATGAATTCTATCAATTCTTTGATCGTTATTTTTGTCTCTATGAGGAACTAATTCCCAATTCTAAGGGAACGATGAAGCCACCTTTTATGGCATAGTGAATTCAAGTAATATTTTCTTATTCTCTTGTTTCTTTACTTGTTTCTTAATTCTAATTTGTTTACGTTAATCATAAAGGCCTGTGGTTAACTAGTCTAGTACGTTGATGCTGGCAGGCGATTCGTACTTAGGACGTGAATTAAGAACACTGTTTAAATATTACTAGGCATAGAATAGGAAAGCGGTGCAATAGCTATATGGAACCAAGAACTTAAACAATCTAATTATGAGTTGAACATATCGGTAGATTGACAATTTACAAGTGTAGATATTTCCTTTTGAAAATCATCAGTGACATTCAGATAATTGAGGGTTCCCGGTTGGTATGTAATTGAACTTAGAGGTAGAAATAATCAATTGAATCTTGGGTTGATCAAATCTTCATTTGGAAATGTTTTGGGTTGCCAATCTCTACTCAAGCATCTAAGAATCTTATTGATCAAATCTTCTTTTGGAAATGTTTTCTCCATTGAAGCAATTTGATTCACTATGTGAGTGAACCTCTTTTGTATCTCTTGAATACTTTCTCCTTGATTCATTCGAAAAAGCTCATATTTCGGGATCAAGGTGTTTGTTCTTGCTCTCTTTACTTCACTTGTGCCTTCATGTGTGACTTGAAGAGTGTCCCATATTTCTTGAGCTGTCTTGCAATTTGAAACTCTAAAGAACTCATCTGAACTCAGGGCCGAAGTAATGATGTTCTTTGCATGGAGATTATATTGAACCTTTTTCTTTTCTTCATCTATCCATTCATCTCTATTCTTGTTGAGCAAAAACCCATTTACCATATGAGTATGAACGAAAGGCCCATTTTCAACAGCATCCCAGATATCTATATCTACCGCCTCAATGAAAATCTTCATTCTTTCTTTCCAATAGGAATAGCATTCACCATTGATGGCCAGAGGACGGCTAAGAGAAGCTCCCTCTTGAGGTTGCCAATTTGAAGCCATCTTTCTCTTAGGCTCTTTAAACAAGCATCTAGCTCTGACACCACTTGTTACCAAGTTGCTTCAATCTCAAGAAAGGTGGGGGGGTTTGAATTGAGATCTTAAAATTTTTGTCCCCTTTTTCTAACCAAGACCAATTTGTAATGAACAACAAATAAAAATATAAGGAATAAGAAAAGCATACAATCAATTTATACTGGTTCAATCACTCCCTTGAGTGACCTACATCCAGTCCCCACAATACATTTGTGAGTATTTTCCACTAATAATCAATTCAAACTTTACAACACTTAGAGCACTCTCCACTCGGATACTCCTCCTCGTGCAAGAGACTCAATACTACTCACCAAAGGGATACCCCACCCTTTGGACTTAAGGATAGCTCACCCCAAGATTTTCTCTCAATACTAGAAGGATACCTCACCTTCTTCTTCTAAAGGGATTCCCCACCCTTTTACAAAGAGCCCTCTTCACTTGGGATACCTCACCCTTGTCCAAGAGTCTCCAAATCTACTCAAGGGATACCTCACCTTGTTACAAATCAAACTAGAGAGATTCCTCACTCTCTTTAACAAACACAAATCAAGCAATAAGTCATTACAAAGAAGAATACCTCAAAAGGTTGAATCAATACAAGTTGAAGCACCATGACTCTTGTGTAGGATTGGCTCAAATCTTGATCTCAAGAGTGAAAGAGTGATTAATGAGGCTAGAGTTGTTGTTCAAGTGTTCTTAGAGTGATAACCTAGGGTTTTTCGGGCTGCTACAGAGTATTTATAGTGGGGTTTCAAAATATGACCGTTTTGCACAGCTGTCACGCATTTTCTGCACCAGAAATCACTTTTTTATGATCGTGTCGATCGACATGTATATCGTAATCGATTACGAGCTATCAGTTTGAAATGCTGAGTTTTCCAGAAAGCTGGTAATCGATTACGGGAGTGCTGGTAATCGATTACGACTGACAATTTGAAATACTGATTTTTCCAGAAAGATGGTAATAGATTACAGGAGTTCTGGTAATCGATTACAAGCAGTTCCTTTATCAGAAAAATGATATTTTTCAAACCAAGGAATATTCTAACACTTATGAAAAACATTTTTGACAATTAGCTCACTTCATAATTTATTGAAATCATTTTTCCAAGTCTTTGAAAAACCTTAAACCCATTTTCAATTTTAAAACCAATTTTAGTTATTTCAATTTTAATAGCCAATCCTACACTTGAATCTTACATATAATCCTAAGACCAAACTTAACTATATACCCTTGAAGTTCTTCTCTTGGTCTTGGATAATCTTTCTTTGATCTTGCACTTTTCATTTCTCAATCAATTGCTTTGCTTTTGTTGCTCATCATCAAAATTAATTTCCTGAAAGTACATAGCATCCACACAAGGATGCGCATACTTTTGTTGAGAATTGTGATCGTTACCAAAGAGTTGGAAACATATCTTGGCGGCATGAACTTCCTCTTAATAGTATGCTTGAAGTAGAACTCTTTGATGTTTGGGGGATAGACTTCATGGGACCATTCCCACCATCCTTCTCCCATCAACACATTTTGGTAGCGGTAGATTATGTGTCAAAATGGGTGGAGGCAATTCCTACAACAACGGTTGATGCGCGGGTAGTCATGGAATTCTTAAAGCGCAACATCTTCACAAGATTTGGGGTTCCTAGAGTCTTGATCAATGATGGTGGATCTCACTTTTGCAATAAAGAAACGAACCATCTACTCTCGAGATATGGGGTCAAACTTAGAGTATCAACCATCTACCATCCACAAACCAATGGGCAAGCAGAGATATCCAACCGTAAGTTGAAGCACATTCTTGAAAAATTGTCAACTCCTCACAGAAGGATTGATCAAAAAGGTTAGATGTTGCTTTGTGGACCTATAGGACCGCTTTCAAGACTCCAATTGGAAGATCTCCTTACAACTTGGTGTTTGGAAAGGCGTGTCATTTGCCAGTAGAGCTAGAGCAAAAGTCATATTGGGCAATCAGAGGCTCAACTATGGTTTGAAGAAGGCAGGTGAGAAAAGGCTCCTTGACTTGAATGAATTGTCTGAAATCCACATGCAAGATTATGAAAATGCAAGAATTTACAAAGAGCGGACTAAGGCATGGCATGACAAGCACATTTTACGTAGGAAGTTTGAGCCGGGACAATGGGTACTTCTCTACAACTCTAGGTTGAGACTTTTCCCTGGTAAGCTTAAATCAAGGTGGTCCGAACCTTTCAAGGTTCGTAATGTTTTTCCACATGGAGTAGTGGAGCTAGAGGGTGAAAGAGAAAATTTCAAAGTGAATGGCTAGTGGATCAAGTACTATCATGGGGAACCACTTCCAACAGAGCACCAAAAGATCTACTTACCTGACCCCTAAAGGGGGTGACTTTCATCAGGCTCGGGACGTTAAACAAGCGCTACTTGGGAGGCAACCTAAGCTTGATATCCTTTTTATTAAATTTTAGAATAAAAAATAATAAAAAGAGTCTTCATATAAGGTCCTTAGGTAGGAAATTGCATTAGAAAGCATTTAGGACTTAGATGAATTAAGGATACAAAGGGGTAGAATTCTTTCCTAGCTCGCCCCGCGAGCATGAATTCGCTTCGCGAGCCAGAGGGATGTAAAAATCTTGCTTCTGGCTCGCCCCGCCAAACCAGACCTCGTCTCACGAGCCTGGAGAATAGGAAAGACCAGTTTGACTGGCTCACCTCGCAAGCATGAAGGACAGAAACTCAGAGGTGGGCACCTCGTTCTGCCTCACGTCGCGAGCACCTGGCTCGCCTTGCGATTCTAGGCAAGTTAAGATTGAAAGAATAACTCAGATTCTCCTCACGAGTAACCCCTTGCCTCACGAATCTGGGAATATGAAAAGGTGCTGAAAGTCCAAATTCACCTCGCGAATCCTGGTTCGCCTTGCGAAACCCAAAATTAGGGTTTATGAATTTGGGAATTTTTAAAATTCACCCCCTGAACGCTGTTCGCCTCGCGAACATGGAATGTTTTTAACCCCGCAAGCAGAGAACGAACCGCTCTTATTGAAAACCTTTCTTAATTCTCTCTGATTTCTCTCACGCGGGTCTTCGAGCATTCATCATCATTCATCACCGTCTCACTCTCACACCCACTCTCACACTCACAAAGGTAAGTTTCATTATCTCTAATCCTTTTTCCTTTGATTTTGGGATTCAAGAACCTCAGTAACTCCTGAGGATTTATTTTAGAAACATTAGAGTTGAAGTTTGAATTATTCATGTTAGGTTTTTGATATTGATGTTATTGCGAATATGCCTAAATGATGAATGCGCATTGTTGAGTGTCGAGCAGAAATGATAAAAATGAGGTTTGTGAGAAATTTTACGTTGTTGAATATATGTTGATGTATGTTCTTTGTTTTGATTTTGATGAACTGAACTGAATGGCTATGCTTGGAAACCTAAGTTTGGGATTGTTCTGGGTGTTTGATAGAGATGATGCATGCTAGGGGGCCTTGGGGGTAATTTTATGGAAAATTTTAAGGAACAAAATTCTGTGTTCGTGACTGATGACTAGAATGTCTGAGATATGATTGTCAATAGCTTAGAATGGATTTCTGAATTCTGAGTTATTTGCTTATGTTGATATAAACTGTATTGGGACTTTTCTGGTTTTCATGTCATGGCTCCCCCAAAAAATACCGAGAAACAACAAGTTAAGCACAAGAAGCGCCAATCTGTTCAGGAGGATGGCCTGTTGTTCTATGAGGGACCAGGTTCTTCTTCTGGGGGTATTTCCTCTACTCCCAGCTTCCGAACTTCCCTTCATGAGAAGCATTGGGAGTTGGTAACGAAGAAGGAGATGATCCTAGAGAGGAGGGTGGTCCTTGTGGGGAACAACTATGCATCAATCTCTGGATAGATTAACACTAGGGGTTGGGGTATGTTAGATGATCTTCCTCACCGGTTTGATATCAAACTAGTTCAGGAATTTTACACCAACGCTCTCAACCCCGATATTGACGACCCATGGTGCATATCCATGCTCAGAGGAGTGCCTGTGACTTTCACGACGAATGAGATTAACACTTGCCGGGGCATCCCCATCACTTGGGAGGATATGAGTGAGCATCAACTGATGCTGGTAGTGCAGAGTTTGGCCACTGAGAATTTGGAGACCTGCTGTAGGACAGGGGCCCAGTGGGAAATAAGGACCTCTGGGAACCTACTACGTTTAAGGAGGCAGGATTTGACACCGGTGGCCCGGGTTTGGTCGGCGTTTGTACACGCCAACATGATGGTTAGCTCTCACGAGTCTACCATTACTGTTGCCCAGGCCCATCTCATTTATACTATCATGAAGGAAAAGACGATTGATGTGGGGGCGGTCATAGCACAGGACATCCTGCAGAAGGCTAATTCGAGGGCACCGAAGGAGGTTTTAGCCCATGGGTTCCTGGTCACTGAGATGATCCGGAGGCTAGGCGTGCCAGTGACTGAGGGGGTATAAAAGATCCCACGTCAGCTGATTGATAGAGAGTACATACATTGCCACTGCTTTGTTGAGCTAGCACCACCCCAGACGCCAGCAGCTCAGCCCCCTCAGAGGCTTCATCTGACATGGCTCTGCTCTTACAGAACCAGCAGGCTATGAGGAGGGATCAGGCTGTGCTGCGAGATTTTTTCAGATAGTTATCTCTAGCCCAACAGGAGGGCCAGGTACCCTTTTTCCCTTTCGAGGAGGATTTGGCACCTCGGCTTGGGTGGCAGGATTATCCTGGGGACCAGGATGCTATGCCACAGGGGGGTGCCCGAGGTACCAGTGGAGGACCAGGCAGCAGCAGCTCAGCAGAGTGACCCTGTGGACGATATTGATTTCAATATGTGATCCAGCCCCATCATTACCAGCATTGCCATTTCCCTTTACCCATTCCCCAGTTTTTATGAGTTCTAGCTTTATTTTTATTCGATATGGTTGTACCTTGATAGTTAGCTAGAAACTCAGGTTTTTATGTTATTTTGATGCACACACACTTGGATGATATATATTTTGGTGCCATGTTTTTCATTTTCATTTTACTTTTCTTTGATTTTGATTATAATATTGACCAATGTTTTATTTGTGAATAAGTAGATGATTGACTTGAGTTACTTGCGCAATCTGAGAATGCCAATCGATGAAAAGGATATCACTCTGAACCACACCGATTATGAGTATGTTCATCTATGCATTCGAGAGAGACAGATTGATAACCCTCATGTAGAAAATTTGACAAAAGAAAAAGAGGAGGAGATGGACCCGTTTCACTTGAGTTTTGATAGGGGTGTGAATGATTATGTTCCGAGGGAAATTGATCGTGAGGTTGAGGAAAGGCATCGAGACTATCCGGTGCACATATCTACCGAGAACGCATTGTATGAAAAAGTCAAGAAAGCGGTAGAGAACAACCGAATCCCATTCCCAGAAGTAGAATATTTTAGCAAAGAAGAAGAGGATAAATGGAATCCGGTATGGTTGCTCAAGTTCAATGGAGTAAATGTTTACGCATGGGTGGAAATGGAAGCAATTAGGCAAGCCAAGGAAGGAATTCCGAAAGGGAAAGCTCATAGAGAAGAAAGTAGCTTAGAGAGCTTGAAAATTGTGTGGGCTAAGTACTTGGATGAAACCGAACCTAGCCACTTGGTGAAAAAGGCCAGAAGAAAGATAGAATAAGCGGGAAATTCTAATGAAAGTTTGGGGTCCTCTCGGAACCCTTGAGATAACATTTATTAAACCTTTCTTTTCTCTTCTTTTCTCTTTTCAATTAATTTTCTTCCACTTCTCTCCCATCTCCCTATCTTGAATCGCTTAGTTTGCATGTGAATAATTGGTCAATAAGAAAAACCCATAGTGTCATCGAGTCTAGTTGGTAAGTTTGTGGATTTAAATTGAATGTAACTTGGTTGAATGCATGAGTTCTTGTGAAAACTACTTTGATGAACCCCCCTCGATGTTTTGAAAGTTAAATCCTTATTTGAAAAATCGAAAATAAGAACTTAGAGGATTTTGATTGTGATTGCATGATTTATGATAAATTTGGGGTGAACAAGTGCACACACTAGGGATGTATCTCGGTCAACAATTTACGGAAATGTCCGGGTGAGGAATTTGAGCCTCCAACATGTTCTTAATTTGTGTGAATCACTTTTAAGTTGCACTTTCCCGGATTTGCTTGAATCTTTGCATGGTTTGCATGTCTTCATGTTGCATCATATGATATTGGCAATTGTCTTTGAATGAGCTACTTGGCCATAAATGAACCAACCTTGACGCATGATCCCTAGTTACCCACATTGAGCCTTAAAGCCTTTTATTCTTAATAACCTTACAATACAAGCCACATATCCGAAAAAACCATGTAAACCCAATCTTAGGAGATAGGAGAGCATGGAAACTTAGCAATGTAAGTGTTGTTTGGAAACTAAGTTTAGGGTGGCTGCAAGGGTTTATTATGTTGTTGTGGGTTGGGAAAAAGAAAAAGGAAAAAAAAGTTTGAAGACAAAGGCAAAAGTGAAAAAGAAAAAGAAGAAAAATACAAGAATGCCTAAAAGGGCAAAGTAAAATGGGAATCAAAGGAAATAGGTTGTAGCCACCTAAGTATAAAAAAGAAAAATGAAAAAAGGAATTAGAGTGAAAGGAAAAATATTAAAAAAATTCATGGTCTATTAATTCCTATGGACTTAGCCTAGTACCTTTGTATATCCTACCTTTAGCCAGGCCTCATTACAACCTTTGAAAGACCTTTTGATGATGCATACACGTTTTCTTGGGAACTTTGTTTTAGATGAAAATCAAATTCATGGAAAGTGCTTTTGAATTGTGAAATTGAGTGAAAGTTGATAACCTAAACAAATCGAGCGAATGAGCGAATTACTAAATACCCTTTGTGAGGAAGGCAATTGTTTGAAATTGGTGATCTCCTTTTTGTGTGTATGTTGGATCCCTTGCTTAAAGTAAAGATTGCTTTGATGATGAATTTCTCTCTTTTGATCAAACGTAGATGCATGTGGGGGTTACCATAATGAATAATGGGGGAGGGGGCATCAAGTTGAAATAGAAATTGTAAACGAATGCATGAAGTTCGGTTAAATATGATTGAATCCATGGATCTTTCCTTGTCTTGAGTCTTTTTGATTTTTAGTTTGCTTGAGGACAAGCAATGTTTAAGTTTGGGGTATTTTCATAAGCCTCCAGCTTATCTAGTTTTACAGTTGGAAAGGCTAAGGTTTTTATGCCAATTGAGCAATTTAACCTCGCTAAACACCCAAATTTGGCTCCTTTTGTCCCAAAGCAAGGTGTTGAGTCTTTTAGTTAATTTTTAGGATTTTTGGTTAATTTGGAGTAGTTTTATCCTTTTATTTCTCCTTTTATTTTTCAGGTAAAATTGGCTTATTCGCCTCACGAATAACAGATCGCCTTGCGAGCCAGAGGAGCAGATTAAGCAGGAGCAGGAAGCTATTCAGCCTCGCCTCGCAAGCCAGACTCAGGGAATTAAAGACCATTCAGTCTCACCCCGCGAGTGGTGTCTCGCCTCGCGAAGAACCCAAATTTGACCTGGGGCCAACTTAAGATTCGCCTCGCGAATCCCTGCTCACCCCGCGAGCGCGCGCAGATCCCAAACAATATAAATAGTTTGTTTTAGGTCAGAAGGCAACAGTTTTTGAATTTTGGTTGTAATCCTAGTTTGCTTGGAGCTGTGTAGTGAGTTGTATTTCAATTTCTTGGAGGATGAATTCTATCAATTCTTTGATGGTTATTTTCATCTCTATGAGGAACTAATTCCCAATTCAAAGGGAACGATGAAGCCACCTTTGATGACATAGTGAATTTAAGTAATATTTTTTTATTCCCTTGTCTCTTTTTTTTGTTTCTTAATTCTGATTTGTTTGCGTTAATCATAAAGGCCTGTGGTTAACTAGTCTAGTACGTTGATGCTGGCAGGTGGTTCGTACTTAGGACTTGAATTAAGAACACCGTTTGAATATTACTAGGCATAGAATAGGAAGGCGGTGCAATCACTATAAGGAACCAAGAACTTAAACAATCTAATTGTGAGTTGAACATATCGGCATATTGGTAATTTGCAAGTGTAGATATTTCCTTTTGAAAATCGACAGTGACATTAGGATAATTGAGGGTTCCCGGTTGGCATGTAATTGAACTTAGGGGTAGAAATAATCACTTGAATCTATTGCTTAATTGGGTAGGTGAATTCGTGAACTTAGATCTCACTATCATAATCTAGATAATTGATTAGATAATGCTTTTTATCTTGCTTTTATTTAGTTATTGTAATTTGTTTTAGATAATTGATTTATCCCAACAAACTCTATCCTTCTCTCTCATCTTTGACTTGGTCAATTATTAGTTATCTTCTTCAAATCTAGATAAATTGGTCACCCAATCCTTGTGTTCGATACTCGGTAATTACTTACCGTTTTAATTATTACTTGCTTCGATCCAGTACACTTGCCAGAGCCTATCAGTCATGACCATCTCAAGAAAAGAAAAGTCAGGCATGACAGAAAACAAATACTATCATCTTGGACTATCTGAAGTCTGGAAGACGTTCACTAGAAACTCCGTCATATCGTCCGTATGCTCGAACCTCAACTTCTAAAATGAATCAGCCAAGCGATAACTTGACATCTCAACCTTCTCAAAAGAATACAGACAGCACATAGCTAGGCAACATAGGCAAAATAGAATAAGAGGGTGAGATTTCCATTTATCTTATACATAAGGCAGACATGCAGTGGTACGACTCTCAGGTATGTACAATTAACAATATACAATCATATCATCACTCGTATCAGAACAATAATGTTTCATAGAAACATGACCCCATCATAATGTTTTCCTAGATATAAGACATCTAAGACTTGAGGAATGAACTCTGAATTCCTTTACCATGGTTTTACGAACAGTCGGAGAGAGTGGTTCGGAGGTTTGTTCCGGAGGTACCATCCTAGGGTAATAAAAGAATGCGTCAACAGTAGGCAACATGCACGTCATAGGCTTTTTCGAGAACATCCTACACTACCAGAAAACACTGAGCGTCCATTCAATTATGTCGTTGTATTGCCAGATCACCACGCCACAGAGGAGCAACCCACTGGGCCTACGTGTGTATTTCATAATCCCGACATCCCCAAGCATCAAACAGATCGGCCATACGGAATTCACACCCGCATTAAAGTGTTAGCTCAATCTCCTAGGCACAACGTCCTTACAAAACATAGTTTCACTATGTGTTTAGGCAAAATTTGCCGGAAATTCGTTCTTCTTGTTTATCCATCGGATGACATCTTGATTCCATCAGAATTGTCTCAACCGGCTTTCTCAGTTGCTAGATGTTCTTAAGTTCGAATTACGGCACTTAGCATCGAGCGGAAGTTCTCAAGTAACCTTTCATCTTTGTGTAAAGATATCTTACAACACTTGATCAAAAGTCCTAACGCATTATGAGATTGGAATACAATTCCAATTATTTATTTCTCTATACTTTTCTAATTGAGCCTTTTACTTTGGCTTTCAAAAAAAAATCATCGAGTTCACTAAATTTTAAGGAATATGGATAATGAATTATTCATACTTTATGACATAAGGTCGTGTTCCACCGTACGTCATAAATTATTACGTTCGTATTTTCACGAAGTCGTTCTTGACTTAGGTTTTGCATTTTACCAAAAAAGCTCGTCTTTGAAACTAAAATCCTTTTGGATTAAAACCAAAACCTTTAGATAAAATCAAATTAATTTTCAAGAATAATTTCCATCAAAGATACTGAAGTATCAGTTTCTCCAAAACATTTTCTCGAAAATCCTTAAAAACACTTAAAGACGGTTTCACCGCTTTTTACTGAATTTAGGCCCAAAAGCCATACTTTTGAAAATATGGTTGTTCACCTCAAATATGTTACTCTCATAGGTTATAATACTCATATGACAATGTTAAAACACTGATTTTACATATTTCTCTTCATTTACACGAAATTCCTAAAATTTGAACTAACGTCGTTAAGTTTGTAAATCGCGTAAATCCTTTTTCAACGATTTTAAAATCTAATAGTTCAAAACTTATTGTGGATTTTTATAATAGTTAGATAGGTATGAAAAACAGCCTCTAACAGTCCAGTTACATTAAAATTTAAAAATTACAGTTTAGTCCCTAAACTTTCATTAATTGCAAAAAGGTCCTTATTTACTTAATACTTTGTAACTTTTTATTTATAACTTAAAATCGCACCAAACTAAATTCTATAGAAATATTTTTCCAGTCCTCATAAAAATTCGATAAATTACATTTCTGTCCCATATTTTACAATATTTTCAAATAGGTCCTTGTTTATTAAAAAGCTCACATCTTTTTATGTATTAATCCAATTAACACCAAACCAATTTCTATGGTTTTATCTCATCATGGACTACAATCCTAATACACAATAATAAAAATTTTAGTACAGCCACTGAAATTATCAGGAATTGCATATTAGTCCATAAGGACTCATAAAATCACATCTTTCAATATACATATCCAAATCAATCCAAACCAATTTCCGTCCTCTTATTTATTCATGAAATACCAATAAAAATTATCCAAACAAATTAAATCAGCATGGAACCCCATTACTTAGTTATGGCCGAATGGCCTAAATTAATCTTGTTAGGCATTTCTTTAACAAATCAATCAAACCACAACCAAGGTTCCAATTAGAGATCATTAGGATCAAAACCAACATATATCACAACCAAATCCTCCAATAGAATCACACACATATGCAAATAAATACACAGTTTTCCTACTTAGGAATTACAAGACCATATAGACACTAAATAAACCATCAACATATCTACATTAAGGATAGTTGTAATCTCCCCCATACCTCTTGTAGATCACTTGGGAAAGTCAAGTAATAGAAGGATGTTGTTCACCTAAAGCCTAATGGTTTGGACCAACAAAACCTATCCATGAACAACCAACAAGAAAACAAGTTAAAGAATGAAGAAAATCACCTAAACCCATTTGAGCATAAGTTTGGCTAACTCAATGATTTTTCTATGATTTTCTACAATTATTTGAAAAACTAGATCTATGAATTTGAACTTTAAAAAAACTTTGAGATTAGAAGAAATTTTATGAAGAGAAGTGAAGGTATGATCACGGATCATAAGGCTATACCTTTGGAATTTCAAGAAATGATCAAGATCTTAGAGTTCCTTTTGTAAATCAAGAGAAAGAACTTAGAGTTTTGTGTAGGAAAATGAAGAATGAAGATGAAGTGAAGATGAAACACTTGTGAAGTGCAAAAAAATGAAATGGCTATGTGTATTTATAGGGGTGTGGCCGTGAGCTTCAAGGGCCAAATGGTAAATGGTAACTATGGTGAATATTAACCAAAGCTTGGTTAGAAAATATAGTATAATAACCTAGCTAATTGATGAATCATGAAGCTAGGAAAAGATTGTGTGGTGGTGGTGTATCTAGGGTGATGTGGCTGCGGTTTGCACCACAAATGAGGAGGAGAAGTCATCTTGAAATTTCCATGTGAACCATGGTTGAATTAACCAAACATAGGTTAGGTTAAAGCTCAAAATATTTAGATATTTCTTTGTTTTCATGATGGCTAGGGTGAGTCACAACCATGACTCACCATGGAGACTCATTCATCTTGAGGCATCATAGATGACTCGTCGTTCTGCCCCCCGGTATATCTCTACACATTCGTGTCCGATTCCGTTGTTTACCCGATTACGTTTTTTGATAGGAAGATGATGAAATGAAAGCAAAATGAAATGAGTTTGGTTTAGTGGAGGGGCTGCACGAAATTGAGTAGGTGGGAGGGTATTTTGTTCAAAATTCACTTAGGGACACTCTTGGAATTTCACTTAAAGACCAAGGGCATTTTGGTGTTCTCACTAGAATAAATATCATGATATTTAAACATTATGCTTCATAAATGATAGGTGAGTCACCCATGTGTCTCACCACCCTAGGTGGAAAGATGTCCCATCATCCGATGTCGGGTTTTTTCTCTGAACATCCATTTTCGGCTTCGTCGATTACCCGTTTGTTGATGATTCACCGAAATAAAGTATAATAACTTATTTATTTTGAGAATTTTCAAAATAACCAATATCGTTGGAAAAATAATATAAACCTAAACCGTTTCATTCACGAGTCTAAATTAGGTTTTCTAATCATTAAACTTTTACTGTTGATGAAAAACACAGACCAGGTTCCGCCTGAATTCTAAACCGAAAATTTCACCGTAACTTCCTTCGATATAGAAGGCCTCAACTACGATTTTTTTCTTCAAAATCATTTTCTAGATCCCCTGTAATAATATAAAATATAATTACCGATCAAGACGCTAGAAAACGGGGTGTTACAATACTACCCCTCTAAAAAGAATTTCGTCCCCGAAATTCACTCATCTAAGAAAACGAACACGAAACCCACCCTTTTATTTCGTGCTCCAGATTCATAACATTCACTTTTCTCAGAACGTGACGTGAATTATTTCATAGATTAGATTGTCGCTTTGACTTATACTGTATTCGCTAAACCACCTGATAAAACAAATCAGGAAAATCTCTTTTTAAACTCTCAAGACTCGAAGCACACTCGAATAATTTGAATGTCAATAGAATGAAATACACGAATTTCCGATAGTTTGCAAATTTGAATGATTCAAAACTTTGACTCCCATTTACGGTGGCAATTATAAGACACCGATGGTAAATAAGAACTCAGAATTTGCACAAAGAATTTTCAAGAAGAGAAAATAATCTCTAGACTTTACTCTTTCAACAGAATAAAGTAAAATGAATAGAAAAACATCGGTTATTCTTTATACCAAAAAGTCTCTTTAATAGGTTCCTGAATGTAAAAATGCGTTGTACAGACACATATTTACAAACATGACTCTAATAAAGTCCCTTTCTCAACGAGAATTTCCTTCAGAAGACAAAATTTGAAGATGGTAACTTTCTTAATTTCCAAGAGTCTAGATTTTAAATCAAAACTTGTCTTGTTCTTTAAGAGAGCAACAATAAACTTTTACGAATTCCCTCACTCGATGTAACTCTGATTCATTCGGCATAAAAAAAATTTGACGTGAATTGTCAAAATTTCATCTGCCATAAAATTTATTACTTTTCACCCACAAGGGTAACAAAATATGATCTGCAAAAGATCATTCCATTTTAAATTGCACTCATTTGCCAAAAAAGTAAATGGTCAAGTTTACAAAACTCAATTCTCAACAAGAAGGAAATATCTGAATAGATTTTTCCAACCAGTATGAGTTATCAAGAAACTATAATGATAATTGCATTAAGGAATAATATAAGAATGCAATTCTGATTGTTCCGTATAAAACTTAGACAACAAAAGATGATACGATGAAACTAAACCAACTCAGAAACATGTTGGAGACAAACATAGGTAGTACATAGATAAATACACAGAGTATTTTACACATTCATAGAAAATCAAGAATGATTCTCAACTGAATTAACAGTACAGTCAAAAGTCTACTTTCTATGACACACTTCACTAAAAGGTATTCATTTGATTGTGATGCTTCAATCCTACTTGTTGTGAAGTTTCCACCCGTTAACCACTAGCCACGAATTCACCTTTAAACATTTGTGAACTACCTCATCTTGCACATTTTTCTTTAATCGGAACCTTAGCTTAAGCCTCACAGTCTACTTGTTACTTCCAAAAGGATTCATTTTGGGCTGTCGCACTCCTTCAAGAGGTGCCTGAGCTTCCCACACTTAAAGCATATAAATCCCTTGATGATGCAGTCTCGAGTTGAATGTCCTTTACCGCATTTCATACACATATGTGGAGGTATCACTGATGGATCAGACTCCTCAGTGCCTTTTTCGAACAACCTAGCGACATGTTGTTGCAATAAAACTACACTTAAGGTCAAGTGCACCCTATAGAAAAAGTAATATAGGAGTATTTAGGACTTCAAGTATCGAACCCACAGAGATTGTTAACAAGTACTAGATTAATTACTTCCTTATGTTATTTAGACAATCGAATTGGTTGAAAACAAAGAAATAAAAGTAACAAGGTTGTGAAAGCCAAGAAAAAGAAAGAATTTCAAGCAAAGGTTCAATTATGGAAAGCCTAGGGTGCCTGATTTAACATATGTCACTACCTATGATATTACCCAATTTCTCAATAAACATGTTTCTTATTGATTGCCAATCACTCGCTCTAAAGCTATTAATACCAAATGGTCATGCAATATTGATATTCTTTCCCCTAAACAGTTACCCCCAATGGTCATGCAAGGTAAACATTTTAAAGAAACATAAAGAACTGGCAAGTTTTGTTAATTCAATAACTGATTGAAAACAGAGGATTGTGTTTCGTCCACGCAACCCCAAATCCGATTAATCCTAGAGTTCCGTTAACTAATTGTGGTACGGTTGCCAGTCAATTAATCAACTTAGTAAAGGACGATCAAACCTTCTAGAAATTCAAACACAAGGATTAAATCAACCAATTAGACGAAACACTATATCATATTAAAATTGGGAAAACATCAAAGGTATCAAAACATAAGATCCACCATTACCCTAGGAATGAAATTAGCTAAGCATAGTCATAAAGATCACTATACAAATCAAAGACACGTAACAATCCATAAAAGAGAAAAAGAAAACTAAAACCTGAACACCCTTTTGACGCCAAGCGATCCTCAAATCAATTGGGAGACGGTCCTTCACTCAAAGACTTTGTCTTTCTCTCTATGAAATGGTGACTGCTGTGTTCAACCTCCCTCGAATGGCACCAATCACCCCCTTTTATTGGCAGCATGAAAACCTAAATAATCGGGCCTCTGAGTCACGAGCACGACAGTGCTTTGTGTTGAGCACGGTCGTTCTTAACTAAAACGACATCAAACCGTGCTAAAATTGAGAAAGTCAGCAAGGCCTTGATGATGAGCACGGTCGTGCTTAATGATGAGAACGATCGTGCTAAGAAAACGACGTCAACTCCAGCAGGCAAGCAAGGTCGTGCTGATCAGCACGGGCTCTTCTAATGAGCACGATCGTGCTTAATAATGAGCACAGTCGTGCTCCTTTGCAATCTTCAAAACTTAGTGCCTTTCTATCCAAAAATCCTGCAGAATTGTTGCTTTTTCACCAAGTTAGATGCTCCACTGCCATTGTGACAAATTCTACAATAATCATGGGAAATAGGGTGAGTATCCACAATAATTTCCAAATAAATAACAAATCACACCTAATTTCCCAACAATAAAGTATATAAAATGGCAGTTTATCAACGTCCCCACACTTAAGGATTGCTTGCCCTCAAGCAATAATCCTGGCCTAAAAGAAAACAGAGAAGATCAAAGAACCAAACATCAAGGGGCCCAAAATCTTTAACAAGTAATGACAGATAATTTTAACTTCAAATTTTATATGGAAAAATCAAGAGATTTCCCAATTAGAGGCTTAGGTTCCCTGAAATCAAACTTCTCCATGAATAAGGGGTCACTCTTCTCCCAACTCTCAAATGTATATAAGGGTAAAGACAATTATCATTCGAGTTCCCAAAATAAATTACATTACCATAAGCTTGTTTATAGACCAAATCTCCACTAAAAGTTTACATGCATCCAGAATCAAGAGGTCTTTCATGGATTGTAACGTGGCCATGAGAATGATGTCAGGTAGGGAAAAGAAAGAAAAGAGATATGCAAAATCAAGAATTAAACAAATAACCCTTAGAGCATAAATTGAGAATTAGATACGAATTTTTGAATAACACCATTTATCCCTTCTAAAGAATTTCACATTTTACATTACTTTCCTTTTTCTTCTTCCTTCTTTCTTTCCCTTATTTCTATTTTTTTTTTCAACACAATCCACACTTATTTTCATCTCTCTTTCTTTTCAAATTTTTTTTTTCACATCAAAGAGAGAGAAATTCCCAACAATATATTTTTCTTCGTGCCACCCATACATAAGCAATATCTCATTAATACATTCCAAATCTAATTGCTCCATTTATGTTTCCAAGAGGTTACCGCTAAACAATTTTTAAATTTATACTTGGGTAACAAGGAAAATAATTTTTTTCTTTTCTAAGGCTCAAAATGGGAAACTAATGGACATGACAAAACAATATATCTGAAGGCAATAAAAATACCTACAATTGCCTCAATCATATTCAACATGCATGCAAATCAAATTTGCCTTGAAATGGTCACAAAGCAAGTTCTAGAATGTACAAACTTGGGGAACATCACACAAACAAAGAGATGGGTGAATATCATGATTTAGCAAATACCCCAATGGTTCAAGTCTCACATTTAGTAGCTCAATTCAATGAAAAGCAATCATACAAGGAACCTCATGCTAATTTTCAGCTTTCAAATGATAATCCCAATTCAATTTTAGTCATATGTATGTCAATGCTATCAAAAGTTTTAATTGGGTCCCCTAATGATATGAGTTTCTAATTTTCCCTAAAAATGTGGCACAAAATCATCACCCAAAAACAAAATGCAATCATCACAGTCAACTAAGTGCACATGACAGTTAAATCAAGTGAAATTGTGTGCACCTAGTAAGGAGAAATTGAAATTCCCCTCCCCACACTTAAAATCTAGCATTGTCACCAATGCAAATAATTAAGAGCACAAGTAAGGAATAGAGAAAATTAATTAAGCTAGAAAGAAAGAGATAGAGACAGAGAACTTCCCAATAGTAGTTGTCATGACTGCATATTCAATTTTTTTTATACAATAGTGTAGCCGCTTGTGTACAAAAATGAATAAAAGAAAAATCACTAGGGAGGAGAGCCAAAATGACGCTGCATCAGCTGGAGCATAGTCGCCAACTATGTGTCATGCGAATCCATCCGCTGGTAAATGCCCTGGATCCGTGTCTCCTGAACATCCAGTCGAGCATAGACTCCTAGCTCGAGACTGTCTAAGTGTGTAATGAGACTGTCCACGGCTGCCTGCGGTGGTGGTGGAGCATCTTGGTCATCCATGTGAGCATTTGCAGTTAGGACCTATTCCTGGACATCTGTGACATGCTCCTCCTACGGTGTGTATGCCGATGTTCAGGCATGTCTGCAGAAAAATATGGCCGATGTTCAGCGGCCATGCCTGAACCATACACCAAAGGATGTACAGATCTGTCCTCGAGACCATGCCCTGTGTGCAATAGCGTCTTGTGATGGAGTGGGCTAGCCAGCGTTGAATCCAACGCAATTGCACGTCGGTGATGGTGGAGGTCTTCGACATCCGGGGGTTAGTGCATATCCCCACCGGTGATCGAGGCCCACATGACCGCATCTAAGAACTCTGCTGGCGGCTCCAACAATCCGCTCAGGTACAGATCAGTATGTACTGACTCTGCAGTAGCAAAGCCGATGTGGATGTTGAACTCGGTCAGAGTCAACTCCCTCTACACTCCATGCATCTAAAAAATGAGAAGGGGCTCCGCTCCCTCATCGTCGTACACATAGCACAATGTGGAGAGAAACTCCAGGTTGGGGTCCCGGTAGGTAGGACAGGTGACGAATCCAATGTGCTCCCACCCAATGTGCCTAATCAGCTGCTGAACATGGAGAGCAAGCCCGTGAGCGGTGAATATGTCCATGTCTAGCCTCCTAGTCGAGACGAACTCGAATGGAGCTAGCCAGTGGAACCTCTGAATATGCTCCGGCCGCTGAAACTGAAGATACTCGTCCTGAAGAGATGGTGGAGGCTGAACAGCCTGGTGGGCACTTTTAGGCGGTATAGTCCTGAAAATCAAACAAAAAGTACATCAGTGCCACGAAAAATGAGAAAAATACAAACAGTTTAGGCACCAAAACAAAGCATCATAAGTAATATGCAGTATAATCGATGCATGCACTCTTTGTTTTATTTTTTTATTTATTATTATTTTATTTTATTTTATTCTTTTTTTAAAAAAAATTCTGTATTCTGGAAAAATATTGAGCACGACCTTACTAACAGGGAGCACGACCGTGCTCAAGGAAACAGGGCATTTCTGCATATGATGAACAGCACGGTCGTGCTTAATCATGAGCATGACCGTGCTCAAATAAAACCCAGAAACTGCATATGTATGAACAGCACGGTCGTTCTTAATGATGAGCACAACCGTGTTCAATACAGAAACCCAGAAAAATGCAGTGCCAAAAACCCAAAACGCAAAACAAAAAGCACCCAAACAAGGCATATGCACGTATACCACAAGCAAAGGCAACTATTATGAACATTACGCATATCCTCATGTTATTTACACAGCAAAGAGAGAAAACCCAATCATATTATCACATACCTACTTAAAACAAATAATGAACAATAACATAGCAGAGGCACATGAAGAGTTACCTGAATTAAGTGTCGTGATGAGGAAAAATTGATGAAATGGGGCGTTGTGGTTGGGGTGGCGCTAGGGTTTGAGGAAGGGGCAGAGCAAAGTGAGCACGGGTTCAAAATGAATCCTAGCCCATGCTCTTCCCCACCTTTATTTTTTTTCAAAATCGCAGAGGAGCACGGGCATGCTCATCAAGGAGCACAGTCGTGCTTCATTTTTAATATTTAATTTTAAAAAAATTTAATTAATTTTGTTTTTTTAAAAAAAAAGTGGACCTAACTAGACTCAATGAAACTATGCAATTTTTTTTATATGACTAAAATTTATTTACAAAAATTTGGAAAATAAAAGCAAATAGAAGGGTTTAGAAATTCTTATCTCAAGGGGTCCGAGAGGACACCTTCTCTTTCTCCTATGCCTTTGGTTCTCCTTTCGGATTTCCTTCCAATACTAGCTTAGCAAGCCTAGCCTCTTCAATCTTTAGATATGCATAGTCATTCGCTGCTTCAGCTTCTAGCAAGTAAAGCTTACACCTTATGTTTCTCTCGTCTTCAGTATAACGCTCTATCTCTGGGAATGGGATTTGGTCTGGTCTCCTGATTTTCCTGTCAACCATGTCATGATAGCACATACGCCTAGAATTGTACCCACATGGGCGTTCTCTTGCCCTCCGCTCAATATCTCGAATGGTCTCAACCCAGGCATACTCGTTTGCGTCCCGACAGAAATCTAAGCGATATGGAGTGTATCTGGGGTAGGAGTTGGTAGCAATCTTCTCCCTTTGTTCTTTAGTCAAACGTTCAACTTCCGGGAATGGGCACAGTCTGTCTCGGATTGAATCCTTGATGTGTTGAAACTCAGGATGATCTGGGGAGATTGAGACCGACATCTGTGTTCACAAATAAAATTTTGGTCAGTATTGATAATTAAGATAAAAATCAAAATAAACGAAAATCAAGGAAAGAAAAGGGAAACAAAAAGTGACCAAATCATCCATTCACTCACTGTAGCATACAGAAAGCATGGAAAACATGAAGAACATACCTTTTGAGAGTTGGAGTAAAACACTTGAGGGAAAAAGGGGCAAGGGGCTGACAGAGTAACAGGTAAGAAGGAGAGGGTGAGAGTGCGGTTAATCCTAATCCGCACTCTGTCTGTCCTCCTTTACTTATAATTCAAATTAGTAAGGGAGCACAGTCCTCCTCACTGTTAAGCATGGTCATGCTCACCCCCTTTTAAAAATTCAAATTCAAATAATATTTTTAAAATTCAAACTTAAATCAGAAAAGGAGCACGGTCGTGCTCAATGTTAAGCACGACCGTGCTCAACCCCATTTTAACTATTCAATTCCACAAATGATCATGGTCGTGCTCAATGTTAAGCACTATTGTGCTCAATTCAGCGCTTACGAGAGTGAGCGTAAGCGAGAATTAGACACAGGTGTGTCCCTAATGGAAACAACTGTGTCTGCCCCTGGACCCTATATTATTATTATTATTATTATTATTATTATTATTATTATTATTATTATTATTATTATTATTATTATTATTATTATTATTTACACGAACCAATCTCCCCACATTTAATTCAATTCTTAAAAATTCAATTAAGAAAAAAATTGAGGAGGATCCAACTACTAAATTAACAGTTAATAAAAGGATATAGGAAGAAACACAGGTTGCCTCCCGTGAAGTTCTTGTTTAACGTCGCGAGCCTGATGGTTGTCCCCGAGAGGGGTGTTATTCCAAGTTCACTGTGTGGCGCTCAGGTACCACGCCATCCTCATAATGCTTCACTCTCTGCCCATTAACCTTGAAGGTTTCTTTCCCATCTCTAGTTACCTCAAGCACGCCATATGGGAAGACTTTGGTAACTTCATAAGGGCCAATCCACCTAGACTTCAGTTTTCTTGGAAACAAGCGAAGTCGTGAGTTGAAAATTAGAACTTTACTACCAACATGAAACTCACGCTTTTGAATGTGCTTGTCGTGCCACTTTTTAGTGCTCTCTTTGTATAGTTTGGAATTTTTATATGCCTCAAGACGGAACTCATCCATCTCATTAAGCTGCAATAAGTGCTTTTCACGTGCAAGTTGCATATCAAATTCAAAAATTTCAAGGCCCAGTAAGCCTTATGCTCTAACTTAACAGGTAAGTGACATGCTTTTCCAAAAACCAATCTATAGGGGTCATGCCAATGGGTGTTTTAAATGCAGTTCTATATGCCCATATTGCATCATCAAGTTTCAAAGACCAATCTTTCCTAGAACTGTTAATTGTTCTTTCCAAAATTTTCTTTAACTCCCTATTGGAAACCTCAACGTGCCCACTAGTTTGTGGTGGTAAGAGGTGGCTACCTTATGAGTGATTCCATATTTTGTCAAAATATTATCTAATTTTTTATTACAAAAATGGGTGCCACCATCACTAATGATTGCTCTAGGAGTGCCAAATCTGGTAAAAATATTTTTCTTTAAAAATTTTACAACTCCTTTAGCATCATTAGTGGGTAAAGCCACTGCTTCGACCCACTTTGAGACATAATCCACAGCAAGCAAAATATATTCATTGCAAAAAGATTTGGGAAAAGGTCCCATGAAATCAATGCCCCAAACATCAAATAATTCACAAACCAAAATATTGGTTAGAGAAATATCAAGTTTTCTAGAGATATTCCCACTCCTCTGACACCTATCATAAGATTTCAAAAAATTGTATGCATCCTTAAAAAGAGTGGGCCAGTAAAAACCACATTGAAGAACTTTTTGAGCTGTCCTAGTTGGGCCAAAATGGCCGCCAACTTCCCTAGAATGGCAGTGCTCTAAAATAGCATGTGTCTCTACCCCAGGAATGCATCTCGTAATAATTTTTTCACTACACACCTTAAACAAATAAGGTTCTTCCCACAAATAATACTTAACATCAGAAAGAAATTTCTTACGCTGAGCATATGAAAGGTTGGGGGGAAGTTTATTACTTGCCTTGTAGTTGACAAAATCTGCATACCAAGGAAGTTTGGAAATCGAGAATAACTGCTCATCAGGGAAGGTTTCCTTTATGACCTCTTCAACTTGTGGTCTGATATAAGCATCCACCCTTGAGAGATGGTCTGCCACTGAATTCTCCACACCCCGCTTGTCTCTAATTTCCACATGAAACTCTTGTAGCAACATCACCCATCTAATCAATCTTGGTTTGGCATCCTGTTTGGCAAGCAAATGTCTAATAGCAGAATGGTTAGTATAAACAACAACCTTAGACATAAGCAGATAAAGGCAAAATTTATCAAAAGCAAATACTACTGCTAGTAACTCTTTTTCTGTAGTGGTATAATTCTTTTGTGCTTCATCAAGAGTCCTACTAGTATAGTAAATGGTTTGAAAAATTTTATCCTTGCGTTGGCCTAAAACAACACCTACTGCCATATCACTAGCATCACACATAAGCTCAAATGGCAAAGACCAATCAGGAGCAACAACAATAGGTGCATCAATCAATTTAGCCTTCAAAATTTTAAAGCCTTCCAAACAAGCATCAGAAAATTCAAATGGGGCATCTTTTAGTAAAAGATTAGAAAGAGGTTTTTTCAATTTTTGAAAAATCCTTTATAAACCTTCTATAAAAACCAGCATGCCCCAAGAAACTTCTAATAGCCTTAACAGAGTTAGGAGGAGGTAATTTGGCGATTACCTCAACCTTTGCGGTGTCAACCTCAATACCCTTATGGGAAACCTTATTCCCCAAAACAATATAATCAGTTACCATGAATTGACATTTTTCCCAATTAAGAATCAAACTGGTATCTTTACACCTTTTCAAAACAATCCCCAAATTATGCAAACAATTATCAAATGACGATCCATAAAAAGAAAAATCATCCATGAATATTTCAATGCAATCCTCTAATGTATCAGAAAATATGGCCATTATGCATCTTTGAAAAGTGGCAAGTGCATTACACAAACCAAAAGGCATCCGTCTATATGCAAAAGTACCATATGGGCAAGTAAAAGTGGTTTTCTCTTGATCTTCAAAAGCCACAGGTATTTGCATATATCCGGAGTACCCATCGAAGCAATAATAAAATTCACGACCAGATAATTTCTCAAGCTTTTGGTCAATAAAGGTAAGGGGGAAGTGATCTTTCCTAGTGGCCTCATTTAATTTTCTATATCTATACACATATGCCACCTTGTTTCCTCCCTAAGAACTATCAATTCCATCTTGTCATTCTCCATGACAGTAGTTCCTCCCTTTTTAGGGACAACCTGCACAAGACTCACCCAAGGGCTATCAGAAATAGGATAAATAATACCAGCATCAAGCAATTTAATTTACCTCCTTTTTTCACCACTTCTTTTAAGTTTGGGTTGAGCCTTCTTTGAGGTTGCACCTTGGGTCTGTGTTCCACCTCCATATGTATCCTATGGGTGCATATTGAGGGAGTAATACCCTTAATATCATGAATGGTCCACCCAAAGGCCTCCTTATTATCTCTCAAAACTCGCAAAAGTTTCTCCTCCATCGAACCTGTCAAAGAAGAAGAAGTTATTACTGGCAATGAAGAAGGAGGAGATAAAAATGCATATTTAAGATTAGAAAGAAGAGGTTTAAGATCAAGTTCTGGGGGTTCTTCAATTGATGATTTGGCTTTTGTGAACTACGTCCCTCAAGAACTTCAATTTGCTTAGTCCCTCTCCATCTTTCTTGGCCAATCCCTGCCTCTAGTGCCATTATCTCATCTATCAACTCCTCAGAATCCATAAGTTCATCCTTTTCGAAAAACAAAATTTTCTCAACGGTGTCCTCCATCAATCACTACTGAGAATGAGAAGATATTAGTGTAGATGTACTATCCAAGGCATTTATAAAATTACATGAATTAAAAGCGGAAGGAAATTTCAAAGAATCAAAAACTTTAAAAACCACTTCCTCTTCATTAAGCCTTAAAGTAAGCTTCTCTTGGTGAACATCAATGATGGTCCTACCAGTGGCCAAAAATGGCCTTCCCAAAATTATGGGAACCTCTTCATCTTCCTCCATGTCAAGCACTATGAAATCAGTCGGGAAGATAAACTTGTCAACATTGACAAGAACATCCTCCACAACACCTCTAGGATAGGTAATGGATCTACCTGCTAGCTGCAATGAAACAGTAGTGAGATTTGGCTCTTGCATACCTAACCTGTGGAAAACAGACAAAGGCACTAAGTTAATGCTAGCACCTAAATCATATAAAGCTTTTTCAAAATAAGAAGTACCAATAGAACAATGAAAAGTAAAACTCCCTAGATCTTTAAGTTTAGGTGGCAACTTCTTGAGGAGGACAACAGAGCATTCCTCATTAAGCCTCATTGTGGTAAACTCTCCCAATTTCTTTTTATTGCCCAAAATCTCCTTAAGGAATTTAGTATATTTGGGCATCTGAGAAATGGCCTCCACGAATGGAATATTTACATGGAGTTACTTCAACATATCCAAGAACCTAGTAAACTGGGGGTCTTGTTGGCTAAACCTTTGAGGAAAAGGAATGGTGACTTGGGGGATGGCACAAGAATTTCCTTTACTAGATCTTTCTCACTTACCTCATCCTTTGAGTTCCCTTCAGTAGAAACCTCCTCGATTTTTGACTTATCCTCTTCTTCATGTGGAGCCTCTATCTTTTTCCCACTTCTAAGGGTAATCACCTTAGCATGCTCCTTTGGATTCTTCTCTGGTCGACTAGGCAGTGCCCCCTTTTCTCTTTGTGTCATCAATGTTACCAAAGTAGACACCTGATTCTCCAAAGTCTTAAACCTCTCATCACTTTTTTCTATGTGTTTCATCACTATATCATAGAGATTAGGCCTCCGTTCCTCTTGTCTCGGGCCTTGATTTTTCAAATGAGGTGGCCTGTAGAGAATATTCTGGTTCTGACTTCCATATGAGAGATTTGGGTTTTTCTTATAACCGGGATTGTAGTGATTTAAATAAGGATCATTGTTACCCCGATTAGGATTACCCATATAATTTGCCTCTTCTTCTGCCACAAAAGGGTTGCCTGCTTAGCACTCTATACTTTTATGTCCCTCCTGGTTGCAAAGATCACAAATAACAGGATGTGGAGCAATTTGAGTTATCAACTGAGTCTGTGTCTGCATCATTGCTTCCATCTGCTTTGAAAGAGCCTCCATTTTGTTTTCTAATGCGGCTTTAGCATCCGCTTTGTAGACTCCAACTTGTAAAAGTGTAGGTTGCCTCTTGTTCACATGCCTATCACTGGATGGCCATTGGTAACTAGAAGTCATATGTTCTATAAACTCATAAGCTGTCTGTGCGTGGCCTCTTATTCCATATAGTACCTCCCACTGCTGCATCAATCATACTCTTATTTGATGAAGATAGCCCATTGTAGAATGTTTGGACTAACTTCCAGACAGGAAAGCCAAGATGGGGGACATTTTTTCAACAACTCTTGAAATCACTCCCATGCCTCATACAGAGATTCCAGTTCAACCTGCACAAAAGAAGTTATGTTATTACGCAGTTTAGCAGATTTTGCAGGTGGAAAATACTTATCCATAAACTTAGAAGAGAGTTGGTCCCAAGTGGTTATGGAACCAGACGGCAAGGACTTTGACCAAAGTTTGGTCCTATCCCTTAAAGAAAAGGGAAACAGTTGAAGCCTAAAAGCATCATTTGAGAAACCATGAACTGAATTGCATTCTGCAAGATAGAGATCAAAGCTGGCTTGATCTCAAAGTTGTTGGCCTCAATGTTAGGCCTTGTGATACTCCCTTTAGCATTTGTGGTGAAAGGACGAGTGAAGTCCAACATCGTCCCGTTATCCTCTTGAGCCATGGTTCTCCTTTCTCTAGCTTGCTTTCGGTTTTTGCGTGCAATTCATTCTATTTCAGGATTATACTGCAAGTTAGGAGACTGGGAGCGCGTTGGCATACAAGGAAGTAAATCAAAATAAAATAGAAGAATAAATAAAATGGCGTCTAAATTAACTAGAAATTAATCTCCCTAATATTGTCAAAAGCAATCCTTGGCAACGACACCAAAAACTTGTTGCGCTAAAGCTACACTTAAGGGCAAGTGCACCCTATCGCAAAAGTAATATAGGAGTATTTAGGACTCCAAGTATCGAACACACAGAGATTGTTGACAAGTATTAGATTAATTACTTCCTTATGTTATTTAGACAATCGAATTGGTTGAAAACAAAGAAATAAAAGTAACAAGGTTGTGAAAGCCAAGAAAAGTAAAGAATTACAAGCAAATGTTCAATTATGGAAAGCCTAGTGTGCCAGGTTTCACTTATGTCACTATCTATGATATTACCCAATTTCTCAATAAAACGTGTTTCTTATTGATTGCCAATCACTTGCTCTAAAGCTATTAATACCTAATGGTCATTCAATATTAATATCCGTTCCCCTAAACAGTTACCCCCAATTGTAACACCCCGATTTTCACTGCTTTCTAGTGTCGGTAATTAATATATAAAAATATATTTTTATCCGAGACTTAGAAAATTGTTTTGGGTAAAATACTGTTATTTTCCTGTCATGTTTTATATCTTAGGGTTACGATGAAATTTTGGGTTGAAAATTCAGACGGAACCCTGTCTGCGTTTTCACTGACAGTAAAAGTTTACTGCTCAGAAGACCTAATTTTGAGTCATGAACGAGATGAAAAATGTTTTTATCGTATTTAATACTATACTGGAAGTTTTGAAAATTTTGGTAAAAAAATTAAAATATTATATTTGTTGCGGACATATACGTCGAGATGTCTCTAGGAAGAGCTTGAGCCAGATGAATCGGGAAGTCGGCAACGTAGCAGAGATGTTGGATTGACCGACTTGACGAGCATTTATGACGAGTTTATCCGTATCATAAATGGCCATAATGGCACATTTATGGCAACATTAAATTTTCCTATGAAATGACCAAAATGCCCTTGTCTTTTTATGACAATTTCTAACAAATGCCATTGGACAAGTTGACCAAACCTTGCCCAATCCTCACGGCTTCAATAGTGTCATCTTCCCTAAGTTGGTTGTCTTCTTCATATAAATAGCATTCTTCCATTTTCATGTTTTTTTCTTCTTCAAAGTTCATACTTTTGCCAGAAGAACACCATAGAAAAATCAAAAGAAACTCATCCAAATCTTGTTTTCTTGGATCAACAAGAGGTAATACCTTATTCTCTTGTCATTTAAATCCTTTCTCTTCACAACTTTTGATAGATTCATGGCTAAGATTCATATGTTCTTCATTTGTTTAAAGTTCTTGGAGTTAGATTCAAAAATTCATAACTAATTCTAGAAAAATCCTTTTGACATGAAACCAATTGCTATGATCTTATAATCATCTCTATTTTCATCATCTAGAAGCACAAGATCATGAGAAATTTCTTTCCTTGATTTCTGGTTATGGCCGAACCTAGGTTAACTTTGAGTTTTTAGGTTTTGTTTCATTTTCATGACTTGATTCATGATTCAATCCTTTTGTATCTTGCTAGTTCTTGTATTCAAGTATATAGAAGATCAAAAAAATAAAACTTTAACCTATTGATCTCATCAAAAACTGAAACCCTAGATTTGTGTACTTAAGGGTTTTGTGATTCCAAAATTGTTTGTAACACTTGAATCAAACCCTAAGTTTTGTATATTGATTAAATCCCAAAAGTTGATGAAATTTTAAAACTTCTAGCCTATGGAGCTTGAGGAAATCCGAAACCTAGTTCTTAGAACTAGATGAGTTTAGTTCATGACTTAGTTCATAATCATGGTTAAAGTGATTAATCATGCTTAATTAACTTATGGATCATTAATCCTTAAGTTAATCAAATTTTAAATTTTCCTAACCTAGATGATGGGTTGAAGCCGAACCCTAACCTTCATAAACTAAGTGAATTGTTGTTTGATATGATTTATTTTGGTTGTAATTTGTTTGAAGGAAATAACTGAGTTAGCTGAGTCAAGCTGACGGAAAAAAATCAGATCAAGATCAGAAAATTAACAGGAAATATAGTGTGGTTTTCAAGAGGTAAGGGGGTATGCCTGAGGAGTTGAGATAATCTCATGCATATTTGTGGAGTCATGTATTAATTTTATGTATGCAATAGTTTATTTTATTATACTGTTTACTATTAATTGCTAGATTGATATGATGTTTATCTGAGTAATTGAATTGAAGTGATGTGTGAACTTACATGATTATGATTATTTGTTTATATTATAATTGTGATGCATGTCATAAATTGATATACGCCATGTCATTTAGTGATTGGAATTTATCTGCTGTTGAGTGTTGGACTGAGTAACCTGACATTGGTCAGTGTTAAAATTTTAATTAAGGATAAAAACCTTAATAAACTTGGATAATTAATCAGAGGGATTAGTTTGGGAGACTTTGAGAAAAATGAAAAAAATTATTATTTTAATAATATTTTGTGGAAACAGTGTAAATAAGCCATAGTAAGGGCGAAACCGTGAAATTTTTTCACAGGCTCTAATTTTTATATAATAAATTCAATTTTATTATAAAATGTTATTTAAAGTGATTAAGTTCCAAAAATAATATTTACAGCAGTCAGAACAATTACTTCTGACATAGAAGTGATATTAGTTATTTAATATTATTTAATTAATATTATATTAAATATTTAATTATTTAAATTTTTGAAATTTATTTATTTAATCTTTTTATTTATTAATTTTTTTTTGTTGACCTTTATTGGAAATTATTTCTTAAAAGTGAAATAATTAGAAATCAAAAGAAATTATAAATGATTTTTGAAATTTATTAACGTTTTAACAGAAAAGAATTTATGTAACAATGTTTTTATTCAGTGAAAGTATTCCGTTAAACTTGGATGAATTTTCAAAGCTTTTGTTTTGTTTTTAACTGAGCAAAATGTTTTACAAGCAGATAAATGAGCCTAGAAACCGAGACGTCGGGGTTCTAGTGCTGTATGGACACGTAGATCAAGGATCTGTGTCATGGGACGGAGTGTCCTACAAGTTTTGTTTTTGGACTGTGAGTGTCCTAAGTTGATGTGGACAGTGTGAGTTCCATATCCGCGAGCCTAAAACTGGTGCATCGGTTTAAGGGCATCGTGATTGAGCATTCGGACTGTATGTCCTATGTTGAGATTAAAAGATTTGGACTGTGTGTCCTGTATTTGTTTTAAGTGAAAAGTCTTAATTAAAAGAATTAAGCATGGTCGTTAAGATTTGTGCTTCGACGAGGAAATATTATTACGACAAAGAAAACAAACGAGAATAAAAGTTTTTCTCATGCATTCAATGGCAATTGTGTCATGTAAATGGGCATTGAATCCAGAGTGGATCAATGTATATGGCTGACGTGTCAGGAGATGATGATCATTGAGTTCCGGAGTGGATCCATGTATCTTTTATGGACATTGTTCCATTTAAATATTGGGCCTCTACATGTGTGAGCCAATATATAGGATTGTGCGTCCAAGTTTATGCGTTAACTATTGCAATCTGTGTGACACAATAGGTTATGGACAATAAATTCCATAATTCGCAGTGCCATTGTGCCTCTGTACATGTGTGAGACAATGAGTCAAACTTTGATTAATAACCCTGGTGGAACTGTGTGAGACCAGTGTGTTATGTGATTTTCTTGGGCATTGTTTTGTTCGTTTTTACAATGCGCCATGTGCGAGCCTGATCAGCTTGAAACGAAACAGAAAGTTGTGGGATCTCCGGAGATTAGGTATCAAATTAGAAATTGAACATAGAAGTGTCATGCATTTTTATAAAATGACGATGATTGTCAGGCATGAAGCCCTGTGAATTATATCATTTTACTATTATAATTAATGTTATTTTACTGTGAATACTTGGTAATTGCTATTTGAGAGTCGTGCATGGGGTTGTCTTATAAAACTCATATATTGGAAACTCACCCTTACAAACATTTTAGATGGATCCGGATGAGGTGGATTTGAACTACTCGGGGGTACGATCCCTGACGTTTGACAACGCTGATAGAGGAGACGCCTGGGTTATCAATCCAGGGGCTCGGAGTGCTACCTATACTGGTCCGTTAAGGACACTCCGAGGTACAGTCGCTGAAGGACCACAACAGTTAGTACATAGCATGGAAACAATTGAGATATCGCTACCACCCATCTGGATGATACTACAGTATTTAGTACAACATGGGAGTCTGGAACACCAACCGCCTCAGTTTATTCAACCACTACAACAAGTTGCACCAGGATCACCTCCTGCACCTATTATATTAGTTCCAGAGAACATTCCGGAGGAGATGGAGGAAGACCCAGAGGAGAATCCGGTGGAAAATCCTGACTATGTTCCTATAGCAGACGAAGGGTCTGGAGCTGCTGGAGAGGGGGCTGTTGTATCCTCTCCAGACACATCTTCAGGGGGTGGGGGAGTGTACACTGGGCTTCCCAATTGTTTTATATAGTGGTGACCAGCTTAGGATGTAGTTTTAGGAAGAGTGGGAATTTTAGGATAGTCTGAATTAGTAACTCCTGAGAGTCATCTTTTGCGTAGTATTTTCAGACACCCACTATGACTTAGTTGTAAAATTTATGATGATGTAAAATATGTGTGACAAATGGATCGTGACCTAGTAAGAAAAGGGTCATCTGTAAAATAGAGAAGTATATGTGAAATATATAATATAGTGGTGTATATTATATTATGAGAGTTTGAATGTATGTGCAGAAAAAAAAATTTTATCACTATTTTTAAAAAGAAGTATAGGGAATTAGAAAATGCATCTTATTTTCCGAAGAAAACCAGCAACTTAATATTTTATTTAGTTTGATGTTTGGGTAATGTTACGTAAATGTGATACCTGAAAAGGGGGTGTCGCATTAGTGGTATCAGAGCTGGTCGAGTCTTTCGGGAAATCTTTGGGAGTAGGTCTGTTGTGTTGATGTTGTGTGATCTCTGAAGAGAATTGTTTGAATTACTTCTTAGAAGTAATATGTGTTAGTTATTAGATTAAAGTCTTATTTTCTGGTTGCCATTTAACTGATTATGTCTTGTAGGTCAGTTATGGAACCAGAGGATGGACTTGGACGTGGACGTGGACGTGGTCGTGGACGCGGTCGAGGAAGAGGACGTAGAGGTGGTCATGTTAACGGTCAAGAGAATTTTGAGGAAAATTATGAAGAAGGAGGAGGTATGAACTTTGCTGTACAAGCAATGGCGGATGTAGCTGCTGCGATTATACAACAAACTGCAACGATGGCTGCCCAGAATTTGCAGGAACAAATTCGAGCAGAACAGGCTGCTGAAGGTAGAAGTCTTACTGCTTTTAGATGCCAGAATCCTCCACAATTTCATGGAGATGTGGATCCTGTTAAGGCTGACTTATGGATTCAGGAAGTGGAGAAGATTTTTGAGTTGATCAATAGTCCAGAAGGAGTGAAGGTACCGTATGCTACCCATTTGCTGTTAGGGGATGCTGAATATTGGTGGAGAGGTACTAAGCAACTATTAGAAGTAGAAAATCAGGTGATTACTTGGGAGATATTTAAGAACATGTTTCTGAACAAGTATTTTCCACAAAGCGCTCGAGCAGAGAAGGAGCAGGAATTTTTACGTCTATCTCAAAGGGATTTAACTGTAGGAGAGTATGCAGCTAAATTCGAGTCATTGGCCAAATACTTTCGCTTTTTCCAAAACAATCCGGATGAAGATTGGAAGTGTGAACGTTTTGAAGCAGGATTACGATTCGAGATTAAGGAATCTGTACTTCCGTTGGAAATCATGAATTTTCAAGCTTTGGTTGAGAAATGTAGAAAGATAGAGCAAATGAGGAAGGGAAGAGATAACAGAGGATATGCGGGAGGACCATCAAAATCAAAAAGTCAATATCAGAACCAGAAAGGGAAGCAGGTCCAGAGTAAACCGTATTATCGAGCACCGGGAAGTAATCGTTATCAACAACCCTATCATCTTGTAGCTACTGCATCAAGTGGTGGAGGCCAGAAGAATCAAAATCCAAACACAATCAGGAAATGTTACAAGTGTGGAGACCCAAATCATATGGCGAATAATTGTCCAGTGAAAGGACCCAGGTGTTTCAATTGTGGTCAGGTGGGACATATGGCTAAAGACTGTGGTAAACCAAGGACTACACCAGTTGTCAATACTGTCAAGACCAATAAACCGATAGCTAAGGGGAGAGTTTACACCATGAGTGGTGCTGAGGCTTCTGATTCTGACGATCTCATACAAGGTAGTTGTGACATAACTGGTAATCTCTTAACTGTACTTTTTGATTCGGGTGCGACGTATTCCTTTATTTCGATGGATGTTGTGAAACATTTGAAATTGCCTATTTCTTCTTTGTCCTATGACTTGATTGTTTCAACTCCAACTGCTAGGCCAGTTGTTGTGAATTCTATATGTCTGAACTGTCCTATTGTTATTCAGGATATACATTTTCTTGTTGATTTGATATGCCTGCCTTTAATACAGTTAGACGTAATTTGGGCATGGATTGGTTATCTTCCAACCATATTATGTTAGATTGTGCAAATAAGACTCTAGTTTTTCCTAATCCTGAGATTTCTGGAATTTTATCTACCAACCATATAAGAACTTTTTCGAGAGAAAGAGGTCAGGGATACATGTTTTTAACTAACTTAGAAGTCGAGAGGGAGATCGATTTGAGTACTATGCCTATTGTGAGAGAATTTCCGGATGTGTTTCCTAATGATGTCCCTGGATTGCCGCCAGTAAGAGAAATTGAATTCTCCATCGATTTGATACCAGGAACAGGGCCGATTTCTATTTCTCCGTATAGGATGGTGCCTACAGAGCTTGCAGAATTGAAAACTCAACTAGAGGACCTTTTGTCAAAACAATTCATTCGACCAAGTGTTTCTCCGTGGGGAGCACCAGTTTTGTTAGTAAGAAAGAAAGACGGAGGTTCGAGACTTTGTGTGGATTTTCGACAACTAAACAAAGTGACGATTAAGAATAAGTATCCGTTACCGCGTATAGATGATCTGATGGATCAATTGCGAGGAGCTGTTGTGTTCTCGAAGATTGACTTGAGAACATGTTATCATCAGATTAGAGTAAAAAGTGAAGATATTCCAAAAACTGCGTTCAGAACTCGTTACGGACATTATGAATATCTCATAATGCCATTCGGAGTAACCAATGCACCAGCCGTTTTCATGGACTATATGAACCGGATTTTTCGTCCGTTTCTTGATAAGTTTGTTGTGGTGTTCATTGATGACATTCTTATTTACTCTAAGAGTAATGAGGAACATAAAGAACATTTGCAACAAGTTTTACAGATTTTACGTGAGAAAACTCTGTATGCAAAATTGTCTAAGTGTGAATTTTGGCTTAAGGAAGTGAAATTTTTAGGACATGTGATTACCGAAGAAGGTATTGCTGTCGATCATGCAGAAGTGGAAGCGGTACTTTCTTGGGAAAGACCAAAGACAGTAACGGAGATTAGAAGTTTTGTGGGTTTAGCCGGTTACTATAGAAGATTTATTGAAGGATTTTCCAAGATAGTTGCGCCGTTAACTTTGCTTACGAGAAAAGATCAACCTTTTGTGTGGGAAGACAAATGTGAAGAAAGTTTTCAGAAGATCAAGGAACAATTGACAACTTCACCAGTTTTAATACTGTCTGAACCAAATGAACCTTACGAAGTGTATTGTGATGCTTCTTATCAAGGTTTAGGATGTGTGTTGATGCAACATAGGAAGGTTGTAGCTTACGCATCACGTCAATTGAAGACACATGAAAGAAATTATCCGACGCATGATCTGGAATTGGCTGCAGTGGTTTTTGCACTAAAGATCTGGAGGCATTACTTGTACGGAGTAATATTCGATGTCTTCAGTGACCACAAAAGTTTAAAGTATCTGTTTGATCAGAAGGAGCTCAACATGAGACAAAGACGTTGGATGGAATTTTTAAAAGATTACGATTTCAAATTGCAGTATCATCCTGGAAAGGCTAATGTTGTAGCTGACGCACTTAGCAGAAAAGCCATTCATATCTCAGTTATGATGGTAAAGGAATTGAAATTAATAGAATAATTCCGTGATCTCAATTTGATTATGGAATTTGATAAGGAAAAGATCAGTGTGGGAATGATCAAAATTTCTAGTGGATTAATGGAAGAAATCCGAGAACGACAAATTTCGGATGTCTATCTTCAAGAAAAGAGGGAATTGATGAAACAAGGAAAGGTTGCAGAATTTAGTTTGGGATCAGACCATATCTTAAGGTGCAATGGACGAATATGTGTACCTGATAATCCTGAGATCACTAGTGCAAAAAAGGGATTCTACATCGGAGTTTACACATCGGTTTAGTATAAACCGATGTGTAAAACGAGGCGGTGGCATTTTTGAAATTCAAAGGAAAGTATTACACATCGGTTTAGAGAATAACCGATGTGTAAAACTTTTCCACATCGGTTATATATAACCGATGTGTAAAATTAAAATAAAAAAAATTTAAAACTCGGAATTTTTAACATTCAACATCGGTTCTTTTTGAACCGATGTGTAAAATGGTGAGTAACCACATCGGTTTTTAAATAACTGATGTATAAAATTATAAAGAAAAAAAATAGAAATTTAGATTACACTTTTACACATCGGTTTTTATTAACCGATGTATAAAATTTAAAAGAAAAAAATCAGAATTTAAATGTTTCATGTTTACACATCGGTTTTGTCATAACCGATGTGTATAAGATGTTTAACACATCGGTTTTCCTTATAACCGATTTGTAATAGTCCCAATTTTTCTATTTCCCTCCGTGTGTTTTGCGCCCTCATTCTTCAGTTTCTGACGTACCCTAAAACACAACACTCCCTCCCTCTGCTAACGCGCGTTGTCACTGCTTTTCCATCTCTCTCACTGCACTCACATCCGCGAGCTACCCTCAGGTATGCGTCTCTCTCTCTCTCATTCTCATTCTCTCTCTGCATTTCCTTCTTCTCATTCTCTCTCTCTGCATTTCCTTCTTCTCATTCTCTCTCTTTCTTTCTCTTTCTCTCTCTCGCTCCCTTCTTCACGTCCTTTTTCCCTTTTCAATCGTAGACAAAGAAGACCACTGCGACTGCGAGCCTTCATTTTCTGCTTCGTAAGAGAACCACTGAGAACGATCATCCGCGAGCTACCCTCGTTTGCGTGAAGAGCGCCATTTTTGCTCGTCCCTCAGGTATATATTTGTTTCTTCTTTAGAAAAGTTATGAACTTTGACTCGAAATGGTTGGATAATATACTTGCATGTGTTGTTCTGTTGCTCCAAGACTGGATTTTTCCAGTGGTGGTATCACCCGTCACAGCCGTGCTGCCTGTCACGGCTAGGCCGTGACGGATTCTGACTTGGAGGTTGCTTCACTGGTTGTTCTGTCACGGCCGTGACCACCATCACGGCAAGGCCGTGATCAGTTCTGCCTGTGAGGGTCTGGTTCAGTTGGCATGTCACGGCCGTGATGGCCATCACGGCCAGGCCGTGATAGGTTCTGCCTTGGAGGATGCTTCATCGTTGGTCTGTGCCACGGCCGTGACCACCATCACGGCTAGGCCGTGATCGATTCTGCATGTGAGGGTCTGGTTCGATTGGCATGTCACGGCCGTGATGGCCATCACGGCCAGCCGTGATAGGTTCTCGCCTTGGAGGTTGCTTCACTGGTTGGTCTGTCCATCACGGCCGTGACCACCATCACGGCCTGGCCGTGATCGCTTCGCCTGTGAGGGTCTGGGTACAGCTGACATGTCACGGCCGTGATGGGCATCACGGGATGGCCGTGACCAGTTCGACTTTTCCATTCTTTCTTTTAAGCTATACTCGATCACGGCCGTGATGGCTTTCAAGGCTAGGCCGTGAAGGGCTCTGTTTGGCTAATTTTCTTCACTTTTCAAGCCCCATCTTCATGCAAGCTACATAAATAGTAAAGCCTTAGTTTCCCGTTTGAGATGCAATACTAATGAGCGTACGTGTACGTGCTTAATGTACCGCTCATTGTGTTGGATCTTGAATTGTCCAAAGTTGGACAGTTTGGGAAAAAACTTTTTCTTAATTCAGTTAAAATAGTTATTCATTGGTTCTAATGTTATATACTTGATGAAAGTTCGGATTGATACATTTCCTTTCGTTCTCCTGGTGCATACTTTGTCGTGGTGGATGTCATCGCGTTCAAGTAGTGTACGTCGGAGACCGCGGGGAAATGCTGCCAAAATTTTGTCGAGTATGAGCATGAGAGTTAAGGACTAACTGTTAACCGAATGTTGTAAAAGTTTCTTCTCGAATGGGATAGGGCCATACCCTGTCATAAGAAGTGGTTGATGAATATGTTGGACTAAGTACGAAGGTATTGGTTTAGTCATGGATCGCGGTTGGATGAATGCTAGACGGACAAGTGATGAGTATGAGAATGGAGTGGAAGATTTTCTACAGTTTGCAAAAACAAATGCTCCTGATAGTGGTAACGGAAGGTTTTATTGTCCTTGTGTTAACTGTTTGAATGAGAGACGACTAGAAGCTGAGGAGATACGTGATCATCTTATTTGTGAGGGGATTTGCAAGAGTTATACAACATGGATATGCCATGGTGAATCGTTAGACAGGCCGAGGGTGTCGGATAGAGAGGAAGTTGATCACGTGGAAATGGACGATGGACTAGAGGACATGATCCGTGATGTTGGGCAAGAGTCTTTTCGGCGCGCATGTGTATGATACTTTGTGCAGTGATGCGCAAGTGGCTTTGTATCCGGGTGCACTAATTTCACACGGTTGTCGGCGGTGTTAAGATTGTTCAATGTGAAGGCGAGAAATGGGTGGAGCGATAAAAGCTTTACCGAATTGCTTGAGTTGTTGAAAGAAATGCTTCCGGAAAGGCAACACATTGCCATCTCGAAACTATGAGGTGAAGAAGATATTGTGTCCGATGGGTATGGAGTATAAGAAAATAAACGCTTGCCCCAATGATTGCATATTGTACAGGAAAGAGTTTGAAGAGATGCGCGAGTGCCCCAGGTGTGGGGTATCACGCTACAAAGTGAAGGATGGTGATTCTAGTTGTGATGTGGTCACCAAAGGTCCTCCTGCGAAGGTGTTATGGTATCTTCCCGTGATTCCGCGGTTCAAGCGATTGTTTGCTAATGTAAATGATGCAAAGAACATTAGATGGCATGCAGATGAGAGGAAGTGTGATGGACAGCTTCGCCATCTGGTCGATTCTTTGCAATGGAAGAGAATTGATAGTTTGTTTCCGGATTTCGGCAATGAGCCCTAAACCTCGGCTTGGACTTGCTACCGATGGAATGAATCCATATGGAAACTTAAGTAGTATTCATAGTTCATGGCCTGTTCTCCTTGTAATTTACAACCTGTCTCCTTGGTTGTGCATGAAGCGCAAATACATTATGTTAAGTATGATGATTTCGGTCCTAAACAGCCAGGAAATGATATTGATGTTTATCTCGAGTCCCTTGATTGAAGACTTGAGAATGATGTGGGATGAAGGCGTTGATGTGATCGACGGGTATTGCCGTGAGACATTCAGATTGCGTGCCATGTTATTTTGCACCATCAATGACTTTCCAAAGATACGGGAACCTGTGTGGGTATAGTGTTAAGGGGCATAAAGCATGTCCAATATGTGAAGAAGGCACATGTTACCATCAACTGCAACATGGAAGGAAGACGGTCTACCTTGGGCATCGGAGATTTCTCCGACGTAATCATCCTTATCGTAGATTGAGGAAAGCTTTCAATGGACTTCCGAGAATGAAATTGCTCCGGTGGCCTTGACTGGAGAGCAAGTTTATGAAAGGGTGAACAACACTAATGTTATCTATGGGAAGACCCGAAAGAAGGCTACAGAGAAGAAAATATGGAAGAAGAGGTCGATCTTCTTTGATCTTCCATACTGGTGCAAGCTTGATGTAAGACATTGTATTGATGTGATGCATGTAGAGAAAAATGTGTGTGACAGTTTAATCGGAACGCTTCTCAACATTCAAGGCAAGACAAAGGATGGTGTGAATGCTCGTCTGGATCTAGTTGCGATGGGTATACGAGAGCAGTTAGCTCCACTTAAAGTGGGGGATAAGAAGACTTATTTGCCCCCAAAGATGTCATACTTTATCAAAAAAAGAGAAAAGAAGTTTATGTTAATGTATACGTTGAGTCAAAGTTCCACAGGGTTACTCTTAAAATATCAGAAGAATTGTATCAATGACAGATCTCAAAATAGTTGGCATAAAGTCTCATGATTGTCATCTCTTGATGCAACAACTACTACCGGTGGCCATTCGTGACATATTGCCTAAAAAAGTCAGGACATGCCATTACTAGGTTATGCTTATTCTTCAATGCTATATGTAGCAAGGTCATTGACACTAAAAATTTGGATGAGTTGGAAAATGAGGCAGCCATTGTATTGTGCCAATTGGAGATGTATTTTCCACCTTCATTTTTTGACATCATGGTTCATTTGATTGTTCATCTAGTGAGGGAGATTAGATTGTGCGGTCCCGTTTATTTAAGGTGGATGTACCCGGTTGAGCGATACATGAAGATCCCGAAAGGATATATGAAAAATCCACACCGTCCCGAAGCATCTATTGTTGAAAGGTATGTTGCAGAAGAAGCTATTGAGTTTTGTACAAACTACATGTCGAAGCGGAACTGTAGGGCTTCGAAGTCTCGTCACGAAGGAAGATATGATGGTAAGGGTACACGAGGTATCACTGTTAAGAGCATGGATCGGGAGGAAGTGCTTCAAGCACATTTGTATATATTGAATAACACCGATGAGGTTGAACCATACTTATGTGAGCATAAAAGCATTATCAATGAAACTTACCCTAGAATGAATGAAAAATGGTGTTTGAACAAGCATAACAAGACTTTCTTGAACTGGTTTAAAGAAAAAAATTGCAAAGGATGGTACTGCTTCTGCTACATTAAAATGGCTAGCACAGGGGCCTAACTTTGATGTCATATGCTTGGAGTGGGTACGATATCAATAAGTTTTCCTTCTATACAAAGTCCCAGGATGACAAAAGTACTATGCAAAACAATTGGGGTTATGGTCGTCGCCGAGTCCATGCATTTCTCTAGTTCGAAAGATAAAAACCCTGTTATGGCATCAGTTTCATACTTTGGAATCATTGAAGAGATATGGGAGGTTGATTACACGAAGTTTAGAGTACCTGTTTTTAAATGTCGGTGGGTCGACAAGAATAATGGTGTGCAAACCGATGAGTTAGGATTCAAATTGGTGGACCTTAGTAAGGTAGGTAATAAAGAGGAACCTTTCATCATGGCATCCCAAGCAAAACAAGTGTTTTATATCCGTGATCCTTCTAACAAAAGGTGGTCAGTGGTTCTCCAGGGAAAAAACATGTATAACGGTAGTGAGGGAAATCACGATTCAACTCTTGATATTTCTGATACTCCTTCTTTCTCAACACGAGTGCCTAATTTCAATGAGGAAAATGAAGTGGATGATGTACATGCTACTCGTAATGATCACCAAGAAGGGTTATGAGAGAACTTTACTAATTGACCACAAAGTAAGTTTAGTTTGATATTACCATCAAGTTTGGCATATTATGTGTTTACGTTGATATTTATAAGTTATGTTTATGTACGTTGATCGATATTTATAAGTTATGTTTGATATTTATCCTGACATACTAACAAGTTTTTTTATGTTTTGTGTTTAAACAGGTATACATGGCTGATCATGAGGATACACCTCCTTCATGCAAATGGTCGAGACCCCGTCTACCGGTAGAAAGGGTAGACGTGCCACACGGATGAGGCATTTGACTGCCAACCGTGGGTCAAATCAGAGGATAAGAGTAGATTTTGATGATAACCTCAAACCTATTGGGCCAATGGAAGATCAGTTTACCAGTTTTGTGGCGACCCTTGCTAGGAACAGGCCTAGTATACGAGCCTTGTTTTATAATAGTCAAACCTTCTTTTCTTATTTTATATCATTTTCACCCAAATTAGACTTTATTGTCCTTAGTAATATTTTGAGTCGAAATTGTTTTTAAGTTAATTTAGTTGATTTAGAGGAATAAGTATTTACTTTTATTTTTGTTTTTAGGTTAATAAAATAAAATAAAATAAATTTGAGCACTCCCAAGGATCTCTCCCCACAACTAAAGACGGGAGAAGGTTGGGGGCGGCGCCCGGGGTGGATTTTATGAGCGGTTATTCTCATCTTACTCATAATTAGGGTGGGATATTAAAGGGGGGGTTCTTCTTTCTTATCTTATTTTAACTTATTTTTTTCTCCTTTCTTTTTCTTTTATTTGATATTTTCTTTATATATTTTTTTGCCCTTAGGTGTAGATGCAATTATTCTCTTTTTTCACCCCTTCACTTTTGTTTCTTCCTGCCTCATATTTTCTTGTTATAATTTTTTTTTTTAAGTTTTCTATTTTATTTCCACCCCCTCCTATTTCCCCCCTCTTCCTCCTCCCCTCTCCCTTCCACCTTCCCTGAGACTATATAGGGAACAAATCCGGAAGGAGGACCAACCGCAGTAACTCATTCTCCCCCCCTTGGAACATATTCCTGGTATTCTATTTTTAAAATGTAATGTTTTGATAGTTTCTCCTATCTTGGAGTTTTTGTTTGCCGGCCTGAAATGGGGAGTTCTCTCTTTTTATTTTCTACCTTTGTTCCCACTCTTTTCCCTTCCCCAGAAGGGTTTACTTCCATGTCCGGGTTGGCCCCTTCTTTGGGATTTTTTCATGAGGGGGGGTTTTTCACTCCCTCAAATCTGGGGGCTTTGTTCCTTTTACCATACTTATGTCGGTTATTTCTTACCTTCTTCTTTTTTTCTTTCCTTATTTATTTCTATGTTGGTTCTTGTTTTGGTTTATTTTTTTGTCCCCTTTGTTTTCTATCTTTAAATGTTTGTGGGGGATTTTTCAATTCAAAGGGTTTTGCTCAACATTTTGCACTTTTTCTTTCTTTTTACTCTTTTATTATGTTTATTTTTCTCTTTTCCTTCTTCCTTTCTGTATTCTTTTTTTTAACATTTCTTGGATTGGATTGGGGAATATGGTATATGTTTGATATATAAAAAATAAAAAAAAAAAAAGATAAAAAAATTTACCCAAAAATAAAATGATAAATATGTTCATCTTTTGTCTTTTTTTCCTTTTTCTCCCTTCCCCTACACCCATAAAGACCTTTTGTGTCTTATGTTTTTCATTGGGTCAAATGGGTTGGTCTTGGATATTCTTGGTTTTGTCCTTTTTCCCTTTATTTTTTGGGCATTGTTTTGTTTTTATTGTCCTTTTTTTTCTTTTGTTTTTGTTGTTTTTTTTTCGCTCTTTATTTTTTCATTTTCCCCATTCTTTTTTTTTATGTATTTTCTTTTTTTTTTTTTTTAAATAAATTTAGCCACTCCCAGATCTCTGCCCAGTATTGCAACTCTAAGTCAGAGCGATCCGCTTGGTGTTGAAGATCGGTGTGGCAGTTTTGAGTTGGGTTGGGATCCGTTCGTCGGAGTTGTGAAATAATTTTCGAACCTGTGGTCATGAGATTGGGCCATACTTGGGCTGTGATGTCGGTTTGAGCTGAAACCGGTGGCAAATGAAAGATCAAACAAAGAGCTTTACTCTCATGAAGACCATTATTCCAAACAGAGCCGTTTTGAAGGGTTTAATCCATGTAGTAAGAGACGTTTATGCCTATGAGTTGATGTGGAATAACTCCTCATCTTAACTCATAATTAACAAATTAATGGTTTGGAAGTAAGAGGAGAGGTTGAGTTAATAAAGGGCATTCAGATATTGAGAGATTTTATATAAATAGGAGTATAGTTAGGAGAGGAGGAGTGTAGGAGTAGGGTAGTTTCAATAGTTTATTTTCCTTTTCTTTTCTTTTCTTTATGTCGTATGGAGATTAATTTAGATTATTTTATTGGTTTTTATCCATATTGAGGTTCTTGTATTTCTGCTTTTACTTCTTTTCTTTTTCAATGACATGTTTATATTTTTTTGTTAATTGAGTATATTGTGTTGTGTTGGTTTATCTTGATATCATGTTCTATATATTTTTGTTAATTGTGTGTTTTCGTGTTGTTAGTTCAGAGTGTTGTTGTTAATTGGATAGGGATATATATTAGTAGTGGTTGTGTGTTATTGTATAAGGGGGATTGAATTTGGGTGGATTTGATGAAGATGATAGTGGGAAACCAGGTAGGTTATCGTTTAGTTATTTGGTTTTATTTTCTTGTTTGTTTTTTTTTGTTTTAATTTAGTTTTAATCCAAACCCCAATTCTCTTTTTCTAAGTTTTTCTTATATAACAAATAAAGGTCTTGAGAGGATCGTTGTGTCTATATAATTATTTTTATGTTTTTTGTGGGGGGTCATATACTCATTGATAGGTGGAGAGATGTACCGGCGGACGTGAAGGAGCAGATATGGGAGAGTATTCTGGTATCTATACTTCTACGTCCTGTGTTTGTCTGTATCTACTTTATTTTTATCTTAATAATATCATACAGTAATTCGTTGATTCTTTTGGTCTTAATGTAGTTGACATTTGACATACCGGATACATACGCTATGAAGAAGCGTTTGCTGAAGTATGCTGGAGAGCGTTGGAGGGGTTTTAAGGCCGACCTGGGCAGATACTATATATTCGGTCCAAAAAGTAAAAAGAACCCACTTGAGGTGTATCCGTTTCTTGACAAGGCAACGTGGGATCGCTTTGTTCAGAGCCGACGTGATCCCAGCTTTCAGGTTAACTTATTTGATTTGTCTCTAAATTTATGTAATTGCATTAATTTCATTTACTTATGTAATTTAATTGTCTTTTATTTATAACAGGAGAAGAGGAAAAAGGGGCAGGAAAACCAAAGCAAGAATGTCTACCCCCATGTCATGTCTCGTGGGGGATATAAAAAGCTTGTTAAGAAAATGGTTGAAGAGGAAAAGAAAGCACGTCAAAGAAGCATCTCAAGCGGATCCTAATGCTGAAAATCTTCCAGAGGTTGTTGATCCACCTCCACCCCCACGCCATCGTTCATGGAAGAGGGGCCGACAAAGAAAAACGGGACAATATACATCCGAGGAGGCCCGCCAAGTAGCTGAGAGGATTGTAAGTATAGTTTGTTGTAATTGTCATTTTAAGATTGTTACTGAGTTGTAATGTGACCTGATATTTTTATGTGATAGGATGCCTTGGATGATCACCTAACCCAAGGAACCTTTGTTCCTAGAGGACGCAATGATATCTTATCTACCGCCATCGGTAAACCAGACCACCCGGCCGTGTCATTGGTGTTGGATGGGGAGTCGGCATTCGCCAATACCATGGTTCATCTTCACACCAATGCCACGAGGATTCGGTTGCAGATAGAGCACAACTAAAACAGGAGATTGCAGTGAGCTTCGACAAGAGATGAACGAGCGGTTTGCCCAAAGAGATGGCAATATTTACTTCTTTGTCCCAGCAGAGATGACAAATGGTGTCCAACCCTCTCGTCCAACCCTCTCTGTCCATGTGAGCACTAAGGGCTCATGTGATCCTCCTCATCATCCCGAAAATGATGATGATGTTTCTGATGATGATGATGATGATGATGATGATGATGATGATGACGACCCTGATAGGAGTGAGTCGTATGTTGATGATCATCATCATCATCACCGCTAGTGGCATTGGGTAGGGCATATAATAAGTTAGGTAATACCATACACCATCGGTTATTACCGGACGATCATCCGAGGGTGTCTGTTGAGATTATTCGAGATGTCGATGCTCGAGTCCCCGTGCCCACCGAGGAGGTTCAAACAAGGGGTCGGGCCCCGTGAACTTCATCCTCCTGGCCAAGAAGACCGGTCGGCTTTCTTGTTGCATCCGAGGTATTCGGTTAGTTGTGTTTTTCTATATTCATAGTTGAAATATATTTATTATTGTTTAAAGATAATGCTTTATTTGTATTTGTTATAGGATGTTGGAAATGATATTGTGCCTAAAAGGTCGGATCTAGGAAGACCGAGAGATGTCTCCTCTCTGTCAAGGTATTCATTTGACCATTTAGTTCATAACGAATTAAATAACTTAATTATCCGTGATTACTAATATATATCTATGTTGTTTAGGGGATCGACAAAGGGGCACCTGGCCATGGTGATGTTTTCAAAGATCTTGCTATACAGAGTTGTCACCATGGAGGATGATGCGGCATTAGTAACGTTGGAACATGATGCCACCCAGTGAACTCGTATATACCAAAGAAAGAACTTATGGAGATGGCACTCAATAAAGAAATGGCCAGTTCTGCACACATATCGTTTTGGTGCACGTAAGTACATTTTATTTATAAGTTAAGTACGTAATTAATTTTTAAATACAATGATAATTAACATGTTTTTCCAATATATTAGGTATCTGCATCGTATGTTAGTCGATCGGGGTAACCTCGCGCCTTTATGGGTTCATTGACCCCATGTTCATTCAGGGTGATGTTCTCGTAGCATCGAAAGACCCGGTCACTACCATACGTGATATACTTGCCCGAGACGATCATCAATTCTATCTTGAGCCTTATCTCAATAAGTAAGTACCGGTTATTAATTTAAGTATAACTATATATGAATTACAAATCACTAATTGTTCCGCAAATACAGCAAGCATTGGCAACTCGTTGCTCTTGTACCCAAGAATGAAAGTCGTTGTCTTCTTCTGCTCATTGGGACATAAGCCGGCGAATGAACTGAAGACGATCATCGAAACGTAAGCGTTAAAATACTTTATAATCAGTAATGCAGTTGTTTTAATTATCTGAAATCTATTATATATACTTTAATTAATGTTTTTGTCATGATAGGTCTATTAATGCATCCCACATGCAGCGTGGTGAAAGGCGTACTCGGGCTATCGGATGGATTATTCCCAGCGTAAGATATTTATTAGTTCAAATGCATCAAATGCAGTGGGTACAATAATTGATTTCTATTTTATTTAATTCCTCATATTCTAATTGGGTTTCATTTGTACGTAGTCACGTATACAACGTGGGTCATGGGAATGTGGCTACTATGTGATGCAATGGATGTTGGAAATTATCTCCTCCGGGATCACCTGAAAGATGGAGTGAGGTAAATGTTAATTGACACAATTAGAAGTAATAGTATAGATTCGTTATATGTTTTATGTTAGTTTATTACTTAAAAGTAATAATCTTTTGTCCAATTAAACTTGCAGATATTCAACAATCCATCTCCATTGTCCGGTTCGACATCAACATCATAAAGAGGCGTTGGGCAACTTTCTTTCTTGAAGTGTACCACCCATAGTTTGTATATATGTAGTTAGTTTAAAAACTTATCATATACTAGCTATAGTGTACGTACCTTTGATCGATGATATGTATTAGTGCTCGTGTCTGGTTCAATTTTTCTTCTCTCGTGTTTTGATGTAGCTTTGATAAAGTGTTGTTTTCATTCATAAGAAAATTGAATGAAGTATGTTTTGCTTTTGTATGATTGTGTCAATACTGGTTTGGTGTTCTGGTGTTGTTTCGTGTTTGATCAGGGTCCTGCTGGTTTGTTTATGGATCTGCAGTAGTGAAACAGAGAATGATTGAAATGTAAATAATGGATTAAAAAAAAAAGAGATTTTACACATCGGTTCTCAAGAATCGATGTGTATATTTAACTTTCTACATCGGTTTTACATAAAACCGATGTGTAAATTTAACTTTACACATCGGTTCTTTAGAAAACCGATGTAGAAGGTCAATTTTACACATCGGTTTTAGGAAAAACCGATGTAGAAAGTTAAATTTACAACTGCTTATCAATTGCTAAATTAATTTTACACATCCGTTAGTATTAAACCGATGTTTAAAATATACTTTACACATCGGTTTTAAAACCGATGTGTAAAGTGGCAATAAACCACATCGGTCGTTTCCACATCAGTTTCAAAACCGATGTGGAAAGCCAAAAATAACCGATGTGGAATCCCCTTTGTGCACTAGTGGATGAGAAGGATGATTTTAGATGAATCCCATAAGAGTAAGTTAAGTATTCATCCTGGATCGAAGAAGATGTACCTTGACTTGAAACAAAGATTTTGGTGGCCAGGCATGAAAAAGCAAGTAGCAGAATACGTTGCATCTTGTCTGACGTGTCAAAAAGCAAAGGTGGAACATCAAAGGCCAGGAGGTATGCTTACATCACTAGATATACCAGAATGGAAGTGGGACAACATATCAATGGATTTTGTGGTAAGTTTACCACGAACTTCTAAAGGCTTTGATTCAATTTGGGTAATTGTTGACAGACTAACGAAATCAGCACATTTCTTACCTGTTAAGATTAATTATACAGTAGAGAAATTGACGAATATCTATATTAAGGAAGTAATCAGATTACATGGGATACCATCGAGTATTGTGTCAGATAGAGATCCAAAGTTTACTTCACGCTTTTGGGAAAGTTTACATCGAGCCTTAGGAACTAAGTTAAGGTTAAGTTCAGCTTATCATCCTCAAACTGATGGACAAACGGAAAGAACGATTCAATCATTAGAAGATTTGCTGAGAGCATGCGTTTTAGATCATCGAGGAAGCTGGGATGATTTGTTACCGCTGATTGAATTCACATATAACAACAGTTTTCATTCAAGCATAGGGATGGCACCCTATGAGGCTTTGTACGGAAGGAAATGTCAAACACCTTTGTGTTGGTACCAAGACGGAGAGAGTATGATGTTAGGGCCTGAAATCGTACAGCAGACGACAGAAAAAGTAAAACAAATCCGTGAAAGGATGAAAACAGCACAAAGTAGACAGAAGAGTTCGAGTTTGAAGAAGGTGAACATGTATTTCTGAGAGTCACACCAACGACTGGGGTAGGTAGGGTTATGAAATCCAGAAAACTCACTCCTAAATTCATTGGACCATACCAAATTCTTCGTCGTGTTGGTCCAGTAGCCTATAAAATTTCTTTGCCGCCTTTTCTTTCAAATATTCATGATGTGTTCCATGTTTCACAACAAAGGAAGTATATTCCTGATCCATCACATATAATCGAACCTGATGAAGTACAATTAAAAGAAAACTTGTCTTATGAGACTTCACCTGTACGAATCGAAGATAAGATGATTAAGCAGCTCAGGGGTAAGCAAATCTCATTAGTTAAAGTTATTTGGAATGAAACTACTAAAGAAGCGACGTGGGAGGCTAAGGACAAGATGAGATTACAATATCCTGAACTTTTTACAGGTATGTAATTCCGAGGACGAAATTTTTTTTAGTGGGGTAGTAATGTAACACCCCGAATTTCACTGCTTTCTAGTGTCGGTAATTAATATATAAAAATATATTTTTATCCGAGACTTAGAAAATTGTTTTGGGTAAAATACTGTTATTTTACTGTCATGTTTTATATCTTAGGGTTACGATGAAATTTTGGGTTGAAAATTCAGACAGAACCCTATCTGCGTTTTCACTGACAGTAAAAGTTTACTGCTCATAAGAAATAATTTTGAGTCGTGAACGAGATGAAAAATGTTTTTATCGTATTTACTACTATACTGGAAGTTTTGAAAATTTTGGTAAAAAAATTAAAATATTATATTTGTTGCGGACATATACGTCGAGATGTCTTTAGGAAGAGCTTGAGCCAGATGAATCGGGAAGTCGGCAACGTAGCAGAGATGTTGGATTGACCGACTTGACGAGCATTTATGACGAGTTTATCCGTATCATAAATGGCCATAATGGCACATTTATGGCAACATTAAATTTTCCTATGAAATGACCAAAATGCCCTTGTCTTTTTATGACAATTGCTAACAAATGCCATTGGACAAGTTGACCAAACCTTGCCCAATCCTCACGGCTTCAATAGTGTCATCTTCCCTAAGTTGGTTGTCTTCTTCATATAAATAGCATTCTTCCATTTTCATGTTTTTTTCTTCTTCAAAGTTCATACTTTTGCCATAAGAACACCATAGAAAAATAAAAAAAAAACTCATCCAAATCTTGTTTTCTTGGATCAACAAGAGGTAATACCTTATTCTCTTGTCATTTAAATCATTTCTCTTCACAACTTTTGATAGATTCATGGCTAAGATTCATATGTTCTTCATTTGTTTAAAGTTCTTGGAGTTAGATTCAAAAATTCATAACTAATTCTAGAAAAATCCTTTTGACATGAAACCAATTGCTATGATATTATAATCATCTCTATTTTCATCATCTAGAAGCACAAGATCATGAGAAATTTCTTTCCTTGATTTCTGGTTATGGCCGAACCTAGGTTAACTTTGAGTTTTTAGGTTTTGTTTCATTTTCATGACTTGATTCATGATTCAATCCTTTTGTATCTTGCTAGTTCTTGTATTCAAGTATATAGAAGATCAAAAAAATCAAACTTTAACCTATTAATCTCATCAAAAACCGAAACCCTAGATTTGTGTACTTAAGGGTTTTGTGATTCCAAAGTTGTTTGTAACACTTGAATCAAACCCTAAGTTTTGTATATTGATTAAATCCCAAAAGTTGATGAAATTTTAAAACTTCTAGCCTATGGAGCTTGAGGAAATCCGAACCCTAGTTCTTAGAACTAGATGAGTTTAGTTCATGACTTAGTTCATAATCATGGTTAAAGTGATTAATCATGCTTAATTAACTTCTGGATCATTAATCCTTAAGTTAATCAAATTTTAAATTTTCCTAACCTAGATGATGGGTTGAAGCCGAACCCTAACCTTCATAAACTAAGTGAATTGTTGTTTGATTTGATTTATTTTGGTTGTAATTTGTTTGAAGGAAATAACTGATTTAGCTGAGTCAAGCTGACGGAAAAAAATCAGATCAAGATCAGAAAATTAACAGGAAATATAGTGTGGTCTTCAAGAGGTAAGGGGGGTATGCCTGAGGAGTTGAGATAATCTCATGCATATTTGTGGAGTCATGTATTAATTTTATGTATGCAATAGTTTATTTTATTATACTGTTTTCTATTAATTGCTAGATTGATGTGATGTTTATCTGAGTAATTGAATTGAAGTGATGTGTGAACTTACATGATTATGATTATTTGTTTATATTATAATTGTGATGCATGTCATAAATTGATATACGCCATGTCATTTAGTGATTGGAATTTATCTGCTGTTGAGTGTTGGACTGAGTAACCTGACATTGGTCAGTGTTAAAATTTTAATTAAGGATAAAAACCTTAATAAACTTGGATAATTAATCAGAGGGATTAGTTTGGGAGACTTTGAGAAAAATGAAAAAAATTATTATTTTAATAATATTTTGTGGAAACAGTGTAAATAAGCCATAGTAAGGGCGAAACCGCGAAATTTTTTCACAGGCTCTAATTTTTATATAATAAATTCAATTTTATTATAAAATGTTATTTAAAGTGATTAAGTTCCAAAAATAATATTTACAGTAGTCAGAACAATTACTTCTGATATAGAAGTGATATTAGTTATTTAATATTATTTAATTAATATTATATTAAATATTTAATTATTTAAATTTTCGAAATTTATTTATTTAATCTTTTTATTTATTAAAATTTTTGTTTTGTTGACCTTTATTGGAAATTATTTCTTAAAAGTGAAATAATTAGAAATCAAAAGAAATTATAAATGATTTTTGAAATTTATTAACGTTTTAACAGAAAAGAATTTATGTAACAATGTTTTTATTCAGTGAAAATATTCCGTTAAACTTGGATGAATTTTCAAAGCTTTTGTTTTGTTTTTAACTGAGCAAAATGTTTTACAAGCAGATAAATGAGCCTAGAAACCGAGACGTCGGGGTTCTAGTGTTGTTTGGACACGTAGATCAAGGATCTGTTTCATGGGACGGAGTGTCCTACAAGTTTTGTTTTTGGACTGTGAGTGTCCTAAGTTGATGTGGACAGTGTGAGTTCCATATTCGCGAGCCTAAAACTGGTGCATCGGTTTAAGGGCATCGAGATTGAGCATTCGGACTGTATGTCATATGTTGAGATTAAAAGATTTGGACTGTGTGTCCTGTATTTGTTTTAAGTGAAAAGTCTTAATTAAAAGAATTAAGCATGGTCGTTAAGCTTTGTGCTTCGACAAGGAAATATTATTACGACAAAGAAAACAAACGAGAATAAAAGTTTTTCTCATGCATTCAATGGCAATTGTGTCATGTAAATGGGCATTGAATCCAGAGTGGATCAATGTATATGGCAGACGTGTCAGGAGATGATGATCATTGAGTTCCGGAGTGGATCAATGTATCTTTTATGGACAGTGTTCCATTTAAATATTGGGCCTCTATATGTGTGAGCCAATATATAGGACTGTGCGTCCAAGTTTATGCGTTAACTATTGCAATCTGTGTGACGCAATAGGTTATGGACAATAAATTCCATAATTCGCAGTGACCATTGTGCCTCTGTACATGTGTGAGACAATGAGTCAAACTTTGATTAATAACCCTGGTGGAACTGTGTGAGACCAGTGTGTTATGTGATTTTCTTGGGCATTGTTTTGTTCGTTTTTACAATGCGCCATGTGCGAGCCTGATCAGCTTGAAACGAAACAGAAAGTTGTGGGATCTCCGGAGATTAGGTATCAAATTAGAAATTGAACATAGAAGTGTCATGCATTTTTATAAAATGACGATGATTGTCGGGCATGAAGCCCTGTGAATTATATCATTTTACTATTATAATTAATGTTATTTTACTGTGAATACTTGGTAATTGCTATTTGAGAGTCGTGCATGGGGTTGTCTTATAAAACTCATATATTGGAAACTCACCCTTACAAACATTTTAGATGGATCCGGACGAGGTGGATTTGAACTACTCGGGGGTACGATCCCTGACGTTTGACAACGCTGATAGAGGAGACGCCTGGGTTATCAACCCAGGGGCTCGGAGTGCTACCTATACTGGTCCGTTAAGGACACTCCGAGGTACAGTCGCTGAAGGACCACAACAGTTAGTACATAGCAGGGAAACAATTGAGATATCGCTACCACCCATCTGGATGATACTACAATATTTAGTACAACATGGGAGTCTGGAACACCAACCGCCTCAGTTTATTCAACCACTACAACAAGTTGCACCAGGATCACCTCCTGCACCTATTATATTAGTTCCAGAGAACATTCCGGAGGAGATGGAGGAAGACCCAGAGGAGAATCCGGTGGAAAATCCTGACTATGTTCCTATAGCAGACGAAGGGTCTGGAGCTGCTGGAGAGGGGGCTGTTGTATCCTCTCCAGACACATCTTCAGGGGGTGGGGGAGTGTACACTGGGCTTCCCAATGGTTTTATATAGTGGTGACCAGCTTAGGATGTAGTTTTAGGAAGAGTGGGAATTTTTGGATAGTCTGAATTAGTAACTCCTGAGAGTCATCTTTTGCGTAGTATTTTCAGACACCCACTATGACTTAGTTGTAAAATTTCTGATGATGTAAAATATGTGTGACAAATGGATCGTGACCTAGTAAGAAAAGGGTCATCTGTAAAATAGATAAGTATATGTGAAATATATAATATAGTGGTGTATATTATATTATGAGAGTTTGAATGTATGTGCAGAAAAAAAAAATTTATCACTATTTTTAAAAAGAAGTATAGGGAATTAGAAAATGCATCTTATTTTCCGAAGAAAACCAGCAACTTAATATTTTATTTAGTTTGATGTTTGGGTAATGTTACGTAAATGTGATACCTGAAAAGGGGGTGTCACACCAATGGTCATGCAAGGCAAACAGTTAAAAGAAGCATAAACAACTGGCAAGTTTTGTTAATTCAATAACTGATTGAAAAGAGAGGATTGCGTTTCATCCATGTAACCCCAAATCTGGTTAATCCTAGAGTTCCGTTAACTAATTGTGGTATGGTCGCCAGTTAATTAATCAACTTAGTAAAGGACGATCAAACCTTCTAGTAATTCAAACACACGGATTAAACCAACCAATTAAACGAAACACTATATCATATAAAAATTGGGAAAACATCAAAGGTATCAAAACATAAGATCCATCATTACCCTAGGAATAAAATTAGCTAAGCATAGTCATAAAGATCACTATACAAATCAAAGACATGTTACAATCCATAAAAGAGAAAAAGAAAACTAAAAGTCGAACACCCTTTTGACTCGAATCCATCTTCAAATCAATTTGGAGACGGTCCTTCACTCCGAGACTCATTCTTTCTCTCTATGAAACGGTGGCTGTTGTGTTGAAGGTCCCTCGAATGGCACCAATCACCCCCATTTATTGGCAGCGTGAAAACCTAAGTAATTGGGCCTCTGAGACACGAGCACGGTTGTGCTTAGTGTTGAGCACGATTGTACTTAACTAAAACTGAGAAAGTCAACAAGGACTTTCTAATGAGCATGGTCGTGCTTAATGATGAGCACGGACGTGCTTAGAAAACGACGTCAACTCCAATAGGCAAGCAAGGGCGTGCTGATTAGCACTGGCTCTTCTAATGAGCACTGTCGTGCTTAATAATGAGAACGGGTGTGCTCCTTTTCAATCTTCAAAACTCAGCCTTTTTATCCAAAAATCCTGCAGAATTGTTGCTTTTTCACCAAGTTAGATGCTCCACTGCCATGGTAACAAATTCTACAATAATTAGGGGAAATAGGGTGAGTATCAACAATAATTTCCAAATAAATAACAAATCACACCTAATTTCCCAACAATAAAGTATATAAATTGGTAGTTGATAACATGTCCAGGCTGTCCACATTTAAAATAAATGATGCCCTGAATCTTGAAGTTCTTTGTAGCATGACTCATGCCACTCTTCATGCACTTCGGTAGAGATTTCCTAGACGATCCATAACCTTTACTTCTACCACTAATCCACTTCCCTTTTGGTGGTGTCCACTTTGGCCTTGCGTATAGTTCCTCCTATAACAGTTTGTTGTCTCTAAATTTCCAAGATTCAAAGCTTTTCTTTTTGCCTTTTTACACTTCCAAATCTCGAGGAACTCGACAATCATCCATCAAGATCAGAAACTGCAGTAGTTTCAATGACAAGATTGTCTTCCTCATTTCAACCTTCAAATTTTACTCTAATTTCTTACACTTTCGCACTTCATCGGGATTCTTTAAATACAACTCCTTGAACTTAATCAGCTCTTCCAACTCAGCGGCATACTCGCTGATAGTTATGTCCCCTTGTCCGTGCTGCAGGAACTTTATCTCCTCTACACGACTCGCTTCAATGGAAGCATACTTCTCCAAAAATCTGCTTTGAAACATATTCCAGGTGATCGCTTCTTGTCTTGCCACTAATAACTGGCAAGTTTCTTTCCACCAAAATCCAGCATCTTCTACAAACAGAAATGTCGCACAGGCTACCTTCCAATGATCAGGGTATTCCATAGTTTGCTAGTTTCTTTCTATTTCCGTAATCCAAAACTCAGCTTTCTCCAAGTTAAGCTAGCCATCAAATTGATGTGGATTACTATGACAAAACTCATCTAGTCCTCGCCTCTCCGCCATTTTCTCATTATGACATGCACAGTTGTTGTTAGCTCCCTCAAAACTTGGACAGCTACAACCATATCTTCGTGATCCTTGATTGCAGAATCAGATCTACTCGTTCCCGGACTAACCATGATTTTCTATAAAAGCACTGTAGTCATAACTAGGAAGAAAACATTATAACAAAATATGTCCAATATTATTCCTCCTTAGGAACAATAATGAAAATATCAACTAATAATGTTGTATCCTTTCGGAACAACGTTTTAAAGAATATAAACACAGCCAAGGGTAGACTAACGTCATTATCCTTCCAAACATTGGTTCTTCATTGAACCAAAAACACAAAACACTTAAGACACAACCAGAGAAAACAGAACAAAGACGACAACAGACCTAAACCCCAAGCCCAAAAAGACTCGGCCAACTCTGATACGAATAATGTAACACCCTTCTCGGGTGCTACATTGTAAGTGACATTTTAAGGCCGAAAAGTAGGTTAATTAAAATTGGCTATAATCGAATGGGATAATTTTTTTCTTTTTCGTAAGTCATAAAGATAACTACTTTGATTTAAACTAATGGACAATAAAATATTCCATTATCACAATTTGGGTCATAAGTTCGTAAATCATTTACATAATACCCAACCCGACTCATAAACATAAATCATAACAGTATAAGTATAAAGATATGGAGACGTAACTCCTAAAATATAAGATACTTGGAGACGCAGCTCCATAAATAGTAACATTAATTCCCAAACATACCCAGCTGGCCAAACTAAAATAGAAAAGAGAATCCTTTCTCGTACATCGTGAGAAGGAAAAACCCAACTAACGATATCTAGTGGAAACTCTATTTGTGTCCACTGCTGACGTCGTCACAAAAGACATTATTGGAGTTACTGCAATGGTAACTCTCGGACTAAGCCATTTCCCATTCCAAGAGGAAATACATGGTAGACTAACCATTGACGGTCATGCCCATCTCAAGAAAAGAAAAGTCAGGCATGACAGAAAACAAATGCTATCGTCTTGGACTATCTGAAGTCTGGAAGACATTCACTAGAAACTCTGTCATATCGTCCGCATGCTCGGACCTCAACTTCTACGATGAATCAGTCAAGCGATATCTTGACATCTCAACCTTCTTAAAAGAATACAGACAGCACATAGCCAGTCAACATTGGCAAAATAGAATAAGGAGGTGAGATTTCCATTTATCTTACACATAAGGCAGACATGCAGTGGTACGACTCTCAGGTTTGTACAATTAACAATATACAATCATATCATCACTCATATCAGAACAATAATGTTTCACAGAAACATGACCCCAGCACAACATTTTCCTAGATAGAAGACATCTAAGACTTGAGGAATGACCTCTGAATTCCCATACCATGTTTTTACGAACAGTCGGAGAGAGTGGTTCGGAGGATTGTTCCGGAGGTACCAGCCTAGGGTAATAAAAGAATGTGTCAATAGTAGGCAACTTGCACGTCATAGGCTTTTTTGGGAACATCCTACACTACCAGAAAACACGTAATGTCTATTCAAGTATGTCGGTGTATTGCCAGATCACCACGCCCCAGAGGAGCAACCCACTGGGCCTATGTGAGTATTTCATAACCCCGACATCCCCAAGCATCAAACAGACCGGCCCTACGGAATTCGCACCCGCATTAAAGTGTTAGCTCAATCTCCTAGGCACAACAGCCTTACAGAACATAGTTTCTCTATGTGTTTAGGTAAAATTTGCCGGAAATGCGTTCTTCTTGTTATCCATCGGATGACATCTTGATTCCATCGGAATTCTCTCAACATACTTTCTTAGATTATAGATGTTCTTAAGTCCGAATTACGGTACTTAGCATCGAACTAAAGTTCTTGAATAACCTTTCATCTTCGTGTAAAGATATCTTAAAACACTTGATTAAAAGTCATAACGCATTATGAGATTGGAACACAATTCCAATTATTTATTTCTCTGTACTTTTCTAAATGAGCCTTTTTCTTTGGCTTTCAAGAAAACAAATCATTCTGAGTCCATTAAATTTTGTGGAATATGGATAATGAATTATCCATACTTTATGATATAAGGTCGAGTTCCACCCCACATCATAAATTATTGCGTTCTTATTTTCACTAAGTCGTTCTTGACTTAGGTTTTTGCATTTTACCGTAAAACTCATCTTTGAAGACTGAAATCCTTTTGGCTTAAAACCAAAACCTTTAGATAAAATCAAATCAATTTTAAAGAATAATTTCCATCAAAGATACTTAAGTATTACTTTCTCTAAAACACTTTCTCGAAAATCCTTAAAAACACTTAACGACGGTTTTGCCGCTTTTTTCTGAATTTAGGCCCAAAAGCCATACTTTTGAAAATATGGTTATTCACCTCAAATATGTTACTATCATAGGTTATAATACTCATATGACAATGTTAAAACAATGATTTTACATCTTTCTCTTCATTTATACGAAATTCCTAAAATTTGACCTAACGTCGTTAGGTTTGTAAATCGCGTAAATCTTTTTCAACAATTTTAAACTCTAATAGTTCAAAACCCATTTTGGAGTTTTAGAACAGTTAGATAGGTACGAAAAACACTCTCTAACTGTCCAGTTACATAAATTTTCGAAAAGTGCGGTTTAGTCTCTAAACTTTCATTAATTGCAGAAAGGTTCTTATTTACTTAATACTTTGTAACTTTTTATTTATAACTTAAAATCGTACCAAACTAACTTCTATAGAATTATTTTTACAGTCATCATAAAAATTCCAGAAATTATATTTCTGCCCCATATTTTACAACATTTGCAAATATATTCTTGTTTATTAACAAGCTCATATCTTTTTATGTATTAATCCAATTAACACCAAACCAATTTCTATGGTTTTATCTCATCAAGGAATACAATCCTAACACACAAGAATACAAATTTCAGTACAGCCAGTGAAATTTTCAGGAATTGTGTATTAGTCCTTAAGGACTCATAAATTCATATCTTTCAATATACATATCCAAATCAATCCAAACCAATTTCTATCCTCTTATTTATTCATGAAATCCGTATAAATATTATCCAAACAAATTAAATCAACATGGAACCCCATTACTCAGTTATGGCTGTATGGCCTGAATTAATCATGTTAGGCATTTCTTTAACAAATCAATCAAACAACAACCAAGGTTCCAATTAGAGATCATTAGGATCAAAACCAACATATACCACAACCAAGCATGAACCAAATCCTCCAAGAGGATCACACACATATGCAAATAAATATACAATTTTTATACTTAGGAATTACAAGACTATATAGACACTAAATAAACCATCAACATATCTACATTAAGGTAGGATAGTGGTAATCTCCCACATACCTCTTGTAGATCACTTGGGAAAGTCAAGTAATAGAAGGATGTTGTTCACCTAAAGCCTAAAGGTTTGAACCAACAAAACCTAGCCATGAACAACCAAAAAGAAAACAAGTTAAAGAATGAAGAAAACCACCTAAACCCATTTAAGCATAGGTTCGGCCAGCTCAAAAAGAAATAGCTAGGGATCTCTAAATTTTTCAAGCTCTTGGATGATGAATATAGAAGTCATATGGAGATCATACAAATTGATCTCACATTAAAATGATTTTTCTATGATTTTCTAGAATTATTTGAAAATCTAGATCTAGGAATTTGAACTTGAAAAAAATTTGAGATTGGAAGAAATTTTGTGAAGAGAAGTGAAGGTATGATCATGGATTATAAGGATGTACCTTTGGAAATTCAGGAAATGATCAAGATCTTAGAGTTCCTTTGTAAATAATGAGAAAGAACTTAAAGTTTTGTGTTGGAAAATGAAGAATGGAGATGAAGTGAAGATGAAACACTTGTGAAGAGCAAAAAAATGAAATGACTATGTGTATTTATAGGGGTGTGTGCTTCAAGGGCCAAATGGTAAATGGTAACTATGGTGAATATTAACCAAAGCTTGGTTAGAAAATATAGTATAATAACCTAGCTAGTTGATGAATCATGAAGCTAGGAAAAGAATGTGTGGTGGTGGTGTGTCTAGGGTGATGTGGCTGCGGTTTGCACCACAAATGAGGAGGAGACGTCATCTTGAAATTGCCATGTGAACCATGGTTGAATTAACCAAACAAGGTTAGGCTAAAGCTCAAAATATCTAGATATTTCTTTGTTTTCATGATGGCTAAGGTGAGTCACCACCATGACTCACCATGGTGACTCATTCCTCTTGAGCCATCATGGATGACTCGTCATTCTGTCCCCCCGATATATCTCTACACATTCGTGTCTAGTTCCGTTGTTTAAAATGAAAGCAAAATGAAACGAGTTTGGTTTAGTGGAGGGGCTGCACGAAATAGAGTAGGTGGGTGGTTATTTTGGTCAAAATTCACCTAGGGACACTCTTGGAATGTCAATTAAAGACCAAGGGAATTTTGGTCTGTTCACTAGAATAAATATCATGATATTTAATCATTATGCTTCATAAATGCTAGGTGAGTCACCCATGTGACTCACCACCCTAGGTGGCAAGATGTCCCATCATCCGATGTCAGGTTTTGACTTTGCACATCCGTTCTCGACTTCGTTGATTACCCGTTTGTTAATGATGGGCTCGAATAAAGTATAATAAATTATTTATTTTGAGAATTTTCAAAATAACCAATATCATTGGAAAAATAATATAAACCTAAACCATTTCGTTCAAGAGTCCGAATTAGGTTTTCTGGTCAGTAAACTTTTGTTGTTAGTGAAAAACATAGGTCGGGATCCGCCTGAATTATAAACCTAAAATTTCACCGTAACTTCCTTCGATATACAAGGCCTCAATTATGATTTTGTTTTCTTCAAAATCATTTTCTAGATCCCAGGTAATATTAGGAAATATAATTACCAGTCAAGATGTGAGAAAACGGGGTGTTACAGCTAACTTATTCATCGCTAATTCGGACACTAAAATATATATTAAAAATTCAAACTGATTGACTTATTTGCGAATGCTTTAGCGACCAAGCAACGACAACAATTTAGCGACGCCTCTAAATGCGGTCGCTAAATTTGAATTATTTATTTCAGCAACCGAAACAATTCGGTCACTAATTATTAAATCCCTAAATCAGATGCGGCTTCCCCTCCCTCCATTTTCCTCTTTCCCTCTCTGCTCTCATCCTCAGCTCCCTCCATGGCTCCCTCCCTTAGCTCCCCCTCCACCGGCGAGCCACCCCCACCACCGCGAGTCACCCACATCCTCCTTTCTCTTTCTCTGTTCCTCTCACTCTCTTCTCTTTTCCCCTCCCTCTCTTCTCTGTTTCCGACCAAACACCACTGCAAGCCACCCCCACGTGGTGGTTTGGCATCTCACCCTCTCAAGCCCACCCTATCTTCTCTGTTTCACTCTTCCCTTTCCCTCTTCTCTTTCCCTATTCCCTCTTTCCTTGGCTCCACCACACCACACAGTGCATGACCACCACCCACACCACCACGAGCTGCACTCCACCACCACCACTGCTCCCTATCTGGTGGTAATGCCCATTTTTATTTTTTAATGTTTTGCCAGTTTTTCAATTTTTTGAATTTATGCCCTAATATTTTTAATTTTGATACAGGTTCCCTAAGCTCTTGGTTTTGTTATTTCTTGCCATTGAACTTTACCTTAACTCTGAAGGTACCATTTAATTTTTTTTAAAGTTTTTTTTTGTAAATCTTTTGCTTGTGTTCTGTAATTGTGAATAGTGAAATGAAGTGAGTGAAGTGTGTGATTGTGAGTGTGTGTGACTGTGAGTTATGTGTTGCTTGTTTGACTATGCACTAAGTGAATGTGTTCTTGACTAGACCATAGAAGGGTGAACTAGGGTAGGAATGTCATTTGAATATAATGACTTCTATGTAGATTATGAGGTAACAACTCAATTTATAAATCTGTCAGAGCTCGCAGCAATTTGAAAGTATTGAATTACCTTTATAAAGAGAGATTTGTGTAGATTTTCATAATAGAGGAAGGTTTATGTTCTAAATGTGCAGATATTCACATGTCCGAATGTTAAGCCATTTTATGTAGAGGATGCTGCTGTATTTTGTTTGGCTATTGGTGTTTGCTAATTATCATTGTAATTTCCCTGTGGTGTGTTGACTTTGAACATTTGATATCTTATTATGAAATGTACATATGGCTTTGACTGTCATATAATGTCTAAGATGCATGACTGGTTGTGTGCTGATAGGTTAGAAAACTTGCATGTGTTTGTTTCATTAAGTGTTCTTTGTTAGCATAGAGCGGAGCTCAATAGGGTACGATATAGTCTGAGATGCATGACTGGTTGTGCGCTGATAGTTTTGAAACCTTACATGTGTTTGCCTATTTAATTTGTTTTTGTTTGTAGAGAGCGGAGCTCAATAGGTTGTTTTCAATTTTTTCGTTTCTTACACTTTATATTAAGTGGTGGCTCCACTACAATTGTATTTTGCTTGTTAACTTTATTTTCAAGTACAAAGGGTAAATAAATGAGCTCAAGATTGATAAGGTTCAAGTTTATTTTATTTTAATGTTGACAATTTAACAAAACCATATATCCCCGTTTGAGTTTCAATAATAGTGAAATGTGTACCTGAAAATCTGCTGACTTATCTAGTTTTAAAGTTGGAATGACTATGATTTTTATGCTAATTGTTCGAGTTTAATATCGTTTTTACTTGAATTTGGCTTTATTTGTCCATAAGAAACAATTTGAGTCTTTTTAGAATTTTTTAGGAATTTTGGTAGTTTTTGAGTCTTGGAACAAGCTGGTTTTTGGGAATGTGCATCAGAGAGTTGAATCTGCCATGGCTGCTGTGGATTCTGTTCATCAACTCATTAACTCTAGTAGTGTGACTGATGATCTTATGGAACAAGAGGTTCTAGCACAAACTGAATTACATCAAGCTTTATTGTTTGAAGAGGAGTTTTGGAGAGAAAAATCCAGGATAAATTGGCATTGCCAAGGGGATAGAAACACTGCATTTTTCCATAGGATTAAAAAACTAGGTATGCTGCAAAGTCTATGAGTATGATTAAATGTGGAGATGTTATTATTGATGATGCAGGGGCCTTGGCTCACCATGTCATTGAATTCTTCTCAAATCTGTATGCAGTCCCTAATGATTGTCAAGTAAATGATCTCATAAACAGAGTTGTCCCTAATTCTGTTACAGCTGAAGAGAATAATTTGCTAACAATGCTGCCATCTAATGAGGAAGTAAGGAAAGCAGTCTTTGCAATGAATAGTGAGGGTGCCCCTGGACCAAATGGTTTTGGAGGGTGCTTTTACCAATCCTTTTGGGATATTATTGGAACTGAGGTGTGCATGGCAGTTAATCAGTTCTTTGCTCAAAATTGGCTCTTGCCTAATATGAACTCCAATCTAGCAGTTTTGATTCCAAAAATGCCCAAATGCTGATAGAATTGAAGACTATAGACCTATTGCTTTAGTCAACTTTCAGCTCAAAATCATTACTAAGGTGTTAGCTGACAGACTAGCAAATATTGCAGCTAGAATCATTTCTCCTCATCAAAGAGGCTTTGTCAAAGGTAGAAATATCAAGGAGTGCATTTGTATTGCTTTAGAGGCTTGTAATTTGTTGGACTATAAGGCCTTTGGTGGAAATCTGGCTCTAAAGCTTGATATCAAAAAAGCTTTTGATACATTGGACAGGAACTTTCTCATTTCTGTTTTGAAAGCTTTTGGTTTTAATCTCACTTTCTGTAACTGGATTCAAACAATCCTTCACTCTTCTAAGTTATCCTTTTTGATCAATGGAAAACAGAAGGATTTTTTGCTTGTAAAAGAGGAGTTAGGCAAGGTGACCCTCTATCACCTCTGGTTTTTTGTCTAGCTGAAGATGCCTTGAGTAGAGGGATTTCTAGACTTGTCAGTTATGGAGTGTTACAAACTATATCTGTCCCAAAGAATCTATCATCTCCTAGCCATGTTTTGTATGCAGATGATGTGCTAGTCCTCTGTAAGGGTAGCAAGAGGGGCCTTGAAGCCCTGATGAATCTTTTTGCTGAATATGGAGCAGCTTCAGGCCAATGTCTTAGCCTCAATAAATGTAAATTCTATTCGGGCAGTATTTCCTCCTCAAATCATCCAGAGTTGCTAATATACTTGGATTTTCTGGTGGATCCTTTCCTTTTAACTACCTTGGACTCCCAATTTTCAAGGGCAAGCCAAGAAGGATTCACTTGCAGCCTTTAGCAGATAGGATCCTCTCCAAACTTGCCTCATGGAAAGGTAGCCTCCTATCCATCATGGACAGGGTTGAATTTGTCAAGTCTGTGATCAATAGTATGATGTTCCATAGCTTTCATGTCTACTACTAGCCTTCATCAGTTCTTAAGGATTTAGACAAATCCATTAGGAATTTTATTTGGTCTGGAGATCCTAATGTCAAGAAAATATGCACTGTTGCTTGGAAGAAACTATGCAGGCCTGTTCTAGAAGGAGGGCTGGACATTAAGTCCTTGTTAGCTCTTAATGAAACTGCTCTTTTGAAGTTATCTTTTGAAATGTCTTCCTCTTGTGATGAATGGGCTACCTTTCTTAGGAAAAGGTTCTTTCAATATTACAAGCCTGTCCCCACCTATGTCAAGTCATCCATATGGCCAGGAATTAAAACTCATGCAGTTGGTTTTTAACAATTCAGTTTGACAGATTGGAGGTGGGTCCTCAATTAATTTCTGGACTGACAAATGGCTCTCAATGCCTTTTGTTGATCTGTTACAAGTTCCTCACAATTTATAGCATAAACTGAAAGCCAAGGTTGCTGATTTTATCAGGGAAGGCAGCTGGAATATCCCTGCATCTCTGTTTGATAACCTCCCAATTTTTGGTCAGGAGCTGCCCCTTTTGGATATTCCTATTTTCCCTGTAGCGGATACCCTCATTTGGCAGCACTCATCCTCGGGTGCTTTATCATTCAAAGAAGCTTTCCATTTCTTAAATCTTAGTCATTCTATTTGTGATTGGTCTAAGATGATTTGGAATAGGGCAATTCCTCCCTCTAAGTCCTTTGTTACTTGGAAACTTATTCACAACAAGTTGCCTACTGAAGACCAACTTCAAAAGAGGGGTTGCTGCACTGTTTCGATCTGCAGTCTTTGTTATTCTGCAGCAGAGAGTGCAGACCATCTTTTCTTAGCTTGTTCCTTTGCAAAACACATTTGGCAATGGATTGGCTCGATTTTTGATTTGCAGGTGGACACTTCCTCTATCTTATCTATTCTTTCCCTTTGCAACAAGCAATGGAGCTTGCAAATGAAAGATATTCTAGCTGCAGCCATTATAAAATCTTTTTGGATCATTTGGTTCTCAAGGAATAAATTGAAGTTTGAAGATAAAAGAATCTCAGTGAGGGCAGCTACTAGCATAATCAAAGCTTCCATTTCACTTTCTGGCAACGTGTCTACAAACAAAATGTTTCCTTCTGCCGAGGAAATAAGAATTTTGGCGCTGTTGGGGATCAATGGCCATCCGGGAACCTCTCCTAAAATTATCCAAGTTGATTGGACTCCGCCTAACCCAGGTTGGATCAAAGTAAACACTGATGGTGCTTCTAAAGGCTCTCCAAGCCAAGCAGGTGGTGGTGCAATCTTTAGGGGCAGTAGTGGAGCTACTCTTGGCTGCTTTGCTGAATTCTATGGGACTCAGGATTCTTTCTCTGCTGAGTTGCATGCTGCCATGACAGCAATTCAGGTAGCATTTGAGAAGGGTTGGTCTAGACTATGGATGGAATATGACTCTTCTCTTGTGGTTCTTACTTTCTCTAATCCGGACATAGTTCCTTGGAAAATTAGAACTAAATGGAGAAATTGTATTGCTTTGACTTCCAATTTTGATTTTTTGATTTCTTATGTTTTTAGAGAGGCTAACCGTTGTGCTGATAAGCTAGCTAATTTTGGAGTCATTTCAAAATGCTTTACTTGGTGGAACTTGATTCCAAATTTTATTAGGCATGATTTCTTCTATAATAGGTGGGGTCTGCCTAATTTTAGATTCAAGTAATTTCTCCTCTTTTCATGGGTAAGGTTTTATGTCCCCCCATGTTTCCTTGTATTTCTTTTCCTTTTTTTAATAATATATTGAGTTGCTGCAGATGATTGGTAGTGGTTTTGGTGCCAACCTAGTTGGGATGATTTCCACTACAGTGATGCTTTTGCACGCCTTTTTGCTTCAAAAAAAAAAATTAAAGCATCTTAGTGGACTGTGTGTTTTGCATCTGAGGCTGTTAACTTGCTTCAGAAAAGATATTTTGGTGGATAATTGGCTATAAAGATTGACATTCAGAAAGCTTTTGATACTATAGATTGGGGCTTTTTGCTGAAAGTTTTTTATGCCTTTGGTTTTGACCAAGCATTTTGCAAGTGGGTGAATGTTATTTTGAACTCTGTAAAGCTTTCTATAGCTGTTAATGGGAAAGCAGCTGGCTTCTTCAGTTGCAAAAGGGGCGTCAGGCAAGGAGACCCCTTGTCTCCTCTCCTCTTTTGCCTTGCTGAAGAAGTTCTTAGTAGAGGCATCTCCATGCTTGTGAATGAGGGTCACCTTCAGTTGATGACTGGTCCTAGAGGTTATAGGATGTGATGTATTGATCTTCTACAAAGGCACTAAAAGAAGTATGCAAAGTTTAGTTTCTCTTTTTAGGGCCTATGAGCAAGCTTCTGGTTAAGTGATCGGTTCTAAAAAATCCAAATTTTATGTAGGGTTCCTTTCGGCTGCATGCAAAAACATTATTTCAAATCTGTTTGGCTTCTCTTATGGCTGTCTTCCTTTCAATTATCTGGGAATTCCTTTATTCCAAGGGAAGCCTAGGAAAATCCATCTCCAGCCAATTGCTGATAGAATCAAGAGTAAACCAGCCTCTTGGAAAGGTTGTTTACTCTCTATTATGGGCAGGGTTCAGTTAGTCTCTTCCATCATACAAAGTATGTTCATTTATAGCTTTACTGTTTATTCTTGGCCAGTTTGCTTACTGAAAACTGTTGACAAATGGATTAGGAGTTTTATCTAGGCTGGTAACATTAATGCCAAGAAGGTTGTTACTGTTTCTTGGAGTAAGGTTTGTGCTCTAATTCAGGAAGGAGGGTTGGGATTAAGACCCATCAGAGCAATTAACAATGCAGCTATGCTAAAACTTCGCTGGGATTTGGTCTCTTCTCACAATCAATGGTGTAGCATTCTTCGAGCCAGAGTTATCAGAAATGGCACATGTATCAGTCATCATATCAGCTCATCCATTTGGCTAGGCATCAAGAATTGGTTTCCAACTGTTATGCAGAATTTATCTTGGCAAATTGGAAATGGCGCCAGTATTAACTTCTGGTCTGATCCATGGATTTCCATGCCAATAGTTAACATGGCTAATGTTCCTGCTGAAGCTCACTCCTTGCTGTGTTCTAAGGTCAGTGACTTTATCAAAGATGGTAAATGGTGTATCCCTGCTATGCTGCTATAGAAGATACCTGGTCTTATTGCTGAAGTGGAGAAGGTAACAATTCCAGTCCAGAACTGTGATGATACAATTAGGTGGAAAAACTCTGATTCTGGTAGCTTATCTCTCAAGGAGGCTTTCATTTTTCAAAATCCTTTAGGTCACCCTCTTCCTTGGTGTAAATCCATTTGGTCTCCCTGCATTCCCCCTTCAAAATCCTTTCTTTTGTGGAGAATTCTTCATGGCTGAATGCCTACTGACGAAAATTTAAGGTCCAAGGGTTGCACTGTTGTGTCAATATACAATCTGTGCTATGCTACATAGGAGTCTACAGAACATTTATTCTTTAGGTGTAACTTTGCTAAACCTTTGTGGAACTAGTTAAGGAGCATCCTTTCATGCTCTCTGGATTCCTCCTCTTTGTTATCTATTCTTGACTTGTGTAACAAGCGATGGAGTTCACAGACCAAGGATCTGGTGATTGCTGGAATTACAAACATTATTTGGGTCATTTGGCATTGTAGAAACAGAATACGGTTTGAAAATAAAGCAATCCCATTCCCTGCTGCTGTAAATCTTGTTATTGCTAATTGTTCTCTGTTGGGTAAGTTTAGTAAAGGCTCAGTTTCGGCTTCCTCTACTAAGATCGGGATTTTGCATCAGTTTTCAGTGGAGGCTAACTTATGCAAGGCTCCTTCCATTAAATCGGTGCTTTGGCATACTCCTTTATTTAACTGGGTGAAGTGTAACATAGATGGGGCTGCCATGGGATGTCCTGGTCTAGCTTCTTGTGGTGGCATTTTTAGGAATAAAGATGCGTATGTTCTTCGTTGTTTTTCTGCTCACATTGGTGTTTCTAATTCTCTCTGTGCTGAATTGATTGGTGCAATGTTTGCAATTGAGCTGGCAAACGCTAAAGGTTAGAACCATCTCTGTCTAGAATGTGATTCTCAATTAGTCATCTCGGCCTTCAAGAATATTAACATAGTTCCTTGGTGTCTTAGGAATAGATGGTCTAATTGTTTGTTTATATATAGGAATATGAATTTTGCTTATTCTCATATTTATCGTGAAGGCAATAGTTGTGCTGATAAACTTGCCTCACATGGTCTATCTATTCAGGGATTTTATTGGTGGGATTCTTATCTTACTTTCATTGGGGAAGACCATTTTCCTAATAGGAACGGTCTTCCTAATTTTAGATTTAGTTGATTCCTTCATGGGTAAGGTATTTGCCCCCCCCCCCCCCCCCCCAATGTCTTTTTTGTTTCTTTTTGTTTTTATTAATAAATCGGGTGTGCTGCAGATGATTGGTAGTGGTTGAGGTGCCAACCTTGTTGGAATGTCCTCCAATATTGTGATGCCTATGCATGCCTTTTTGCCTTTTAAAAAATAATAATGTTATTTTAAGTTTCATGTTAAAAATGAAGCTTGATGACACGAGGAAAAATGAAGAAAACAAGCTGGATGCAAAGTTTTGGTGTCTCGCCCTGTGAGCCAGAGCTGAAAAAGTGGAATTTTGAAGATTCTCTAGGGCACCCCACAAGCAAGTGCTTGCCCCACGAGTCAGAGTGGACAAATCTGAACCATCTCTGGGGTGCCCCACGAGAAAATGATGGCCCCGCAAAGCAGAGGGAAGAAATATGAAAGTACACTGTCTCGCCCCGCGAGACAGGGCTCGCCTCACGAGCGTGCATTACCAGAAATTAGTATTTAAGCTTGTTAATTGTGCGAATTTTGTACCCTAATCCCAGTTTTTGAGATCTGTGCTCGTTTACCCTTATTTCTGAGTTTTACTTGATGTTCCTTCTCAACGTAGCCGCACATGAGAGCATAGTGAATTGTGATGTTTTCTATTCCCTTCTGTTAATTCTTGCTTCTTAATTCTATTTTGCATTGCGTTAATCAAAAGAGCTTGTGATTAACTAATCAAGCGTGATGGGTCCGACCGGAGATTCATTCTTTAGGATTTGAATTAAGAACACAAATTGAATATTGGATGAAATATAATAAGAGCTTTGTGCAATCGTTATAGGGAACCAAGAACTTAATGAATCTTGAATGTTAATCATCATAGAGATATAGTTGATTGGCATGTTTAGGTGTTTTCTCTTGTTCTCGACTGACACATTAGAATAATTTAGGGTTCCTGGCTGGCATGAAATTGAATTAGGTATAGAAATTAATTACTTGGATCTATGTTTGATTGTGTAGGTGAAATCGTGACCTTAGATTCTCCCAATCATAATCTCACTCTTGATAATAGTTTTGATTTGTTTTTATCTCATTTTGATTTAGATATTTGATTTGCTATCTCAATTGATTTTACAACACACTATTTTGACTTGGTCAAACGTTGTTACTACCTTTGAATTTAGATTAAATTGGTCATCCAATCCCTGTGTTCGACCTCGGTAATTACTTACCATGTTTTTATTACTTGCTTCGATCCGGTACACTTACCGGATCAAGTTTTGGCGCTCTTACCGGGGATTGCCATAACCAATCTTCTTTATTTAAGGAAAATAATTACTTTGAACAAGCCAAAATTTTCTATTTAAATTTTTCAAAATATTTTCCTATTTAGTTTTCTTGATTTCACTTGGTCTTGTGAGTTTTCATTGTATGCAAGGTACTGCTCCTCCGGAATAGTTTCTTTTTGACCCGGAAATTCGTAGGACCGAGAAAAGATTGAGAAAACAAATCAAGGAACAAAGGAGGCTTGCCATACTAAATCCTATTAATCTTGAAGACATGGTGGATAATCCTCCGCGACCACCACCTTCGTACAAGCCTTTTTATGTGTACACCCGCCTAAATTGGTAGGATTGTACTTCCACTATTGTGAGGCTCCCCATCAATGTCAATGCTTTTGATATCGTTGACACCATGAGGGTACTCTGGTTTTGAACGGATTGTGAAAGTGGTATATGGATACCGAGATGATGTTGTGGATGCCTGGTGCATCGTGATGTGTGTAAGTGAGTATTTAGTACTGGTGTCAACTTAGGTTGTGTTTGTGCATTACATATTGCCAAAGTGGCAAATCGTGTGGCTAGGAGTCATGCGAGGTTGGTGATCCGGGTGCATGTACAAAAAGCAAGCGGGACGGTTCAAGGAACCTTAGAGATGTATCCGGTTCTGATTGATCGATAGTGACCAATGCTTTGCACCGATTGTGTCGTGGTCTCCATTGGAAATCGACTATCTCGACGTCTGGGCCCGGCGTGTTCTAGTACTAGGTGGACCTACGAGGAGACTAAGATATCCCTATTGTAGTTGAGCTTATAGGGGGAACCACCCTTATTGGTCACGACGAACGAAACTGTTACCAGGACAAGCCAACTGACATTCTCTGGGCAAGGAAGGCCCATGAGAGAAAGAGAATGTCCGGGAGATTGTTGAGACGAATCTTGGGCAAGTATACCCAGTCGTACAAGTAATAAAGAGTAAGAGGGATATCGTTCCACACGATTACTCAAGCCCTAATTCCTTAGATGACAAGAGCCTAAATCCCCTAATTAAACCCTAATTCCTTAGGTGGCCTAATTAGTGAATTTGCATTAAGAGTAGGGATTACACGATTAATAATAAACCAAAATCCATTCCTAGATGCAAGGTTTACTAGGTGATTAATTCCAGATCAATAATTGATAAGAACGTCCCCATTGCAAATCAAATCTCAAAATCAATTCACGGATGATCAGACCACAAAAAGCATTAAGCATAGGAATCAAACACTAATAGAGAAGCATAAACATGGATTAATAAATCAAAACAAATACATGAAAGTCGGTTTAGCTACATCTAATCCCAACAAAAAGGGATTTAGCTACTCATAGTAATAGAGAAAGCCAAAACCAGAGAAATAGGAACAAAGGAGAAAAGGAACTCCATGGAAGCTCTCCACAGCAGCCACGGCAGCCCCTGGATCAGAGAAGATGTCTTTTTAGGGTTCAAAGATGTCCTAGGTCTAAAAACTCTCTTTTCTGATATGCCCAGATGCCTTTTTATAAATCAAGCACGCGTCACGGTCGTGATGGCCATCACGGCCAGGCCGTGACGGGTTCTGCCAACGGCGCGCTTTCAATTTTTGGTTTATCACGATCGTGATGCTCATCACAGCTAGGCCGTGATAGCTTCTGCCTCGAACGTTGCTTCACCAACTGGTCTGTCACGGCCGTGATGGGCATCACAGCCTGGCCGTGACAGAATCTGCCTAGAAGGGGTCTGGCTCAGTTAACATGTCACGGCCGTGATGGGCATCACGACTAGGCCGTGACAGCTTCTGACTTTTGCCTTCTTTCTTTCCAGTTATTGCCCGATCATGACCGTGATCTGCATCACGGCTAGGCCGTGATGGGCTCTGTTTGGCTCACTTTCTTCACTTTCCAAGTCGCATCTTATGCAAGCTCCATTATGGTTGATTTTGAGCATTTAATCCTTAGTTTTTGCAAAACAACACCACAAAACCGCCTTACCCGTTCCAAGGTAAAAACTAACAAAAATAAAATAAAAATTGCCTAAACTATATGAAAATGCATGCAAAAATGTACATGAATTATGATGTGAAATCACACTATCAAATCACCCCAAGCTTATTCATTTGCTTGTCCTCAAGCAATCACTAAGACCAGAAGATATAAATAGTTAGAGCATGGATAGTGAACCAAGAACCTGAGTAACTAATCCAAGTAACAGGCATTTTCAAATAATTCACCAAGAGACAATCAATTTCAAGTCCAATTAGAAGCTTAGGTTTCCTAGACTCATATTCTCATTGATTCGGGCACTCTTTCTCACCTCACTCAAATGTTTAAGGATATATGATAATTCGCTCAATTTCCTCAAGGAATGAATTCTACCATAAGCTTGACTATCAACCAAATCTCTACTTTATTAATGAAAACACATAAGAATCAAGAGGTCTTTTACTTTGGTTGTAACGGGGACATGGGATTAATCGTTAGGTGGGGAAATCAAGAAAAGGAAATTTCAAGAAGGCTAAACAAAATATCAGGCATTGCAAAGCATGACAACTTCTAAAATACCTTTTTGGGTTTTGATTCATTTTTCCACCTTTCTTTCTTTCTTTTTATTTTATTTCTAACTTCCTTTTTTCATCCCCTTCTCTATATATATATTTTATTTATTTATTTCTTTTTTTTATGAAAAAGGGGAGATTTTCAATTCAAGAGAAATATTTTTCTAACTTTCTCATCCCATACTTTTTCAAACTACCTTTTTACCCTTTTGTGCAATACTTTAGAAGGTCTCCTACCAAGAATCATTCATCAAAATGTTTCAAGGTACCAAGAAAAGTATTTTATTCTTTTAGGCTCAAAATTGGGCAACTAAGGGTTAGCATTTAACCAATCAAAGCTCAGAAGGCCGGAAAAATACCTAGTGCCTCAATCATTTTCAAAAATGTTTTAAAAAATTTTTAATCTTCAAAACGGTTTCAAGTCAAGTTCTAGAGAATACAATCCAAGAGAAATAACACTCAATCACAAAGAATGGGGTAGATTTAGTGAGTACCCCTTTTTGGCTCAAAATCTCACATTTAGTAGTTCAAAAATCAATGAGAAACACAAATCTACGGAACCACATGCTAATTATCAACTATCAAAGATCATCTCAAAAATATTTATTTGTAGCCTTATCACAAGAATAAAAAAATAGGGTTCAACAATTCACTATCTCAATTTATTTGCCACTAAGTTCTCATAATTGGATGCATAATCTAAGCAAGGGGCAATCTAATCATGTGATCATGCAAAACTATGCCTATATGAATGCAACATGCAAAATGCAAAAATATGCAAAAGTACCCCTATCCCAAGCTTAAAAACTTACATTGTCCCCAATGTAAATAATCAAGTTGGAGAGAGGAGAAAAATGGAACAACTCACCGAGGCGGTAGCGGGTGTTGGCTCACATGCCTAGTCAAAGGGATTGAATGAAAAATGTGTCACTGCCGTGATGCTCATCACGGGCAGGCCGTGATAAATTCTGGTCCATAGGAGCTGGCCTGTCACGGCCATGACTTCCATCACGGCTAGGCCGTGATGCTCTCTGATCTTCAGGGTCCTTCTCATCATGCCCGTGATGGGTATCACGGCTGGGCCGTGATCCTTTATGATCTTCATGGCTGGCTCATCATGACCGTGACCAGCGTCACGACCTGGGCGTGATGGCTGCTGACTTTGTTTGTCCCTGCCCTTTTTGTTTCTCCTTCCTTCTTACCCTGAAAACACTTAACACATCTATTAATTTATGATCTTTTTCCTCTTGATCTTCTCAAATTATTCAAGAGTAAAAATCAAAAACAAATGGAAAAGGAAAAGAAAACTTGGGTTGCCTCCCAATAAGTGCTTCTTTAACGTCACTAGCTTGACGGGCCGGTGATCTCAAGGATCACGAAGTCGCACATCTGTGGTCAATCTCTCGATGTCACCACCCAAGTAGGCTTTGAGCCTTTGGCCATTGACTTTGAAGATCCTTTTTGAAGTAGGGTCCTCCACTTCTATGGCTCCATGAGGTGAGACTTCTTTGACAATAAACGGTCCCGACCACTTAGACTTCAACTTGCCCGAAAACAATCTCAGCCGGGAATTGAATAATAGAACTTGTTGTCCCAGCTGAAATGCTTTCATCACGATCTTCTTGTCATGATAGTTCTTGACTAGCTGCTTGTAAATAGCTGCATTCTCATATGCATTAAGGCGCATCTCCTCTAATTCATGCAGCTGATGGACTCTTTTCTCACCCTCCAAATTGGCATCAAAATTCAAGAACTTCAATGCCCAAAAGGCTCGATGCTCCAACTCTACGGGTAGATGACATGTCTTCCCATAGACCATCTGAAACAGATATAACCCCAAATAAGTTTTTAATGTAGTCCGGTAAGCCCACAAGGCATCGTCAAGCTTCTTTGCCCAATCTTTTCTTGAAGTGGCCACAGTTTTTTCCAAAATTCTCTTAATCTCCCAGTTAGAGACCTTCGCTTGCCCATTTGTTTGCAGATGATATGGAGATGCCACCTAATGCCTCACATCATACTTGGTCAACACATTTCTCAGTTGTGAGTTGCAAAAGTGAGATCCCCCATCACTTATAAGGACCCTTGGGACACCGAACCAGGCAAAAATGTTCTTCTTGATGAACTTAATCACTGTTTGTGCATCATTCTTCGGTGTTGCAATGGCCTCCACCCATTTAGAAACATAGTCCACCGCCACCAAGATATATTGATTGGAGAATGAAGGTGGAAGTGGACCCATAAAATCTATGCCCCAACAATCAAATACTTCAATCTCCAATATGTTTTGCAGTGGCATCTCATCCCTTTTAGATATGTTCCTGGTCCTTTGGCACTTGTCACAACTCTTCACATGATTGTAAGAGTCCTTGAAGATTGAGGGCCAAAAGAGCCCAGATTGGAGGACCTTTGCAGTTGTCCTATCCCCATTGTAGTGTCCACCATATGGAGAGTTATGGCAATGCCACAGAATACTCCTCGCTTCCTCTTGACTAACACACCTCCTCCATAAGCCATCCGATCCAACCTTGAACAGAAATGGATCATCCCACATGAAATGGTTAGCATCCCGGAAGAATTTTTTCTTTTGCTGCCAAGTGAGGTGCTCTGGAACAATGTTGGTTGCCTTGAAATTTGCCATGTCAGAAAACCATGGTCTTTCATGCACTAGGAATAAGGCCTCATCCGGGAACTCGTCCCGAATGTCCTTTTCTTTTGCAGTAACCTCTTCATTCACTAACCGAGATAAGTGGTCAGCCACCATATTTTCGCTGCCCGTTTTGTCCTTAATGACTAAGTCAAATTCCTGCAACAATAGAATCCACCTTATGAGTCTTGGTTTTGAATCTAACTTAGTCAAAAAATATTTAATTGCAGCATGATCAGTAAAGACAGTGACTTGTGACCCAATCAAGTATGAACGAAATTTTTCCAATTCAAACACTATGGCTAGAAACGCTTTTTCAGTTGTTGCATAATTTATTTGGTTCTCATTGAGAACCTTGCTAGCATAGTGAATGGTATGGAAAAAATTTTCCCTCCGCTGTCCCAAAACTGCCCCAACTGCTTAGTCACTGACATCACACATTAATTCAAATGGTGACTCCTAGTTGGGTGCAACAAGAATGGGAGCGGTGATCAACTTTTCTTTCAAAATCTGAAAAGAAGTAAGGCAAGCAGTATCAAACACAAATGGTGTCCTTGTTCAAAAGGCCACACAACGGCTTGGCTATCTTTGAGAAGTCTTGGATGAACCGCCGGTAAAAGCCTGCATGCCCAAGAAAACTCCTCACACCCTTGACATTCACTGGTGGAGGTAGTTTCTCAATTACATCAACCTTGGATTTATCCACTTCGATCCCCTTAGATGAAATCTTGTGCCCAAGCACAATGCCTTCCTGCACCATAAAATGACACTTCTCCCAATTTAAGACTAAATTGGTGTCCATGCACCTCTTTAACACAACAGCAAGGTTAAACAAGTAATTATCATAAGAGGAATCGAAAACAGAAAAATCGTCCATAAAAACTTCAATGTATTTTTCTACCATATCAGAAAAATGGAAAGCATGCACCTTTGAAATGTTGCAGGCGCATTACAAAGACCGAAAGGCATCTTCCGATAGGTAAAAACACCAAAAGGACATGTGAAGGTAGTTTTCTCTTGGTCTTCCAGGTTAACTGCAATTTGGTTATAACCCGAATAATCATCCAAGAAACAATAATAAGCTTGCCCGGCCAACCTCTTAAACATTTGGTCCATGAATGGAAGTGGGAAGTGATCTTTCCTAGTAGCTTGATTTAGCTTCCGGTAATCTATACACATTCGCCAACTGGTGACCGTTCTAGTTGGGATCAACTCATTCTTCTCGTTGCTCACGACGGTCATGCCACCTTTCTTGGGAACCACTTGTAACGGACTCACCCAAGAACTATCGGAAATCGGATAGATCATTCCGGCTTCAAGGAGTTTCAGCACCTCCTTCCTTACCACTTCTTTCATTGTAGGATTGAGCCTCCTTTGCGGTTGGACCACCGGTTTAAATTCAGCCTCCATCATGATCTTGTACATACATAATGTAGGGCTAATACCTTTCAAATCTAAGATGGACCATCCAATAGCTGTCTTATGCTCTCTAAGCACCCTTACAAGTTTCTCATCTTCCAATTTGGACAATACATTGCTCACCATGACAGGATTTTCATCATTCTCACCAAGAAACACATATTTCAATTGGGGAGGTAGAGGTTTAAGCTCTAACTTGAGCTTCTCTTGGACTTCATCCTTCTTGAGCTCTTCTTTCTCAGTATTGACAGAAAGTTGATTGGGTTGAGTGTTGACGAAATCTGGGCAAGTATACCCAGTCGTGCAAGTAATACGGTGGTAAGACCGGTTTATCGTATCCACGGGGATTGGATGTCAACTACCAATTCGCAAACTCAGCAACTATCTAGACTAAACTATAAATCAAGAGAAAGTAAAACAAACAAAAGAAAAGAAATAAAATCTTTTTGTCTTTTTGGGGACTTTTAACAAACACTTGGAGTGCAGAAAGGATATGTTGGGACTAGACTTCACCAAACCTCTAACTCATGCACTATCAGGACTAGATACCTCCCATCCATGCTTCAGATATTAAAATCAATCCACTAAACTACTCAAACCCCGATTCCTCGGATGGCAAGAGCCTAAATCCACTAATAGACCCTAATTCCTTAGGTGGCCTAGATTAATGAATTTGCATTAAGATTAGGGATTACGCGATTACTAATAAACCTAGTTCCATTCCTAGATACAAGGCTTACTAGATGATTAAATTCAGTTCTGGTTATGATATGAACGTCCCCATTGCATACCAAAACACAAATCGAGTCATGGGGGTGCTAGCCACAACAAGCATTAAGCACAGAAAATTAATCACTAATACGAAGCATAAACATAGAATAATCAGTCAAGATAAATACATAATTATCAATTTGGTTACATCTAATCTCAACAAAGGGATTTAACTACTCATAAACAGAGAAAACCAAACCAGAGAAATAGGAGAAGAGGAGAGAAGAGGCCCCATGGGAGATTTCCTTCTTCTTCAAAGCAACCCCTCTTGGCTCCCTTCTAGGGTGAAACCCTAGCCCAGCTGCAGCCTCCAAATGCCTTCAAATGCCTCCATCTGGACCCTTTGTTATGTCTGCTGCGCTATTATTTATAGGTCTGCTGTACGTCACGGCCGTGATGGCCATCACGGGCAGGCCGTGACGCGTTCTGGAGTGGGCGTACTTGCACAAAATGAAGTCTCGCGAGGCGAGCCCTACGTTCGCGACGCGAAACCCTAATTTTCTGGTTGGTCACGGCCGTGATGTCTATCATGGGCAGGCCGTGACAACCTCTGACTTTTGCCTTCTGCTCTGCTTGATCACGGCCGTGATGGGCTCTGTTTGGCTCATATTCTTCACTTTTCAAGCTCTATTTCATCCAAGCTCCACCATGGCTGATTTTGATCATTTTTACATTGAATTCCTGCAAAACAACACCAAGAAACCGCTTCACCCGTTCCAAGGGAAAATCTAATAAAAACCAAATAAAGAATGCCTAATCTATATGCAAAATGCATGCAAAAGTATACAGAAAATATCATGTAAAATCACACTATCAAATCACCCCAAGCTTATTCAATTGCTTGTCCTCAAGCAATCACTAAGGCCAGAAGAATAAACAGAACATTGATAGTGAACTAAGAACCCGAGTAAATGATCCAAGTAATAGGCAATTCAAACAATTCAGCAAGAGACAATCAATTCAAGTCTAATTAGAGGCTTAGGTTCCTTAGACTCATGTTCTCACTGATTTGGGCACTCTTTCTCACCTGAAGCTCACCCCAAGCTTGTTCATTTGCTTGGTTCTCTTCCTCACCTCACTCAAGTGTTTAAGGGAAATTTAACATTTCGCTCAATTTTCCTCAAGGAATGATTCCTACCATAGGCTTGACTATCAACCAAATCTCTACTTTATTAATGAAAACAATTTAGAATCAAGAGGTCTTTCACTTGGTTGTAACGTGGCCATGGGATTAATAGTTAGGTGGGGATAACAAGAAAAGGACATTTCAAAAGGCTACATAAACATCAAGCATTGCAAACATGACCTTCTAAAATACCTTCTTCGGTTTTCAATTTATTTTTTCCACCTTTCTTTTCTTTACTTTTCTTTTTTATTTCTCACTTCTTTTTGTCATCCCCTTCTCTATTTATTTTTCTTTTCTTTTTTTTTCTTTTTCTTTTATTTGGAGAAGGGAAGATTTTTTATTTTTTTTTCTGATTCTTTTCCCAAACTTTTTCAACTACCCTTTTTCACCCTTTTTGTAATACTTTAGAAGGTCCCTTATCAAACTTATTTATCAAAACATTTCAGGGTACCAAGAAAAGCATTTTTATTCTTTCAGGCTCAAAATTGGGCAACTAAGGGGTAGCATTTCATCATTCCAAGCTCAGAAGGCCCGAAAAATACCTATTACCTCAATCATTTTCAAAAAATGTTTTAAAAAATGTTAAGCTTCGAAATGGTTTCAAGTCAAGTTCTAGAGAATAGCAAACCAAGAGGAATAACACTCTAACACAAGGAATGGGGTAAAATTTTGTGAGTACCCCTTTGGCTCAAAATCTCACATTTTAGTACAGAATCAATGAAAAACACAAATCCTCAGAACCATATGCTAATTATCAACTATCCAAGATTATCTCAAGCATTTTCATTTGCAGCCATATCACAAGAATGAAAAAAAATTGGGTTCCACAATTCACTATCTCAAAATATTTGGCACTTAGTTCTCACAATTGGATGCAAAATTCAGGCAGGGAGCAATCTAATAATGTGACATGCAAAGCTATCATGCAAAGCTATATGAATGCAACATGAAATATGCAAATGAAAAATACCCCTACCCCAAGCTTAAAAATTTACATTGTCCCCAATGTAAACAATCAAGTTGGAGAGAGGAGAAAAATAAAAAAAATAAAAATTGGAACGGCTTACCGAGGCGGTAACGGGTGTTGACTCTCATTTCAGTCAGAATGAACTGCATGAAAATTGGGTTGCTTTTTCTTGTCTTCTTGATCTTCCCTCCTTCCTTCTTACCCTGGAATCACTTGGCAATTTTATTAGTAAAAGAAAACTCTTGATCTTCTCAAATTATTCAAGAGTTTAAAAATCAAAAATCAAATCTAACTAAACAAAAAGGAAAAAGGAAAAGGAAAAGAAAAATTGGGTTGCCTCCCAATAAGCGCTTCTTTAATGTCACTAGCTTGACTTATTAAAAAGCATCCACCTGGATCCTCCTCCTGGATCAAATGGAAATTGGGGTGGTGATTGCAACAGTAATATAACTTTATTCTCAATTCCACCCAGCCATTGGGTGGAAACTCCCTTGACCTCTACAATTTTAACTCACTTCCTCTCGGGTCAAGTGGAATTTTCAAGAGGAAGTGTGACAGACAAGTGGAGGGGGCTAACTTACCAGTGTCCACACATGCATGCAAGCCAACATAATTATTTAATGCAGTAAAATCAGATGGCTCAACATGCATGGTGGAGGGAGTGCTTTCCAAATGCCCTGCCTCCTCACTTGTTGTTTCCCAAGGATTTGTGGAAGGTAATTCCTCGTGTTGTGATTCGCTTACCACCACCACTTCATCTTCAATTTGATCCATTCCCACAACCAGATTTTTCTCAAATGCGAATTCTTGTGGCTCTATGGGAATCATACATGGTGGTGGAGGTGGCAAATATGAACAAAAGGTTTCCCAATCCTCCTCGGAGAAGTTATATATAAGCCTTCCCGTCATATAATCAACTTGTGCGGGAGTAACATGGTCCATCAAATCCACGACGTCTCCCAAACACCAGTTGTCTTCCAAAGCGCGACTTGAGGCTTCCTCATCAGGTGGATAATAAAATTTTTCCATGAACTGCATCCACCTTGCAAAAACAGAACTTAAAACAAAAAGATCAAATATATACAGAAAAATAAAAAAGAATAAAAATGTCTAAATTAGTTGCCTCCTCTGTTACTAATGATATTGGCAAAACCAATCCCCGGCAACGGCGCCAAAAACTTATTGACGAAATCTGGGCAAGTATACCCAGTCGTGCAAGTAATATGGTGGTAAGACCGGTTTATCGTATCCACGGGGATTGGATGTCAACTACCAATTCGTAAACTCAGCAACTATCTAGACTAAACTATAAATCAAGAGAAAGTAAAACAAACAAAAGAAAAGAAATAAAATCTTTTTGTCTTTTTGGGGACTTTTAACAAACACTTGGAGTGCAGAAAGGATATGTTGGGACTAGACTTCACCAAACCTCTAACTCATGCACTATCAGGACTAGAAACCTCCCATTCATGCTTCAGATATTAAAATCAATCCACTAAACTACTCAAACCCCGATTCCTCGGATGGCAAGAGCCTAAATCCACTAATAGACCCTAATTCCTTAGGTGGCCTAGATTAATGAATTTGCATTAAGATTAGGGATTACGCGATTACTAATAAACCTAGTTCCATTCCTAGATACAAGGCTTACTAGGTGATTAAATTCAGTTCCGGTTATGATACGAACGTCCCCATTGCATACCAAAACACAAATCGAGTCATGGGGGTGCTAGCCAGAACAAGCATTAAGCACAGAAAATTAATCACTAATACGAAGCATAAACATAGAATAATCAGTCAAGATAAATACATAATTATCAATTTGGTTACATCTAATCCCAACAAAGGGATTTAACTACTCATAAACAGAGAAAACCAAACCAGAGAAATAGGAGAAGAGGAGAGAAGAGGCCCCATGGGAGCTTTCCTTCTTCTTCAAAGCAACCCCTCTTGGCTCCCTTCTAGGGTTGAAACCCTAGCCCAGCTGCAGCCTCCAAATGCCTTCAAATGCCTCCCTCTGGACCCTTTGTTCTGTCTGCTGCGCTCTTATTTATAGGTCTGCTGCGCGTCACGGCCGTGATGGCCATCACGGGCAGGCCGTGACGCGTTCTGGAGTGGGCGTACTTGCACAAAATGAAGTCTCGCGAGGCGAGCCCTACGTTCGCGACGCGAAACCCTAATTTTCTGGTTGGCCACGGCCGTGGTGTCTATCACAGGCAGGCCGTGACAGCCTCTGACTTTTGCCTTCTGCTCTGCTTGATCACAGCCGTGATGGTCATCACGGCCAGGCCGTGATGGGCTCTGTTTGGCTCATATTCTTCACTTTTCAAGCTCTATTTCATCCAAGCTCCACCATGGCTGATTTTGATCATTTTTACATTGAATTCCTGCAAAACAACACCAAGAAACCGCTTCACCCGTTCCAAGGGAAAATCTAATAAAAACCAAATAAAGAATGCCTAATCTATATGCAGAATGCATGCAAAAGTATACAGAAAATATCATGTAAAATCACACTATCATTGAGCTTCTAAATCACACATACACTCCTCTATTTCCTTCTCCTCTTTCTCATCAAGATTTTCAATAGAGTTCACAATTACCTTCTCAAGAGTAGAGGAATGGTGCTGATGTGCAAAGACCTCTTTAGCCACTACATCCACAATGTCCATGCGGAAACAATTCTCTTCATCACTCGGGCGATGCATAGCTTCAAATACATTGAAAGTAACCTCTTCATCTTTCACTATGAGTCGAAGTTGGCTTTTTGTACATCTATCAAAGCACGACCAGTTGCTAGGAAGGGTCTCCCTAATATAAGTGGAACTTCTACATCCTCCTCCATGTCCAATATCACAAAATCCGCTGGGAAGATAAACTTATCCACTTTAACCAAAACATCTTCCATAATACCAAAAGGACGCATGATTGATCTATCGGCTAGTTGCAATGTCATCCTTGTTGGTTTCACTTCACCACCTCCAAGCTTGTTCAAGATTGAAAGCGGCATCAAATTGATACTCGCCCCCAAGTCACACAAGGCCTTCCCAATAGCAACACTCCCAATCGTGCAAGGGATTGTAAAACTACTAGGATCTTTAAGCTTTGGAGGTAGCTTCCTTTGAAGTATCGCACTATATTCTTCCGTCAAGGCAACGGTCTCACCTTCTTTATTTCTTCGTGAGTAACTCCTTCATGAACTTTGCATAAGTTGGCATTTGCTCTAGTGCTTCAGCAAAGGGTATGTTGATTTGTAACCTCTTGAAGATGTCAAGAAATTTGGCAAACTGCTCTTCCTTCTCCTTCTTCTCGCTTATGTGAGGATATGGCAACTTTACATAAGAAGGGATTTCTTGAGGCTTGTCTCCATCTTTCAAAATCTGACTTTTACTCCTCCTCAAAATTGAATTTTTATCCACTAACTTTTCTCTCTTGTCTTTTTCTTCTTCCTCTATTACAACCTCTTTGCCTTTTTCTTCATTTTTTTCTCTTTTTTCAGCACTCAACTCAGTTTTTTCAGCATCTCTCTCATTTTTCAACAAAGGCTCACCGCTCACTTTCTCAATATTTTTACCACTCCTCAAAACAATAGCCTTACAATGCTCTTTAGTATTTATTTGAGTATTACCTGAAAAACTGCCGCAAGATTGTTCTGCTAAGTGCTTTGCAATTTGTCCAACTTGAACCTCCAAGTTCTTTATGGAAGCATCGGTGTTTTTCTGGTTTGACATGGACATTTACATGAATTGATTGAGGGTGTTCTCCAAGATTGAAGTCCGGTCTTGAGGCGGTTGTGAGGGAAGAGGCTTACTTGCTTGTCCGACATCTTGTTTCCAACCAAAACTTGGTTGATTCCTCCACCCTTGGTTGTAATTGTTGGAATATTGGTTGTTACCTTGCCGCCCATAGTTCCCCATATAATTAGCTTCCTCATGGGAACTAGGTGTGGCTTCACAATTCCCATTATCATGATCTCCTCCACAAAAATCACATCTCATTACCTGTTGAGGTGGCATGGTTGTTCCTTGAATGGTTTGGAGTTGTTGTGGGAGTTGAGCTAGTTGCTTGGTAATGGACTCAAGTTGTTGTGTCATAAGCTTGTTTTGAGCCAAAAGTGCAATTTGTGAATCTAACTCCAACACTCCCCTTCTTGATGTGGTACCTCGGTCATGATGCATCAGATAGTCATTAGATGCCATAGCTTCTATCAAAATCAATGCTTCCTCCGATGTCTTTGTGTTCATGGAACCTCCAGCTGAGGCATCCAACATAAACTTGGTTGACAGCCTCAATCCATTGCAAAATGTTTGCATTTGGACAAGATCATCAAACCCATGATTTGGACATCTTTGGAGCAAGTCTTTGAACCTTTCCCATGTCTCATGAAGAGTCTCACCCTCTTGTTGAGCAAAGCTTGTGATATCACCCCGTGTCTTCACAAATCTTGAGGCGGGAAAGAACCTTGCAAGAAATTTAGCCTCTAAGTCAACCCATGTAGTGATGCTCCCCCTTGGTTGAGATTGGAGCCAAGCCTTGGCTCTATCTCTTAAAGAGAAAGGGAACAACCTTAGGCGTATTGCATCATCGCTAGCACCATTTAGTTTCACCGTATCACATAACTCAATGAAGCTACATCTAATCCCAACAAAAAGGGATTTAGCTACTCATAGTAATAGAGAAAGCCAAAACCAAAGAAATAGGAACAAAGGAGAAAATGAACTCCATGGAAGCTCTCCACAGCAGCCACAGCAGCCCCTTGCTCAGAGAAGATGTCTTTTTAGGGTTCAAAGTCGTCCTAGGTCTAAAAACTCTCTTTTCTGATATGCCCAGATGCCTATTTATAAATCAGGCGTGCGTCACGGCCGTGATGGGTTCTGCCAAGGGCGCGCTTTCAATTTTTGATTTATCACGGTCGTGATGCTCATCACGGCTAGGCCGTGATAGCTTCTGCCTTGAACGTTGCTTCACCAAATGGTCTGTCACGACCGTGATGGGCATCACGGCCTGGCCGTGACAGATTCTGCCTAGAAGGGGTCTGGCTCAGTTAACATGTCACGGCCGTGATGGGCATCACAGCTAGGCCGTGACAGCTTCTGACTTTTGCCTTCTTTCTTTCCAGTTATTGCCCGATCATGACCGTGATGTGCATCACGGCTAGGCCGTGATGGGCTCTGTTTGGCTCACTTTCTTCACTTTCCAAGCCCCATCTTATGCAAGCTCCATTATGGTTAATTTTGAGCATTTAATCCTTAGTTTCTGCAAATCAACACCACAAAACCGCCTTACCCGTTCCAAGGTAAAAACTAACAAAAATAAAATAAAAATTTCCTAAAATATATGAAAATGCATGCAAAAATGTACATGAATTATGATGTGAAATCACACTATCAGGGATCAGTATCCCTAGTGTGAACGATCAGTCGAAATGCTTAGGAGTATGTCTCCTTAGAGGATTGATCCTATTTGGATATTTGAGGATGTTTATAAAAGAATGACTCGAGAGATCTGTACTATTTGTGTATTGATAACATGTTGTACTGTGTTTCCCCATCCCTTTTTATGGCTTTGTTTAGATGCTCATCTCCCTTCTTTCTTTTTTCTTTCTGCGTATGTGTCGGTTCGTTAGATGAGCACCAGCAGTCGTACCGCGACGACAATAGGACTAGAGCACAGCCTGATGTATTACCTGCAGACGATCCAGACCTAGGGGGTATTGAGATTGTGTACCATGACGACCGTGGGTGGCAGGTCGACCACTCACAGTTCCACATGTGTTACATCAGCCCGGTCAGCAGCTACATTTGCCTAGGAGGTGAATAGTTCTTCACTTTGTTCTGCTTGTATTGCATCTCTCAGCATCTTCCTTTCATGGTGATCTGGTATCCGTCTTGTCGGCGCTAGTTCCCAGATGATAGGTGGAACATGATGGATCGATCTGAGGTTCATGATGGAGTCAACAGAGTTTAAAGAGGTACGAGGAGGAGGAGGAGTGTACAGACGATGCACCACTACCGACGCCGCATGGTTGTGATGAGCAGTGACGAGTCTGTGTGGGAGCCTAGGTCAGGACCAGAGATGCTAGACATTACCATCGTGCTTTCGGTGCAGGAGAGGGTAGTTTAAGGTGCCCATATCGTCTATGATATGGTTTGTCTGAAGCGTTTGTTAGGGGAGAGCCTCTATGAGCTTGATGTTTTGTTTTTGATGTATTTTGAGAAAGACGGGTGGGTAGATGTTGTCTATTTAGGTTTTATTATCTTTCTCAGTGACCAGCGCATCCATTTTCTTTTCACCAGTCGGTAAAGTTATTAGGTTTACGGTCCCTATGTTGGGATCGCCAGTACTTGATGGTGACTTTTTCACATATTATGTATGTATCCATTGCATTTTATTTTCTTCCCTTGTGTATGTTTAAAAGTTTTAACTTTACCGCTTCCGTGACTTATATTATTTTCATATGTATAAACGCGCTAACGCTAATAAAAAGGATTAAGTAGTAGTTAATTAGGATTGTTCTTTAATGAGACACCAGAGTGTCTCATTTGGTGGCACCAGAGCAGTTCGGTTCTCAATCGGACTATGGGACTATGTCTTATTAGGAGTAAGGACTGTGGGGTAGGATGAGTGTCGACACTATTAGTTGAATCCTCGTTATATGTCAGCTATGGTTAGACTGGGTAGAGTGTCTGATACGCAAGTTTATTCTCATACAGTGAGTAAATGAGAATAACTGTTAAGTATATGTAACACATATGATGATATAACAGATTATATGAATATATATGTCTTATGAATGATGGAGCTGGTGATTTCTTTTACAGGAAATTAGATTGTTGAAGGAAACGCAAGAAGGGGTAGAGGAGGCAGAAATGAAGGGAGGCGGAACCACCGATAACCCAGCCACCGATAACTTGGTGAATTCATCTAGAAGGTTTGAGGTTGGTCTGAGGCCCAAACTAAAGGGGGATATGCTGCCATTAGAGTTGAATCAATTTTCGGTTCTAGTGGAGAAGTGCACAACCTTGGAAAGTCATGACAGAACCAGGTCAGCATAGCCACAACAAATAAGTGGTGGGCCTGTCTGAGTAGGTTTTAACCAGAGAGCAAGTGGTGGAAGGTTCCAACCAACGGCAAAGCCTTACAGTCGTCCTAATCAACCATCAGTCAGTACAAGCAGTGGGAGTTCTAGTCAGGATGCATAAGGGTTTCTAACATGTTTCAAATGTGGAGGGCCATATATGATGAAGAACTGTCCTCAGTTTCAAAATGCTATTTCTTTCCAGTGTGGACGTACCAGTCACATTGCCCGTTTCTGTACTTAAGGCAAAGTTGAGAGGACTCAAGCTCCACAGTAGGGTGGAAGAGCACAGAGAGTTGGAAAAAGGGCTCAGACTGGGAATCAACAAGGAGGAAGATCTCAAGCCAGCAGAAGAGTGTTTGTCATGAGAGGATTTGAATCCGCTCGAGAGCCTGATCTGATACAAGGTACGTGCCACATTTTCGGTAAGCTCTTGTCTGTGTTGTTTGATTCAGGGGCTACCCATTCGTTTATTTCCTGAGAGTGTGTGGATCATTTGCAATTACCCGTTTCATCTTTACCATATGATTTGAATGTGTCTACCCCTATGGGAGATACATTAACAACCCTGTTTGTTTGTTGGAATTGTCCTATTGTCATAGAAAATATAACTTTTGTTGTAGACCTTGTCCGTCTGCTTATACAACAGATTGATGTGATTTTGGGCATGTATTGGCTTTCGACTAACCATGTGGTACTTGATTGTTCAAATAAGACTCTTCACTTTTCTGATCAATATGGATTAAAGCGTGTCGATGACAGTAGATTGGGAGAAGGGGGTTCAAAGGATTGCGTCATGATGTTTTCCTTGGAAGCCAAGGAGTCTTTGAAAGCAGAAGCACTGCCTGTATTATGCGAGTTTCCTGAGATTTTCCCGGATGATGTGTCGAGGTTACCACTGAAGAGGGAGATAGATTTTGCAATAGATCTCATACCAGGGACATGACCGATATCAATAGCACCTTATCGAATGTCCCCGACAGAGTTGGTGGAGTTGAAGAAGCAGCTGGGTGAAATGCTTAAGATGGAGTTTATCCGGCCAAGTGTTTCAGCTGTATGAAATTAACACCGTGCTACTCTGGCTGCATGCTTGCTAGGAATGAAGGACCATTAGTTTTTAAAGGTGCTCTTCATTCTTATTGATGTCATTGATAAATAGGTGGTAACAAGCATGGATATTTGAAGCAATTCTGAAACAGGAAGAAAGATGGAAGCTCAAGGCTGTGTGTGGATTATTGACAACTGAACAATGTAAAAATCAAGAACAAGTGCCCATTGCCTAGGATAGACGTTCTGATGGATCAATTTTGGGGAGAAATTGTATTTTCAAAGATAGATCTGAGGTATGGGTACCATTAGATCAGAGTAAAGGAAAAATATATACCAAAGACTTCTTTTAGAAGTCAGTATGGTCATTATGAATATCTAGTTATGCCATTTGGTGTGACTAATGCTCCAACTGTGTTCATGGACTACATGAATCAGATCTTCAGACTGTACCTTGACAAGTTCGTTGTTGTAATTCAATTATTAAAGGACATACAACTCTATACCAAGTTGTCTAAGTGTGAGTTTTGGTAGGACAAAGTAAAATTTTTGGGGCATGTGATCAACGATGATGGGATAGCTGTGGATCCTGCTAAAGTTGAGGCAGTGGTGAATTGGGAACGCCCTAAGACTGTGGTCAAAGTTAGAAGTTTTCTTGGATTAGCAGAGCATTATAGAAGGTTTATTGAAGGATTTTCAAAGATTACGTTGCCGATGATGCAATTAACGAGAAAAGGGAAAGTGTTTGAATGGAGTGGTTGTTGAGACCTTAAAAGACTGAAGCACATTTGATGTGTGAATTCTCTAAGTTTTGATGATTCCAAATATATTAAGTATTGTTATATTGAACCATGTGAAGTTACTAATGAGACTGTTCAAGTGTGCAGAAAAATGACTTTAAGATCACACGTCTAAATTCAAGTGTGCAGAAAAATGACTTTAAGATCACACGTCTAAAACTGACCCGTCTAAGTTTTCCTAAGAAGACGTTTTTCAGACTTGTCTGAAAAACCACTCGTCTGAAAAAGAACATCTCAGCATGAGACCAAGACAACTCAAAGTTAGAGACATGTCTAAGAAGATGATATGGCAAGATCAAAGACCTATCCCAGAAGATGATGTGGCAAAGACTAAGCACTGAAGGACTATCAGTAGCTGACTAGTTTTGAAAAGGTTTGCACACCCGTCTGAATATGGGATCAGTACACCCATCTAAAAATGAACTCTACTGCACCTTCTACTAATAAGATGTCAGAATAAAGTGCAAGTCAACATTCGTCGATCAAAATTCCTTTTTTGAAGACCTCGAAGACCTCTTGACAAAAGCACCAAGCATGAAAAATAAAGAAATTATTCTTTCAAGATTTTAAGGAATAAACACGCTACCTCTGTACAAAGTCAGTTGCATTTCACTATTTAAAGTACAATACAAAAGCACTTTCCAAATGGTGAACTGAGTGTTGCACTAAAATAGGAAAGTTCTTTGCTGTAAGTACAAAAGCATTGCTACTGCACCTCTGATACAACAACTCTTCAGAACTAAAGTGCACTCTTGGTCGCATATGTCAAAGTCCAACGTCCCCAAGCATTTAATACTTATCAGAACGACTCTTTGGCATTAATGGCGTCCCATAACTTTAAGTTAAAGGAAATCACTTTCTGAAATTGTTTCTAACGGATCAATTGATTGAAGTATTTAAATAGAGCAAACCATGAAGATGAAGATAAAAGACTCTGCGCATATTCAAGGAAGCATTTACTTTGCTCATTAACTTCTTCAATCTTTCATTGATTATCTCTTCAATCATTTGACATTAATATGCAGTCTTTCATTCTCATATTTATTCCACTCTTTGAGTGTTAACAGAAAGACTTGCAAAAGCTATATTAATTACACAAACTCTTTTACCTTCTTAGTTATTGAGCCTGAAGAGGCTAGGTGGGAAAATAATACTTGTTTAAGAATGACCCTAGAGAGGCTAGGTTTGAAAAGAATACTTGTACTGTAATTTGATCAGTTATAGTGGAAATACTTGGTGCTGCCAAGAATTGGACGTAGCCCTATTGATTTTGGGGTGAACCAGTATAAATCTCTTGAGTGATATTCCTCACCCTAATCTCTTTACTTTACTAAAAAGTTTATTTGTTTTAGCTTTTAACCTGGGGATTTAAATTGTGAATATCAAATCCTTTTTTAACCCTTCTCTGCTTGTGTGTGTGCTGTTTCTAATTCAGATGAGTCACCCGTCTAATATCTTTTCATTACTTACTGCTTGTTGTGCCTGCGAAAACATTTTCAAAGTATTTGAAAAAGTTGGTAAACACAATTCAACCCCCTTCTTGTGTTAACTTTGGTTATTTCAGTTGGTATCAGAGCTCAGCCTCTGGGTTGAGCACCTAACAGTGTAGAGGAAAATATCTTGGAAATGGCAGGTGAAGCTAGCTCAAGCAAAAATCTTGCAGGAGAAGAAACCTCCATGTCTAGACCTCCATACTTCAACGAAGAACATTATATGTGCTAGAAAGAAAAGATGAAGTGGTTTCTACAATCCACTAACTCTGATCTTTGGGATATCATTGAAGAATGTCCCTATATTCCAAAAGATGATAAAGGAGCATAAATACCAAAAGCAAGCATGACATCAGAATAGGGACAAAATGGCAACTCAATGCCAAAGCGAGATATTCCATCATGTGTGCTTTGAGCATAGAGGAATTTGAGAAAGTCTGTGCTTGTGAGTCTGCTAAAGAAATGTGGGAATCTCTAGCTATTACTCATAAAGGAACTAGCAAAGTGAAGGATACCAAAGTCAGCATGTTGGTGAGAAAATACGAACTCTTCGAGAAGAAGGAGAAACCATTGACCAGATGTATTGGAGATTTCAAACTATAACCAATGGGTTGAAATTTCTGGGGAAAATATACCTGAAGAGCATATTCAAAAGATTCTCGGAAGTCTTCTAAAACAATGGAGACCTCTAGTCAGTGCTGTATCTCAAGCCAATGATCTGTCAACAATGAAGCCGGATGAGCATCTTGGAAATCTTCAGATTCATGAACAAGAGTTACTTGAAGAAAACAATGGAAAGAAAAATAAATACATTGCTCTCAAGGCTGACAAAAAGTCATCAAAGGGATCTACTTCTAAATCTCTCAAAGTTGATGAATCTTCAGAAGAATCGGATGAATCAAATGAGGATGATTCAGAAGTTGTAGATGATGAACTTTATCTTCTAACCAGGAAAATGAAAAATCTCTGTAAGAAAAGAAACTTAAAGAAAGACAAACCCTTATGGCGCTTCAACAAAGAAAAATATAATAAAGATAGTGGATCTAATGACATAAATTTCATTGTATGCTATGAATACAAAAATCCAGTACATATAAAATCTGAATGCCCTCAACTCAAGAAGCAAGCTCCCAAAATGTTCTTCGACAAAAAGAAGAAGGGAATGATGGCCACGTGCGAAGACTTGGATGAAAGCACAACTGAAAGTGACGGAGAGGAGCATGAAGAAAATCTGTCTCAAGGCTGATACAGATTCAGACTCTGATTCTAAGGTACAATCTGAACTTGAGAAATTGAGTGATGTTTATAATGAACTTTTGGAAGAATCCAACTGTTTAACTAAAAATTTCAAATCTCACAAGAGATAGTATGTTAATCTCTCAAATGGGTATAAACGAAAATCTCAAGAGTGTGAAAAGTTGGCTGAGGAAAACAGTAGGCTTAAGGCTTAAAAGTTTAAAGCTAAGATCTCAGTTGAAACTCTACATTTTGAGGAAGTGGTTAAACTTCAACAGAAAGTAGAAGAGCTCAACTCAAATCTTGCAAAATTTGTTAATGGTAGAGAAAATCTGACAAAGCTTTTGGGAAGTCAGAGACACCCCCTTAACAAAGAAGGTTTGGGATATACCAATCAAGAACGTCATAATGGATCCACAAAGTTCTCAAAAATAATTGTCAAATCTGTTTCAATTAGTTAAGATAAACCTATATGCACTTACTGTGGAAAAGCTGGACATATTATGTCTAAGTGTATTAAAAAAAGAGGAAGGAGTCTTCACAGGCTCCTTATACTAACAGAAAAGGACCCAAGAAACTATGGGTACCTAACTCCATGATAATTCCTGTTGCAGATATGCTCAGCAGAACAAAACCAACACATATCATGGTACCTGGACAGTGGATGCTGGCGACATATCACAGGAGAAAGGTCTATGTTCCTGACGCCCCAGCGTCCCATTAAAGAACAATCCTAATGAACTAAGCCTTAATCCGTTTTATTAGCATTGGCGAGGATATACATTCAAAAATATTATAAGTTTGTGGAAGCGATAAAATTAAAACCATTCTGCTTGAGAATGCCACCTAAGCCTTGATATGACGCATCGTAGTACACATCAAATGGTGCTATGGAATCTGGTAAGACTAATACATGTGATGTTGTAAGCCTCCTTTTCAACGCCTAAAAACTAGCCTCGCACTCTTCTGTCCACTCAAACGCTTTGCCTTTCCTCGTCAACTACGTCATAGGTAACGCAATCTTAAAGAGTCCTTCTATGATCCTTCTATAGTATCCTGCCAGTCCAAGGAAACTCCTGATTTCGCCCACTGTCTCAGGGTGTTCCCAATTTACAACTGCTTCAACAATGGCATCCACAACTATTCCATCATTGTTGATCACACATGCCCCAAGAATTGTACTTCGTCTAACCAGAACTCATACTTCGACAACTTGGCATAGAGTTGTCTATCCCTTAATACTTAAAGTACAACCTGAAGATGCTCTTAATGTTCTTCTCTACTCAAAGAGTAGATTAGAATGTTGTCGATAAACACAACGACAAACTTGTCCAAGTACGGTCTGAAGATCCGATTCATGTATTCCATGAACACGGCTAGAGCATTAGTCATGCCAAACGGCATAACCATATACTCATAGTGACCATACCGACTTTTAAAAGCAGTCTTTGGTATATCATCTTCCTTCACTCCGATGTGATGGTATTCGGACCTCAGATCTATCTTTGAAAACACAATTGCTCCCCGCAACTGACCCATAAGATCATCAATCCTCGACAACGGGTACTTGTTCTTGATTGTCACCTTGTTCAGTTGCCGGTAGTCCACACACAACCTTGAACTTCCATCCTTCTTCTTTACGAACAACACTGGTACTCCCCATGAAGAAACACTTGGTCGGATGAACTCCTTCTTCAGTTCTACCAATTCTGTTGGGAACATTCGATAGGGTTCTATAGATATCGGTTCGGTCATTGGTACGAGATCAATTATGAACTCTATTTCTCTCGTAGGTGGCAGCCCAGGAACATCCTCCAGGAAAACTTCAGGAAGCTCGCATACGATAGGCAGCGCTTCTGCTTTAGGAGACTCCTTGGCTTCCAAGGAAAACAATACCATGCAATCCTTCGGTCATCCTTCATCCAATCTACTTCCATTGACTGGCAATAATCTAGATTACTCGGAAAAACAAAGGGTATTGTTTGAACAATCAATCACTACATGGTTAGACGAAAGATAATCCATGCCCAAAATCACATCAATCTGCTGTATAGGCAGACAAACAAGTTCTACCACAAAAGTCCGATAGACAAAAACAACTGGATAGGCTCGAAAAACAAATAAAGTTGTCAATGTATCTCCTATAGGGGTAGAGATCACAGGGTAAAGATGTATCATGCAGTTTCAAATGATCCATGCACTCAAGAGATATAAACGAATGTGTAGAGTCCGAATCAAATAACACAAACATGAGTTTTCCGAAAATGAGGCATTTACCTTGTATGAGATCAGGATCTCTAGTAGTCTCAAAACCTCTGACAGTAAACACCCTTCCACTGACTTGGGGCCTACCTCCTTGCTGATTAACTGTGTGAGCTCTCAATCCACTGCTCTGAGCTCCTCTAATCAGTCCGTCACTCAGCTACGGTGATTGTACTGGTCTCGAACGGTTGTGACTCTCTAACATGGTGTACTTTTCAACCAAAGATGGGAAATGGTTGAATCCAAATGGCAACATCATCCTCTTCATCTCTTGTCTCTTAGCCCATCTTCAAATCTCCTGCAGACCCATTCTTCGTCCGGGTGGGCTTGATAGAATTGGGAGGACTTCAACAATACCTCGAACCTAACTACATACTCTACCACGAACATGTTCCCTTGTTGTAGGCTCACGAACTCTTTCATTCATAAGACATACAAATGTCTTATAAATGCTTAAACAGTTATTCCCATACATTAAGACTAACTTGTGTATTGGACACTCTACCCAATCTAAGCATAGCTGGTATCCAATGAGGATCCAACTAACAGTGTCATTATTGTTGACGAATCTGGGCAAGTATACCCAGTCGTGCAAGTAATACGGTGGTGAGACCGGTTATCGTATCCACGGGGATTGGATGTCAATTACCAATTCACAAACTCAGTAACTATCTAGACTGTGAAGAGAATTTAAAATAAACAAAACAGAAAGAATAAAATATTTTTTTGTCTTTTGGTGGACTTTTAACAAACACTTGGAGTGTAGAAAGGTGATCAGCCGCTGGCTCATCTAGTTTTATAGCTAGTATGACCGTGGTTTTGTGCTTATTTTATATCATTTTCGCCCAAATTAGACTTGATTGTCCTTAAGCAGTATTTTGAGTCCATAAAGTATTTTTAGGTTATTTAGCTGATTTAGAGTTAAATAAAGTGCTTACTGTTATTTTCTGTTTTCAGGTTAATAAAAGGAAATAATTCTGGAGCTTTCGCCCCGCGAGAAGGATGTCGCCCCGCGAACCTGAAGGTGACTGTGCAAGAAAATGCATTCCTTTCTGTCTCGCCACGTGAAGACATGACTCGCCTCGCGAGTAATCCAACCCTGGAAGACCAGAAGCCATCACGGCTCATCCATGTTGAAGGTCACGGGCGTTATAGTTTGGAACCTGAAGAGTCTCGCCTCGCGAATATATGCTCGCCTCACGAGAGAACCCAAAAGTTGAGGACTGTTCACATTATTCGCCTCACGAAGGTGCGTTCGCCTCGCGAGACAGCGGAATTCAGAACGTGTATATAAGACTGTTTTGGGCAGAACTGAAAGAGCTAGCTTATAGCTAGTTAGTCAGTAGTTAGTCTTTTGTTTTCTCTTTAGTTTATTGTTTGCCTTTGTAATGGAGAACTAGTCTCCTAGATTAATCTACTGTGATTGGTTTCCATTACCACACTTGAGGTTTTGTAATTCCTGTTTTCATTTGTTTTTCTCTTTTCAATGCCATGTTATACATTTCTGTTTGCTTAATTCAGGAGTGTATAGTGTTGTGTTGATTTGTTTCGGTGATGTTATGTTCCTATATATAATCGCGTTTGCTTAATTCGCGTGTGTTCAATCATGTTCGCTTAGTTCATGAGTGCTTCACCCCGTTTGCTTAATTCGGGAATAGGAACATATATCTGTAGTAGTGGTTTCGCTTGTAAATTGTTGCTACAACTGGGAGGGGATTAGAATCTGCTTAGGGCTTGGAATTTACATGAACCAATGATAGTGGGAAACCGAGAACAGTAGGTTAATCGCTTTAGTTTATTTGTTAATCTCTTTCTACTGCTCTGCTTTATTGCTCTGTTTTCTGTTTTGTTTCTTATTTGCATTCAATCCAAACCCCCCAAAACTGATTTTCTGTTAATAATAGCAACCTAAGAGTCATTGAGAGACGATACTCGAGTTGTCGCTTCCCTATCTGCATTATTTTGTAAACGCTCGTTCTTTTTGGCGCGTGGCGACAGCGCGACCAAAAGGATATGTTCGGACTAGACTTCACCAAACCTTTGCCTCATGCACTACCAGGACTAGATACCTCACATTCATGCTTCAAATATTAAAATCAATCCACTAAACTACTCAAGCCCCGATTCCTCGGATGACAAGAGCCTAAATCCACTAATAGACCATAATTCCTTAGGTGGCCTAGTTTAATGAATTTGCATTAAGATTAAGGATTACGCGATTACTAGTAAACCAAACTCCATTCCTAGACGCAAGGATTACTAGGTGATTAAATTCAGTTCCGGTTCTAATACGAATTTCCCAATTGCATACCAAAACACTAATCGAGTCATGGGGGTGCTAGCCACAACAAGCATTAAGCATGGAAAATCAATCACTAATACGAAGGCATGAACACAGAATAATCAGTCAAGATAAATACATAATAATCAGTTTGGTTACATCTAATCCCAACAAACGGGATTTAGCTACTCATAATTACAGAGAAAGCAAAAACCAGAGAAATAGGAGAAGAGGAGAGAAGAAACTCCATGGGAGCTTTCCACTGTCGTCACAACAGCCCCTCTCAGCAGCTCCCTTCTAGGGTTACAGTCCTCGTCCACCGCAGCCTCCAAGATCTTGATAAAAGTCCCTGTTTTTCTGTGTGTTTTTGGTCTCCACTAGGGTTCCCAGCTCTCTTGTTTCTGTCTGCTGTGCTTCTATATATAGATATGCTGCATGTCACGGCCGTGATGGCCATCACGGCCAGGCCGTGACGCGTTCTGGAGTGGGCGCTCTTTCAAATTTGGAGCATCATGGTCGTGAGCCTCATCACGGCTAGACCTTGATCGTTTCTGTTTGGCCTATCACGACCGTGATGGGCATCACGACTAGGCCGTGACAGCTTCTAACTTTTGCCTTCAATCTTCTCGGTTTTCTTGATCATGGTCGTGATGGTCATCACGACCAGGCCGTGATGGGCTCTGCTTGGCTCATTTTCTTCACTTTTCAAGCTCTATTTCATCCAAGCTCCATCAAGGCTAATTCTGAGCATTTTTCCTTAAATTCCTGCAAAGCAACACCAAGAAACCGCTTCACCCGTTCCAAGGGAAAAACTAACTAAAATCAAATAAAGAATGCCTAATCTATAGGGAAAATGCAAGCAAAAGTGTACAGGAAACATGATATAAAATCACACTATCAAATCACCCCAAGCTTATTCAATTTCTTGTCCTCAAGCAATCACTAAGGCCAGAAGAGATATATAATCAAAGCATGGATAGTGAACCAAGAACCCGAGTAAATACTAATCCAAGCAATAGGCATTTCAAATAATTCAGCAAGAGACAATCAGTTTCAAGTCCAATTAGAGGCTTAGGTTTCTTAGACTCATATCCTCACTTATTCGGGCACTCTTTCTCACCTGAAGGTCACCCCAATCTTGTTCATTTGCTTGGCTCTCTCTCTCACCTCACTCAAGTGTTTAGGGATATATGACATTTCGTTCAATTTCCTCAAGGAAAGAATTCTACCAAAAGTTTGACTATCAAGCAAATCTCTACTTTATTAATGAAAACAATTAAGAATCAAGAGGTCTTTTGCTTTGGTTGTAACGTGGCCATGGGATTTAATGTTATGTGGAGGAATCAAGAAAAGGATATTTCAAAAGGGCTAAACAAAATCATCAAGCATTGCAAAACAAGACACCTTCTAAAATACCTTTTTGGGTTTCGATTCATATTTCCACCTTTCTTACTTTCTTTTTCTTTTTGTCATCCCCTTCTCTATTTATATTTTTTTTCTTTTATTTGGAGAAGGGGAGATTTTTCAACTCAAGAGAAATATTTTTCTGAATCTTTCATCCCAAACTTTTTTCAACTACCTTTTTACCCTTTTGTAATACTTTAGAAGGTCCTATCAAGCATCATTCAACAAAATTTTTCAAGGTGCCAAGAAAAGTATTTTTATTCTTTCAGGCTCAAAATTGGGCAACTAAGGGGTAGCATTTAGTCATTCAAAGCTCAGAAGGCCAGAAAAATACCTAGTGCCTCAATCATTTTCAAAAATGTTTTCAAAAATTTGTAAGCTTCAAAACGGTTTCAAGTCAAGTTCTAGAGAAATACAATCCAAGATGAATAACACTCTATCAGAAAGAATGGGGTAGATTTAGTGAGTACCCCTTTTGGCTCAAAAGCTCACATTTAGTAGTTCAAAAATCAATGAGAAACACAAATCTACGGAACCACGTGCTAATTATCAACTATCAAAGATTATCTCAAGCATTTTTTTATTTGTAGCCTTATCATAAGAATAACAAATTGAGTTCAAGAATTCACTATCACAATTTAATTTGGCACTCAGTTCTCTCAATTGGATGCATCATCTAAGCAAGGGCAATCTAATTGTGTGATCATGCAAAACTATCATGAAAAACTATATTAATGCAACATGCAAAATGTAAATGCAAAATACCCCTACCCCAAGCTTAAGAATTTACATTGTCCCCAATGTAAACAATCAAGTCGGAGAGAGGAGAAAAATGGAACGACTTACCGAGGCGGTAGCTGGTTTTGGCTCTCATTCCAGTCAGAAACTTGTTGGGAAATGCATCACGACCGTGAGCCTCATCACGGGCAGGCCGTGATCAATTATGATCCATGGGTGTTGGACTGTCACGGCGGTGAACCCCATCATGGCTAGGCCGTGATGCTCTCTGCTCTTCAGGGTCTTCTCATCATGCCCGTGATGTGGATCACGAGTGGGCCGTGATCCTTTCTGGTCTTCATGATTAGCTTATCACAGCCATGACCAATGTCACGGCCTGGGCGTGATGGTTGCTGCCTTTGCTCTTTTCCTTGTCTTCTTGCTCTCCCTTCCTTCTTTCGCTGAAATCGCTTGGCAATTTTATTAGTAAAAGAGAACTCTTGATCTTCTCAAATTATTCAAGAGTTAAAATCAAAAATAAAAACTACTAAGAAAATGAAAATAACTAAAGAGAAGGGTTAAGAAACTTGGGTTGCCTCCCAATAAGCGCTTCTTTAACGTCACTAGCTTGACTTATTAAGAAACATCCACCTGGATCCCATAGCTTGTGGTATAAGGACCAAGGTGTGCTCAAGATGTAAGATCCTACACCCAGATCCCATGGTTTATGGAGTGGCGACTGCAACAGTAATATGACTCTGGCCACAATCCCACCTAGCCAGTGTCTAAAAACTCCATCGACCTCTTCAACTGCAATACTGAACTTACTTCCTCTCGGGTCAAGTGGTGTCTTCACGAGGAAGTTTGACATACAAGTGGAAGGGACTAATTTTGTAGTGTCCACACATGCATGCAAGCCGACATATTTGTCCAATGCAGAAATTTCAGATTGCTCAACAAGCATGGTAGAGTCCACTACCACTTCATCTACATTTTGAACTATCCCTAAAACCATATTCTGCTCAAGCAATGTTTCATGTGGATATTGTACTAACTGTTTGCAAATCTCCCCCACTTGCCTTTTGAAGCTTTGCGTCAAAGCATCGATACAATCATAACTGGCTCTTGCCTTGGCGTCAGAGGTGGATAGTTCTTGGGAATACTGTTCTAGAGTAGCTTTCAACGGTGTTTGCTCCTTCCATTCCCATTTCTCTTCTTGTTGCTCCTCTACCACCACCACTTCATCTTCATTCACGTCCGTGCTAGCAAGTAGATTCTCTTCAATTTGAATTCCATGTGGCTTTTCTGCTAGTAATTTAAAAAAATCGCTGGCTTGTTCTTCCAGCTTCTGAAAGATGTCGCTTAGCGATGCCACTATATTACTAGCCTTTTTCCTGCTCGCATCTCAGCCCTCTGAATCATGGAACTAATTTCCTCCTAGCTGCGCTCTATGCTCAAGCTCAGAGGATAAGCATCTATATCCCAAAGAATCTCTAGCAACTTAGGATCCAGCTCGAAGTGTGGTGGTGGTTGCAAGGATGACAAATAGGACTGTCATTCCTCCTTGGAGTATATCTTTACGTGCTTAGTGGTGATACCATCAAACACGATCCAATCAAGTTGATCTTCCCAAGTTGGACAGTAATGATAGTCCATGTGTTTCCTCAACCTTGCACAAACAAACACTCAAAAGAAAAAAAATGAAATCTGTACAGAGAAAATGTCAAATATATACATAAAAATAAAAGATAAAAATGTCTAAATTAGTTACCTCCTTTGTTACTAATGATATTGGAAAAACCAATCCCCGGCAACGGCGCCAAAAACTTGTTGACAAATCTGGGCAAGTATACCCAGTCGTGCAAGTAATACGGTGGTCAGTCCGGTTATCGTATCCACGGGGATTGGATGTCAATTACCAATTCACAAACTCATTAACTATCTAGACTGTGAAGAGAATTTAAAATAAACAAAACAGAAGGAATAAAATATTTTTTTGTCTTTTTGGGGACTTTTAACAAACACTTGGAGTGCAGAAAGAATATGTTGGGACTAGACTTCACCAAACCTCTGCCTCATGCACTACCAGGACTAGATACCTCCCATTCATGCTTCAAATATTAAAATCAATCCACTAAACTACTCAAGCCCCGATTCCTCGGATGACAAGAGCCTAAATCTACTAATAGACCCTAATTCCTTAGGTGGCCTAGATTAATGAATTTTCATTAAGATTAAGGATTACGCGATTACTAGTAAACCAAACTCCATTCCTAGACGCAAGGATTACTAGGTAATTAAATTCAGTTCCGGTTCTAATACGAATTTCCCAATTGCATACCAAAACACTAATCGAGTCATGGGGGTGCTAGCCACAACAAGCATTAAGCATGGAAAATCGATCACTAATACGAAGGCATGAACACAGAATAATCAGTCAAGATAAATACATAATAATCAGTTTGGTTATATCTAATCCCAACAAACGGGATTTAGCTACTCATAATTACAGAGAAAGCAAAAACCAAAGAAATAGGAGAAGAGGGGAGAAGAAACTCCATGGGAGCTTTCCACTGTCGTCACAGCAGCCCCTCTCAACAGCTCCGTTCTAGGGTTACAGTCCTCCTCCACCGCAGCCTCCAAGGTCTTGATAAAAGTCCCTATTTTTCTGTGTGTTTTTTTTCTCCACTAGGGTTCCCAGCTCCCTTGTTTCTGTCTGATGCGCTTCTATATATAGATCTGCTGCGCGTCACGACCGTGATGGCCATCACGGCCAGGTCGTGACGCGTTCTGGAGTGGGCGCACTTTCAAATTTTGAGCATCACGGCCGTGAGCCTCATTACGGCTAGGCCATGATCGGTTCTGTTTGGCCTGTCACGGCCGTGATGGGCATCACGGCTAGGCCGTGACAGCTTCTGACTTTTGCCTTCAATCTTCTCAGTTTTCTTGATCATGGCCGTGATGGTCTCTGCTTGGCTCATTTTCTTCACTTTTCAAGCTCAAATTCATCCAAGCTCCATCAAGGCTAATTCTGAGCATTTTTCCTTAAATTCCTTCAAAACAACACCAAGAAACCACTTCACCCGTTCCAAGGGAAAAACTAACTAAAATCAAATAAAGAATGCCTAATCTATATGAAAAATGCATGCAAAAGTGTACAGGAAACATGATATAAAATCACACTATCAGGTATTCATCCTATCCCATAGTCCGGTTTAGAACCGAACTGCTCTGTTACCACAAAATGAGACTCCCTGACGTCCCATTAAGGAACAATCCTAATTAACAAAGCCTTAATCCATTTTATTAGCGTTGGCATGGATATACATTCGAAAATATTATAAGTTTTCAGAAGCGATAAAATTAAAACCATTTAAATATACATAGTGGAAGAAAGATAAAACATCAGATATGTACATAGTATATACATCAAGTCTCCAACAGTACCATCGATCCCAACAGAGGGATCGGAATCCTACCATCTATACAAATCGGGTAAAGAAATAGTAACTGGTCATAGAGAAAGATACATAAAAACCTAAAGAAGACTTTTCTCACTGAGGCTCTCCCTAGCAGATGCTACCGACGAACCATATCATAGACGATATGGGAGTTTGGATCTACCCTCACCCTCGACAAATGCACGACGATAATCTCTGGCATCCCTGGTATGAATCAGGGGCTCCCATATAGACTCGTCACTGCTTATAATGACCCTACAGTTCTAATAGCAGTGAAACATCCGCGTACTCCTCCTCCTCCTGCCTCTGTATACTCTGTCAACTCTATCCTGAACCACAATCTGCTCCCTCCTGTTCCACCTGTCATCCTGGAACTCACATTGACGTGGTAGATACCATATCTTCATGAAGGGTAGTCACTGAGAGATCCGATAAGAACCGAGAATAGTGAAGTCAGGTCCTCTTTCAAGACGGACTCAGATGCTGACCGGGTCGATGTAACACATGAAGAACTGTGAGTGGTCGACCTGTCACCCATGGTCGTAATGATATACGATCTCAATGTCCCCGAGGGTCTAGACCCTCAACAGTAGAGATGGAAAAACGGCCCAACCCGCCCCGTTTCGACCAGCCCCAGCTTTGACCCGCAGAAAACAGGGCGGGGCGGATTGAGCTGCTTTAGTTAAGTGGGCTTAACCTCTCAACCCACCCTGTTTAACGGTGGGTTGGCCTGCCAAAAATTATCAACATTTACAAAAATATATAAAAAATGAAAAAAAAAATAAAGTTGTTAACATATAAATATCATCTAAATTATCACAAAATATAAATAATCATTTTTCAATAGTAGACTAACTAATATATAAATATATTAGTGAATGGAATGGACTACATACAAATATATATAGTTCTAATGGGTGAGTAAATGTAAACTAAAAGTATATATATATATATATATATATACAAATAATTATTGAATGTGATGGACTAACTAATGGTCTTATGGGTGGGCAAACAAAAAAATATTTACAATATAAAAATATAATTTTTAAAAAGAAAAGAAAAGCGAGTTTGACGGGCCAACCCGGCCCCGCCACCAACCATTTTTCTTGGTGGGTTAGGCGGGGCGGGGCGGGGCGGGTCAAAACGGGTTGGTGGGTTGAGGACCTCAACCCAACTCGCCAAAAATGGTGGGTTAAAAGGGTTGACCTGTTGGGTTCAACCCATTTCGCCATATCTACTCGGTAGAACCATCTGCAGGTAGTGCATCTGATGATGCTCCGGTCCGATCGCCATCAGTGTATGGCAGCTTCTCATCTGACGAACCAATACATACACAAAGAGGAAAAAAAAGAAGAAGAAGGGAGAAAAGAATCTCGACACTACCATAAAATAGGGGTACGGAAAACATAGTAATGCATACTATCAAACGACAGTCAACACTGTGACACCCTCTACCCCGCATATTATTTATAAAACATTTACTTAAAAGAGGTAATATAAAAATATGCATTTATTTAATTAAAATAAAAACTGGGTAAAAAGGTACCACATTGTAACATCTCATCAACGCGGAAAGAAACATAGTTTTAAAAGGTAAAACATAAACAACGTATAAACTTAACCCAACCCCGATGTCACATACAAAGCTGGTATAACCGTTCCAGAATAAAATCCACGGAATACAACGAAACTGAAAACAAACTAATAACGATAAAACTAAGCATCCTATCTAGAGTCGCGACTCCTCAGATACACTCCTCTACTGGATGCTCATCGTCCTCTGCATAAAGAGATACATGCCAAAATAGAAAAGATAAACGGGGAGTAGGAAAACATGTAAACACAACGGCACGGAGATAGTAAGCAAGATGATCATACATCATAACATGGCATAGCAATATACAACATAACATCAACATAATATAACCATATCAACATGTCATCTCAACCAACATATGCTATACGGTGCAACACTACTTCGCTACTCCATTACGCATGTGGATCCAAACTATCTCAGGAAGGCAACTTTGGAGTTACATACCCACATTGGCCAAAAAGCACCAACGCTGGAAGTCCACCAAACCATGGGTGAACCCCTTGGATAGCCGACACATCATAACGAGGATGCACCACCGCGGGGGCGCATGGTTCACCAAACCTTGGGTAAACCACTAACGACTTCAACATATGAATGCTTGAGCACAACATCAAACAAGACAACCACCTCCTTTGCTTGGGCCAATAAGCACCCAAGACTTGTCACCATCATCAACGTCAACATCAACACCTTAACCCATAGGGGTCAAGACCCCCTTGACCAAAAAGCACCAAGGTTCAACTCATCAGCACCTCGACCAAAAAGCATCGAGGCCACTTTGGCCAAAAAGCACCAAAGCGTATCAACGTCAGGCAACCAAATGGGCACCAACTTAAACAACTTATTATTCTTTGTTACCTTAATTAATCTTTTAATTAAGTTATCTAACTCTTCTTCATTCGATTGGTGTGTTATTACATTATTGGGGACATTTGGGGTAAAACACCCCTTAGTTCCTTTAATCTCAGATTCTGACCAGTTGGGGGAGCACGAGTATGCTCACCCCAGCATGGTCGTGCTGCCACTTAAGTGGAGCACGGTCATGCTCACTGTCCTGCACGGTCGTGCTCAATGCACGGCCACCTTCCAGAATTTAACTGGGAGCACGGGCGTGCTCTCTGTTCAGCACGACCGTACTCCTGGGCCAGCCGTATTGTTCTAGGCAGATTCTACTTATGTTCTTGGAGCCAAAAACTCCCTAACACTCTCAAATCAGATCCTAGGATCCTTTGACTAATCCAGTTGGCGTCAAACCTCACCTTTCACAAACAGTTCATGTCTTATGAAACTTTAGGGGGATTAACCCATTAATTCTTATGTCAATTAAGAGTCCTATTTAGCCAATTAGGGTCTTATTAACATGTTCAACAACGACAACATAACTCGACCAATCAATGCATAACAACAACAACATAATAGTCATATTCATATCATGAACAGATTCAACTATTTATACATCATTGGCATACTACATAGTAATTATAAACAATAGGCATATTGTTAATCAACTAGAAATTATAGCAATTAACCATATAGTCAAATAGAACATGGTATACTCAACAATTAATAATAATAATTAAAAACATACAACGGGGCTATAGGAACCCTTCATCTTATGCTACCCCCTGAGATGCCCCGACGTCTCATTAAAGAAAACCCAAAATATTAAGACCTAATTTCGTTATTATCGTTAAGCGAATATATTAAAACAGCGGAAAAATTTAAAACGTAACATACATACATAACATATACACTTCAAATCCTGATACAGTACAGTAGAGGGAATCCCATCAGTCGGATCCCAAAATGTACAAGATGATAATCAAACAGAAAATAAAAACAACATCTTAAAGAGACAAGACGTGCTGGCCATAGACTCTATACTCAACTATGAGGATCCACTGCTCGTCCTCCAACGTCAGGCTCATACGAGGTCCCATCAAGTTCCTCTATAGCTGGCTCCCCCGAAGGATCTTCTCATCACGATCACAAAAAAGAAACATATGTAACATAGAGAAGACAGGTATAAGAAACCATATAACATCAAACGTGGATAGGGTTTAGCAACATTTAATTAAATAACGGCACACTAAACATCCGTCTCCCCAGTATAAATATATGTAACACAATCATCCTCAATCCACATCTATAATCTTTCCTCTACCCTCCATCATGATGCAATGCAAATGTTGTATCAATAATCTCTTCAGGTATCGGCCATATCCGGATATCACAACAATATAATCGACACGTCCCAGAGTCCCCGGCGCACACCCTCGTCCGCGGATGGAGAGTGCCCACACAAAGCAATGGCACTATAGCCGCACAACCGGTGCACACCTCTGGACCACAATCCAGGATGCTCATGCAATGCATGAACTATAGCTGCGACTAAAATGAAATCATCTCTGGACGGTCTGACGTTAGCCTATCCCCGGGAATTTTCCCTCCGAGGCATAGACCCCAATCGATCATGTTTCAGGTCCACTCGACCATGTTTCAGGTCCCTCATATCATAGACCATGTTTCAGGTCACCCCCTAGTGCCCTAACCGGTCATCCTAATCTCATAGATCACCTCAAAATAATCTCATCTCATTCATCTCAACTTCATTTCACGATAATTATCTCGGTTGGGCACTGCTATCACATATAGTATGCAATCCCCAAATACATCCTCGTGTCTCAACATAACTTATGATTTACTCAATCCTCTAAGCACAATCATTACACTCATCCTATCATCATCATCGTTATCATCATCATCATGTTATCCAAAATCATCATCATATATCCTCATATCATAATATCCTTTCCGAACAATAAATACCGAAATATAATAATAATAATAATAATAATAATAATAATAATAATAATAATAATAATAATAATAATAATAATAATAATCACAATAATACTAATAATAATGATAATAATAATAATGATAATAATGACAATAATAACAATACTCATAATAAATATAATCATAACAATAATAATAATAATAATAATAATAATAATGATGATGATAATAATAATAATTATTATCATCACAGTAGTAGTAGTACAATATTAAAATAATAATAATAATAATAGTAATAATAATCACTGTAGTAGTAGTAAGAATAATAATAATAATAATTATAAGTATAAACACTTCTAAAATAATTACCACACTCATGCTATCATCTATCAAGTATCAAATTCACATCAACTAGTCAAACAGACAATCATCACGCAATAAAATAATCTATCTAGCGTAACAACGATAAACGCACAATTTCTATATCATCATCAGTACCACTGAGTAGTTCCCAACGTGGTATAGACATTGTCCGTTACTCGCTCTCGTGTAGGGTTTGGGTCGCCCTACACCATTATCTAATTAAATGTAACCGCGCCATTTCCGACGTTAAATAGTTTCTTTCCCCCACCTGGAATGTCTTAGGCTAGCTCTGGGGCAACGAAACAGACACTCCCTATATTCCCTCAAATTTGCTACGCACAGTTCTACACCCTCCGGGGCTCCAAAAATTCACCTGAACACATCATTGTGAAGCACATGTTACGTATAATCCAAATCTGAAGACGGAATTGGAAACCGATAATTGAATTGAAAGATAACCTCAATACCGTCGCCGACGGCATTTAGGCATAAAAAGTACATAGGCTTACCTTAGCCAAATCCAGAAAAGAAAGATAGGATAATGAAGTAGACGTTGTGAGGGTCACAACGGTATAATCAGAATTTTGATAGGACGAACGGATTGATCAAAAACCCCTCGGAAATGTTCTCTCTCACTCTCGGCCTCCCTATTCTCTCTTTATATTTTTCTATCTCTCGGTTTCTCTCTTATGATGCGCTGCCTCATCAAGTTTATATTCTTGCACTAACCTTTTGAGAAAGAAAGTAATTAAGTCACCTAGAGAGCAAGCATGTGGCGTGGCGTGGCTCTTGGAGAATCATCAAATGAACTTGCCATTTGCATGAAGAAAAGACATGGCACAAGTAGGAGGTGGCAATCTAAAACCATGCAGCCTAACTTTTCAATATGGACGTGTCACCTATTTATCAAACTGTCGTGCCAATTAAGCATCAAATTAAAAAGCTATTTTAGTTAATTTGATTAGGTTAAAACCTGTAACTAGGGTATAGTTAATTAAGATTAGTACTGATTAATCATGATGAGTAAAACTTGAGTAAATTGATTATAACTATCTAGCTATGTTTAAGATCTATATCTATGGCTAACTATTTTTTAATTTTGTTAATGATAAACCACCTAATTAAGGATTTAAATTGAGGTGCTTGCCTAATGAAAATTTTGAGTTGCTTAAATTTTATTTTGAACTTGCATATGTGTTTGGATTAAAATATTTGCATATGTGTTTTGAACTTCACTCCCATCTAATTAAAATATTTAATTTCCCGAAAGATAGGATGTTACATTACTACCCCCCTTAAAAGAAATTCCGTCCTCGGAATTTACGTACCTCAGAAAAGATGTGGATACTGCTGCTGTATATTCGCCTCGTGCTCCCACGTAGCATCTCTAGTAACCTCATCCCAAATGACCTTAACCAAAGGAATCTGTTGACCACGGAGTTCTTTAATCCTTCTATCTGCGATCTTAACCGATAAAGTCTCATATTCTAGATTCTCTCGGAGTTGTATAGACTTAGGCTCAAGTACATGAGAAGGATTAGGGTAATATTTTCTCAACTGGGAAACATGGAAGACATCGTGAAGGTTGGAAAGGTAAGGCGGTAAGGCTATCTGGTAAGCTACTAGACCAATTCATCGAAGAATCTGAAATGGTCCAATGAATCGGGGAGTGAGCTTTCTAGACTTTATAGCTCTGCCAATTCCGGTCTTCGGAGTGACTCTCAAGAACACGTGATCACCTTCTTGGAACTCTAAGGGTCTCCTCCTCTTGTTACTGTAGCTTCTCTGTCGATCCTAGGCTTCCTTCATTATCTCTCTTATTTTCCTAACTTGTTCTGTTGTTTGCTGTGCCACATCAGGACCCAACACTTGGCTCTCGCCAGTCTCATACCAACATAATGGAGTCCTACACTTTCTCCCATACAGAGCCTCATACGGTGCCATCCCGATGCTACTGTGGAAACTGTTATTGTATGTGAACTCAATCAATGGTAGGAATTCATCCCAACTGCCAACATGTTCCAACACACAAGCTCTTTAAAGATCCTCCAATGATTAGATTGTTCTCTCAGACTGTCCATCCATCTGAGGATGATAAGCAGAACTCATCCTCAACTTTGTTCCCAAAGCATCGTGTAACTGTATCCAAAATCTAGATGTAAATCTAGGATCGCGGTCGGAGACAATACTCGACGGCACACCGTGCAACCTCACTACTTCCTTAATATAGATATGGGTCAACCTTTCAAGACTATAACTCTCACTAATAGGTAAGAAGTGAGCACACTTTGTCAACCTATCAATGATAACCCAAATCGCATCAAACTTCTTAGGAGTTCGTGGTAATCCGACCACAAAATCCATCGCTATATTATCCCATTTCCACTCTGGGATATCCAATGACTGCAACAACCCAGCGGGCTTTTGATGCTCTATCTTAACTTTCTGACATACCAAACATGATAGAACATATTTCGCCACTTCCTTCTTCATCCTTGGCCACCAAAACATCTTCTTCAAGTCTTGGTACATCTTGGTGGCTCATGGGTGGAAACTCGGCTTAATTTTATGTGCCTCCTCTAAGATCATATTCCTAATCTCTAAGTTCTCTGGCACACATATCCAATCCTTAAACCTTAACACTCCATCTGATCCTCTCCTAAACTCTGAAACTTTACCCTTATCTATACCTCGATTCACATCCACCAAATATTCATCTCAAAAACTTACTACTGATGGTGATCATACCTAAACATATTCTATCATCCATCAGATCCATACCTAGGTTCAAATCTCTAAACTGTTCAAGCAACTCCATCTCTTTCGCCATCATTGCGGATACGTGCAAGGATTTTCGACTTAGTGCATCCGCCACAACATTAGCCTTTCCTGGATGGTATTGAAGATCAAACTCATAGTCCTTAATGAATTCCATCCATCTACGTTGTCTCATGTTCATCTCCTTCTGATCAAACAAATACTTTAAACTCTTATGATCACTGAACACATTAAACTTAACTCCATAGAGATAGTGTCGCCATATCTTTAATGCGAACACTATGGCTGCTAACTCCAGATCATGGGTTAGGTAATTCCTTTCATGAACTCTTAATTGTCGGGAAGCATAAGCCACAACTCTTCCCTCTTGCATCAAAACACAACCCAACCCTTGATACGACGCATCACAATATATGTCAAACTGTCATAATGGATCTGGCAACGTCAACACAGGAGATGTAGTCAACTTCTCCTTTAGCTTCTGAAAGCTCTCTTCACACTTCTTTGTCCAAACAAACGCCGTACCTTTTCTTGTTTACTGTGTCACAAGCAATGCAATCTTCGAGAAACCCTCAATGAACCTCCTGTCATACCCGGCTAATCCTAGGAAACTCCTCACCTCCCTCACTAACTTAGGACTCTCCCATTTAATCACGGCCTCTACCTTAACTGGATCAACAGCTATCCCTTTCTTGTTGATTACATGCCCTAGAAACTGTACTTCCTCTAAGCAAAATTCACACTTGGATAGCTTTGCATATAGTTGTCTATCTCTCAACACCTGTAACACCACTCTCAGATGTTCCTCGTGTTCTTCCCGACTACTGGAGTAGATAAGGATATCATCTATAAACACCACAACAAACTTGTCAAGGAACGGTCTAAAAATCTTGTTCATGTAATCCATGAACACCGCTAGAGCATTAGTTACACCAAAAGGGATAACTAGGTATTCATAGTGTCCATACCTTGTCCTAAAAGCGGTTTTAGGTACATCCTCCTTCTTCACCCTAATCTGATGGTATCCTGATCTTAAATCTATCTTGGAAAACACCGAAGCTCCTTTCAACTCATCCATCAAATCATCTATCCTAGGCAACGGATATTTGTTCTTGATTGTAACTTTATTCAACTGCCTATAATCCGTGCACAACCTAGAACTTCCGTCCTTTTTCTTGACAAACAATACCGGTGCTCTCCAAGGCGAAACACTCGGTCTGATGAATTCCTTCTTCATCATGTCATCCAGCTGTTTCTTCAACTCTGCCAACTCTACTGGTGACATCCGATAAGGAGCTACTAAAATAGGTCCAGCCCCTGGCATGAGATCTATAGCGAACTCCACCTCCCTCTCTGGTGGCAAACCTGGAACATCAGGAGGGAAAACCTCAGGAAACTCTCTAGCAATTGGCAGAGAATCTATACTCGAAGTCTCCTTAGCTTCCAAAGAGAAAAGCATCACATACTGCTGAGAACCGCAACCCCTCATAGTTGCTCCTTCATTGGCAGATACTATGCTAGAAGGCTCAATAAAAGATAAAGTCTTTCGGGCAAAGTCTAGCACTACATGGTTAGCCGAAAGCCAATCCATGCCTAGAATAACGTCTATCTGCTGCATAGGTAAACAGATGAGATCTACTAGGAATGCCCTATTTTCAACAACTATAGGACACTGTAAGCAAACAGACATAGTGATCAAAGGATCACTGGTAGGGGTGGATACTGTCAAGATATATGGTAGCAGAGAGGCAGGCAAATGTAAATGATCTACACACTCATGGGACACAAAAGAATGTGTAGCACCTGAATCAAACAACACAGACGAGAGTCTGCCAGATATTAAACACATACCTTGAATAAGATCTGCAGATTGAGAGGACTCAGATCCTCTCACTGTAAACACTCTCCCCGAGGCCTGAGGTCTGGCCTTCTGTCGTCCCGCTACCAGAACCCCTCTCCCAGTTCCTTCTCGGAAACTACCAGCTCCTCTGAAACTACCAGCTCCTCTGCCGGCTACTGGCTGCTGCTGTATCACTCTCTGTCTATTTGAACCAACATATGTTATGCGGTGCAACACTACTCCACTACTCCGCTACTCTATTATGAATTTGGATCCAAACTATCTCAGGAAGTCTACTTCGGAGTTACATGTTCACATTGGCAAAAAAGCACCAACATCGATAGTTCCCCAAACCATTGGTCAACCCCTTGGATAGCTGACGCACCATACTCTAGGATGCGCCACCACAGGGGTGCATGGTTCACCAAACATTGGGTAAATCACCAGCGGACGGCCAGACCGTCATACTCTAGGACGACGTCCCCTATGTTGAACTCCCCCCACTAAGAACTCCAATGCATGAATGCATGGCACAAAAACAAACAAGGGCAAACACCTCCTCCGCTTGGGCCAATAAGCACCCAAGTCTCATCATCAACGTCAACACCTTAACCCATAAGAGTTAAGACCCCCTTGGAAAAAAAGCACCAAGGTTCAACTTATCATAACCTCGATCAAAAAGCATCGAGGCCACTTTGGCCAAAAAGCACCAAAGCATAACAACGTGCGACAACCCATTGGGCACCAACTTAAACAACTCATTATTCTTGTTTATCTTAATAGCCTTTAATTAAGTTATCTAACTTGACTTCATTCGATTGGTGTCTTATTTCATTATTGGGGACAATTGGGGTGAAACACCCCTTAATTCCACTAATCTCAGATTCTGTCCTGGAATGAAAGCACGGACGTGCTTCCACTTAAGTGAAGCACGGTTGTGCTTCCTATTATGCACGGTCGTGCTTGATGCGCGGTCGTGCCTCTATTCTGCACGGCCGTGCTTAATGCCCGACCATTTTCCGGATTTGAACTAGGAGCACGGGCGTGCTCCCTGTTAAGCACGGTCGTGCTCCTGGAGCGTGGTCGTACTGTCTGGGCAGATTCATGGTGTTCTTGGGGTCAAAACCTCCCTAAACACTCTTAAATCAAATCCTAGGGTCTTGGCTAAACCATTTGGTATAAAACTCACCTCTCACTATTAAGTTCATGTTTTATGAAACACATTAGGGGAATTATTCCCTTAATCGTTAAGTTAATTAAGAGTCCTATTTAGCCAATTAGGGTCTTATTAACCGTTCAACATCATCATCTAATAGTCATTCAACCAATCAACATAATCAACATCATAACAACAATATTCATGTCATTCACAACTAGGGATGTAAATTTTACTCGTACCGGCTGATATCCATGGATAATATCCGCAACAAGTGTCAAATGGATACCTTAATGGATATCCATAGATAAATAAAATGGATATTTTCTCTACCAGCTTATTAATGGGGTGGGGACGGATATTGTAGTATCCATACCCACGGGTACCTGCTAAGGTGAAATTACTAAAATACCTTTACATATATAAATCAAATGCCCTATTTTTTTTCACTATTATTATTTTATTTCTGAAATATATGGCAGCCGTAGCTCCCAAACCTTATCATACCAAAGCTCTATGGATCATTGTTACGTATTATTGTTTTTGTTCAACTTTTGTGTTATGGATTAATGCTTATGGATTATAGCTTGTGGATTAGTGCTTGTGGATTAGTGCTTATGTGTGAATGATGTCAAGATAGGGGTATAAAAAAGTTTAGTCTGATTTTAAATAGTTTGTAAGGTGTTTGAATATCCATGGATACCCACAAATATTGATAAATCTATTTAAAACCCGCAAGATAGATACCCACACGGATATAGGGCGGGGATGGGTATGAAATTCATCCAATGGGGAGGGTAGTGGGGGGACTACTACCCGTACCCACACCGCCCCATTTACATCCCTATTCACAACATAAGTATTCATACTAACTCAACCAATAATCATGTGATAAACAGATTAACCAATTTGGCATACAACAGAGTAAATATAAACAATAGGCATTCATGACAGGCATACTCATAATCAACCAAACAATAATAACAATTAGACATCATAATAGTAAACAATAATGGGGCTATGGGAACCCCTCATCTTACGCTACCATCTTGCCTAATGTTTACACTATCCTTCTCCCCATACCTGTTATGAAGATTATAACAACAGAATGCCAAACAACAAAGTTAACCAATTAGTTTCCAATTCAAAGAACAAGAAAAGGAAACTAAAAAGGGAAGAACCATTACCTTTCTAGGAATGGCACAGACTAACTAGACGTTCCTAAGAGTCTCCAACTCTCCAAGAATGAAATGGGTTTAGATAAAATAGGGAAGAAAAGGTTTGTAGCCACACTAGGGTTTTTGTTTATGCCAAAATAGGGTTTAAAACGCAACCCTTGGTTTCTGTAGCATTTTTATAAGCTGCAAGCCTAAGCACGGACTAAGCACGGGCATGTTCACATTAGCGTCTCTGCGATGCCAATCCCTTGCACGGGCGTGCTGGACATGAGCACGACCATGCTCATGTACCAGAAAGGGATTTAAGCCTAGAAATCCCACTTAGCCCTTCAACAACAATTCTAAGCTAAGTCCTAAGGCTTAAACAAACAAACAAGCATACACAAAAGCACTTAACGAAAGACAGGGTGTTACACCACGTGTTCCGGATAGCTCCCCAGTGCTCCAAGATTTTCCCTGAACACACCGATAGAGTCCCGACAATGTTATAAACCCTAATCTTGCAACAACTTCATAGCCAATGCCAGAATTGAAGCAAGATTCACCAAAACAAAGTAAATTACAATGTCGACGTGTCGACGAGTTAGGGACTCGAGCATTACCTCCATTATTTGACGAATCGAAGGTATGTGCTTGACGTGCTCGTCGCCCTGAACGCATATCCGAAGTCGGAATTGAAAACGGATGAATGAATCTCCTGGAATATGAGTTTCTCTCTCTAAAGAGCTCTCCCCTCTCACTAGAATGTTTCTGGTCGAGCTTCAAATGAGGGGCAAAATGCATACAAGTGAGAAGAAGAAGAAAAGTTAGGGGGGTTAGGTCCACCCCCAGCACTGAGCTCTGGCCTCTGGTCAGCCATGTTGACTTCGCTCGTTTCGATGTACTCTGAGTCTGTTTTAAATCCGATTGACTTCAAACTTGATATACCGACTCACTAGCACCTATAAAACAAGATTAAGCCATCACACACGCTTATAGTTCCTAGACTTCCAACCTAAAAAGGGTGGACACGTAACTTTTGGTGGCAACCAAAAAGGAAAGGTTGTTGGATTAGATAAAATTGGTGGTAAACCTCCCATGCCTAATATCTCTGATGTTTTGTTAGTCAAAGGGATGAAACATAATTTTCTTAGCATAAGTCAATTATGTGATAATTGGTTCTCCGTGGCTTTTTCTAAGGATGCGTGCTTAGTCAATGCCAAGAATGGAAACACCTTCTTTTCTACCAAAAGGCAACACAATCTTTATAAGATTGACCTGTCTGAACTCTGAGATCAACTTTTAACATGTTTTGTGTTCAAAGAGAATGAGAAATGGATGTGGCATAAGAAACTAGGACATGTTAGTATGAAACAAATTTCTAAATTTAAAAAGCATAACCTCGTGATAGGACTGCCTGATATTTCTTTTAACAAAGATGTTTTGTGTGATGCTTGTTAGGGAGGTAAACAAGTAAAATCAAGTTTCAAACCTAGGAAGGAAGTCTCCTCCTCTAGATCTTTGCAGTTGTTACACATTGATATTTTTGGACCAGTCAATGTAGCTAGCCTAGGTGGATAGAAATATGGTTTTGTCATAGTTGTGGCTATTCTAGATTCACATGGATACTCTTCTCAACCCACAAGGAAGGGTCTTATAAGATCTTTACAATATTTAGTAAGAAAGTACAAAATGAGCAGCGTTTCTGTATTTCTTCTATCAGAAGTGACCACAGGTTGAATTTGAAAATGAGCAGTTTAAGCTGTTCTATGAGGAAAATGGTATTTCTCACAATTTCTCTGCACCTAGAACTCCTCTTCAAAATGGAGTGGTTGAGAGAAAGAAAAAATCTCTTCAAGAGATGAGTAGAACAATGCTCGATGGAAATAATCTCTCTAAGTACTTCTGGATAGAAGCCATTAACATTGTTTGTTATGTACAAAACAGAATTCTGGTTAGACCTAGCCTAAATAAGACTCCTTATGAATTGTGGAAAGGTAGAAACCCAACCTATCATATTTTCATGCATTTGGATGCGAATGTTATATTTTGAATACAAGAGATCATTTGGGAAAATTTGATTCTTAAGTAGATAAAGGCATATTTATTGGTTATTCTGAAATGTCTAAAGCTTCTACAGTATTTAATTCTAGAACATCTATAGTAGAAGAATCAATTCGTGTGAAATTTAATTATGGTTTAAGGACTCATAAAGAACTATCATATCCAAAAGATGATATTGCAGGTATTGACTTGAATCCTCATGAAGAAAATCAATCAGGCAAGTCAAAAGTAGGCATGTCTGATATTCCAGAAAATCAGACGGGTACTCAAATGTCTGAAGAAAAAAATGAGAAAAGAGTCTGGAAGTTCAAAGCTTATCATCCAGAGGATCTCATCATTGGTAGTTGCAACACCCCGATTTTTACTGCTTTTCAATATCAGTAAATGTATATATGTTTATATCTTTTGATATTTTTATCCGAGACCTAGAAAATTATTTTGGATAAATGCAAAACATTACAGTTAAATTTGAAGTTTACACACGGAAACACAAGAAGCGGGGTTGAATTGTGTTTCTTAACAGTTTTTCGAAAAAGCCTTTTCTCAAACACTTTTGCAAGCAAACCAATAAAAGCAACACATAAACAACAAAACCCTTTTTTAAAGAGTTAACAAACTCATATTCAAAACCCCACAGTTAGTATAACCAAAAACTGTAAAAGATAAGAGTTAGAAGATTCACACAAGTATTTTATCTTGGTTCACTCTCTTCCAACCAATAGTTATGTCCAATCCCTTCTACTTAAAGGTTTTCTCCACTATTCACCAAATAGATTACAAGTATTCAAAACCTCTTCAGGCTACAAGTATTCTTACTCTTACAAAGAAATTAAATGGTTTGATCTAGGAACTCACTATGTGTAAGAATATGAAAGTTTAATATCAGTAAGGTTTACACGTAAAACTTGTTTTCAAATTCAGCAGAGTTTTTACACTTTGATATTAGAGCTTGTGCATCTTCTCTCTGAGGTTCTTCCAATATTTATAGATGAAGTGCTTCTCTACCTTGATCTTCTTCAATGGTCTTCAAGTTGTATCCATTTAGACATAGCATTAAATGCTTGGATCCGTTGAGACTGATAGCTTGATATGCTTCATGGATAAGTGCTCTTGGTTATCAGAAGAAAGCTCAAAGTAGAGTTGTCACTTCCCTGTTGTACCAAAGGTTGCTTTCTGAGTTTCCATCTTTGTATACTTGGTTTACACTTTATAGCAATGTAGTTGACAGAGTACAAAGGTTTATGTTCTCAATGGTACTATGTTTTTTTTTCCAAGAGAAAAAGAGTTTAAATTTTAACATTCAAAGAAGGAGACATAAATTCTCTTGAATTAAATATACAATCATTTGAAATAAATACGCTTAAGCTTAGACGGGTTCACTCTTGATAGCTAGTAGACGCGCAGGTCTTTGGACGTGCAAGATCAACTTATCAGTAAGACAGGCTCGTCTACTGATACTACAGATGTAGAATTTTTCTTGTTCCAAATCTTTGGACTTGCTATATTCAATAGCTCGTCTACTTACGTGGCGTCTAGTGAGACTACTATTCTATTATCAAGTCTTTGGACTTGTTGTTTTTCTGAATTTTAAATTGGCTCATCTACATGACTTTTTTTAGACTTAGATACTCGTCTACCTTAGCCAATTTTAGGACCTCGTCAAATCATAGTCTATGACAGACTTAGAAATTTACCAAGAATTGCATATTTGTCAAGAGGATCAGAATAGAATCTGATAAGATTCCATACTTTATTTTAAGTTCGTTCTGTTGTAATCTTAAGAACTAGTGTCCCTTCTCAACCCTGGCGCTCTGAGGAAAATACTTATCCAGAAAAATAGTGCGAAAAACACTCCAAGTATATTCCTGGTTAACCGCCTTCGGTATATGTCTGATCTCCGCCCACCAGCATCCTGCCTCTCCGAAAAACAGAGAAAGAGAATACAGAACCTTTGATTCTTCAGGGTTGTTGATAATCTCAAAAATCCTTTCCAATTCGTGTATCCACAAGTCAACCTTCTCACAGTTGTCATTTCCATAAAATAGTTGAGGATTCTGACTTCTAAAGTTTGCTAGATTTTTCGCCTCGACTGCCAGTGCTGCCCGAACCTGGTCCAGCCTATTCTGGGCAACAACGATAGCAGCAACACTAGTCATGGCCTAAACGACCTGGTTCATTTGTTCAATCACATCCTTGTTGCTGACTAAATCACGATCACCATCACGATCACATCCAAGTCCATGTCCGATTCCGGGTTCCATAACCGACCTATAAGACAAACTTAGTCGGTCCGTAACCAGAAACTGAAACGTATACTTATGTGTCTAAAACACATTACTTCTAAGAAGTAATTCGGTCAAAGGACTATCTACTATTCATAAATTATTACAAGGCATCGACTACCTCAAAACCTATCAGAACACACCTACTTGTATACCATCACACATTGTTTCAACAAAAAAACAATTCAAGCAAGGTCCAACCAGAGATCACACAACACAAACATAACAAACCTATTTCCCCAAGGTTCCCAAAATACTCGACCAGCTCTGATACCACTCTGTAACACCCCCCTTGGGCATTACTATACGAACACGTGCGGAAATAAATTAAAAAGAATTTTGCTGGTTGCTTTTGGAAAAATTGATTTATTTGAAGTCATAAAATCTGGGTGTAAAACAATTTCTTCTGAATACTGCGATACATAACTTACTTATCACAATAGTGAAAATAAAACATATTATTCACAACAGAATTTTAAACCGTATAAAGTTTTTCAAAATACCTACACGGACTTTCTCAAAACATACCACCCAACAAAATTTAAAATATCCTAACCTGGTCACTCTACAGGACACTTACTAATTAAACCTCGTGATCATCCCTATGATCACACATCTCTTCCCGCAATCCGGGCTTAAGTCTCCAAGTGACTTAAGAAACTCTTCTGCAACATCTGCATTCGTGTACCAAGGTACAACAGCAAGACAGAAGAACATGTATATGCAAGGGTGAGTTCCAATATATGGATTTTAAAATGATAACCGTATGCACGACTCTCAAATACCAATTAACATGAATATTCAAAGATAAACAATATATTTATCAAAGGGTTTCATATCTGACAGTCGTAACCGGTTTAAAAACCATGACACTTTAATATTCATCAACTAATTATGATACCTAATCTCCGGAGCTGCAACCAACAAGTAAATGAGCTGATCAGGCTCTCATTGCCAAATACGGCAGAATCAATGCCAGATATGGCAAAGTTCAAATAACCATTCCACAATCCAAAACGACGCAAAGTGGTGACTACATATAGCACATGGTTTTCGTGGTCTGCATGAATACTTGCCATCAAGTATTCAAGTCCTATGCAAAGGCATGTCTGCCCAAAATGCATGTAAAACGTTTTGTTCACGAAATTTTTTTTGTGTTCGTTCTTTCCTTGTCGAGGCTCAAATGCTCATGACCAACCAAGGTTTAAACATTTAAGTTTAACACTAATACCCATAAAAGGACTCCAAGTCCAAACCAATCAAACAGATTCCAAATAAAATAATGTGCAAATCACGAAATCTAGATCCGTGCACCAGATTTAGATTCGTAGATTTTGGCACACAAAAATCAATATAGATTTTTATAGGACATCTAGTCCATAACTTGACCTTTCGGACCCCCGGGTCCATATCATAGAACTCTAGGCACCGACATCTCGGTAGCTAGGTTCGTTTGTCAATTTAAAAACATTTTCGCTCTGTGAAACACAAATCCAAAACAAAATTTCCTTAACTTATCCAAGTTGTCGGAAATGACCCATTGTATAAAAATACTTTACAGAAAATCATTTTATGTTGGAAATTCGTTTTACAAAATCACCTAAAATTCATTTTCTTTCAAAAATCAATATTTTGAACCTGAAAATATTGCTTTGAGACAAATTCTCTGTTTTAACTAATATTACCGTTTTTAATAATACTACCATAAATGTTGTCGAAACTGTCTGACGTTTGACGTTTTAAAAACGTTTTAAGTCCAAAAATGACTTTTCTAGTAAAATAATTTTTCCAACACTATAATAAAATTATTTTTGAAACTTATTTTCTGAAAATAACATTTTCTAATATTCAGAAATTTCTTACGTCAAAATTAGCAGTACTACAATATTTTTACGGTTACATCCTCACTATGACTCATAAAACACTCTTACGCCATTAAATCATTAAAATATATTATTTTTCACTATAATCCATTTTTCACTAAACCAATAACTAGTAATAATATATTACTATTTTCCACATTTCCCACTAATTAAATTCATTATTCCGTTAAAAGCTTTTTAATGCTTTTAACCTCATTATTAATTGAGCACTGACCACTGTTAGGCTTTACAATCCACAAATAACATCAATAACAATTATGCCAATAATATAGAAAATAGCACAATTAATGACATGTAATAAAACATAATAACAATTAAATGCGAATAATCAAATAATGAAGAGCAGATAATTTAAAAGCAGAGAAATCTAATTTCATAAACAATACATACACCAAATAGAATATACAGACCATAAACAAATTACATACTACTATCATAAAAATCCCTCAAGTACTCCCCTTACCTCTTGAATATTTTTCTTGTCGAATTGAAATTCTGTCAAACGTTCGGTCTCCGCAAAACACGTACACGACTCACACAACAATTTATCCTTCAATCAAAACACAACAAATAATTAACAATTGAACAACTAAATACACCTATACTCCTATATGCTAGGTTCGGCCATGAGGGGATTAATTAGCTAAAAATTTCTAAAAAACCTAAGCTCTTGGATTAGTGTTCTTTAATCACTTGAAACCCTAAAACAAAGATTAGAATACAAATATTGAAATAAAATATTCCAACCTTTCAAGAACCCTAATTTGGCCATGACACTTAACATAGGCTAGATATTTCAAAAGTTTACATACTCTTAGATCCCTGACCTTAGAGTAGTGTATAGTTAAGATAAACTATCATAAGTTGAAAAATGAAACAAAATCTTTCAACTCTTCAAAAATATAACTTCGGCCCTAAACAAAGCCCTAGGTTAGATATTTGAGTTTGTACTAAAAGGAATGAATCAAACATGATTTGCCAAAAAAATTGAACAAAGTCCCCCCCCCACACACACACACACACACACACACACAAACTAGATTCGGCCTTAAGGGAATAAATTGGAAGGAAATTTTTTTTTGGATGCATCCTCTTGGATCCTAAATATAGAGAGGATACTAAGATCATAGAAATTGGTTTCACTTTAAAAGTATTTTTCTATGAATTTTCAAAGTTCTAGATCTAAGAATTGAAAAATATGATCAAGACTTCAAATCACAAAAATGAATGAAGAACATGATGATGATTGAGTGAGAGGAGTATGGTATACCTCTTGAAATTGAAAAATAAGCAAGGAATCAAGTAGTTGCTTCACAAAAATGGCTTATGTATCTTAAGGTTTTTGGAGAGAAAATGGAAGAAAGCTTAAGGAAGATGATGAAGTTAGAGAGAAATGAGTGAAATGGCCTAATTTAGGTGTGTTGGCCGTGGGAATTAAGGGGCTTAAAGGTCCAAATTATTTTTCATTTAAGGGAAAAAGTGTAATTTCACTTAGGGCAATTTTGTGATTAAGTTAGGACTTAAGGACATTTTGGTAATTTCATGCCTAAAGTAATCATGAAAATTATGTGGTTAAGATTGAAGGAGAGGTGGCTGATTTGTGTCCACAAATTGTGGGGCAAACTTGTCATTTCAATGAAAGTTCAAGGGTAAAATGGTCCAAGGGCAAAATGGTCTTTACACTAATTGAAAGAAATATCTATTTTTTTTTGTTAAAAGCAATCATGACCTGGGTGACTCATCCATATGACTCACCACCCTAGGTGACATCATATCTCAGCATCGGATGTCGAGTTTTGTCTCTACACGTCCTTTCTCGACTCCGTCGATTACTCGATTTAGGGTTTTACACTCGAATCAAGTATAAAACCTAATTATTTTGAAAATTTTCAAAATAACCTATATCATTTGAAATAAGATATAAAATATATTCATTTCGTTCTCGGGTCAAAATTAGGTTTACTGATCAGTAAAATCTTATTGTCAGTGAAAACGCAGACCGTGTTCCGTCTGAATTTTCAACCGAAAATTTCACCGTATACTTTGAAAAATAAGTATGATATGAATATGACTTTGGTTTTCCCAAAATCATTTTCTAAGTTTCAGATAAAAATATAAGCGTTTGTTTATATTTATACCGATCTTAGAAAGTAGAAAAACCGGTTACAGTAATCAACTTCCCCAATCATTTTTTGAATTTGTTTTCTTCTTTAACATATGTGTTGATAGTCTAAGATAATCTTTAATAGTTTTAGTCTTTTGATGAACGATGAGAATGTTTTTCCTATTTGATGATGTTTATATTAAGTGTACGTGTGTATTTTCTTCTGCTAAAAAAATCAAGTTCTATTTTGCTTCACCCAAAATCATTTTTCGTTCTCTCAAATTGCATTTATAAATATGTAAGGAATAATGATGTGTCGGTAAAAACCTTATTCTCAGTACAACCTAATCCACAATTTTAATCAATAGGTGAAGTAGAATAAACACTCACAAACCCACCCAACCCATGCCTAAGCCCTTGACTGAGTTAGTGTTGGACTGTCTCCAACTACTCACTAATAGGAGAGGCCGTACGCCCTATTATAAGATTGATAGAACAAAATAATTTTATATATTATTAATGGGTCTTTATACAATTAACAGTAGAATCCTCTACAATAATACCAGTGTCTATTTAAATCTTGTTATAGGGTTCTCTCCCATTAGTGGATTAAAAAAGAGAATTTAGATCCACTAATAGTCTTTTTGGAATTGGAACATATATTGATCGTGTAGTGCTCCAAGAAACCTCAGACAATTTTCACTATGGTTCGGAGTTAATTGTCAATATTTTAGCGTATCATACATGTTCGGAGCCTACTTTGTAACCAAAGATAAAAAAAAACTTGTAATCAATTGATAAAACTTTGTATTATCCATAATTAATAAGTTATTAGTAATTAAACTATATTTGAAAATTAGCATAGCATGGACAAAGTCATTTTCAACAATCTTGGGAAAAATGTGATTTTTTAAACTAGAGATTCTTGATTTTTGCAACTCAGTTAAGTGTTCCTTTGAAACTTATTGATTAACGAGTCAATTCTCTCATATATTGCATTGCTCTGTATCTATAGGATTTGAAGATATGTTGTCCTAATTTGCTATCATATACTCTATCCCCAACAATCTTATCTTGATATTCCACCTTTCTAACATTACATGGAATATTAATTGATGTGGCATGGTGATAGGGTATGTGACAGCAAAGTGAGATAACATATCCCCATCAATATCAATAGTCTAAAATCTCTCTTCTAACTTAAGTATTTGACCTATTTTGTAACCGTAAAAAAAATTGGAACCCTCAATTAATAAAAATTTTGATAAAAATTACTTTAAATACAAAGCATTTTAATTTTATAATCTACTATAATTACTGTTAAATCTTATTCATTAGTGAAAGTACATGTAAATAAAGTAAATTGAAAACACATACTTTTGATGACCATCGGTAGACAATGTTCAACAGAGATGCATGGTATGCATTATGGTCTATGGTACTACCATAATAATCGTTCGATATCTTCTATATAGAATGATTACACAAAACATTTACTAGTTTTCCTAATACCAAACCCACCAAGTGTAATTCAGATATGGAAGTGCAAAAACCTAGTTATATACATTAGTAAGTGTATATATGCATGTTTTTGGGCTTGCAAGGCCAATGGGCTTAGTTAAAATCCTGGAACTGGATCAATGCAAAATGTGCACGTTTCCAATACCTAGTGTCTTGTTGGTTTTTGAATCCTAGAGGCTGTTTGGGTTTCATTTGATGTATCCAGTGGATGTCAGTAGAGAAAGCCTGTTTGTGCGTGATGGTAATATTCTCTGAAGACTTGTTCATTTTCTCAAAAGTCTTCGTAAAGCTGGGTTTGGTTAGGGTCGGTCCAAGGGTGAAGCTGCTAAAGCCCTAGCTTTAGGCCTACAAAAAAAAGTTATTTATCCTTAGTTTTTATGAACCAAAAAGGTCACACATCCTAACAAAAAGGTCCAACCTAAAGTATAATCTGATCCAAATATACTCTCACTTAAAATAAAAAGGTCTCACTCGCTCTTGGGCTGGCTCTGGTTTTGGTTGGGGTGGTGTTAGTAGCACGTATCAGGTTTCCATAGATATTGGCAAGTGGTGCAATTTTTTTCTCCTTAGCTGTTTTAGTGGAATCCCTGTATGTTCCTATAGGCTTTATTGCTATTAGATCTTAGATGTTTATTGCTTCTATCTTTGGATCATCGGGACCATTGCCGTTGTTCCATGTTTTATGGGTCTTTTGTGTTTCGGTTGAGGTACCCTTTGTACTCTTCTAATGATATATTTCACTTATAAAAGAAAAAAGCAGATAAGCCAAAAAAGCAAGAAGGGTTTAATGGAGACTCAAGTGTTTTAAGTAGATAATCAGATTGGTAAACAAGTAAGTTTGGTCCCAAATAAGATGGCATGCATGACATAGACTTAAGTAGTTCCATTAATCATTAATTAGATATATGTTATATCCAATCATAAATGTGAACTTCAATTTCTGTTCTGATTTTAGTAAATATATTTTCAACCATTTTACTTTACTTTTTTTTTTGTGCTATTATGCATTTAGAAATAAAGTCATAGAAGCTAACACAACTATAGTGGTAGTCTGACACCACAACCCAACAAGGATGGCTCTCAGTAGCCAATTCCACATACTAATAAATCCAAAAGTCCTACAGCTGGTCAATACTATTAATCACTGTTGGGAAGACCACCATGGTTCTCCCAACCTATCGAAATATCCCGTGAGGATACCTCTACTCCCTGATACTATGGAAGTGTCAGGACATATAAGTTCCTAATCTACAAGAAAACCGGCAAGTAACCAGAGAGGTGGTAAAGGTATCTCCACGGTCAAAGTCTGATACGTACGTGATGTAGGTCCTGAATTAGTACCCTCAATGATGTAAACTAGTCCGGTGTAAGTGGCACTCCTTGCTCCCGTGTTGATCACCCAAGCCTCACCATTGTCGGCATTCACACAGATCAAAGATCTGATCCTTAAGTACGACAGACTCGTCTCCTCGGAATTCATCTGTACTCATACACACACACACACACAATAGAAGAAACAACAAATCAATATGCAAGGGTGAGATACCAATATATGAGTTTTGATAAGACAACCACATGCGCGACATACAAAACAACATATACTAGATATTCACAGCATACAAAAATTATCTAAACAACAGAATAATTTTATCAAAGGGTTTCATATCCGACAGTCATCGTCATTTTATAAAAATCACTAGTGCAATAAGTGCTTTTTACGTTAGTTAAAATTGATTTTTTACGTCAGAATACTGACTGACGTAAATACAGCTGACGTTAAAAGTTAAACTTTTAACGTCAGTTGAGAACTGACGTTAAATATAACACTATTAACGTCGGTTCTTTAACACAACTGACGTTAATTTTGTCAAAATTAACGTTAGTTCTTTAACAAAACTGACGTGAATTTTGTTAAAACTAACGTCAATTGTTATCAAGAACTGACGTTAAAGGTCTTAATTTTAACGTCAGTTGTAATAAACAACTGACGTTAATAGTGTACTGTATATTTTATAAAATACTATTAACGTCAGTTTTATGATAAAACTGACGTTAATAGTATTTTTTTTTTAAATTCAGTTTTAAAATATCACCCCCCTCAGCTATCCCTGCATTCAGTAAATATCCGAGTAACACATAATATCACACACATTACAGAATTGCAAAGGAAAAATGGAACAATGATCCATATGTATGCCTGTTCATAAACAATATATATTTATTAACATAGGTTATAACTCAAAATAAATACAGAAATATAAATAAAAATAAATGTATACTAAGTTTAAACTACCTATATCAATATCCCTTCGTGATGATCATCACGAGTGGCATGTACATCGTCCACCTGTGTCTCCTCGATTATAGTAGGCATGTTTGTTGAAAAAGAAGGAGTCTCAGGAATATCAAGATTTGAATCTTCATTTTCATCACTACCATTATACATGCTTTTTCCTTGGCGAACCACGGACAACCTTTTGTTAGAAGGATCAGTGATGTAGAACACTTGTTTTGCTTGGGAAGCCATTATGAAAGGCTCATTTATATGACCTAACTTGTTGAGGTCTACCAATGTGAACCCCAATTCGTCGGTTTGTACACCACCGTTACTATTAACCCACTTACATTTAAATACCGGCACCGTAAGCTTAGTGTAATCGAGCACCCAAATATCTTCAATATATCCAAAGTAAGGTCTCGGTGCTGTAACGGGTTTTGTGTCCTTTGCACTAGAGAAGTGCATTGCTTCGGCCACGATCATAACCCCACTATTTTGCATGGTACTCTTGTTATCTTGTTCCTTTGTATAAAAGGAAAAGTTATTTATGCCGTATCCGCTCCAACATATGACGTTGAAGCTAGGCCCACATGCTAGCCATCTTACGTCATCAGAAGCAGTACTACCATCCTTAAGCATTTCTTCCTTGAACCATGGTAAGAAAGTCTTGTTATGCTTGTTCAACAACCACCTTTCGCTCATTCGAGGGTTTTCTTGATTGACTTTTCTTTTATGTTCAGATAAGAAAGGATGAACACATTCGATGTTGTTCAATACATATAAATGTGCTTGAAGCACTTACTCCCGATCCTTCCTATTAATTCTTAAGCCATGTGTACCCTTACCTTGACATCTAATCTCATCATGCCGAGGCTTAGGAACCCCTATAGGATCTGTTTTATGAAGGTAGTCCAAACAAAACTCAATAGATTCTTCTGCAACATACCTTTGAACAATAGATGCTTCCGGACGATGAGGATTCTTCACGTACCCTTTCAAGATCTTCATGTAGCGCTCAACTGGGTACATCCATCTCAGAAAAACCGGCCCACATAATCTAATCTCCCTCACCAAATGAACAATTAAGTGAACCATTATGTCGAAAAAGGAAGGAGGAAAATACATCTCCAATTGGCACAAGATTGTAGCAGCCTCAACTTCCAAGTCATCCAACATACGGGGGTCAACGACTTTGCTACATATAGAATTGAAGAATGAGCACAACCGAGTAATGGCATGTCTCAAATTTTTTGTAGCAATACCATGAATAGCAACGGGCAGAAGTTGTTGCATCAAGATGTGACAATCATGAGACTTCAAGCCAACCAATTTAAGATCACTAGAGACAAGCCTCTTCATATTTGAAGAGTAGCCATGTGGAACTTTGATGCCCTGAAGACACTCGCAGAAACTTTGTCTCTTTTTTTTTGACAAAGTATGACATGCTGGCGGCAAATAAGTCCGCTTACCATCCTCAACAACTGGAGCTAACTGCTCTCGTATACCCATAGCAACGAGGTCGAGACGAGCATTCACACCATCCTTTGTCTTGCCCTGAATGTTGAGAAGCGTCCCGATCACACTATCACACACATTTTTCTCCACATGCATCACATCAATGCAGTGTCTGACATCAAGCTTGCGCCAGTATGGAAGATCAAAGAATATCGACCTCTTCTTCCATATGTTTTTCTCAGCAGCTTTACCTTTCTTTTTGGACTTGCCGAATATAACATCGATGTCCTTTACCCTCTGATAAACCTGCTCTCCAATTAAGGCCGCCGGCGCTTCTTCTGTCTCTTGGCATCCATTAAAAGCTTTTTTCATCTTACGATATGGGTGATCACGTCTAAGAAATCTCCGATGCCCAAGGTAAACCGTCTTCTTTCCATGATGCAACTGGGTGTAGCATGTGCCTTCTTCACATATAGGGCATGCTTTATGCCCCTTGACACTGTACCCGGACAAGTTACCGTATGCTGGAAAGTCGTTGATGGTGCAAAATAACATGGCACTAAGCTTGAAAGTCTCATGAGAATACCCATCAACTACATCAACACCTTCCACCCACAGTGTTTTCAAGTCTTCAATCAAGGGACCTAGATAAACATCTAAGTCATTTCCCGGTTACTTTGGGCCCAAAATCATCATAGACAACATCATGTATTTGCGTTTCATGCACAACCAAGGGGGCATGTTGTAAATTACCAACAGAACAGGCCATGAACTATGAATACTACTCATGTTACCATAAGGATTCATTCCATCCGTAGCAAGTCCAAGCCTTAGGTTTCTTGGCTCATCGGCGAAATCCAGAAACATAGTATCGATATTCTTCCATTGAATAGAATCAGCAGGATGACGAACCTTTCCATCACGTTTCCTCTCATCATTATGCCATCTAAGATTCTTCGCATCTTTCGCATTGGCAAACAATCGCTTGAACCTTGGAATTATTGGAAGATACCACAACACCTTCGCAGGAGGACCCTTTTTTCTCACATCATCAAGATCATCATCATCATCACCACCCTTCACTTTGTATCGTGATAACCCACATTTGGGGCAATCGTGATTGTCTTCATGAACACCGGTGTACAATATGCAATCATTGGGGCATGCGTGTATCTTCTTATACTCCATACCCATAGGACACAATACCTTCTTGGCCTCATAGTTATGGTCAGGCAATGTATTGTCCTCCGGAAGCAAGTCTTTCAACACTTCAAGCAATTCCGTGAAGCTTTTATCGGTCCAACCATTTCTCGCCTTCACACAAACCAATTTTAGCACCGCCGACAACCGTGTATGAGTAGTACACCCTGGATATAAAGGTTTATCCGCATCATCGCACAACCTATCATTCACATGAGCTCGATGAAAAGATTCTTGTCCAATATCACGGATCATGTCCTCTACTCGATCATCCTCCATATCTACGTCAACGCCCTCACTTTGGGAGACACTCGCCGTACTACTCAACAACACATCACCATGCCATATCCATCTTGTATAACTCAAGCAAATCCCTTCACAAAACAAATGAGTACGTATATCCGTCACCGTACATTTCCTCGTATTCAAACACTTGACACAAGGACAACAGAACATTCCATTACTAGTAGGAACATTCCTTTGAGCAAATTCTATAAATTCTCCCACCCCCTTCAAATACTCAGCACTAGTACGCTTACAAACCATCCAACTACGATCCATAACTAGATAGGTCCTGTAGACATACAAAACATATATCCAATATAAGGACAATACGGGAGATTGAAAACTATAGTTTTTGAAGATTGCCAAGCACTAGTCACGGCCTGGCAGTGATGTCCATCACGGCCGTAACGTGCCAACTGAACCAGACCATGCCATCACAGGCAGAACTGATCACGGTCTAGCCATGATGAGCATCACTTGACAGATAAACCAACAGAGCAACATGCACTTAAAACCAAAAATAGAGACGTACATTCCAAACAACTCAAACTCACGGTTTCAAGTTTCAACTACTGAGACTACAGTTTCAACATACACTCAAAACCAAAAAATACAAAAATGTGCCCTAAATACTCACCAGAAATAGGTGCTCGCGTGGTGGTGGGGAGGGGAGCTCGAGTGGTGGCCAACGTTCGATGTGGTTACTGAGAGCAGAGGGACAAGGAGAGTTAGTGCGCTGGAAGGGGAAACAGAGATGTCAAGTTATTGCAAAGAATGAATGGAAAGACAGAGTTATGGTTAATAGTGTACCTCACGGTGGTGGCGAAGAAGCCCTCGCGGTGGTTGCGGTTGAGATGAGCTCGCTATTAGGGTTCTGTGCTGGGTGAGAGTGAGAGTGAGGGTTGAGAGTGATCTAAGGTTGAGCGTGATGAAAAGAGAAAAGAGACGTACGTACAGAGCGAAGTGCAGAAGGCGCGTGGGTGTAAACGTTATAATCAAAATAAAACAACATTTAACGTCAGTTGTTTAATACAACTGACGTTAAAAGTAATTGTTTAACGTCAGTTGTATTAAAAAACTGACGTTAAATATTAATATTTTTTAAAAAAACACTTTTAACATCAGTTGTTGAATACAACTGACGTTAAAAGTGTTGTGTAAATAAACTTGTTTAAACAAAAAAGTTTAGAAATAAAATGCACTATAGATGTGGATTGACCTGTGTTAAGAGTGACAACAAGGCATTTCAGATAGGGATATATGATTATTTACGTCAGCTGTTTATTTAACTGAAGTAAAAATCACACTTTTAACGTCAGTTGTATAAACAACTGACATTAAAAATAAATATTTTTTATTTTAAAACACTTTTAACGTCAGTTTTATTCAACAACTGACGTTAAAAGTGTATAAGTTTCTGCAAAAGCATTCATTCCTCTGACTACTCTGCTACTTAATTACCCATTACTGTTGTGCTACTTACCCATGCACATTGTAACCTATAATCCTCTTTATGAGCACTAAGTTTATACCTAGACTTAAAGGTCTATTTCTTCCTATTCCTTCGGGCGTTTTCTTTTCTGCACGTTTATAATATATGACTGCCAACTCCCAATGCGCCTTGGAACCTAATGCTCTTGATGATCAATTTAATTTTTTAGCAACTTACGACGCCTAGTAACTTCATCCCCTACTCCTATAAATAGCTTCCTTCCTTCCTTTAATTTTTCTGCTTCACAATATGGCTCTGCCATGGAGATTAACTTCATCACTCTTTCTTCCTATACCTAGACTTAAAGGTCTCTGTCTTAATGGTCAAACAACTTCTGAGGTTGTGTAAATCGCATTACATGGGTGATAAGGGTGTGTAAATCGCATTATGTGAATTGCACACATTATCATCCTTCTGGAGAATCAGCAACTACAGTTCCAAAACCTCAGTTTTGGAACCAAGGAATGTTGCTGAAACAGATCGAGTGCACCCTTCACTCTGCTTTGGCTCCAAATTGACTGTTGATTCAGATGGAGCATCAAGGACTTCAAGTAAGGGAGGAGATGCATCCATTGGAGTTATGTAAATGTAAAGAAAATGATGTTGAAGCAGAAACTTTTTTATATTTTAGTGCTATCTTGCGGAAATTTTTTATCTTTTAATCATGTAATTGTAACTTATGAATCGCTTCAATGAGATACGATTTGATTATACATAGAACTTGTTTTATGTTAAGTGTTTATTTATTTTAATTTGCACAAGAATTTGTTTACTAATTCAAGCTAATTAATTAAGATTAAAAATAAACTTTTTTTAAAAAAAAGATTAGAAATAAACTGCACTATATATGGAGTGATGATCTGCGTTAAGAGTGACAACAGGGAGATGACAACGAAAGGAAGATAGGAATGAGTTGATTATTTACGTCAGTTATTTATTTAACTGAAGTAAAAATCACACTTTTAACGTCAGTTGTATAAACAATTGACGTTAAAAGTGTTAATATTCACTTTTAACGTCAGTTCATTAAACAACTGACGCAAATAGTGATTTAATATTTACAAAACTGCCACCGCCTCATGTTTAACGTCAAACATATGGTCAACTGACGTAAAACGTTCCCGTATATTACATTATTTCCACTAGTGAATACACGACACTTCAATATTCAAGCTCTAATTTAATACTTAATCTCCGGAGATCCCAACTTCTTTCAAATGAGCAGATCAGGCTCAGAAGCACGTTCATCTCAACCTCATGCGACCATTGCTCAAACAGCTATTGCAACTGTTCACATGACCCCTCCGTGATAACCACTCAAACAGCTATTGCAGTTGTACAGATGTTATATTTTCGGATAATCCACCTCAACCTCATGTGACCATTGCTCAAACACCTATTGCAACTATTCACATGACCCCTTTGTGACAACCACTCAAACACCTATTGTAGTTGTACACAGATACATAACCACTCAAACAGTTATTGCAGCTTAGTCATACGACCCCTTGTGACAACTATCCAACTATTGTTGTGGTCATACACATGGTAGCTCAGGCACGTCAGCCAAAAAAATGCATGACAAAAACTTTTATTCTCGTTTCGTTTTCTTTGTAGTAATAATCTTTCCTTGTCGAAGCCCAAAGCTCACGACCATGCTTAATTTTATATTAAGACTTTTCACTTTAAATAAACATAGGACACACATTCCAAATGTTTTAAACTCAACACAGGACACATAGTCCGAGTGCTCAATCACAAAGCCCTAAACTGATGCTCCAGTCTTGGGCTTGCGGATATAAAACTCACATTTTCCATATCAAATTTAGGACACTCAGTCCATAAATCCTTTACAGGACACTCAGTCCAATGACACATATTCCTGATCTACGTGTCCACTGTAACACCCTATTTCCTATGCTTTCTGTAGCAGTAAATACATATTTAAATGTGTTTATTTTAGATTAAACTCAGAGGATGATTTTAATTAAAGTAAAATCATTTTCTTGTGTTGTTGAAACATATGAAGTCACAATAAAATTTTTGGTTGAAATTTCAGACGGAAGCTGGTCTGCATTTTCACTGCCGATACAAGTTTACTGTGCAGAAAACCTAATTTTGACCCGTGAACGAGACGGTTAGTGTTTTTATTATGTTTGCATCAACTTTGGTTATTTTGAAAATTTTCGTTCAAAAATAGAATATAATATTTTATTCGGGCGAAAACGTTGGAAGAATTACGATCGGAAATGCAATCGGGTATGGAATGGAACAGATTGGGGAGCACAAGAGAAGTGAAGTGACTTGATGGGACATGATGGGAAAGGTTTATGACACACTCCAAAAGTGTAATCATTACACTTTTTAAATTATATCATATTATATTCTAAAAACCTATTTTTCTCTTTTCTCTTCAACCAAACAAGTCTTAAAGACAGAACTTGCTCTCCAAGCTCACCCTCTCTCCAAAATTCGTGCTCCACTCTCCCTCCTCTATATAATCATCACTCATCTTCGTTCTCTCATTTTCTTCCTCTATCTTCATACTTCTTCAACTTCTTCCATTTTTTCTTTTTTCAAACACTTAAAGCTTCCATTTTTATTAGTCTTTTCCACTTGAGTTCTTCATTAAAGTTCTTCCTTATACTAAGGGTAATGCTCTCATATTAATCTTTTTGCAAGTTTCATCTTTTATTTCATAGTTTGCTTTATGTGTTCTTTATATGCTTTAAACTTCTAAAATCTCTCTAAAATGGTAGAAAACTCCTTTTGAGTTGAAACCACTTTCTATAGTCTTGTGTTAACTTATATTTTCACATAATAAGAGGTTGTGTAAAACAAAAATCTCTACTTATCTCTTCCTATGAAGGTCGAATGCTAAGCATATGTGGCCTAGGAGGTTTTTTCTTCAACTTTTGGAATATGATCATGTGTTTGAGTTTCTAACTATTCCTTGATCTTAAATCGATAAATCTTGAAAGGTTTGGTAGCTTGTTTTCCTATGATGACCGAAAATATGTATAAGTAAGCCTAGGATACTATGTTTCAACTTTCCAAGTATGATCATGGCTTTAAAACTCTTAATACCTTGTGATTCTAAACCTAAGAGTTGTTATCACACAAAGAATATTTTTCCTCATTATCCTATGTAGGCCGAAACTTAAATGTTTTAGAGCAAGGATGTTTGAGTTTCATTTTCCAAAATGATCATGTACTAAGGCTCCTTAATATAGAAGGATGCTAAGTCGAAGAGATTGGAAAGTTTAAGGATTTCTAACTTGTTTATTCTATGTTATTGAACCTAAGATGTGTTATTTCTTATTTTCCAAAATGATCATGGACTTGAACTCCATAAGATATTTGGATGCTAAGTCTAAGAGATTGGAATGTTTAAGTTTCCATTGTTTTCCAAAATGATCATGGACTTGAGCTCCATAAGATATTTGGATGCTAAGTCTAAGAGATTGGAAAGTTTAGAGATTTCTAGCCTATAAATCCTATGAAGGCCGAACCTAGAAGGTTATGGACCTAGGATACTTTTTTTTCATTTTCCAAAATGATCATGGTTTTGAGCTCCTTACTATGTGTGGATGCTAGACCTAAGAGATTGGAAAGTTTAGAGAATGCTAGCCTATTTTAATAGCCTTGGCCGAATACCCTAAGTTTATAACTTAGTGAGATTTTAATTCAACTTTGTTAAATGATCATTGTTTATGAACTCCCAACACTTAAGGATCATAAACCCATGAGTTGTATAACTTTCGGGGATCTCTAACCCTAATTTATTGTCTTGGCCGAACCTAATACCTTGTGGTTTAGTGTTCTTGGTTGATTTTAACTTGTGATCTTGTGTTTATAACCTTAGACTTCTATCACGGAGAAAGCGAGGATGTTCACGGTACTTCTATCCAAGCATCTCATATCTCTACCTAACCAAAGGTAAGACGAGATTGCCTAGGGATATTCAATGACTATAAGCATGTGTGTATGTGTTTAACTTGAGTGATTTGAATATTATTATGATATGGAGCCAATACTTGAATGACTTGTTTACTTGAGCTATTATGATTATTACTTGAAGTTAATTATTACTCACTTTACAGTATTGTGAATTATATATATGTGATGAACTGTCATTAACTGTGATATTACTGTTTGAGATATATTACTGTTGACTGAAGTTTGAGAAGCCGGACTTGAATCTGTGCTCAACGATTATAAGGATTAAAAGCCTTAATAAGCCTTGAATAGAACCTTGAAAGTTTTGGTTTCATTTATAAAAGTTCAGTGTTTAAAGTGCTTACTTCAAAAAGAATAAGATTCTCGTTTTTAAAAGAAATGTTGAAGTGATTTTAAGTCAATGGAAACTACCCTTTCATGATCTAAAGTTTTGTATGAGAGAAAACCTTTTTCGAACTATGTGTTTTATGAAAGAAAAACCCTTTGAAAATATTTGACTTTATTCCATCAAGGATTTCAAAAACAAACGAATTTCCTAATAGCTTTATAAAAGATTTTGCAAAGGAAAAGGATTTTCTCCTAAATGATTTGGAAACATTCCGGTTACTTGGATAAGTGACCGATGTTTTGGTTTGGATTTGATTTTCACTAAGCGAAAAGTAAGCACATGTGAATATGAATCTAGTCGTGAGACGTCGCTCTAGTCTTCCGTGATATGAACATGATCTTGGATCCGTGTCAATAATTATGGACCATGGGTCCTAATCATGATGTTATGGGCTAATAGTCCAAATCTCGGAATTGAGGACTGTGCGTCCTGATTTTGTTGCTGCGGACTAGGAGTCCTTATCATGTTAGAATAAAAACATGGATAAAATCATAAATGATTTCTATGACCACAAACCTTGACTACGACATCGGTCTAAGGTGTTTTGATTGAGCACTCGGACTGCGCGTCCTGAGTTATTGATTTTCAGGTGATGATGAAATTTATGAATAGTCGCTAGCCTTTAAGCTTCGACAATGAATGAGAATGAACACAAAGAAAACATCAAGAACTAAATGTTTTATATTTGCATTTACGGCAGACGTGCCCGACGTGGTTTTAACGTGAGACCTTAACAGGAAAGGTATCATATGATGGTGTATTATCGTTGTTCTTGAAATGGACAATGAGACGGTGTACATGTATCGTTGTGCTTAAATGGACAATGAAACGGTGTACATAATCATTGTGCCTAAATGGCCAATGAGACGGTGTATTATCGTTGTGCTTAGCTAGCCAATGAGACGGTGTATCGAGCCTGATCAACTCATTTTGAGGATGTTGGGATCTCCGAAGATTAAGTTTAGAGCCCGATGATTGAAGTGTCATGCATTATCTTTATAAAACTGATTGGTTCGGGTATGAGACCCGCTGATATAACACTTGTTGTTTTATCTATGAATAATGCTTAAATGCTAATATGCCAATGTGTTGTATGTATCATGTATATGGTTGTTGTATGATATATCCATTTGTCGGTGTCTCACTCTTACAGTTATATCAGGTCTCTTCAGGTTTTACTGCAGTACCTTGGTACTCTAGTAGCGATGTTGCATAGGAGTCTTTCTTAGTCACTTGAATACCTTGTGTTAGAGGTTGGGAAAGTACTGATTGGGGGATGGCCACCCGCGGGAGGGGGGGGGGGGGGGTCTCCGATGAATATTTGATAGAATTACTAGCTTAGGAGTCTGAGTTGGGTTGTATATCTAAAGAGGTCGGTAAATGTAGTGTTATATACATCCATCTGTAGTTTAAACTTTTTCCTTCGAAAATGGAAACTTAGAAAAATGTTGTGTGTCATGGTAACTTTGTTACGAATGTGACTTTACGTTTTAAATGTATGTATTATGGATTTCAGAGTTATCCTTAAAGAAAAAATTTATACCCCAGTTTTCTGACTTAAAATAAAAAAAAAATTTCGAAAGCAACCAGCAAATTATCTTTTTTATTTACTTCCGCATGTGTTACGTAGTAATGCCCGGGGGAGGGGGTGTTACATCCATTACACTAGAATCCCAACGTCTCGGTTACTAGGTTCGTTTATCCTTTTTAAAACATTTCACTCAGTGAAAATCAAATACAAAACCAAACCTCCGAAAACTTATCCAAGTTTAACGGGATAATTTCACTGAATAAAAATTCTTACATAAATTCTTTTATGTTAAAAACGTTGATAAAACGTGAAAATCATTGATAAATTCTTTTATTTCCAAATAAAATTTATAATAATGAAATAAAACCTTTTTTTTCAAAATTTCTCATAAAAATCTTTTTATAACTTAAATGACTTTTCTGTCATAAGTAATTGTTCTGACGGCAATATTACGTTATTTTCGTAACTTAATCACTTTAAATAACATTTTATAATATAATAGAATTTATTTTGGAAAAACTAGCGCCTGTGAAAAATTTTCACAGTTCCGCCCTTGCTGTCACTTATTGACACATTTTCCAAAAAATATTATTAAAATAATAATTTTTTCCACTTTTTCTCAAATTCCCACAAATTAATCACTTCGAATAATTATTCAAGCTTATTAAGCTTTTATCCTCAAATTAATTTAGACACTGACCAATGTCAGGTTTTTCAATTCGTCACTTAACAGCAGATAATTTCACCACAATATAACATGGCATACATCCAAATTATGGCATGCATCACAATTATAATTTAACACTCCAATTATAATCATGTAAATCAATATATCACAAATAATCAAGTAAGCATATAATCAATTAAACAATGAACGATTCAAAATCACAGAGAATCACCACAGATAATTTACAGACAACTCTAAAACAGCATGGGATCATCTTAAACTCCTCAAGCAAACTCCCCTTACCTCTTGAAGTTACAGATTCCTCTTTGAAGTTTCTTCTTGAAATCCTGTTTTCTCCACGAAAATCACTAAACCAAACAAACAATTATCCTTCACAATCAAAACACACCACAAGTTAACAAAATGAAACAAAATCCATCTAATTTCCTATGAACTAAGTTTTCGGCCATGATGAGTAAAATTGGCTAGGGATGTAAAAATTTCACAATATTTTGGATCAATGATCCTTAGGCATTAGAAAGACAAGATCAATGGCTATAACTCAATAATTGAAACAAAATCTTCCAACTCATCATGAGCTAGGTTTCAGCCTCGAAGAACAAAATAGGCTAGATATTTTAAAATTTCTCAAGATTCTAGATCTAGCAACTAGAAGTATTAGAGAGAATAAATCAAATGTTAGATTTCAAGAAAATGAAACAAAACTCATCCAATCCTCTTGGAGTAAGTTTCGGCCATGAGTAGAAAAATAGGGAGGAAATTTTCCTTGCTCTCATGCTTTTAGATAATCAATCTAGAAGTCTTAGAGAGTTCATAGAAATTGGTTTCCAGTCAAATGGATTTTTTCTACAATTTTCTAGAGATTTTTGAAGAAAGCTTCATGAAATTGGATGATGATGATTTATGGCATAAACTTATAAAAAAAAATTAAGGAGAAGACAACATGATCATGATAGATGAGGGTTTACCTCTTGTTGATTGAAGAATGAAGAGAGTGATCAAAACAATCTTAGCTAAGATAGCTTTTGGGACAGCTTTGAGGATGTGGTGGTTTTATGAGTGTATATCACGATCTATTCATCTAAAAATTACCAAAGTTGTCTTGTTGGAAAGGTAAGAAGAAGAGGAACAACTTTGATGTTGAAGGTTTGGTTTGATTCAAATCAGAACATGGGCGTAAAAGGGCCTTCTTTATGCTGTTCTAGTGTGATGTTGTGGATTTTGAGCTGTTTTGGTAATTTGGGCATATCCCACAAAATACTTCTAAAGCTCCAACAATGGAATGGGTTTAGAGAAAATATGGAGAAAACTAGGTTTAGCCGCACTAGGGTGACTGCTGTTATGACTAAAACCCTTGATTATTGTTTTGTATTTAAAGGCACCACTAGTGCAAAATATGCTTTTAACATCGGAGATTCCACATCGGTTTCACAAAAACCGATGTGTAAAACGAGGCGGTGGCATTTTTTAAATTAAAAGCAAAGGATCCCACATTGGTTTCATAAATAACCGATGTGTGAATATTTTCCACATCGGTTGTATTTTAACCGATGTCTAAAATTAAAACAAAAAATTTTAAAATTTAAAATTTTTATCTTTCCACATCGGTTCTTTTAGAACCAATGTCTAATATATAGATTAACCACATCGGTTGTATTATAACCGATGTATAAAATTAAAAAAAATTAAATTTTAAAATTTTTATATTTCCACATCGGTTCCTTTTGAACCGATGTCTAATACATATTAACCACATAGGTTTAAATATAACCGATGTCCTAATTTAAAAAAATGAAATTTTAAATTAAATCGTAAGTTTCTACATCGGTTACTATAGAACTGATGTAAAATATTACTAACCACATCGGTTTTTGGACAATCGATGTGTAATATTTGACAAAACCCTACTTTTTATTTCTATTTTCATTCCCTCCATCTGTCACGTGCCCTTTTCCTTTGTTTTTGCTCTACTCTTCCGTTCCTTTGTTTTTCATTCCCTCCCTCGTTTTGTGCTCATCACTTCATCCCCATCTCTCTCACTGCTCTGTGCTCGCCATCCCTCACTGCTTCGCTGCCGCCTCCCATCTCTGTCTCTCCTTGCTGCTCGCCGTTCTCCGCTGCTTCTGCTTCTGGTGAGAGTGCATGCTTATTTACTTGTTTCGTTGGTAAATAAGATACATGCATGTGGCTAATATTATAAGGACTTGAGATTTAGTGAACAATCTTCGGTATAGTTGTCAGGATAAGATTGAAATCTTTCTATTTTCTTATTGCTTTTTTATTTTTTATTTTTTATGAAGCTGGAACTGACTGGTACATTATTTTGTTGCTATATCAACTAAACTGTCATGATTTATAATGTTAGCAGTTGATAGAAGCTAAGGTTATATTTTAAGAAAAGCAAATAAATTGGTTCGATTATTTAGTTAGGCTTAAAGTGTCTGGTGCTAAGGTTGTGTGGGATTCAATTAATTAATTAGTCCAGCTGGTGTTTGAATCCACTTTGCTTTTTAGGCTTATTACTGTGAATACATCCTATATTTTGTTGATATATTACCTAGTGGTTTCCACTTGTCATGGTGCATTTTGTGTGATGTGGGTTTACTTTGTAACATGTTTTGTGGAACATTTTACTTTGGTTTGTTGTTGTTTGTTCCTTATTAGACGTTGATTTCTTTTATTTGGCTGCAACCATTTAACTCTTGTCTCTCTGTGTAGTGTTTTGGGCTGGTGTATCCCTAGTATCCTTATCATAAAATTTTACTGATATACTAAAAAAATGTTAGACATAATGTGTGAGTAAACATTTATTTATTATTTAAATTATTCATTGCTCAATGTGAAAGTTATGTTTTCTTCTTACATTTTGTATTTCTGTCTTGACATTATTACTGGTAATATTTCTTGCTTTCTGTTTTGGTTTTAATTTTATTTTACTGGTAATGTTTTGCTTGCTTGTTATTCAGATGCTACGATACTTTGTTGTAGAAAGATATTAGTCTCTGTGTGGAGATCTCTTATGCACTAGAGACTTCGAGTGTTCAAAGAGATTATTTTATAATTTGGTAGCTCTTAAGAGTTTCTAGTCTATTGTAGAAGTTGGTCATTTACATTTCGCTTGCCTTTTTAGAAGTTGTGTTTCAACTACAATATGCACCAAAAATACATGGCAGGCAGGGAAACTTTGTGTTTTCTTAAGGAGAATAAAGGATATATATATATATATATATATATATATATATATATATATATATATATATATATATATATAGTTTTTGATTGAATATATATGATGGCCTGATGGATTTAGTTTTTTTCTTCATGTTCTTTGCTTCCTGCCTGAATAGCCATAGCTCTTCGCTACTCATTTTCTTATATGATCTTTTGGTCTTAAATAAGCTAACACTGTATTTTTCATGCTTTGATTTTAGACTCTACGTGACGGGCACAATCCTTGTGTATGGATGCTGGGAAATTGAGAGTTGAGATTCATGGAGAGAAGCATATAAGATTATACTTTCACAAGTTTTGTCAAGTCATTTGGTTTATGATGAGGAAATGTTATTTTTTCAGATCCAAATCACACCTGTAACTATGGCTTGGGTTTGACAACTTGGAGTCCACTTGCATGTGGCGTGCTGACAGGAAAATACAAGAAAGGAGTTACACCAGCAGATAGCCGCTTTGCATTGGAAAATTACAAAGTAAGGTTTGATTTCCATCGTTTTGGCTGAAAAGCTTTCATTGGAGTTTTAATGTATCTGCTTGAAAATTTATTTGATCCGAGAATATGCCCACAATAATTAGTAAAGCCTTAGTTTCCCGTTTGAGATGCAATACTAATGAGCACACGTGTACGTGCTTAATGTACCGCTCATTGTATTGGATCTTGAATTGTCCAAAGTTGGATAGTTTGGGAAAAAACTTTTTCTTCATTCAGTTAAAATAGTTATTCATTGATTCTAATGTTAAATACTTGATGAATGTTCGGATTGATACATTTCCTTTCGTTCTCCGGGTGCATACTTTATCGTGGTGGATGTCATCGCGTTCAAGTCGTGTATGTCGGAGACCGAAGGGAAATGTTGCCGAAATTTCGTCGAGTATGAGCATGAGAGTTAAGGACTAACTGTTAACCGAATGTCGAAAAAGTTTCTTCTCGAATGAGATAGGGCCATACCCTGTCATAAGAAGTGGTTGATGAATATGTTGGACTAAGTACGAAGTTATTGGTTTTAGTCATGGATCGCGGTTGGATGAATGCTAGACGAACAAGCGATGAGAATGAGAATGGAGTGAAAGATTTTCTACAGATTGCAAAAACAAATGCTCCTGATTGTGAATAGTTAGACAGGTCGAGGGTGTCGTATAGAGAGGAAGTTGATGACATGTATATGGACGATGGACGAGAGGACATGATCCGTGATGTTGGGCAAGTGATAGTGTGATTTTACATCATGTTTCCTGTATACTTTTGCATGCATTTTTCATATAGATTAGGCATTCTTTATTTGATTTTTATTAGATTTTCCCTTGGAACGGGTGAAGCGGTTTCTTGGTGTTGTTTTGCAGGAATCAATGAAAAATCTGGTTAACTTAGAGTTAAGGGAATGAAGAAACAGTGGAGAATGCAATTCTGGGAATGCTCGCCCCGCGAGAGGTTACTCGCCTCACGAGAATGAAGACAACCAGAAACAGCAACAGTCAGCCTTTCTGTCTCGCCACGCGAATCATACATCGCCACGCGAACCTGAAAGCTGACTGTGCCAGAGAATGCAACCATTTCTGTGTCGCCTCGCGAACCGTGTCTCGCCCCACGAGACTGAGGACCAGAAGCCATCACGCCTAGGCCCTGATACTCATCACGGGCGTATTTGATAAGGACCTTTCGGTTTCGCCTCGCGATACACTCTCGCCTCGCGAGTGATCAATTCTCTGAAGACCAGATTTTTAATATTCGCCTCGCGAGCTATGTCTCGCCCCGCGAGAGCGCGAAACCCTGAACCCCTGTTATAAGCTGTTTTAGAGCAGAATTGAAGGGGGGATTGGATTGGGATAAAAGGAGGCGGCCAAGAAACCCTAGGAAACGTCATTTCTGCTGCTGTGGTGGCTGGGTGCATCCTTCCATGGAGTTCTTCCCTTCCTTCATCTTAGTATCTTTTCTTTTCCCTTTTACTTTGATGATGTGTAGCTAAACTCCCATTGTTGGGGTTAGGGTAGCTATTTCTGAATTCTCATGTATATGACTTGAATCTTGTAATATGGTTTTTACTTCTTTATTGAGTGATTGATTTTCTGTGCTTAATGCTTGTTGTGGCTAGCACCCCCATGACTTGATTGGTGTTTTGATATGCAATTGCAAAATTCGTATTAGAACCGGAACTAAAATTAATCACCTAGTAAATCTGGTATCTAGGAATGGAACTAGGTTTATTAGCAATCGCATGATCCCTAATCTTAATGCGAATTCACTAATCTAGGCCACCTAAGGAATTAGGGTCTATTAGTGGATTTAGGCTCTTGTCATCCGAGGAATCGGGGCTTGAGTAATTTAGTGGATTGATTGTCATAATTGAGGTGGAAACTGTTTATTAGTAATGTCATTGCATGGGGATGAAGTTTAGTGAACCTAATCCCAACATCTTTTATCATATTTGAAACCCATCTTTTATTGCCTTCCAAGTGTTTGAGAAAATTACAAAAAGAGTTTGTTTTTCTTATTTTGTTTATTTTTACTTTTGTGGGCTTGTTAATTAGTATAGAACTCTCTTCAATCCAAGAATCGCTTAGATAGTAGTTGAAGTGGTACGTGCTAGTACTTGTCACAGTCCTCGTGGGAACGATAAAACGGTCTCACCACCGTATTACACGACTGGGTATACTTGCCCAGATTCGTCAACAAGTTTTTGGCGCCGTTGCCAGGGACTGTGTTTCAATATTAGCATATCTATTTCGGTTACTAATTTAAGCAAAAATAAAAATAAAAACAAAAATAAAAATTTCTGTTATAAATGGTTTGCTGTCATTTTTTCTGTTTTGTTTTTGCTGTCATTTTTCTGGTGTATTTGCTGTTGTGTGCTAACCTTTACTGCTAACACTCTTGTTTGCTAGACTGTCTGTGTATGCGAGGTACCATTCTAGCTGACCAACTCCTATACGATCCAGAAATTGAAAGAACAGCTAGGAAGAATAGAAGGCAAGCAAGACAGCAGAATTTGTTAGAACAACAAGGAGAAAAACAAGAGACTTCCATTTCTAAAGTTTGTCAAGAAGAACTCAGGATGGCAGGCAATGGTGAAGATGCTCCACCACCACGGAGGACACTTGGTGACTATGCCAATACAAATGTCAACCGGCATGTCACTAGCATAGTGAGGCCTCCAGTGAACTGCAACAATTTTGAAATCAAGCCAAATCTCATCAATATGGTTTCACAAAATCAGTTTGCTGGGTTGGAGAAGGAAGATCCTAACAGTCATGTTTCCAATTTCCTAGAGTTGTGCGATACAGTGAAGATAAATGGTGCCTCCGATGATGCAATTCGCGTGAGGTTGTTTCCTTCCTCTCTAAGAGATAGAGCCAAGTCTTGGCTCCAATCACAACCAAGGGGGAGCTTCACTACATGGTATAACTTAGAGGCAAAATTTCTGGCAAGGTTCTTCCCCACCTCAAGATTTGTGAAGACAAGGGGTGACATCATAAGCTTTGCTCAACAAGAAGGTGAGACTCTGCATGACGCCTGGGACAGGTTCAAAGGCTTACTCCAAAGATGTCCAAATCATGGGTTTGATGATCTTACTCAGATGCAAACATTTTGTAATGGATTGAGGCCGTCAACCAGGTACATGTTGGATGCCTCAGCTGGAGGCTCCATGAATACAAAGACAGCAGAGGAAGCATTGGTTTTGATAGAAGCTATGGCGTCAAATGACTACTTGATGCATCATGATCGGGGTCCCACATCAAGAAGGGGAGTGTTGGAGTTAGATTCACAAACTGCACTGTTGGATCAGAACAAGCTCATGACACAACAATTGGAGTCTCTTACCAAGCAACTAGCTCAACTCCCACAACAACTCCAAACTGTTCAAGGGACAATCATGCCACCCAACAGGTAATGCGATGTGATTTCTGTGGAGGTGATCATGATAATGGAAGATGTGAGGCGCCACCTAGTTCCCATGAGGAGGCTAATTATATGGGGAACTATGGGCGGCAAGGTAACAACCAATTCCCTAACAACTACAACCAAGGGTGGAGGAATCAACCAAATTTTGGTTGGAAGCAAGATGCCGGACAAATAAGCAAGCCTCCTCCTACACAACCGCCTCAAGACCGGATTTCTAACTTGGAGAACACTCTCAATCAGTTCATGCAGATGTTCATGTCAAACCAGAAAAACACTGATGCTTCTATAAAAAACTTGGAGGCTCAAGTTGGGCAGATTGCAAAGCAACTAGCAGAACAATCCAGTAGCAGTTTTTCAGGTAACACTCAGACAAATCCTAAAGAGCATTGCAAGGCTATTGTTTGGAGGAGTGGTAAAAATCTTGAGCAAAAGGATGGTGAAACTTTGTTGAAAAATCAGAGAGAGGTTGTAGAAACAGAAATGAATGCTGAAAAAACTGATCCGAGTGAAGAACAAGGTAAAGAGGTTGTAGTTGAGGAAGAAAATGACGGTGAAGAAGACAAGAGGGAGAAGTTAGTAGATGAAAATTCGATTTTGAGGAGAACTAAAAGTCAGATCTTGAAAGATGGAGACAAGCCTCAAGTGATCCCCTCTTATGTGAACTTGCCCTATCCTCACTTGAGCAAGAAAAAGGAGAAAGAAGAACAGTTTGCCAAGTTCCTTGACATCTTCAACAGGCTACAGATCAACATACCCTTTGCTGAAGCACTAGAGCAGATGCCCACTTATGCAAAATTCATGAAGGAGTTGCTCACAAAGAAAAGAAAATTTAAAGAAGGCGAGACTGTTGCCTTAACTGAAGAGTGTAGTGCAATACTTCAGAGGAAGCTACCTCCAAAGCTTAAAGATCCTGGTAGTTTTACAATCCCTTGCACTATTGGGAGTGTTGCTATTGGGAAGGCATTATGTGACTTGGGAGCGAGTATCAATTTGATGCCGCTTTCAATTTTGAACAAGCTTGGAGGTGGAGAGGTGAAACCAACAAGGATGGCATTACAACTAGCAGACAAATCCATCAAGCGTCCTTATGGCATTCTGGAAGACGTCTTGGTTAAAGTGGACAAGTTTATCTTCCCAGCAGATTTTGTGATATTAGACATGGAGGAGGATGCTGAAGTTCCACTTATATTGGGGAGACCCTTTCTTGCAACTGGTCGTGCGTTGATAGACGTACAAAAGGGCCAGCTTCGACTCAGAGTGCAAGATGAAGAGGTTACTTTCAATGTGTTTGAAGCCATGCATCGCCCGAGTGATGAAGAGAATTGCTTCCGCATGGATATTGTGGATGTAGTGGCCAATGAGGTCCTTGCACAGCAGCACCATTCCTCTACTCTTGAGAAGGTGATTATGAACTCTATTGAAAATCTTGATGAAGAAAAGGAGAAGGAATTAGAAGACTGTTTGTGTGATTTGGAATCCCAACCCAAGCAACTTGCTGTGAACACTGAGAAAGTAGAACTCAAGAAAGATGAAGTCCAAGAGAAGCTCAAGTTGGAGCTTAAACCTTTACCTCCCCACTTGAAGTATGTCTTTCTTGGTGAAAATGATGAAGATCCTGTCATAGTGAGCAGTTTACTTTCCAAATTAGAAGAGGAAAAACTTATAAGGGTGCTTCGAGAGCATAAGACAGCCATCGGATGGTCTATCTCAGATTTGAAAGGTATTATAGGCCCACGTTTTGTATGCCCAAGATCATGATGGATGCTGAATTTAAACCGGTGGTCCAACCGCAGAGGAGACTCAATCCTACTATGAAAGAAGTGGTGAAGAAGGAGGTGTTGAAACTCCTTGAAGCTGGAATGATATATCCAATTTCCGATAGTACTTGGGTGAGTCCGGTGCAAGTGGTTCCAAAGAAGGGTGGCATGACCGTTGTGCACAATGAGAAGGAGGAGTTGATTCCAACTAGAACGGTCACCGGTTGGCGGATGTGTATAGATTACTGGAAGCTTAATCAAGCTACTAGGAAGGATCACTTCCCACTTCCATTCATGGACCAGATGTTGGAGAGGTTGGCCGGCCAAGCTTACTACTATTTCTTGGATGGTTATTCGGGTTATAACCAAATTGCGGTTAACCCGGAAGACCAAGCAAAAACTGTTTTCACATGCCCGTTTGGAGTTTTTGCCTATCGGAAGATGCCTTTCGGTCATTGCAATGTGCCTGCGACATTTCAAAGGTGCATGCTTTCCATTTTTTCCGATATGGTAGAAAAATATATTGAGGTTTTCATGGATGATTTTTCTGTTTTTGGTTCTTCTTATGAAAACTGTTTGTCTAACCTTGCTGCTGTGTTAAAGAGGTACATGGACACCAATTTAGTCTTAAATTGGGAGAAGTGTCATTTTATGGTGAAGGAAGGCATTGTGCTTGGGCACAAAATTTCAACAAGGGGGATCGAAGTAGATAAATCCAAGATTGAAGTGATTGAGAAACTACCTCCACCAGTGAATGTCAAGGGTGTGAGGAGTTTCCTTGGGCATGCGGGCTTTTATCGACGGTTCATCAAGGACTTTTCACAGATATCCAAGCCGTTGTGTAGCCTTTTGAATAAGGACACTCCATTTCTGTTTGACACTGCTTGTCTTAACTCTTTTCATATTTTGAAAGACAAGTGATTACCGCCCCCATTCTTGTTGCACCCAATTGGGAGTCACCATTTGAATTAATGTGTGATGCCAGTGACTACACAGTTGGGGCAGTTTTGGGACAGCGGAGGAACAAATTTTTCCATGCCATTCACTATGCTAGCAAGGTTCTCAATGAAAACCAAGTAAATTATGCAACAACTGAAAAGGAGTTGCTAGCTATAGTGTTTGCATTGGAAAAATTTTGTTCCTACTTAATTGGGTCACAAGTCACTGTTTTTACTGATCATGCTGCAATTAAATATTTGTTGACTAAGTTAGATTCTAAACCAAGACTCATAAGATGGATTCTGTTGTTGCAGGAATTTGACTTAGTCATCAAGGATAAAAAGGGCAACGAGAATGTGGTGGCTGACCACTTGTCCCGGTTGGTGAATGAAGAGGTGGCTGCCAAAGAAAAAGACATTCGGGATGAGTTCCCGGATGAGGCCTTATTTATGGTGCATGAAAGACCATGGTTTGCCGACATGGCAAACTTCAAGGCAGCCAACATTGTCCCAGAGCACCTCACTTGGCAACAAAGAAAAAAGTTCTTCCAGGATGCCAACTATTTCATGTGGGATGACCCATTTCTGTTCAAGGTTGGACCGGATGGCTTATGGAGGAGGTGCGCTAGTCAAGAGGAAGAAAGGAAAGTTTTGTGGCATTGTCATAACTCTCCATATGGTGGACATTACAATGGGGATCGGACAGCTGCAAAGGTCCTCCAATCTGGGTTCTTTTGGCCCTCAGTATTCAAGGACTCTTTCAATCATGTGAAGAGTTGTGACAAATGCTAGAGGACCGGGAACATTTCTAGGAGGGATGAGATGCCACTGCAGAATATATTGGAAGTTGAGGTATTTGACTGTTGGGGCATTGATTTTATGGGTCCACTTCCACCTTCATTCTCCAATGAATATACCTTAGTGGCGATGAACTATGTCTCTAAATGGGTGGAGGCCATTGAAACTCCAAAGAATGATGCCCAAACAGTGATCAAGTTCATCAAGAAGAATATCTTTGCCCGGTTCAGTGTCCCAAGGGTTCTTATAAGTGATGGAGGATCTCACTTCTGCAACTCACAACTGGGAAATGTGCTGGCCAAGTATGATGTGAGGAACAAGGTGGCATCCCCCTATCATCCGCAAACAAATGGGGAAGCGGAGGTCTCTAACCGAGAGATTAAGAGAATTCTGGAAAAGACCGTGGCCGCTTCAAGAAGAGATTGGGCAAAGAAGTTGGACGATGCCTTGTGGGCCTACCGAACTGCACTGAAAACTTCTGTGGGGTTATCCCCGTTTCAGATGGTCTATGGAAGGGCATGTCACTTGCCCGTAGAGTTGGAGCATCGAGCCTTTTGGGTGTTGAAGTTCTTGAATTTTGATGCCACTCTGGCGGGTGAGAAAAGAGTGAATCAGCTGCATGAGTTAGAGGAGATGCGCCTGAATGCATATGAGAATGCAGCCATTTACAAGCAGCGAGTCAAGACCTACCACGACAAGAAGATCGTGATGAAAACATTTCGGTCGGGACAACAAGTTTTACTGTTCAATTCCAGGCTGAGATTGTTTCCGGGCAAGTTGAAGTCTAAATGGTCGGGACCGTTCATTGTCAAGGAAGCCGCACCTCATGGAGCCGTGGAAGTGGAGGATCCTACTTCAAAAAGGACCTTCAAAGTCAATGGCCAAAGACTTAAGTCCTACTTGGGTGGTGACTTCGAGAGACTGATCTCAGCAGTGCACCTTCATGGTCCTTGAAGTCATCTACCCGTCAAGCTAGTGACGTTAAAGAAGCGCTTATTGGGAGGCAACCCAACTTTTCTTAACCCTTCTCTTTAGTTATTTTCATTTTCTTAGTAGTCTTTGTTTTTTTTTTTTTGATTTTAACTCTTGAATAATTTGAGAAGATCAAGAGGAAAATATCATAGATTAATAGGTTTGTTAAGTGTTTCAGGGAAGGAGGAAGGAGAAGCATCAAACCGTGACCCAATTTTCATGCAATTCCTTCTGACTGGAATGAGATCCAGCACCCGCTACCGCCTCGGTATGTCGTTCCAATTTTTTTCATTTTTCTCCTCTTTCCGACTTGATTGTTTACATTGGGGACAATGTAAATTCTTAAGCTTGGGGTAGGGGTATTTTGAATTTGCATTGTTCATGTTGCATTCATATAGTTTTGCATGATAGTTTGCATGATCACATGATCCGATTACCCTTGTTTAGATGTTGCATCCAATAGTGAGAACTGAGTGCCAAATAACTTGAGATAGTGAATTTTTGAACCCAATTTTTTTTTCATTCTTGTGATATGGCTGCAAATGAAAAATGCTTGAGATAATCTTGGATAGTTGATAATTAGCATATGATTCTATAGATTTGTGTTTCTCATTGATTTCTGAACTACAAAATGTGAGATTTTGAGCCAAAGGGGTACTCACCAAATCTGCCCCATTCTTTGTGTTAGAGTGTTATTCCTCTTGGTTTTTTTCTCTAGAACTTGACATGAAACCATTTTGAAGCTTAAAAATTTTTGAAAACATTTTTGAAAATGATTGAGGCACTAGGTATTTTTTCTGGCCTTCTGAGCTTTGAATGAGTAAATGCTACCCCTTAGTTGCCCAATTTTGAGCTTGAAAGAATAAAAATACTTTTCTTGGTACCTTGTAATGCTTTGATGAATGATGCTTGATAGGATACCTTCTAAAGTATTACAAAAGGGTAGTTGAAAAAAGTTTGGGATGAAAGAATCAGAAAAATAATTCTCTTGAGTTGAAAAATCTCCCCTTCTCCAAGCAAAAGAAAAACAAAAGAAAAATAAAAATATATAGAGAAGGGGATGACAAAAAGAAATGAGAAATAAAAATAAAAAGAAAGAAAGAAAGGTGGCAAAAGTGAATCGAAACCCAAAAGGGAATTTTAGAAGGTGTCATGTGTTGAAATGTTTGTTACTTGGTTTAGCCCTTTTGAAAATTCCTTTTCTTGACTTCCCCACCTAACGATTAATCCAATGGCCACGTTACAACCAAAGTAAAAGACCTCTTGATTCTTAATTGTTTTCATTAATAAAGTAGAGATTTGGTTGATAGTCAAGCCTATGGTAGGATTCATTCCTTGAGGAAATTGAGTGAAATGTCACATACCCCTAAACACTTGAGTGAGGTAGAAAGAGAGCCAAGCAAATGAACAAGCTTGGGGTGAGCTTCAGGTGAGAAAGAGTGCCCAAATCAGTGAGAATATGAGTCTAAGGAACCTAAGCCTCTAATTGGACTTGAATTGATTGTCTCTTGCTGAATTGTTTGAAATGCCTATTACTTGGATTAGTATTTACTCGGGTTCTTGGTTCACTATCTGTGTTCTGATTATCTTTTTCTTCTGGCCTTAGTGATTGCTTGAGGACAAGCAATTGAATAAGCTTGGGGTGATTTGATAGTGTGATTTTACATCATGTTTCCTGTATACTTTTGCATGCATTTTTCATATAGATTAGGCATTCTTTATTTGATTTTTGTTAGATTTTCCCTTGGAACGGGTGAAGCGGTTTCTTGGTGTTGTTTTGCAGGAATCGATGAAAAATCTGGTTAACTTAGAGTCAAGGGAATGAAGAAACAGTGGAGAATGCAATTCTGGGAATGCTCACCCCGCGAGAGGTTACTCGCCTCACGAGACTGAAGACAACCAGAAACAGCAACAGTCAGCCTTTCTATCTCGCCACGCGAATCATACCTCGCCACGCTAACCTGAAAGCTGACTGTGCCAGAGAATGCAACCATTTCTGTGTCGCCTCGCGAACCGTGTCTCGCCCCACGAGTCTGAGGACCAGAAGCCATCACGCCCAAGCCCCGATACTCATCACGGGCGTATTTGAGAAGGACCTTTCGGTTTCGCCTCGCGATACACTCTCGCCTCGCGAGTGATCAATTCTCTGAAGACCAAATTTTTAATATTCGCCTCGCGAGCTACGTCTCGCCCCGCGAGAGCGCGAAACCCAGAACCCCTGTTATAAGCTGTTTTAGAGCAGAATTGAAGGGGGGATTGGATTGGGATAAAAGGAGGCGGCCAAGAAACCCTAGGAAACGTCATTTCTGCTGCTGTGGTGGCTGGGTGCATCCTTCCATGAAGTTCTTCCCTTCCTTCATCTTAGTATCTTTTGTTTTCCCTTTTACTTTGATGATGTGTATCTAAACTCCCATTGTTGGGGTTAGGGTAGCTATTTTTGAATTCTCATGTATATGACTTGAATCTTGTAATATGTTTTTTACTTCTTTATTGAGTGATTGATTTTCTGTGCTTAATGCTTGTTGTGGCTAGCACCCCCATGACTTGATTAGTGTTTTGATATGCAATTGGAAAATTCGTATTAGAACCGGAACTGAAATTAATCACCTAGTAAATCTGGTATCTAGGAATGGAACTAGGTTTATTAGCAATCGCATGATCCCTAATCTTAATGTGAATTCACTAATCTAGGCCACCTAAGGAATTAGGGTATATTAGTGGATTTAGGCTCTTATCATCCGAGGAATCGGGGCTTGAGTAATTTAGTGGATTGATTGTCATAATTGAGGTGGAAACTGTTTATTAGTAATGTCATTGCATGGGGATGAAGTTTAGTGAACCTAATCCCAACATCTTTTATCATATTTGAAACCCATCTTTTATTGCCTTCCAAGTGTTTGAGAAAATTACTAAAAGAGTTTGTTTTTCTTACTTTTTTTATTTTTACTTTTGTGGGCTTGTTAATTAGTATAGAACTCTCTTCAATCCAAGAATCGCTTAGATAGTAGTTGAAGTGGTACGTGCTAGTACTTGTCGCAGTCCTCGTGGGAACGATAAAACGGTCTCACCATCGTATTACTTGCACGACTGGGTATACTTGCCCAGATTTGTCAACAGTAAGAGTCTTTTCGGCACGCACATATGTATGATACTTTGTGCAGTGATGTGGAAGTGTCTTTGTATCCGGGGTGCACTAATTTCACATGGTTGTCAGCGGTGTTAAGTTTGTTAAATGTGAAGGCGAGAAATGGGTGGAGCGATAAAAGCTTTACTGAATTGCTTGAGTTGTTGAAAGACATGATTCCAGAAGGTAACACATTGCCATCTCGAAACTATGAGGCGAAGAAGATATTGTGTCCGATGGGTATGGAGTATAAGAAACTACACGCTTGCCCCAATGATTGCATATTGTACAGGAAAGAGTTTGAATAGATGCACGAGTGCCCCAGGTGTGGGGTATCACGCTACAAAGTGAAGGATGGTGATTCTAGTTGTGATTTGGTCACCAAAGGTCCTCCTGCGAAGGTGTTATGGCATCTTCCCATGATTCCGCGGTTCAAGCGATTGTTTGCTAATGTAAATGACGCAAAGAACATTAGATGGCATGCAGATGAGAGGAAGTGTGATGGACAGCTTCGCCATCCGGCCGATTCTTTGCAATGTAAGAGAATTGATAATTTGTTTCCGGATTTTGGCAATGAGCCCAGAAACCTCATGCTTGGACTTGCTACCAATGGAATGAAACCATATGGAAACTTAAGTAGTATTCATAGTTCATGACCTGTTCTCCTGGTAATTTACAACCTGTCTCCTTGGTTGTGCATGAAGCACAAATGCATTATGTTAAGTATGATGATTTCGGGTCCTAAACAGCCACGAAATGATATTGATGTTTATCTGAGTCCCTTGATTGAAGACTTGAGAATGTTGTGGGATGAAGGCGTTGATGTTATCGACGGGTATTGCCGTGAGACATTCAGATTGCGTGCCATGTTATTTTGCACCATCAATGACTTTCTAGCATACGGGAACCTGTGTGGGTATTGTTAAGGGGCATAAAGCATGTCCAATATGTGAAGAAGGCACATGTTACCATCAACTGCAACATGGAAGGAAGACAGTTTACCTTGGGAATCGAAGATTTCTCCGACGTAATCATCCTTATCGTAGATTGAGAAAAGCTTTCAATGGACTTCCGGAGAATGAAATTGCTCCGGTGGCCTTGACTGGAGAGCAAGTTTATGAAATGGTGAACAACACTAATGTTATCTATTGGAAGACCCAGAAGAAGGCTACCGAGAAGAAAATGTGGAAGAATAGGTCGATCTTCTTTGATCTTCCATACTGGTGCAAGCTTGATGTAAGACATTGTATTGATATGATGCATGTGGAGAAAAATGTGTGTGACAGTTTAATCGGAACGCTTCTCAACATTCAAGGCAAGACAAATGATGGTGTGAATGCTAGTCTGGATCTAGTTGCGATGGGTATACAAGAGCAGTTAGCTCCACATAAAGTGGGGGATAAGAAGACTTATTTGCCCCCGGTATGTCATACTTTATCAAAAAAAGAGAAAAGAAGTTTCTGTGAATGTCTACGGGGAGTCAAAGTGCCACAGGGTTACTCTTCAAATATCAAAAGACTTGTCTCAACGAAAGATCTCAAATTAGTTGGCTTAAAGTCTCATGATTGTCATGTCTTGATGCAACAACTACTACCGGTGGCCATTCGTGACATCTTGCCTAAAAAAGTCAGACATGCCATTACTAGGTTATTCTTATTCTTCAATGCTATATATAGCAAGGTCATTGACACTAAAAAGTTGGATGACTTGGAAAATGAGGCAGCCATGTGCCAATTGGAGATGTATTTTTCACCTTCATTTTTTGACATCATGGTTCATTTGATTGTTCATCTAGTGAGGGAGATTAGATTGTGTGGCCCCGTTTATTTAAGGTGGATGTATCCGGTTGAGCGATACATGAATATCTTGAAAGGATATATGAAGAATCCACACCGTCCCGAAGCATCTATTGTTGAAAGGTATGTTGCAGAGGAAGCTATTGAGTTTTGTACAGACTACATGTCAGAAGCGGAACCTGTAGGGCTTCCGAAGTCTCGTCACGAAGGAAGATATGATGGTAAGGGTACACGAGGTATCATTGTTAAGAGCATGGATCGGGAGGTAGTGCTTCAAGCACATTTGTATATATTGAATAACACTGATGAGGTTGAACCATACTTACGTGAGAACAAAAGCATCATCAATGAAACTTACCCTAGAATGAATGAAAAATGGTTTTTGAACAAGCATAACAAGACTTTCTTGAACAGGTTTAAAGAAAAAATTGGCTAGCACAGGGGCCTAACTTTGATGTCATATGCTGGAGTGGGTACGATATCAAAAAGTTTTCCTTCTATACAAAGTCCCAGGATGACAAAAGTACTATAAAAAACAGTGGGGTTATGGTTGTCGCTAAGTCCATGCATTTCTCTAGTTCGAAAGATAAAAACCTTGTTATGGCATCCGTTTCATACTTTGGAATCATTGAAGAGATATGGGAAGTTGATTACACGAAGTTTAGAGTACCTTTTTTTAAAATGTCAGTGGGTCGACAGTAACAATGGTGTGCAAACCGATGAGTTAGGATTCAAATTGGTGGACCTTAATAAGGTAGGTAATAAAGAAGAGCCTTTCATCATGGCATCCCAAGCAAAACAAGTGTTTTATATCCATGATCCTTCTAACAAAAGGTGGTCAGTGGTTCTCCAGGGAAAAAACATGTATAATGGTAGTGAGGGAAATCAAGATTCAACTCTTTATATTTCTGATACTCCTTCTTTCTCAACACGGGTGCCTAATTTCAATGAGGAAAATGATGTGGATGATGTACATGCTACTTGTAATGATCACCAAGAAGGGTTATGGGAGAACTTTACTAATTGACCACAATGTAAGTTTAGTTTGAGTTATGTTTAAAGTCATATTATATGTTTACGTTGATATTTATAAGTTATGTTTACGTACGTTGATCGATATTTATATGTTATGTTTGATATTTATCCTGACATACTAACAAGTTTTTTTTTTGTTTAAACAGGTATACATGACTGATCCTGAGGATATCCCTCATTCATGCAGCGGGTCAGAGACCCCGTTTACGGGTAGAAAGGGTAGACGTGCCACACTAATGAGGAATTTGAGTGCCAATCGTGGTTCAAATCAAAGGATAAGAATAGACTTTGATAATAACCTCAATCCTATTGGGCCAATGGTAGAGTAGTTTAACAGTTTTGTGGCGACCCTTGCTAGAAGCAGGCCTAGTATACTTATTGATAATTGGAAAGATGTACCGGCGGACGTGAAGGATCAGATATGGGAGAGTAATATGGTATCTATTCTTTTATGTCATGTGTTTGTCTGTATCTATTTTATTTTAATCTTATTAATATCATACAGCAATTCGTTGATTCTTTTGGTATTAATGTAGCTCACCTTTGACATACCGGATACGACGGATATGAAGAAGCGTTTGATAAAGTATGCTGGTGAGCGTTGGAGGGCTTTTAAGGTCGATCTGGGAAGATACTATGTATTCAATCCAACATGTGAAAAGAACCCACTTGAGGTGTACCCGTTTCTTGACATGATCCCAGCTTTCAGGTTAACTTATTTGATTTGTCTCTAAATTTATGTAATTTCATTAATTTTATTTACTTATGTAATTTAATTGTCTTCTATTTATAATAGGAGATGAGGAAAAAGGGGCAGGAAAACCAGAGCAAGAATGTCTACCCCCATGTACTATCTCGTGGGGGATATAAAAAACTTGGTTAGATAATGGTGGAAGAGGAAAAGAAAGTATTTCAGGAAGCAGCATCTCAGGCGGATCCTAACGCTGAAAATCGTCTAGAAGTTGTTGATCCACCTCCACCCTCCAGCCATCGTAAATGGAAGAGGGCCCGACAAAGAAAAACGGGACAATATACATCTGAGGAGGCCCGCCAAGTAGCTGAGAAGATTGTAAGTATAGTTTGAATTGTAATTATCATTTTAACATTGTTACCGAATTGTAATGTGACCTGATATTTTATATGTTATAGGATGCCTTGGACGAGCAGGTAACCCAGGGAACCTTTGTTCCTAGAGGACGCGATGATATCTTTGCTGCTGCCATCGGTAAAACAGACCACCCGGGCCGTGTTATTGGTGTTGGATGGGGCGTCGGCATTTGCCAATACCATGGTTCATCTTCACACCAATTCCACAGGGATGTTGATGCAGATAGAGCACGGCTAAAACAGGAGATTGCAGCTGAGCTTAGACAGGAGATGGCCGAGCAGTTTGCCCAACAGCTAGCAATATTGACTTGTCCCAGCAGATGACAGGCATCCAACCCTCTGTCCATGTGAGCACTAAGGGCTCATGTGATCCTCCTCATCAGCCTGAAAATGATGATGATGGTGATGATGATGATGATGATGACGACCCTGATAGGTGTGAGCTGTATGTTGATGATCATCATGATCGCCGCTTAGTGGCATTGGGGAGGGCACATAATAACTTCGGTAATACCATACACCATCGTTTATTACTGAATGATCAGGTCAGGGTCGTTGTTGAGATTATTCGAGATGCTGGTGCTCGAGTCCATGTGCCCACTAAGGAGGTTCAAACAATGGGTCAGGCCCCCGGTAACTTCATCCCCTGGCCAAGAAGACTGGTCAACTTTCTTGTTGCAGATGAGGTATTCAGTTAGTTGTGTTTCTCTGTATTCATAGTTGAAATTATTTATTATTGTTTAAAGATAATGCTTTATTTTTATTTGTTTTAGGATGTTGGAAATGATATTCTGCCTAAAAGGTCGGATCCAGGAAGACCAGAGATGTCTGCTCCTGCCAAGGTATTCATTTGACCATTTAATTAATTACGAATGAAATAACTTATCTGTGATTACTGATATATATCTTTGTTGTTTAGGGGATCGACAAAGGGGCACCTGGTGATGTTTTTAAACTTTTGGCTATACAGGTTGTGACCATGGAGAGTGACGCAGCTTTGGTAAGGTTGGAACCCGATGCCAGTCCAGGTGACGAACTGTATATCCCAAAGAAGGAACTTTTGGAGATTGTACTCGATAAAGAAATGGCTAGTTCTGCACACCTATCGTTATAGTGGACGTAAGTACATTTTATTTATAAGTTAAGTAATTAAATTTTAAATACTATGATAATTAACATGTTTTTTCAATATATTAGGTATCTGCATCATATGTTAGTTGCTCAGGGTAACCTCACCCTTTATGGGTTCATTGACCCCATGTTCATTCAGGGTGATGTTCTCCTACCATCAGAAGACCCGGTCACCACCATACGTGATATACTTGCCCGAGACGATCATCAATTCTACCTTGCGCCTTATCTCAATAAGTAAGTACCAGTTATTTAATTATAACTATATATGACTTAGTCACTAATTGTTTCTCAAATATAGCAAGCATTGGCAACTGTTGATGTTGTACCCAAAGATGAATGTCGTGGTCTTCTTCTGCTCAATGGGAAATAAGCCGACGAATGATCTGAAGATGATCATGGAAACGTAAGCATTAAAATACTTTATAATCAGTAATGCAGTTGTTTTAATTATCTGAAATGTATTAGATATACTTTAATTAATGTTTATTTTGTCATGATAGTTCTATTAATGCAAACCACATGTTACGTGGTGAAAGGCATCGGGCTATTAGATGGATTATTCCTAACGTAAGATATTTATTAGTTCAAACGCTTCAAATGAAATGGGTATAATTATTGATTTCTATTTAATTCTTCATATTCTAATTGGGTTTCATTTGTACGTAGTCCCGTATACAACGTGGATCATGGGAATATGGATACTATGTGATGAAGTGGATGGTCGAAATTATCTCCTCCAGGATCACTGAAAGATGGCACGAGGTAAATGTTAATTGGTAACAATTAGAAGTAACGGTTATAGATTCATTATATGTTTTATGTTAGTTTATTACTTAAAAGATATAATCTTTTGTCCAATTAAACTTGCAGATATTCAACAATCCAACTCCATTATCTGATGCCGACATCAATAACATAAGGAGGCGTTGGGCAACTTTCTTTCTTGAAGTGTACCAACCATAGTTTGTATGTAGTTAGTTTAAAAACTTATCATGTACTAGCTATAGTGTACTTTTGACTGATATATATTTTGATATGACATCTATAATATATCATGTAGCTTTTTGGTTTCAAATTATCTTTGTTGTCTGAATGTAATTGAACATATGTATTGTTCGTAATAAATTCAATATATATTAATTTAGTGTGTTTTTGTAGTACAAAAGTGATTGTGTTGAGAATATTTAGAATATGTTATACTGGTATTGATCTGGATTACTGAAACAGGGGAAATGAATGATAGAAATTTAAAAAGAGTTTTTTTTTAAAATGAGACTTTTCACATCGGTTATACAAAAATCGATGTGGAAAGTTCACTTTTCACATGGGTTATTAAAAAACCGATGTGGAAATCGGTTTTGGTTAAAACCGATGTGCAAAGTTCACTTTTCACATCGGTTATATTTAAAACCGATGTGGAAAGTGATATTTCCATATCGATTTTGTGATAACCCATGTGAAAAATGAACTTTCCACATCGGTTATTTAGAAAACCGCTGTTAAAAGTGTACTTTAGACATCGGTTTTAAAACCGATGTGAAAAGTAACAATAAACAACATCGGTCGTTTCAACATCAGTTTGAAAACCGATGTGAAAAGCCAAAAATAACCGATGTGGAATCCTTTTTCTGCACTACTGCACAGACTTGAGCACGGTCGTGCTCCTTATTGAGCACGACCTTGCTCAACTTAGCGCCTACGAGGCGCGGCCTACCCTTGAGTACGGACGTGCTCAACTTTGTAAGACGCACTAGCCCAACGAGCACTGTCGTGCTCTCTATTAAGCATGGCCGTGCTTTTGACTCAGGCAGTCACAAGACACAAGCCTGAGAAAGGGATTTTCTACCTAAAACCCCACTTAGCTCATTCTAAACCTTCCTAACAAACAAGACATACATAAAATAGCTTATATGAAGAACGGGGTGTTACATAATGCTTGTTATAACTGTGATTAATGTTTATAACTATGATGCATGAATCTATTGATGTTGGTTGTTTTAACTGAGAAGCCTGACCTTGGTTAGTACTGAAATGAAATTAAAGATAAAAGATTCAAAAAGCTTTAGGAGGAATTTAAATAATTTAAGTTGTGAAGTTTTAAGAACAAGTTGAAAAAAATATTGTTTTAATGAGTTATCGGTGTAAGAGCGATCTATGAGCAATAGTGAAGACGTAACCGTGAAAAAGTTTTAGTGACATTAATTTTTGTTTGAGAGAAATTCTAAAATAAAATAAAAAGTTATTATAAAAAGTTAATTTTCAAAAATAACATAATTTTCATGTTGAGAAATTATTTTAAGAGAAAAAGTCAATTTTGACTTAAAAATGATTTTAAATACTAAATGACGAGTAATTCCGAAAAGAATTTACGATAAGAGTTTCAAAAAAAATTGTATTTATTTGGACAGAAATTTAGTCTTAAATGACTTCCTTTTTAAGAACTAAGTTTTTTTCTGGCAAATAATTTTAAGTGGAAAATGATTTTCTCTACGATTTGACGGTTTTAAAATGAATTTCAAACGGAAAAGATTTTTTGCAAAAAAGTTTTTACTCAGGGAAATCATTTCTAACAACTTGGATAAGTTGTGGAGGTTTTGTTTTGTATTTGTATTTCACCGAACAAAAAATGATGTCAATGATGAAACGTGAACCTAGTGGCCGAGACGTCGGGATTCTAGTGTTCTATTGTGAAAGCACGTAGATCATTGATTCGTGTTACGTTGTTGTGGACTTTGTGTCCTATATACGATGTGGTGAACGTTGTTTAAGGTGAATATTGTTTTCTATAACCACGAACCTAAGACTAAGGCATCGGTCTAAGGCTTTGTGATTGAGTACTCGAACTTCGTGTCCTGTGTTGACGATGAAAAATCTTAACATTGAAAATTTTGAATGGTCGTGAGCCTTTGAGCTTCGACAAGGAAAGAATGAACAAAAAGAAAACAGATGAGAATAAAATGTTTTACATGCATTATTTGGCAGACGTGCCTACGTTGTTTTGACGTGGTGCCTTGATGGTCAAGGTATCATGTAACGTTGTACATTGTGGCTTGATGGACAATGAATCCCATGTACGTTGATCATTGTGCCTTGTGTTGGACAATGTGCCATGGAACACGACGTGCCTTATTTGGAAATTGAGCTTGATCAGCTCATTTTAAAACGAAATTGGGATCTCCGGAGATTAAGTACAAAATTCAGATGTTGAATATTGAAGTGCCATGCATTTTTTTATAAATGACGATGACTGTCGAGTGTGAAACCCATTGATCAACTATTGGGTGTATGATGAGAGTTTTATATGTTTTGAATATATATATGTACATGATGTTTTGTGTGTCGCGCATGTGGTTATCATAATAAACTCATATGTTGGTTTCTCACCCTTGCGATATATCTGTTTTTCTAGTTTTGCTATTGTACCTTGGTACATAAGAGAAAATGGTGCAGAGGAGTTCCAGTTTGCTCGAGGAGTTTAGTCCCGATCCTTGAAGAGGTCGGTGATAGTGGTAAGGATCATGGAGGTCTTTTCGGTAGATGTCTTATAGAGTGACCAGCTTAGGATTTCAGTCAAGAATAATGAAGTACTTTTAGAAAAGCTTGTACGCTATGGAAGATATTTTCATAAATAAAATCAATGTATGTGTGTTGACAATTATGATGTAGTTTTATTATTTGATGTGTGCATCACATTTTCCGAAGTATTCCGAAAGCAACCAACAAATTCCTTTTTAATTTAATTCCGCACGTGTTCACGAGGTAATGCCCAAGGGGGTGTTACATTAGGTACCCATGACAACTTATTTCTCACATTATAATTTCTCCTATAACTACATAAATGACAAATATGTTCTTCATGACCACAATAATTACAAATTATGAATGAAGGCTTGGTCTTTTTGAGATCATCAAAGAAAAACTTTGGGTTTTTAGATTGCTGACATTTCAAAATATTTTTACCAAAAGCATTGTTCGAATTTCCATGCAAAATATCATTACATCCCTTGTTGTTAGCATTCACGAAATTAGAACAAGTAGATTTGTCAACTTTTTTATATTTAGAAGAAAAGTCCTCAACTTGATTTTTAAAATAATAATTTTCACAAGAAGTTGAGGTTTCACAATTTAACGAATTTTCCTCATAAAGAAAAGTACAATCATCTTTCAAGTTCTCAATTTCAATGGACGATATCTTTTCAATAGAAATCAAGTTTTTCTTTTCTAAATTAATCAAGGCATCATACACACCATCATATGAATGTTGTAATTTATCATACAAAGGAATATCAATAAATTGAACATCATTTACCTCAAAGTCCTTTTGAGCCATGTGAGTGCTTGTTTCAATTCTTAGCATGTTTGCCGCTTCATTGGCATGATCTTCTTTCTTGCTCAATGTTTCAAGTATGTGCTCTTTTGGGTTTTGGTGTGCCTCTTCTTGCTTTCTATGTAAACTTTTATCCACAAAATCATCGTTAGCAAGATAAATAGCATCAAGCATATTCATTATATCCTTCGCATAAGGGTAATCCTTAATTCTAGCATATGCTTCATCATTCAAACTATTTCTCAAAATTTGCATTGCTTTAATATTTAAGGAAAAACAATTTTTGTCAAATTCGTTCCATTGTGATTTGGGTTTTGAAGTAAAACCATTTAGCACAATTTCTGACAAATCAAAATCTATTACTTGCATTAAAACTTAACGCGTACATTGAAAATAATCAAAGCACCAAAGAAGAGGATGAATAATATAAACAAGATAGAGAAGAAAAGCTTGCAAACCGGATTTTATCCTGGTTCAGTCACTAACTACTTGTGACCTACGTCTAGTCCCCACTCCACAGTCCCCACTCCACTTGTGGGATTTTCTTCCACTAATAAACAAGCTTATAAACTGGTGTTTGTAACCTTTGTATACAATAGAGCACTCTAACCACGCCTCCTGGGATAACTCACCTATCACGTGTAAGAGCCTCAAAGACCTCTAGCATTCTCCCTCATGCCTCCGGGATACATCACCCACGCTTCTGAGCCTAAAGTCGCACACTAAAGGGATGCCCCACCCTTTGCCACAGAAGGATGCCTCACTTTCTAATCAGAGGGATACCTCACCCTCAACCTAGGGATAACACTCCCAATTACAGAGTTTGTACAAAAGTAGAAGAAACCGAAGCACTATAGATAGTACAGATGATACAAATTGAAGTACTATGAGTATGATGATATTCTCACAAAATTTGGCTCAAATTATTTCAAAGTGTAAGACAATTTTTATTCAATGTTCTTCTCTTATTTTTGTGTTCCAAAAGCCCACTTTTTATACATATTGAAAATCAGCACGCTTTTTTAAAAAAATCGGATTCAACGGGTTAATCGCATATATCGGTTACTGCCTTAATGCTCCATAGCCGTTGAAATCATGCATGCACCGTTTGTAGTAATTCATTTTTTTGTAATCTTATTGAAATATACTCAATTGAATGAAATGGTGCACCAATTGAAAGGCTGTAATTGCTTGAAACAAATTTCAAACGGTTGTTTCACGAGGGTATTTATTTATAGTTAATTTGAAATCATTATTTAATGATTTATGCCAATCAAATATATAAGTAAAAAGTATCAAAGTATATCAATTTAAAATTTGAAACAATTTTCAATATGTCAAATGATTGAAGCATGTGTTGACCAGTGGAAGCCAATTGAAATTGAAAAATGATTTTGTAGTTTCAAAAACTTCATATTTTATTTATATTAAATCTGATTTCTTTTTTTTTCTTTTTTTTAAAAATTTGAAATCAATTTTTTTAAAAAAAACACTTTACTAGTCAAATACTTGATTAAAATCCTTTTACTCAAAAGTATAGTGTTTTTTAATTAAATTAATTAAATGAGCCAAAGTAAGTTTTAGTCATCATACCATTACATTAACATCTAAGACCTAATATATTTACCCAATATTGCTTGAGGTCTTGATGCTTGAACTTTGATATTCCCCTAGCTTATTTGTGTCTTGCTTTGATAGCTTTTGAATACCTGCATGTTTATAAATTATATTTTCTTTTTGTCCTGCATGCTTATGGTTAGTGTTTGTTAATCATCAAAACATAATAAACTTTATACTTGCAGTATATGGGAGATGTGAGAGCTCAACCCCAGTGTGACGATGTATCGTCCTAAGTGGTTATCATTGTACAATGATGACACCTCGTCGTCGTTTTGTACTAGCTAGCATGATGAGTCTTTGTGTTTAGGAATAGTTTTATGGAGCTGTGTCTCCAAGGTTATTTATGTTTTTATTGGTCATGTTATTTTAATGGCGTTGCTATTTCCACCTTTTGTTGTTTTTCTTTTCATGACTTTTATCTTTTGAAAGAATTTATGAAAGTATTATGTACATATGGGGAATGTATGATTATGTACTGCTTATTTTCCCATTTCCTGGATGTATATGTCTTAGGCCTATTAGTGGTTGGAAGATGTAAATAAATGATATGCACAGGTCGGACGAGGTATGTTAAGTACTACCTAATTTCTTATTTACGAAAAGGAATAGGGAAAAATAAACCCATATCTTCATAAAATTTATTTTCCGCGTTAAACTATATTACAAAAATATCACAGACAATGTAGCACCCGATAAGGGTGTTACGCTCTTTTTCCTCTATCCTTTCAATCTGCAACAATATGTGGAGCTCTCAATTGAAGGATATAGCGGTTGCGGTTGTTGTAAACATTTTTTGGCTGATTTGGTTTACTCGAAATAAGACTAAGTTTGATTATAAGAGACTTAGCTCAAGAGCTGCAATTAATATGAATCTTTCAGCTTTTTCTCTTTCGAGCAAAGTCTCTACTGGTACCATGTCTTCCTCAATTGAAGAGTTCTCTATTTTTAAGTCTTTCAAAGTGGCTGGACACCCTCCTAAAGCTGATAGAATCTTGAAAGTGGATTGGGTTTCTCCTTCTTGTGGCTGGGTGAAAGTGAACACAGATGGGGCTGCAAAAGGGTGTCATATTTCAATAGGTGGAGGAGCTATTTTTAGAGGTAGCAGGGGATCTATATTGGGTTGCTTTGCTGAGTTTTATGATGCAATGGGCTCTTTTTATGCTAAGTTGGATGCTGCAATTTCAGCAACTCATATTGCTGCATCTAGAGGTTGGAAGAAGTTATGAATGCAATGTGATTCTACTTTAGTGATCCAAGCTTTTAATTCTCTTGATATTGTTCCATGGAAATTAAGGAACAAGTGGAAAATTGTATTTATATAGCCTCTAGTTTTTATTTTAGAATAACTCATATTTTTAGGGAGGGTAATCATTGTGCTAATAAACTAGTCTCCTATGGGATAGCTTCTAAGTGTTTTACTTGGTGGGATTTAATTCCTTATTTTATTAGGGATGAATTTTTCCATAACAAATGGGGTCTCCCTAATTACATATTTAGATAGATTTTGAGCTTTTTCATGGCTTTGGTTTGGTCCCCCCATGATATTTGCATTTTTCTATTTTTAATAAATTCTAGGTATGCTGTAGATGATTGTTGGAGATTGAGGTGCCAACCTAGTTGGGATCTCCTTCTTTATAGGGATGCTTTTGCCACTACAAGAAAAACGGTGTTTAGCGACCGACATATTCAGTCGCTACACACAGGATTTCGGTCGCTAAAATAGTTAGCGACCGAGTTAGCAATCAAGTAAGCGACCGAGTTAGTGACTGAGATAATGTTGTCGCTAAAACAATGGTTGCTAACTGTTTAGCGATCGAAATATGTGTTGGTCGCTAATTAGCGACCAAAAAACAGCGGTCACAATTTATTAAAACTCCGTCACTAAGTGTTAGTACCAAATTCTAAATTTGGTACCAATTGCAACCGTGTTAGCGACCGGATTATTCCGCCGGGTCTGAATCCCAATTGCTGGTACAACAAATGATTCTCCCTCTCTAGTGCAACCACCCTCTCTATAAGCTCACTTACGAGCCCAGAGTTGAGGTCGGCGACGAGCCTTCTGACCTTCGGTGTAGGGCCATGTACTGACTGAGAAGATGTTGTGGCAGAGGCCACATACTCATCTCCCAGGGCTCCCAGACCATATTCATGACCCTTCTTGTTCCTGCCACCAACCACCTCCAAGAAAATGGCATTGTTAGAGGTAACAGAAGGCTCCTGCTCTTGACTAATGGCATCATCTCGACGGCGGTTGAACTCGTCCTGCATTATAAGGCAAAATAAGTCAGCATCTGGGGGGAATATAGCATTAAATATAATTAAATAATGTAATGATAGAATTTTACTTACAGTAATCTCGCATGTGTTCCCAACCCATTCCCCAGTCTTGCTTTTCTTGGTAACCTTCCCAACCCATTCTTAATGCCACTCAGGCTTTCATTATTCACATTGCCATATAGGTTTTTATTAATCACAATGCCACTCAGGCCTTCATTATTCACAAATGCCACTTTTCATTATTCTTAACGCCACTTAGGCTTTCATTATTCTTAATGCCACTTAGACTTTCATTATTCTTAATGCCTCACAAGCTTCCACTCATAGTGCCATTTAGGCTTCTATTATTATTAATTCCTTTTAGGCTTTCATTATTATCCGTTTATTATCACACAATCATCTCATTAGTATTTTCAGCTTACATTTATGTAGGCAAGGTCAACATCATTATCTCATGCTCATTGTCACATCATTAATGTTTATGGGTCAAAACAATATTCTTAAAATAATTTTCTTGATTATTAAGTTATTATTTAATTAATTATTATTAAAATTTTAATTATATTTAATTATTTATTAATTATATTTAATTAATTATTATTTAATTAATTGTTATTTAATTAATTTTTATTTATTTATTTATTTATTAATCATTATTTTATTAATATTTAATTTATTATTTAATTAATTTTTATTCATTTAAATTATTTATTTATTTATTATTTTGTTTAATTATTAACTACCAAAACCACCTTACCCTTTTTTTCTAAAAAGTCACATGGTTTTGCAACCATGGTTTTCGTTCCTTCTAGGTGTTTTTCCCAAAGCCATCAAAGGTCTTTCACTTCAAGAAAGATTGTGACACATGGCAATCTCTTCTCAAAAGCAAGATGCCATTTTTATCCTTAAGGCATTGGTCCTGCCACATGGCATCCAAGCATGTGGTCAGTTGGATTTCATCATTTATCTTATCCTCTGTGACACATGGCAAGTGTGCTAAGGTCACTTAGGATTACATTATCCTAATTAAAAATTAGGGTTATCTCTTAAATAGATTTCTAGTGGCACTTGTCACAAAGCTTGGATTTCCTTATCTTTTACTTGGAATATGGTTTATCACTTTGATAATCCTTTATGACACATGGCAACATGCTAAGGTCACTTTAGGATTGCTTTACCTTAATTAAAATAATAAGGATTTCTTTTTTTGGATGGATTATATTTACCACTTGGCACAAAAGCAGTGGCTAATTAGATTTCCTTATCTAATTAAATTTTGGTTTATCTCAAGGATAGATTGTATAACATCCCAATTCTTGCTTATATATTTAATTATTTATTTGAGTGGTTAATTATCTGGATAATTATTTTTTTGTTTATTTTTATATTTTTTTTATGTAAAGAGGCATGCAAAAGCATCACAATATAGACTAACATCCCAACTAGGTTGGCACCTTAGCCACTAACCATCATATGCAGCACACCTCAATTTATTAAAAAAGAACAAAAACGAACAATACAAAAACATGAAATCACCTAAAACTAAAATTAGGGAGACCTACTCTATTATTATGGAAATCATCCCTAATGAAACTAGGTATCAAATCCCACCAAAAAAAGCCATTAATCAGCAAGCCATGATTGGCAATTTTATCTGCACAAGTGTTGCCTTCACGAAAGATGTGGGAGGAACCAAATCGCATATCCCTTATAATGGACAGGCAATTTTTCCATCTATTTCTTATTTTCCAAGGAACCATAGATGGAGAGGATATCGCAGCTAATACCATTTGGGAGTCACATTCCAGCCATAACGACCATCCTTTTTTGTGGGCAATTTCAATAGCCAAGATTGCACCCATTAGTTCCGCATAAAAAGCAGAATTGACACCAAGGTTGGCTGCAAAACAACCAAGGGTAACAGCACTATGATCACGAAAAATGCCACCACAAGCAGAAGGACCCGGGGCACCTCTAGCAGCTCCATCAGTGTTGCACTTAACCCAGTAACAAGGAGGAGGATGCCATTTAACTTCAGTGATTTGGGGGGCACGATTAAGATGGCAGCTGACTTTAAACTCATTCAAAATCCTGAGTTCCTGAGAGGATGCAGAAGTTGTGCCATTGCTCAAGTTACCTGCCAGGCTAACCTTTGCAAGGATCATGTTTTTGGCAACCTGCAAAGGGATGGATCTGTCATCAAATCTTGATTTGTTTCTGCAATGCCAGATTGCCCAGATGATACTTGATATTGCAGCAGTCAAAAGGTCCTTTACTTGAGAGCTCCATTGATTCTCACAAATTGAAAAAACAGTGAGCATTGAAGATGTGTCTATAGTCAAGCTAAGCATGTTGCTCAGCCAGGACCACAAATTTTTTGCAAAGGCACAATGAAAGAATAGGTGAGTAGTTGTTTCATAACTACAACCACATAAATTGCATCTTGAGACAACCATGCAGCCATTGGCCCAAAGATTATCATCAGTAGGCATACGGTTATGAATGATTCTCCAAACCAAGAAGGAAATGGAAGGAGGGACACAGTTAATCCAAAGAGACTTAGCCTAAGAAACTGTTTGACCATTATTGTGGAGGAACTTATATGCATCCTTCAGTGTTAGGGACCCCGATTCATTCCTACACCACACACGGGTATCCTTACAAGGAAAAGATGGAATGCTGATGTGCATGAGTTACTGCAAAGAATAGCGGGGCACATCTTTGTAAAATAATGCTTGGAATATTCCAAGAATTATTGAACCAGAAGTCCTTCACCTTTGCTTTTAAAGAAGACTGTAACTGAGCTGGGAAAGCAAGAAATGAGTTTAAGGGTTTAGACAACCATATATCATTCCAAAAGTTGATATCAGCACCATCACCTAGAATCCAGGCTGAGTTTTCCACAACTGTATTCAGATGAGGCTTGATTCCAGACCAGATTGAGGAGGAGATAGAATATTGGATCACTGTGTTTCTCCTCAGAACTCTTGCTTTCAGAAGGCAAACCCACTGCTCAGATGAAGAGGTGAATTCCCAGCACAACTTAAGCATAGAAGCACTGTTGACAGATCTAAATTATCTAAGACCAAGACCTCCCTCAGCTTCAGGTTTGCAGATTTTTTTCCAAGCCACTGTCACAGTTTTTTTCACTTCTGTATTGCCAGACCATATGAAGTTTCTTAGCCAGCAATCAATTGATTTCAGCAAGCTAGAGGGCCATGAGTAAACCTGAAAGCTATACAACATCATACCAGTAATCACAGACTTAACTAATTGAATTCTGCCCATAATTGACAACAGACTTCCCTTCCATGAGGCAAGTTTGGATCTGATCTTATCTGCAATGGACTGCAAATGGGATTTCCTTGGCTTCCCTTTGAACACAGGCAGCCCAAGATATGTGAAAGGGAACCTGCCAATAGTAAATCCTAAAACATTGGCAATGGAAGACATTCTGTTTGCAGAAATATTACCTGCATAAAACTTGGATTTCTGAGTGTTAATCAATTGACCAGAAGCCTCTCCATACTCCTTAAAAATGGACATTAACAAGGACAAATTCTGGATGGAAGCTCTGCAAAAGATAAGAATATCATCCGCATATAGGATATGAGAGGGAGGACTGGGACCTCTGGGGCCAGCCATTGGTTTGAGCTTACCCTCTTGAACCAACTTGCAGATAGCCCTGCTCAATACATCTTCAGCAATGCAAAAAAGTAGAGGTGACAATGGATCACCCTGCCTAACTCCCCTCTTGCAAGAGAAAAAACCAACTGACTTACCATTGATACCAATAGAGAGTTTAGCCGACTTCAGAATAGTTTCTATCCAATGGCAGAACTTGATATCAAAACCAAAAGAATGAAGGACCTTCAAAAGGAAGGACCAGTCCATGGTGTCAAAAGCCTTCTTGACATCAATCTTCAAGGCCAAATTACCACCAAAAGCCCTTTTGTCCAGCATATTTACACACTCTGATGCAGTGCAGAGACAATCAGTAATATATCTACCTTCTATAAAGCCCTTTTGATTATCAGAGACAATCTTTGGTGCAACCTTAGCCAGCCTGTCTGCTAAGACTTTAATGATGATTTTGAACTGGAAATTAGCCAAGGCAATAGGCCTAAATTCCTCCACTCTATCTGCACCTTGAGACTTAGGGATTAGAACCAAAAGATTTGAATTCAGGTTTGGCAGCAACCAGCCCTACTCAAAAAACTGAATGACTGCTTTACAAACATCATGTTGAACAATCTCCCAGTAATTTTGAAAGAAGAAGCCTCCAAATCCATCCGGCCCTGGAGCACCATTTGCATTTAGAGAAAATACAACATTTTTCACTTCTTCAAGGGAAGGCAGATTAGTTAGCATAAGATTATCATCTCTAGATACCATCGGGCTAACAATTATGTCAACTAAGCCATTGTCCATGCACTGATTTTCAGTACTGAAAAGCTTGGTGTAATAATTCAAAACATGATCCTCTATATCCTTTGCATCAAGCAGAACTTGATCCTCATTTCTGAGCATGGAGATTTGCTTTGAGACATTCCTAATCTTGGTGATCCTATGGAAGAACTCGGTATTCCTATCTCCTTGAATGTGCCAATCCAATCTGGATTTTTCCTTCCAGAATTCTTCTTGGAAATGCAAAGCTTTTTGCAGTTCAGTTTGGGCCTGCTGTTCCTGCTCAAATAACAAATCTGTCATTCTTGAGGAGTTAATTATTTGCTGAATGTTGTCTACTTTGGCCATGGCAGAAGCAACATTGATGTTCACATTCCCAAAAGAGTCTTTATTCCAGCTTTTTAACCTTCCTTTCAACATTTTTAGTTTTTGAGACAGTATGTACATAGGGCAACCTATTACCCCAGAATTCCAAACCTCTTCAATTATCTTAGTGCGATCGGGTGAGAAGCCCACATTTTCATGAATTTAAAAGAAGAACTGAAGTTACTGTCCTCTTTCCTCAAAGATAAAAGCAAAGGATGATGATCTGATTTACTTCTAAGGAGTGTGCAGTAAGCAACACTAGACCAATAAATAAACCATTTGTCATTACAAACCACTCTATCAAGCCTTTTCTCTGTTAAAGCATTACCTCTTCTGCCATTAGACCAAGTGAATTGAGCACCACGGGTCATAATATGAGATAATTGGCAACTGTCAGACCAAAGCTTGAACTCCTTAGAAGCAATCTTCAAAGGCAAGCAACCACCCCTTTGCTCATGTGCACCAATGACCACATTGTAATCTCCAATGAAGCACCATGGTCCATCATTAGTTTGCTGTAGAGCCAACAGTTCAGCCCACAACTCTCTCCTTTTAAGATAACTAGTACTAGCATATATGGCAGAAATGAATACTTCCTGAGATTCCAACTTCAATGAGAAGGAAACCTGCTGGTTAGAGCAAGCAATAACAGAAGGATGCAAAGTTTCATGACAAATACACCAAAGATTAGGCAAGAGAGAATTCCTATCATTAACTGCAAAAACTTTAAGATTCAGTTTCTTCCAAAACCTATCAGGGAATTGATCAATGCTGATCCACGGCTCAAAGAATGAAGATAATCTCGAGCTTATTTGAAACCAGAAACTTCTTCAAAACTAACCTAGTATCAAGATTGCCAATTCCTCTAACATTCCAGAAAAGGAGCTTCATCACGCAAAATTACTAGGACCAGCCCTATTCCGGGCTTTTGCTTTACCAGCCTTTGCTAGGGCAATCTGTTTTTTCCTCAGTTTTTTCTTCTGAGATTTCGAAATGAACACTTCAAAGTTTCCTTGTTTAGACTGAGCTTCAAGGCATTCCTCTTCCACATCATTGTCTTCCTCCTCAATACCATTGCTCCAGAATTTAGACACAATCCTAATATCCTGCTGAGCCTGCTGAGGAAGATCATGCACTAAGGATGGTATAACTGCATTAATACTCTGGGGAATAGAATTGACATTATGTTCTAAGCCACCCATAGATTCAGAGACATGACTAATAGATTGCACTCCATTTCCAGTGTTTTCTGCACCAACCATTGGAGTATGAAATCCAGGATCAGATAAAACTCGTCTGCTGGGAGATTCGGATGAATTGATTCATCATAGTCAGAAGTATTTCCATCCTCCTGAATTCCTTGTAAATTTTCTGCATTATTGACAATCTGCTGCACTACTGCATTATTCATTACTGGAACACCTACATTGGTATCAGCCGAAACAATGATAGGAACCTGATTACCACAGTTCACTGGATCCTGACTTGAAGCTTCCTTTTCACCAATCACAAGCTCAGGGATAACCCTATCTACATCTGGTTTCCTGGCACTTGGCTGTTTAGGAATATAAGCAGATTTTGATTTCTGGATAAAAGTATATTCCTTTCGGGGTGCAGGATTGTTAAGGTTTCTCTTACATTCCCCAGCAGCATGCCCTATCGAGAGGAAGCATGAACAAAAAGAGGGGAGTCTTTCATAGTCGAACGTAACATAAAATGCATGAGCCTCCCTTTCAACCCTGATACCATTTGGGATAGGTCCAGAGATATCAATATCAACCAGGATTCTGGCAAAGTGGCCAAAGACTTTGTTTTTTGTAGATTCATCTAAAGCAATTGGAGTGCCTATTCCAATTGCAATCTTAAAGAGAATTTTCGGCCTCCAGTACTCCATAGGCAGATCATAAATTCTCACCCAGGATTGAACATGGGTCTGTTTTTGAAGATTCGGATTGAAATCTGGACTCCATTGATATAGCCTTAGCATGCCTGGCTACAGATTCCAGGACCCAACAGCCCAAACGCTACGCAGATCTTCCAAGGATGCAAAGTTGAATTCATAATATCCTTTGCCTAAAGGAATCATACTCCAATGACCAATCGGGTTCCATAATTTCGATAGCTTATCTTTCAAGTCTTGAAGTTTGATAGGCTGATTACCCTTTTGAAGGATCAAACGTCCATGCAGACTATTTTTACTGCTTTCCAATTCAAGCTTGTATTCCTCCTCCGAGATCTTTATCGAGAACACATCTCCAATCAGTCGTGGCTTAGGTAACTGACTGATGGGCATGTCAAAAGAATTGGAGAGTGCCTGGGCAAAGGATTTCTTCTGTGCAGGAAGAGAAGGAGGCGAAGAAGTAGAAGGCAAGGGCGATGGGGCAAGAGACTGAAGGAAGGGCCATGGGCAAGGACAACCGGAAGCCATGATCATGCAAACCCTAGAGTTTCATGCAACAACAAACCCTAGCAGAGCGCCGTATTCTCCATCCCCTCGTTCGTCTCAACTGTCAAAAATTTGTTTATTTTTATATGGTTTAGTTTGAGTAAATTTTATTTACTCATTTAAAATTATTTAATGAGTGCGTTAGCACTGCGTTGTTACACGATGTGCACGCTTGCTAGACAATAGCATTACGCTATTATTCTTTGTTTATAAAAATACCATCTAAAATTATTTTGGTTGAAGAAAATATTTTTTCATAGCCTCTAAAAGAGATTTGTAGCATCATAAAAATAAAAGAGATCAGTTCTTATGTTTTTTTTCTCCCCTGGTCCCCAGCTAGCCATGACACCCATACTTTTTCTCATTCTTTTTTTCCCCCTTTTTCTTTTCTTTTTCTCTCTCTTTCATATTTCCTTTCTTCTTCATCAGCATAACACCCTCATCTCACCTTCACTATATACTTCACCTCCTCCTTCTCTCTTGACCCACTCACACCGCCCTTAGCCACAGCCGGAGTCCGTTCGACCACCGCTTGGAGTAAGGAGGATGGCTGCGAATGTCGTGACCTGTTGCTCCTCTGTCGATGCCGGATCTCCACCACAGGGCCTCCATGTCCTCCAGCCTTGACGCCGCCGCACCCATGGATGGCCGTCGCGTCCTCTCCCCTCAACCATGGGTGAGTGATTTCTCACTTTCCTTTGTCCATTTTCAAAACCCCCAATTTTTCCTCAAACCCTAACCCTAGGTTTTGATTTCAGATTTTGATTTTTGAAATTAATTGGAGTTTTATGCAATTGGGGTCATGATTAAGTGTTTCCCTAAACCAATTTTATCAATCTCTTGTTAATTTGAATTTTTCCCTAATTTTCTTCATGAACCTAAAAACTCCAAATCTGTTTTGATTTAAATCAATGAGGTTTTTGAGAAATTATGTTTATTAGTGAGTTATATATATAGTGTTGATATTGAGAAATTAATTTAGTGCTTTGTCTGGTTGTTTCTATGCTTGGATCGACTCTCTGGGATGTTGCTCATGTTCGTGCTTGCTCTGGGGAAGCAGAAATTACTCTTGGGAACTAATTGGAGCTGACTGCTTAGCTGTGATGTTCCAGAATAACCTCTGAAAGCCTTAAAAGGTGGGGGAAGATTATATGTTAGGTGTGGTTTGGGGTATATGCAGGTTAGTATAACTGCTTAGGAATATTGGGAATTGTTTTATTATGCTTGCTCAATATTTCCCTTAATATTGTAATTATCTGTGTAATTTTAGGATCTTAGTTATATCTTGTTATATCTGTTTAGATTTAATTTAGCGATGTGCTAAAATGGATCTAGTTGAACTGGCATAAGGTTCTAATTCGAGAATCTTACTTATCTTCGTAAACCGTGTACGTTAAGAATTGTATATAATTCCAAGTAACTGGGCTCTAAGTATAAGCCTTATGCCTGATCGTTAAGTCACTTAGGGACTTGCTGTGATGTGCATTGGTTTCCGAACTTAGATTCGGGAGGTGTTGGAATGTTATTATCAGTTGGTATCAATTTCTTATTTATTGAATCTGTGAATTCAATCTTAAAGTTTATCCTTATTTACGTTTAGTTAAGTCTTGGGCTCGAAAATTGTTTATTATACGGAGTTGAGTAATTTTTTTTGGAATAAATAGGTCAATGTGCCATTCGAGCCCAACTCTTATCAATAACTGTTTTTAAATTGATACTTGTGCCTTGGAACTTTTAGTTCCTGCTTTGTTTGTCCTCGAACATCATTCCAACCTAATCATAGTCGTTGTTGTTCTGGAGGCATAGACACCTTTTATAGGATATTAGGGGACTGTGTGGGGGCCACAGAGACCTCGGGGATAGTCAGGTGTGGATCCTGCCAATGGTTTGGTGTATGTAGCACCGGTGCCCGTAGAGACCTGGACATCAGGGCTATCTTGAAACTCCACTGAACTAAATACTATTCAGATGTTAAGTACTCTCGTGTGAAAGCATCGAGGAGATGGTTGTTAGCGTACTTCGATAGTGGGCTTGTGCACCGAGTTGTTACGCATATTTCCTGAATGCTATCTCGACAAAACACTATGGCAACAATAGTCTCCATGGAGCAAAGTTAGGTCGATGTCTTAGGCATGCATTCGAGTCTCGGCCTTTTTCTGAAATCGTATACATATATATATTTTATAAAAGTTCCCTTAATTATATGTATCCACTTGATTGATTGTTTGTTGCAGCATACCCATATCTACGTTATGAGCTTGGCATAGAATCTTACCTCCATATATGTTTCTTCTTTCTTCTTGTGTATGTGAGTAGCTGATTCTGATGGTCGTATGGTACGTGGGACCGAGATGACGGGTTATTGATGATGCATTGTGTGGACTTTTGCTTCTTTTTGGAGGATCCCGTGCTTGAGGTATATTCTTTAGAATCCTATTTTATTTTGTGTTGTATATATACTAAGGGAAACTTTGATGTTCTTTGTATCAGTCGTGATGGCAGTTTCCTGTTTTTATGACTTATGTATATGTATATAGTACCTTCATCCCGCTATAGGGTTGCCAGTGGGAGCTCTGTTTGCCCCATCTGACATATGACTTTATGTATCTATTATGTTTATAATGAAAACTTATGCGTATGTATGAAAATCAATTTAGGATTACTGTATCTATTTATTTTCGAAGTCTTTATCGTGATTGAAGTCGTTTAATCTTTTATATCTTTATATTTTTTCGCCCCTGGCAGTTGATGTAAGACCAGAGACCAAGTTTGGTTGGATTAAGTATTTGATGTGTTGCTTAGAGTGTTTGAGAGAAAAAATGAGAGAGTGAGATATTAGAGAGAGGGGGCGTGAGTTTTAGAGAGAAGGAGAGAATGAGTGAAAAACGAGAGATTTGCCTTGTTTTTGCCCTTTTATAGTGGAGTTGTAACACCCCCCCCCCCCCTCTTAGGGTATTACTGTGTAACACATGCGGAATTTAAATTAAAGAGATATTTTGCTGGTTGCTTTCGGAAAATTGTTTTCTTTTAACTCAAAACTGGGGTATAAATTTTTTCTTTAAGGATAACTCTGAAATCCATAATACATACATTTAAAACGTAAAGTCACATTCGTAACAAAGTTACCATGGCATACAACCTCTCTCTAAGTTTCCATTTTCGAAAGAAAAAGTTTAAACTACAGATGGATGTATATAACACTATATTTACCGACCACTTTATGTATACAACCCAACTCAGACTCCTAAGCTGGTCATTCTATCAAATATGCATTGGAGAGAGACCCCCAATCAGAATACTTTCCCAACCTCTAACACTAGGTCTTCAAGTGACTTCGAAAGACTCATCTACAACATCGGTACTAGGGTATCAAGGTACTACATTAAAACCCGAAGAGACCTGATATAACTGTAAAAGTGAGATACCGGCAAATGGATATATCATACAACTACCATACACATGATACATACAACACCGTGGCATATTAACATTTTAAACATTACTCATAGGTAAACAACAAGTATTATTTCAGTGGGTATCATACCCGAATCAATCAATTTTATAATCACATGAGATACCATCACCGTTTCATCACTAAGAAAGAAAGAGTTGATCAAGCTCATACGCCACGTTTGGCAAGTTGTCTCCGTCGCCTTATGCACCCGGATCAACATCATCACGAATCCCTTATAACGGCCATTCAGATGTATACCTCATAGAATACCACATCTTATGCGGGTATTCGGTTAACTCAAGCACGTCTGCTAAGGGGAAATGCATATGAATAAAAAACTTTTTCATTATCGAGACTTTTATTTGTGTTCACTCTTTTCCGTTGTCGAAGCCCAAAGCTAACGACTATTCACAATTTTCATTACTTGGAAATCAATAACACATGACACGCAGTCCGAGTGCTCAATCACAACACCTTAGACCGATGCCGCGGTCCAAGGTTGTGGTCGTAGAAACAATTATAATTTTATCCATATTTTATTTCAACATGATAAGGACTCCTAGCCCATAACAACGAAATTAGGACACACAGTCCTCAATTCCAAAATTAAGACTCCTAGCCCATACTATCATGATTAGGACCCTCGGTCCATATTTCTTGGCACGGATCCCAGATCACGTGCATAAACTAAATGCTAGAGGCGACGTCTCACGAAATAGTATTCTCTTTCACATGTGCTTACTTTTCGCTCAGTGAAAATCAAAAACCAAAATAAACCTCGGTCACTTATCCAAGTAACCGGAACGTTTCTAAATCATTTAGGAGAAAATCTTCTTTTACAAATTCTTTTATAAAACATTTAGGAAATTCGTTTGCTTTTGAAATCCTTGATGGAATAAAGTCAATTATTTTCAAAGGGGGTTTTCCTCCATAAAACACATAGTTCGAAAAAGGTTTTCTCTAGTACAAACTTTGGATCATAAAAAGGTAGTTTCTATTAACTTAAAAAAAAATACTTCGACATTTCTTATCAAAACAAGAATCTCATTCTCTTGAAGTAAGCGTTTTAAACAAGGAACTTTTATAAATGAAACCAATACATTCAAAGTTCTATTCAAGGCTTATTAAGGCTTTTAATAGTTATAATCATTGTGCACATAATCAAGTCCGGGTTCTCAAACTTCAATCAACAGTAATATATTCTCAACAATAATATCACAGTTAATGACAGTTCATCACATATATACAACTCACAATAATTTAAGGCAAGTAATTAATAATCAACTTCAAGTAATAATCACAATAGTTCAAGTAAACAAGTCATTCAAGTGTTTGCTCCACATCATAATAATATTCAAATCACTCAAGTAAACACATACACACATGCATATAGTCATTGAATATCCCTGGGCAATCCCCTCTTACCTCCCGTGAAGGTAAGGAGATTAGATGCTCGAAAAGGTATCTCACGAACGTCCTCGTTTCCTTCACGATGGAAATCTAAGGTTATGAACATAAAATCACAAGTTAAAATCAAACAAGAAAACTAAACCACAAGGTATAGGTTCAGTCAATACTAGTTCTTAGGGTTAGAGATTCCCGAAAATTATACAACTCCTGGATTTATGATCCTTAAGTGTTAGGAGTTCATAAACAATGATCATTTAACAAAGTTGAATTAAAATCCTACTAAGTTATAAACTTAGGGCATTCGGCCAAGGCTAGTAAAATAGGGTAGCATTTACTAAACTTTCCAATCTCTTAGGTTTTAGCATCCACATGTATTAAGGAGCTCAAAACCTTGATCATTTTGGAAAATTAAGAACAAAATATCCTAGGTCCATAACCCTCTAGGTTCGGCCTTCATAGGATTTATAGGCTAGAAATCTTTAAACTTTCCAATCTCTTAGACTTAGCATCCAAATATCTTATGGAGCTCAAGTCCATGATCATCTTGGAAAACAATGGAAACTTAAACATGCCAATCTCTGAGACTTAGCATCCAAATATCTTATGGAGATAAAGTCCATGAGCATCTTGGAAAACAATGGAAACTTAAACATTCCAATCTCTTAGACTTAGCATCCAAATATCTTATGGAGCTCAAGTCCATGATCATCTTGGAAAAAAGAAAGTAATACATACTAGCTTTAATAACATAGAATAAACAAGTTAGAAATCCTTAAACTAAATCTCTTAGACTTAGCATCCAAATATCTTATGGAGCTCAAGTCCATGATCATTTTGGAAAAATAAAAACTCAAACATCCTAGCACCTAAACACTAAGTTTCGACCATCATAGGAAGATGAGGAAAATATTTTTTGTTTAACAATAACTATTAGGTTTAGAATCACAAGGTATTAAGAGTTATAAATCCATGATCAATACTTGGAAAGTTGAAACATAGTATCCTAGGCCTACTTATTCATATTTTTCGGTCATCATAGGAACAAGCTATCAAAACATCCAAGATTTATAGATTCAAGATCAAGGGATAGTTAGAAACTCAAACACATGATCATATTCCAAAAGTTGAAACAAAAACTTCCTAGGTCATAAATGCAAGCATTCGGTCTTCATTGGCACTACAAAAAAAAGGTTGTTTAGCGACCGAAAATAGTGACCGAATTTTTCGGTTGCTTTTTGCCACCAAAATGGCGACCGATTGTAGGATCTACATGAAAGACTGATTAGAGATAATAATGCGACCGAAATAGCGACCGAAATAGAGCGTAGCAGGGTTATCGGTCGCTATTTCCGTCGCTAAATAAAGGAACTTAAAAGTCTGAAATTTTATGTCTTCTTAGCGACCGAAATAGCGACCGAATTAAATGCAACGGTTAAAAGTCAGAAATTTTATGTATTCTTAGCGATCGAAATAGCGACCAAATTAAATGCAACGGTTAAATTTTATTTACATTTGCGACCGATATTAATTCGGTCGCTAAACGGCACGTAAAAAAATTAAAACCGCGCGTGTTAGCGACCGATTTAAAACTCCGTCGCTAAATTTATGAATTCAAATTTCAAATTAACTCATCCCGCGACCGAATTTAGCGACCATTTTTTATTTAAGTGATTGGTGACCGATGTAGCGACCGATTATTTCGGTCGCCAAATTATAAATCCCTAAAATCGTGAAATCTTTCCCTTCTTCCTCATTTCTGCCATCTCTTCGACCCTCACCCCTTTTCTCTCCCTCGCGTCGTCAGGCCGCCAGTCACCGTCGCCACCACCACGCAATGCACACCGCCACCACCACCATCTCCGGTAAGCCTCCGTCCTCCTCCTTCTCTTCTTCCAGCTCTTCCCTCTTCCTCTCCTCTCTTCCTTTCCCCTCTTCCTGCTCTGTTTTTAATTCCCCCCCCCCCCCCCTCCATTTCAGTGCTTCGACCAATACTCCGGCTACCAACACGCAGCCTTCCGGTCACCACGCGCAGAGCTCCTCCTACCCTCTTCTCTCCTCATTTTGTGCATTCCCTGCTCTGCCTTGAGGTAACCATGGACTCTCTATGTATCATTTTTTATTTTGCTTCATTGTTTCATTTCAAAAATTTTGTGGATTGTATGTATTTCATTACTTGCTTTATTGCTTACTACTGAGAAGAGCTACTTGTGTATTTCATGTGAGTTGTGATGATCATTTGTTTTCATGTGTCATTATTTAATCACTCCTATTAGGATTAGGAAGCTCTCATTGAGAAAGCACGAGAAATCTGTTTTTGTAACTTTTTTTTGAATGCATTGAAATATCAAAAGTCAAGACTGTGAGATTAGAATTAATGTTTACTTGAGCCACAGAATGCCATTGCTGCCTGTGAGACTGCGAAACATAAACAGGTTTTGGTTTTTTGTTGATTATTGACGTACCAATTTAACGGGAAAATTTAATCTGAGAACCCTTCTGGTTTGCTTCTTGTTGAATTAGCTCTGAAATTACCTTCCATTTCAGCATCTTAGTCATTGATTTAGATTCAGTTCTGCTTTGTGAAATGTATCTAAATTGGTTAGTGAGGATGTGTGCTATGGATTTTCAATTTGTTTTGTGCTAGGTGTCTACAATTTCAAACATGGATAGTTCATGGCTATAGTTCAAACAAATGACCAATACTGAGGCAGTTGTTTGAAGACCATTCTAGTTTAACATGTCCAGTAACAAGATTGTCCCTGTGTTAATGATGTGTTTTCTATTAAATATGGAACTTGTAATTTCTGGTCTGTTTATCTTTCCATATCTTGGCTGAATTTATGTCTTTGAAGGCTGTTCATTGTTCTGTTATATTGCCTCAGGGAATATCTCTCAATAGTATGATCTATAGCCTCTGTGATGCAGCTGTTTACTTGCTATGAATAATTTCATATTGTATTGTACGTGTATACATTCTGATTGTATTGTATTTTGATTCGTTTGGAATCCATGAATTTGTTGGTTCTTGTCTGAATCTGTTTCAAAAATTGCAAAAGAGGGTTTTAGGGATTTCAAGTTCTTGTTCACTTCTTTGTAAACAAAAAAATATTCTTTGTTGGAGTATGAAATGATCTAAAAACATTATTGTAGCCTGTAATTCCAAGAGAGCTTTTCACTCATTTTGAATCGGATTCATTTGGTAATTCTACTTATCTAAGGCTAGTACTTATATCTGAGCATGTTCATACATTTGGATTGCTATTAAGAATAGTTTATTCTCTTTAAAATAAAAATCTTTCAATAACAATGAATCAATGTAATTAGAATAATTTGATATGTATTTATTGATAACTTGTTTGGAAATGATTATGGAATCATATTTGTATATATTTACATTGTAAGAATTGGAATGAAGTTTAGACATATGACTTGTTTTCCTTATCGTTTTATCAGAAAATGGATCCGACTAAATGTTTTGAGACAGCCATCCATATAGACCAGGTACAGTATCTCATCAACTTAAGAATAACGACCGGATTCACGTAACGATGGTTAAGGCATAAACTAATCATTTACTAAATTGTTCTTGTGTATATGCAGGATTTGATTTCAATCCCGCGATCATTCTACCGTTGTTGGGGACAGCAAATACCGCATGTTGTGACTATTGAAGATAAAAGCGGAAATCTGTTCAATGGGAATATAGTAATCCATGAGGATCGCCCATATTTTGCAACAGATAAAAATGGTATCAGGGAGTTGTATTTGTTGTCCACTGGTGCATTGGCAAAGTTTAAGTACCTTGGGGGTTCTCGCTTCTACATGTTCATCCCTTTGGAAGATTGATGAGTTTTGATATTTTGATTAGTACTTATTGACTGTGGTGTATTTTTATGTTTTGATCATTAATTAGTACTTATTAAACTTTTTTTTTATAAACCATTATTAAACTTGCGTTAATTAATGTATATGTTTTCTTGATCATATTGACTGTGGTGTTTTGGATCGTTAGTACATCATATTTACGTTTTCTATTTATTTTAAAAAAATATTGGTGTATTTTGTTTATATCAGAAATTAAAAATCAACGGGGTAATAGTTGAAACACAATATTTGGTCGGCAGGATTAAGTTACAGGAAAATTAAAAAAAAAAAGAAAATCAAAATTTGCGATCGAAATAGCGACCGAATATCGGTCACCAAATTAGGCGAGCTGGGCATGCGACCAACTATACGGCGACCGAAATATATAATTTTGCGACCGAAATATCGGTCGCAGATTTGCGACTGAAATATAAGTTCGGTCGCTAAACATTTAGCGACCAGGGTTTCTGCTACCCCCTTAATTCGGTCGCTAATTCGGTCGCTATACAGTATAGCAACCGAATTATCAAGTTTAGCGACCGAAATCATCGGTCGCTAAATAGGTTTTTTTTTGTAGTGTGGAAGAGATAGGTAGAGTTTTTTTTTACACAGCCTCTTAGTATGTGAAAATATAAGTTAATACAAGACTATAGAAACTGGTTTCAACTCAAAAGGAGTTTTCTAGCATTTTAGAGAGATTTTAGAAGTTTAAAGCATATAAAGAATACATAAAGTAAACTAAGAAATAAAATATGAAACTTGCAAAAAGATTCATATGAGAGCATTACCCTTAGTATAAGGAAGAACTTTAATGAAGAACTTAAGTAGAAATGATTAATAAAAACTAAAGCTTTAAGAGCTTGAACTTTTAAAAGAAAGAAGAAGATGAAGGTTTAATGGAGGTTGAAGGAGGAAGATGATGAAGTGAAAATGAAAGGGGTATATATAAAGAGGGGAGAGAGTGGCACGAAATTGAGGAGAGAGGAATGAGCTTGGAGAGCAAGTTTTGACCTTGTGCCTTGTTTGGTTGAAGAGGAAAGAGAAAAATAGGTTTTTAGAATATAATATGATATATGTCAAAAGTGCCATCATGACCACTTTTTAGGTGTAGCTTAGGCCATACCTCTAGTGAGTCACCTCACTCCCTCATCTCACCTCAAGCCTTTTATGTCTCCTATTCTGCTCCATTTCGTACCCGGTAGTATTTCCGATCCTAATTCTTCTGACGTTTTCGCTTGAATAAAATATTATATTTTATTTCCGAACTCAAATTTTAGAAAATTTCCAATATCCTACAAAACATCATAAAAACACTAATCGTTTCGTTCACGGGTCAAAATTAGGTTTTTTGCTCAGTAAACTTGTACCGGTAGTGAACACGCAGACCGGCTTCCGTCTGAATTTTCAACCAAAATTTTTACCGTAACTTTAGATGATATAACAACACAAGAAAATGATTTTAGTTTAATTAAAATCATCCTCTGAGTTTAATCTAAAATAAACACATTTAAATATGTATTTACTGCTACAGAAAGCATAGGAAAACGAGGCTGTTACAAGAGTTCATTTTGCACGTGAGTCCTCCAACTCTTCCTTGTTTTTGCAAAGTGGTCCTTCCTTATGTTGGGATTTTTCCTTGGACTTCTCTTAATTATAAATCAACCCCACTCTTATTCATTCCTCACTTGTTGACACATGTCACTCATCCACTCATCGCTTCCTTTTCTTATCATTTTTCTTTTCCCTTTTCCTCTTGTATTTTCCTTTTATTTCTAATACCACACATATATATTTCCTTCCAATTAATTGTATTTATTTTTCATCTCTCATGACTTGACATATATTATTTAACACTAACTGGATGCTAATAAAATCGAGCAAGTTAATATTATACACGGTTATCTGGGTCTTTGCATTTTTATTTGGATAATAAACTCCTTAATATTGAAAATTAAATTCTTTATTATATAATTAATTACAATGTTCCTGTAACACCCCCACTCGGTATTACTACGTAACCCATGCAGAATTTAAATTAAAAAGATAATTTGCTGGTTTCTTTTGGAAAATAATTTATATAAATGCATAAGCGTCTGATGTAACACCCTCACCCCCCCCCCCCTAGGGCATTACTACGTAACACATGCGGAAGTAAATTAAAAAGATAATTTGTTGGTTGCTTTCGAAAAATAATTTATATAAATACATAAGCGTCTGAAATTGGGTATAAAACAATTTGGCACGACTCTAAACCTAAGCCTTGATCGGCAGACCGACTTACAATGCTAGCCTGGCAAGCCTATTTAATTTAGAGATATACTTGAATAAAAGCTAGTATTTTTACAAAAATTTTGACAGAGTCTCCTCTGTAATTCGAACATCCCCGGTAAAAGAACACCTGCTAAAATAATTATATTTTCATTCCAGAAATCCAGTTGCACCAAATACAACCATCCAGTAATATGCTAAAAATAGTTATATCAATAGGTTATACATGACCAAAAGGAAAAGCTTAGGTTTTCATTCAAAAGAGATGCTCTCCGAGCCATAAACATTCCATTTCAAAATAAAGACTCTCTGAGCCATACTCATATATACTATCAAAAATCTAAGTCTCAAACCCTAAGCTGGTCATTCTAAAAGTTATTCCTGAGGAAAACTCACGTGGTCATTCCACAACCAAATACTTAGTCAAACAACCAGATCTAAGTCTCTGAGTGACTTAGGAAGACTCCTCTGCACCATGTGTACTAAAGTACCTAGGGTACAATAGCGAACCAGAAGAAACCTGATATATCTGTAAGGGTGAGATACCGAGAAATGGATATATCACACAACAACCATATACACAATACATACATCATCTCAACACATTAACATTTAATTATTATCCATAGATAAAATGACAAGTGTTATATCAGTGGGTCTTATACCCGAACAATCAGTTTTATAAAGAGAATGCATGACACTTCAATAATTAGGCTCTAAACTTAATCTTATGAGATACCAACACCATTTTATCATTAAGAAAGAAAGAGCTGATCAGGCTCATACACCCCGTTTGGCAAGTTGTCTCTGTCACCTCATGCGCCCGGATCAACATCATCATGAATCCCTTATAACGGCCATTCAGATGTATACCTCATCGAATACCACATCTTAAGCGGGTATTCGGATAACTCAAGCACGTATGCTAAGGGGAAATGAATATGAATAAAAGACTTTTCGTTATCGAGACTTTTCTTTCTGTTCACTCTTTTCCGTTGTAAAAGCCCAAAGCTAACGATTATTCACAATTTTCATTACTTGAAAATCAATAACACAGGACACGTAGTCCGAGTGCTCAATCACAACACCTTAGACCGATGCCGTAGTCCGAGGTTGTGGTCGTAGAAACAATTACAATTTTATCCATGTTTTATTTCAACATGATAAGGACTCCTATCCCATAACAACGAAATTAGCTAGGACACACAATCCTCAATTCCAAAATCAGGACTCCTAGCCCATAGTATCATGATTGGGACCCTTGGCCCATAATTCTTGACACGGATCCCAGATCACGTGCATACAACTGAATACTAGTGGCGACGTCTCGCGAACTAGTATTCTCTTTCACATGTGCTTACTTTTCCCTCAGTGAAAATCAAAAACCAAAACAAAACCTCGGTCACTTATCCAAGTAAGCGGAACGTTTCTAAATCGTTTAGGAGAAAATCTTTTCCTTTACAAAGTCTTTTATAAAACCTTTGGAAATTCGTTTGCTTTTGAAATCCTTGATGGAATAAAGTCAAATATTTTCAAAGGGTCTTTCCTTCATAAAACACACCATTCGAAAAGGTTTTCTCTCGTACAAAACATTTGATCATAAAAATGTAGTTTTCCTTCAACTCAAAATCACTTCAACATTTTTCTAAAAACCAAGATCTTATTCTTATGAAGTAAGCACTTTAAATAAGGAACTTTTATAAGTGAACCCAAAACTTTCAAAGTTCTATTCAAGGCTTATTAAGGCTTTTAATCCTTATAGTCATTGGGCACAGACTCAAGTCCTACTTCTCAAACTTCAATCAGCAGTAATATATTCACAACAATAATAATATCACAGTTATTGACAGTCCATCCCATATATATAATTCATAACACTTTAAAACAAGAAATGTTCAACTTCAAGTAATAACCACAATAGTTCAAGTAAACAAGTTATTCAAGTATTGGCTCAATATCTCAATAATATTTACAACACACAATTACACACATGCATATAGTTATTGAATATCCCTAGGCAAGCTCCCCTTACCTTTGAAGACAAGTAAAGGATCCTCGTCTTAATGCTCACGTTAACTCCAAGAGTGTAACTATCTACTCCATCAAGCAAGCATAGCCGTATCAAACGTCTCAGAGAGGGAATCCAACAACGCACAACAACCAAAAATCAAGAAATCAATTACACATGATCAAACACACATTCTAATTTGATCTAAACACTTTATCTTATTACCAAACAAGGTCATTTTCATGGAAAATCATGTTTGGAGCTTAAGCTTCACAATACCCTTTGAGGAAACTTTGTTTTGATTAAAGGATCATGAAAATCAACTTAGAAATCAACAATTAGGAGTCCTAATTGCACTAAATCATAATTAATTTCACAAAAACTGAACCAAATTCAAATAAAATCAAATTGGGGTTTAGGGTTCCTAAATACAATTTGGGGAAAATTCATTTGATCAAAGGATAACAAAATTAGTTTAATGAAACACTAATTTATAGACCCAATTGCATAAAAACATAGTTTAATTTCATATTACAACATGAAATCAAGGAGCTAGGGTTAGGGTTTCAAAATCATATTTGGGGATTTTCAATCTAGAAGAGAATAGAGGTAAACACTTACCCAAGATGAAGGAAGAAGAGAGCAGCACCACAGGTGGAGGTGGTCCGGCGCGTCAGAGGCGGCAGCAGCGGCGGAGTTTTGTTTCCCATGGTGGAGATGATGACACTGAGGGTAGAGCGAACCAAAACAAGGCCTGGGTTGCGTGATCTTGATCCCCATTTCAAGCGGCAACCAGAAATGGGGGTTCTCATGGCGGAGGTCCGGCATTCACGCTGCGGCTGACGCGTTTCGTGGCGGAGGACGCGTGCAGGACTTGAAGCGCGATCGTCTCCTCTTCGCGCGGCACCGAGCGGTGGCAACGGCTATCCAAGGGTGGCGAGCATCTGGTTGTAGAGAGGAGGATGAAGATGAAGTGGGGAGGAAGAGAGATGAGAGGAAGAAGAATGTATGAAGAAGAAGAAAGAAAGAGGGGGTGGGTGTGTGTGTGTGTGTGTGGGGGTGGGGGGGAAGACGTCGAGTAAGGAGAGAGAGAAGGGATAGAAGTGCCAACTTTTATTTATTTAGTGAATAGGTACAATAATGAGTGATAAAATATTGAGTCTAAAAATATACATGTTTTTGGTTTTTAAATCTAAAAATAAAGGTTGATAAATATATACTTTCAAAATTTGAAATAAAGTAGAGATTGATAGTTGGATTGATCAACTAAGAAAATACTCGGTCCAAAATTTAATCTCCGATTAATGTCAAACCAGTTTATTTTCATGTCTAAAATTAAATAGGATAAAAATATGAAAATTCATTTCTCTTAAACATATTATTTAAAACATTTTTCTGTACAAGTAATAATAGTAACAATAATATAAATTATTGTCTAGTAAGGGTGCATTCACTGAAATAAGTTAGTGCTAACACACCCAATAAAATAATTTGAAGAGAGTAATTTAATTACTCAAACTAAACCACATAACAAAATAAACATAAACATCCAAATAAAATAATTAATCATATGTGTAAAAAATAGGGTGTTACAGTTCCATTACTGTAATCTTCGGGACATGACAAATGCATTTTCCGATAGAAGCATTGTCTATTCCCAATTTTTTTAAGAATATATATATATATATATATATATATCCAAAGCTTTCTGACATTTCTCAATATTCAGGATTCAAAAACCATCGTAGAACTATTTTCCCGAGGATGTAGAGTACCAGTTAAAGGGCAACTCTACTGCCTACAGATGTAGTTCCGTTCCCTTCACCATGACTCGAACCCTGGATATATATATATATATATATATATATATATATATATATATATATATATATATATATCCCACAATTCACTATCAAACTAAATGGATTCTTAAATACACCTTATATTCAAGAAGCGTCAAATTTTAGGAAATAGAATCAATCATGCGAAAATCAGAGTCTTCCATGGATGAACTTGATAAAGTAAATAAAGTAAGTATTATCTCAAATTTGCTGGTGTTAGGAGCAATATCGTCATTGGGAGATATCATTTTACCTTTCAATGGAATTAGAGAAGTGACAATTAAAGATTTTTGGACTATAAAAGAATGATATACAAATGAAGTAAATAAAAAGTCTAAATATAAAATTAATTAAAAATCATATAGGGTTAACTCAATCCTTTCTTTTCCTTGTCAGATTGAGGCTTCCCTATCCCTTACTAGTATGGAATGATGGATTAAGCCAAATTTCCCCATCATGATCATGCCTCATGTAACACCCCGGTTTTTACTATTCTTCAATAATAGTAAATATATGTATATGTTTATTTTTTTTGTTTAGTTTTATGTGATTTGGTTTGAGTAATTTTATATAAATATATGTATATGTTTATTTCCCCATCATGATCATGCCTCATGTAACACCGCCGCTCAGAGTCGCTCGACCACCGTGTCTGGTTCACCCTGCTGGAACCGCCTCGCCTGCACTCGGTTTGGCCCTTCGCTCTACCGTCTGACGCCATGTCCGCCGCGGAGATGAGCTACTAGCCACTGTTCAAGGTGGTTTCAACCTCCTTTTTGTTTATTTAAGACTTCCTTCTCCTTTCCTTGAAACTTACCCATGTTCTTTTGGTCAAGAGTGTTACAGAAACATTCAACCACTGTTGATGTCGTGCTGCCGCCGTCCTCAGCCGCCTCCGCCGTGCCGGATCATCCTATAACCACCATCTTCTTCTTCCTCTTTGTTTCAAATTTCCCCAATTTCACCCTAAACCCTAACCCCAATTTATTTTAATTTCAGTTGTTAAACATGAAATTAATTATGTTTTTAAGCAATTGAGTTGTTGAATTAGTGATTTCTTGAACTGATTTCATGATTCTATAAGCAAATCTCATTTTCCTCAATTCCTCTTAAAACCCCAATTTTCCCATTTTACACCAATTATGAAACTATGTCTGTTTGGGTACAATTAGGACTTTTAATTGATGGTTTATAAATTCAATTACATGATTCACAAATCAAATCAAATTTCCCCCAAATTTTAATGATGGACCCTTTTTTCCCAAATTGATTTTATTGAGAAATCGATTCTATTTTATTAAATTAATATATGGTTTCTTTTGATTTTATGTTTCGGGGATGGAAATTAATTTGCTGAAATTGTTTGTTTGTTATCATGTTTGAATTGTGTCTCCGGGATGTTGAACACGGCTATGCTTGTTTGGTGGAGTAGATGTTTGCACTCTTGGAACTAAAGTGAGCTTTAAAATGAGGATCATTCTGTTGTGTTCAAGGGTAAGGGGAGACTGCCTGAGGGATTTTCGATAACTGCATGCTATTTGTGTGTCGTATTTGAGTTTATTTGTTGTGATGTGTGGTCTCAAATTAAATTGTTATATGACTGTTATGTGGTTTTTAATGTTTTCTGTGAAAGCATGATTATACTGTGATGTATGGATATCTGCTATGTATGGATTATCTGTTGGTTGGTTGATTGACTGAGAAGCCTGACATTGGTCAGTGGTCAATTATATTAAAGATAAAAGCGTTGAAAAAGCTTGAGGAGGAATTCAAACAATTTGATTTATGGAAGAAAAATATTGAAAGTATTTATATTTGATGATGTTTTGGAGAAAAGAGTGAATTATGAGTAAGGAGTGAATTATGAGTAAATTGTGAGGACGGCATCTTGAAAATATTTTAGTTACGTTGTCTTTTCCAAAAAAATTCAAAAATAAGACGAAAAGTTATTCTAAAAAATGTAAGTGTCAAGGATATTTTAATAGTGTTGGAAAAATTAATTTATGACAAAGAGTCCTATTTCTTGAAACAGCAAACAACGGACAATTCCATCAATGTTTACCAAAGTGTTTTTAAAGAGGGTATTGTTGAGAATTTGTCTCAAATAAGGTCTTACAATTCAAATCATTGATTTTTGAACAAAAATAAGTTTTAAGGAATTTTTAAGTTTACAAAACGAATTTCCAACGTAAAAGAATTTTCGATAAACATCGAGTTATTTCCATCAACTTGGATAGGTTGAGGAAACTTTGATTTTGTTTTGTTTTTCACAGACCGAAAATGGTTTAAACGAACCTAGAAACCGAGACGTCGGGTCTAGAGTTCTAAGATATGGGCCTGGGGTCCAAAGAGGAAATTATGGACTACAATGTCCTATAAACCGTATATTTGGTTTTGTGCACTAAAATCTACGTGTCCAAGGCTGGTGCATCGATCTGGATTTCGTGATTTGCACACCTTTTGACTTGGAGTCAGTTATTTTGGAATGAGGTATTAAACTTGAAAGTTTAAATTGGTGATTTAGTCGTGAGACATTTAGCTCTGACACCTAAAGATTGATCACAAAGAAAACAACGAGAACAAAACGTTTTACATGCATTACAGGGCAGACGTGCCTTTGCATAGGACTTGAATGCTTGATGGCAAGTATTCATGAAGTTTACGTCACTGTGCCTTGATGGATATACGACCAAGTAGACCATGTGTTATATATAGTCACCACTTTGCCTTGAGTTGGACTGTGGAATGGTCAATAGAACTTTGCCATATCGGGCATCGATTCTGCCTTAATTGGCAACTAGAGCCTGATCAGCTCATTTATTTGTTGGTTGGAGCTCCAGAGATTAGGTCTCAAAGTTAGTTGTGGAATATTGAAGTGTCATGGTTTTTAAAATGGTTATGACTGTCGGGTATGAAACCCTTTGATAAATATATTGTTTATCTTTGCATATTCATGTTAAATGGTATTTGAGAGTCGTGCATGTGGTTATCGTGTTTAAATCCATATATTGGTATCTCACCCTTGCATGTATCTGTTTTTCTGGTTTTGCTATTATATCTTGGTATACGCATACAGAAGATGCAGAAGAGGTTTCCAGTTTCGCTCGGGGATATTAGTCCCAATCCTAGAAGATGTATAATAACAAGTATAATGGTGAGAACCATAGGGGTCTTACCCATGAATATCGTTTAGAATGACCAGCTTAGGTTTTGAGACGATGTTGATTAATGTTAGTATGTATGTTTATGGCTCGGAGAGCCTTTATTTTTGGAGGGAATGTAAATGGCTCGGAGAGCCCTTCTTTTGGATGAAAAATGTAAAATCTTTCATTTTGGTGAGGTATTTGTTTATGTAAATATTTTCATAAAAATACCGTCTTTATGTTTCTTTGTATGACTGGAATTTCTGGGATGAAAATAGAAATATTTCAACAGGTGTTTTTATTTTGTGATGTTGCAATTACAGAGGAGACTTTGTCAAAAATTTTGTAAAAATATTCAAGCTTTTTTTTTATTTAAGTACATTTCGAAAATAAATAGGCTTGCCAAGCTAGGCTTGTAAGTCTGTGCGTTGGTCACGGCTTAGGTTTTGGGTCATATAACAAATGGTCTATATATGACCAGAATTTGTACCATGATAGGTGAAAATGTGACGTTACTATTTCAAAAGAGGTTTAAATTTTACCGTAACCGCATTTAACAAACTTTATACATGTTTTCTGGTGCTTATATATTTATATAAATTAATTTTCGAAAGCAACCGGCGAAATTCCCTTTAAAATTTATTTCAGCACGTGTTTACAAAGTGATGCCCAAGGGGAGTGTTACACCTCATATAGAGTTTATCAAATTATTCATTTGGATCACTCTCAAGTAATTGTGTCGAAGAAAGAAACATCCTAATTGGGAGTCATAAGGTGGTCAAGGTGGTTTGGGTGGGGGGAGTGATAAGGAGTTTGAGAGTTCAAACCCCACCCACTAACAAAAATATTAACATTAACATACTAACATTTGTCTATAAAAAAAAATCCTAATTATCACTAACCAATAAATTAGTATTTGTGAGTATTAATTTCTTAACTAAAGGCCAATATTTAGTATATATATTTTATTAGCGTATTTGACTAATCAATAAAGAATTAATTTAATACGTATTTCACAATATAATTAATTTAATAAAGATAGAAAATACTGCAAAGTAATTAAATAAACGATAAATATCTTTTAATGAAATACTAAAATATTTATACGATATATATATATATATATATATATATATATATATATATATATATATATATATATATATATTAGTTATATCTTTACCTATTAATGAAAGATAGATATATTAAAAAGATATGTAGTTTATCTTATAGAATTAATGTCCAAAATTTTGTATTTTAGAAAATTAAATTATCATATATTAGGGTTAAATATATTATCCAAAAAATTATATATATATATATATATATATATATATATATATTATTTGTCAAATATAAATATAAAATTATACGAAACCGGCCAAATAATTTTTATCACATATAATAATTCTTTAATAATAGTATAAATGTAACATATGTTAAATATTTCATGATAATTATTTCGAAATAAAAATATATAATTTTAATGAAAAATCAAGATACTTCGTATCTTATTTAATTAAATATGTCCTATATTTTTTTCTCTATATTAAATTTATTTTTAATTATTATCTTTCTTTATTAAAAATGATATGTTTAAAGTATTAGATTATATTAAAATTAATGGTTAAAATTTGATGTAAGAGCAAAATTTGGCAATCAGTGTTAATGCAATATATATATATATATATATATATATATATATATATATATATATATATATATATATTTGACAAGTTATTTAAGAAAAGTAACATATTTAGACAATTAATAACTAATTTTAATTGTCATCATTATAAAAAGTATATTGTTATGTTAATTATTTATGGTGTTATTAAAAAAGTTCATGCGTCTCTTTATTTAATTTAATTTATTACTATAAAATATATTTTATACATTCCCTTTTATCTATTTAAAAAAAATAATTTAAGAAATAAATAAGGATAACTTTTATTCTTTATAAATAGTTTTTTGTAACACCCCGATTTTCGCTGCTTTGTAATATCGGTAATAAATATATAAATATATTTTTTTTATCTGAGACTTAGAAAATGATTTTGGATAAACCAAGGTCATTTCCATGTTATACTTATTTTCATAAGGTTACGGGGAAGTTTTTGGTTGAAAATTCAGACGGAAATCGGTCTGTCGTTTTCTGTGTTTTCACTGACAGTAAAAGTTTACTGCTCAGAAAACCTAATTTTAATTCGTGAATGAGATGAAAAATGTTTTTATCATATTTGCTACGATACTGGATGTTTTGAAAAATTTAGCGTAAAATTAAAATATTATATTTACTGCGGGCGAAACCGTCGAGATATCTCTAGGAAAAACCTGTGTCAGATGAACCAGGGAGTCAGCAACGGGGCTGAGGTGACGGATTTGACTGAGGTGACAGGCATTTATGACGAGCTTATCCGCGTCATAATGGTCTAAATGGCGTATTTATGACAAAGGAATATTTTGCCTGGAAATGACGATTTTACCCTTGGCTCTTCATGAATTTTTCAAGCCATGCCATTGTAAATTTGGACCAAATTACCCCCACCCAGACGGCTTCCTCCTCCATTCAAAGCATTTGGACATCACTTTTCCTAGCCATAAATGAGCATTTATGTTAAGTGGATGAATCATTCAATTTTCATTAATGTCAACAAGTGAGTCATAGGCAAAGTCATTTTCTCCTCATTCCCCGAAACTGTCACGAAATTTTGACTATGTTATGTTCTGAATCTCGGAAAACTTTCTACATGAAAGTTGTTCATCTTTCTCTCTTATTTCCAACGACATAAAGATCATCAAAAACAGACAAGTATATTGAGAGATATGTCCAAATTACCGAAACTGCTCTAAATCTTCATCATCTTCATCTTTCTCTCTAAACTTCTCAAGAACACTTAGAAAACCAAGGTTAATTAACCATGATTTGCAACACAAAATATCTTCTCCCTAACATGTGGTGTAGGAGGCAGCCACATCTCTTCAAATTTTACACATGTTTTATTAACCATGATTATAAATAAACCCTAGTTAAGTTATTATATTATTTTCTAACTTAACCTTGATCAAATAAACTCAACCATGGTTCTTTTATCTCATTGAACCACATATTTCTCCTCACACCCACCTCTAGGCTGCACCCATCTCCCACATTTGGACCATTTTCACTCATTTTCCTACTTCATCATTTTGTTCCTCCAAAACTTCATGTTCTTCATTTTTTTCTCACAAGTTCTTCACTTTTTCTTCATTTGTTCTTCACTTATTCATCATTTATCTCTAAATTAGAAACATAATCTCATGATTCTTCTTTCATGAAACTTGTTCCTTAGATCAATTGCCATCACTTAATCCATTTTGTTCTTGAAATCCATGAACTTTCAAGTTCATCTTTTCTCTCCTCAAATTTCGGCCCACACCCATACATAACCATCCAAACCTTGTTTTGATCTTCTAAGATCATATTCTCACTTATCTAGAGGATCCAAACAATTTCTATTTCACATCTCAAGTCATTTCCCCACAAAACACAAAGAACTCCTTAGTGTTCTTGCTAAGATCATCTTTGTTCTTCAAGTTCTAGAATAAATCTTTTTATTCCAAGGTGAGGAATCTATCTCTAATCTTCGTATCTTCATTAACCATCCATAAAATTCCATTTTGATCAATTATTTCATGAAATGCTATTCTTAGATCTATAACTTTAAAGATTTCTAGAAAATTGTAGAAAAATCCATTTGACATGAAACCAATTTCTATGAACTCACTATGACCTCTATATTCATGATCTAAGAACATGAATCAAGAGAAAATTTCTTTCCTATTCTTCCATAGTGGACCGAATCTAGGTCTTAGAGAGACTAGATGAATTTGTTTCAATTCCTATGATTGATACTTGTTTTCATCTCTCTAGCACCTATGATTATTGAATCCAAGAGTTTAGAAACCAAATCAAAATCCTAGCCTAATTTGTGAATGAAGGCCGAAACCTAGCTTTTGATGAATTAGAAGATTTTGTTTCAACTTTTAAGTTATAACCATTGATCTTATTTTTCTAATGCTCAAGGATCATTGATCCAAAAAGCTTGTAAAATTTTGATACCCTTAGCCTAATTAACTCATGTAGGCCGAACCTAATCATGTGTGTTAAAGGATTTTGTTGTTTCATTTGGTTAATTGTGTTGTGTTTTGTGTGAAGGACATTTATTGTGGTTAGCATATTGAGTTTTGTGAAGGAATCATGATTCTGAGAAGAAATTTACTGAGGAAATCTGTAACTCCAAGAGGTAAGAGGAGTATGCCTGAGGAGTTTAGGATAATCACATGCTTATTGTTGGAGTCATTTATTAAATTTATGTAGAAAATAATTTATGATCTTGCATTGTTTACTGTTGACTGCTGGATTGATGTGATAGTTATCTGAGTAACTAAATTGATGTGATGTGTGGATTTACATGATTATAATTATTTGGTTATATTATAATTGTGATGCATGTCATGAATTGATATATGCCATGCTATTCTGTGATTGAAATTTATCTGCTGTTGAGTGTTGGACTGAGAAACCTGACATTGGTCAATGTTAAAAAAAATAATTAAGGATAAAAAACTTAATAAGCTTGGATAATTAATCGAAGGGATTAATTTGGGAGATTTTGAGAAAAATGAAAAAATTATTATTTTAATAATATTTTGTGGAAACTGTGTAAATAAGCGACAGTAAGGGCGAAACCGTGAAATTTTTTCACAGGCTCTAATTTTTGTAAAATAAATTCAATTTTATTATAAAATATTATTTAAAGTGATTAAGTTTCGAAAATAATGTTTTATAGCAGTCAGAACAATTACTTATGACAGAAAAGTGATTTAAGTTATAAAAAGAATTTTATTAAAAATTTTGGGAAAAGATTAAATATCTAATTATTTTATTATTACAAATTTATTTATTTATTACTTTTAAAAGTTGACTTTTATTGAGAATTAATTTCAAAAATAAAATAATTAGAAATGAAAGGAATTTATCAATGATTTTCAGAGTTTATCAACGTTTTAACAGAAAAAAGATTTTTGTAAAAGAATTTTATTCAGTGAAATTATTCCGTTAAACTTGGATAAGTTTTCGGAGCTTTTGTTTTGTATTTGTTTTTCACTGAGCGGAATGTTTTACAAGCAGTTAAATAAACCTAGGAACTGAGACGTCGGGGTTCTAGTGTTCTATGGACACGTAGATCAAGGATCTGTGTCATTGGACGGAGTGTCCTGCAATGATTTTTTTTGGATTGTGTGTCCTAAGTTGATTTGGAAATTGTGAGTTCTATATCCGCGAGCCTAAGACTGGTGCATCGGTTTAAGGGCCTCGTGATTGAGCACTCGGACTGTGTGTCCTGTGTTGAGTTTAAAACATTTGGGTTGTGTGTCCTGTGTTTGTTTAAGGGGAAAGTCTTAATAAGAAATTAAGCATGGTCGTTAGCTTTGTGCTTCGACGAGGAAAGATTATTACGACAAAGAAAACAAAACGAGAATAAAAGTTTTCTCGTGCATCTTTGGCAGACGTGCCACGTGTTATGATCATAGTGTTCCGTGTGGACCAATGAGTTACCATGTGTATGACTACAACAATAGTTGGATAGTTGTCACAAGGGGCCGTATGACTAAGCTACAATAGCTGTTTGAGTGGCTATCATACGAGGTCGGATAATACTTGTGCATAGCTGCAATAGCTGTTTGAGTGGTTATTGCACAAGTGACTCTGTACATAACTGCAATAGTTGTTTGAGTGGTTATGTATCTGTGTACAACTGCAATAGCTGTTTGAGTGGTTGTCACAGAGGGGTCGTGTGAACAATTGCAATAGCTGTTTGAGCAATGCTCACATGAGGTTGAGGTGGATTATCGGACAGTGTAATCTGTGTACAACTGCAATAACTATTTGAGTGGTTGTCACAGAGGAGTCATGTGAACAATTGCAATAGCTGTTTGAGCAATGGTCACATGAGGTTGAGATGAAGTGTTTTTGATCCTGATCAGCTCATTTGAAAGAAGTTGGGATCTCCGGAGATTAGGTATCAAAATAGAGCCTGAATATTGAAGTGTCATGCATTTTTATAAAATGATGACGACTGTCGGGTATGAAACCCTTTGAATTAAATTATTCTGTTATTTCGAATTAATTTTATTATGCTATGAATTTATGGTATTTGCTATTTGAGTGTCGTGCATGGGGTTGTCTTATCAAAACTCATATATTGGAAACTCACCCTTACAAATATATCAGGTTTATTCTAGACTAAGGTAGTACTTTGGTACACTAGTACGGATGAAGCGAAGGAATTCACTGAGTCATTTGAGGACTTAACTTCTATATGCTTGAAGAAGTATTCGTTAGTGGGAATGTCACAAGGGTAATAATTCAGGACCTACATCAAGTACGTACCAGACTTTGACCGTGGAGATACCTTTACCACCTCTCTGATTTCTTACCGGTTTTCTGGTAGATTAGGAGTTTATATGTTCTGATACTTCCATAGTTCCGGCAGTAGAGGTATCCTCACCAGATATTTCGATAGGTTGGGAGAACTATGGTGGTCTTCCCAACAGTGATTTCTAGTATTGACCAGCTATAGGACTTTTGGTGTCTTATAAAGTAGTGGTACTTGGTTAGTCTGGATGTTTGACTGTTGAGAGTCATTCTTTTGAGTTGTAATTCCAGATTACCGCTACGGTACAATTACATCTTTATTTTCTTATGTTATGATTTTGGAGATGACCTATTATGTGAAGGTCTAAATATAAAATTCTTATGATACCTATTTATATTATATTAATGGTGTTGGATTGTATATGGAGTAAAAGAAAACGAAAAAAAAAATTATCACCAATTTTGAAAGGGATAAGTAACTAGAAATTATATTTTCCGAAAGCAACCAGCAACATTTTGTTGAGTGTATTTCCATAACAAGTTACTTAAATGTGATACCCTGAAAAGGGGGTGTCACATTTTTCAAAAAGACCACCCAAAAAAGAGTCCACATACATTGTCTGACCATGTAGAGAGGTTATATAAGTTGCTTCTCATCGCATAATTCACATTTTCATTTTTGCTTCTTTCGCATCGTTGCTCGATGCTCTCTTTTCAGTACAAGGTTAGGGTTTTCTATTCGATATATGGTTAGTGTTCTCTCTTCTCATTGGATTACCAATTTTCTTTTTCGCTGCTTGCCATCATTGCTCACTTTCTCTCTTCGATATAAGGTCATTGTCCCTCCTCGCATCCGATTTTACATCGTTTTTTTTTCGCTGCTCGTCATCGTTGCTCATTGTTCTCTGTTAGATATAAGGTCAGGGAACACAACTCAATCATTGAGAGATTTCAATTTCGTGTTTTAATTTCATTCAAATTCTCTATCGTATTTCAATATTTGCTTCGATAGATAACTTTACCCGTAATATTTCTTGTTCCTTTTATCTTTGATAAATTGGTGGTAGAAAGAGATGTTGTTATTGAATTTGACAATAATTTACCCTATATTTATTATTCTTTTGATTTATTACCATTGGATGTAAACATAAGCATCATAGGTCGAGTATGGATGTTCAGATCCAAACCAATCCAAAATAACCCAAAACTGATCAAAACCAAACTGAATTGGATTATATTGGATAATCTTTTTTGGTAACCAATCTGTTCGATTATCGGTTGTTTTTTCTGGAATTGAACCGAATTGGAGTATATATACAGACATGTGTTTAATTTTATGTGTTGCGCTGTCATTTTGCTTGGCCCTGTAGTGAGTCACTTTTCTTTACTTGAATCAAATTATTTTACAACCCTAATTCTTACTAAAGGTCTACACTCACGCAGAGTCAGTATCTCCATTCCAACTCTCCCTCCCCTCTCTGCCACCTCACAACTGAGTCGATGACAGTCCTCTCCGCTCTTCCAGTGTGCTTCCTTCATTCTACTTGCTTCATTTTTCATTATTTTTCCTTCACCTTGCTTCAATCTTCGATCTTCAATTTGTTGTTGTTGTTTATTCACTGATTTGTGAGGGTAATGGGTATTCATTTTGCTGTTGTGATTCATTGGTTTGGGTGGGTATTCCATTTTGTTGTTACTAATGTGGTTATTCAGTGATTTGTTTCATATGATTTGCATCTGGTTTGTGTCTAGTATTCATCTGATTTGAGTCTGGTATACATCTGATTTGGGTGGGTATTCACTGATTTGCGTTTCGTTTTTGGGGGTGAAAGAGGTTGGATGGGTTTCCATTTTTTAGGGTTGAATGTTGAAGGAGAATCTACTACATTTGTTATTCACTCATTTCACTGACTTTGTTGCTGGTTTTTCCACATGTGTTGAATGCAGATCTGCTATATTTAGTTCATCTGATTCACTGATTTTGCGTCTCTTTTAACTATAACGATATCACCATGGAGGTAATCACTTTCCCCTATCATTTGTTGAATCTGTTTTCTTCTTTAACATATCTGTCGATAGTCTGAGATAATCTTTATTAGTTTTAGGCTTGTGTTTTCCTAATTGATTATATTGATGTTAAGTGTATATGTGCATTTCCTTATGCTAAAAAAAAAAACAGGTTCTATTTTGCTTCACTCAAAATCATTTTCCCTTCTCTCAAATTGTATTTATAAATATGTAATAAATAATGATGTGTCGGTAAAAAATGAATCAATCGAACCAATCCAAACCACATTTGATCGGATTTGATTTTTTTTAAGAAAGTCATCCAAATCGAACCGATCCACATGCTCTTTTTATCTTCTGATCGGATGGCTTTTTGCCTCAAAACCGATTCAAACGAACCGTGAACTCTCCTGAGGTCGAGGTTAATTTTAATCTATTTCGGTGGTATAGGTGTGGTTGGTGTCCATTCTCCATTCTTAGTTAGGTTAAGGTGGTTTGGTGGTAATTTTGGGAAAATATGGCCAGGGATGGGGAAAGTAAAACCTGCCCTCGACCCTCCTCCTCGACATCCATAAATTCAAGTAGTTCCATGGAATCCTTCTTGAGCCATTATTTGAAGTTACATTGGATTAAACTTCAAAATTCACAAAAAAAATTTGTTGGAAGAGGGTGTTAGGCTAAACACAAAAAATAAAGCTAGTGGCGGGTAGTAAATTGTTTTCCTTATTCACTGATGAGTTTTAATTCAACCCAAGACAACTTATAAATGGTATGTTAACTGGTTCTGTAAATTGTGTTAGGTTTATAAATTCTCAATTTACAGGATATGAATCGAGCTGTAGAGAAACCCCGCCAAACATGTTCACTCATTTTCATTGTAAGGACAAATTTTGTGAGAGGATGCTACCTATTACCTATACTAGAGGTCTCTCAAAAGCTTCTAGTGTTTTGTATGAAGCTAGTAAGATAGTAAAAAGGTTGTATTTCAATTAGGAACGTCTTTGCTCCTCCCATCTTTGGGGGAGCGACTAATCCCCTCTAGTGTTGGATCATTGATATAATATTTAAAAAAGTAAGGGATGACATGAAAAGTAAGAAATTGGAACAATAGGTTGACAACCTCTCCCATTTTCTCTCCCTTCACTGCCTCTTCCTCTCCCTCCTCGAGATGCCAACTATCACTGCTTTCATTCACAATTAACACTTCTTCCGGGCATTGCTAAGGTCATTGAGAAGAACAAGATGATCTGTAACTTGGGTTTGAAAGAAAGATCGGTGTTTTTGTTGATTGATTACTGACCCTAAGCATAAGATGGGTGTTGACGTGGTGGAGGCCAAATCAACATCTTGTTCACGTAAAAAGGTCTCGTTTGGAGCACAACATATTGATGGATGATGGGATTTGTGTGTATAAGTAATAGTTCGGCTTGGAGGTGTTTGAACACAAGTTCCAATAGTTATGGCATTCGAGGCGCGGCAAACGACAGTTCTAGTGTGGTGCTGCAAGATGGAGAATGTGCTACAGTTTTACTATTGGCTGTCATGGTAGGTCACATTTTTTGTTGGATCCGACACCCCGTTTTCAGGGTATCACATTTAAGTAACTTGTTGCGGAAATACACTCAATAAAATTCTGCTGGTTGCTTTCGGAAAATATAATTTTCTAGTTACTTATCCCTTTCAAAATTAGTGATAAAATTTTTTTCGTTTTCTTTTACTTCATATACAATCCAATACCATTAACATAATCTACAACTATATAACATATATAGGTATTGTAACATCCCCGGCTGCTCTATGGATTGACGACTGTCCCCACAGACCAACACGGGTCTTTTCAGCGTGCTTTGTCCTCACTCACACGCTTCCTGGGAAAACTTCCCAGGAGGTTACGCATCCCAAAATTTCTCCAAGTCAAGCACGCTTAACTGTGGAGTTCTTAAGTGATGAGCTCCCGAAAAGAAGATGCATCTTGTTAGTATAGGTAGTACCAATCAATTCATATAAGCCTTCCTCAACTGTATAGTCCCATACCTACACAGTCTCAGGACCCCTCTCATTCGGGTGTGTAATCGGTTCATTCATGTTTCCCTCAGCCTAGAAGCCTACCAAGAGCTGCTCCTTGTCCATGCCTTCTTGCACCAGCGACCACTCCCCGCCCTCGTCGGCACCCGGGTGTTACATGCCCACCAGCTTCCGCTTGCTTCGTCCCTGAACCACACCATACTGGGAGAGGTGCTGCTCTGATACCATTTGTAACATCCCTGACTGCTCTATGGATTGACGACTGTCCCCACAGACCAACACTGGTCTTTTCAGTGTGCTTTGTCCTCACTCACATGCTTCCTGGGAAAACTTCCCAGGAGGTCACCCATCCCAAAATTGCTCCAAGTCAAGCATGCTTAACTGTGGAGTTCTTAAGTGATGAGCTCCCGAAAAGAAGATGCATCTTGTTACTATAGGTAGTACCAATCAATTCATATAAGCCTTCCTCAACTGTATAGTCCCATACCTACACAGTCTCAGGATCCCTCGCATTCGGGTGTGTAACCGGTTCATTCATGTGTCCCTCCGCCTAGAAGCCTACCAGGAGCCGCTCCTTGTCCATGCCTTCTTGCACCGGTGACCACTCCCCGCCCTCGTCGGCACCCGGGTGTTACAGGTATCATAAGAGATTTACACTTAGACCTTCACATAATAGGTCATCTCCCAAAGTCATAACATCAGAAAATAAAGACGTAATTGTAACATAGCGGTAATCTGGAATCACAACTCAAAAGAATGACTCTCAATAGCCAAACATCCAGACTAACCACGTACCACTACTTTATAAGACACCAAAAGTCCTATAGCTGGTCACTCTACAAGACAATTATTGGAAATACCCTCGTGACATTCCCACTAGCGAATACTTCTTCAAGCATCTAGAAGTTAAGTCCTCGAATGACTCAGTGGATTCCTTTGCTTCATCCATACTAGTGTACCAAAGTACTACCTTAGTCTAGAATAAACATGATATATTTGTAAGGGTGAGTTTCCAATATATGAGTTTTGATAAGACAACCCCATGCACACAAATAGCATATACCATGTATTCACAGGATACAAAAATTACTCAAAATAGTAGAATAATTTAATTCAAAGGGTTTCATACCCGACAATCATCGTCATTTTATAAAAATGCATGACACTTCAATATTTAGGCTCTATTTTAATACCTAATCTCTGGAGATCCCACAACTTTCTGTTTCGTTTTGAGCTGATCAAGCTCTGCACATGGCCCATTGTAAAAACGAAATAAAACAATGTCCAAGAGAACACATAACACACTGGCCACACACAATTTCACCAAGGTTATTGTTCAAAAAATGTAACTCATTGGATCACACAGAATCCCAATCGTCACTGCGAACAATGGAGATTATTGTCCATAACCTATTGCATAACTCCGAATCACAATAGTTATCGCATAAAATTTGACACACAGTCTAGTAAATATACATTGGCTCACACAGAGTCCCAATGATCAAATGGAAACATAGTCCATAACAAATACATTGATCCACTCAGGACTCAATGATCATAACACATGACACGTCTGCCAACTATGCATGAGAAAAACTTTTATTATCGTTTCGTTTTCTTTGTCGTAATAATCTTTCCTTATCGAAGCACAACGCTAACGACCATGCTTAATTTTTCTTATTAAGACTTTTCACTTAAACAAACACAGGACACATGATCCAAATGTTTTAAACTCAACACAGGACAAACAGTCCGAGTGCTCAATCGCAAAGCCCTTAAACCGATGCACCAGTCTTAGGCTCGCAGATATGGAACTCACAATCTCCACATCAACTTAGGACACATAGTCCACAAAATCATTGCAGGACACTCAGTCCAATTACACAGATTCATGATCTACGTGTCCGCAGAACACTAGAACCCTGACGTCTCGGTTCCTAGGTTCATTTATCTTTTTGTAAAACATTTCTCTTAGTGAAAAACAAATACAAAACAAAAGCTCCGAAAACTTATCCAAGTTTAACGGAATAATTTCATTGAATAAAATTCTTTTGCAGAAATCCTTTTTCTGTTAAAAACGTTGATAAAACCTGAAAATCATTGATAAATTCCTTTTATTTCTAGTTATTTCATTTTTGAAAATAAGTTTCAACAAAAGTTAACTTCCAAAAAGTATTTACTAATTCAACTCATAAATTCATAAATTCATAATAATAAAATAATTATTTTTCTCAAAATAAATCAATAAAATTCTGTGTATTACTTAAATAATTTCTCCGTTAGATGTAATTGTTCTGACTGCTATATAACGTTATTTTCAGAACTTAATTACTTTAAATAATATTTTATAATAAAATTAAATTTATTTTGTAAACATTAGAGCCTGTGAAAAATTTCACAGTTTCGCCCTTACTGTCACTTATTGACACAATTTCCACAAAATATTATTAAAATAATAATTTTTTTCACTTTTCTCAAAATTTCCCAAATTAATCACTCTGATTTATTATCCAAGTTTATTAAGCTTTTATCCTTAAATTAATTTTAAACACTGACCAATGTCAGGTTTCTCAATCCAACACTCAACAACAGATAAAATTTCAATCACAGAATAGCAGGACATATATAATTCATGACATGCATCACAATTATAATATAACCAAATAATTATAATCATGTAAATCCACATATCACATAAATTCAATTACTCAGGTAAGTGTCAAATCAATCCAACAATTAACAGTAAACAATGTTATATCATAAAATATTTTCTACAAAAAATTAACAAATGACTCCAACAATATACATGTGATTATCTTAAACTCCTCAGGCATACTCCCCTTACCTCTTGGAGATTCGAACTAGCGGATTCAAGTAATCTCCCTATCCCGATCCGATTCTCCTCTGTTAGCTTAAGTACGTCAAGCTAACTTGAACGATTCCTTCAAACGAATTGCAACCAAAATAAATCAAATAAAACAACAACATACTTGGATCATGAATGTTAGGTTTCAGCCTCAACAAATTTTCTAGGTTAGGAAAGTTGAAAATTTGTTAACTTAGGGATTTATGATCCATAAGTAACTTAAACATGATTAAGTACTTAAACCAAGATCATGAACCAAGAACATGAAATAAACTCATCTAGTTCCAAGAACTAGGGTTTTTGTTTTTCTCAAGATCATAGGTTAGAGGTTTTAAAATTTTCTCAACTCTTGGATTTAATCAACATACAAAACCTAGAGTTGGATTAAAGTGTTACTAGACAACATTTGAATCAAAAATCCATCCAATATTCATAGCTAGGGTTTCGGCCTTTATGAAATAAATGTGTTAGGGTTTGATTTTTGATCTTCTACTTACTTACATACAAGAACTATCAAGGTACTTAAGATATTGAATCATGAATCAAGACATGAAAATGAAACAAAACCCATGAACTCCACTTTTTCATGGATTCGGCCCAGCTCAGAAAATTGGGAAGGAAATTTCTCATGATCATATGCTTCTAGATGATGAAAATAGAGATGATTATGAGATCATATCAATTGGTTTAATGTCAAAAGGATTTTTCTAGAATTAGTTATGGATTTTTGAAGTTAGCTTCATGAACTTTGAAACAAAATGAAGAACATGATGATCAAAGACATAAACTCAAGAATCTTGTGAAGAGAAAAGCTTAAAATAGCAAGATTAAGAGAGACTACCTCTTGATGATCAAAGAAAATGATGATTTGGATGGTGTTCTTCACAAAATCACCTTGATGTTCTAAGTGTTCTTGAGAAGTTTAGAGAGAAAGATGAAGATGGTGAAGATTTAGAGCAGTTTCGGTAATCTGGACATATCTCTCACTATACTTATCCGTTTTTGATGATATTTGTGTAGTTGGAAAGAAGAGAGAAATAGGAACAACTTTTATGTAGAAAGTTTTACGAAATTCATAACCGAAAATGGCCAGAATCTCTGTACAAAATCTGGCGAGTATGAACACCTTTGGTTGTTCTTGGAGTTCTTAAGAGAAAAGCTTGAACTATGGAGAGAAATGGAATGAAATGAAATGAAGAAATTGCCTAAGTGTGTTATGATGAAGGAACCGTGGGTTTTGGGGGGTAATTTGGTCAAAAATTACAATGGCATGGCTTGCAAAATTCATGGAAAGCTAGGGGTAAAATCGTCATTTCCATGCTAAAATATCATATTGTCATAAATGCGTCATTATGGCCATTATGACTCGGATAGGATCGTCATAAATACTCGTCACATCAGTCACATCAGCCACCTCAGCTCTGTTGCTGACTCCCTGATTCATCTGACGTAGGTTTTCCTAGAGATACCTCGACGTTTTTGCCCGCAGCAAATATAATATTTTAATTTTATGCTAAAATTTTCAAAACTTCCAGTATCGTAGTAAATATGTAAAAACATTTCTCATATCGTTCACAAATTAAAATTAGGTTTTGAGCAGTAAACTTTCACTGTCATTGAAAACACAGCAAACAGCAGACCGGTTTCCGTCTGAATTTTCAACCAAAAACTTTCCCGTAATACTATGAAAATAAGTATAACATGGAAATGACCTTGGTTTATCCAAAATCATTTTCTAAGTCTCGGATAAAATATATATGTTTATATATTTATTTCCGATATTAGAAAGCAGCGAAAATTGGGGTCTTACATTGGACTTGACGGCTAGGCCACGGTTTTATGGTGGAGTCTGTGATTTTGTCTGTGCATGAGTATGTCATCCCTAATTGCAAACAATAACGCTCTTTACATTCACTTCTTGGATCTTCTAAGATGGGTGCAGTGTGGGAAATCTTCTGCTGCCATGGTCACGAGATACCAGTTCCGGTCATCAAACTCCTTGTTCCTTTGTTAGGTGTTTTTTTTTCCTTACTTGTAAACCGGTTACAACCAGTAAATAACAAATGAGTATTGGTTCTTAACTTTTATTTTGGAGGATGGAAGGCTTCCTCATTTCAACTTTCATCCACTCCTATGCATAGCTCATTTCACCAACACGTACTAGGATAAGATGAGAGGTTTTGGGTCGCAGTCGCTAATTGTATATTATTTTTTTTCGACAAATAAAACATTTCATTCAAGACATCTAGCTTTAGCATCATAAGTTTTTTTTTTATGCTAAGTAAAAGTGTATTAATATTAGGGTATAGGGGGTATCCTAACCCGTATACATAACCATAAAAAAAGGGAAAGCGGCAATGTAACCAAAATACTGGACAAATAGCCAGTATTGCTATTACAAAAGACTAACCCAACAACAAAAATATGGAATGAAACACCAACACCCAAACTGAAAGAATCTACAAATAAGAACAGAAGAAGTGTTGAGCTTGAACCACCTCATAAACACAGCCCCAACAACCAAAAGAGCCAAATATTACCCCCACACTTTCATACACCAGCCAAAGCTATTGAAGTGATAAAGAATTAGAACCAACTAGAAGAACCCAGCATAAATTGTAGAGGCAGAATGAGTCAACGAAAATGAGTTGATGTTGGAAAGGTAATAGGCGTAGCAGTACAGGATCCAACCTAAATCAGCTTCTACCATAGAAATGCACACTAAGTGACACTCTCCCCAGCTTCTAGAAAGTGTTGAAGAGGAACACTCAATATTGTGCTCGAAGCTAGATAAAAGAAAAGTACATTAATGTTCTTAATACATAAACACCAAACAACATTACATAAATTTCAAAGCACCCTGGATAAAGTACCTATTACATAAAACTAAAACACCAATCCCTATCAAAATCAACATATACAAACACCATATATTACATTCAAAAGTAGAAAAAACCAGAGAAAAGCCATATATCTACTCCTGTAGAATATCATATCGCTAATTGTATTTGTTGTTTGCATTAAGATGGTTAGACGAGAGGAAGTGACCATCGTACAGATATCTACTTGTTTGTTTTTTTATTTCAATTTATACTTATGATTTATGAAATTATATTTATATCATTTGATATTTATAATGTTTGGGTCGTTATCATTGATAAGTCATTTGTTATATATGTTTATTTCATTTGATGCTTGTTATAGACTTTTGAATTTTTAATTTTATTTTTGCAATAACTTTTTTATATATGTTAAAATCAAGGATTCAATTTAACCCAACCTATTAAATGTTCAAGTCATATATTGATCGTCTAGTGCTCCAAGAAACCTCAAACAATTTTTGCTAGGGTTGGTAGTTACTTGTAAATATTTTAGCCTATCATACATTTTCGTAACCTACTTTGCAACCAAAGATAAAAAAAACTTGTAATTATTTTATAAAACTTTGTATTCTCCCTCCTTAACAAGTTATTAATAATTAAACTATAGTTGAAAATTAGCAGAACCATGGACAAAGTCATTTTCAACTACCATGGGAAAAATGTGATTTTTTTAAACTAGAGGTTCTTGATTTGCAACTCAGATAATAGCTCTTTTGAAACTTCTTGATTATCGAGTCAATTCTCTCATACATTGCATTACCCTGTATCTATTGGATGAAGACATGTTTCACAATTTTCTATCACATATTCTTGTCACCAACAATACTATCTTGATATTCTACCTTTCTAACGTTGCATGGAATTTTAATTAATGTGGCAAGACAATATTGATGGTGATAGGGTGTGTTACAGCAAAGTGAGATAACATATCTCCATCTATATCAATAACCTAAAATGTCTCTTCTAATTTAAAGTCTTTGACTTATTCTGTTACCGTCAAAAAATTGGAACCCTAATGAATAAAATTTGATAAAAATGACTTTTAATACAAAGCCTTTTAATTTTAGAATCTACTAATAATTGTTGTTAAGTCCTATTCATTAATGAAAGTACATGTTAATAAAATAAATTGAAAACAAATACTTTTGATGAAGATCAAGAGACAATGTTCAAAATAGATGGTATGCATTATGGTCTATGGTACTACCATAATAATTGTTCAATATCTTCTATATAGAATGATTACGCAAAACATTTACCAGTTTCCCTAATCCTAAACCCACCAAGTGTAATTCAAATATGGTAGAAGAAGTGAGAAAACCTAGTTATATACAACAGTAAGTGTATACATGAATGTTTTTAGGCATGTGAGGAGCTTAGTTTTTTAATCCTAGAGGCTGTTTGTGTTTTATTTGATGTATCTAGTGGTTTTCAACATAGAATTGTGTGTGGTGGTAATATTCTCTAAAGACTTGTTCATGTTCTATGGAGTGGTGTTGGTAGCACGTATCAGGTTTCTATAGATATTAGCAAGTGGTGCAAATAAGATAACAAGCACCACATAGACTTAATAGTTCCATTAATCATTAATTGGATAGATTCGTTTATATCCAATCATAAATGTGAACTTCAATTTCTGTTTTGATTTTAGTAAATATATTTTCAACCATTTTCACTTTACATTTTTTTGTGCTATTATACATTTAGAATGACAATTTAGCTAGACAAACAGCCTCAAAGTCAAGAAAAACAAAATGTCAGAAGAAACTATCTGAAGAGATTCAAAAGAAGATGGTTCGATCAAAAAAGGGAAGCACGAAACACATTGACAAGGTATGATGAAGTCAAGTTTAAAATGGCCATTTGATGTTCTTTGTTTTTTTGTTTTTGAGGCAAGAGAAAAAGAAGTATTGATAAGTATTTCTTCCACAAGTTTTGTGTGGAACCTTATATATACCTTCCTAGTGAAAAGTTTTTAAGAATACAAATTTGTTTATATAAATGGAATTATAGGTAAATATTATATATAGAACTCCTTAAATGTCTTTTAAATAGTTAGGTTGAATAGTAAGTTCCACATATAGAATGAACACATTATTTTGCAGGTTTAAAACATATTGTTGACTTAGTCATTTGTTTTCTTTGTAAAAAGAAATATTCTTGATCACACAGAGTTCTATAGTTTCATCAAACCAGTGTTTTATATTCTAAACTAATCATATATGTGAACACTGGAAATTCTATAATGATTTTTGTCAATAATTTTTCAATAAATACGCATTTTATTTTTTATATTTTTTTGTGCTATTATGTATTTAGAATGACATAAAAGCAAAGCATCAAAAACAATTACCCGATGGAATTGAAAAATACCTCATTCGACCGAAAGTTCGGAAAAATGGACATGTGGACAAGGTATGAAGTTAAATTTAAAATTATTTTCTTGTTTTTTATAAAAAAAAGTATATTAAAAAATATTGAGTACTATGGATATTCAAATGAATATAAAAAACAAGCTAAAAGTCACAACACATCACCACTACATTGATTACTTGTGTTGAATGCTTTTCTGCTTATTTGGTGCCGTGCTGGTGATATCTCTGTGGCTTCTCTGCTGGAATTTTTTTTCTTTATCAATTTTGCTCTCCTGATGTTGTTTCTTTGGTTGTTGCTTTGGTTTGAGTTTTGCCTTCCTTTCTGGGTTTGTAGATTATGTTCTCTCCTTGGTGGGAGTCACTGCATGACAGTTGGCATAATGTCATGCGGGTATTTTAATGGCCTTTGTGCTTTGCTATTTCCTGATTTTCCTTTTATTTTAATGGGTTGGTGGTCTGCTGATGTTTTATCATTCTCTTTGTATTGTTTTTGGTTGAGGTATCCCTTCTACCCATTATAATAATATTTAATTGTTTATCAAAAAAAAATATCAGGATTTTTTAACAATTTAAGAAATCAATTTTTTTTGAAGAAAGAAAGCATTGTTAAAACCTGAAACCAAGATCTTAATTCAAATAAGTCCATGGCTTTCATCAAATCCAGACTTTTTAAGTTAAATATTATTTGATTTATTAACAATCAAATGGATCTAAATCAACAATCAAATGTATGAAATGACAATGTACTGGATAACATTATTTTCTTGATTTTGAGGCAAGATAAGAGAATTGTTGATAAGTATTTCATCCTCAACCCACAAGCTTCCTATGAAAACTTATACCTTCTTGTGATTGTTGAGAAAATATAGGTAAGCATCATGGATAGAAAGATATTTATTCTCCTTTAAATATGTTTTTTTTAATAAATAGGTTGAACAATAAGTAGCGCATATAGAATAAAAAAATATAATGCTTTTATTGACAAGTCTTGTCATTTGCTCTCTTTGTACAAACCATTAATTAGCTGACTAGTTTTTTTTACAAAGAATGACAAAGTTATTGTTTTGCAGTTCTATGTTAACAAGCTAAACGGCATTGTTCTTCGATCTATGAAAGAGGTCGAGAGGTGTAACACCCCCCTTGGGCATTACATGACTAACTCAATTTCGTAATAACATATTAAAATAAAATAATAGCTGGTTTGCTTTCAGAAAATGATTTATATACATGTACTTAAGTACCGATCTATTGCTTTTACAAAAATTTCGACAGAGTCTCCTCTGTAATTTCAACATCCAAAAATAAACACACATGCTAAAATATTTATATTTTCATCCAAAAAAAAAAAGGCTCGGACATCCTACACATAACAGTAATCCAATAAAAGACTCTCAGAGTCATAATACCTATTACTATGACTTTCTCCAAATAAAATTTACTCGATAAACTAAGCTGGTTGCACTAAAAGATATTTATGGGGAAGACCCCATGGTTCTTACCATTATAACTAACATCAGACATCTTCAAGGATTGGGACTAATATCCCCGAGTGAAGCTGAGAACTTCTCTGCAACATTTGTACACTCAAACCCAAAATACCACAAAAGAAACCAAACAGAAATAATGTAAAGGTGAGATACCGACATATGAGTTTTATCATAGCAGTCACATATACGACTCTCACACAATGACATACAATATATCATAACCATAAACACAGGGATCCATTCCCGACAATCAAATGCATTTTGCAAAAACATTTCATGTCACTTCAATATTCACTATCTAGTTCACTATCTCTGGAGATCCTAACTTTCCTTCGTCGAGCAATAATTAGGCTGCGATACCCTTAACACAATTGTCTCATGAGATCGGCCTCTAAATTTAGGTCCGGCTCCAATTGTTCAGGGAATATCATGATGGAGCACCTAAAATAATATTGGAGTAGTTCCCTATTGAGTACATTCGTGCCGGGTAACCGAATTCCACGACCCGAGGTTGCAAGGCCCCAAGTATTCACTGGATATTTGAAGCCCGAAAGTCCCTAAGACCCAAAGACCCTAGAATTTATCTTTGGTCCGTAACTAACCAATTTAGACAATTCACCCTTTGTGAAATTGTAGCTCGAATACACAATGGCACGTCTGCCACAACGGCATAAAAGCCTGACTATGCATGTAAAACAAAGTGTTCTCGTTTTCTTTTTCTTTTTCCTATCGTTCTTTCCTCGTCAAGGCTTACGCTCTCGACTACTTTTAAATCAAGTATTAAATTAAACTTTAATACTCACATAGGATTTTATCAATAAAATCCACGATTCACAATCCCTTTCACAACCGAACACTTGTCCGACGTCTCGGAATTCTAGGTTCTATCTTTCCTTGAAACTAGAATAGGAACTCTAGCCCGTCAATCCGGAACACTAGGTCCTTTCTACTTTCTTAAAACTCAAAAAAAGAACTGTAGCCCGTCAATCCGGAGAACTAGGTCCTTTCTTTTCCTCAAAACTCAAAAAAAGAACTCTAGCCCGTCAATCCGGAACACTAGGTCCTTTCTTTTCATCAAAACTCAAAACAAGAACTCTAGCCCGTCAATCCGGAGCACTAGGTCCTTTCTTTTTCACTCTCTTTCAGAGGTTTTCGTTCAGCGAAAACTAAATCGAAAAAACAAAAGTTCAAGAGTTTCCAAATTTTGTGTCATAAATACTTTTCGTTCTTAGAAATACAATTTCACTAAAACTGTTTTCTTTTAGAAATCCGTTTTCTGAAAACTTAGGAAACCACTGAAATATTTTCTCAACTTAGAACCAAATACAAAACTCTTGTAAATAGATTTACCAAAGGGAGCATTTTCTCTAAATGTTACCATTTTTGAACAACTTTTGGTAAAACCTGTAACACCTTGTATTTCACTGTTTTAAATAACAGTAATACATATAAATATGTTTATAAATTTATTAGAGTTTAAGGAAATTATTTTAAATAAACAGAGTTTACCACTAAATCCTACTTGAATGTAGGAAGCTACGATTAAAATTTAGGTTGGAAAGTCAAGAAACCCTACAGCATGAATTCCATTGACAGTATAATAATACTGCTCAAAAGACCTAATTTTAATTCATGAACGAAAGACTTAAGTTTAGTATTTTATTTTCTACAATTATGTATTTTTAGATTTATTTCAGAAAAAAATAAAATAATTTACGTTTTTCAGGCGAAACACGTAATCGGGTAGACGACGGAAGGGAAATTAGAGTTTCTAAGAGTAGATAGAGGGTTTGTCTTAGGAATTAGAGATGATTCAAGGGTATGAATCATATTTTTAAGTCTAGAAGGTTTTTCAGGGTATAAGTGAAAATTTGGGAATTTTACGCTTAAGCCCCTGAACTTTCTGTAAATTACCCTTTTGTCCCTAAATTAGTTTTTAAGTTTTTTCAAGTGGATTGGGCTATAATCCTTGTTTCCAATCTCAAATGGTCGTGTCTTAGAAGCCCAAAATTTTCTAGTTCATGGTTTGAGTCCATAAAGCCTAATTGAAACTATATAAGTTTCCTATCTTAAGTCTAATGCTTAAATTTTCAAGTGGGCCCCACAAGAATGAACCCAAGCCCAAACTAACCCAGCCCATGCGTAAGCCCATGAGGATTTATGGCTGCCTCATTTGTTGTTGAATCAAGATTTTCTAGAGTTTTCCACAAGTTTCCATATTTTTCTACATTATCCTTGATTATTCTTCCACATTATTGATTCTTCTCAAATTCTTGAATTATCCTAACCTATCTTTTACTCATAAATTCAGCCAACAAAAGTCAAGATAAGCTAGCATTTAATGTGGCAAAATCATCATCATGACACTTTATTGACAATTTGCAAACTAGTCCTTCAACTTATGGAATCTTTGCAAAGTGGTCCTTAGAACTTAATTGCATTTGAATGCTTTAGCAAGACAACTCATCATCATCTAGATCCTTCCAAGAGTGGAGCAATCAATCTCTATAAATACCATACTCTCACTTTTCACTTAGTTTCTTTTGCCATTTGTTTCCAAAACCCTAAAGTTCATAAGTCTCTTAGTGATAAGTTTGTGAAGCAAGTTTCTTGGATTTCCTTTGTCTTTGATCTTCAAGAGGTAAATCCAAATCTTCTTTCTTAATCATGCCTATGTTCTTGATAAAGTTTCTTGATTTAAAGTTTGTTTCATAGTTGTTCATCATTTTCAAGTTTTTAACCCTAGAACTTTGAAAAGTCATAATAAATTCTATAAAAATCCAATGATGATGAAACTACTTTCTATATTCTTGATATCATGTATATTATCTAAATCCAAGAGCATGATGCAATCAAAAATTTCTTTCCTAAAAACCTAGTCTTGGACGAATCTAGTAAAGTAGGTTTGGTAGAGTTTTGTTCATGTGTAGTCATGTATGATCATGTATTCTATATGACATGTATGTCTACACATTATAATCTATGTTAGTTTCATAAAATGAAAATCTTTACTCAAAAATCCCTATGTTGGCCGAAACCCTAGGTGGTTAGATTTGTTGAGTTTTTGTTTATAGTTTTCCTTAAAGATCTTGTTAATATAACTCTTAGTATGTATGCCTTATAAATCCAAATTGGTTTATTAAACTAGGAACCCTAGCCCTATAAACATGTTGAGACCGAATCCTTGTATAAAAGAGTTAGGAAGTTTTGAGTTTGAAACTTAGTTGTTTAGTCACTACTCTATGATTTAGGTTAATCAAGGATCATTAATCCATGACTTAATCATGATTAGGAATTTTAGTTAGTCAAAAACCCTAGAGGCCGTGACCATGTAGTAGGGTTTTAGGATGTTTTTATTTTCTCGAATTGTGATTGTTTGATTGTAATGGTTGAAGGTTAAGTATAAAGCGGTGTACGTGAGTTTCCGGCTTCCGACAAATTTAATTCAACTTGTTGTGGATCTTCGAGAGGTAAGAGGGGTTACCTGATGGATTATTCGAATGACCATATGTCCATGTTTGTGGTTTGTATACATTTGTTTATGTGGTTGTGGTGTCTGGTTTGTTTTATTTGGCTATGTGTTTCTAGCTGTTGATTTGTGTTTCGGTTGTTTCTCTGCTTATAATTTATTTAATTATCTGCAGTAGTATCGTATATTGTTATGATGCATGATCTTCCTGGTGATATAATTTTGATGATGTTGGATGTTGTTTGTGAGGCCTGACATTGGTCAGTGCACAACCGATTAATCAGACAAAAGATTTAATAAGCTATGAAGAATTATATTCAATATGTTGGAATAAAATAGAGGTGGAAAATATTATTTTGGAAAAATAATGAGTTTTGAGAAATATTTTTATTTTAATGATTTATTAGTGTAAAAGTAATTTACGAGTCACGGTGAGAGCGTAACCGTGAAATTTTTTTTAGTACTGCTGATTTTTACGCAAGAAATTATGTAATATTATAAAAAGTTATTTTGTGAAATTAATATTCGAAAATAATTTATAAAAATAGAAAAAAATAAATAATAATAATATTATAATATAATATAATAAAATATTATAAAAGTCAAAGTTTGACTTTAAGAACACTTTTTTTGGAAAATGATAAACAACGACAAGTTTTGAAATTATTTACAGTGAAAGTTGAAAAACAGCAATACTTATTTTGAGAAGAAATTTAATCTGAATTGATTTAAAAAGTTGAAGTTTCAGTAAAAAAGTTCTAAACGACTTGACGTTTTATAAACGAATTACAAGTAGAAAGAAATTAAGGTGAATGAGTTTTACTTAATGACTTTAAAGATGATATAGAACTTAGTAACCGAGACGTCGGGGTACTAAGGTTAGTGATGTTGTAGATTGGGTATCTACTTAAAGAGGTTAAAACATTTATTTTAGATGTTTTCTACTACCACGAACCTAAGCCCGAGGCATCAGTCTAGGGTTTGTGATTGAGCACTCGGACTTAGAGGTCCTGTGTTTTAACGAAGGTTTTTAAGACGTTTAAATTATGGTTGGTCAAAAGCTTTTGAGAGCTTTGACAAAGAAAGACATAACACAAAGAAAAGTGTCGAGAACAAATGTTTTCTTGCATGCATATGGCAGACGTGCTGTGATTCTACGAGTGATTATCTTGCGGCGTCAAGTATATCATGCTACGATGTTCCTCATTGTGCCCGGGGTTTGGACAATGAGACCCCATCTACGAGGTTATCACTATGCCACGATGTTGGACAGTGTGCGATGGGCGTGCCTGTGGCGGTGTGCCTGTGGCAATCGAGTCTGATCAACTCATCACGAGGTTGGGATATCTCATGAGATTAAGTACGAAGTTTTAGACGACGAATATGAAGTGTTCATGCATTCAGATTTTAAAAATGACAATGTTCGGGTGTGAGGTCTTTGATATATTGTGTTGTATGCCAATATTAAAGATGAGAAATTAACTGATCTGGGTTTGTATATGTTTTGTTGTGTCGTACATATGGTTCTCGCATTATGATCAAATTGTCGGTTTCTCACTCTTGCATGTTTTATTTGTGGTTTCTCTTCTGGGTTCTATGTGGTGGAATTCAGATGAACCTCTTAAGGACTATGGCATCTGGAAGAAGAAGGAGGTGTAGTTCGAGAAATGTTGATGCTGCTTCTTTTGTCGTAGTGTTTTGACCAGCTTAGGTTTAAATTCAGTTATGTTTTGGGAATAATCTTTTTATTACAAATGTTTAATTGTGAAACTTATGAGGCAGTATAGCTGTATGATATATATATGTATATATATATATATATATATATATCAATATATATATATATATATATATATATCTAAGTGTGGTTATGTGAACGTTGTTGTGATGATGTTGAAAAGAAAAAAATTTATCACCCATTTTGTTTAAGACAAACGTTCATAAAACATTATTTTCTGAAAGCAACCAGCAAATTAAGTTTTTTATTTCCTTAAACGGGTAGCCATGTGATGACCCGAGTTAGGGTGTCACAAAACCTAAAAGAAAATATTTGTTTTCAAAAGACTTTTCTTTTCAAAAATTCTTTAAACCTTTTCATGAATTTTGATATTTCCCATTTTCTTTATTTCCTAACTTTGTTCTATCTTCACACTTTCATCATTTAGGATTTTCTTCTCATTTCCAAAGAAAACAAAACGCCACTTTTTCGATATTTCTGAGTTAAGGTACTTTAATGCCTTAGTCTTGATTAACAAGCAATGACCATTGTCATGCCATCAGCCAATCACAGTCAAGCAAAACAGTAATATAATCAACAAACATTAACATTAAAACTCCAATCAAACTCTAAACAATTCAAGCAAGACATCATTACAAAGATTTAAAAATTAACATACATTTAAACACGACAATAAGTATGTAACTACTAAAACTCTTAAGGTAAACTCCTTTTACCTTTGTAGACCAGAAAAAGATCATTTCCTTAGCGCATTCAACAGTTCGTTTCCTTCTCAATGATGCCCCGAGTTCCTTTAACAGCTTGAAATTTGCGCAGTTAACTCCTATTAGCTCCTAATAACGTATAACATGCTTCTTAAAGCAAGACAATCACAATCAACGTCCTAGCAAGGGAGTCCAAGCATTTTCAACAACCAGAAAATTTAGAAATTAATTTCTCATCATTCAACACTTATTCCAAATTGATTTAAAAACTTAATTTTATAAAAATAGAACCAATTTCAAATAGAGTCAGATTTGGGTTTAGGGTTTGTATACAAAATTTGGGGAAAATCCAATCTAGCCAAAGAACAATGAAATTGACTTTGGGAACCACAAATTCATAGTCCCAATTACATAAGAACAACATTTAATTTCAGATTATAAGATGAAATCAAAGAGCTAGGGTTAGGGTTTTCAAAATCAATTTGAGGATTCTCTTGAATCTGAGCAAAAATAGATGAGGTTTCACTTACCCACTAAATGAGGGGCAGCACGGCGGCTGTAGGTGGTCCAGCACGGTGGCGGCGGCACTGCACAGCAGTGGAGCATCTTGTAGAAGCCATGAACCATAAATAAAGAAAGAGAGCTCAAGAGTAGAAGAAAAGAAACTAAAGATGAACATAAATGGTGGAAAACCACCATGGAAGGCGGCACAAAGGGGCTTACCACAACGGAGGGTGGTGGTTAGGCGCCGGACAGCGGCGGCTCCGACAGCGGGCACGGGGACGTGAGGTGCGTCGCCTCCTCCTCGTGCAATGATCCGCGGTCGACAGCAGGGGCTGAGCTGGGCGGTGGTGCGATCTGGGCGGAGCAAAGTTGAAGGAAAGGAAGGTGGAGGACTTGAGTTGGAGGGAGGAAGAAGAAGAAAAAAGTATCAGGAAAAGAAAGAAAGAAAATAGTAGGGGGGATCCGACGCTAACAAGAGAGGGGGAGAGAGAAAATTGATTATTGTATTAGTGGGTACACTATGAGTGATAAATATTAAGCCTAAAAATAAACATGTTTTTAGTTTTTGAATCAAAAAAATAAAGGATGACAAATATATGTTTACAAAATTTAAAATAAAGTAGAGATTGATAGTTGAATTGATCAACTAAGAAAATCAACGGTTCAAAATTAATCTTCGATTAATTCCAAACCAGTTTATTTTTAACTCTAAAATTAATTAGAATAAAAATATGAAAATATTTTGCCCTTAATCATATTATTTAAAATATTTTTCTAAACAAAAAGTAATAGTGACAATAACATAATATTATTGTCTAGTAAGTGTGCATGTACTGAAATAAAGCAGTGCTAACTCAGTTGATAAAATAATTTTAAATGAGTAATTAAAATTACTCAAAGTAAATCACATAATAATAAGTTAAAATAATTATTCAGATAATTAATCAATCCAAATAAAATAATATAACCATATATTAAACACACACACACACACATATATTGTTATTGAAGAACAGTAAAAACTGGGGTGTTACAAGAGGCATGAAAAGGGTACACTACTCTTTTTGGACGTAGAAAGAAAAGCCCATACAAAGAAAAAGGAAAGAGTAGCGCTGGAATGGAAACCAAAGTGAGTATGTATAAGGTTTATTTTGTAAAATATAGAATTTTAGTTTTTTTTTTAGTTTTTCTTCAGCATGCTGCTTTAAATTTTACTTAAATTTTTACAAAATGATTTGGAAATGCTTTTAAGTTTTAGAAGGTTCAACATATTTTGTTTATATTCAACATGCATGTGTTTGGAAATGCTTGCTAGGGAGAAAAGCAAAGAAGCACATATAATGAGTATGTATTTCGGCAGTTAAGCAATTTTTGTAACAATTAGTCAACATTTTGTTTTAAACTTTGCAGCTAAAACTTTCAAGAAATGGTTGCTAATGAGAAAAACAAATAATTACAAAACCAAAATGAGCATGATCCTTTAGAAATTGACGTGAGCATACTTATTTTGAAAGTTCAGTCTTTTTTAACTATTGTACTACAATCAATTTTAAATGTCTGCAAAAGTCTTTAGCAAATGTTTGATAATTCATAAAATAATTTGAAAATTCAACATATTTTATCACTATTCAATATGTTATTTTAAGTTTTATTACTTTTTTTTTCCAGGAAATGCTTCCTAACAAAAAAAGAAAGAGAAGCAAAAAAATACGACTTCACCTGTTTGATGCACAAGATGCATTAAAAGGTAAGCTTTATTTTATTATATTTATGTTAATAGAAAATATTAAAAATAAATGAAAAAATTATCATCACCTTAGTTAAGAATGCCTATATTAAAAATATAACAACATTTGATTCAAGATTTTGGTAGGGTTTGAATATATGATTTGACTTGGACTTTTTATGCTTGTTGAGTTAACTTTTGACTTAATTCCTTTTTTTTCTAATATGAAACCTATAGTGATACTGTTATTTTTATTATTTTTAAGGTTTGGTCTGTTGACTTTGCTTTATCAATTAGATAATAGATGCAATATTTATCAATGTAATTTATTCACAAATACATGCAAAATATTTCTTGAACATTTTTCGGCTTTTACTATTGAACCTAGAATTCTTGGAATATGTTGTCCTTTGAAATATATATACGGTTGAATAAAGCTTGAGTCCACTATCTTTTTTTTTTCTTCAGGCAATGGAGATCTGTTGTTTACTAAGACTTGTGCTATCTTAACATCTTATGTTCCTTTTGACAGGCGGCACGTAATCATGTAGATTGCAGACATGCTCTTTGTTGTTCATCTTCATGTGTTGGCCGTTTGTTCTTTGATTTTCATTGTTGCATTGTATCTGGCTGGGGCCTTTTGCTTTGCTTTTTTCGGTTGATTGTTTTGGTGCTAATCTTTGTAATTCCCTGTGACTTTTCAGTAGTGGCACACTGACACTACTTACGCTAGCTGCTGTGATGTTCTTTTAATTATAATTATCTTTGGCCTTTCAAAAAATTATTTTTTTTTCTTCAACTAAGGATTTTTTTTAAAAAATTTCATATCTCGCTTGACTAGTAAACATGATGGTCTAACATTTTTTTATAAGCTAAAATGTAAAAGCAGTAGGGGGACTCAATCCAAATACAAGTATAACCATGCTCCGTTACTAACCACTACATTCAGTCCATCCAAACATAGCCTAAAGTTCTACACTGGTAATCAATGGTTTTGGATCTTTGGTATGATACGAATATTTAGCAGAACATTGGAAATTTTAAATATCGATAGAACATTATATTGTTAGGCATGCATGGATTAAAATTAAACCATGATTATGGCCAAAATCAGATGATGTTAGAATATTATTTAATATTTATTTTCTATTTTTATATAAGATTATTTTCGAAGTTCTAATACTATTTAACAGTTAAAAGTGAAATAATTTTGGCGTAATGCAGAGTTAGTTTATTCTTTAGTTTGCATAGACATCAGACAATAACCTTAGGTGACAACTGACAAACACAAGTTCATTATATATTTAAAGACGTATAAAGCCTCGTGTTAATAAAAAAAATTGTTAATCAGCAAGCATATTTGTTTTAATTGTTGTATTCTATTACTTAAGTTATTCAAAGTTAGCTTTAAAAAAAAGTTATTCTGAATTATTCTAATCTATATATGTATTACAATTGGGTTTAATTTTGTATTAATTTGTTTGCCTTCTTAATTTTGCTATACCACATATGTTTTTAATTTAGTAACACCATGACTTTGTTTTTAATATTTTCCAAAACAGGTATTAGCGTTGCATGAGGTTCATCATGAACATCTTAGAAGAAGTTGGTTCAATTTTTGGATTGTCAACATTCAGGCCGTGTGCAAGAATCTTGGGACCTTAAGCGAAACTTTTAAATAAATGACATAATGCTATATAAATTATCAATTCATATTAATTTTCTAACTTTTTGAGCTACGAAATCATTTATAAAGTTTTATAATGAAGCCAATTTAACATTTCACTTTCAATAGAACATGAAGATGCGGAAAAATGAGAGATGAAAAAGTCAGAAGTGTTATATATATATATATATATATATATATATATATATATATATATATATATATATATATATATAACAGTTAAATTTTGGAAATATAAAAAAGCAATTAATTAAATCTTAACTAATTACTTCCAGCGACTATTTTATTCTTTGCATGTGGAGTTATTTTTGCTCAGCTTTAATTCTTTCTAAATGTGCTAGTATAGGAAGCCTAACGGCTTTAGTCCTTTGGTTAAAGGTTTAGGATGTTTGTTTTTCTGTTGGGTTCCTTTTCTCGGTGGTTCTTTGGGTTAGGTTAATGTAATATGTACACTGGTCCTTTAGCAGTATTCTATTTAAATCATACATGTTCCCTCTTTGTTCCTCGTGTATATCGGTTAGAGTACCTGTTGCGTTAAAAAGTGCAATGTGCAAGTATACACAATCGTAACAAGTAATAAAGAGTAAGTAAGACATCGTTCCCACGAGGATTAGAATGTTGTAGCCATTGCCAAAATTCAGATTAATTGTTCTTGGAAGTTAAGATTAAGGGGTAACCAAATAGTGTGTGAAAGTGTGATTTTCAAATATTAAAAAGGATAAAATTAAAAGACAATAATAAGAGAGCAAGATAATAAAATGGGGTTGTGAACAAAGATGGTAAAACAGCTACTGGTATGATCCCTTGTAGTTTCAATTTAGCTTCAGTTATGGTTCGCCATGTTGCGCCATGCTGCAACATCTAGCTCCATGAAATTGAAGTTGTGTCCAACACTTGAAAGATAATGTTCATTAAATGCCTTCTATTCCTAGATTCATATTAATTACACCCTCTTATTAATAAGCACATTCCAGCTAGCTTAATGACTTGAATGATTATTCCTAATCCATTCAACATCTACTAATTTTCCAATTAGAGACTTAACCCTTATCTCATAACCAAATCCACTTAACTTCACTTTTCTAAGTTCAGAAAGGTAAAGTTCTATTTAAGATGGCCATGCTTAAATAAAACAGCATATAAACACAGATTAAGGGAAAATGCAGCAGCAAAGCATCACATAACAACAACCAACATTCATTACAAGTTCAGCATACCAGTACGCTGTGTAACACCCTCCTCGGGCGCTACATCGTAAGTGACATTTTAAGGCCAAAAAGTAAGTTAATTAAAAATTGGCTATAAAAGAATGTGGTACTTTTTTTCCTTTTTTGTAAGTCGTAAATATAATTAATTACTTTGTTTTAAATGAATGGATAATAAAATACTACATTATCACAATTATGGTCATGAGTTTAAAAATCATTTACATAATACCCAACCCGACTCACAAATAGAAATCATAAACATAAACAGATTCAGTATAAAGATATGGAGACGCAGCTCCTAAAATATAAGATACTTGAAGTCGCAGCTCCATAACAGTAACATTAACTCCCAAACATACCCAGCTGGCCAAACAAAAATAGAAAAGACCATACTTTCTCAAACACCGTGAGAAGAACAAATCCAATTGACGAGATCTAGTGGAAACTCTATTTGAGTCCACTACCGATGTCGTCACAGAAGATGTAACACCCTGTTTTTCCTATGCTTTCTATAGCAGTAAATACATTTTTAAATGTGTTTATTTTAGATTAAACTCAGAGGATGATTTTAATTAAACTAAAATCATTTTCTCCTGTTGTTGTAACATATGAAGTCACAGTAAAATTTTCTATTGAAAATTCAGATGGAAGTCAGTATGCGTTTTCACTGCCGGTACAAGTTTACTGTGCAGAAAACCTAATTTTGACCCGTCAACGAGACGGTTAGTGTTTTTATTATGTTTCCTTCAACTTTGGTTATTTTGAAAATTTTCGTTCAAAAATAAAATAAAATATTTTATTCGGGCGAAAACGTCGGAAGAATTACGATGGAAAATGCAACCAGGTATGAAATGGAGCAGATTAGGGAACATAAAAGAAGTGAGGAGACATGATGGAAGAAGCTATGACACACTCTAAAAGTGTAATCATCACACTTTTCAAATTATAATACTATTCTAATCCAAAAAGTTATTTCTCTATCTTCTTCCATCCAATTAAGCATTAAACCACCAAGCTTGCTCAACAAGCCCTCCCTCACTCCCTTGGCCGTGAGCTCCTCTCATCTCTGTATATATATCCCTCTCATTTTCACTTCATCGTCTTCTTTCTTCAAACTCCATTAAACCTTCATCTTTTTCCTTTCTTCTAAAAGTTCAAGCTCTTAAAGCTTTAGTTTTTATTCATCTTTTCTACATAAGTTTTTCATTAAAGTTCTTCCTTATACTAAGGAAGAACAAATAATATTTTCCTCATCATCCTATGATGGCCGAAACTTAAAGTTTAGGTGCTAGGATGTATGAGTTTTTATTTTGCCAAAATGAGCATGGACTTGAGCTCCATAAGATATTTGGATGCTAAGTCTAAGAGATTGGAGAGTTTAATTAAGGATTTCTAACTTGTTTATTCTATGTTATTAAAGCTAGGATGTATTACTTTCATTTTTCCAAGATGATCATGGAATTGAGATCCATAAGATATTTGGATGATAAGTCTAAGAGATTGGAATGTTTAATTTTCCATTGTTTTCCAAAATGATCATGGACTTGAGCCCCATAAGATATTTGGATGCTAAGTCTAAGAGATTGGAAAGTTTAAATATTTCTAGCCTATAAATCCTATGAATACCGAAACTAGAAGGTTATGGACCTAGGATACTTTGTTCTGATTTTTCCAAAATGATCATGGTTTTGAGCTCCTTAATACATATGGATGCTAAACCTAAGATATTGGAAATTTTAGTGAATGCTAGCCTATTTTACTAGCCTTGGCCGAATACCCTAAGTTTATAACTTAGTAGGATTTTAATTCAGCTTTGTTAAATGATCATTGTTTATGAACTCCTAACACTTAAGGATCATAAATCCGTGAGTTGTATAATTTTTGGGAATCTCTAACCCTAAGAACTAGTCTTGGTCGAACCTATACCTTGTGGTTTAGTGTTCTTGTTTGATTTTAACTTGTGATTTTGTGTTCATAACCTTAGATTTCCATCGCGGGGGAAACAAGGATGTTCGTGGTATACCTCTTCGAGCATCTAATCTCCTTACCTTCATAGAAGGTAAGAGGGGATTGCCTAGGGATATTCAATGACTATATGCATGTATGTATGTTTTTAATTGAGTGATTTGAATATTATTATGATATGGGGCAAATACTTGAATGACTTGTTTACTTGAACTATTGTGATTGTTACTTGAAGTTGATTATTACTTGCCTTAAAGTATTGTGAGTTGTATATATGTGATGAATTGCCGTTAACTGTGATATTATTGTTGTGAATATATTATTGTTGATTTAAGTTTGAGAAGTCGGACTTGAGTCTGTGCTCAATGATTATAAGGATTAAAAGCCTTAATAAGCCTTGAATAGAAATTTGAAAGTATTGGTTTCATTTATAAAAGTTCCATGTTTAAAACGTTTACTTCAAGAGAATGAGATTCTAGTTTTGAAAAGAAACGTTGAAGTGTTTTTAAATCAATAGAAACAACCTTTTTATGATCCAAAGTTTGTACGAGAGAAAACCTCTTTCGAACCATGTGTTTTATGAAGGAAAAACCCCTTTGAAAATATTTGACTTTATTCCATCAAGGATTTCAAAAGCAAATGAATTTCCTAAATGTTTTATAAAAGAATTTGTAAAGGAAAATATTTTCTCCTAAATGATTTAGAAACGTTCTGGTTACTTAGATAAGTAATCGAGGTTTTATTTTAGTTTTGATTTTCACTGGGAGAAAAGTAAGCACATGTGAAAGAGAATACTAGTTCGCGAGACGTCGCCTCTAGCATTCAGTTATAATCACGCGATCTGGGATCCGAGTCAAGAATTATGTACCAAGGGTCCTAATCGTGATATTATGTGCTACGAGTCCTAATCTTGGAATTAAGGACTGTGTGTCCTAATTTCGTTGTTATGGGATAAGAGTCCTTATCATGTTGAAATAAAACATGGATAAAATTATAATTGTTTCTACGACCACAACCTTGGACTGCGGCATCTGTCTAAGGTGTTGTGATTGATCACTCGGACTGCGCGTCCTGTGTTATTGATTTTCAAGTAATGAAAATTATGAATAGTCGTTAGCTTTGGGCTTCTACATGGAAAAGAGTGAACACAAAGAAAAGTCTCGATAATGAAAAGTCTTTTATTCATATGCATTTCCCCTTAGCAGACGTGCTTGAGTTAACCGAATACCCGCTTAAGATGTGGCATTCGATGAGGTATACATCCGAATGGTCGTTATAAGGAATTCGTGATGATGTTGATCTGGGTGCATGAGGTGACGGAGACAACTTGCCAATGCGGCATATGAGCCTGATCAACTCTTTCTTTCTTAATGATAAAACGGTGATGGTATCTCATGAGATTAAGTTTAGAGCCTGATGATTGAAGTGTCATGCATTATCTTTATAAAATTGATTGATTCGGGTATGAGACCCACTAAAATGATACTTGTTGTTTACCTATGAATAATATTTAAAATGTTAAGATGCCAAAGTGTTGTATGTATCACGTATATGGTTGTTGTACGAAATATCCATTTGCCGGTGTCTCACTCTTAAACTTATATCAGGTCTCTTTGGGTTTTGCTGTAGTACCTTAGTACCCTAGTACCGATGTTGCAGAGGAGTCTTTCTAAGTCACTTTAAGACTTAGTGTTAGAGGTTGGGAAAGTATTCTGATTGGGGGTCTCTCTCCAATGCATATTTGATAGAATGACCAGCTTAGGAGTCTGAGTTGGGTTGTATATCTAAAGAGGTCGGTAGATGTAGTGTTATATACATCCATCTGTAGTTTAAACTTTTTCTTACGAAAATGGAAACTTAGAGAAATGTTGTATGTCATGGTAACTTTGTTACGAACGTGACCTTACGTTTTAAATGTATGTATGATGGATTTCAGAGTTATCCTTAAAAAAAAAATTTATACCCTAGTTTTCTAACTTAAAAGAAAACAATTTTGCGAAAGCAACCAGCAAATTATCTCTTTAATTTAAATTTCGTATGTGTTACATAGTAATACCCTAAGGGGGGTGGTGTTACAGGTGGTATCAGAGTTGGTCGAGTCTTTCAGGATCTTTGGGAAATAGGTCTGTTATGTTGACGCCGTGTTTTCTCTGAATTAAGTTTTATTTGGATTACTTCTTAGAAGTAATGTGTGTTGATACACCTTTATACGCTTCATTTTCTGGTTGTGGCCTGAGTGATTTGTTCGGCAGGTCAGTTATGGAACCAGCACCAGAAGGTGGATGTGGACAAGGACGTGGACGTGGTTGTGGACTTGGTCGCAGAGGTGGTCCGATTGGCGGCCGTGCCAACATGAATGAGAATTATGACAGCGAGATGGACTTCGCTGCCCAAGCTTTGACTGACGTTGCTACTGCCATAGCTCTCCAGACTGCCAACGCGACTGACCAGAATCTGCAGGAGCAGCAAAGAGCAGAACAGGCTACAGAAGGGAAGAATCTGAATGCCTTCCGATGCCAGAATCCGTCGCAGTTTGACGGGGACGTCGACCCGACTAAGGCCGATCTTTGGATCCAAGAGCTGCAGAAGATCTTTGAGCTAGTGCACACCCCAGAGGGAGCAAAGGTGCCTTATGCAACATTCCAACTGATTGGAGATGCTGAATACTGGTGGAAGGGAACTAGACAATTGCTGGTAGCTGAGCATCAGGCAATCACCTGGGGAGTATTTCGTAACAAATTTCTGGACAAATATTTTCCCCAGAGTGCTCGGATAGAGAAAGAGCAGGAATTCCTGAGGCTGAGTCAGCGGGACATGACAGTGGGGGAATATGCAGCAAGGTTTGAGTCCCTTGCCAAATATTTCCGCTTTTTCCAGAACAACCCCGATGAGGAGTGGAAGTGCGAAAAGTTCGAAGCCAGTCTGCGCTTCGAGATCAAGGGATCTGTGATGCCATTGGAAATCTGGAATTTCCAAGCCTTAGTAGAGAAGTGTACAAAAGTGGTACTAATGAGGAAGGAAAGTGGCAACGGAGAAACTGTTGCAGGACCCACTCGTTCCAAAGACCAATAGAATCAACAAGGAAATGACCAGAATCAACAACAGTGTCGTTCTGATAATTCTGAATCGCGAAGTGGAGGTCAATAGAACCAAAACCAAGGCCAATTTAGAAGATGTTACAGTGTGGAAACCCAGATCACATGGCTGATGTTTGCCCATGCAAGGGAACGAAATGTTACAACTATGGACAAATAGGACACTTGTCAATGGATTGTAATGCACCAAGGTTTGAAAGGGTTGTCAACACCTTAGGGACTGATAGACCCACGGCAAAAGGAAGAGTTTACACCATGACTGGTGCTGGGGCTTCACAATCTGATGATCTTTTACGATAGAAGTAGTGTGCAATTTGAAGGTCTTATGGCAGTGGTCTATAATTCTAAGTTGTAATAGGATTCTAAGTATAATCGTGTTTTGACGCCCTTAAGTATTTGACTCTCTAGGGTCTCCTATGTTACTAGTCTTTCCAGTGAATGTATGTTTCTTATGACTTTTGGGAATAAAAGTCTCTTTAAGAAATTTATTCCAGTTCCTTTCTCTTTTTGATTGTTGTGGTCAATTTAGACTTTGGATCCAATCCTTCTTTTCCTAGAGTTGTGAATTGCTTTGTTATTGCACGGGATGGGTATGTTTATAAAAGAAGTTTCTTGATGAAACTTAATCTAATCACTTTTACTTTTGGTGGAAGTGATTCAGTTTGAATTCTTATCGAACTGTTGCTCTTTTAAACTGTTGACCAGGAAATTCTAGTGAAAGGAGAAACTTTTTAGATTCATGATTGTAAACGTGTACCGATCATACATTTTTACCTCCCTGAACCTACTAAAGGATCTTCATGCAATGGATGTTTCTGTATTCTTTTGGATTGATGAAATTCTTTTAGATACTTTCTTCTGATAGTATGATCTTGATAGTGAGAGATCCTATTTAGTTTTAAGTTACGTAATTTCAAGGATGAAATTCTTTTTAGAGGTGTAGTATTGTAACACCCTGTTTTTCCTATGCTTTCTTTAGCAATAAATACATATTTAAATGTGTTTATTTTAGATTAAACTCAGGGTGATTTTAATTAAACTAAAATCATTTTCTTGTGTTGTTATAACATATGAAGTCACGGTAAAATTTTCGGTTGAAAATTCAGACGGAAGCCGGTCTGTGTTTTCATTGCCACTACAAGTTTACTGTGCAGAAAACCTAATTTTGACCCGTGAACGAGACGGTTAGTGTTTTTATTATGTTTCCTTCAACTTTGGTTATTTTGAAAATTTTCGATCAAAAATAAAATATAATATTTTATTCGGGAAAAAAAGTCGGAAGAATTACGATCGAAAATGCAATCGGGTACGAAATGGAGCAGATTAGGGAACATAAAAGAAGTGAGGAGACATGATGGAAGAAGATATGACACACTCTAAAAGTGTAATCATCACACTTTTCAAATTATAATACTATTCTAATCCAATAAGTTATTTCTCTTTCTTATTCCATCCAATCAAGCATTAAAACACCAAGCTTGCTCAACAAGCCCTCCCTCACTCCCTTGGCCGTGAGCTCCTCCCCTGTCTCTATATCTATCCCTCTCATTTTCACTTCATAATCTTCCTTCTTCAAACTCCATTAAACCTTCATCTTTTTCCTTTCTTCTAAAAGTTCAAGCTTTTAAAGCTTTAGTTTTTATTCATCTTTTCTACTTAAGCTCTTCATTAAAGTTCTTCCTTATACTAAGGGTAATGCTCTCATATGAATCTTTTTGCAAGTTTCTTAGTTTACTTTATGTGTTCTTTATATGCTTTAAACTTCTAAAATCTCTCAAAAATGGTAGAAAACTCCTTTTGAGTTGAAACCACTTTCTATAGTCTTGCATTAACTTATATTTTCACATACTAAGAGGTTGTGTAAAATAAAAATCTCTACATATCTCTTCCAATGAAGGTTGAATGCTTGCATTTGTGACCTAGGAAGTTTTTGTTTCAACTTTTGGAATATGATCATGTGTTTGAGTTTCTAACTATCCCTTGATCTTGAATCTATAAATCTTGGATGTTTTGATAGCTTGTTCCTATGATGGTCGAAAATATGAATAAGTAAGCCTAGGATACTATGTTTCAACTTTCCAAGTATGATCATGGATTTATAACTCCTAATACCTGGTGATTCTAAACATAAGAGTTATTGTTAAACAAAGAATATTTTCCTCATCATCCTATGATGGCCAAAACTTAAAGTTTAGGTGTTAGGATGTTTGAGTTTTTATTTTTTCAAAATGATCATGGACTTGAGCTCCATAAGATATTTGGATGCTAAGTCCAAAAGATTGGAGAGTTTAAGTATTTCTAACTTGTTCATTCTATGTTATTAATGTAACACCCTGTTTTTCGTATGCTTCTTTATCAGTAAATATATGCTTTAATGTATTTATTTTTGATAAAATCCAGAGGATGATTTTATTTAAAATAAAATCATTTTCTTGTGTTGTTTTACCGTATGAAGTCACAGTAAAATTTTCTCGGTCGAAAATTCAGACGAAAACCGGTCTGGGTTCTCACTGCCAGTACAAGTTTACTGAGCTAGAGACAAAAATTTAATTCCTGAACGAGACGGTTAGTGTTTTTATGATGTTTTGTGTGGGTTTGAAGTTTTTTGAAAAATCTTGTTCGGGGCCAAATCTTAGGGATTTCCCGGGCGAAATCATCGGCAAATACGATCGGGGAAGTCATCTGATATGCAATGGAGCAGAGCATCAAGAGGATGAAGTGACATGGAGTGACTTGATGTGAAGGCTATGACACACCTAAGAAAAAGTGAATCTTGACTTTATTTCAAAATCTCACTTTTGTCATCTTTCTCTCTCCAATCACATCATACTAGTGTAGAAAAGGGATTCCACATCGGTTATTTTTGGCTTTTCACATCGGTTTTCAAACTGATGTTAAAAAGACCGATGTGGTTTATTGCCACTTTTCACATCGGTTTTAAAACCGATGTTTAAAGTATATTTTTAACAGCGGTTTTTACATAAACCGATGTGGAAAGTTCATTTGTCAATTGGTAAACTATTGGAAATATCACTTTCCACATCGGTTTTAAGAAAACTGATGTGGAAATTAGACTTTACACATCGGTTTTTAAAAAACCGATGTGAAAATTTCACATTCCACGTCGGTTTTCAGTAAAACCGATGTGGAAATTGAAATTTCCACATCGGTTTTTTGAAAACCGATGTGTAAAGTCTAATTTTTTTTGAAACTGTTATTTACATTTCTATCATTCCTTTCCCCAGTTTCAGTAATAATGCAGATCAATACCAGAATAACATACTCTAAATATTCTCAACAATCACTTTTGTACAACAAAAACACAATTAATATATACTGAGTTTATTACGAACAATACATATGTACGTTCAATTACATTCATACAACAAAGATAATTAGAAACCAAAAAGCTACATGATATATTATAGATTTCATATCAAAATACATATGATCAGTCAAAAGTACACTATAGCTAGTACATGATAAGTTTTTAAACTAACTAGATATATATATACAAACTATGGTTGGTACACTTCAAGAAAGAAAGTTGCCCAACGCCTCCTTATGTTGTTGATGTCGGAATCAGATAATGGAGTTGGATTGTTGAATATCTATAAGTTTAATTGGACAAAAGATTATATCTTTTAAGTAATAAACTAACATAAAAACATATAACGAATCTATAACTGTTACTTCTAATTGTTATCAATTAACATTTACCTCGTGCCATCTTTCAGTGATCCTGGAGGAGATAATTTCCAACATCCACTGCATCACATAGTATCCACATTCCCATGATCCACGTTGTATACGTGACTACGTACAAATGAAACCCAATTAGAATATGAGGAATTAAATAGAAATCAATAATTATACCCACTGCATTTGATGCATTTGAACTAATAAATATCTTACGTTAGGAATAATCCATCTGATAGCCCGACGCCTTTCACCACACAACATGTGGTTTGCATTAATAGAATTATCATGACAAAATAAACATTAATTAAAGTATATCTAATAGATTTCAGATAATTAAAACAACTGCATTACTGATTATAAAGTATTTTAATGCTTACGTTTCGATGATCGTCTTCAGTTCATTCACCGGCTTATTTCCAATTGAGCAGAAGAAGACCACGACGTTCATCCTAGGGTACAAGATCAACAGTTGCCAATGTTGGCTGTATTTGCGGAAAAGTTAGTGACTTAAGTCATATATAGTTATAATTAAATAACCGGTACTTGCTTATTGAGATAAGGTGCAAGGTAGAATTGATGATCGTCTTGGGCAAGTATATCACGTATGGTGGTGACCCGGCCTTCTGATGCTAGGAGAACATCACCCTGAATGAACACGGGGTCAATGAACCCATAAAGGGCGAGGTTACCCTGATCAACTAACATACGATGCAGATGCCTAATATATTGAAAAAACATGTTAATTATCATAGTATTTAAAAATTAATTACTTAACTTATAAATAAAATGTACTTACGTGCAGCATAACGATAGGTGTGCAGAACTAGCCATTTCTTTATTGAGTACAATCTCCATAAGCTCCTTCTTTGGGATATACAGTTCATCACCTGAACTGGCATCATGTTCCAACCTTACCAAAGCTGCGTCATTCTCCATGGTGACAACCTGTATAGCCAAAAGTTTAAAAACATCACCATGTGCCCCTTTGTCGATCCCCTAAACAACAAAGATATATATTAGTAATCACAGATAATTAAGTTATTTCATTCATAATTAATTAAATGGTCAAATGAATACCTTGACAGGAGCAGACATCTCTGGTCTTCCTGGATCCGACCTTTTAGGCAGAATATCATTTCCAACATCCTATAACGAATAAAAATAAATCATTATCTTTAAACAATAATAAATAATTTCAACTATGAATATAGAAAAACACAACTAACTGAATACCTCAGATGCAACAAGAAAGATGACCAGTTTTCTTGGCCAGAGGATGAAGTTACCGGGGGCCTGACCCACTGTTTGAACCTCATCAATGGGCACAAGGACTCGAGCATCAGAATCTCAAATAATCTCAACAACGACCCTTAGCTGATCAACAGGGTCGTCATCATCATTATCATCATCATCACCATCATCATCATTTTCAGGCTGATGAGGAGGATCACATGAACCCTTAGTGCTCACATGGACAGAGGGTTGGACACCGGCTATCATCTACTGGGACATAGAAGTCAATATTGCCATCTGCTGGGCAAACTGCTCGGCCATCTCCTGTCTAAGCTCAGCTGCAATCTCCTGTTTTAGCAGTGCTCTATCTGCATCAACATCCCTGTGGCATTGGTGTGAAGATGAACCATGGTATTGGCGAATGCCGATGCCCCATCCAACACCAATGACACGGCCCAGGTGGTCTGGTTTACCGATAGCAGCAGCTAAGATATCATCGCGTCCTCTAGAAACAAAGGTTCCTTGGGTTACCTGCTCGTCCAAGGCATCCTATCACATATAAAATATCAGGTCACATTACAATTCGGTAACAATCTTAAAATGACAATTACAATTCAAACTATACTTACAATCTTCTCAGCTACTTGGCGGGCCTCCTCAGATGTATATTGTCCCGTTTTTCTTTGTCGGGCCCTCTTCCATTTACGATGGTGTGGGGGTGGAGGTGGATTAACAACCTCTGGACGATTTTTAGCGTTAGGATCCGCCTGAGATGCTGCTTCCTGACATGCTTTCTTTTCCTCTTCCACCATTATCTGACCAAGCTTTTTATATCCCCCACGAGACATGACATGGGGGTAGACATTCTTGCTTTGGTTTTCCTGCCCCTTTTTCCTCTTCTCCTATTATAAATAGAAGACAATTAAATTACATAAGTAAATAAAATTAATGAAATTACATAAATTTAGAGACAAATCAAATAAGTTAACCTGAAAGCCGGGATCATGTCGGCTCTGAACAAAGCGATCCCACGTCGCCTGGTCAAGAAACGGGTACACCTCAAGTGGGTTCTTTTCACATGTTGGATTGAATACATAGTATTTACCCAGGTCGACCTTAAAAGCCCTCCAACGCTCACCAGCATACTTTAGCAAACACTTCTTCATAACCGTCGTATCTGGTATGTCAAAGGTGAGCTACATTAAGACCAAAAGAATCAACGAATTACTGTATAATATTAGTAAGATTAAAATAAAGTAGATACATACAAACACATGACGTAAAAGTATAGATACCAGAATACTCTCCCATATCTGATCCTTCACGTCCGTCGGTACATCTTTCCAATTATCAATGAGTATACTAGGCCTGCTCCTAGCAAGGGTCGCCACAAAACTATTAAACTGCTCTGCCATTGGCCCAATAGGATTGAGTTTATTATCAAAGTCTATTCTTATCCTTTGAATTCAACCACGGTTGGCAGTCAAATTCCTCATTCGTGTGGCACGTCTACCCTTTCTACCCGTAGACGGGGTCTCCAACCCGCTGCATGAAGGAGGGATATCCTCAGGATCAGCCATGTATACCTGTTTAAACAAAAAAAAACTTGTTAGTATGTCAGGATAAATATCATACATAACTTATAAATATCGATCAACGTACGTAAACATAACTTATAAATATCAACGTAAACATATAATATGCCTTTAAACATAACTCAAACTAAACTTACTTTGTGGTCAATTAGTAAAGTTCTCCCATAACCCTTCTTGGTGATTATTACGAGTAGCATGTACATCATCCACTTCATTTTCCTCATTGAAATTAGGCACTCGTGTTGAGAAAGAAGGAGTATTAGAAATATCAAGAGTTGAATCTTGATTTCCCTCACTACCATTATACATGTTTTTTCCCTGGAGAACCACTGACCACCTTTTTTTAGAAGGATCACGGATATAAAACACTTGTTTTTATTGGGATGTCATGATGAAAGGCTCCTCTTTATTACCTACCTTATTAAGGTCCACCAATTTGAATCCTAACTCATCGGTTTGCACACCATTGTTACTGTCGACCGACTGACATTTAAAAACAGATACTCTAAACTTCGTGTAATCAACCTCCCATATCTCTTCAATGATTCCAAAGTATGAAACGGATGCCATAACAGGGTTTTTATCTTTTGAACTAGAGAAATGCATGGACTCAGCGACGACCATAACCCCACTATTTTGCATAGTACTTTTGTCATCCTGGGACTTTGTATGGAAGGAAAACTTATTGATATCGTACCCACTCCAGCATATGACATCAAAGTTCGGCCCCTGTGCTAGCCATTTTAATGTATCAGAAGCAATACCATCCTTTGCAATTTTTTCTTTAAACCAATTCAAGAAAGTCTTGTTATGCTTGTTCAAACACCATTTTTCATTCATTCTAGGGTAAGCTTCATTGATGATGCTTTTGTGCTCACATAAGTATGGTTGAACCTCATCAGTGTTATTCAATATATACAAATGTGCTTGAAGCACTTCCTCCCGATCCAAGCTCGTAACAGTGATACCTCGTGTACCCTTACCATCATATCTTCCTTCGTGACGAGACTTCGGAAGCCCTACAGGTTCCGCTTCTGACATGTAGTCTGTACAAAACTCAATAGCTTCTTCTGCAACATACCTTTCAACAATAGATGCTTCGGGATGGTGTGGATTCTTCATATATCCTTTCAATATCTTCATGTATCACTCAACCGGGTACATCCACCTTAAATAAATGGGGCCGCACAATCTAATCACCCTCACTAGATGAACAATCAAATGAACCATGATGTCAAAAAATGAAGGTGGAAAATACATCTCCAATTGGCACACGATAATGGCTGCCTCATTTTCCAAGTCATCCAACTTTTTAGTGTCAATGACCTTGCTACTTATAGCATTGAATTATAAGCATAACCTAGTAATGGCATGTCTGACTTTTTAGGCAATATGTCACGAATGGCCACCGGTAGTAGTTGTTGCATCAAGACATGACAATCATGAGACTTTAAGCCAACTAATTTGAGATCTTTCATTGAGACAATTATCTTGATATTTGAAGAGTAACCCTGTGGCACTTTGACTCCCCGTAGACATTCACAGAAACCTCTTTTCTCTTTTTTTGATAAAGTATGACATGCTGGGGGCAAATAAGTCTTCTTATCCCCTACTTTAAGTGGAGCTAACTGCTCTCGTATACCCATCGCAACTAGATCCAGACGAGCATTCACACCATCCTTTGTCTTGCCTTGAATGTTGAGAAACGTTCCGATTAAACTGTCACACACATTTTTCTCCACATGCATCACATCAATACAATGTCTTACATCAAGCTTGCACCAGTATGGAAGATTAAAGAAGATCGACCTCTTCTTCCATATTTTCTTCTTGGTAACCTTCTTCTGGGTCTTCCAATAGATAACATTAGTGTTGTTCACCCTTTCATAAACTTGCTCTCCAGTCAAGGCCATCGGAGCAATTTCATTCTCCGAAAGTCCATTTAAAGATTTTCTCAATCTACTATAAGGATGATTACTTCGGAGAAATCACTGATGCCCAAGGTAAACTGTCTTCCTTCCATGTTGCAGTTGATGGTAACATGTGCCTTCTTCACATATTGGTCATGCTTTATGCCCCTTAACACTATACCCACACAGGTTCCCGTATGCTGGAAAGTCATTGATGGTGCAAAATAACATGGCACACAATCTGAATGTCTCACGGCAATACCCGTCGATCACATCAACGCCTTCATCCCACAACATTCTCAAGTCTTCAATCAAGGGACTCAGATAAACATCAATATCATTTCCTGGCTGTTTAAGACCTGAAATCATCATACTTCACATAATGTATTTGCGCTTCATGCACAACCAAGGAGACAGGTTGTAAATTACCAGGAGAACAGACCATGAACTATGAATACTACTTAAGTTTCCATATGGATTCATTCCATCGGTAGCAAGTCCAAGCCTGAGGTTTTTGGGCTCATTAACGAAATCCGGAAACAAACTATCAATTCTCTTCCATTGTAAAGAATCGGCCGGATGCCAAAGCTGTCCATCACACTTCCTCTCATCTGCATGCCATCTAATGTTCTTTGCGTCATTTACATTAGTAAACAATCGCTTGTACCACGGAATCACGGGAAGATACCATAACACCTTCGCAGGAGAACCTATGGTGACCACATCACAACTAGAATCACCATCCTTCACTTTGTAGCGTGATACCCCACACCTGGGGCACTCGTGCATCTCTTCAAACTCTTTCCTGTACAATATGCAATCATTGGGGCAAGCGTGTATTTTTTTATACTCCATACCCATCGGACACAATATCTTCTTCGCCTCATAGTTTCGAGATGGCAATGTGTTGCCTTCTGGAAGCATGTCTTTCAACAACTCAAACAATTCGGTAAAGCTTTTATCGCTCCACCCATTTCTCGCCTTCACATTGAACAATCTTAACACCGCTGACAACCATGTGAAATTAGTGCACCCCGAATACAAAGCCACTTCCGCATCACTGCACAAAGTATCATACACATGTGCGCGCCGAAAAGACTCTTGCCCAACACCACGGATCATGTCCTCTAGTCCATCGTCCATTTCCACGTCATCAACTTCCTCTCTATCCGACACCCTCGGCCTGTCTAACGATTCACCATGATATATCCATGTTGTATAACTCTTGCAAATCCCTTCACAAATGAGATGATCACGTATCTCCTCAGTTTCTAGTCGTCTCTCATTCAAACAGTTAACACAAGGACAATAAAACCTTCCGTTGCCACTATCAGGAGCATTTGTTTTTGAAAACTGTAGAAAATCTTCCACTCCATTCTCATACTCATCACTTGTCCATCTAGAATTCATCCAACCGCGATCCATGACTAAACAATAACTTTGTACTTAGTCCAACATATTCATCAACCACTTCTTATGACAGGGTATGGCCCTATCCCATTCGAGAAGAAACTTTTTCAACATTCGGTTAACAGTTAGTCCTTAACTCTCATGCTCATACTGGACAAAATTTCGGCAGCGTTTTGATAGTGTGATTTCATATCATATTTCATGTACATTTTTGCATGCATTTTCATATAGTTTAGGCATATTTGATTTGATTTTTGTTAGTTTTTGTCTTGGAACGGGTAAGGTGGTTGTGTGGTGTTGTTTTGCAGAAACTAAGGTAAAATGCTCAAAATTGACCATGATGGAGCTTGGATGAAGATAGAGCTTGAAAAGTGAAGAAAATGAGCCAAGCAGAGCCCATCACGGCCATGATCAAGCAGAGCTGAAGGCAAAAGTCAGAAGCTGTCACGGCCTAGCCGTGATGCTCATCACGACCGTGACAGACCATTTGGAGAAGGCAGAAGCGACCACGACCTAGCCGTGATGAGTGTCACGGTCGTGATGATCCAAAATTTGAAAGCGCGCCCACAACAGAACACGTCACGGCCTGGCCGTGATGGCCATCACGGCCGTGACGCGTACCTAATCTATAAATAGGAGCGCAGAACAGACAGAAAAGGGAGATTCTCTGGAGGAGACTTTTGATCACAAAAAAAAAAAGGATTTTTAACCTAGGAGCACTTTTACCCTAGGGAGACTCTTGGGAAGCAAAAAGGGGTGGTTTTTCTCTGCTCTTGGATTGGAAGAAGATTGGAGGATTCGTCATGAGTTTTCTTCATCTCTTCTCTCTTTCTCTTTTGTAATTTCTATTACTATGAGTAGCTAAATCCCTTTTTGTTGGGATTAGATGTAGCAAAATTGAATATCATGTAATCACTTTGATTTATCAATCTGTGTTTATGTTTCTCTATTAGTGTTTAATTCCTTTGCTTAATGCTTTTTGTGGGTTGGCCATTCATGAATTGATTCTGAGATTTGATTTGCAATGGGGACATTCTTATCAATTCTTGATATGGAATTAATCACCTAGTAAACCTTGCATCTAGGAATGGATTTTGGTTTATTAGTAATTGTGTAATCCTTACTCTTAATGCAAATTCCTAATTAGGCAACCTAAGGAATTAGGGTTTAATTAGTGGATTTAGGCTCTTGTCATCTGAGGAATCAGGGCTTGAGTAATCTAGTGGAATGATTTTAATATTTGAAGCATAAAATGGATTGGTGGTTTTAGTATTGCATGAGACTAAGGTTTAGTGAAGTTTAATCCCAACACCTTTTTTCGCATTCCAAGTGTTTGATAAAATTCCCAAAAGACCAAAAATATTTTACTGCTTTTGTTGCTTTATTTTATGTTTTGATCTTTCTTCATTTAGTCTAGATAGTTGTTTGACTTGCGAATTGGTAATTGGCAACTGATCCTCATGGGAACGATATCGGTCTCACCACCGTATTACTTGTACGACCAGGTATACTTGCCTAGATTCGTAATCAACAAGTTTTTGGCACTGTTGCCGGGGATTGGTTTTGCCAATATCATTAGTAACAAAGGAGGAAACTAATTTAGACATTTCAATTTTTTTTTCTTGTATATATTTGATTTTTTTCTTTTAAGTGTTGGTTGTGCAAGGTGGATGCAATTAATGGACAACTACTATTATCCATATGATGAGGAAGCCTCAAGTCACACTTTCGAGGACAACTGGTGTTTGAGAGACGACATAGATTTGGGAGATCATGTTATTCCAGCACAGGTTGATTGTGTGACGAGCAAGCTTGTATATATATTCTCCAAGGAGGAATGGGAAACCTTTTGTTCATATTTACCACCTCCACCACCATGTTTACAAGTGATTCCCGAAGAGCCACGTGCATGTGAGAAAAATATGGTTGCCGGGATGGATCAAAATGAAGATGAAGTGGTGGTGGTAGACGAGCCACAAGAAGAGGAATTACCTTCCACAAATCATTGGGAAAGAACAAGTGAGGAGGAATGGGAATGGAATGAGCAAACACCTTTGGAAGTTGCTCTAGAACAATATTCCAAAGAGCTATCCATCTCTAAGGCCAAAGCAAAAGCCAATTGTTATTGTATCGAAGCTCTGATGCAAAGCTTCAAAATGTAAGTTGGGTAGATTTGCAAACAATTAGTATAATGCCCACATGAAGCATTATTTGAGCAGAATATGGTTGGGGGGATGGATCAAAGTGTAGATGAAGTGGTAGTGGATTTCACCATGCTTGCCAAGCAACCTAATATTGCTGCATTAGATAAATATGTTGGCTTGCATGAATGTGTGGACACTGCAAAGTTAGTCCCTTCCACTTGTCTGTTAAATTTCCTGGTGAAAATACCATTTGACCCGGAAGGAAGTGAGTTCGTTATGGTACTTAAAGAGGTCAATGGAGTTTTCACACACTTGTCAGGAAGAATTGTGGATAGAGTCATATTGCTTCTGCAATCGCCACTCCATATTCCATGGGATCCGGGAGGAGGATTCTAACCCATCAAGCTAGTGACGTCAAAGAAGCGCTTATTGGGAGGCAATCCAAGTTTTCTTTTCCTTTTCCATTTGTTTTTGATTTTTAACTCTTGAATAATTTGAGAAGATCAAGAGTAATAAGATCATAGATTAATAGATTTGTTAAGTATTTTCAGGTTCAGAAGGAAGGAGAGCAAGAAGGGCAAGGACAAACAAAGTCAGCAGCCATCACGCCCAGGCCGTGACACTGGTCACGGCCGTGATTAGCCTAATGTGAAGATCATAAAGGATCACGACCCCACTGTGATACCCATCACGGGCGTGATGAGAGGACCCTGAAGATCAGAGAGCATCACGGCCTAGCCGTGATGGAGGTCACGGCCGTGACATGCCAGCTCCTATGGACAGAATTGATCACGGCCTGGCCGTGACTAGCATCACGGCCGTGACTAGCATCACGGCCGTGACACATTTCCAGCTCCCTTTTGACTAGGCATGTGAGCCAGCACCCACTACCGCCTCGGTGAGTTGTTCCATTTTTCTCCTCTCTCCTCTCTGATTATTTACATTGGGGACAATGTAAGTGAATAAGCTTGGGGTAGGGGTACTTTTGCATACTTTTTCATTTTTCATGTTGCATTCATTTAGGCATAGTTTTGCATGATCACATGATTAGATTACCCCTTGCTTAGATTATGCATCCAATTGTGAGAACTTAGTGCCACAATTGAGATAGTGAATTGTTGAACCCAATTTTTTTATTCTTGTGATAAGGCTACAAATAAAAATGCTTGAGATGATCTTTGATAGTTGATAATTATCATGTGGTTCCTTAGATTTCTATTCCTCATTGATTTTTGAACTACTAAAATGTGAGATTTTGAGCCAAAAAGGGGTACTCACTAAATCTACCCCATTCTTTCTGATAGAGAGTGCTATTCCTCTTGGATTGTATCCTCTAGAACTTGACTTGAAACCGTTTTGAAGCTTAGAAATTTTTGAAAACATTTCGGAAAATGATTGAGGCACTAGGTATTTTTCCGGCCTTCTGAGCTTTGAATGACTAAATGCTACCCTTTAGTTACCCAATTTTGAGCCTGAAAGAATAAAATACTTTTCTTGGTACCTTGAATTACTTTGATGAATATGCCTGATAGGAGACCTTCTAAAGTATTAAAAAAAGGTAAAAAGGTAGTTTGAAAAAGTATGGGATGAGAAAAGTCAAAAAAATATATTTCTCTTGAATTGAAAATCTCCCCTTCGTCAAGAAAGAAAGAAAGAATAAAATATATATAGAGAGAAGGGGATGACAAAAGGAAGTGAGAAATGAAATAGAAAGAAAGAAAGAAAGGTGGAAAGATGAATCAAAACCCAAAAAGGTATTTTAGAAGGTGTCATGCTTTGCAATGCTTGATATTTTGTTTAGCCTTCTTGAAATTTCCTTTTCTTGATTTCCCCACCTAACGATTAATCCCATGGCCCCGTTACAACCAAAGTAAAAGACCTCTTGATTCTTAATTGTTTTCATTAATAAAGTAGAGATTTGGTTGATAGTCAAGCTTATGGTAGAATCCATTCCTTGAGGAAATTGAGCGAACTGTCATATATCCTTAAACACTCGAGTGAGGTGAGAAAGAGTACCTAAATCAGTGAGAATATGAGTCTAAGAATCCTAAGCTTCTTATTGAACTTGAAATTGATTGTCTCTTGGTGAATTATTTGAAAATGCCTGTTACTTGGGTTCTTGGTTCACTATCCATGTTCTGATTATTTATCTCTTCCGGCCTTAGTGATTGCTTGAGGACAAGCGATTGAATAAGCTTGAGGTGATTTGATAGTGTGATTTCACATCATATTTGATGTACATTTTTGCATGCATTTTCATATAGTTTAGGCATTTTTGATTTGATTTTTGTTAGCTTTTGTCTTGGAACGGGTAAGGCGGTTGTGTGGTGTTGTTTTGCAGAAACTAAGGTAAAATGCTCAAAATTGACCATGATGGAGCTTGGATGAAGATAGAGCTTGAAAAGTGAAGAAAATGAGCCAAGAAGAGCCCATCACGACCTAGCCGTGATGCCCATCACGTCCATGATCAAGTAGAGCTGAAGGCAAAAGTCAGAAGCTGTCACGGCCTGGCCGTGATGCTCATCACGGCTGTGACAGACCATATGGAGAAGGCAGAAGCGATCACGGCCTAGCCGTGATGAGTGTCACGGCCTTGATGATCCAAAATTTGAAAGTGCACCCACAGCAGAACACGTCACGGTCTAGCCGTGATGGCCATCACGGCCGTGACAAGTACCTAATCTATAAATAGGAGCGCAGAACAGACAGAACAGGGAGATTCTCTGGAGGAGACTTTTGATCACAAAAAAAAAAGGATTTTTAACCTAGGAGCACTTTTACCCTAGGGAGACTCTTGGGAAGCAAAAAGGGGTGGTTTTTCTCTGCTCTTGGATCGTAAGAAGATTGGAGGATTCGTCATGAGTTTTCTTCATCTCTGACACGCTCTCGCGCACGCGTCAAAAAGCGAGTGATTGGAAAAATATGTAGTTAGGGAGCGACAACTCGAGTATCGTCTCACAAGGACTCTTGGATTGTTATTAGCAGAAAATCAGTTTTGGGGTGGTTTAAGATTAAAGAGTCAATTAAGAAAAGTTAAGAAAAACAGTGCAAACTATATGATTATCAATAAGCTAAAAACAATTAACCTACTGTTTCGGTTTCCCACTATCATTGATTCATATAATTCCATGCCCTAATCGGATTCTAATCCCTTTTCGATTGTAGCAGCAATTAAAAAGCGAAATCGACACTACGAGATATGTGTTCCTAATTCCCGAATTAAGCAAACGGGGTGAAGCCCTCGTGAATTAAGCACACACGAATGAACACACGCGAATTAAGAAAACGTGATTAGGTATAGGAACATAAAATCATCGAAACAAATCAATACATATTCTATACAATCTTGAATTAAGCAAACAGAACATATAGAACAATATTGAAAAAGAATAGCAATAAGTTTGGGAATTATAGAACCTCAAGTGGCAATGGAAACCGATTACAGCAGATCAATCATTGGTGATTAGTTCTCCATCAAATACATCATAAAAACCCTAGGAACTAATTCGCAACTGTCAATATGAAAAGAAAAGAAGATGATCCAAAATTGCTGTCATATGCCCCAAAACAGCAATTTATATCCTTCAGCATCTGCGCCCACTCGCGAGGAGAGTAGCCTCTCACGAAGCGAATATTAAATGTGGCGCGCGTTGAAAATTGGATTCTCGCGGGGGAATAGTGATTCGCGAGGCGAGACAGAAAAGGATCTTCACATTACGCCCGTGATGAGTATCACGGCCTGGGCGTGATAGCTTATGGTCTTCAGTCTCGCGTGGCGAAACAAGGTTCGCGTGGCGAGACATAAAGGGTTGTTTTCTCTGGCACAGTCAGCCTTCAGGTTCGCGAGGCGAGTAGCTTCTCGCGAAAATCAAAATGTTGCTTGAGGACAGTTAAATCCAAATCTGGGCTAAGACGAGATTGAAACTCGAATAATTAGCACAAAAACCATGATCTTACTAGTTATAAAACTAGTTAGCCAGAGGCTGATTAAAATACCCCAAACTTAAACTTTGCTTGTCCCCAAGCAAACTAAAACTCAAAAAGACTCAAACTTGGCAAGCTTAAAAGATTCAATCAAATTCCGCACAAATTTCATGCAATTTGACAAGACAATTTTCCTTCAATGTTCCCCCCCTTTTCAACAATGCAATCCCCACATTCATTTACTTTAAACAATTGAGAGTTGTATCATTCATGCAATCAGTAATCTAAGCAAGGGATCCAAGTTACACACAAAAGGGAGATCACCAAATTCAAACAATCGCCTTCCTCACAAGGGAATTTAGTGTTTCACTCATTCGCTCAATTTGTCTAGGCTATCAACATTTCACTCAATTTCACTTTTAAGAGCAATTCCCATGAATTTGATTTTCACCTCAATCAAGGTTCCCATGAAAACATGCATGCAACATCAAAAGGTCTTTTAAAGGTTGTAATGGGGCCTGGCTAAGGGTAGGGTATTCAAAGGTACTAGGCTTAAGTCCCTAGGAACTAAGAGAGCATGAGCATTTTGATACATTTGAATTTCCGCTCAAGTTCCTTTTTCCATTTTTCTTTTTGCCTTGGGTGACCACAGCCTTTTTCTTCTAATACCCCTTTTTGACATTTTGTTCTTTTCTTTTTTTTTTTTTTTTGCCCTTTGGCTCCAACCTTTATTTTCTTTTTCTTTTTCTCAATCCCAAACAACACATCATATCCTTGTAGCCACCCCAAACTTCGCTTCTTGCAAACCTTGTCTTGCTAAGCATCCATGCTCTCCTAATCCTAAGATCGGGTTAACATGGTCTTTCCAGATTTAGGCTCATAACAAAAAGTCATCAAGAAACAATAGGCTTATCAGGCTCAAAGGGGCTAACTAGGGAACATGCATCAGGGATGGTTCTTTTTAGGCCAAGTAGTTAATTCAAAGAAAAGTGCCTAAATCATTTGATGCAACACATAAACATGCAAACCATGAAGATATTCAAGCAAATTCGGGAAGGTGCAACTCAAAAGTGATTCACACAATTAAGAACATGTAGGAGGCTCAAATCCTCACCTGGACATTTTTGCAAATTGTTTGACCGAGATTCAATCCCTAGTGTGTGCACCCTTCACCCCAAACTTATCATAAATCATGCAATCACAATGAAATATCTCACAGTTTAATTTTCAATTTTTCACATAGGGATCAATTTTCAATTTCAAAATCTAAGGGGAAATCATCAATGGTCAACAAATATCATGCAATCAATCTATGCAAAATTCAATCAAATTCCAGCACGCTTGACGACACAACACTCACACATATACTCTTGATCTTCTCAAATTATTCAAGAGCTAAATTCAAAAACAAATGAAGGAAAAGAAAAACACTAACTAACAAGAAAATGAAAATAAACTAAGGAGAAGGGTTAAGAAAACTCATGAAGGCGGTTCCACCGGGATCCCACTGTCTGTGATACAGCGGCCAAGGAATGCCCAAAATGTAATATGATCCTCCCGGATCCCATGGTACGCAGCATAAGCATGACAGTGGGCGCTTGTCAATTATGGTGACTCCGCCAAGTGAGGCGGACTTCTCACTCCCTCTCGGGTCGAAGATGACCTCCTTGTCAACAAAGTCCTCCTAATAAAAATGGGATTCAACCTCTTGGACTGGACATAGTGCCTCCATATTCAAGGATGCAAAATCCAGTCTCTCAGGTAGAGGCTTGAACTCCGTCGTTGGTTGTTACACAGTGGGAGGTGGCAAACAGGTAGAGAGGATCTCTGGTGCTGCTTCAACTTCTGCACGATTTTCACTCACTGCATCATCAAATCCATCACCTGCTATACATGCAGAAATCTCAGCACACACCACACAGGGGTTAGTGTTAGTATGATCAGCACATATAGTACAACAAACTGAATCAGAAAAGGCTTGAATATCCGGAAATTCAACACACAGTTCATCAATAATAGTGTTCTTGACATTATTATCAAAATCATGTTCAAAAGAAGTATTGTTAAGAACAACTATTTGTGAATCTGTATGTTCTTCAAGGAGACGTTGAGCTTGCAGTGTAGTCAAGGCAGAGGCAATTTGACCAACTTGAGTGGCCAAATCCTGAAGACTTGCTTCTGTCCTCCGTTGGTATTCAAGAGTGTCTTGTGTCAATTGTTGTATCAAAGAATCTAACTCATCCAGGCTGCCTTGATCTCCACCATGTTGGCCAGAATAATCATTCACTCCAAACATGCCAAAATCACTATTGAACTCGTAATCTCCAGCAAAGTTAGGATAATATATGCATGGTGGCTCATAATAAACATTAGGAATATAATTTTGCATATAATTATCCATACTAAGGTTCACAACCAGACCAAGTAGACGTAACTAATTCAGCAATGAATTTTTTTTATTTATTATTTTTTTCTGTTAATAACAACAAGAGTCCCCGGCAACGGCGCCGATTTTGACACGCTGTCGCGCACGCGTCAAAAAGTGAGTGATTGGAAAAATATGTAGTTAGGGAGCGACAACTCGAGTATCGTCTCACAAGGACTCTTGGATTGTTATTAGCAGAAAATCAGTTTTGGGGGGTTTAAGATTAAAGACTCAATTAAGAAAAGTTAAGAAAAACAATGCAAACTATATGATTATCAATAAGCTAAAAACGATTAACCTACTGTTTCGTTTCCCACTATCATTGATTCATATAATTCCATGCCCTAAGCGGATTCTAATCCCTTTTCGATTGTAGCAACAATTAACAAGCGAAATCGACACTACGAGATATATGTTCCTAATTTCCGAATTAAACAAACGGGGTGAAGCCCTCGTGAATTAAGCAAACACGAATGAACACACGCGAATTAAGCAAACGTGATTAGGTATAGGAAAATAAAATCATCGAAACAAATCAATACATATTCTATACAATCCTGAATTAAGCAAACAGAACATATAGAACAATATTGAAAAAGAATAGCAATAAGTTTGGGAATTACAGAACCTCAAGTGGCAATGGAAACCGATTACAGCAGATCAATCATTGGCGATTAGTTCTCCATCAAATACATCATAAAAACCCTAGGAACTAATTCGCAACCGTCAATATGAAAAGAAAAGAAGATGATCCAAAACTGCTGCCATCTGCCCCAAAAATAGCAATTTATATCCTTCAACATCTGCGCCCGCTCGCGAGGCGAGTAGCCTCTCGCGACGCGAATATTAAATGTGGCGCGCGTTCAAAATTGGATTCTCGCGGGGCGAATAGTGATTCGCGAGGCGAGACAGAAAAGGATCTTTTCATTACGCCCGTGATGAGTATCACGGCCTGGGTGTGATAGCTTCTGGTCTTCAGTCTCGCGTGGCATAACATGGTTCGCGAGGCGAGACAGAAAAGGTTGCTTTCTCTGGCACAGTCAGCCTTCAGGCTCGCAAGGCGAGTAGCTTCTCGCGAGGCGAATCTTCCAGAATTGCATTTTTCCATTGTTTTATTCATTCCCTTGGCTCTAAGTGCTTCCTCTTTTAACCTGAAAACATGAGACAACAGTGAATGCTTTATTTGACTCAAAAACTAACTAAAATGTCCTAAACTACTTAAGAAACTCAAAATGTTGCTTGAGGACAGTTAAATCCAAATCTGGGCTAAGACGAGATTGAAACTCGAATAATTAGCACAAAAACCATGATCTTATTAGTTATAAAACTAGTTAGCCAGAGGCTGATCAATCTATTCTCTCTTTCTCTTTTGTAATTTCTATTACTATGAGTAGCTAAATCCTTTTTTGTTGGGATTAGATGTAGCAAAACTGAATATCATGTAATCACTTTGATTTATCAATCTGTGTTTATGTTTCTCTATTAGTGTTTAATTCCTTTGCTTAATGCTTTTTGTGGGTTGGCCATTCATGAATTGATTCTGAGATTTGATTTGCAATGGGGACGTTCTTATCAATTCTTGATATGGAATTAATCACCTAGTAAACCTTGCATCTAGGAATGGATTTTGGTTTATTAGTAATCGTGTAATCCTTACTCTTAATGCAAGTTCCTAATTAGGCCACCTAAGAAATTAGGGTTTAATTAGTGGATTTAGGCTCTTGTCATCTGAGGAATCAGGGCTTGAGTAATCTAGTGGATTGATTTTAATATTTGAAGCATAAACTGGATTGGTGGTTTTAGTATTGAATGAGACTAAGGTTTAGTGAAGTTTAATCCCAACACCCTTTTTCGCATTCCAAGTGTTTGATAAAATTCCCAAAAGACCAAAAATATTTTACTGCTTTTGTTGCTTTATTTTATGTTTTTATCTTTCTTCATTTAGTCTAGATAGTTGTTTGACTTGCGAATTGGTAATTGGCAACTGATCCTCGTGGGAACGATATCGGTCTCACCAACGTATTACTTGTACGACTAGGTATAATTGCCTAGATTCGTAATCAACACATTTCCCTTCGATCTCCGACGTACACTACTTGAACGCGATGACATCCACCACGATAAAGTATGCACCCGAAGAACGAAAGGAAATGTATCAATCCGAACTTTCATCAAGTATATAACATTAGAATCAATGAATGAGGGGTACATTAAACACGTACACGTGTGCTCATTAGTATTGCATCTCAAACGGGAAACTAAGGCTTTACTAATTATGTAGCTTGCATGAAGATGGGGCTTGAAAAGTGAAGAAAATGAGCCAAACAGAACCCATCACGGCCATGATAGAGTAGAGCTGAAAAGAAAGAATGGAAAAGTCAGAACTGGTCACGGCCAGCCCGTGATGTCCATCATGGCCGTGACATGCCAACTGAACCAGACCCTCACAGGCAGAACTTATCACGGCCTAGCCGTGATGGTGGTCACGACCGTGACAGACCAACCAGTGAAGCAACCTCCAAGGCAGAATCCGTCACGGCCTAGCCGTGACAGGCATCACGACCGTGACTCGTGATACCACCACTGGTGTTCCTTTCTGTGTATCCTTTGTCCACCGATTGGAAAAATCCAGTCTTGGAGCCATTTCCACTATGGTGGATTAGACACAGATTCACACTTTATAACACTTCACACAAAGAACAACATATGCAAGTATATTATATTTATGTGTATATATATATATATATAGATTCACACTTTATAACACTTCACACAAAGAACAACACATGCAAGTATATTATATTTATGTATATATATATATATATATATATATATATATATATATATATATATACACACAGAACAAGGACTCAAGACACAAACTTCATCAAAGGGGTCACCCTCTTAGAAAACCAGCATTAGAATATTAGAATAAGAATATTATATCTTCACAAGTCACAACATACCCACACTGTCTGCTCAGTTTTGATATCCTCCACAAAATTCTCTCTTTCCATGTGCACCTGTGATGAGCCTGAAAACCAGTAACAGGGAAAATGAGGAGTGGTTTCATGTGCCATTCTCAGGCATCCCCTATTTACTTATCCAACCATTTGGAGTCAAAGTTCATAACTTTTCTAAACAAGAAACGAAGAAATAACATTTACTTATCCAACCATTCTCCTCAAAGATCATATAAGAAGTCCCAACGCTAGCGATGATATAATTCTACAAATCTATAAAAAAAATTTGAAGAAAAGGGTTTACCTTTGGAGGAGAGAGGAGGGTGACCCTGAAGCCGCACCACAGAACCTTTTCCCCGCCGCCGCTGTTGGTGTAAGGGTTGAAGAACCCTTTCGAGGAGTGAATGGTGGCAGTGATGAGTGAAATCAAAGAACTGGCGCAAATATTCAAAGAAATCAAAACGAAAAGGAGGGAGAGTGAGCTCACAGGCATGCAGATGAAAAGGACAGATGAAAAGGTCTCTTATATAGCAGCGCGAAAATGAAAAGGAGGAAGAGGGAATTAAAAATGACAGATAACAATACACATCGGTTAAAAAAAACCGATGTTATAAGGTTTTACACATCGGTTATTTTAAAACCGATGTTAAAAGTTATATTATTTTTTTCTTTATTTTTTTATTCGTTTTTCCACATCGGTTTTTAAAAAACCGATGTTAAAACATACACATTTCCACAACGGTTATAACAAAACCGATGTGTTAAATTATGCATTTTTAATTTTTTTTATTTTTGGTTCAATTTTCAACAACGGTTTTTTAGAAACCGATGTTAAAACCTTTATAACATCGGTTTAATATAAAACCGATGTTAAAAAATTTCAATTTAATTTCAAAAATGCCACCGCCTCCTTTTTCACATCGTTTTTTTTAAAACCGATGTTAAAACCCCGATGTTAAAAGTATATTTTGCACTAGTGTCACATCACCTTAACTCCTTATCCTCTCTACAAGCAACCCACCTTCTTTCTTCTTCTTTCTTCTCTTTTTTCTTCTTCTTTCCCCTCAAAACCGTGACCCCCTCCATCATTCTCTATAAATACCCTTCATTTCCACCATTCATCACTTTCCTCCATTTTCTCACATTTTCACTTTACTACCTTTCTTCTTCTTCTTCTTTCTTACAAAGTTTACATTTTTATCAAGTTTTTTACTTTAAGTTCTTCATCAAAGTTCTTCATATTGTTGAGGGTAATGATCCTATGTTGTTTATTTTTCAAGTTCTTGTCTTTACGTTCATAGTTTTGCTTTAAGTTTCCTTTAAGCTTTCAAACTTCTAAAATCTCTCAAAAATGGTAGAAAACTCCTTTTGAGTTGAAACCACTTTCTATATTCTTGTATTTACTCATACTATCACATACTAAAAGGTTGTGTAAAACAAAGTTTCCTAACCTCTTCTTTCTAAGGAGGCCGAAACCATGTATATGGTTTAGATGGATCTTGTTTCAACTTTTACAAGTATGAGTTTGTATTTAAGATTTCATTTCCAAAATGATCATGGTCCAAGGCTCCTTTATGTTAAAGGATGCTATGTCTAAGTGATTGGAAAGTTTAAAGATTTGTTTTCCAAAATGATCATGGACCAAAGCTCCTTTATGTTAAAGGATGCTATGTCTTAGTGATTGGAAAGTTTAAAGATTTTTACTCTATTTTTATAAAGACCAAAACCAATGAGTTTTAAAGCAATGGTGTTTAAGTTTTGTTTTCCAAAATGATCATGGATTAAGACTCCTTGACATAGGAGGATGCTAAGTCCAAGAGATTGGAAAGTTTGAATATTTATAACCCCTATTTCTTGAAAAGGTCGAAACCTTCAATGGTTATGGCAAAGATGTTGAGTTTTGTTTTCAAAAGTGATCATGGACTAAAAAGATCCTTTATGTTAAAGGATGCTATGTCTAAGTGATTTGATAGTTCAAAATATTTTCTTGCTTTATTTTCCTATGATGGCCGAATGTAACATTTGACCTAGGATGTGTTATTCTATTATGTTTTCCAAGATGATTATGGATTAAAGCTCCTTTATGTTAAAGGATGCTATGTCCAAAAGATTGGATAATTTAAAGATCTCTAACTACACAAACTTGTTAAGGCCGAACCTAAGAGTTCATGGTCTAAGACATTTGATTTTTCCATTTTCCGAAATGATCATGGTTTCAAGCTCCTTATTATGTATGGATGCTAACCTAAAGAGATTGGCAAGTTTAGCAATTTCTAGCCTATTTATCTATGATTGGTCGAAACCCTAAGTCAAGTACTTAGTGGGATTTTTAATTCAACTTTGTTAAAAGATCATTGTTTATGAACTCCTAACATTTAAGGATCATAAATCCATGAGTTGTATAATTTTCGAGAATCTCTAACCCTAAGAACTAGTCTTGACTGAACCTATACCTTGTGGTTTAGTGTTCTTGTTTGATTTTAACTTGTGATTTTGTGTTCATAACCTTAGACTTTCATCGCGGAGGAAACAAGGACATTCGTGGTTTACCTCTCCAAGCATTTAATCTCCTTACCTTCACGGAAGGTAAGAGGGGATTGCCTAGGGATATTCAATGACTATATGCATGTGTGTATGTGTTTGCTTGAGTGATTTGAATATTATTGTGATATTGAGTCAATACTTGAATAACTTGTTTACTTGAACTATTGTGGTTATTACCTGAAGTTGAACATTACTTGCTTTAAAGTGTTATGAATTATATATATGTGATGAACTGTCGTTAACTGTGATATTATTGTTGAGAATATATTACTGTTGATTGAAGTTTGAGAAGCCGGACTTGAGTCTATGTACAATGATTATAAAGGATTAAAAGGCTTAATAAGCCTTGAATAGAACTTTGAAAGTATTGGTTTCATTTATAAAAGTTCCTTGTTTAAAACGGTTACTTCAAGAAAATGAGATTCTTATTTTGAAAAGAAACGTTGAAGTGTTTTTAAGACGATAGAAACTACCCTTTTTATGATCCAAAGTTGGTACGAGAGAAAACCTTTTTCGAACTATGTGTTTTATGAAGGAAAAAACCCTTGAAAATATTTGACTTTATTCCATCAAGGAATTTCAAATACAAACGAATTTCCTAAATGTTTTAGAAAAGATTTTGCAAAGGAAAATGATTTTCTCCTAAATGATTTGGAAATGTTCCGGTTACTTGGATAAGTGACCGAGGTTTTGTTTTGGATTTGATTTTCGTTGAGCGAAAAAGTAAACACATGTGAATTGAATCTAGTTCGCGAGATGTCGCTTCTAGTATTCTGTAATATGCACGTTGATCCTTGATCCGTGCCACGTTGTTGTGGACTGTGTGTCCTAATCACGTTGTTGTGGATTCTGTGTCCTAATCACGTTGTGGACTGTGTGTCCTAATCACGTTGTTGTGGACTGTGTCCTAATCACGTTGTTGTGGACCGTGTGTCCTAACCACGTTGTGATGAACGTTGTTAAAGGTGAATTTTGTTTTCTACGACCACAAGCCTAGGACTGGTGCATCGGTCTAAGGTGTTGTGATTGAGCACTCGGCACTCGGACTGCGTGTCCCATGTTGATGTTGATAATTTCAAAATGGTGAAATTTATGAACAGTCACTAGCCTTTGAGCTTCGACAACGAATGAGAACGAACGTAAAGAAAACATTGAGAACTAAATGTTTTACATTTGCATTTATGGCAGACGTGCCCGACATGGTTTTAACGTGAGACCTTAACAGGAAAGGTATCATGTGACGGTGTATTATCGTTGTTCTTAAATTGGACAATGAGACGGTGTACGTGTATCGTTGTGCCTAAATGGACAATGAAATGGCGTGCATAATTGTTATGCCTAAATGGCCAATGAGACGGTGTATTATCGTTGTGCATAGCTAGCCAATGAGATGGTTTATCGAGCCTAATCAACTCATTTGGAGGATGTTGGGATCTCCAGAGATTAAGATTAGAGCCTGATGATAGAAGTGTCATGCATTATCTTTATAAAATTGATTGATTCGGGTATGAGACCCACTGAAATAGTACTTGTTGTTTACCTATGAATAATGTTTAGAATGTTAACATGCCAAGGTGTTGTATGTATCATGTGTATGGTTGTTGTATGATATATCCATTTGCCAGTGTCTCACTCTTATAGTTATATCAGGTCTCTTCGGGTTTTGCTGTAGTACCTTGGTACTCTAGTACCGATGTTGCAGAGGAGTCTTTCTGAGTCACTTGAAGACCTAGTGTTAGTGGTTGGGAAAGTATTCTGATTGGGGGTCTCTCCAATGAAAATTTGATAGAATGACCAGCTTAGGAGTCTGAGTTGGGTTGTATATCTAAAAAGGTCGGTGAATGTAGTGTTATATACATCCATCTGTAGTTTAAACTTTCTCTTTCGAAAATGGAAACTTATAGAAATGTTGTATGTCATGGTAACTTTGTTACGAATGTGACTTTATGTTTTAAATGTATGTATGATGGATTTCAGAGTTATCTATAGAAGAAAATTTTATACCCCAGTTTTCTGACTTAAAAGAAAACAATTTTCCGAAAGTAACCAGTAAATTATCTTTTGATTTACTTCCGCATGTGTTACGTAGTAATGCCCAAGGGGGGCGTTACAATTAAAGCTAGTATGTATTACTTTCATTTTTCCAAGATGATCGTAGACTTGAGCTCCATAAGATATTTGGATGCTAAGTCTAAGAGATTGGAATGTTTAAGTTTACATTGTTTTCCAAAATGATCATGGACTTGAGCCCCATAAGATATTTGGATGCTAAGTCTAAGAGATTGGAAAGTTTAAAGATTTCTTGCCTATAAATCCTATGAAGGCCGAACCTAGAAGGTTATGGACCTAGGATACTTTGTTCTTATTTTTCCAAAATGATCATGGTTTTGAGCTCCTTAATACATTTGGATGCTAAACCTAAGAGATTGGAAGGATTGGTGGATGCTAGCCTATTTTACTAGCCTTGGCCGAATACCCTAAGTTTATAACTTAGTGGGATTTTAATTCAACTTTCTTAAATGACCATTGTTTATGAACTCCTAACACTTAAGGATCATAAATCCATGAGTTGTATAATTTTCGGGAATCTCTAACCCTAAGAACTAGTCTTGGCCGAACCTATACCTTGTGGTTTAGTGTTCTTGTTTGATTTTAACTTGTGATTTTGTGTTCATAACCTTAGACTTCCATCGCGGAGGAATAAAGGGCATTCGTGGTATACCTCTTCGAGCATCTAATCTCCTTTCCTTCACGAAAGGTATGAGGGGATTGTCTAGGGATATTCAATGAATATATGCATGTGTGTATGTGTTTACTTGAGTGATTTGAATATTATTATGATATGGAGCCAATACTTGAATGACTTGTTTACTTGAACTATTGTGATTGTTACTTGAAGTTGATTATTACTTGCCTTAAAGTATTTTGAGTTGTATATATGTGATGAACTGTCGTTAACTATGATATTATTGTTGTGAATATATTATTGTTGATTGAAGTTTGAGAAGCCGGACTTGAGTTTGTGCTCAATGATTATAAGGATTAAAAGCCTTAATAAGCCTTGTATAGAACTTTGAAAGTATTTGTTTCATTTAAAAAAGTTCCTTTTTTAAAATGCTTACTTCAAGAGAATGAGATTCTAGTTTTGAAAAGAAACGTTGAAGTGTTTTTAAGTCAATAGAAACTACCTTTTTATGATCCAAAGTTTGTACGAGAGAAAACCTCTTTCGAACTATGTGTTTTATGAAGAAAAACCCCTTTGAAAATATTTGACTTTATTCCATCAAGGATTTCAAAAGCAAACGAATTTCCTAAATGTTTTATAAAAGAATTTGTAAAGGAAAATATTTTCTCCTAAATGATTTAGAAACGTTCCGGTTACTTGGATAAGTGACTGAGGTTTTATTTTGTTTTTGATTTTCACTGAGCAAAAAGTAAGCACATGTGAAAGAGAATACTAGTTCACGAGACGTCGCCTCTAGTTTTCAGTTATAAGCACGCGATCTGGGATCCGTGTCAAGAATTGTGGACCAAGGGTCCTAATCGTGATATTATGGGCTAGGAGTCTTAATCTTGGAATTGAGGACTATGTCCTAATTTCGTTGTTATGGGCTAGGAGTCCTTATCATGTTGAAATAAAACATGGATAAAATTATAATTGTTTCTATGACCACAACCTTGGACTACGGCATCAGTCTAAGGTGTTGTGATTGAGCATTCGGACTGCGCATCCTGTGTTATTGATTTTCAAGTAATGAAAATTATGAATAGTCGTTAGCTTTGGGCTTCGACATGGAAAAGAGTGAACACAAAGAAAAGTCTCGATAATGAAAAGTCTTTTATTCATATGCATTTCCCCTTAGCAGACGTGCTTGAGTTAACCGAATACCCGCTTAAGATGTGGTATTCGATGAGGTATACATCCGAATGGCCGTTATAAGGGATTTGTGATGATGTTGATCCGGGTGCATGAGGTGACTGATACAACTTGCCAATACGGCATATGAGCCTGATCAACTCTTTCTTTCTTAATGATAAAACAGTGATGGTATCTCATGAGATTAAGTTTAGATCCTGATGATGGTATCTTTATAAAATTGATTGATTCGAGTATGAGACCCACTGAAATGATACTTGTTGTTTACCTATGAATAATGTTTAAAATTTTAGGATGCCAAAGTGTTGTATGTATCACGAATATGGTTGTTGTGCGATATATCCATTTGTCGGTGTCTCACTCTTACAGTTATATCAGGTCTCTTCGGGTTTTGCTGTAGTACCTTGGTACCCTAGTACCGATGTTACAGAGGAGTCTTTCTAAGTCACTTGAAGACCTAGTGTTAGAGGTTGGGAAAATATTCTGATTGGGGGTCTCTCTCCAATGAATATTTGATAGAATGACCAGCTTAGGAGTCTGAGTTGGGTAGTATATCTAAAGAGGTCGGTAGATGTAGTGTTATATACATCCATCTGTAGTTTAAACTTTTTCTTCCGAAAATGGAAACTTCGGGAAATGTTGTATGTCATGGTAACTTTGTTACGAACGTGACCTTACGTTTTAAATGTATGTATGATGGATTTCAGTGTTATCCTTATAGAAGACACTATTAGAGCTACTACCATAGTAACCTTCGAACTAAGCCCTTTCCTCTTCCAAGAGGAAAAACATGGTCTTCGAACCATCGACATATCTGCATTAAGTAAGGATAGTGATAATCTCCCCCATACCTCTTGTAGATCACTTGAAGATCAAACAAACAAAACTAAACCAAGCAAGGTAGGCCACAATTTTTTCCACCAAAACCTAGCCATGAACAACCAACATGAAAACAAGTTAAAGAATGAAGAAAATCACCTATACCCATTTGAACATAGGTTCGGCCAAGTCAAGAAGAAATATCTAGGGATCTCTAAATTTTTCAAGCTCTTGGATGATGAAAATAGAAGTCATATGGAGATCATAGAAATTGATCTCACATTAAAATGATTTTCCTACAATTTTCTAGAATTATTTGAAAATATATATCTAAGAATAGAAATAGGTGAAAAACTTAATGAACATGAAGATTGATGGATTATTTATGAAGCTAAAATGATTAGGAATAGGTTCCTCACCTTAGAATGAAGAAGTTTGATGAAGGAAATGAAGAACAATGAGGAACTTATCAAGAACACAAATGGTGTTCTTTAGGTTTTTGTGAAGAACAAGTGTAATAGGAAGAAAATGAAATTTGTTAAGTGTGGGGGACTTGGGATGCGTCCAAATGAGAGTTTGAGTGAGTGAGGAGTTGTTTAATTGGTTTAAATGAACCATAGTTGAGTTTACTTGACCAATGTTAAGTTAGAAAATAATATAATAACTTAACTATAGTTAATTAGTAATCTAACTATGATTAATTGGTAATCATGGATAAAAAATATGTGGCCAAGCCAAGAATGAATGTTGGTGTGGCTAACTTTTCACCACATCTTATAAGTCATCCCTGACTCATCGATCCTATCCATTAGCAGTTCCCGAAAATCCCGTATTCAGCTTCGTCTTTTACGCAATTTCGGTTTTTGAGAGGAAAATGGTGAAACGAAAGAAAAATGAAATAAGTATGGTTTATTAGATGTGGCTTCACGAAATTGAGTAGTTTTTTAGTGTATTTTGGTCAAAAATTCATTTAGGGACACTCTTGGAATTTCACTTAAAGATCGAGGGCATTTTGGTCTTTTCACATATAATCATCATTACTTGCATTTAATGCAAGTTGACTAACCCGTATGACTCACCTCCATGACATCCACCCGACGTCGGGTTTTGTCTCTCCACCTCCGGTCTCGATTCCGTCGATCCTCGATCGTCGAGTACTTGCCCGATTATCGTTTGATAACCTATTTATTTTGAAAATTTTCAAAATAACCACTATGCTTGGAAATAAAATAAAAATCTAAACGGTTTCGTTCTTGGGTCAAAATTAGGTTTTCTGATCAGTAAACTTTTACTGTCAGTGAAAAACATAGATCAGGTTCCGCCTGAATTCTAAACCTAAAATTTCACTGTAAATCTCTACGATAAAGCAGAGTATAAATATGATTTTGTTTTATTCAAAATCATTTTCTAGGACTTGGATAAAAATATAAACAAATATATGTATATATGTACCGATATTAAATAACAGTAAAAATCGGTTGTTACATGCTGTAGCAAAACTGAGCTTACAAAATCTGGAAATGAAATATAAAATGGGAGAAGAAGCCATAGGAGCACGAAAATGGAACCATGGAGAGGAGGAAGAAGACCCTCCAGCTGCTATCTTGCACCCCTCAGCTACTGTCCTCTGATATGAGGCAGCCCCCTCTTTTAAAAGTAAGGAATATTCCCTTTTTTTAGGGTTTTACAAAGGCACTTTTCTCTTTACTACTTTTGGGCCAACCAGAATAATATTAAAATAAGTGTCTTGGCCCAGTTCATTAACTGCACCAGGACAAAACCGACTGCATGTGTCTGGGCCACGTCGTTAGCTTTTAAGACAGCCTGGCAGGAGAGAGAAAGTGGTCCCGCTTTTGTCCTATTCTGATAAGCAGTTTACGTCCATATGCTGCAGCATGACCAGAGCATTTTCCAGCAGCTTGTTAGGAGTTCGCGCCCAGGTGATGCAGCATGCCCAAAGCATTTTCCAACACCTGGTCTAAACTTCAACAAAAACCTAACAAAACTCAAGAAACACATTAAACATATTCTTAGACACTCAAAAACAGGAAATTATTGGAAAATATACATTAGACGGTAAAGGTTTACGTCAGTTAACCAAAAACTAGACGTTAAAAAGGGGACGGTGGCAGTTTTGTAAATATCAGACTTTATTAATTCACTGTTAACGTCAGTTGTTTTAAGGACTGACGTTAAAAGTGAGGCGGTGGCAGTTTTGTAAATATGAAATCACTATTTGCGTCAGTTGTTTAATGAACTGACGTTAAAAGTGTTTTGCAAGAAATTATTAAAACTTTTAACGTCAGTTGTTTATAAAACTGACGTTAGAAGTGTGATTTTTTCTTCAGTAAAATAAATAACTGACGTAAATAATCAACTCATTCCTATCTTTCTTTCGTTGTCATCTCCCTGTTGTCACTCTTAACGCAGATCATCACTCCATATAGTGCAGTTTATTTCTAATATTTTTTTTTTAAAAAGTTTATTTTTAATCTTAATTAATTAGCTTGAATTAGTAAATTAACAAATTCTTTTGCAAATTAAAATAAATAAACACTTAACATAAAACAAGTTATATATGTATAATCAAATCGTATCTCATTGAAACGATTCATAAGTTACAATTACATGTTTAAAAGATAAAAAATTTCCGCAAGATAGCACTAAAATATAAAAAAGTTTCTGCTTCAACATCATTTTCTTCTCAGTCCTGTCCTCAGAATCTCCAACATTGAATGCATCCCCTCCCTCATTTGAAGTCGATGCTCCATCTGAATCCACAGTCACTTTGGAGCCGTGGCAGAGTGAAGGGTGAACTCGATCTGTTTCAGCAATATTCTTGGAACAGCCACTTGGTTCCAAAGCCGAGGTTTTGGAACTGTAGCTGCTGATTCTCCAGAAGGATGATGGTGTGTGCAATTCACATAATGTGATTTACACACCCTTATCACCTATGTAATGCGATTTACACAACCTCAGAAGTTGTTTGACCATTTAGACAGAGACCTTTAAGTCTAGGTATAGGAAGAAAGAGTGATGAAGTTAATCTCCATGGCAGAGCCATATTATGAAGCAGAAAATTAAAATTAAAGGAAGGAAGGAAGCTATTTATAGGAGTAGGGGATGAAGTTACTAGGCGTCGTAAGTTGTTAAAAAATTAAAATGATCATTAAGAGCATTAGGTTCCAAGGCGCATTGGGAGTTGGCAGTCATATATTATAAACGTGCAGAAAAGAAAACGCCCGAAGGAATAGGAAGAAACTTATACACTTTTAACGTCAGTTGTTGAATAAAACTGAAGTTAAAAGTGTTTTTAAAATAAAAAATATTTATTTTTAACGTCAGTTGTTTATACAACTGACGTTAAAAGTGTGATTTTTACTTCAGTTAAATAAACAGCTGACGTAAATAATCATATATCCCTATCTGAAATGCGCGCCCTGTTGTCACTCTTAACACAGGTCTGTTAACGTCAGTTGTTGAATAAAACTGAAGTTAAAAGTGTTTTTAAAATAAAAAATATTTATTTTTAACGTCTGTTGTTTATACAATTGACGTTAAAAGTGTGATTTTTACTTCAGTTAAATAAATAGCTGACGTAAATAATCCTATATCCCTAGCTATCTGAAATGCCCTGTTGTCACTCAATTAACACAGGTTTCAGAGCCATTTTGTGAAGGAATAGAAATATAGAGGAAAAGAAGAGGCAGTATTACAGACTGTTACAGAAGAATGTTACTTTAACGTCAGTTGTGTTCAACAACGGACGTTAAAAGTGTTTTTTTAAAAAATTTTAATATTTAACGTCAGTTTGTTAATAAAACTGATGTTAAAAAATTAATTTTAACGTCAGTTGTTTAATACAACTGACGTTAAATGTTGTTTTAATATGTTTACACCCGCGCGCCTTCTCAGATTTCGCTGCCGACGTGCGTCTCTTTTCTCTTTTCATCACGCTCAACCCTAAATCACTCTCAACCCTCACTCTCACTCTCACCCAGCACAGAACCCTAATCGCGAGCTCATCTCCACCGCAACCACCGTGAGGGCTTCTTCGCCACCACTGTGAGGTACACTATTAACCCTAACTCTGTCTTTCCATTCATTCTTTGCAATAACTTGACGTACATCTCTCTTTCCCCTTCCCGCGCACTAACTCTCCTTGTCCCTCTGCTCTCAGTAACCACATCGAACGTTGGCCACCACTCGAGCTCCCCTCCCCACCACCACGCGAGCACCTATTTCTGGTGAGTATTTAGGGCACATTTTTGTATTTTTGGTTTTGAGTGTATGTTGAAACTGTAGTGTCGATGAGTTGAAACTTGAAACCGTGAGTTTGAGTTGTTTGGAATGTACGTCTCTGTTTTTGGTTTTGAGTGCATGTTGCTCTGCTGGTTGATCTGTCACGGCCGTGATGCTAATCACGGCTAGGCCGTGATCAGTTCTGCCTGTACGTGATGGCATGGTCTGTTCAGTTGGCACGTTACGGCCGTGATGGACATCACTGCCAGGCCGTGATGGACATCACTGCCAGGCCGTGACCAGTGCTTGGCAATTAATCTTTAAAAACTATAGTTTTCAATCTCCCGTATTGTCCTTATATTGGATATATATATATATGTTTTGTATATCTACAGGACCTATCTAGTTATGGATCGTAGTTGGATGGTTTGTAAGCGTACTAGTGCTGAGTATTTGAAGGGGGTGGGAGAATTTATAGAATTTGCTCAAAGGAATGTTCGTAATAGTAATGGAATGTTCTGTTGTCCTTGTGTCAAGTGTTTGAATACGAGGAAATGTACGGTGAAGGATATACGTACTCATTTGATTTGTGAAGGGATTTGCTTGAGTTATACAAGATGGATATGGCATGGTGATATGTTGTTGAGTAGTAATATGGCGAGTGTCTCCCAAAGTGAGGACGTTGACATAGATATGGAGGATGATCGAGTAGAGGACATGATCCGTGATATTGGACAAGAATCTTTTCATCGAGCGCATGTGTATGATAGGTTGTGCGGTGATGCGGATAAGCCTTTATATCCAGGGTGTACTACTCATACACGGTTGTCGGTGGTGCTAAAATTGGTTTGTGTGAAGGCGAGAAATGGTTGGAGCGATAAAAGGTTCACGGAATTGCTTGAAGTGTTGAAAGACTTGCTTCCGGAGGACAACACATTGCCTGACCGTAACTATGAGGCCAAGAAGGTATTGTGTCCTATGGGTATGGAGTATAAGAAGATACACGCATGCCCCAATGATTGCATATTGTACACCGGTGTTCATGAAGACAAACACGATTGCCCCAAATGTGGGTTATCATGATACAAAGTGAAGGGTGGTGATGATGATGATGGTGTTGATGATGTGAGAAAAAAGGGTCCTCCTGCGAAGGTGTTGTGGTATCTTCCAATAATTCCAAGGTTCAAGCGATTGTTTGCCAATACGAAAGATGCGAAGAATCTTAGATGGCATAATGATGAGAGGAAACGTGATGGAAAGGTTCGTCATCCTGTTGATTCTATTCAATGGAAGAATATCGATACTATGTTTCCGGATTTCGCCGATGAGCCAAGAAACCTAAGGCTTGGACTTGCTATGGATGGAATGAATCCTTATGGTAACATGAGTAGTATTCATAGTTCATGGCCTATTCTGTTGGTGATTTACAACATGCCCCCTTGGTTGTGCATGAAGCGCAAATACATGATGTTGTCTATGATGATTTCGGGCCCAAAGCAACCGGGAAATGACTTAGATGTTTATCTAGGTCCCTTGATTGAAGACTTGAAAACGTTGTGGGTGGAATGTGTTGATGTAGTTGATGGGTATTCTCATGAGACTTTCAAGCTTCGTGCCATGTTATTTTGCACCATCAACGACTTTCCAGCATACGGTAACTTGTCCGGCATGCAGTGTCAAGGGGCATAAAGCATGCCCTATATGTGAAGAAGGCACATGCTACACTCAGTTGCATCATGGAAAGAAGACGGTTTACCTTGGGCATCGGAGATTTCATAGACGTGATCACCCATATCGTAAGATGAAAAAAGCTTTTAATGGATGCCAAGAGATAGAAGAAGCGCCGGCGGCCTTAATTGGAGAGCAGGTTTATCAGAGGGTAAAGGACATCGATGTTATATTCGGCAAGTCCAAAAAGAAAGGTAAAGCTGTTGAGAAAAACATATGGAAGAAGAGGTCGATATTCTTTGATCTTCCATACTGGCGCAAGCTTGATGTCGATAACTTGCATTGATGTGATGCATGTGGAGAAAAATGTATGTGATAGTGTGATCGGGATGCTTCTCAACATTCAGGGCAAGACAAAGGATGGTGTGAATGCTCGTCTCGACCTCGTTGCTATGGGTATACGAGAGCAGTTAGCTCCAGTTGTTGAGGATGGTAAGCGGACTTATTTGGCGCCAGCATGTCATACTTTGTCATAAAAAGAGAGACAAAGTTTCTGTGGGTGTCTTCAGGGAATCAAAGTTCCACATGGTTACTCTTCAAATATGAAGAGGCTTGTCTCTAGTGATCTTAAATTGGTTGGCTTGAAGTCTCATGATTGTCACATCTTGATGCAATAACTTCTGCCCGTTGCTATTCGTGGTATTGCTACAAAAAATGTGAGACATGCCATTACTCGGTTGTGCTCATTCTTCAATTCTATATGTAGCAAAGTCGTTGACCCCCGTATGTTGGATGACTTGGAAGTTGAGGCTGCTACAATCTTGTGCCAATTGGAGATGTATTTTCCTCCTTCCTTTTTCGACATAATGGTTCACTTAATTGTTCATTTGGTGTGGGAGATTAGATTATGTGGGCCGGTTTTTCTGAGATGGATGTACCCAGTTGAGCGCTACATGAAGATCTTGAAAGGGTACGTGAAGAATCCTCATCGTCCGGAAGCATCTATTGTTCAAAAGTATGTCGCAGAAGAAGCTATTGAGTTTTGTTCGGACTACCTTCATAACACGGATCCTATAGGGGTTCCTAAGCCTCGGCATGATGAGATCAGATGTCAAGGTAAGGGTACACATGGCTTAAGAATTAATAGGAAGGATCGGGAGGAAGTGCTTCAAGCACATTTGTATGTATTGAACAACATCGAATGTGTTCAGCCTTTCTTATTTGAACATAAAAGAAAAGTCAATCAAGAAAACCCTCGAATGAGCGAAAGGTGGTTGTTGAACAAGCATAACAAGACTTTCTTACCATGGTTCAAGGAAGAAATGCTTAAGGATGGTAGTACTGCTTCTGATGATGTAAAATGGCTAGCACGTGGGCCTAACTTCAACGTCATATGTTGGAGCGGATACGACATAAATAACTTTTCCTTTTATACAAAGGAACAAGATAACAAGAGTACCATGCAAAATAGTGGGGTTATGACCATGGCCGAAGCAATGCACTTCTCTAGTGCAAAGGACACAAAACCCGTTCAAAGACCGAGACCTTACTTTGGATATATTGAAGATATTTGGGTGCTCGATTACACTAAGCTTACAGGCTTAGGTATTTAAATGTAAGTGGGTTGATAGTAACGGTGGTGTACAAACCGACGAATTGGGGTTCACATTGGTAGACCTCAACAAGTTAGGTCATATAAATGAGCCTTGCATAATGGCTTCCCAAGCAAAACAAGTGTTCTACATCACTGATCCTTCTAACAAAAGGTTGTCCGTGGTTCTCCAAGGAAAAAGCATGTATAATGGTAGTGATAAAAATGAAGATTCAAATCTTGATATTCCTGAGACTCCTTCTTTTTCAACAAACATGCCTACTATAATCGAGGAGACACAGGTGGATGATGTACATGCCACTCGTGATGATCATCACGAAGGGATATTGATATAGGTAGTTTAAACTTAGTATACATTTATAACCTATGTTAATAAATATATATTGTTTTGAACAGTCATACATATGGATCATTGTTCCATTTTTCCTTTGCAATTCTGTAATGTGTGTGATATTACGTATTCTTGGGATATTTACTTGAATGCAGGGATGGCTTAGGGGAGTGATATTTTAAAACTGAATTTTAAAAAAAATACTATTAACGTCAGTTGTATCATACAACTGACGTTAAAAGTATTTTATAAAAATATACAGTACACTATTAACGTCAGTTGTTTATTACAACTGACGTTAAAATTAAGACCTTTAACGTCAGTTCTTGATAACAATTGACGTTAGTTTTAACAAAATAACGTCGGTTTTGTTAAAGAACTGACGTTAATTTTGACAAAATTAACGTTAGTTGTGTTAAAGAACCGATGTTAATAGTGTTATATTTAACGTCAGTTCTCAACTGACGTTAAAAGTTAAACTTTTAACGTCAGCTGTATTTACGTCAGTCAGTATTCTGACGTAAAAAATCAATTTTAACTGACGTAAAAAGCACTTATTGCACTAGTAAATGAAATTTATAAAATGACACATATTACACTAAACTAACTTAAAACACCTAAAACACCCGCATAAAATACTTAAAGATTACCAAAACTCAAGCTAAGAAAGAGTAAATAACTATCATTTCTAAGAGTTATCAATACCCGTAGTACTCTCAATCAATATATTGGTTGCTTGTAAAAAAATTGAACAAATTATTTTGCACTTATTACAAGTAAAACATCTTGTTGACTTGTCATTTGTTTCCTTTTTACAAATAATTTTTTATCACATAGGTTCAATATACTTCCATATTTTGAACACTTGAAATTCTATTATAGTTTTGTCAATATCTTTTCAAAACATGTATACCTTATGGGGTTTTTGTGCTATTATATATTCAGAATGATAGTCCAATTGGACAATCAACCATGTGTGCAAGGAAAGTAAAACTCCCTAAAAAATATTTGAATGGATTGGAAATTGGATTAGATGACCTAAAAAGCGAAGAAAAATTCAATTTGGTAAGGTAAGAAATCAAATTTTAAAAAATATTGAGTATTGGGAACAAGGAGCACTTAAACCCTACAAAGCAAGCTGAAAGCCACAACACATTATACCTAGATTGAACATAAGCTGCATATAACAACACTACATGAACATAGAAAAATATTGATGATAATAATGACACTTGCCTCTAATTCTCAATGAATATCCAAACAAATCATAGGATTATTATACCAATTGAAGAAAGCATAGCTAAAACAATGCAATTTTCCATTCATCCACAACCAAGATATTAATTTAATTGTGACTTCCAACTTCCACCAAATCCAGACTTTGAGTTATAGAAAGAGTGAAGGCCTAAAATGGTCTTAAAAATTTTTGGGAGCCCACTTTTAGTCCATGAAAAAATAAATTAAAATCATTTAGTCCCTCAAATTTTCAAACGTAGAACACATTAGTCCGTAGACTTAGTTATGACGTTCATTTAGTTTCCTATGTGTCTCGTTAAGCATCCTACTTTGCCCATTACTGGTCCTACGTGGCTTATGACGAATTTCACTACATGAAAATAAGTGAATAGTGACGAAAATATAGCGGCGGTTACATAAACCGCCGCTCGTTAATGGATCATCACCTAAATTAGCGGCAATTTTAATAAATGCCTTAATCAAATTAATTTCAGCGGCAGTTTGTATAAAAACCGTCACAATCATCATTAAATTATCAGTGGTTTATGATGAACCGCCACAAAATTAATCGATTCTTACATTTCCACGGGTTCTCAATTAGTTCCTGCTACTTTCACAAAATAACCCACGCAATTTCTGAACCTGAACCCTAACCCACACAATTTCTTCTTCAACGCCATCGTAGATGGCTTCGTCAAGTTTCGTGAACCCCAACACAGACAAGGCAAGTGTTCCTCAAGCTTAGTCACTCTCCTTTTTCGCTACTCTGTTACTCTTTGCATTTTTTATCTTGCTTCCATTCAATGGAAATCACTGATACTCTGTTACATTTTCTTCTTCTTTTTTATTCAGTGCTTTCCTCCGTTAGTTGTGAAGTCCTACAAGCTTAAAGGTACATAATCTGCCTCTTTTGATTATCTTGGTTTTAAGGGAATCAATAACAAACACCCAGTGATGTATTAAGGAAACAAACGCTCTGATTTCCATAAAATTGAGTGTGAGAGTTGAATTTTATAATTTTATGATTTTTTATGTAAGTAATCATGTATATTTGATTTGTTGTGTTTCTAATTATATATATTATAGGTGTTTATGGTTAATAGTGAAATCATGCATAGGATACAATGTTAGTGAAGATTTTATTGTCTTTTGGTAGAAAAGTTTTGTTATCTGATTTGAACTTTTGTCTTGGATATAACGTGTTTTGCATTGGTGTTTATGTTTGTTCAGTTTCCATGGTTAATAACTTTGTGAATTTAAGGCATGTATTATTTCTGCTGTTTTTTTAAGATAGGAATACAGGAAGGATCTTAGATGTTTGTGATTTCTAGGATTTGCTAGAAGCTTAGAGGTATATTGTTCATGAGGAGGTAGGATAGGATTGATGAAAGTCTGAGTTCTGAGTCAACATTATGCAATCAATTAGTGGTTCTTACTGAGATTGTTTTGGTGCATTAACTTCTACAGATTTATTTTACAGTTATAAGAAGGATATTTAGTTTCACTATGGAATTTTACTTATCATTTTTCTTGTCAAGTTGCAGCATTGTATGAATGAGTGAACTTAAATAAAACAAAAATAATGACACAATTGATTTATGAGACACTCAACAAACTTTCCTGACCCCACACTATTTTTTGGGGGACACTCAACAAACTGTCCTAATCTCACAATTGGTTGATGAGATGCATTAAATCTTCAATCAACACCTAAATCATTTCACCACGATGCTCCTTCTCTGTTATTTTGGGTATAAGTTAGTTAGTGTTTTGGTTGATTTGATCCCTTGAGGGATGCAATTGTTGCTGAGCAGGATGTTTGTAACACCCTAGTTTTTACACATATGATTAATTATTTTATTTGGATGTTTATGTTAATTTTGTTATGTGGTTTAGTTTGAGTAATTAAATTACTCTTCAAATTATTTTATTGGGTGCGTTAGCACTGACTTATTTCAGTAAATGCATGCTTACTAGACAATAAGTTACATTATTGTCACTATTATTACCAGTACAGAAAAATATTTTAAATAATATGATTAAGAGAAAAACATTTTCATATTCTCATTCTATTTAATTTTAGAGTTGAAAATAAACTGGTTTGACCTTAATCAAAGATTAAATTTTGGACCGAGTATTTTCTTAGTTGATCAGTTCAACTATTAATCTTTACTCTAATTTGAATTTCGAAATCACATCTTTATCAATCTTTATTTTTAGATTCTAAAAAGTAAAAACATGTTTATTTTAGGCCTAATATTTATCACTCATTTTATACCCACTAGTACAAAAATAAGAAAATTCTCTCTCCTCTCTTTTTAAGTAACCCGTAAACCCACCCCTACCCCTCATTTTCTCTTTTCTTTCTCTGCTTCTTCTCCCTCCTGACTCTATCTTCTTCTTCCTTATCCCCAAATTCATCTTCTACCTCCTTCCACCTTGTTTGTCCAGAACCGCGACCACCACCTCAGCACAGCCGCGACTGCGGCCTCTGTCCGGCCGCGACCACGCCGCGCGACCCACGTGTCCATTCCGCCATCGCGCGATCGTCGCTCCACCGCGGTAAGCACCGCGCGCCGCCGCCTCCATGGTGGTTCCACCATTCTCATAGTGTTTTGAGCTCTCTTCTTCCTTTCTATGAAGCTTAGCTTCACTTTATGGATCATGGTTGTTGTAGGGGAGTGTTCCACCGCCACTGCCACCTCGCCGGAGTTGTGTGACGCCGCCGCCGTACCCATGGCTGGTCATTGCATCCTCTTCCTTCAAGCTTGGGTGAGTGTTTTACTCTCTAATCTCTTCTAGATTCAAAACCCCCAAATTGATTTTGAAACCCTAACCCTTTGATTTCATATTTTAATCTTAAAATTAAACCTTGTTTTATGAAATTGAGACTGTGAATTAGTGTTTCCCTAAACCAATTTCATTATTCTTTAGTTAAAACGAGTTTTCCCCAAATTGTATTTAGGAGCCCTAAACCCTAATTTGATTTTATTTGAATTTGATTTTGTTTTTGTGAAATTAATTATGATTTAGTGCAACTAGGACTCTTAATTGATGATTCCTAAGTTCATTTTCATGATCCTTTAATCAAAACAAAGTTTCCTCAAAGGGTATTGTGAAGATGAAACTCCAAACATGATTTTCTTTGAAAATGACCTTGTTTTGTAATAAGTTTAAGTGTTTAGATCAAATTAGGATGTGTGTTTGATCATGTATAATTGATTTCATGATTTTTGGTTGTTGTGTGTTGTGGGATTCCCTCTCTGAGACGTTTGACACGGCTATGCTTGCCTGATGGAGTAGATATGAGCTAGCATGAACATTAAGACGAGGATCCTTTACTTGTCTTCAAAGGTAAGGGGAGCTTACCTGAGGGATTTTTCTCAATAACTAATTGCTTTTAGTGTGGTTTATATGATTTATATGTGGTTGTGATTATTTGTTTATGTTTTTTACGTTGTGTGTTTATCTGTGTATCGGTGTTTGATCTGCTTTTAATTTATTTAATTATCTGCAGTTGTATATTATATTGCTATGATGCATGATCTGCCTGGTGATATAATTCTGATAATCGTTGTTGAATGTTGTTTGTATGTGTTGTTTGAGAAGCCTGACAAGGGTCGATTACAACCGATTAATCAGATAAAAGCTTTAATAAGTTGTGAAAAGATTATATTCAATGTTTTATGGAAATGTTGAAATATAATAGTGGTGGACAATATTGTTTTGGAAAAACAATGAGTTTTGAGAAATAGTATTATTTTAATGATTTAGTAATAAAAAAATGAATTATGAGTCACAATGAGAGCGAAACCGTGAAAATATTTTATGAAATTAATTGTTGAAAATAAGTTAATTGTGATTTTAGAAAATTGCTTAAGTGGAAAAAGCTAAGTTTTGGCTTATAAAGCCTTAAAAGTGTCAATGGCAAAAATCTTGAATTGGCAATTCGTATTTTATGTACGTTTAAAATCTCAAGTGACTCACCTTTGTGAAAACTAACGTTTAGTATTTAAAGATTTTATTGAAGAATTTCCCATTTGAAAGGATTTCTCGAAAGAAAAATTAATTCAACTGTGTTGAAAGTGTTGTTGAACTTAGTAACCGAGACGTCGGGGTACTAAGGTTCTGTGTTGTTAGGGACATGGGGTCCTTTGGACTTTGAGGTCCTATACCGTATACGTGTCGTATACCGTATTGAAACATTTGAGATGTTTTCTATTACCACGAACCTAAGACTGGTGCATCGGTCGAGAGGTGTCGTGAGTGAGCACTCGGACTGTGAGGTCCTGTGTTGTAATGAAAGTTTTAAAAATGTTTAAAACTATGTGAGTCGTAAGCCATTTTGAGCTTCGACAAAGAAAGATTGAACACAAAGAAAAGAGTTAGAAGCAAAAGTGTTTCACATGCATTTGGCAGACGTGCCCACGATGTCCTATGTCGGATACCTTAATGATAGGGTATTTTGGCTACGAAGTTATGTTGGCTACGAAGTTATGTCGGATACCTTGATGATAGGGTATTTTGGCTACAAAGTTATGTCGGATACCTTGATGATAGGATATTTTGGCTACCAAGTTATGTCGGATACCTTAATGATAGGGTATTTTGTCTACGAAGTATGTATGGTGCTTTGATGAATAAAGTATTCCATGCCACGAAGTGCCTAATATATTTGGCTATTGAGCTTGATCAACTCATTTACGCGGTGTTGTGGGATCTCTGTAGATTAGGAAAAAGTTAGATGATGTATTGAACTGTTCATGCATAGTTTTTCTAACGTTGATGTTTGGGGTGTGAAACACATTGATAAACTGTATGCTATAGTATGGATGCTTATGTTGTTATAACATGAAATTATGCATGTGCCTTCTTTTGTGTCGCGCATTTAGTTATTGTGTTAAATCCATATATTGGCGTCTCACCCTTACACATATATCAGGTTTCTTCTAGTTCGCTATTGTACCCTGGGTACTTTAATACAGATGGTGCAGAGGAGTCTTTCTAAGTCTCTCAGAGACTTAGATCTAGTTACTTGATGAAGTACTTGATTGTGGGATGATCACGTGAGTTTTCCCCAGGAATAACTTTTAGAATGACCAGCTTAGGGTTTGAGACTTAGATTATTTTTTATAATATGTATGAGTATGGCCCAGAGAGCCTTTATTTTAAAATGGAATGTTATGGCTCGGAGAGCATGTCTTTTGAATAAAAACCTAAGCTATTCCTTTTTGGTCTCGTAAAGCATATTGTTATAACTATTTTTCTTTAGCATATTACCGCCTGGTTGTATTTGGTGTAACTGAAATTATGGAATGAAAATGTAATTATTTTAGCAGGTGTTCTTTTACCTGGGATGTCCGAATTACATAGGAGACTCTGTCGAAATTTTCGTAAAAATACTAGCTTTTATTCTAGTTTATTCTTTAAATTAAATAGGTTTGCCAGGCTATGATAGTAAGCCTATGTGCCGATCAGGGCTTAGGTGTGGAGTCGTGACAAAAAAATTTTATACCCAATTTCAGACACTTATGTACTTATATAAATTATTTTCCGAAAGCACCAGCAAATTATCCTTTTAATTTTATTTTCGCACGTGTTATGTAGTAATGCCCAAGGGGGGTGTTACAAGGTGGTATCAGAGCTGGTCGAGTCTTTCGGGATCTTTGGGGAATAGGTCTGCTAAGTTTTTGTTGTGTGATCTCTTGTTGGCTCTTGTTTGAACTGTTTCTTGTTGAAGCAATGCGTGTTGATGCACAAGTATATGTTTTCTTGATGGTTTTCCAAGGGTTTTATGTCATGGGAGACCTTAGATCTTGAATGTTACTTGGGTTCGAATATGACATTCGATTATCCTTGCGAATCATGTCAGACATTCGAAACAAGGTGCCTGCGTATAGGGTTTTTTCCGGGAGTGTTCCTTGGAAATATTCTAGGTTTATGGTTGGCAAAGGACAGTGATTTTCGATTGATCTAGTTTCTGGATTTGGTTAGATCTCTGTCGCTTTGTGTAGGATGTTGCCTACAAAGTTAAAATGGGTTGGATGACTCGATTCAACTGGAAGATCGGTGATCTGGACCGTGTGTTAGACCGAGTGTTTTCCTGGTGAAGCCCCAATGTGGTGTGAAGGCTCGTGTCTCCGTGTGGATTTCTGACAACTAGGTAAAAGTACAAATTATGAACAACTATTCTCTGACTTGCGTAGTTGATTTGGTAAATCAATTGCGAGGAGTTGTTATCTACTCAAAGATTGACTTAAAGACGAGTTATTACCAGATTGGAGTAATGGCCTATCTAAGATTGTGTGTCGTCAACTTAGTTTATGAGGAAAGATCAACCCTTTGTATGTTTGATCGACTGATTAAGTTGTCCGGGATCGTACCCAATTCGAGGTGGTCATACTAAGTATGGCTAGAAATACATGTTTGTTGGTTGGAACCAAGACGAATCGAGTGGATTTTCGATCTTGGGTAAGTGTCTTGTGATTAAGGAACTCTTCACTGTACCCTTTGATTCTCTTGTATTTGTCAGTTGACATTTATTTCTCAAATCCTATGATTGTATTAGATAATCACAACGGTGAAGTTTTCTTGTGTCAGACAAATTTTCTGATTTTAATTTGAAATCTGTCAGGACTCATGAATTAGTTATGCTAATTCATAAATTTCCAGTTATACATTTCTTTGTTTGTGAGAAGTTGTACTCACACTTCTAAATGATCCTCGATGTATTAGACATTTGAGTGAATTGAATTAACGGAATCCATTGGTCTGGATACTTTCACATTTTTTTGAGAAAAGTGGTTATGACTATTTCTTGAGTTATAACCCAGATAATTTCGTGATAGCAGAAGTTTCTTGGTGAAACTTAGTTTCGTTGCTTCTATTTTTGGTAGAGGTGAAAGTCATCATTTTGTAAATTCTTTGTACTAATAATAAGAATTAATCCTCTTTGGATTAGAAGTTATTCACCCTTTGATTCCTTAAATCCACTGGAAGATTCTTGTGGAAGAATGAACTTTATTAGATTCATGTTTGTAAATGTGTATTGATCATGCATTTTTACACCCCACGAACCTGATGGAAGGATCTTTTTCCATACTGGATGTTCCTGTATCCTTCAAATTAATGAAATTCTTTTCTATGCTTATGTGAAAGTGAAATCAAGAAAAATTTCTTTTCTTGAGGAATTCTTTTATGATCACCAAGGTCATGTCTTATTGCAGTTTGAAAGTACTTGTCGCCGTTGATCATCTTAGTTCTACGTATTCTTCAAATGTCGTCGATGTGTGACCTATCTCATTAGTCATGAGTTGGATATCTTCACATCAAGATGTCAGAGTTAGTCGAGTATAGTAAAAAAAGGATAGTTTAGCAATTGAGACCTTCCTTGTTAAGGTATGGGCATTGCCATCAATCTTTGTTGTGAGTTTTCTGAAGACCTACATAAGTCTTGTTTGAATTCAAGTGATCGTGGAACTGGTGAAGTCTACACCCTTCTTACAAGTTAAAATCCACTATGCAGTGTTAGTGAACCGAATAATGTATCAGAGGATTGTTTAGACTTCATGGAGTATCTTCAAGTGTTGTTTCAGATGAAAACAGAAGTTTATCAACGTGTGTCGGTTAAGTTTGATTTAAATGTGGAGGACTAAGTTGAGGCTAAGTCCAACTAATCATCCTCAACGGGATAGATAAGTAATGAGATGACCTATCCTTAGCAGGTTAGTTGGGGAATAATGTGGTACCTAAATTTTTGTCATCTCTATGGTAGGACGAACCAGCGTTGATAGGAACTTCGTTAATGTATAGATGTGAATGGTACTATGAGGACCCTTAAGTTCAACATCATTGATTGAGATGATTACAATGGATCTTATCATGATCGAGGAAGATATATCATTAAAGGAATTTAGAGTAGTGATCAACGTTTATGGTTAATGTTGACTTAGTGAGTCCGAGGATTAACGGAAAAATATATATGGTAGTTTTCCTTAAGCTGAACGAAAATAGTAAAGAGGAGTTCTTGAGTGAAACTAAGTTGTTAAAAAAAAGTTTAAGAATTACGATTTTGGATAATTCAAACTGAAGTGATTCCTTTTGGTTGTAGTTGCATGAAGGAGTGTAATCGTATTCTTTAAGATTAAAATGAATGACTATGATATAATTTGGAGTGGTGGAATATGTTCAAAGGAAACTAAGACAACAATTGTATACTTTAAGTTGAAGGTTGATGTATGATGGGGTAAAGTTAGTGTTGAACTTGATGTTCGTCGTGAGGATAAGGTGTTGAAGAAGTTTTGCTAACAGACAAATCTTGAGGCAAGAAGTGATTAAGTTTTGATTGTGTCTTTCGAGTGTAATAAGCTATGGTGAAATGTTTATAATCTTTGAGGTCTTATTCTGGTAAATATGTGGTTGATGATCCATAGTGGAAACTGGACATTTTAAATCCAAGATTGCCATTGGGGAGTGTCCATACGGATTTCTTGGCTTTGTTTTGGTACAACTCCTAGGGGTTATGGCCTCAAAGAAATTCTGTTTTATAAGATAAGGGCAGATATGATACACGCACTTCCTTGCATAAGTGATAGAGCCCTGTCTTTAGATGGAGGAATTGTTGGGAGTTGTGTATTTTCTTGGGTAATAGGGTAGATGTGCATGGGAAATTTCTTAAACCAGGGATACTAACGGGGCCTGAGAACCAAATTGAAAATGAGAGGCAAATGAAGGATATGAAATCGAAGTAGGCAAAAGATTCGAGAGGAATTAAGAAGAGAACGGACTATGTCGGGTGTGGTAAGATTGAATTTCTTAGGTTATTGGCGCGAAGTTTATCATGTGCAACTCGGGCTCGGATGTAGTTAAAGGATAAATAGAATGGCATAAGAATAAATCCTGTTATAGAGTTATAGATGAAAGGAATGAAGTGACGAGAATACAAAGTGAGATTTTAGGTCAAGGTGTGATTACAAAATCCCGTTTAGACTTGAGCTACGAAATTTCGAGGACGAAATTTTTTATAAGAGGGGTAGTAATATAGCACCCTAGTTTTTACACATATGATTAATTACTTTATTTGGATGTTTATGTTAATTTTGTTATGTGGTTTAGTTTGAGTAATTAAATTACTCTTCAAATTATTTTATTGGGTGTGTTAGCACTGACTTATTTCAGTAAATGCATGCTTACTAGACAATAAGTTACATTATTGTCACTATTATTACCAGTACAGAAAAATATTTTAAATAATATGATTAAGAGAAAAGCATTTTCATATTCTCATTCTATTTAATTTTAGAGTTGAAAATAAACTAGTTTGACCTTAATCAGAGATTAAATTTTGGACCGAGTATTTTCTTAGTTGATCAGTTCAACTATTAATCTTTACTCTAATTTGAATTTCGAAATCATATCTTTATCAATCTTTATTTTTAGATTCTAAAAAGTAAAAACATGTTTATTTTAGGCCTAATATTTATCACTCGTTTTGTACCCACTAGTACCACTAGTACAAAAATAAGAAAATTCTATCTCCTCTCTTTTTAAGTAACCCGTAAACCCACCCCTACCCCTCATTTTCTCTTTTCTTTCTCTGCTTCTCCCTCCTGACTCCATCTTCTTCTTCCTTCTCCCCAACTTCATCTTCTACCTCCTTCCACCTTATTTGTCCAGAACCGCGACCACCACCTCAGCACAGCTACAACTGCCGCCTCTGTCCGACCGCGATCACGCCGCACGACCCACGCGTCCGGTCGGCCGTCGCGCGGTCGTCGCTCCACAGCGGTAATCACCGCGCGCCGCCGCCTCCATGGTGGTTCCACCATTCTCATAGTGTTTTGAGCTCTCTTCTTCCTTTCTATGAAGCTTAGCTTCACTTTATGGATCATGGTTGTTGTAGGGGAGTGTTCCACCGCCATTGCAACCTCGTCGGAGTTGCGTGACGCTGCCGCCATACCCATGGCTGGTCACTGCGTCCTCTGCCTTCAAGATTGGGTGAGTGTTTTACCCTCTAATATCTTCTAGATTCAAAACCCCCAAATTGATTTTGAAACCCTAACCCTTTGATTTCAGATTTTAATCTTAAAATTAAACCTTGTTTTATGAAATTGGGACTATGAATTAGTGTTTCCCTAAACCAATTTCATTATTCTTTAGTTAAAATGAGTTTTCCCCAAATTTTATTTAGGAGCCCTAAACCCCAATTTGATTTTATTTGAATTTGATTTTGTTTTTGTGAAATTAATTATGATTTAGTGCAACTAGGACTCTTAATAGATGATTCCTAAGTTCATTTTCATGATCCTTTAATCAAAACAAAGTTTCCTCAAAGGGTATTGTGAAGCTGAAGCTCCAAACATGATTTTCTTTGAAAATGACCTTGTTTTGTAATAAGTTTAAGTGTTTCGATCAAATTAGGATGTGTGTTTGATCATGTGTAATTGATTTCTTGATTTTTGGTTGTTGCGCGTTGTGGGATTCCCTCTCTGAGACATTTGACACGGCTATGCTTGCCTGATGGAGTAGATATGAGCTAGCATGAGAATTAAGACGAGGATCATTTACTTGTCTTCAAAGGTAAGGGGAGCTTACCTGAGGGATTTTTCTCAATAACTAATTGCTTTTAGTGTGGTTTATATGATTTATATGTGGTTGTGATTATTTGTTTATGTTTTTTACGTTGTGTGTTTATCTGTGTATCGGTGTTTGATCTGTTTTAATTTATTTAATATTTGCAGTTGTATATTATATTGGTATGATGCATTATCTGCCTGGTGATATAATTCTGATAATCATTGTTGAATGTTGTTTGTGTGTGTTGTTTGAGAAGCCTGACAGTGGTCAGTGCACAACCGATTAATCAGATAAAAGCTTTAATAAGTTGTGAAAAGATTATATTCAATGTGTTATGGAAATGTTGAAATATAATAGTGGTGGACAATATTGTTTTGGAAAAACAATGAGTTTTGAGAAATATTATTATTTTAATGATTTAGTAATAAGAAAATGAATTATGAGTCACAATGAGAGCGAAACCGTGAAAATATTTTATGAAATTAATTGTTGAAAATAAGTTAATTATGATTTTAGAAAATTGCTTAAGTGGAAAAAACTAAGTTTTGGCTTATAAAGCCTTAAAAGTGTCGATGGCAAGAATCTTGAAACGGCAATTCGTATTTTAAGTACATTTAAAATCTCAAGTGACTCACCTTTGTGAAAACTAAGCTTTAGTATTTAAAGATTTTATTGAAGAATTTCCCATTTGAAAGGATTTCTCGAAAGCAAATTAATTCAACTGTGTTGAGAGTGATGTTGAACTTAGTAACCGAGACGTCGTGGTACTAAGGTTCTGTGTTGTTATGGACATGGGGTCCTTTGGACTTTGAGGTCCTATACCGTATACGTGTGGTATACCGTATTGAAACATTTGAGATGTTTTCTATTACCACGAACCTAAGACTGGTGCATCGATCGAGAGGTGTCGTGATTGAGCACTCGGACTGTGAGGTCCTGTGTTGTAATGAAAGTTTTAAAAATGTTTAAAACTATGTGAGTCGTAAGCCATTTTGATCTTCGGCAAAGAAAGATTGAACACAAAGAAAAGAGTTAGAATCAAAAGTGTTTCACATGCATTTGGTAGACGTGCCCACGATGTCCTATGTCGGATACCTTAATGATAGGGTATTTTGACTACGAAGTTATGTCGGATACCTTGATGATAGGGTATTTTGGCTACGAAGTATTTATGGTGCTTTGATGAATAAAGTATTCCATGCCACGAAGTGCCTAATATATTTGGCTATTGAGCTTGATCAACTCATTTACGCGGTGTTGTGGGATCTTCGGAGATTAGGAAAAAGTTAGAAGATGTATTGAAGTGTTCATGCATAGTTTTTCCAACGTTGATGTTTGGGGTGTGAAACCTATTGATAAACTGTATGCTATAGTGTGGATGCATATGTTGTTATAACATGAAATTGTGCATGTGCCTTCTTTTGTGTCGCGCATTTTGTTATTGTGTTAAATCCATATATTGGCCTCTCACCCTTACACACATATCAGGTTTCTTCTGGTTTGCTATTGTACCCTGGGTACTTTAATACAGATGGTGCAGAGGAGTCTTTCTAAGTCACTCAGAGACTTAGATCTAGTTACTTGATGAAGTACTTGATTGTGGGATGATCACGTGAGTTTTCCCCAGGAATAACTTTTAGAATGACCAGCTTAGGGTTTGAGACTTAGATTATTTTTTATAATATGTATGAGTATGGCCCAGAGAGCCTTTATTTTAAAATGGAATGTTATGGCTCGGAGAGCATGTCTTTTGAATAAAAACCTAAGCTATTCCTTTTTGGTCTCGTAAAGCTTATTGTTATAACTATTTTTCTTTAGCATATTACTGCCTGGTTGTATTTGGTGTAACTGAAATTATGGAATGAAAATGTAATTATTTTAGCAGGTGTTCTTTTACCTGGGATGTCCGAATTACAAAGGAGACTCTGTCGAAATTTTCGTAAAAATACTAGCTTTTATTCAAGTTTATTCTTTAAATTAAATAGGCTTGCCAGGCTATGATAGTAAGCCCGTGTGCCGATCAGGGCTTTGGTGTGGAGTCGTGACAAAAAAAATTTATACCCAATTTCAGACACTTATGTACTTATATAAATTATTTTCCGAAAGCACCAGCAAATTATCCTTTTAATTTTATTTTCGCACGTGTTATGTAGTAATGCTCAAGGGGGGTGTTACAATGTTTGCAAGGAGAACAAGTATAGGAATAGGATGACACATGCTCCTTATTTTACGCTTGATCAACTAGCTTGATAAAAAAATGTTACGCTAAGCTCAGATGGTGCCCCTCACTGTAAAAAAATTACAAGAAATATATAGGAAAAATAAAAAGAATGGTTTCTTGCTCCTTTTTATTATTTGGGGAAGATGGGCTTGTATATCAGACATATGAACATTCCAAATGGTCATATCTGTTTACACTTGGTTTGCTCTATGACAAAAAGGATGATCCTTCTCCATGTTGTATTAAGGTGAAAAAACAGGTAGTTATACACCATAAGTCTAGTCTTGCCAAGTGTCTAGAAGATAAAAGTTCAGAAACTTTGATGGTTCATATATAGGTGCATAGGAATCGCTACAAGCAAGTACATTGGGCTTGATTTTATTGAATAATAACAAGTCTTGTTTCTTAAAATTTCCCATTTAGCTATAGTGGTGATGGTTTTATACTTCAATTTCCATTGCTTCCTCCACTTAGTCATCCAGTTAAACCAAAGTATTTGTGTGCCTTCTACCTACTGCCTATTATAACCTTGTAGTAGTGTTTTTATATTTCATGCACTTTAATTCAGTAAGTAATTTTTTTTGGTTCTGTTGAGGCAAAAAGTGAAGATGATAAACTATCTTCCCTGTTCAGTTTATTGAACTACGCGTATATGACAGAAAACAGAATGAGAAAGGTTGATGGAAATGTAGTGCTGATAATATTGATAGAGGAAAAGGTGAGCCTGAGCTCATACAAGTTATGCACATTTGGTTTGTGCATGGCTGAGAACAATAGACAAAAAGGAAGGTTGGGGAACAAGTTATGAACCACTAGATTGCAATTAATTGTTAAAAGAAATTTTACATTTCCAAAGCAGGTACCTATGCTAGCTTAGATTTTGAATGTGAACAAAATATTTCTCACTCAACTTAACTGTTATAGCTCTTAATGTGGAAAAGTTGTATTTCATTAAGGGCTAATTTTATGCTTCCAAGTCCTGCAACTATTGCTTATTCTGAGTTGGCCGGAGCTTTTATTTAGTTATATATTAAATCATGTGTACTGCTATTTCTATTCACTGAGACTTATGTACAATTCCTTCTGATGGAACCACTTGTGTCTATTTTTATTTAGTCAAAATTAATTTATTGTCTATTTTGCAGGAATATAATATAAGCTCTGCCTTAGGATCTTTTCTATAGTTTATTCCAGCCGTCTTGAATTTTTTGTAACTCAAGTAAGTAAATTGTTAATCATAAATAGTTGGCACTTATTATGCTTACTAGTCTTGGTGAATTTAAATAAGAGGACTCTAATTTTATTACCTTAAGAAACAAGGTGTTGTTTTAATGTATAATAAATCTCATAGAAACCAATCAAAAGTTCTTAGTATGTTATAAATGTTACTAACTTACTAACCATTTACTATGTTGTTTAAATTTAGAAGGAAAGTTCACAAGTAATGGATAAATCATGAATCACAAAGCCGCGGAACTCTGTTGAGTATGAGCAAGGGGTTAGGGGATTTATTGATTTTTCCTTTGAACATTGTTCAGTTAATGGCAAAACGATATGCCCTTGTAAATGGCGTGGTTATAAGAAATGACAGAGTAAGGATGTGATGTACGATAACCTAATATGTACACCATTCCTAGAAGGATATACTTTTTGGTACTATCATGGGGAGCTCAGGATAGGAGAAACTAGTAATTTGTCAACTAGTAGTGTAACACCCCCTTGGGCATTACTACGTAACACGTGCGAAAATAAAATTAAAAGATAATCAGTTGGTGCTTTCGGAAAATAATTTGTATAAGTACATAAGTGTCTGAAATTGGGTATAAAAATTTTTGTGACGACTCCACACCTAAGCCCTGATCAGCACACAGACTTACTATCATAGCCTGGAAAGCCTATTTAATTTAAAGAATATACTTGAATAAAAGCTAGTATTTTTACAAAAATTTCGACAGAGTCTCCTCTGTAATTCGGACATCCCAGGTAAAATAACACCTGCTAAAATAATTACATTTTCATTCCAGAATTTCAGTTACAACAAATACAACCAGGCAGTAATATGCTAAAGAAAAATAATTATAACAATAAGCTTGACGAGACCAAAAAGGAATAGCTTAGGTTTTTATTCAAAAGACATGCTCTCCGAGCCATAAACATTCCATTTTAAATAAAGACTCTCTGAGTCATACTCATACATACTTATCAAAAGTAATCTAAGTCTCAAACCCTAAGCTGGTCATTCTAAAAGTTATTTCTGAGGAAAACTCACGTGATCATTCCACAATCAAGTACCTCATCAAGCAACTAGATCTAAGTCTCTGAGTGACTTAGGGAGACTCCTCTGCACCATCGGTACAAAAGTACCCAAGGTACAATAGCGAACCAGAAGAAACCTGAAATATCTGTAAGGGTGAGACGCCAATATATGGATTTAACGCAATAACTAAATGCACGACACCACTTAACACATATACATTTATCACACAAGCATTTATAAGCTAATAGTTTATCAATGGGTTCAACACCCCAAACATCATCGTTTAAAAATTATGCATGACACTTCATATTCATCATCTAATTTTCGTCCTAATCTCATGAGATATCCCAACATATAATGATTTGATCAGGCTCCATAGCCACTCTGGCTAACTTGGCACACTGCCACTAGGCACACTGCCTCTTCCCATCCACACAGGCACACAAGGCCAGGCACGCAGCCAAACACATTGCTAATGTCCACACTCAGGGCACCAATAGCAAGTAAGATGGGGTCTCCATGTCCTCACTAGGCACATAAGAAGAATGTAATCAGAATTACCTTTTGCCGCTGGTAATTATTGCATCAAACCGCAGGCACGTCTGCCAAATGCATGCAAAAATACTTTTGTTTCGTTCTTTTCTTTGTGTTCACTCTTTCTTTGCCGAAGCTCAAAATGGCTTACAACTCACATAGTTTTAAAACACTGTTAAAACTTTTATTACAACGCAGGACCTCACCGTCCGAGTGCTCAATCACGACACCTCTCGACCGATGCACCAGTCTTAGGTTCGTGGTAATAGAAAACATCTTCAATGTTTCAATACGGTATACATCACGTATATGGTACAGGACCTCAAAGTCCAAAGGACCTCATGTCCATAACAACACAGAACCTTAGTACCCCGACGTCTCGGTTACTAAGTTCCACAACACTTTCAACACTGTTGAATCACTTTTTACTTTCAAAAAATCTTTTCAAATGGGGAATTCCTCAATAAAATCTTTAAATAATAAAACTTAGTTTTCACAAAGGTGAGTCACTTGAGGTTTTAACTTCCTTAAAATATGTATTGCGGTTTTAAAACACTTGCCTTCTACACTTTTCCAAATCTACCGTCAATTATCACTTTTAAAGCTTTTTAAGCCAAAACTTAGCTTTTTTCCACTTAAACAATTTTCTAAAATCATAATTAACTTATTTTCAACAACTAATTTCATAAAATAAATTTTTATAATATTACAAACTTTCTTACATAAAAATTAGCAGTACAGAAACATTTTCACGATTTCGCTCTCATTGTGACTCATAAATTACTTTTACACTAATAAATCATCAAAAATAATAATATTTATCAAAAACTCATTATTTTTCCAAAATAATATTTTTCACCACTATTATCCTCCAACATTTCTCATAAAACATTGAATATAATCTTTTCACAACTTATTAAAGCTTTTATCTGATTAATCGGTTGTGCACTGACCACTCTGAGGCTTCTCAAACAACACTCACAAACAACATTTAACAACAGTTATCAGAATTATGCCACCAGGCAGATCATGCATCATAGCAATATAATATACAACTATAGATAATCAAATAATTTAAAAGCAGATCAAACACCGATACCCAGATAAACAACACAACTTAAACCACATAAACAGATATCCACAACCACATAACTTATACACACTACACTACAAGCAAATGGTTATTGAGAAAAATCCCTCTGGCAAGCTCCCCTTACCTTTGAAGACAAGTAAAGGATCCTCGTCTTAATTCTCACGTTAGCTCATATCTACTCCATCAAGCAAGCATAGCCGTGTCAATTGTCTCAGAGAGGGAATTCCCACAACGCGCAACAACCAGAAACCAAGAAATCAATTACATATGGTCAAACACACATTCTAATTTGATCTAAACACTTTATCTTATTACCAACCAAGGTTATTTTCAAAGAAAATCATGTTTGAAGCTTACGCTTCATAATAGCCTTTAAGTAAACTTTGTTTTGATTAAAGGATCATGAAAGAGAACTTGGGAATCATCAATTAAGAGTCCTAATTGCACTAAATCATAATTAATTTCACAAAAACAGAACCAAATTCAAATAAAATCAAATTGGGGTTTAGGCCTCCTAAATACAATTTGGGGAAAACTCATTTTAATTAAAGAATAATGAAATTGGTTTAGGGAAACACTAATTCACAGTCCCAATTTCATAAAACAAGCTTTAATTTTAAGATTAAAATCTGAAATCAAAGGGTTAGGGTTAGGGTTTCAAAAATCAATTTGGGGGTTTTGAATCTGAGACACAAGATAGGGTTTTGAATCACCCAAAGTGGAAGAATAAGAAGTTGGGGTGGTGTTGTGGGGCTCCTCGCTGCGGCGGGCGGCGACGGCACGGCGTCCAGCAGCGGTGACAGTGTTTCTATAACACCCATGTACTCAAAACTTGAAGGTAAGTCTAGGAGATGAAGGAAGGAACTTAAACTAACAAAGAGAGGTGAGAAACCACCAGGAATGGAAGTTAAACCACCTTACCCTGGCGGAGGACGGTGCAACCGCAGTTGTGCGTGCCAGGAGGGCGGTGGCAAGTCGCGGGTCATCTGCTCTTGCCGTGCGGTGGCTGAACGGCGGCCTCAGGGCGGTGGTCGCGCGACTGAGAAGAAGGAAGGAAGGAGGTAGAAGATGAAGTTGGGGAGAAGGAAGAAGAAGATGGAGTCAGGAGGGAGAAGAAGCAGAGAAAGAAAAGAGAAAATGAGGGAGAGGGCGTCGAGAGAGAGAGAAAAAATGAGAAAGTTAAGTTTTTAAACTAATTCTTTAGTGATAGGTACAAAATGAGTGATAAATATTAAGCCTAAAATAAACATGTTTTTACTTTTTGGAATCTAAAAATAAAAATTAATAAAGATATGATTTCGAAATTCAAATTAGAGTAAAGATTAATAATTGAATTGATCAACTAAGAAAATACTCAGTCCAGAATTTAATCTCCGATTGAGGTCTAACCAGTTTATTTTTAACTCTAAAATTAAATAGAATGAAAATATGAAAATGCTTTTCTCTTAATCATATTATTTAAAAATCTCCGATTGAGGTCTAACCAGTTTATTTTTAACTCTAAAATTAAATAGAATGAAAATATGAAAATGCTTTTCTCTTAATCATATTATTTAAAATATTTTTCTGTACCTGTAATAATAGTGACAATAATGTAAATTATTGTCTAGTAAGCGTGCATTCACTGAAATAAGTTAGTGCTAACGCACCCAAAAAAATAATTTGAAGAGAGTAATTTAATTACTCAAACTAAACCACATAACTAAATGAACATAAACATCCAAATAAAATAATTAATCATATGTGTAAAAACTAGTGCTTGTAACACCCTATTTTTCCTATGCATTCTGTAGCAGTAAATACATATTTAATTGTGTTTATTTTTAGATTAAACTCAGGATGATTTTAATTAAACTAAAATCATTTTCTTAAGTTGTTATATCATATGAACTCACAGTAAAAATTTCGATTGAAAATTCAGACGGAAGCTGGTCTGCGTTTCCCTGTCGGTACAAGTTTACTGTGCAGAAAACTTAATTTTGACCCGTGAACAAAACGGTTGATGTTTTTGTGATGTTTCGTGGGGGTTTGACGACTTTGAAAATTTTCGTTCGAAAACAAAATATAATATTTTATTCGGACGAAAACGTCGAAAAACTACGATCGGAAGTACAATCGAATACGCAATGGAGCAGATTAGGGAACACAAAAGGAGTGAAGTGACATGATGGAAGAGTTTATGACACACTCCAAAAGTATCATCATTACACTTTTCAAATTATAATATTATTCTAATCCAAAAGTTATTTCTCTCTCCTCCTTCCATCCCATCAAGTCTTAACTCCCAAACTTACTGTGACACCCCTTTTCGGGCACCACATTATGCAGATGCATGTAACAAAATAATATGAAAAATTATAAAACATTTACAACATGTATTTTAAATCAATAAAACATATATACGACATATCAGAGTTCACAGAAGCAATGGCATATGCAATACAGACACTCCACTGGCCGTGGTGTAAGTAACAAAAGACTTAACTTCAACTCTGAAAGTCCTCGTGAGAGATGTTAGTAGTCTCATCACCTTCCTCGTCTAGGCACTAGCTAAAAGCTCATCTCCATCTTCAAATCACGAACCGAATCAACATATATAACAGAAACATAGAGACAGAGATACACAGGAGGTAAGAAACTCTAATCATCATAAGGGGAAACAACACAAAATACTACTTATCAACATGTATATAAACAAACACAACCATCTTCCAAGATCATCGTCACATCAATCAACCTCAACATCTCAGTAACAAGGATCATAACTTATTCTAATGCATAACTGGTCCTACATGCATGATTGGACAATTCTACAACAACGTTCAGTCGGTAGTTGGGTTACTAACTCCTGCATCACCAACATGAGTTCCGTCATCTTGGTCTCTCCGGATAGTCCACCTCAACCTCGTGTGACAATTTCTCAAACAGCTATTGCAACTATTCACACGGCCCCTCTGTGTACAGATACACAGATACACCTCTTGTGCAATAGCCTAGCTATGCACCAATATTATCCGACCTCGTATGATAGCCACTCAAACGACTTATCGTAGCTAGTCATATGGCCCCTTGTGAAAACTATCCAACTTTCGTTGTAGTCGTTCACAATACACCAACATCAACCTCATATTAGTAACCGCTCAAACAGCTATCGCGGCTACCCACAAGGCTGACCAATGCAATGCTATGCACATGCATCCATCATTACATAATTTCATACCACCTTTCCATCTAGCACCTCAATATCACCACATGACATCATAATTTCCTAACCAAGCTGTCAACCTAGTTTCACATCAAACATCTCCAAAGTATCACCAATATTGATCCACCACACATCAATATATCATCAACATATAGTACAATATTATCAACAAGACAACATCATATCATCAACAGAGAAATAAAAGAATAACCATATATCACGTAATCAACTAAGCATGTTATCATATATCATATTTTCAATCAACAATCAATGGGGGTTGAGAATCTCCACACATGTAAATGTTCATATTTTATGCCAATAGTCCCGATAATTGGAATTTCTTCCCCCTGACCTTGTGTACAATGGTACCGACGTCTCAAAACGAACACTCCCTCTACACCATCAATTTTGCCACGCAAGGAACCAAGGCCTCCAAGCCTCCAAATATTCACCTAAGCATCACATTGCGAAGCACACGTTACTGCGAGTTCAAAATCGAAGACGGAATTTAATTCCGATAAACGAAACGAAAGATACTTCGAGAAACGTAATGAAATGAGTTTCGACATAAAAGATGATGATTTACCTTTTCTATTGAAGAAAAAGGAGAAGAGGAAAAAGACGGTATCATCACTACGATCACAACTACGTACTCCGATTCGTAACGGGACGATCGAAACTCTTAAACTCTTGCTATATCTCTTTTCTCTCTCTAGATTTCTCTCTCTCTCACTCTAAAACTCTCTATTTTCTCCTCTTAACTCTCAGCTCTTGTTTCAGTCTTCTGTTCTTTCTTTTCTGGCTTAAGTGACTTATGTCACTTAAGCCATTTTATTTTACTGAAATTCGCGTCAGTGCTCGAGCGTTCCAACGCTTGAGCGTTGGCTTTTCCACGCTTGAGCGTTGGAGGGTTGGTACGCCACCGCGCCATGCAACCAATCACGTAATGCCACATAAGCCCTGATTGACCCGTGGAAAGTCAAAGCATGACCCTTTTATGGTTGACTTGGATGCTCGAGCGTTGATACATCCACGCTCCAGCATTGATTTCTGACAAAAAGTCAACTCTTTGCGTTCAGGGTCCGTTCGACGTCCGATTGCACTCAAATTTGAGATATAGGCTCATTAGGACCGAATAAACAACCTAAAACCATAAAAATGGCTAATCTCAACTCTAACTCCAAAATTCTTATTTCACACTCAGACGTTTCAAAGAAGCTCACCGAAAAACCCTAGTTTTGTTCCTATGTTCCAACTCGCTTGATAAGGCTACGTACATGCCATGCAAAGGTTCCTAGACCTTAATCAATCTCTTAACTATATAATCAAAGTCTTAAACATGTTCTTCTTACGTAAAACAAAATCGTAAAAACTAGGATGTTACACTTACTCAACAAGCCACTCCATTCTCCTATCTTCTTCCTCATGGTTGTGAGCCTCTCCCCGTCCCCCTATATATACCCCTTTCATTTACACTTCACCACTTTTCTTCTTCATCACTTCATTACTCTTATATTACTTCATCATCTTCTTCCTTTTCAACTACTTAAAGCTTGCATTTTTATTTGTCTTTTGCACTTGTGTTCTTCATTAAAGTTCTTCCTCTTGTTAAGGGTAATGCTCTCATATAAATTTCTTTACAAGTTTATCATTTTATTTCATTATTTGTTTATGTGTTATTATTAAGCTTTAAACTTCTAAAATCTCTTAAAAATGGTAGGAAACTCCTTTTGAGTTGAAAACACTTCCTATAGTGTCTGCAGGAAGAAAGAGACTTACTGCGATAAGGAGCACTGTCAGAATTCAGAGAAGGGACGGATGGAATTTTGAGATTCGATGAAAGATTCTGTATACCAGATGACGCCGAGCTTAGGAAGTTGATTTTGGAGGAGGCTCACAGGAGTAAGCTGAGTTTACACCCAGGAGCCATGAAGATGTATCATGATCTCAAGAAGTTATAGTGGTGGTATGGAATTAAAAGGGACGTAATGGAATACGTCGCTTCTTGTCCGATATGTCATAATGCTAAGATTGAGCACCATAGGCCAGCAAGAATGTTAAAATCATTGGACATCCCAGAATGGAAGTGGGACGGTATTTCGATGGACTTTGTGACCAGCTTACTAAGGACTCGGAAAGGACATGAGGCTATATGGGTAATTGTGGATCAAGTGACCAAGTCAGCTCACTTTTTACCTATCAACATGAAGTACCTGATGAAAAGGTTGGCTCAGTTGTACATCGACGAGATTGTCAGGTTGCATGGTATACCCTCGAGAATCATTTCGGATTGTGATCCGAGGTTTACGTCAGAAATTTGGAAAGGACTACAAAAATCTTTGGGAACAAAAATCAAATTGAGTTTTGCGTATCATCCACAAATTGACGGACATTCAGAGAGGACAATCCAATCACTCGACGATTTACTAAGAGCGTGCATGATGGAAGACACTGGGAGCTGGGACGAGTTCCTACCGTTGATAGAATTCACCTACAACAACAGTTTTCATTCAAGTATAGGGATGGTACCTTATGAGGCTTTGTATGGCCGACGATACCGAACACCTTTGTGTTGGTACCAGGATGGTGAGATTCTACTGTTAGGACCAGAGATCGTGCAACAAACGACCGAGAGGGTGAAGATGATCCAGGAGAAAATGTGGATGACCCAAAGTCAACAGAAAAGTTACGCTGACAAGAGACGACGACCTCTTGAGTTTGAAGAAGGTGAGCATGTGTTCTTGAGAGTCACGCCAACGACTGGGATTGGCAGAGTGATAAAATACAGAAAGGTTACTCCCGAATTCATTGGATCCTACCAAATTCTTCGTCGCGTAGGTCCAGTAGCTTACAAAATATCTTTACCTCCTTTTCTTTCCAACATCCATAATGTTTTCCATGTCTCTCAGTTGAGAAAGTATATTCCTGATCCATCACATGTTATCAAACCTGATAAATTACAATTAAAAGAGAACCCGTCTTTTGAGACTTCACCGGTACGAATTGCGGATAAGATGATGAAGCAGCTCACAGGTAAACAAATTCCTTTAGTCAAAGTCATCTGGAACGAGACAACCGGAGAAGCTACATGGGAGGCTGATGACAAGATGAAATTGCAATATCCTGAGTTATTTCAAGGTGTGTAATTTCGAGGACAAAATTCTTTTTGGAGGGGTAGTATTGTAACACCCTGTTTTTCCTATGCTTTATGTAGCAGTAAATACATATTTAAATGTGTTTATTTTTAGATTAAACTCAAAGGATGATTTTAATTAAACTAAAATCATTTTCTTATGTTTTTATATCATATGAACTCCCGGTAAAAATTTCGGTTGAAAATTCAGACGGAAGCCGGTTTGCGTTTCCCTGCCGGTACAAGTTTACTGTGCAGAAAACCTAATTTTGACCCGTGAACGAAATGGTTGATGTTTTTGTGATGTTTTGTGGGGGTTTGGGAATTTTGAAAATTTTCGTTCGAAAACAAAATATAATATTTTATTCGGGTGAAAACTTCGGAAAACTACGATCGGAAGTGCAACCGGATACGCAATGGAGCAGATTAGGGGACATAAAAGGAGTGAAGTGACATGATGGAAGAGTTTATGACACACTCTAAAAGTATGATCATTACACTTTTCAAATTATAATTCTAATCCAAAAGTTATTTCTATCTCCTCCTTCCATCCCATCAAGCCTTAACTCCCAAACTTACTCAACAAGTCACCCCATTCTCCTCTCTTCTTCCTCATGGCCGTGAGCCTCTCCCTGTCCCCCTATATATACCCCTTTCATTTACACTTCACCACTTTTCTTCTTCATCACTTCATTACTCTTATATTACTTCATCATCTTCTTCCTTTTCAACTACTTAAAGCTTGCATTTTTATTTGTCTTTTGCACTTGTGTTCTTCATTAAAGTTCTTCCTCTTGTTAAGGGTAATGCTCTCATATAAATTTCTTTACAAGTTTATCATTTTATTTCATTATTTGTTTTATGTGTTATTATTAAGCTTTAAACTTCTAAAATCTCTTAAAAATGGTAGGAAACTCCTTTTGAGTTGAAAACACTTCCTATAGTGTCTCAGGGAAGAAAGAGACTTACTGCGATAAGGAGCACTGTCAGAATTCAGAGAAGGGACGGATGGAATTTTGAGATTCGATGAAAGATTCTGTATACCAGATGACGCCGAGCTTAGGAAGTTGATTTTGGAGGAGGCTCACAGGAGTAAGCTGAGTTTACACCCAGGAGCCATGAAGATGTATCATGATCTCAAGAAGTTATAGTGGTGGTATGGAATTAAAAGGGACGTAATGGAATACGTCGCTTCTTGTCCGATATGTCATAAGGCTAAGATTGAGCACCATAGGCCAGCAGGAATGTTAAAATCATTGGACATCCCAGAATGGAAGTGGGACGGTATTTCGATGGACTTTGTGACCAGCTTACTAAGGACTCGGAAAGGACATGAGGCTATATGGGTAATTGTGGATCAAGTGACCAAGTCAGCTCACTTTTTACCTATCAACATGAAGTACCTGATGAAAAGGTTGGCTCAGTTGTACATCGACGAGATTGTCAGGTTGCATGGTATACCCTCGAGTATCATTTCGGATCGTGATCCGAGGTTTACGTCAGAAATTTGGAAAGGACTACAAAAATCTTTGGGAACAAAACTCAAATTGAGTTTTGCGTATCATCCACAAACTGACGGACATTCAGAGAGGACAATCCAATCACTCGAAGATTTACTAAGAGCGTGCATGATGGAAGACACTGGGAGCTAGGACGAGTTCCTACCGTTGATAGAATTCACCTACAACAACAGTTTTCATTCAAGTATAGGGATGGTACCTTATGAGGCTTTGTATGGCCGACGATACCGAACACCTTTGTGTTGGTACCAGGATGGTGAGATTCTACTGTTAGGACTAGAGATCGTGCAACAAACGACCGAGAGGGTGAAGATGATCCAGGAGAAAATGTGGACGACCCAAAGTCAACAGAAAAGTTACGCTGACAAGAGACGACGACCTCTTGAGTTTGAAGAAGTCGAGCATGTGTTCTTGAGAGTCACGCCAACGACTGGGATTGGCAGAGTGATAAAATACAGAAAGGTTACTCCCGAATTCATTGGATCCAACCAAATTCTTCGTCGCGTAGGTCCAGTAGCTTACAAAATATCTTTACCTCCTTTTCTTTCCAACATCCATAATGTTTTCCATGTCTCTCAGTTGACAAAGTATATTCCTGATCCATCACATGTTATCAAACCTGATAAATTACAATTAAAAGAGAACCCGTCTTTTGAGACTTCACCGTGCAATTAAGGATAAGATGATGAAGCAGCTCACGGGTAAACAAATTCCTTTAGTCAAAGTCATCCGGAACGAGACAACCGGAGAAGCTACATGGGAGGCTGATGACAAGATGAAATTGCAATATCCTGAGTTATTTCAAGGTGTGTAATTTCGAGGACAAAATTCTTTTTGGAGGGGTAGTATTGTAACACCCTGTTTTTCCTATGCTTTATGTAGCAGTAAATACATATTTAAATGTGTTTATTTTTAGATTAAACTCAAAGGATGATTTTAATTAAACTAAAATCATTTTCTTATGTTTTTATATCATATGAACTCCCTAAAAAATTTCGGTTGAAAATTCAGACGGAAGCCGGTTTGCGTTTCCCCTCGGTACAAGTTTATCGTGCGAAAAAACCTAATTTTGACCCGTGAACGAAACGGTTGATGTTTTTGTGATGTTTTGTGGGGGTTTGGGAATTTTGAAAATTTTCGTTCGAAAACAAAATATAATATTTTATTCGGGTGAAAACGTCGGAAAACTACGATCGGAAGTGCAACCGGATACGCAATGGAGCAGATTAGGGGACATAAAAGGAGTGAAGTGACATGATGGAAGAGTTTATGACACACTCTAAAAGTATGATCATTACACTTTTCAAATTATAATTCTAATCCAAAAGTTATTTCTATCTCCTCCTTCCATCCCATCAAGCCTTAACTCCCAAACTTACTCAACAAGTCACCCCATTCTCCTCTCTTCTTCCTCATGGCCGTGAGCCTCTCCCTGTCCCCTATATATACCCCTTTCATTTACACTTCACCACTTTTCTTCTTCATCACTTCATTACTCTTATATTACTTCATCATCTTCTTCCTTTTCAACTACTTAAAGCTTGCATTTTTATTTGTCTTTTGCACTTGTGTTCTTCATTAAAGTTCTTCCTCTTGTTAAGGGTAATGCTCTCATATAAATTTCTTTACAAGTTTATCATTTTATTTCATTATTTGTTTTATGTGTTATTATTAAGCTTTAAACTTCTAAAATCTCTTAAAAATGGTAGGAAACTCCTTTTGAGTTGAAAACACTTCCTATAGTGTCTCAGGAAGAAAGAGACTTACTGCGATAAGGAGCACTGTCAGAATTCAGAGAAGGGACGGATGGAATTTTGAGATTCGATGAAAGATTCTGTATACCAGATGACGCCGAGCTTAGGAAGTTGATTTTGGAGGAGGCTCACAGGAGTAAGCTGAGTTTACACCCAGGAGCCATGAAGATGTATCATGATCTCAAGAAGTTATAGTGGTGGTATGGAATTAAAAGGGACGTAATGGAATACGTCGCTTCTTGTCCGATATGTCATAAGGCTAAGATTGAGCACCATAGGCCAGCAGGAATGTTAAAATCATTGGACATCCCAGAATGGAAGTGGGACGGTATTTCGATGGACTTTGTGACCAGCTTACTAAGGACTCGGAAAGGACATGAGGCTATATGGGTAATTGTGGATCAAGTGACCAAGTCAGCTCACTTTTTACCTATCAACATGAAGTACCTGATGAAAAGGTTGGCTCAGTTGTACATCGACGAGATTGTCAGGTTGCATGGTATACCCTCGAGTATCATTTCGGATCGTGATCCGAGGTTTACGTCAGAAATTTGGAAAGGACTACAAAAATCTTTGGGAACAAAACTCAAATTGAGTTTTGCGTATCATCCACAAACTGACGGACATTCAGAGAGGACAATCCAATCACTCGAAGATTTACTAAGAGCGTGCATGATGGAAGACACTGGGAGCTAGGACGAGTTCCTACCGTTGATAGAATTCACCTACAACAACAGTTTTCATTCAAGTATAGGGATGGTACCTTATGAGGCTTTGTATGGCCGACGATACCGAACACCTTTGTGTTGGTACCAGGATGGTGAGATTCTACTGTTAGGACCAGAGATCGTGCAACAAACGACCGAGAGGGTGAAGATGATCCAGGAGAAAATGTGGACGACCCAAAGTCAACAGAAAAGTTACGCTGACAAGAGACGACGACCTCTTGAGTTTGAAGAAGTCGAGCATGTGTTCTTGAGAGTCACGCCAACGACTGGGATTGGCAGAGTGATAAAATACAGAAAGGTTACTCCCGAATTCATTGGATCCTACCAAATTCTTCGTCGCGTAGGTCCAGTAGCTTACAAAATATCTTTACCTCCTTTTCTTTCCAACATCCATAATGTTTTCCATGTCTCTCAGTTGAGAAAGTATATTCCTGATCCATCACATGTTATCAAACCTGATAAATTACAATTAAAAGAGAACCCGTCTTTTGAGACTTCACCGGTACGAATTGCGGATAAGATGATGAAGCAGCTCACAGGTAAACAAATTCCTTTAGTCAAAGTCATCTGGAACGAGACAACCGGAGAAGCTACATGGGAGGCTGATGACAAGATGAAATTGCAATATCCTGAGTTATTTCAAGGTGTGTAATTTCGAGGACAAAATTCTTTTTGGAGGGGTAGTATTGTAACACCCTGTTTTTCCTATGCTTTATGTAGCAGTAAATACATATTTAAATGTGTTTATTTTTAGATTAAACTCAAAGGATGATTTTAATTAAACTAAAATCATTTTCTTATGTTTTTATATCATATGAACTCCCGGTAAAAATTTCGGTTGAAAATTCAGACGGAAGCCGGTTTGCGTTTCCCTGCCGGTACAAGTTTCATCGTGCGAAAACCTAATTTTGACCCGTGAACGAAACGGTTGATGTTTTTGTGATGTTTTGTGGGGGTTTGGGAATTTTGAAAATTTTCGTTCGAAAACAAAATATAATATTTTATTCGGGTGAAAACGTCGGAAAACTACGATCGGAAGTGCAACCGGATACGCAATGGAGCAGATTAGGGGACATAAAAGGAGTGAAGTGACATGATGGAAGAGTTTATGACACACTCTAAAAGTATGATCATTACACTTTTCAAATTATAATTCTAATCCAAAAGTTATTTCTATCTCCTCCTTCCATCCCATCAAGCCTTAACTCCCAAACTTACTCAACAAGTCACCCCATTCTCCTCTCTTCTTCCTCATGGTCGTGAGCCTCTCCCTGTCCCCCTATATATACCCCTTTCATTTACACTTCACCACTTTTCTTCTTCATCACTTCATTACTCTTATATTACTTCATCATCTTCTTCCTTTTCAACTACTTAAAGCTTGCATTTTTATTTGTCTTTTGCACTTGTGTTCTTCATTAAAGTTCTTCCTCTTGTTAAGGGTAATGCTCTCATATAAATTTCTTTACAAGTTTATCATTTTATTTCATTATTTGTTTTATGTGTTATTATTAAGCTTTAAACTTCTAAAATCTCTTAAAAATGGTAGGAAACTCCTTTTGAGTTGAAAACACTTCCTATAGTGTCTGCAGGAAGAAAGAGACTTACTGCGATAAGGAGCACTGTCAGAATTCAGAGAAGGGACGGATGGAATTTTGAGATTCGATGAAAGATTCTGTATACCAGATGACGCCGAGCTTAGGAAGTTGATTTTGGAGGAGGCTCACAGGAGTAAGCTGAGTTTACACCCAGGAGCCATGAAGATGTATCATGATCTCAAGAAGTTATAGTGGTGGTATGGAATTAAAAGGGACGTAATGGAATACGTCGCTTCTTGTCCGATATGTCATAAGGCTAAGATTGAGCACCATAGGCCAGCAGGAATGTTAAAATCATTGGACATCCCAGAATGGAATTGGGACGGTATTTCGATGGACTTTGTGACCAGCTTACTAAGGTCTCGGAAAGGACATGAGGCTATATGGGTAATTGTGGATCAAGTGACCAAGTCAGCTCACTTTTTACCTATCAACATGAAGTACCTGATGAAAAGGTTGGCTCAGTTGTACATCGACGAGATTGTCAGGTTGCATGGTATACCCTCGAGTATCATTTCGGATCGTGATCCGAGGTTTACGTCAGAAATTTGGAAAGGACTACAAAAATCTTTGGGAACAAAACTCAAATTGAGTTTTGCGTATCATCCACAAACTGACGGACATTCAGAGAGGACAATCCAATCACTCGAAGATTTACTAAGAGCGTGCATGATGGAAGACACTGGGAGCTGGGACGAGTTCCTACCGTTGATAGAATTCACCTACAACAACAGTTTTCATTCAAGTATAGGGATGGTACCTTATGAGGCTTTGTATGGCCGACGATACCGAACACCTTTGTGTTGGTACCAGGATGGTGAGATTCTACATTTAGGACTAGAGATCGTGCAACAAACGACCGAGAGGGTGAAGATGATCCAGGAGAAAATGTGGACGACCCAAAGTCAACAGAAAAGTTACGCTGACAAGAGACGACGACCTCTTGAGTTTGAAGAAGGCGAGCATGTGTTCTTGAGAGTCACGCCAACGACTGGGATTGGCAGAGTGATAAAATACAGAAAGGTTACTCCCGAATTCATTGGATCCTACCAAATTCTTCGTCGCGTAGGTCCAGTAGCTTACAAAATATCTTTACCTCCTTTTCTTTCCAACATCCATAATGTTTTCCATGTCTCTCAGTTGAGAAAGTATATTCCTGATCCATCACATGTTATCAAACCTGATAAATTACAATTAAAAGAGAACCCGTCTTTTGAGACTTCACCGGTACGAATTGCGGATAAGATGATGAAGCAGCTCACAGGTAAACAAATTCCTTTAGTCAAAGTCATCTGGAACGAGACAACCGGAGAAGCTACATGGGAGGCTGATGACAAGATGAAATTGCAATATCCTGAGTTATTTCAAGGTGTGTAATTTCGAGGACAAAATTCTTTTTGGAGGGGTAGTATTGTAACACCCTGTTTTTCCTATGCTTTATGTAGCAGTAAATACATATTTAAATGTGTTTATTTTTAGATTAAACTCAAAGGATGATTTTAATTAAACTAAAATCATTTTCTTATGTTTTTATATCATATGAACTCCCGGTAAAAATTTCGGTTGAAAATTCAGACGGAAGCCGGTTTGCGTTTCCCTGCCGGTACAAGTTTACTGTGCAGAAAACCTAATTTTGACCCGTGAACGAAACGGTTGATGTTTTTGTGATGTTTTGTGGGGGTTTGGGAATTTTGAAAATTTTCGTTCGAAAACAAAATATAATATTTTATTCGGGTGAAAACGTCGGAAAACTACGATCGGAAGTGCAACCGGATACGCAATGGAGCAGATTAGGGGACATAAAAGGAGTGAAGTGACATGATGGAAGAGTTTATGACACACTCTAAAAGTATGATCATTACACTTTTCAAATTATAATTCTAATCCAAAAGTTATTTCTATCTCCTCCTTCCATCCCATCAAGCCTTAACTCCCAAACTTACTCAACAAGTCACCCCATTCTCCTCTCTTCTTCCTCATGGCCGTGAGCCTCTCCCTGTCCCCCTATATATACCCCTTTCATTTACACTTCACCACTTTTCTTCTTCATCACTTCATTACTCTTATATTACTTCATCATCTTCTTCCTTTTCAACTACTTAAAACTTGCATTTTTATTTGTCTTTTGCACTTGTGTTCTTCATTAAAGTTCTTCCTCTTGTTAAGGGTAATGCTCTCATATAAATTTCTTTACAAGTTTATCATTTTATTTCATTATTTGTTTTATGTGTTATTATTAAGCTTTAAACTTCTAAAATCTCTTAAAAATGGTAGGAAACTCCTTTTGAGTTGAAAACACTTCCTATAGTGTCTGCAGGAAGAAAGAGACTTACTGCGATAAGGAGCACTGTCAGAATTCAGAGAAGGGACGGATGGAATTTTGAGATTCGATGAAAGATTCTGTATACCAGATGACGCCGAGCTTAGGAAGTTGATTTTGGAGGAGGCTCACAGGAGTAAGCTGAGTTTACACCCAGGAGCCATGAAGATGTATCATGATCTCAAGAAGTTATAGTGGTGGTATGGAATTAAAAGGGACGTAATGGAATACGTCGCTTCTTGTCCGATATGTCATAAGGCTAAGATTGAGCACCATAGGCCAGCAGGAATGTTAAAATCATTGGACATCCCAGAATGGAAGTGGGACGGTATTTCGATGGACTTTGTGACCAGCTTACTAAGGACTCGGAAAGGACATGAGGCTATATGGGTAATTGTGGATCAAGTGACCAAGTCAGCTCACTTTTTACCTATCAACATGAAGTACCTGATGAAAAGGTTGGCTCAGTTGTACATCGACGAGATTGTCAGGTTGCATGGTATACCCTCGAGTATCATTTCGGATCGTGATCCGAGGTTTACGTCAGAAATTTGTAAAGGACTACAAAAATCTTTGGGAACAAAACTCAAATTGAGTTTTGCATATCATCCACAAACTGACGGACATTCAGAGAGGACAATCCAATCACTCGAAGATTTACTAAGAGCGTGCATGATGGAAGACACTGGGAGCTGGGACGAGTTCCTACCGTTGATAGAATTCACCTACAACAACAGTTTTCATTCAAGTATAGGGATGGTACCTTATGAGGCTTTGTATGGCCGACGATACCGAACACCTTTGTGTTGGTACCAGGATGGTGAGATTCTACTGTTAGGACCAGAGATCGTGCAACAAACGACCGAGAGGGTGAAGATGATCCAGGAGAAAATGTGGACGACCCAAAGTCAACAGAAAAGTTACGCTGACAAGAGACGACGACCTCTTGAGTTTGAAGAAGGCGAGCATGTGTTCTTGAGAGTCACGCCAACGACTGGGATTGGCAGAGTGATAAAATACAGAAAGGTTACTCCCGAATTCATTGGATCCTACCAAATTCTTCGTCGCGTAGGTCCAGTAGCTTACAAAATATCTTTACCTCCTTTTCTTTCCAACATCCATAATGTTTTCCATGTCTCTCAGTTGAGAAAGTATATTCCTGATCCATCACATGTTATCAAACCTGATAAATTACAATTAAAAGAGAACCCGTCTTTTGAGACTTCACCGGTACGAATTGCGGATAAGATGATGAAGCAGCTCACAGGTAAACAAATTCCTTTAGTCAAAGTCATCTGGAACGAGACAACCGGAGAAGCTACATGGGAGGCTGATGACAAGATGAAATTGCAATATCCTGAGTTATTTCAAGGTGTGTAATTTCGAGGACAAAATTCTTTTTGGAGGGGTAGTATTGTAACACCCTGTTTTTCCTATGCTTTATGTAGCAGTAAATACATATTTAAATGTGTTTATTTTTAGATTAAACTCAAAGGATGATTTTAATTAAACTAAAATCATTTTCTTATGTTTTTATATCATATGAACTCCCTGTAAAAATTTCGGTTGAAAATTCAGACGGAAGCGGTTTGCGTTTCCCTGCTTAGGTACAAGTTTCTTGTGCGAAAAACCTAATTTTGACCCGTGAACGAAACGGTTGATGTTTTTGTGATGTTTTGTGGGGGTTTGGGAATTTTGAAAATTTTCGTTCGAAAACAAAATATAATATTTTATTCGGGTGAAAACGCTTTCGGAAAACTACGCTCGGAAGTGCAACCGGATACGCAATGGAGCAGATTAGGGGACATAAAAGGAGTGAAGTGACATGATGGAAGAGTTTATGACACACTCTAAAAGTATGATCATTACACTTTTCAAATTATAATTCTAATCCAAAAGTTATTTCTATCTCCTCCTTCCATCCCATCAAGCCTTAACTCCCAAACTTACTCAACAAGTCACCCCATTCTCCTCTCTTCTTCCTCATGGTCGTGAGCCTCTCCCTGTCCCCCTATATATACCCCTTTCATTTACACTTCACCACTTTTCTTCTTCATCACTTCATTACTCTTATATTACTTCATCATCTTCTTCCTTTTCAACTACTTAAAGCTTGCATTTTTATTTGTCTTTTGCACTTGTGTTCTTCATTAAAGTTCTTCCTCTTGTTAAGGGTAATGCTCTCATATAAATTTCTTTACAAGTTTATCATTTTATTTCATTATTTGTTTTATGTGTTATTATTAAGCTTTAAACTTCTAAAATCTCTTAAAAATGGTAGGAAACTCCTTTTGAGTTGAAAACACTTCCTATAGTGTCTGCAGGAAGAAAGAGACTTACTGCGATAAGGAGCACTGTCAGAATTCAGAGAAGGGACGGATGGAATTTTGAGATTCGATGAAAGATTCTGTATACCAGATGACGCCGAGCTTAGGAAGTTGATTTTGGAGGAGGCTCACAGGAGTAAGCTGAGTTTACACCCAGGAGCCATGAAGATGTATCATGATCTCAAGAAGTTATAGTGGTGGTATGGAATTAAAAGGGACGTAATGGAATACGTCGCTTCTTGTCCGATATGTCATAAGGCTAAGATTGAGCACCATAGGCCAGCAGGAATGTTAAAATCATTGGACATCCCAGAATGGAATTGGGACGGTATTTCGATGGACTTTGTGACCAGCTTACTAAGGTCTCGGAAAGGACATGAGGCTATATGGGTAATTGTGGATCAAGTGACCAAGTCAGCTCACTTTTTACCTATCAACATGAAGTACCTGATGAAAAGGTTGGCTGAGTTGTACATCGACGAGATTGTCAGGTTGCATGGTATACCCTCGAGTATCATTTCGGATCGTGATCCGAGGTTTACGTCAGAAATTTGGAAAGGACTACAAAAATCTTTGGGAACAAAACTCAAATTGAGTTTTGCGTATCATCCACAAACTGACGGACATTCAGAGAGGACAATCCAATCACTCGAAGATTTACTAAGAGCGTGCATGATGGAAGACACTGGGAGCTAGGACGAGTTCCTACCGTTGATAGAATTCACCTACAACAACAGTTTTCATTCAAGTATAGGGATGGTACCTTATGAGGCTTTGTATGGCCGACGATACCGAACACCTTTGTGTTGGTACCAGGATGGTGAGATTCTACTGTTAGGACCAGAGATCGTGCAACAAACGACCGAGAGGGTGAAGATGATCCAGGAGAAAATGTGGACGACCCAAAGTCAACAGAAAAGTTACGCTGACAAGAGACGACGACCTCTTGAGTTTGAAGAAGGCGAGCATGTGTTCTTGAGAGTCACGCCAACGACTGGGATTGGCAGAGTGATAAAATACAGAAAGGTTACTCCCGAATTCATTGGATCCTACCAAATTCTTCGTCGCGTAGGTCCAGTAGCTTACAAAATATCTTTACCTCCTTTTCTTTCCAACATCCATAATGTTTTCCATGTCTCTCGATTGAGAAAGTATATTCCTGATCCATCACATGTTATCAAACCGGCTAAATTACAATTAAAAGAGAACCCGTCTTTTGAGACTTCACCGGTACGAATTGCGGATAAGATGATGAAGCAGCTCACAGGTAAACAAATTCCTTTAGTCAAAGTCATCTGGAACGAGACAACCGGAGAAGCTACATGGGAGGCTGATGACAAGATGAAATTGCAATATCCTGAGTTATTTCAAGGTGTGTAATTTCGAGGACAAAATTCTTTTTGGAGGGGTAGTATTGTAACACCCTGTTTTTCCTATGCTTTATGTAGCAGTAAATACATATTTAAATGTGTTTATTTTTAGATTAAACTCAAAGGATGATTTTAATTAAACTAAAATCATTTTCTTATGTTTTTATATCATATGAACTCCCGGTAAAAATTTCGGTTGAAAATTCAGACGGAATCCGGTTTGCGTTTCCCTGCCGGTACAAGTTTACTGTGCAGAAAACCTAATTTTGACCCGTGAACGAAACGGTTGATGTTTTTGTGATATTTTGTGGGGGTTTGGGAATTTTGAAAATTTTCGTTCGAAAACAAAATATAATATTTTATTCGGGTGAAAACGCTTTGAAAACTACGATCGGAAGTGCAACCGGATACGCAATGGAGCAGATTAGGGGACATAAAAGGAGTGAAGTGACATGATGGAAGAGTTTATGACACACTCTAAAAGTATGATCATTACACTTTTCAAATTATAATTCTAATCCAAAAGTTATTTCTATCTCCTCCTTCCATCCCATCAAGCCTTAACTCCCAAACTTACTCAACAAGTCACCCCATTCTCCTCTCTTCTTCCTCATGGCCGTGAGCCTCTCCCTGTCCCCCTATATATACCCCTTTCATTTACACTTCACCACTTTTCTTCTTCATCACTTCATTACTCTTATATTACTTCATCATCTTCTTCCTTTTCAACTACTTAAAACTTGCATTTTTATTTGTCTTTTGCACTTGTGTTCTTCATTAAAGTTCTTCCTCTTGTTAAGGGTAATGCTCTCATATAAATTTCTTTACAAGTTTATCATTTTATTTCATTATTTGTTTTATGTGTTATTATTAAGCTTTAAACTTCTAAAATCTCTTAAAAATGGTAGGAAACTCCTTTTGAGTTGAAAACACTTCCTATAGTGTCTGCAGGAAGAAAGAGACTTACTGCGATAAGGAGCACTGTCAGAATTCAGAGAAGGGACGGATGGAATTTTGAGATTCGATGAAAGATTCTGTATACCAGATGACGCCGAGCTTAGGAAGTTGATTTTGGAGGAGGCTCACAGGAGTAAGCTGAGTTTACACCCAGGAGCCATGAAGATGTATCATGATCTCAAGAAGTTATAGTGGTGGTATGGAATTAAAAGGGACGTAATGGAATACGTCGCTTCTTGTCCGATATGTCATAAGGCTAAGATTGAGCACCATAGGCCAGCAGGAATGTTAAAATCATTGGACATCCCAGAATGGAAGTGGGACGGTATTTCGATGGACTTTGTGACCAGCTTACTAAGGACTCGGAAAGGACATGAGGCTATATGGGTAATTGTGGATCAAGTGACCAAGTCAGCTCACTTTTTACCTATCAACATGAAGTACCTGATGAAAAGGTTGGCTCAGTTGTACATCGACGAGATTGTCAGGTTGCATGGTATACCCTCGAGTATCATTTCGGATCGTGATCCGAGGTTTACGTCAGAAATTTGGAAATGACTACAAAAATCTTTGGGAACAAAACTCAAATTGAGTTTTGCATATCATCCACAAACTGACGGACATTCAGAGAGGACAATCCAATCACTCGAAGATTTACTAAGAGCGTGCATGATGGAAGACACTGGGAGCTAGGACGAGTTCCTACCGTTGATAGAATTCACCTACAACAACAGTTTTCATTCAAGTATAGGGATGGTACCTTATGAGGCTTTGTATGGCCGACGATACCGAACACCTTTGTGTTGGTACCAGGATGGTGAGATTCTCTTTGTTAGGACCGAGAGATCGTGCAACAAACGACCGAGAGGGTGAAGATGATCCAGGAGAAAATGTGGACGACCCAAAGTCAACGAAAAAGTTACTACGACAAGAGACGACGACCTCTTGAGTTTGAAGAAGTCGAGCATGTGTTCTTGAGAGTCACGCCAACGACTGGGATTGGCGAGTGATAAAATACAGAAAGGTTACTCCCGAATTCATTGGATCCTACCAAATTCTTCGTCGCGTAGGTCCAAGAGAGCTTACAAAATATCTTTACCTCCTTTTCTTTCCAACATCCATAATGTTTTCCATGTCTCTCGATTGAGAAAGTATATTCCTGATCCATCACATGTTATCAAACCTGATAAATTACAATTAAAAGAGAACCCGTCTTTTGAGACTTCACCGTAATGCAATGCGGATAAGATGATGAAGCAGCTCACGGGTAAACAAATTCCTTTAGTCAAAGTCATCTGAACGAGACAACCGGAGAAGCTACATGGGAGGCTGATGACAAGATGAAATTGCAATATCCTCGAGTTATTTCAAGGTGTGTAATTTCGAGGACAAAATTCTTTTTGGAGGGGTAGTATTGTAGCACCCTGTTTTTCCTATGCTTTATGTAGCAGTAAATACATATTTAAATGTGTTTATTTTTAGATTAAACTCAAAGGATGATTTTAATTAAACTAAAATCATTTTCTTATGTTTTTATATCATATGAACTCCCGGTAAAAATTTCGGTTGAAAATTCAGACGGAAGCCGGTTTGCGTTTCCTTTCTCAGGTACAAGTTTACTGTGCAGAAAACCTAATTTTGACCCGTGAACGAAACGGTTGATGTTTTTGTGATGTTTTGTGGGGGTTTGGGAATTTTGAAAATTTTCGTTCGAAAACAAAATATAATATTTTATTCGGGTGAAAACGTCGGAAAACTACGATCGGAAGTGCAACCGGATACGCAATGGAGCAGATTAGGGGACATAAAAGGAGTGAAGTGACATGATGGAAGAGTTTATGACACACTCTAAAAGTATGATCATTACACTTTTCAAATTATAATTCTAATCCAAAAGTTATTTCTATCTCCTCCTTCCATCCCATCAAGCCTTAACTCCCAAACTTACTCAACAAGTCACCCCATTCTCCTCTCTTCTTCCTCATGGCCGTGAGCCTCTCCCTGTCCCCCTATATATACCCCTTTCATTTACACTTCACCACTTTTCTTCTTCATCACTTCATTACTCTTATATTACTTCATCATCTTCTTCCTTTTCAACTACTTAAAGCTTGCATTTTTATTTGTCTTTTGCACTTGTGTTCTTCATTAAAGTTCTTCCTCTTGTTAAGGGTAATGCTCTCATATAAATTTCTTTACAAGTTTATCATTTTATTTCATTATTTTTTTATGTGTTATTATTAAGCTTTAAACTTCTAAAATCTCTTAAAAATGGTAGGAAACTCCTTTTGAGTTGAAAACACTTCCTATAGTGTCTGCAGGAAGAAAGAGACTTACTGCGATAAGGAGCACTGTCAGAATTCAGAGAAGGGACGGATGGAATTTTGAGATTCGATGAAAGATTCTGTATACCAGATGACGCCGAGCTTAGGAAGTTGATTTTGGAGGAAGCTCACAGGAGTAAGCTGAGTTTACACCCAGGAGCCATGAAGATGTATCATGATCTCAAGAAGTTATAGTGGTGGTATGGAATTAAAAGGGACGTAATGGAATACGTCGCTTCTTGTCCGATATGTCTTAAGGCTAATATTGAGCACCATAGGTCAGCAGGAATGTTAAAATCATTGGACATCCCAGAATGGAAGTGGGACGGTATTTCGATGGACTTTGTGACCAGCTTACTAAGGACTCGGAAAGGACATGAGGCTATATGGGTAATTGTGGATCAAGTGACCAAGTCAGCTCACTTTTTACCTATCAACATGAAGTACCTGATGAAAAGGTTGGCTCAGTTGTACATCGACGAGATTGTCAGGTTGCATGGTATACCCTCGAGTATCATTTCGGATCGTGATCCGAGGTTTACGTCAGAAATTTGTAAAGGACTACAAAAATCTTTGGGAACAAAACTCAAATTGAGTTTTGCATATCATCCACAAACTGACGGACATTCAGAGAGGACAATCCAATCACTCGAAGATTTACTAAGAGCGTGCATGATGGAAGACACTGGGAGCTGGGACGAGTTCCTACCGTTGATAGAATTCACCTACAACAACAGTTTTCATTCAAGTATAGGGATGGTACCTTATGAGGCTTTGTATGGCCGACGATACCGAACACCTTTGTGTTGGTACCAGGATGGTGAGATTCTACTGTTAGGACCAGAGATCGTGCAACAAACGACCGAGAGGGTGAAGATGATCCAGGAGAAAATGTGGACGACCCAAAGTCAACGAAGAATTCTTACGCTGACAAGAGACGACGACCTCTTGAGTTTGAAGAAGGCGAGCATGTGTTCTTGAGAGTCACGCCAACGACTGGGATTGGCAGAGTGATAAAATACAGAAAGGTTACTCCCGAATTCATTGGATCCTACCAAATTCTTCGTCGCGTAGGTCCAGTAACTTACAAAATATCTTTACCTCCTTTTCTTTCCAACATCCACAATGTTTTCCATGTCTCTCGATTAAGAAAGTATATTCTCGATCCATCACATGTTATCAAACCCGATAAATTACAATTAAAAGAGAACCCGTCTTTTGAGACTTCACCGGTACGAATTGCGGATAAGATGATGAAGCAGCTCACAGGTAAACAAATTCCTTTAGTCAAAGTCATCTGGAACGAGACAACCGGAGAAGCTACATGGGAGGCTGATGACAAGATGAAATTGCAATATCCTGAGTTATTTCAAGGTGTGTAATTTCGAGGACAAAATTCTTTTTGGAGGGGTAGTATTGTAACACCCTGTTTTTCCTATGCTTTATGTAGCAGTAAATACATATTTAAATGTGTTTATTTTTAGATTAAACTCAAAGGATGATTTTAATTAAACTAAAAATCATTTTCTTATGTTTTTATATCATATGAACTCCCGGTAAAAATTTCGGTTGAAAATTCAGACGGAATCCGGTTTGCGTTTCCCTGCCGGTACAAGTTTACTGTGCAGAAAACCTAATTTTGACCCGTGAACGAAACGGTTGATGTTTTTGTGATGTTTTGTGGGGGTTTGGGAATTTTGAAAATTTTCGTTCGAAAACAAAATATAATATTTTATTCGGGTGAAAACGTCGGAAAACTACGATCGGAAGTGCAACCGGATACGCAATGGAGCAGATTAGGGGACATAAAAGGAGTGAAGTGACATGATGGAAGAGTTTATGACACACTCTAAAAGTATGATCATTACACTTTTCAAATTATAATTCTAATCCAAAAGTTATTTCTATCTCCTCCTTCCATCCCATCAAGCCTTAACTCCCAAACTTACTCAACAAGTCACCCCATTCTCCTCTCTTCTTCCTCATGGCCGTGAGCCTCTCCCCTGTCCCCCTATATATACCCCTTTCATTTACACTTCACCACTTTTCTTCTTCATCACTTCATTACTCTTATATTACTTCATCATCTTCTTCCTTTTCAACTACTTAAAGCTTGCATTTTTATTTGTCTTTTGCACTTGTGTTCTTCATTAAAGTTCTTCCTCTTGTTAAGGGTAATGCTCTCATATAAATTTCTTTACAAGTTTATCATTTTATTTCATTATTTGTTTTATGTGTTATTATTAAGCTTTAAACTTCTAAAATCTCTTAAAAATGGTAGGAAACTCCTTTTGAGTTGAAAACACTTCCTATAGTGTCTGCAGGAAGAAAGAGACTTACTGCGATAAGGAGCACTGTCAGAATTCAGAGAAGGGACGGATGGAATTTTGAGATTCGATGAAAGATTATGTATACCAGATGACGCCGAGCTTAGGAAGTTGATTTTGGAGGAGGCTCACAGGAGTAAGCTGAGTTTACACCCAGGAGCCATGAAGATGTATCATGATCTCAAGAAGTTATAGTGGTGGTATGGAATTAAAAGGGACGTAATGGAATACGTCGCTTCTTGTCCGATATGTCATAAGGCTAAGATTGAGCACCATAGGCCAGCAGGAATGTTAAAATCATTGGACATCCCAGAATGGAAGTGGGACGGTATTTCGATGGACTTTGTGACCAGCTTACTAAGGACTCGGAAAGGACATGAGGCTATATGGGTAATTGTGGATCAAGTGACCAAGTCAGCTCACTTTTTACCTATCAACATGAAGTACCTGATGAAAAGGTTGGCTCAGTTGTACATCGACGAGATTGTCAGGTTGCATGGTATACCCTCGAGTATCATTTCGGATCGTGATCCGAGGTTTACGTCAGAAATTTGGAAAGGACTACAAAAATCTTTGGGAACAAAACTCAAATTGAGTTTTGCGTATCATCCACAAACTGACGGACATTCAGAGAGGACAATCCAATCACTCGAAGATTTACTAAGAGCGTGCATGATGGAAGACACTGGGAGCTGGGACGAGTTCCTACCGTTGATAGAATTCACCTACAACAACAGTTTTCATTCAAGTATAGGGATGGTACCTTATGAGGCTTTGTATGGTCGACGATACCGAACACCTTTGTGTTGGTACCAGGATGGTGAGATTCTCTTTGTTAGGACCAGAGATCGTGCAACAAACGACCGAGAGGGTGAAGATGATCCAGGAGAAAATGTGGACGACCCAAAGTCAACAGAAAAGTTACCCTGACAAGAGACGACGACCTCTTGAGTTTGAAGAAGGCGGGCATGTGTTCTTGAGAGTCACGCCAACGACTGGGATTGGCAGAGTGATAAAATACAGAAAGGTTACTCCCGAATTCATTGGATCCTACCAAATTCTTCGTCGCGTAGGTCCAGTAGCTTACAAAATATCTTTACCTCCTTTTCTTTCCAACATCCATGATGTTTTCCATGTCTCTCAGTTGAGAAAGTATATTCCTGATCCATCACATGTTATCAACCCTGATAAATTACAATTAAAAGAGAACCCGTCTTTTGAGACTTCACCGGTACGAATTGCGGATAAGATGATGAAGCAGCTCACAGGTAAACAAATTCCTTTAGTCAAAGTCATTTGGAACGAGACAACCGGAGAAGCTACATGGGAGGCTGATGACAAGATGAAATTGCAATATCCTGAGTTATTTCAAGGTGTGTAATTTCGATGACGAAATTCTTTTTGGAGGGGTAGTATTGTAACACCCTGTTTTTCCTATGCTTTATGTAGCAGTAAATACATATTTAAATGTGTTTATTTTTAGATTAAACTCAAAGGATGATTTTAATTAAACTAAAAATCATTTTCTTATGTTTTTATATCATATGAACTCCCGGTAAAAATTTCGGTTGAAAATTCAGACGGAAGCCGGTTTGCGTTTCCCTGCCGGTACAAGTTTACTGTGCAGAAAACCTAATTTTGACCCGTGAACGAAACGGTTGATGTTTTTGTGATGTTTTGTGGGGGTTTGGGAATTTTGAAAATTTTCGTTCGAAAACAAAATATAATATTTTATTCGGGTGAAAACGTCGGAAAACTACGATCGGAAGTGCAACCGGATACGCAATGGAGCAGATTAGGGGACATAAAAGGAGTGAAGTGACATGATGGAAGAGTTTATGACACACTCTAAAAGTATGATCATTACACTTTTCAAATTATAATTCTAATCCAAAAGTTATTTCTCTCTCCTCCTTCCATCCCATCAAGCCTTAACTCCCAAACTTACTCAACAAGTCACCCCATTCTCCTCTCTTCTTCCTCATGGCCGTGAGCCTCTCCCTGTCCCCCTATATATACCCCTTTCATTTACACTTCACCACTTTTCTTCTTCATCACTTCATTACTCTTATATTACTTCATCATCCTCTTCCTTTTCAACTCCTTAAAGCTTGCATTTTTATTTGTCTTTTGCACTTGTGTTCTTCATTAAAGTTCTTCCTCTTGTTAAGGGTAATGCTCTCATATAAATTTATTTACAAGTTTATCATTTTATTTCATTATTTGTGTTATGTGTTCTTATTAAGCTTTAAACTTCTAAAATCTTTTAAAAATGGTAGAAAACTCCTTTTGAGTTGAAACCACTTCCTATAGTGTTGTATTTACTTGTATTTGACATACTAAAAGGTTGTAAAACGAAGCTCCCTGACCCTTTCTTTCTTAGGAGGCCGAAACCATGCAATATGGTCTAGGTGGGTTTTGTTTCAACTTTTGGAATATGATCATGTGTTTGAGTTTCTAACTATCCCTTGATCTTAAATCTATAAATCTTGGAAGGTTTGATAGCTTGTTCCTATGATGGCCGAAAATATGAATAAGTTGACCAAAGGATATGTCCCTTGATCTTAATAACTTGTGATTCTAAACCTAAGAGTTGTTATTAAACAAAGGATACTTTCCTAATCATCCTATGATGGCCGAAACTTAGTGTTTAGGTGCTAGGATGTTTGAGTTTTTATTTTTTCCAAAATGATCATGGACTCGAGCTCCATAAGATATTTGGATGCTAAGTCTAAGAGATTGGAATGTTTAAGTTTCCATTGTTTTCCAAAATTATCATGGACTTGAACTCCATCAGATATTTCAATACTAAGTCTAATAGATTGGAAAGTTTAAAGATTTCTAGATTATAAATCCTATGAAGGCCGAACCTAGAAGGTTATGGACCTAGGATACTTTGTTCTTATTTTACTAGCCTTGGCTGAATACCCTAAGTTTATAACTTAGTGGGATATTAATTCAACCTTGTTAAATGATCATTGTTTATGAATTCCTAACACTAAAGGATCATAAATCCATAAGTTGTATAATTTTCAGGGATCTCTAACCCGAATTTATTGTCTTGGCCGATTCTAATACCTTGTGGGTTAGTGTTCTTGGTTGATTTTAACTTATGATTTTGCGTTCATAACCTTAGACTTCCATCACGGAGAAAAAAAGGACGTTCGTGGTATATCTCTTCAAGCATCTAATCTCATTACCTTCACGAAAGGTAAGAGGTGATTGCCTAGGGATATTCAACGACTATATGCATGTGTGTATGTGTTTGCTTGAGTGATTTGAATATTATTATGATATGGATCAAATACTTGAATGACTTGTTTACTTGAACTATTGTGATTATTACTTGAAGTTGATTATTACTTGCCTTAAAGTATTGTGAGTTGTATATATGTGATGAACTATCGTTAACTGTGATATTATTGTTGAGAATATATTACTGTTGATTGAAGTTTGAGAAGCCGGACTTCGACAACGGAAAAGAGTGAACACAAAGAAAAGTCTTGAGAATGAAAAGTCTTTTATTCATATGCATTTCCCCTTAGCAGACGTGCTTGAGTTACCGAATACCTGCTTAAGATGTGGTGTTCGATGATGTATACATCCGGATGGCTGTTGATAAGGGATTCGTGATGATATTGATCCAGGTTCATGAGGTGACGGAGACAACTTGCCAATGCGGCATATGAGCCTGATCAACTCTTTCTTTCTTAATGATAAAACGTGATGGTATCTCATGAGATTAAGTTTAGATCCTGATGATTGAAGTGGCATGCATTATCTTTATAAAACTGATTGATTCGGGTATGAGACCTACTGAAATAATACTTGTTTTTTTACCTATGAATAATGTTTTAAATGTTAATATGCCAATGTGTTGTATGTATCATGTATATGGTTGTTGTGCGATATATCCGCTGTCGGTATCTCACTCTTTCATTTCTGCTTGTTATTCTCTCTTCCTTTTTTGTATTGCCGTATGTAGATGAGCTCAGATGGATCCCAACATCCCTATTGTGTCGATGATGTCGAAGACTAAGGTCTTTGACGATGCGGGGAACGTCGAGGCATGGTTGATTCATCCAGGGGTGATGTCTGCTGCGTACCACGGATCAATCACCACCACTGATTTGAATGCTGACGGAGACCCGATTTGTAGGAGCCAAACCATGGAGAGTTGCTCTACCTCCGACTTGGTAATACCTTCACGCACTTCAAGTTAACAAACTACTACACGAGCTACCCCCTCTGGACGTCGAGGAGGCAACACCTATCGAGGTGGATCCTGAGGAGGACCCTGAGGAGGAACCCGAGGAGGACTTCTATGAGATCATGAGGAGGATGAGTCGGAGTATTACGTTCTCGATCATGACGACGATGATGATTCCGTGGATGAGGCGGCGACGTCATAGACCTATTACCTGATGTCTCGTCTCATGGGAGTTTTTGTGGAGACCCTGCTTGTAGCCAGTGTCAGTGACCAGTTTGGAACGTTTTGTGAATAGTCTTCCGTCTTCTAACTTTCTAGAGTCACTTTTATGATGTGGTTCCGGACCCTATTTCCCCGTGTTTTTGCTTACTCTCTTTTCAGTTGTATCTTCTAGATTTCTAACTGTTGCAATGGCCGTTGATAAGGCCCTAGCTTATGTACTAGAGCTTTGGTCTCACTAGGACATGTTATGAATTTATATATATATATATATATATATATATATATATATATATATATATATATATATTGTCTTCAATTCATGTTCTGAGTATTCATCACTTTTATTTCAATTATCCTTTCAAAAAAAAACTACCGTTTTTAGTGTACTTATCCATCGAGAAAATGATATTTTCCGAAAGTAACTAGCATTGTAATCAGTTTTATTTCTGTAATTGGGTAACCATGTGATGCCGGGTTTAGGGCGTCGTATTTGTTGTATCAGAGCTGGTCGAGTCTTTCGGGAATGTTTGGGTTTAGGTCTGTTGTGTCGACGTTGTGTATTCTCTGATTGAGTCTTGTTTGAATTACTTCTAAGAAGTAATGTGTGTTATCCGACGGGTTTACCATTCATTTTCGGGTTACCATCTCACTGATTGTGTCTCTGGTGGTCGTGGTAGAGGCAATGGTGAGATGGACTTTGCTGCCCAAGCTTTGACTGACGTTGTTGCTGCCATAGCTTTCCAGACTGCCAACGCGGCTGCCCCGAATCAACAGTTTGCATGACAATGATATTAGAACTATTTCATGATGCATTTGAACATGTAAAGATCCCATGTTCAATCTACGAGGCAAAAAAAAAAAATCAACAAGCTTGGTTTGAACTATGAAAAGATACCTGCATGCCCTACTAATTGTATGCTGTATTGGGGTAATCGAGAGGATGAAGAATGTAACACCCCGGTTTTTACTATTCTTCAATAATAGTAAATATCTGTATATGTTTATTTATTTATTTTTTTGTTTAGTTTTATGTGATTTGGTTTGAGTAATTTTAATTACTCATTTAAAAATTTATTTTTGAGTGCGTTAATACTGTCTTATGTCAGTATAGGCACGATTACTAGACAATACTATTATGTTATTTTCACTATGAGTATTTGTTTAGGAAAAAAAAATACATTTGTAATAATGAGATTGGAAGAAAATTATTGTTATATATTTATTCTATTTAATTTTAGAGTTAAAAATATTCTGGTTTGACATTAATCAGAGATTAATTTTAGACCATTGATTTTCTTAGTTGATCAGCTCAACTATCAATTTTGACTCTAATTTAAATTTTGAAAGTATATAATTGTCAACCATTATTTTTAAGTCAAAAAGCCAAAAACATAATTATTTTTAGGCTCAATATTTACTACTTATTTTGTACCTACTACTATTAATAAAAAAAAAATCTATTCATTCCTTTCCACTCTGTTACGCGCACGGAACCCCCCCCCCCCCTCTCTTTATTTTTCTTTTTCTTTGTTCTTCACAAGAACAGAAATACCCCTCCTTCTCTCCCTTGGTTATCACCTTCTCTCCTCCACTCTTGCTCAGACCGTGACCCCTCCACCTGCAGCCACCATCTGGCCGCGCGACGCCACCGTAGGGACGCTGTCTGGTCGCTGCTCGATGCGGAGAAGACCAGCACGCGTTCCCAGCCTCTGTTCTGTATGTCGCTCAGCCTTTCTCCATCGCGGGAAGCTCGTTTTAGGCCGCACCAAGGGAGAAGACGGTTGTACACCTCTGCTCGCTACCATACATGTATTCTGTTTTGTTCCATTTTGGACCGCCGCCATGCTGTACGAACGGAGCTCCGCCGTCCAGGGTCGTTCGTCGTCTTGCCGGAGCGTGCCATTGTCACCATCTTTCATCTCCTTTGGTGAGTTGTTCCCCTCTTTTTCATTCTCTTTCAATTTTCCCTAAATTGATTTGGAACCCTAAGTTGCCATTTCAAAGCCTAACTGTTAAATTAGAAACAAAATCCTTAAATTGATGGTATTGATTTCAAATTGGATATGTCAATTTCAAATTCCCTATGCTAATTGCTCAAATCCTCTTTAAATTCGGATTCCCCCAATTTCACTCAAAACCCTAAATTTTCATTTTTCTCTAATCATGAAATTGATTTTGTTTTAGTGTAATTGAGGCTCTTGATTGATGATTTCCAAGTTCAATTTCATGATACTCTAATCAAATCATATTTTCCCCAATTTTGTTTAAAACCTTAATTTCCCAATTTGAAAATTAGTCAAATTATGTTGATTTCTCAATTTTGATTATGATTTAATGTAATTAAAGTTGTTAATTTGTAGTTCCCTGTCCTAATTCTATATTACTTAATCAAAATTGGTTTTTCCCAAATTCCTAGAGAACTCTAAAACCCTAATCATTTTAAATGAAAAACCAATATCGTTTCCTTAGTTGAATTAATTATTTAAGTTGTACAAACTTATGTTCTGTGATGATGAGTTTCTGATTTTTGGTTGTGCTTGCTATTGGCTATGTTGATGACCAATTTCCATCTATGTGGATGTGACGGTCATAGTTGAAGGAGAAGAGGGTAAGTGGTTGGAGCTATCTCGAAGTTGTTATAAGCATTGCGAAGTGTTAGAGGAACCCGGAATGAGTGATCTTATTCTTGTCTTCAAAGGTAAGGGGAGACTGCCTGAGGGATTTTCGGTAACTTCATGCTAATTGTGTGTCGTATTTGAGTTTATTTGTTGTGATGTGTGGTGTCAAATTAAATTGTTATACGACTGTTATGTGGTTTTTAATGTTTTTTGTGAAAGCATGATTATACTGTGATATATGGATATCTGTTATGTATGGATTATATGTTGGTTGGTTGATTGACTGAGAAGCCCGACATTGGTCAGTGCTCAATTAAATTAAAGATAAAAGCGTTGAAAAAGTTTGAGGAGGAATTCAAAGGATTTGATTTAGGAAGAAAAATATTGAAAGTATTTATATTTGATGATGTTTTGGAGAAAAGAGTGAATTATGAGTAAATTGTGAGGACGACATCTTGAAAATATTTCAGTTACGTTGTCTTTTCCATACAAATTCAAAAATAAGATGAAAAGTTATTCTAAGAAATGTAAGTGTCAAGGATATTTTAACAGTGTTGGAAAAATTAATTTACAACAAAGAGTCCTATTTCTTGAAATAGCAAACGACAGACAATTCCGTCAAGGTTTACCAAAGTGTTTTTAAAGAGGGTATTATTGAGAATTTGTCTCAAATAAGGTCTTACAGTTCAAATTATTGATTTTTGAACAAAAATAAGTTTTAAGGAATTTTTAAATTTACAAAACGAATTTCCCACGTGAAAGGATTTTCGATAAACATTGAGTTATTTCCATCAACTTGGATAGGTTGAGGGAACTTTTATTTTGTTTTGTTTTTCACAGAACGAAAATGGTTTAAACGAACCTAGCAACCGAGACGTCGGGTCTAGAGTTCTAAGATATGGGCATGGGGTCCGAAGAGGAAATTATGGACTACAATGTCCTATAAACTGTATATTTGGTTTTGTGCACTAAAATCTATGCGTCCAAGACTGGTGCATCGGTCTAGATTTCGTGATTTGCACACCTTTTGACTTGGAGTCAGTTATTTTGGAATGAGGTATTAAACTTGAAATTTAAATTGGTGATTTAGTCGTGAGACTTTTAGCTCCGACACCTAAATATTGATCACAAGAAAACAACAGGAACAAAACATTTTACATGCATTACAGGGCAGACGTGCCTTTGCATAGGACTTGAATGCTTGATGGCAAGTATTCATGCAGTTTGCGTCACTGTGCCTTGATGGATATACGACCAAGTAGACCATGTGCTATATGTAGTCACCACTTTGCCTTGAGTTGGACTGTGGAATGGTCAATAGAACTTTGCCATATCGGGCATTGATTCTGCCTTAATTGGCAACTAGAGCTTGATTAGCTCATTTATTTGTTGGTTGGAGCTCCGGAGATTAGGTCTCAAAGTTAGTTGTGGAATATTGAAGTGTCGTGGTTTTTAAAATGGGTACGACTGTCGGGTATGAAACCCTTTGATTAATATATCTTTGAATATTCATGTTAAATGGTAATTGAGAGTTGTGCATGTGGTTATCGTATTTAAATCCATATATTGGTATCTCACCCTTGCATGTATAGGTTTTTCTGGTTTTGCTTTTGTACCTTGGTACACACGTACAGAAGATGTAGGAGAGGTTTCCAGTTTAGCTCGGGGATATTATTCCCAATCCTGGAAGATGTATAATGTCAAGTATAATGGTAAGAACCATATGAGTCTTACCCATGAATATCTTTTAGAACGACCAGCTTAGGTTTTGAGACGATGTTGATTAATGTTAGTATGTACGTTTATGGCTCGAATAGCCTTTATTTTTGGATGGAATGTAAATGGCTCGGAGAGCCCTTCTTTTGGATGAAAAATTTAAAATCTTTCATTTTGGTCAGGTATTTGTTTATGTAAATATTTTCAGAAAAATACCGTCTTTATGTTTTCTTGTATGACTAGAATTTCTGGGATGAAAATGGAAATATTTCAACAGGTGTTTCTATCTTGGGATGTTGCAATTATAGAGGAGACTCTGTCAAAATTTTTGTAAAAATATTCAAGCTTTTTTTTTATTTAAGTACATTTCGAAAATAAATAGGCTTGCCAGGCTAGGCTTGTAAGTCTGTGCGCCGGTCACGGCTTAGGTTTTGGGTCGTATAACAAATGGTCTATATATGACCAGAATTTGTACCATGATAGGTGAAATTGTGATGTTACTATTTCAAAACAGGTTTAAATTTTACCGTAACCGCATTTAACAAACTTTATACGCGTTTTCCGGTGCTTATATATTTATATAAATTAATTTCCGAAAGCAACCAACGAAATTCGCTTTTAAATTCATTTCCCCACGTGTTTACAAAGTAATGCCCAAGGGGGGTGTTACAAAGAAAGTGAAACATGCAAAGTTTGTAACATGTCTAAATGGAAATCAAGGACAAAAGTTGGAGAGACTGAAGTGTCTAAAGATGGCAAAAATGGGAGTAAGGTACCTGTGAAAGTTCTTCGTTACTTTCCACTAAAACCTCGATTACAGAGATTGTTTTTGTCTTAAAAAACTACTGAGGATATGAGGTGGCATGCCGTGGATAGTAAAAATGATGGAATAATGAGGCATCCTAGAGATTCAGAAGCTTGGAAGAAGTTTGATTCAACAGACACTTCGTTTACATCAGATCCGCGAAATGTGCGTCTTGCATTGGCTAGTGATAGTTTTAATCCCTTTGGTGTTATGAATGCAAGTTACAGTATCTGGCCAGTTATTCTCATCCCATACAATACACCTCCATGGGTGTGTATGAAGCAGACATCTTTTATTGTTTCAATGATAATTCCTGGCAAAAGAATGCTAGGAAATAATAAAGATGTCTACTTACAACCTTTAATCATTTTGATATCTCTTAGTCTATTTTCACTTCAATTCATTTTTTTGCTATTCTTGATTGCAATAATTGATTTTTTTCTAGCAACATTTAATATGGGAAGAATATTATACATCTACCTTTTCTCAATTTGCTGATTACTGATGTTGTGTGAAGAATCCAAATTTCTGTTAATGTTAATTTCCTAATATCAGTTCATAGACTAGAATTTATAAGAAGAGAAAAAAAAAAGATATTCAAGACTCGTAATCTACCCTATGAAATCGACTTAGCATGGACTGAGTTTTATTTGAATGTAAACTTCCCCATTGTCATAAGAATAAGTAGTTATTTTTCCTTAATCAGGTTTCTATATGCTTCAAATTTTTATCTATGTAAGTTTAGGATTATATTGATATTGGACGTATCAACATGTAAGCCCAAAACAATATGCAAACAGAAACCTGCATTGGTTTACTAACCAATAATTTATAATGTTGCAGATGACTAGAAAGAGGGGTGACTATTCTCTCAAAATTAATTCTCGAAATTGTTGTTTACTCTTCAATTGTTATGGTAACATTCTTAACAGTCCACTGGAATGTAAATATGTAAGAACCCTGAAAATAAAAAAGCTATAAGATTCTTAATAGATCACATGGCCCGCCCATTGAAGAGAACACACTCATCGGGCCTCTCAGCAAAAGTGGGCTATATAGGCCTTGAGTGTAGTTTGGTTTGGCCATGTTCATGACTTATTTTTTTAACATTCATGTCTTAATTGTTGTTTTAATAATTGGGCATTGGGTATGACTTAGGTTTCCAAATGTTTGATACAATAACTTTTTAAGTGAGTTTTGATTTCTTGTTTATATTATTTACTAACAATAACTTTTTTTCTAACTTAATATATCATTTATTGATTGTCAATTTTGTTAAATATACAGGAAAAAGCTGAAAAAAATGCAGCAAATCGACAAAAGTATGTAATTCATCACACGTTAGGGTCAAAGTGTAACATCCCTGGCTGCTCTATGGATTGACGACTGTCCCCACAGACCAACACAGGTCTTTTTAGCGTGCTTTGTCCTAACTCACACGCTTCCTAGAAAACTTCCCAGGAGGTCACCCATCCTAGAATTGCTCCAAGTCAAGCATGCTTAACTGTGGAGTTCTTAAGTGACGGGCTTCCGAAAAGAAGATGCATCTTGTTAGTATAGGTAGTACCAATTAATTCATACAAGCCTTCCTCAACTGTATAGTCCCATACCTACACAGTCTCGGGATCCCTCCCATTCGGGTGTGTAATCGGTTCATTCATGTGTCCCTCCGCCTAGAAGCCTACCAGGAGCCGCTCCTTGTCTGTGCCTTCTTGCACCGGCGACCACTCCCCGCCCTCATCGGCACCCGGGTGTTACATGCCCACCAACTTCCGCTTGGTTCGTCCCCGAACCACACCGTACTGGGAGAGGTGCCGCTCTGATACCATTTGTAACATCCCTGGCTGCTCTATGGATTGACGACTGTCCCCACAGACCAACACAGGTCTTTTCAGCGTGCTTTGTCTTCACTCACACGCTTCCTGGAAAACTTCCCAGGAGGTCACCCATCCCAGAATTGCTCCAAGTGAAGCACGCTTAACTGTGGAGTTCTTAAGTGACGGGCTTCCGAAAAGAAGATGCATCTTGTTAGTATAGGTAGCACCAATTAATTCATATAAGCCTTCTTCAACTGTATAGTCCCATACCTACACAGTCTCAGGATCCCTCTCATTTGGGTGTGTAATCGGTTCATTCATGTGTCCCTCCGCCTAGAAGCCTGCCAGGAGCCGCTCCTTGTTCGTGCCTTCTTGCACCGGCGACCACTCCCCACCCTCGTCGGCACCCGGGTGTTACACAAAGTCACTTCCAAGAAAGAAGGATGAAATGGTATAATCGTATATATTGTTATGATGTTGAATAATTTTTGGAAATGAAGTGATTTTATTATAACATTACTGCTTGTATGGTAAAAAACTTAGGAAAAGCAAGACAAGCGACCCTATAGTAAAGGTGATATGTATCCTATCACTCATAAAAGAAAGGATGGATCCTATGTTAGCGAGGAGGCAAGACTCAAAGCAGTAAGTTTGGATGGAAATTGTTTTCTTTGGATTTACTGTTACATATTGTGAACATTGTCTAGTTACTTATACGTAGGAACAATTACAAAATGAAATTAATAACTACTACTGAGAATGAGCCTTTTGTAAAAGTTTTTGGGCCAGAGCATCTTGGACGACTCCATGGTGTGGGATTTAGGGTGACCAAAACTCAAATAGATGGACCCACCTATCAGTCTAATGACTTGGTAGCAGCTAATGCAAAAATTCAAAAGCTAGAATCAGAAGTTGATGGGTTAAAGACACAAGTAGTTGAAATGGATGAATTAAAGGTAAAACTTGTTGACTATGATGACATGAAAGCCCAAGTTGCTTTTCTTATGCAAAATTTTAAGGGAAATCAGGTAATTAGTTATGGTTGCAACTTGCTGAATTTGGATGTCTTTGTTGTGAAATTAGTTATTTGCATCTAATTTGTGGTTTTATCTTTCAATTCTAGGCGGTAGACTTACAATCGCCTAGAGAAGTTAGACGATCTTCTACCTCTAGTCATGACCCTGAAGATCGTGGAGCTTCATCATCGCACATGCTTAATTAGATATATTATATTTAAATGGTGTCAAGAACTTGTGTGACACCCTAACTCAGGTCATCACATGGTTACCCGTTTACGGAAATAAAACTTAATTTGCTGGTTACTTTCGGAAAATAATGTTTTCTCAACGTTCATCTTTTCAAAATATGGTGATAATTTTTTTTTTCCTTTTAATCCTCAAGACAACAACAACGAAATCAAACCACACATAATTACATATTGTATATAAGTTATACAACTATACTGCCTCATATATTTTCACATCTAGATCATTATCAGTTTAGTGACTCTCAAAACATAACATAACTCAATATAACCTAAGCTGGTCGTATCTAACTGACACTACCGTCAACCTGAGCAGCACAGCATGTCTCGAACTAGACAACCTTCTCCTTCTTGTAGAAATCTCATCCCTTGTGCGGCACTGATATGTTTGTAAGGGTGAGATGCCAATATATGGATTTAACAAAATAACTAAATGCTCACACAAAAGAAGACACATATACATATACATAAACATTTCAACATAAGCAATCCACATTATAACATAAAGTTTATCAGTGGGTTTCACACCCCAAACATCAACATTGGAAAACTATGCATGAACACTTCAAAACATCATCTAAACATTCATACCTAATCTCCGGAGATCCCCAACGTCATTTAAAATGAGCTGATCAGGCTCGATTACCAAAAGAGGCACGTCGATTTTTTTTCATTGTACGTCGATTGCTAAGGGCACAATGAACACGTCGATTTCATGAATATCATAAGATACCATGATTCCATTGTACGTCGATTGCCCAAAGGCACAATGAATACGTCGATTACATGGATATCATAAAATACCCTGATTTCATTGTACGTCGATTGCCTTGAGCACAATGAATTTCATTGTACGTCGATTGCCCAAAGGCACAATGAACACGTCGATTTCAGGAATATCATAAAGATACCATGATTAACAAATACGTCGAGACATGAATATCACCAAGATATCATGATTAACCTCGTAGGCACGTCTGCCAAAATGCATGCAAGAAAAACACTTTGTTCTCGTCGTATTCTTTGTGTTCAATCTTTATTTGTCAAAGCTCTCAAAAGCTTATGACCCATCATCGTTTTAAACATCTTTACAACTTTTATTAACAACACAGGACCTCATAGCCCGAGTGCTCAATCACGAAGCCCTTAGACCTTGCACTCAGTCTTAGGTTCGTGGTGATAGAAAACATCATAAATCTTTTACCGTCGATTATTACGTCGTAAAGTAGACACACCGTCTACCTACTAGACACCAAGTCTATAACCTCATAAGAACACTAGTACCCCGACGTCTCGATTACTAAGTTCCATATCGTCGTTTACGTCGTCTGTGAAAAACAAATCCAAAATAGGATAACGTCATAAGAGCATTAGTACCCCGACATCTCGGTTACTAAGTCCAACTGTACTTTCAACACGGTTGAATCAACTTTTGATTTTTCAGAAATTCTTTTTCCAAGGTAGAAATTCATTATAAAATCCTTAAATCATAAAACTTAGTTTCTCACAAACCAATGAGTCACTTGAGGTTTATTCTCCTCAAAATATGCACTTTTGGTTTCAAAAATGCTTGCCGTCTACACTTTTCCAAATTTGCCGTCAAATATTATTTTTAAGGCTTTTTAAGCCAAAACTTAACTTTTTCCACTTAATTAATTTTCTAAAATCATGATTAACTTATTTTCACCAATTAATTTCATAAAAGAATATTTTGTAATATTCCGGTTTTCTTATATAAAATCTAGCAGTGCTAAAATATTTTCCAAAACTCCTCACTTTCCTCAAAATAAAATTCCTTTAATATTATATATCAATATTTTGCCGTTAAAACATTGAATATAATTTGCGTAGCTTCTTAAAGCTTTTATCCGATTAACTTTAATTGAGCACTGACCACTGTCAGGCTTCTCACACATCAACCAACAGTTATATCACATATATTTCCCAGGCAGATCATGCATCATAGCAGTATAATATACAATTGCAAATAATTAAATAAATTAAACACAACTCCACACCAACACACAGATAAACCACACCACGTAAATGACAAAACCAATAACCACAACCTCATATAAATCATATAAACCACACAACTAACAAAACCAATAACCACAACCACATATAAATCATTTAAACCACACCACAAGCAAATAGTTATTAAGAAAAATCCCTCAGGTAAGCTCCCCTTACCTCTTGAAGACTCCTTGATGAACTTACAGATTCCTTCGAAATTTCAGTTACCTCGTAAACGTCGTACTCAACTAACCTTCAACCATTACAACCAAATAGTTACAACTCAAGAAAATAAAACATTCTAAACCCTAATACATAGTCACGGCCTCTAGGGTTTTTGAATGACTAAAACTTCTAATCATGATTAAGTTATGGATTAATGATCCTTAATTAACCTAACTCATAGATTATCAACTAAACAACTAAGTTTCAAACTCAAAACTTCCTAACTCTTTTACACATGTATTCGGCTTCAATAGGTTAATAAGGCTAGGGTTCTTAGTTTAACAAATCATCTTGGATTTATAAAGCATACTTACTAAAAACTTGATTTCTAAGATCATCTATGAAAATCATGAACAAAATTCAACAAAACTCACCTACTTAGGGTTCGGCCAAAACAAATATTTTTGAGTAAAATATTCATTTTAAGAGACTAACATGGATTAGAGTGTGTAGTCATACATGCCATATAGAATACATGATCATACATGAAAACACATGAACAAAACTCTACCAACCCTAAGGTGATAGGTTCGGCCTAAGCTAGGTTTTCAAGAAAAATATTTTTGATTACTTCATGCTCTTGGATTTAGATAGTAGACATGATATCTAGAAGATAGAAAGTAGTTTCATCATCATTAGATTTTCCTAGGATTTATTATGATTTTTCAAAGGTCTAGGGTTAGAAACTTGAAAATGATGAACAACCATGATATAAGCCTTGAATCAAGAAACTTACTAAAGAACATAGGCATGATTAAGAATGAAGATTAGAATTTACCTCTTGAAAATCAATGACAAAGGAAATCCAAGAACTTGCTTTACAACTCAGAACTAAGAAACTTGGAAACTTTAGAGTTTTGGAAGCAAATGACAAAAGAAACTAAATGTAAAGTGAGAGTAGGGTATTTATAGTGAGAGTGGCGTCAATGTTGGAAAACTCTAGATGATGGTGAGTTGTCATGTTCAAGGATCAAAATGCAATTAAGTTCTAAGGACCAAATTGCAAACATTCCAATAGTTGAAGGACTAGTTTGCAAATAGACAATAAAATGTCATGATGATGATTTTTGTCAAATTAAATGCTAGCTTATCTTTGACTTGGTTGACTGATTTGATGAGTCAAAGATAGTTTAAGATAAACTCAAGAATATTTGAGAATAATCTAGAATGTTGAAGAAAGACCAAGAATGATGTAGAAAAGTGTGGAACATTCTAGAAAAATCTTGATTCATCCATAAAATGAAAAAGTCATCTTCTCTCATGGGCTTATGTATTTGGGCTTGACACATTTGGGCTTGGTTTCATTTTCTTCTTTGTTGTGGGGCCCACTTGAAGATTTAAGCCTTTAAACTTAAGATAAGAAACTTAAATGGGCTTTATGGACTCAACTATGAACTAGAAAAGTTTGGGCTTATAAGCCACGACCATTTAAGGTTAGAAACAAGGATTCTAGCCCAATCCACTTGGAAAAACGAAAAAAACTAATTTAGGGACAAAAGGGTAATTTACAGAAAGTTCAGGGACTTAACCGTAAATTTCTAAATTTTCTATTTAACCCTGAAAAACCTTCTAGACTTAAAAATATGATTCATACCCTTGAATCATCTCAAAATCCTAAGATAAACCATCTTACTACTCTTAGAAACTCTAATTTCCCTTCCGTCGTCTACCCGATTACGCTTTCCACCCATAATACGTAAATTATTTTATTTTTTCTGAAAAAAATTCTAAAAATACAGAATTGTAGAAAATAAAATACTAAACTTAAGTCTTTCGTTCACGAATTAAAATTAGGTCTTTTGAGCAGTATTATCATACTGTCAATGGAATTCACGGGACGGGTTTCACCTGACTTTCCAACCTAAATTTTAATCGTAGCTTCCTACATTCAAGTAGGATTGAGTGGTAAACTCCGTTTATTTAAAATAGTTTTCTAAGTCTCAGATAAAAAAATATAACATAATTATATAAATTTATGATATTAGAAAACAGCGAAAAGTGGGGGTGTTACATACTACCCCTCTTAAAAAAATTTCGTCCTCGAAATTTCGTGACACGGAGCTAGACTGGAATGAAAGATCCCGAAGCCTTACTTTCACAAGAAAGTATTTAAAAGAATTTCATCAATCAGATAAGAATACAAGAATATTCTGTGCATAAAGATTCTTTAACAAATTCAGGGAAGTAAAAATGTATGATCGGTACACTTTTACAAACATGAATCTAAGAAAGTTTCTTCTCTCACAAGAATATCTTTTCCAACAATTTAAAAGAACTATGGTCCGTCAAGAATTCGGATCGAATCACTTTCTACCAACCGTAAAAGTGACGAGAGCAAGTCTCATTTGAGAAACTAGTTTTGTCAAGAAAGCGTCTATCCTGAACCAAATAGGACAGCCAAACACACTAAATGTCACGGTGACCAATTGAATAGTTGAAATTTGAAACGATCATCTCATGATAATCACAGGAACAAGTAATTTCAACACATCCACACACAATCCATCGAAACAAAATATGAATTGTACCCGAATGAAATAGTGTAGGTAAAAGGTTACCGTCATGGTTTGAAGTTTCAGCTCCCCGTACACTATATACTCTACCCTCAGTCTTTGGCTTGACAGCATTGGTGTTATTGATAGTCGATCCACGCCTTGGTGCATTACATTCCCTCGATATGTGTCTCACTTGACCGCAGTTGAAACATTGGACTCCTCCCAAGGGACAATTTTTAGACACATGTCTTGGGTCTCCACAATTATAACATTTCCTAACTTGGCCTTTACTTTGGTTCCTCTGGCCTCCACTCCATGATGTAGAAGAATTAAAATGATATTGTTGTTGATTTTGGTTATTTCCCGGTGGACGGAAATAAGGTTTCTGCTGATTTCGTTCCTCTTTCAGATTCTTATTATGGTTCTTGGAACGAGAGGGTCCTCCATTATTCCCCTTATTATCTTTTCCTTTCCTCATCTGTTCGATCTTTCGACTCATCTCAACCAACGCTTGAAAAGTTCGAAGTTGCAGAGGTAAGACAGATTCCTTAATCTCAAACCTTAAGCCCGCTTCGAACCTCTCACACTTCCAGCTCTCATTGGGTTGTGCTTGAAAGAAACGGAAATATTTGGCAAGCGATTCAAACTTAGCCGCATACTCTCCCACAGACATGTCTTGTTGTTGTAATCCCAGAAATTCCATCTCTTGCTCGATCCTAACACTCTCCGGAAAATACTTATCCATGAATGCAGTTCGAAAAACGTTCCAAGTAATATCTTGATTATCAGCCTCTAACAGTAGCCTAGCGCCTTTCCACCAATACTCCGCATCTCCCACCAGTAGGAAAGTAGCATAAGTGACCCTAACTTCTGCCGGCGTGACCACTAACTCGAAAATTTTCTCCAGCTCCTGAATCCATAAGTCAGCTTTCTCATGATCAACATCCCCACCGAATTGTGAAGGATTTTGGCTTCGAAACGCAATCAACGCTTTGCCTTCTGCAGCTAGTAGATTCTGGACATTCATAGATGCAGTTTGATTGGCAATTGCAGCTGCCACATGTTCCATAGCCTGAACGGCATAGCCCACTACACCCTCATAGTTCTCATTCATATTACCACGACCACCAATAGGACCACCTCTGCGACCACGTCCACGACCGCGTCCACGTCCTCGTCCACGTCCACCTTCTGATGCTGGTTCCATAACTGACCTGTAGAACAAAATCAGTTATACCGTAACCAGAAAATGAAACGTGCATTGGTGTATTAACACACCTACTTCTAAGAAGTAATTCAAACAAAACTTAGCTCAGAGAAAACACAACGTCAACACAATAGACCTATTTCCCAAAGATCCCGAAAGACTCGACCAGCTCTGATACCACTAAATGTGACACCCTAACTCAGGTCATCACATGGTTACCCGTTTACGGAAATAAAACTTAATTTACTGGTTACTTTCGGAAAATAATGTTTTCTCAACGTTCATCTTTTCAAAATATGGTGATAAATTTTTTTTTTCCTTTTAATCCTCAAGACAACAACAACGAAATCAAACCACACATAATTACATATTGTATATAAGTTATACAACTATACTGCCTCATATATTTTCACATCTAGATCATTATTAGTTTAGTGACTCTCAAAACATAACATAACTCAATATAACCTAAGTGGTCGTATCTAACGACACACTACCGTCAACTCGAAAGCAGCACAGCATGTCTCGAACTAGACAGCCTTCTCCTTCTTGTAGAAATCTCATCCCTTGTGCGGCACTGATATGTTTGTAAGGGTGAGACGCCAATATATGGATTTAACAAAATAACTAAATGCTCACACAAAAGAAGACACATATACATATACATAAACATTTCAACATAAGCAATCCACATTATAACATAAAGTTTATCAGTGGGTTTCACACCCCAAACATCAACATTGGAAAACTATGCATGAACACTTCAAAACATCATCTAAACATTCATACCTAATCTCCGGAGATCCCCAACGTCATTTAAAATGAGCTGATCGTGCTCGATTGCCAAAAGAGGCACGTCGATTTTTTTTCATTGTACGTCGATTGCCAAGGGCACAATGAACACGTCGATTTCATGAATATCATAAGATACCATGATTCCATTGTACGTCGATTGCCCAAAGGCACAATGAATACGTCGAATACATGGATATCATAAAATACCCTGATTTCATTGTACGTCGATTGCCTTGAGCACAATGAATTTCATTGTACGTCGATTGCCCAAAGGCACAATGAACACGTCGATTTCAGGAATATCATAAAGATACCATGATTAACAAATACGTCGAGACATGAATATCACCAAGATATCATGATTAACCTCGTAGGCACGTCTGCCAAAATGCATGCAAGAAAAACACTTTGTTCTCGTCGTATTCTTTGTGTTCAATCTTTATTTGTCAAAGCTCTCAAAAGCTTATGACCCATCATCGTTTTAAACATCTTTACAACTTTTATTAACAACACAGGACCTCATAGCCCGAGTGCTCAATCACGAAGCCCTTAGACCTTGCACTCAGTCTTAGGTTCGTGGTGATAGAAAACATCATAAATCTTTTACCGTCGATTATTACGTCGTAAAGTAGACACACCGTCTACCTACTAGACACCAAGTCTATAACCTCATAAGAACACTAGTACCCCGACGTCTCGATTACTAAGTTCCATATCTTCGTTTACGTCGTCTGTGAAAAACAAATCCAAAATAGGATAACGTCATAAGAGCATTAGTACCCCGACATCTCGGTTACTAAGTCCAACTATACTTTCAACACGGTTGAATCAACTTTTGATTTTTCAGAAATTCTTTTTCCAAGGTAGAAATTCATTATAAAATCCTTAAATCATAAAACTTAGTTTCTCACAAACCAATGAGTCACTTGAGGTTTATTCTCCTCAAAATATGCACTGCCGTTTCAAAAATGCTTGCCGTCTACACTTTTCCAAATTTGCCGTCAAATATTATTTTTAAGGCTTTTTAAGCCAAAACTTAACTTTTTCCACTTAATTAATTTTCTAAAATCATGATTAACTTATTTTCACCAATTAATTTCATAAAAGAATATTTTGTAATATTCCGGTTTTCTTATATAAAATCTAGCAGTGCTAAAATATTTTCCAAAACTCCTCACTTTCCTCAAAATAAAATTCCTTTAATATTATATATCAATATTTTGCCGTTAAAACATTGAATATAATTTGAGTAGCTTCTTAAAGCTTTTATCCGATTAACTTTAATTGAGCACTGACCACTATCAGGCTTCTCACACATCAACCAACAGTTATATCACAGATATTTCCCAGGCAGATCATGCATCATAGCAGTATAATATACAATTGCAAATAATTAAATAAATTAAACACAACTCCACACCAACACACAGATAAACCACACCACGTAAATGACAAAACCAATAACCACAATCTCATATAAATCATATAAACCACACAACTAACAAAACCAATAACCACAACCACATATAAATCATATAAACCACACCACAAGCAAATAGTTATTAAGAAAAATCCCTCAGGTAAGCTCCCCTTACCTCTTGAAGACTCCTTGATGAACTTACAGATTCCTTCGAAATTTCAGTTACCTCGTAAACGTCGTACTCAACTAACCTTCAACCATTACAACCAAATAGTTACAACTCAAGAAACTAAAACATTATAAACCCTAATACATAGTCACGGCCTCTAGGGTTTTTGAATGACTAAAACTTCTAATCATGATTAAGTTATGAATTAATGAACCTTAATTAACCTAACTCATAGATTATCAACTGAACAACTAAGTTTCAAACTCAAAACTTCCTAACTCTTTTACACATGTATTCGGCTTCAATAGGTTCATAAGGCTAGGGTTCTTAGTTTAACAAATCATCTTGGATTTATAAAGCATACTTACTAAAAACTTGATTTCTAAGATCATCTATGAAAATCATGAACAAAACTCAACAAAACTCACCCACTTAGGGTTCGGCCAAAACAAATATTTTTGAGTAAAATATTCATTTTAAGAGACTAACATGGATTAGAGTGTGTAGTCATACATGCCATATAGAATACATGATCATACATGAAAACACATGAACAAAACTCTACCAACCCTAAGGTGATAGGTTCGGCCAAAGCTAGGTTTTCAAGAAAAAGATTTTTGATTACTTCATGCTCTTGGATTTAGATAGTAGACATGATATCTAGAAGATAGAAAGTAGTTTCATCATCATTAGATTTTCCTAGGATTTATTATGATTTTTCAAAGTTCTAGGGTTAGAAACTTGAAAATGATGAACAACCATGATATAAGCCTTGAATCAAGAAACTTACTAAAGAACATAGGCATGATTAATAATGAAGATTATAATTTACCTCTTGAAAATCAATGACAAAGGAAATCCAAGAACTTGCTTTACAACTTAGAACTAAGAAACTTGGAAACTTTAGAGTTTTGGAAGCAAATGACAAAAGAAACTAAATGTAAAGTGAGAGTAGGGTATTTATAGTGAGAGTGGCGTCAATGTTGGAAAACTCTAGATGATGGTGAGTTGTCATGTTCAAGGATCAAAATGCAATTAAGTTCTAAGGACCAAATTGCAAAGATTCCAATAGTTGAAGGACTAGTTTGCAAATAGACAATAAAATGTCATGATGATGATTTTTGTCACATTAAATGCTAGCTTATCTTTGACTTGGTTGGCTGATTTGATGAGTCAAAGATAGTTTAAGATAAACTCAAGAATATTTGAGAATAATCTGGAATGTTGAAGAAAGACCAAGAATGATGTAGAAAAGTGTGGAACATTCTAGAAAAATCTTGATTCATCCATCAAATGAGAAAGTCATCTTCTCTCATGGGCTTATGTATTTGGGCTTGACACATTTGGGCTTGGTTTCATTTTCTTGTTTGTTGTGGGGCCCACTTGAAGATTTAAGCCTTTAAACTTAAGATAAGAAACTTAAATGGGCTTTATGGACTCAACTATGAACTAGAAAAGTTTGGGCTTATAAGCCACGACCATTTAAGGTTAGAAACAAGGATTCTAGCCCAATCCACTTGGAAAAACGAAAAAAACTAATTTAGGGACAAAAGGGTAATTTACAGAAAGTTCAGGGACTTAACCGTAAATTTCTAAATTTTCTATTTAACCCTGAAAAACCTTCTAGACTTAAAAATATGATTCATCCCCTTGAATCATCTCAAAATCCTAAGATAAACCCTCTTACTACTCTTAGAAACTCTAATTTCCCTTCCGTCGTCTACCCGATTACGCTTTCCGCCCATAATACGTAAATTATTTTATTTTTTCTGAAAAAAATTCTAAAAATACATAATTGTAGAAAATAAAATACTAAACTTAAGTCTTTCATTCACGAATTAAAATTAGGTCTTTTGAGCAGTATTATCATACTGTCAATGGAATTCACGGGCCGGGTTTCGCCTGACTTTCCAACCTAAATTTTAATCGTAGCTTCCTACATTCAAGTAGGATTGAGTGGTAAACTCCGTTTATTTAAAATAGTTTTCTAAGTCTCAGATAAAAAAATATAACATAATTATATAAATTTCTGATATTAGAAAACAACGAAAAGTCGGGGTGTTACAACTTGTATTTACATATACTTTTATGTTAGGATAATTTTGAAATACTCTTGAACAATATTTGTGCTATTTGCAAAATATATGTTTTTATGTTAGGATAATTTCGAATTACCCTTGAACAATATTTTTGCAATTTGAACAATAATTTTTTTATCATTTTAATGAGTAGGTTTTGAAGCATTTTTGTGTATCAATTTGATAAATTTATTAGTTCATAGTCTAAAGTTTTTATTAAAGCATGGATAATAAAAAAAAATTGACAAATAATGAATTGAATCAGTTTTTTTAAAAAAATATATTTAATATTTTGCAGAGGTTAAAACCACCGCTATATTTATATCTACAATTTATATAATAGCTTTGGTGGCGTTTCCAAACTGCCGTTATGATTTATCTGCATTATAAGTTGTGATACTTTGCGGCGGTTCCAAACCACCGCTACATTTTATAGTGATTTCAAAATGTTTTTTGTGGCGGTCCGCCGCTAAAAACTGCGACCATAGCGCCAGCGGTTGTGCAAAACCGCCGCAAAACAGCTTCACAACGGTCACTTCTAAGGCAGTTTCCAAACCACCATAAAACATTTTAGTGGCTGTTCAAACCGCCTCTATTTGACATATAAAACCGTCGCAAAACACCATCTTTAATTTATAAAAAATCACACACTGCCTTTGTTGACACAGGCTTTTCCAGAAATCCAAGTTCATCAATATGCAACTTCAAGAAATTATTTCTCTTCATTTAAGCATGTAAAAATTCCAAATCTTCAACCACACTTTAGTTATGCTTTAGTATTAACCCACAAAATTTATAAAGTTGTTAACTTTCTTATTCATATTTAAATTCACCATGCAATCATTTATGTTCTTATTCTCGAATCCAGAATATGTTTCTACTTTGTTAGATATTTTGACCCAGTAAATCTTATCCAAAGTTTTATATATTATATATCAAATTAAAACCCCAGAAGTATTCTTTCCAACCATATGTTCAGTTTCCAGAAATATGTTGTGTTAAAAGTTATGGGATCACGAATCACTAGAGGTCTTGCTGCCAGATTCATATTTTAGTATGTTCATCAACTTTAAGTTATCAATTTCATTCATACATCATCCACAAGTCACAAAATCAACATGAAAGTGTCCTAGACCCTCAAATACATACATGCAACCAAGTATTCAACCAAAGTCAGCAAGCACCAATATCAAACATTTCATACAACATACAATAAGGCTCAAACAAAGAGTTTAGAGAGGATCTCCCCCTACATCTTGAAGATCCTAAATCCTCATGACTTCTAACTTGGAAAAGCCTCAAGCTTGATCCTTTAAGCTCCAAGATGAACCCTTTTTTATAGATATAGAAGTTAGAAGAAAGGTTATCCACATGCATGTAAGAGATCTTAAGAGAAATGGACATGCATGTAGTTGCATTGAACTAATGGAATGAACACTAGGAATGAAATCCTTGCCCTTGCTCTAAAAGATTTGAAGCTCTTGAAGTGTAGATGACCAAAAGAGACCTCCTTGCTCTTGGGGTATGATTCGGCCAAGAGAGGTTGAGGTTGAAGAGCTTAGATGTTGTTGTTGATGAATCCTTAAAGAGAATATGAAGTTACATGGAGTATATGGTTAAGAGATATGATTTATGTGTGAGTTTGAGTGGTGGTTGATGGTGGTGTTGTGGTGGCCGAATGGCCTTGATGGTGGAGAGGAGAAGATGTGTTGCTTAGAGTGTTTGAGACAAAAAGTGAGAGAGTGAGAGATTAAAGAGAGGGGGCGTGAGTTTTAGAGAGAATGAGAGAATGAGTGAAAAGTGATTTTTCCTTCCTCCTCTTGGGATTTTTCCTTGGACTTCTCTTAATTATAAATCAACCTCACTCTTATCCATTCCTCACTTGTTGACATATGTCACTCATCCATTCATCACTTCCTTTTCTTATCATTTTTCTTTTCCCTTTAATTTTCTTCTTGTTTTTCCTTTTATTTCTAATACCACATATATATATATTTCCTTCCAATTAATTGTATTTATTTTTCATCTCTCATGACTTGACATATATTATTTAACACTAACCGGATGCTAATAAAATCGAGTGAGTTAATATTATACACGATTATCCGGGTCTTTGCATCTTTATTCGGATAATAAACTCCTTAATATTTAAAATTAAATTCTTTATTATATAATTAATGAGTGTTCCATTATTGTAATTTTTGGGACTTGACAAATGCATTTTCTGATAGAAGCATTGTCTATTCCCTATATATATATATATATATATATATATATATATATATATATATATATATATATACACGATGTAGAGGTACCGGTTAAAGGGAAACTCTTCTACCAACGGATGCAGTTCCATTCCCTTCTCCTTGACTCGAACCCTGGATATATATATATATATATATATATATATATATATATATATATATATATATATATATATATATATATATATATATATCACAATCACTATCAAACTAAACAGATTCTTAAATACACCTCATATTCAAGAAGCATCAAATTTTAGGAAATAGAATCATTCATGCAAAAATCAGAGTCTTCCATGGATGAACTTGATAAAGTAAACAGAGTAAGTATTGTCTCAAATTTGCTGGTGTTAGGAGCAATATCGTCGTTGGGAGATGTCATTTTACCTTTCAATAGAATTAGAGAAGTGACAATTAAAGATTTTTGGACTATAAAAGAATGATATACAAATGAAATAAATAAAAAGTCTAAATATAAAATTAATTAAAAATCATATAGGTTTAACTCAATCCTTTGTTTTCCCTGTCAGATTGAGGCTTCCCTATCCCTTACTAGTATGGAATGATGGATTAAGCCAAATTTCCCCATCATGATCATGCCTCATATACAGTCTATCATATTATTCATTTGGATCACTCTCAAGTAATTGTGCCGAAGAAAGAAACATCATAATTGGGAGTCATAAGGTAGTCAATGTGGTTTGGGTGGGGGGAGTGATATGATGTTTGAGGGTTCAAACCCCACCCACTAACAAAAATATTAACATTAACATACTAACATTTGTCTATAAAAAAAAATATCCTAATTATAACTAACCAATAAATTAGTATTTGTGAGTATTAATTTCTTAACTAAAGACCAATATTTAGTATATATATTTTATCAGCGTACTTGACTAATCAATAAAGAATTAATTTAATACGTATTTTACATTATAATTAATTTAATAAAGATAGAAAATACTGAAAAGTAATTAAATAAACAATATATATCTTTCAATGAAATATTAAAATAGTTATATATATATATATATATATATATATATATATATATATATATATATATATATTAGTTATATCTTTCCCTATTAATGAAAGATAGATATTTTAAAAAGATATGTAGTTTATCTTATAGAATTAATGGCCAAATTTTCGTATTTTAGATAATTAAATTATCATATATTAGGGTTAAATATATTGTCCAAAAAATATTATATATATATATATATATATAATTTATCTAGTACAAATGTAACATATGTTAAATATTTCGTAATAATTATTTCGAAATAAAAATATATAATTTTAATGAAAAATCAAGATACTTGTATCTCATTTAATTAAATATATCCTATATTTTTTCTCCTTATTAAATTTATTTTTAATTATTATCTTTCTTTATTAAAAATGATAAGTTTAAAGTATTAGATTATATTAAAATTAATGGTTAAAATTTGATGTAAGAGCAAAATTTGGCAGTCAGTGTTAATGCAATATATATATATATATATATATATATATATATATATATATATATATATATATATATATAAAAAATAATGACAAGTTATTTAAGAAAAGTAACATATTTAGACAATTAATAACTAATTTTAATTGTGATCATTATAAAAATTATATTGTTATGTTAATTATTTATGGTGTTATTAAAAAGTTCACGTGTCTCATTATTTAATTTAATTTATTACTATAAAATATATTTTATACATTCCCTTTTATCTATTTTAAAAAAATAAATTAAGAAATAAAGAAGTATAACTTTTATTCTTTATAAATAATTTTTCAAAAAGACAACCCAAAAAAGAGTCCACATGCATTGACTGACCATGTAGAGAGGTTATATAAGTTGCTTCTCATCGCATAATTCACATTTTCATTTTCGCTTCTTTCGCATCGTTGCTCGCTGCTCTCTGTTCAGTACAAGGTTAGGTTTTTCTCTTTGATATAAGGTTAGTGTTCTCTCTTCTCATTGGATTACCAGTTTTCTTTTTCACTGCTTGCCATCATTGCTCACTTTCTCTCTTCGATATAAGGTCGTTGTCCCTCCTCGCATCTGATTTTACATCTCTTTTTTTTTCGCTGCTCGTCATCGTTGCTCATTGTTCTCTGTTAGATATAAGGTCAGGGAACACAACTCAATCGTTGAGAGATTTCAATTTCAAATTTTAATTTCATTCAAATTCTCTACCATATTTCAATATTTACTTCGATAGATACCTTTACCCGTAATATTTCTTGTTCCTTTTATCTTTGATAAATTGGTGGTAGAAAGAGATGATGTTATTGAATTTGACTATAATTTACCCTATATTTATTATTCTTTTGATTTATTATCATTGGATGTAAACATAAGCATCATAGGTCGAGTATGGATGTTCAGATCCAAACTGATCCAAAATAACTGAAAACCGATCAAAATCAAACTCAATTGGATTTTTTTAGATGATCTTTTTTGGGTACCAATCGGTTCGATTATCGGTTTTGTTTTCTGGAATTGAACCGAATCGAAGTATATATACAGACATGTGTTTAATTTTATGTGTTATGCTGTCATTTTGCTTGGCCCAGTAGTGAGTCACTTTTCTTTAGTTGAGTCAAATTATTTTGTAACCCTAATTCTTACTAAAGGTGTACGCAGAGTCAGTGTCTCCATTCCAACTCTCCCTCCCTTCAAAGCCATCGCTCACTCTCCCACTCGGGGCCCGATCTCGCAGCCATCGGATCCCTCCTCTCTGTCGCCTTGCAACTGAGTCACCGACAGTCCTCTCCGCTCCTCCAGTGTGCTTCCTTCCTTCTACTTTGCTTCATTTTTCATTATTTTTCCTTCACCTTGCTTCAATCTTCGATCTTCACTTTGTTGTTTGGCCGCGCTGTCGCCACGCGCCAAAAAGAACGAGCGTTTACAAAATAATGTAGATAGGGAAGCGACAACTCGGATGTCGTCTCACAAAGACTCTTAGGTTGTTGTTATTAACAGAAACAGTTAGATTTTGGGGGTTTTTGGAGTGAAATAAAATAAGAAACAAAACAGAAAACAGAGCAATAAAGCAGAGCAATAAAGCAGAGCAGTTGAAAAAGATTAACAAATAAACTAAAGCGATTAACCTGCTATTCTTGAATTCCCACTATCATTGGTTCATGTAAATTCCAAGCCCTAAGCAGATTCTAATCCCCTCCCGGTTGTAGCAACAATTTACAAGCGAAACCACTACTACGGATGTATGTCCCTATTCCCGAATTAAGCAAACGGGGTGAAGCACTCATGAACTAAGCGAACATGATTGAACACACACGAATTAAGCAAACGCGATTATATATAGGAACATAACATCACCGAAATAAATCAACACAACACTACACACTCCTGAATTAAGCAAACAGAAATATATAGCATAGTATTGAAAAGAGAAAAGCAATAAAAATAGGAATTACAGAACCTCAAGTGTACTTGAAACCAATCACAGTAGATTAATCTAGGAGACTAGCTCTCCATTACAGACTTAAGCACAAAAGAAAAGAAAGGAAAATAAACTACTACTACTGACTAACTATCTAAAAGCTAGCTATCTTCCTTTCAGTTCTACCCAAAACAGTCTTATATACACGTTCTGGATTCCGCTGTCTCGCGAGGCGAATGCACCTTCGCGAGGCGAATAATGTGAACAGTCTTCAAATTTTGGTTTCTCTCGCGAGGCGAGCATATATTCGCGAGGCGCGACTCTTCAGATTCCAAACTATCACAGCCGTGACCTTCAACATGGATGAGCCGTGATGGCTTCTGGTCTTCCAGGGTTGGATTACTCGCGAGGCGAGTCATGTCTTCGCGTGGCGAGACAGAAAGAATGCATTTTCTTGCACAGTCATGCTTCTGGTTCGCGAGGCGAACATCCTTCTCGCGGGGCGAAAGCTCCAGAATTATTTCCTTTTATTAACCTGAAAACAGAAAATAGAATAAGCACTTTATTTAACTCTAAATCAGCTAAATTAACCTAAAAATACTTTAAGGACTCAAAATGCTGCTTAAAGACAATCAAGTCTAATTTGGGTGAAAATGATATAAAATTAGCACAAAACCACGGTCATACTAGCTATAAAACTAGATGAGCCAGCGGCTGATCATTGTTGTTGTTCATTAATGGGTATTCATTTTGCTGTTATGATTCATTGATTTGGGTGGGTTTTCCATTTTATTGTTACTGATGTGGGTATTCAGTGATTTGTTTCATATGATTTCCATCTGCTTTGTGTCTAGTATTCATCTAATTTGGGTCTGGTATACATCTGATTTGGGTGGGTATTCATTGATTTGTGTTTCGTTTTTGAGGGTGAAGGAGGTTGGATGGGTTTCCATTTTTTAGGGTTGAATGTTGAAGGAGAATTTGCTACATTTGTTATTCACTCATTTCACTGATTTTTTTTGCTGGTTTTTCCCCATGTGTTGAATGCATATATGCTATATTTAGTTCATCTGATTCACTGATTTTGCGTCTCTTTTAACTATAACGATAGCACCATGGAGGTAATCACTTTCCCCTATCATTTGTTGAATCTGTTTTCTTCTTTAACATATGTGTCGATAGTCTGAGATAATCTTTATTAGTTTTAGGTTTGTTTTTCCTATTTGAATATGTTGATGTTAAGTGTATGTGTGCATTTCCTTACGCTAAAAAAAACTAGGTTCTATTTTACTTCAACCAAAATTATTTTTTCCCTTCTCTCAAATTGTATTTATAAATATGTAATGAATAATGATGTGCCGGTAAAAAATGAATCAATCGAACCAATCCAAACCACATTTAATCGGATTGGATTTTTTTTAAGAAAGTCATCCAAATCGAACCGAGCCACATGCTCTTTTTATCTTCATATCAGATGGCTTTTTGCCTCAAAACCGATTCAAACTGAATCGCGAACTCTCCTAAGGTCGAGGTTAATTTTAATCTATTTCGATGGTATAGGTGTGGTTGGTGTCCATTCTCCATCGTTAGTTAGGTTAAGGTGGGTTTCGTGGTAATTTTGGGAAAATATGGCCAGGGATGGGGCAAGTAAAACCTGCCCTCGACCCTCCTCCTCGACATCCATAAATTCAAGTAGTTCCGTGGAATCCTTCTTGAGCCATTATTTGAAGTTACATTGGATTAAACTTCATAATTAACAAAAATATTTTGTTGGAAGAGGATGTTAGGCTAAACACAACAAATAAAGCTAGTGGCGGGTAGCAAATTGTTTTCTTTATTCACCGATGAGTTTTAATTCAACCCAAGACAACTTATAAATGGTACGTTAACTGGTTATGCAAATTGTGTTTGGTTTAGAAATGCTCAATTTACAGGATATGAATCGAGCTGTAGGTTTGGAGCCCAACCTACACAAACCCCGCCAAACATGTTTACTTTTTTCATTGTAAGGACAAAGTTTGTGAGAGGATGCTACCTATTACCCATACTAGAGGTCTCTGAAAAGCTTCTAGTGTTTTGTATGAAGCTAGTAAGATAGTAAAAGGGCTGTATTTCAATTAGGAACGTCTTTGCTCCTCCCATCTTTGGGAGAGGAACTAATCCTCTCTAGTGTTGGATCATGTATATAATATTTAAAAAATCAAGGGATGACATGAAAAGTGAGAAATTGGAACAATAGGTTGACAACCTCTCCCATTTTCTCTCCCTTCATTGCCTCTTCCTCTCCCTCCTCGATATGCCAACTGTCATTACTTTCATTCATATTTAACACTTCTTCCGGGAATTGCTAAGGTCATTGAGAAGAACAAGATGACCTGTAACTTGGGTTTGAAAGAAAGATTGGTGTTGTTGTTGATTGATTACTGACCCTAAGCATAAGATGGGTGTTGACGCGGTGGAGGCCAAATCAGCGTCTTGTTCACGTAAAAAGGTCTCGTTTGGAGCACGACATATTGGTGTATGATTGGGATTTGTGTGGATAAGTAATAGTTCGGCTTGGAGGTGTTTGAATACAAGTTCCAATAGTTATGGTATTCGAGGTGCGGCAAACGACAGTTCTAGTGTGGTGCTGCAAGACGGAGAATGTGCTACAGTTTCACTATTGACTGTCGTGGGTAGGTCACATTTGTCATTGGACTTGACGGCTAGGCCACGGTTTTATGGTGGAGTCTTTGATTTTGTCTGTCCACGAGTATTTCATCCATAATTGAAAACAATAACGCTCTTTATGTTCACTTCTTAGATCTTCTAAGATGGGTGCAGTGTGGGAAATTTTCTGCTACCATGGTCACGAGATACCAATTCCGGTCATCAAACTTCTTGAGAGGTTTTGGGTCGCAGTAGCTAATTGTAATTTTTTTTTTCGACAAATAAAACATTTCATTCAAGACATCTAGCTTTAGCATCATAAGTTTTTTTTTTTTTTTGCTAAGTAAAAGTGTATTAATATTAGGGTATAAGGGTTATCCTAACCCATATACATAACCATAAAAAAAGGAAAGTGCCAATGTAACCAAAATACTGGACAAATAGCCAGTATTGCTATTACAAAAGACTAACCCAACAACCAAAATATGGAATGAAACACCAACACCCAAACTGAAAGAATCTACAAATAAGAACAGAAGAAGTGTTGAGCTTGAACCACCTCATAAACACAGCCCCAACAACCAAAAGAGACAAATATTACCCCCCACACTTTCATACACCAGCCAAATCTATTGAAGTGATAAAGAATTAGAACCAACTAGAAGAACCAAGCATAAGTTATAGAGGCCGAATGAGAACGAAAATGAGTTGTTGTTGGAAAGGTAATAGGCGTAGCAGTACAGGATCTAACCTAAATCAGCTTCTACCATAGAAATGCACAGTAAGTGACACTCTCCCCAGCTTCTAGAAAGTGTTGAAGAGGAACACTCAATCTTGTGCTCGAAGCTAGATAAAAGAAAAGTACATCAATGTTCTTAATACATAAACACCAAACAATATTACAGAAATTTCAAAGCACCCTGGACAAAGTACCTATTACATAAAACTAAAACACCAATCCCTATCAAAATCAACATATACAAACACCATATATTACATTCAAAAGTAGAAAAAACCAGAGAAAAGCCATATACATATATCTACTTGTTTGTTTTTTTATTTCAATTTATAGTTATGATTTATGAAATTATATTTATATCATTTGATATTTATAATGTTTGGGTCGTTATCATTGATAAGTCATTTGTTATATATGTTTATTTCATTTGATGTTTGTTATACACTTTTGAATTTTTAATTTTATTTTTGCAATAACTTTTTTATATATGTTAAAATCAAGGATTCAATTTAACCCAACCTACTAAATGTTCAAGTCATATATTGATCATCTAGTGCTCCAAGAAACCTCAAACAATTTTTGCTAGGGTTGGTAGTTACTTGTAAATATTTTAGCCTATCATACATTTTCGTAGCCTACTTTGCAACCAAAGAAAAAAAAACTTGTAATTATTTTAGAAAACTTTGTATTCTCCATCCTTAACAAGTTATTAGTAATTAAACTATAGTTGAAAATTAGCAGAACCATGGACAAAGTCATTTTCAACTACCATGGGAAAAATGTGATTTTTTTAAACTAGAGGTTCTTGATTTTCAACACAGATAATAGCTCTTTTGAAACTTCTTGATTATCGAGTCAATTCTCTCATACATTGCAATGTGTAACACCCCAATTTTTCCGCTTTCTAAGATCGGTGTAAATATAAATAAATGTTTATATTTTTATATGAAACTTAGAAAATGATTTTGGGAAAACCAAAGTCATATTCATATCATACTTATTTTTATAAGTATACGGTGAAATTTTTGGTTGAAAATTCGGACGGAACCCGGTCTGCGTTTTCGCTGACAGTAAGATTTTACTGATCAGAAAACCTAATTTTGACCCGAGAATGAAATGAATAGATTTTATATCACATTTCCAACAATAAAGGTTATTTTGAAAATTTTCAAAATAAATAAGTTATTATACTCGATTTGGGCGTAAAACCCTAAATCGCGTAATCGACGGAGCCGAGAACGGACGTGCAGAGACAAAACCCGACGTCGGATGCTGAGACCTCTTGCCACCTAGGGCGGTGAGTCATATGGATGACTCACTCATGTCATGATTTCTTTTAAATAAAAATCTAGATATTTCTTTAAAATAGTATAAAGACTATTTTACCCTTGGACGATTTAACCCTTGAACTTTCATTGAAATGTCAAGTTTGTCCCCACAAATTGTGGACACAAATCAGCCACATCACCAACCACTCCTCACCACATGTTTGTCATGATGGTTTTTTTTTGGAAATTACCATTTTGTCCTTAATGTTGGATTTTATCACAAAAGTGCCATTTTGTAAGATTACTCCTTTGTCCCTAAAAAATTATGTTTGGACCCTTATGCCCTTGAAAACCACGACCAAACCCTCCCAAGTGAGCCCATTTCACTTCTATAAAAGACCATCTTCATCTTCTTCATCAACTTTGCCATTTTCCATTAAAACTCCTAAGTTACATAGCTTGATTTTGTGAAGCAAGTCCTTGGATCTTCACTTGTTTTTGATCTTAAAGAGGTGAATCCTATTATCCTTCCCTATTCATGTCTACGTTCTTCAATAAGTTTCATGATTCAAAGTCTATTTCATCTATGTTCATCACTTTTAAGTTTCTAGATCTAGAACTTTGAAAAATCACCATAAATCATAGAAAAATCCTAAAAATATGAAACCAATTTCTATAATCCTATTATTACCTCTATATTCTAGATCTAGAAGCTTACATCAAACAAAATTTTCGAACCTATTTAACCTAAGGAGGCAGAACCTAGGGTTTTGTTGGGGGGGAGGATTTTGTTCATTTTCTTTACAAGATTCAATCTTATAAGCTATATAGGTATTAGATATATGTTGTTTGAGTTAAATTAGAGTCTCTAAACCATTTTAATGGTCATGCCCGAAAATCATTTGTTGAAGGATTGGAAGATTTAATTTCAATCTTTATGCCATGATCATTGATTTAGGGTTTTAAGTGATTATAAATCAATAATCCAAGAGTTTTAAAATTTTAAGGATTTTGAACCCCAAAGTCAGCCCTTGGCCGAAACCAACATTTAGGGTTTTAGGCTTGATTTAGTTGTTTGTTTGTTGATTGAGTGTTATGTTTAATGAAGGATAAGCTAAGTTATCGGATACATGCGTTATCGGTGTTACTTGGATTTCTGACGAACTGTTTCTCAGAGATACTGTGTTTTTGAGGTAAGGGGAGTACCTGAGGTATTTTTCTGATAACCATGTGCAATTGTTATTGATTGTGTTAATTATTGAGTCTACGTAAAATTTCAATTAGTTAGCATTACTTGCTTAAGTTATCATTTGTTGTTAATTATTTGCACTGTTTGCATTTAATTATTTGTTTTATTTGACTATATGTTTTAATTGCTAATTGATGTAATCTTAGCATGATAGTATTATTTGATGTGGATTGTGAATTTGAAAGCCTGATAGTGGTTAGAGCTCAATTAAATAAGAGTTAAAAGTAGTTAAAAGTTTTTTTATGAATTAATGAGTTTAATTCAATGGAAATAGTAATATAATATTACCTAGTTATTTATTTAATGAAAAATGGGAAAAGTAAAAAATAATGTTATTTTAATCATTTAATAGTGAAAGAGCGTTTTATGAGCCATAGTGAGGACGTAACCGTAAAAATATTTTAGCACTGTTAATTTTCACCTGAGTAATTTATAAATATTAGAAAATAATATTTTAAGCGAAAAAGTTTTGAAAATAATTTTATTACAGTGTTGGAAAAATTAATTTACAACAAAGAGTCCTATTTTTACCTAAATGCGTCTTAAAACAGCAAACGACGGACAATTCCGTCAATATTTACGGAAGTGTTTTTAAAGAGGGTATTATTGAGATTTTGTCTCAAATAAGGTTTTACAGTTCAAATTATTGATTTTTGAACAAAAATAAGTTTTAAGGAATTTTGTTAAGTTTACAAAACAAATTTCCAACAAAAAAGGATTTTCGGTAAACCTAGAGTTATTTCCATCAACTTGGATAGATTGAGGAAACTTTGATTTTGTTTGGTTTTTCACAGAACGAAAATGGTTTAAACGAACCTAGCAACCGAGACGTCGGATCTAGAGTTCTAAGATATGGGCCTGGGGTCCGAATAGGAAATTATGGACTATAATGTCCTATAAACCGTATATTTGGTTTTGTGCACTAAAATCCTGCATCCAAGACTGGTGCATCGGTCTGGATTTCGTGATTTGTACACCTTTTGACTTGGAGTAAGTTATTTTGGAAAGAGGTATTAAACTTGAATGTTTAAATTGGTAATTTAGTCCTGAGACTTTTAGCTCCGACACTTAAAGATTGATCACAAAGAAAACAACGAGAACAAAACGTTTTACATGCATTACAGGGCAGATGTGCCTTTGCATAGGACTTGAATGCTTGATGACAAGTATTCATGCAGTTTGCATCACTGTGCCTTGATGGATATACGACCAAGTAGACCATGTGCTATATGTAGTCACCACTTTGCCTTGAGTTGGACTGTGGAATGGTCAATAGAACTTTGCCATATCGGGCATTGATTCTGCCTTTATTGGCAACTAGAGCCTGATCAGCTCATTCACTTGTTGGTTGGAGCTCCGGAGATTAGGTCTCAAAGTTAGTTGTTGAATATTGAAGTGTCATGGTTTTTTTTCTTTAAAACGGTTACGACTGTCGGCTATGAAACCCTTTGATAAATATATATTGTTTATCTATGAATATTCATGTTAATTGGTATTTGAGAGTTGTGCATATGGTTATCGTTTTAAAATCCATATATTGGAACTCACCCTTGCATATACAGGTTCTTCTATCTTTGTTATTGTACCTTGGTACACGAATGCAGATGTTGTAGAAGAGTTCGTTAAGTCACTTGGAGGCTTAAGTCCGGATTGTGGGGAAAGATGTGTGATCATAGGGATGATCACGAGGTCTTATTAGTGAGTGTCTTTTAGATCGACCAGCTTAGGATTTCTTTTGGGTGGTATGTTTTGAGAAAGTTTGTGTAGGTATTTTGAAAACCTTTACATGGTTTAAAATTTTTTTGTGAATAATATGTTTTATTTTTTTTTACTATTGTGATGAGTACGTTACGTACTACACTATTCAAAGGAAATTGTTTTACACCCAGATTTTTTTTGACTCCAAATAAATCAAATTTTTCCGAAAGCAACCAGCAAAGTTCTTTTAATTTAATTCCGCACGTGATAGTATAGTAATGCTCAAGGGGGGTGTTATAGAGTGGTATCAGAGCTGGTCGAGTCTTTCGGTAACCTTGGGGAATAGGTCTGTTATGTTTTTATTGTGTGATCTCTGGTAGGACCTTGCTTGAATTGTTTCTTTGTTGAAAACAATGTGTGTTGACACACAAGTAGTTTTGTATTGTTTAGTTGAGACCTTGTAACACCCCGGTTTTTACCATTCTTCAATAATAGTAAATATGTGTATATGTTTATTTTTTTTTGTTTATTTTTATGTGATTTGGTTTGAGTAATTTTAATTACTCATTTAAAATTTATTTTTGAGTGCGTTAATACTGCCTTATGTCAGTGTAGGCACGATTATTAGACAATAACATTATGTTATTGCCACTAGTAGTATTCGTTTAGAAAAATATTTTTAATAATACGATTTAAAGAAAATTGGTCTTCTATTTGACTCTATTTAATTTTAGATTTGAAAATGTATTGGTTTAAAATTAATTGGAGATTAAATTTTGGATCGTTAATTTTCTTAGCTGATCAGTTCAACTATCACTCTTGATCCTAAATAAAATTTTGAAAGTATATTTTTGTCACTAATTATTTTTAGATCTAAGGGTTAATATTATTATTTTTATTTTAAACTCAATCTCAACCACACATTTACCTATTATTAACTAAAAGACAAAGGAAATAAAACATTTTTTTCTCTCTCCACCCTTTTATCAACGTCGACCCCCCCCCCCCCCCACCCCCCCCCCCCACCCACACACTCTTTTCTCTATTTCCTTTTCTCCCTTCTTTTCCTTATGATTTCTTCTTCATCCTCAAACACCAAAACCTCCTCCCACTCCAAGCTCATCTCCTCCCTTCTCCCTTCACGGACTCGATCACGCGCCGCCCCTGGGAGCTCGTCGGCCGCCGCTCGTCGCCGCAGGGAAGGGAAGATGCGCCACCTGCACACGTTCGCCTCTACAGCCGCACGAAGAACCATCTCCGCCGCAGTGAGCCATCGCGGTGAGTGTTTCAGTCGTTGTTGATGGTGGTTCTGCCACCCTGGGTTGCTAAACCTTCTTCCTTTCTTTCTAAAAATTTATCCCTTTGTACTTAAATGTCCCAGAAAACGCGTCCCTGTCTCTGCCGCCGCATCTGGGCCGTCAGCCGCTGCGCCGGTTGGCCATCCAAACATCATGTTCTCTCTTCTTCACCATGGGTAAGTGTTTTACCCCTAATCTCTTCTATTTTGTAAATCCCCAAATCAGTTTACAAACCCTAACCCTAGTTCTTTGATTTCTTATTTTGAATTCTGAAATTGAACCTTATTTTATGCTATTGGGACTGTGAATTAGTGATTCTCTAAGTCCATTTCATTGTTCTTGGGCTAAATTGATTTTTCCCCAATCTCACTAAAACCCCAAATTTCCCAATTTGAAACATTAGTCAAATTAGGTTAATTTCTCAATTTTGATTATGTTTTAATGTAATTAAAGTTGTCAATTTATGATTCCCTAACCTAATTTCATATTGAGGGATCAAAATTGGTTTTTCCCAAATTTCTAGTGAACTCTAAAGACCCAATCGGTTTTTAAGTGAAAACCCAATATTGTTTCCTTAGTTGAATTAATTATTTAAGTTGGACAAACTTATGTTTTGTGATGATAAGTTTCTGATTTTTGGTTGTGCTTTCTATTGGCTATGTCGATGGCCAATTTCCATCCATGGGGAGGTGACGGTAGTAGTTGAAGGAGAAGAGGGTAAGTGGTTGGAGCTATCTATAAGTTGTTATAAGCGTTGCGAAGTGTTGGACCCGGAATGAGTGTTCCTCTCTTGTCTTCAAAGGTAAGGGGAGATTGCCTGAGGGATTTTCAGTAACTGCATGCTATTTGTGTTTCATATTTGAGTTTATTTGTTGTGTGTCAAATTAAATTGTTATATGAATGTTATGTGGTTTTTAATGTTTCCTGTGAAAGCATGATTATACTGTGATGTATGGATATCTGCTATGTATGGATTATCTGTTGGTTGGTTGATTGACTGAGAAGCCTGACATTGGTCAGTGCTCAATTAAATTTAAAAGCGTTGAAAAAGCTTGAGGAGGAATTCAAAGGATTTAATTTATGGAAGAAAAATATTGAAAGTATTTATATTTGATGATGTTTTGGAGAAAAGAGTGAATTATGAGTAAATTGTGAGGACGACATCTTGAAAATATTTCAGTTACGTTGTCTTTTCCAAACAAATTCAAAAATAAGACGAAAAGTTATTCTAAGAAATGTAAGTGTCAAGGATATTTTAATAGTGTTGGAAAAATTAATTTACGACAAAGAGTCCTATTTCTTGAAACAGCAAACGACGGACAATTCCATCAATGTTTACCAAAGTGTTTTTAAAGAGGGTATTATTGAGAATTTGTCTCAAATAAGGTCTTACAGTTCAAATTATTGATTTTTGAACAAAAATAAGTTTAAGGAATTTTTAAGTTTACAAAACGAATTTTCAACGTAAAAGGATTTTCGGTAAACATCGAGTTATTTCCATCAACTTGGATAGGTTGAGGAAACTTTGATTTTGTTATATTTTTCACAGAACGAAAATGGTTTAAACGAACCTAGCAACCGAGACTTCGGGTCTAGAGTTCTAAGATATGGGCCTGGGTTCCGAAGAGGAAATTATGGACTACAATGTCCTATAAACCGTATATTTGGTTTTGTGCTCTAAAATCTATGCGTCCAAGACTGGTGTATCGGTATGGATTTCGTGATTTGCATACCTTTTGACTTGGAGTCAGTTATTTTGGAATGAGGTATTAAACTTGAAAGTTTAAATTGGTGATTTAGTAGTGAGACTTTTAGCTCTGACACCTAAAGATTGATCACAAAGAAAACAACGAGAACAACACGTTTTACATGCATTATAGGGCAGACGTGCCTTTGCATAGGACTTGAATGCTTGATGGCAAGTATTCATGCAGTTTGCGTCACTATGCCTTGATGGATATACGACCAAGTGGACCATGTGCTATATGTAGTCACCACTTTGCCTTGAGTTGGACTGTGGAATGGTCAATAGAACTTTGCCATATCGGGCATTGATTCTGCCTTAATTGGCAACTAGAGCCTGATCAGCTCATTTATTTGTTGGTTGGAGCTCCGGAGATTAGGTTTCAAAGTTAGTTGTGGAATATTGAAGTGTCATGGTTTTAAAAATGGGTACGACTGTCAGGTATGAAACCCTTTGATAAATATATTGTTTATCTTTGAATATTCGTGTTAAATGGTAATTGAGAGTCGTGCATGTGGTTATCGTATTTAAATCCAAATATTGGTATCTCACCCTTGCATGTATATGTTTTTCTAGTTTTGCTGTTGTACCTTGGTACACGCGTACAGAAGATGCAGGAGAGGTTTCCAGTTTCGCTCGGGGATATTATTCCCAATCCTGGAAGATGTATAATGTCAGGTATAATGGTAAGAACCATAGGGGTCTTACCCATGAATATCTTTTAGAACGACCAGCTTAGGTTTTGAGACGATGTTGATTAATGTTAGTATGTATGTTTATGGCTCGGAGAGCCTTTATTTTTGGATGAAATGTAAATGGCTCGGAGAGCCCTTCTCTTGGATGAAAAGTTTAAAATCTTTCATTTTGGTCAGGTATTTGTTTATGTAAATATTTTCAGAAAAATACCGTCTTTATGTTTTTTTGGATGACTGGAATTTCTGGGATGAAAATAGAAATATTTCAACAGGTGTTTTTATTTTGGGATGTTGCAATTACAGAGGAGACTCTGTCAAAATTTTTGTAAAAATATTCAAGCTTTTTATTTAAGTACATTTCGAAAATAAATAGGCTTGCCAGGCTAGGTTTGTAAGTCTATACGCCGGTCATGGCTTAGGTTTTGGGACATATAACAAATGGTTTATATATGACCAAAATTTGTACTATGATAGGTGAAAATGTGATGTTACTATTTCAAAATAGGTTTAAATTTTACCGTAACCGCATTTAACAAACTTTATACCTGTTTTCTGGCGCTTATATATTTATATAATTAATTTCTGAAAGCAACCAGCGAAATTCCCTTTTAAATTCATTTTCGCACGTGTTTACAAAGTAATGCCCAAGGGGGGTGTTACAGACCTTGTACAAATCTAGGAACACTAGATGGTACATTGACCGAATTACTTCTTAGAAGTAATGTGTTTGAGACACAAAAGTACAAAAGTATACAATTCAATTTCTGGTTGCGGACTGACTAAGTTTGTTTTCTAGGTCAGTTATGGAACCAGGAATTGAACAAGGACTTGGATGTGATCGTAATGGTGCTCGTGATTATATCAGCAACAATGATGTGATTGAACGGATGAACCAGGCCCTGCAGGCTATGATTGGTGTTGCTGCTATCGTGGTTGCCCAGAACGAGCTGAACCAGGTTCGGGCTAAGCTGACAGCCGAGTCGAAAAATCTAGCAAACTTCAGAAATCAAAATCTCCTCAAGGATTTTATGAAGATGAAAACTCAGAGAAGGCTGACTTGTGGATACAAGAACTGGAAAGTATTTTCGAGAGTATCGATAGTCCTGAAGAATCGAAGGTTCTGTATGCTCTTTCTCTGCTTTACAGGGATGCAGGATGCTGGTAGGCAGAAATCAGACACATACTGAAAGCGATTAACCAGGAATATACTTGGCGTGTTTTCCGCACAGTTTTCTTGGATAATTATTTTCCTTAGAGCGCCAGAGTTGAGAAAGGACATGAGTTCTTACGATTACAACAGAATGAACTATCAGTGGATGAATATACCGCAAAGTTTGAATTCCTAGTCAAGTATTTCCGTTTCTTCCAAACTCAATTTGATGAAGGATGGAAATGTAAGAGATTTGAAGGAGGCCTACGATACAGAATTAAAGAGTCTGTGCTACCTGTAACACCCTATTTTTCCTATGCTGTCTGTAGCAGTAAATACATATTTAAATGTGTTTATTTTAGATTAAACCGAGAGGATGATTTTAATTAAACAAAAATCATTTTCTTGTGTTGTTATATCATATGAAGTTATGATAAAAATTTCGGTTGAAAATTCAGACGGAAGTCGGTCTGTGTTCTCACTACCGGTACAAGTTTACTGAGCTAGAGACCAAATTTTAATTCGTGAATGAGACGGTTAGTATTTTTATGATGTTTTGTGTGGGTTTGGAGTTTTTTGAAAAATCTTGTTCGGGGCCAAATCTTAGGGATTTCCCGGGCGAAATCGTCGGGAAATACGATCGGGGAAGTCATCTGATACGCAATGGAGCAGAGTGACACGCTGTCCACACGGGTCAAAAAGAACGAGTGGTTTAAAAACTGCAGTTAGGGCACGACAACTCGAGTATCGTATCTCAAGGACTCTTGGATTGTTATTAACCTACAAATCGGATTTTGGGGGGGAGGGGGGGGGGGGGGGGGGGTTGAGATTGAATGAGAAAAGAGTTGATTAGGAAAACAACGCAATTAATTGATTATCAAAAAGTTGAAACGATTAATCTGCTGTTTTTCGGTTTCCAACTATCATTGATTCACATAAATTCCATGCCCTAAGCGGATTCTAATTCCTTTCCGGTTGTAGCGACAATTAAACAAGCGCAATTGACACTATGAGATATATGTTCCTATTTCCGAATTAAGCAAACGGATTGAAGCGCTCGTGAATTAAGCAAACACGATCAACACACGCGAATTAAGCAAACGCGATTAAGGTATAGGAACATAGAATCATCGGAATAAATCAATACTTATTCTATACACATTGAATTAAGCAAACAAGACATACATCATAGTATTGAAAGAGACAAGCAAAGCAAATCGATCGGGAATTATGAAACCTCAAGTGTCGGCGGAAACCGATTACAGCAGACTAATCCTCGGTGATTAGTTCTCCATCATAAACATGATACAAACCCTTGAAAAGTATTGTAAACAGTGAAAAAAATTGGATGTGATTTGCGTCTGCCCTGGTGTCTTTTATAAATCAGGATTCGCGTCACGGCCGTGACGCATTCTGCCAAGGGCGCGCAATCAAATTCTAGTCCCTCACGGCTGTGATGCCCATCACACCCAGTCATTGATGCTTTCTGACTTGGGGTGCTGATCTGTCATGGCTGTGACCTCCATCACGGCTAGGCCGTGATCAATTCTGTTCTTCAGGGTTCAACCATCACGTCCGTGATGGGTATCACGGCTGGGCCGTGATACTTTCTGACTTTCAGGGTCTTCTTATCACGCCCGTGATGGTCATCACGGCTGGATCGTGATGCTCTCTGATCTTCATGGGTAGCTCATCACGTCCGTGACCAGTGTCACGGCCTGGCCGTGATGGCTTCTGCTTTAAGAGTCCTTCCCCTTTTGCTCTTCTTATTGACCTGAAAACATGAAATAGCAGTGAATGCTTTATTTGACTCAAAATTAACTAAAATGTCCTAAACTACTTAAGAAACTCAAAATGTTGCTTGAGGACAATTAAATCCAAATTTAGGCGAAAACGAGATTAAACTCGAGTAATTAGTGCAAAAGCCATGGTCTTACTAGTAATAAAACTATTCGACCTAGAGGCTTATCAAAATACCCCAAACTTAAACCTTGCTTGTCCCCAAGCAAACTAAAACTCAAAAAGACTCAAACTTGGCAAGCTCAAAGGATTCAACCAATTTCGCACAAACTTCTTGCAATTTAAATAAAACAATTTTTCTTCAATGTTTTCCCCCTTTGCAACAATGTAATCCCCACATTCATTTACTTTAAACAATTGAGATTTCCATCATTCATGCAATCAGTAATCTAAGCAAGGGATCCCAGTTACACACAAAAGGGTGATAACCAATTTCAAACACTTGCCTTCCTCACAAGGGCATTTAATATTTCACTCATTCGCTCAATTTCTCTAGGCAATCAACTTTTCACTCAATTTCACATTTCAAGAGCACTTCCCATGAATTTTATTTTCATCTTAAACAAAGTTCCCATGCAAACATGCATGCAACATCAAAAGGTCTTTTAAAGGTTTTAATGGGGCCTGGCTAAAGGTAGGATATTCAAAGGTACTAGGCTTAAGTCCCTAGGAACTAAGAGAGCATGAGCATTTTGACACATTGAACTTCCACTCAAATTCCTTTTTCCATTTTTCTTTTTGCTTTGAGTGACTACAACCTTTTTCTTCTGATACCCTTTTTTAACATTTTGTTCTTTCTTCTTTCTCTTTTTTTTTTTCTTTGCCTTTGGCTCCAACCTTTATTTTTATTTTTCTCATCACAGAATGACATATCGTATCCTTGTAGCCACCCCAAACTTAGTTTCTTGCAACCCTTGTCTTGCTAAGCTTCCATGCTCTCCTAATCCTAAGATTGGGTTAACATGGTTTTTCCAGATTTTTGGCTTATAGCATAAGGTCATCAAGAAACAATAGGCTTATTAGGCTCAATATGGCTAACTAGGGAACATGCATTAGGGATGGTTCTTTTAGGCCAAGTAGTTATTTCAAAGAAAATTGCCTAAATCATTTGATGCAACCACATAAGCATGCAAACCATGAAGAGATTCAAGCAAATCCGGGAAAGTGCAACTTAAAAGTGATTCACACGATTAAAAACATGTTGGAGGCTCAAATCCTCACCTGGACATTTTTCGCAAATTGTTTGACCGAGATTCAATCCCTAGTGTGTGCATCCCTTCACCCCAAACTTATCATAAATCATGCAATCACAACAAAATATCTCAAAGTTCATTTTTCAATTTTTCACATGGGGGTCAATTTTCAATTTTCAAAACTTAAGGGGAAATCATCAATAGTCAACACATATCATGCAATCCATCTATGCAAAATTTGATTAAAATCCAACAAGCTCATCGACACAAGACTCGACACACATACGACACAAAGCGACACAAACAAGGAAAACAAAACAAAAAAAACAAAACAGTTGGTTCCCTCCCCCACACTTAAGACATACATTGTCCTCAATGAAAGAACATAAATATAAAATAAGAGTGAGGGAAGGGAGAAGGTGCCCCCTGATCAAGTTGTAGTGTAGGTGGGCTCTCCCAAGGAGAGATCTTCAACGGTTGCATCTTCAGGCACTGAGCTCCTATGGAATAGCTTCAAGCACTGCCCATTAACCTTAAAGACCTTGTTGCTACCTGCACTTTTTATTTCTACTGCACCATGAGGGAAAACATTAGTGACAACAAATGGGCCAATCCACTTGGATCGAAGTTTCCCAGTCATCACTTTCAGGCGGGAGTTAAACAATAAAACCTGTTGGCCCACAGAGAATTCCTTCCTAGAAATCATCTTATCATGGAAGTGCTTGGTTTTCTCTTTGTAAATTCGAGAGCTCTCATAGGCTTCCAACCTAAGCTCTTCAAGCTGCTGTAATTGGAGTTTCCTTTCAATGCCTGCCTTTTGCATCTCCAAATTACAGCTTCTGACCGCCCAATAAGCTCGGTGCTCAATCTCTACAGGAAGATGGCATGCCTTACCGAACACAAGTATATAGGGGGACATCCCTATTGGTGTCTTGAAAGCTGCTCTTTGAGCCCAAAGTGCATCTTCTAGACGGCGGCTCCAGTCCTTCCTGTTTGGCTGCACCACTTTCTCTAAGATCTGTTTGATTTCTCTGTTTGAGATCTCAACTTGCCCATTAGTTTGGGGATGATATGCAGTGGAGACCCTGTGCACAACTCCATACTTCCGGAGTAAAGCTTCCATGGTGCGGTTGCAGAAATGAGTGCCTTGGTCACTTATGATAGCCTGAGGTATTCCGAACCTGCAGAAGATATTGGACCTGACAAAATTTGCAACAACTCTAGAATCATTAGTCCTAGTGGGGACAGCTTCCACCCACTTTGAAACATAATCAACAGCAAGAAGAATATACAGAAAACCAAAAGATGCAGGGAAAGGACCCATAAAGTCAATTCCCCACACATCAAACACCTCACAGAAAAGCATAGGTTGCTGAGGCATTTCACTCTTACGAGTGATGGCTGTACCTGCTGTCTGACACTCTTTACAAGTGCGGTAAACCTCATAAGCATCTTTAAAAATGGTGGGCCAATAAAAACCTGAGTCTAGGATTATTCTTGCAGTCCTTTGTGGCCCAAAGTGTCCCCCTACTTGAGAAGCATGAGAAAAATGCAGAATAGATTCAATCTCATAGTCGGGGACACATCTCCTAATTACCTGATCACTGCCAAATTTCCAAAGATATGGATCATCCCAAACATAATATTTGGCATCACTCTTGATTTTGTGGATTTGTGACCTAGTTGCACCTGTCGGAAAAACTCCAGCAACAAGATAGTTAACAATATCAGCAAACCAAGGAGTTACCCCATGTAACTGTAAGAGCTGCTCATCAGGAAAGTCATCCTGAATGGGGGAAGGATCCTCATCCCTCTCTATTCTGCTCAAGTGATCAGCCACCAAATTCTCAGCTCCACTCTTATCCTTTATCTCCACACTAAACACTTGGAGCAACAACATCCACCGAATCAATCTCGGTTTTGCTTCTGGTTTCTTCAACAAGTACTTCAGAGCTGCATGGTCAGTGAAAACAACAACCTTGGAACCTAGCAAATGTGATCTGAATTTATCAAGAGCAAAAACAACAGCTAGAAGTTCTTTTTCAGTGGTAGCGTAATTAGCCTGTGCAGCATCTAGAGTCCTAGAAGCATAGTAAATCACATGGGCAGCCTTGCCCACCCTTTGTGCAAGGACCGCCCCCATAGCATAGTTGGAGGCATCACACATAATCTCAAAATGGAGAGTCCAGTCAGGAGGCTGGATGATGGGAGTGGAGGTCAATGCCTTCTTCAAGAAATCAAATGCCTTCTTGCAGTTGTCATCAAAGTTGAATATGACATCATTTTTCAACAAGTTTGATAGAGGAAGAGCTATCTTGCTGAAATCCTTTATGAAGCGCCTATAGAAACCTGCATGACCAAGAAAAGAACGAATCTCGCGAACGCAAGATGGGTAAGGCAGTGTAGAAATCACATCAATCTTAGCAGGATCTACTGAAATACCCTTTTCAGAAATAATATGCCCCAAAACAATTCCCCGTTCAACCATAAAATGGCATTTTTCATAATTCAAAACAAGGTCAGTTTCAATGCATCTTTCCAAAACCAGATTCAAACTGTTCAAGCATGCATCAAATGAGAACCATAAATAGTAAAATCATCCATGAACACTTCCATGTAATTCTCAATATACTTAGTAAAAATACTAATCATGCATCTCTGGAATGTGCCAGGAACATTACAAAGACCAAATGGCATCCTCCTGTAAGCAAAAGTGCCGAAAGGGCACGTGAAAGTTGTCTTTTCTTGATCCTCTGGTGCAATGTGGATCTGAAAGTAACCTGAAAAACCATCAAGAAAACAATAGTGTGATTTACCAACTAACCGTTCAAGCATCTGATCGATGAACGGCAAAGGAAAGTGATCCTTTCTAGTAGCCTGGTTCAATCTCCTGTAATCAATGCAAACTCTCCAGCTATTCTGAACTCTAGTGGGAACAAGTTCATTATTTTCATTTTTCACCACTGTGAGTCCAGATTTCTTAGGTACAACTTGCACTGGGATTACCAAATTACTGTCAGAGATAGGATATATGATACTCGCATGCAAGAGTTTTGTTACCTCCTTCTTCACAACATCAAGAATCAAGGGATTGAGCTGCCTTTGGGGCTGCCTAACAGTTTTAGCCCCATCCTCCAACAGAATCCTATGCATACACCTGGATGGGCTAATGCCTAGTATGTCGGCCAAGGTCCACCCAATTGCCTTCTTATGCTTCTTCAAAACCTCCAAGAGCTTAGTTTCCTGGTCAGAATCAAGGTTAGAGGAAATTATAACTGGAAGTTTTTCATTCCTCTCTAAATAAGCATATTTCAGATTCTCAGGAAGTGGCTTAAACTCCAAAGAGGGTGGCTGCTCAATAGATGGTATGTTTGGGGCAGCCATGCCGTCAAGAACTTTAGCTGAATAAACAACTTCATTTACACTGTCACCCTGCAAGGTAGCATCAATCTCAGCACAAACAGCACAAAGGTCGGTGTTAGTACAATCAGCGCATGAGTAAACATCATCAAAATCAGAAAAAGATGGAAAATCAGCAGCTGCAACCAAATCATGATAAGTGTCCTCAACAATTTCAGAGAGCAACTCTATTTGAAAAACAGAATGCTCTTCCAAGGGATGCTTCATAGCATCGAAAATGTTGAATTTTACGACAATGTCACCAAATTCCATCGACATGGTTCCATCGTGAACATCAATCTTTGTCTTCGCTGTTTTCATGAACGGTCTGCCTATAATGATTGGTGATCTGCTTGAATTTGTTTCCCCTGCCATGTCCAGGATATAAAAATCAGCAGGGAAAATCAAGTCATTAAATTGTACCAGCACATCTTCTACCACTCCAATGGGGCGAGCATTGGTCCTATTTGCCAACTAAATAGTAAGACCCGTATGTTGCAAAGGACCAAGATCAAGATTGTTGAAAACAGAAGTAGGCATGACATTAAAAGAAGCTCCTAAATCCAACATGCAATTGTCAAATTTACTATTCCCAATGGTACATGGAATAGCAAAAGTTCCCGGATCCTTGCATTTCTGTGGCATTGCCTGAGTGAGAGCTGAAACGGTAACCTTTTCAGGTGCAGGCTTAGGTTGAATGAGGGCTGAAACATTTCACCCCAAATTGACTCTCTCATTACCCTTCAACCTCCTCTTGTGTGTGCACAAATCCTTCAGAAACTTCGCATACTTCGGAACCTGCTTAATCACATCAAGAAGCGGAATGTTTACCGCCACTTTTATGAATACATCCAAAATCTCTCTCTCTTTGTCTTCCTCGTCAATATTTTTACTTTTCAGTACTCTCTACGGGAAGGGAATTGGTGGCACATACTCCTTTTCAGCCTCAACAACAACAGAAGGTTCAGGTGTTACCTCAACAGCTTTTTTATTTTCAGGGGCTGGTTCTGCAACTTTTCCGGATCTCAAAGTAATTGCACTCACATTAGTATTAGGGACATTAGGATTCACTACCGTTTGTGCAGGTAGTTGGCTCGATCCCTGAGCTTGCTGCATGGCATTCATCGAAGTGGCAAGCTATCCAATCTGTGTTTGCAATGCATGAATACTAGAATCCGTTCGCTGCTGAAACTGGAGATTTTGTGCGGCCATTTGATTGACAAGATCCTCTAGTGAAGGTCCGGAAGGTGCAGAAGTGGTCACTTGAGGAGAGTTCTGTGGTGGTAACATCAATTGTTGTTGTTGTTCGAATGAGTTTCCATACCGAAGGTTCGGATGGTTTCTCCAGTTGGGGTGGTACTTATTAGTGGAAAGGTCAGGAATGTTGTACCTGTTTTGATTGTTGCCTTGATTGTAGAGATTGGCTGCATATGTTTGAGGCAAATCAGTGACCGACTCATCTTTCAGAATAGGGCATGCATTGGTCAGGTGCTCAGGAGAAGTACAGATACCACACAACCTTGCTATTTGAACTTTATCCACTGCCAACTGTTTCACTAGAGAGGCGAGCTCATCAATTCTGGTTTCAAGGGCCTTGTTGGAAGAAGAACCATGGATCTCATTCACACCCCTTGCTTCGACAGAATTGCTTCTAGTTGTGAACTACTGGGAGTTGAGTGACATGTTCTCAATCAATGACTTGGCAGCAGCTGGAGTCTTATCAACAAGTGCTCCCCCACTAGCAGCATCCAAAATGTTTCTATCCATCGGTAGCAACCCCTCATAAAAGTACTGAATAAGTAGTTGCTCGGAAATCTGGTGTTGAGGACAACTGGACACCAACTTCTTGAATCTCTCCCAGTACTCAGCCAATGATTCATTGCCCTGTCTAATACCACATATCTCTTTTCTGATTGATGCAGCTCTGGAGGCAGGAAAGTACCTCTCTAAGAAAACCTTCTTTAAGTCATTCCAGGTTGTAACATAATTCGGTTCAAGGTAATACAACCAATCCTTCGCAGCACCTTGAAGCGAGAATGGGAAGGCTCTCATCTTGATATGGTCTTCTGTTATTCCTTCCGGTCTCAAAGGTGTAGAGCAGACAACCTGGAATTCCTTCAGATGCTTGTGCGGATCCTCACCTGCAAGACCACTAAACCTTGGCAACAAGTGTATTAAACCAGATTTTAATTCAAAAGGAGCAACGACATCAACATATTCAATACACAAACCATTATAATTAACATCAGGAGAAGCAAGATGTCTTAATGTTCTTTGATCAACCATGTTATCAAAAGCAAGTACAGAATCAGAATCACTACTGGTTGGTGAACTAGTGCTAGCCTGAATTGCTCTATGGTGTGTGTGCAAAGTTCTTTCAATTTCAGGATCAAATTCAAACAAGTCAGAACAACTAGACCTAGTAGCCAGAACTAATTCAAAGATTAATCATCAAATCCTTTAATAACAACAAGAGTCCCTGGCAACGACATCAATTTTTGACACGCTGTCGCACACGGGTCAAAAAGAACGAGTGGTTTAAAAACTGCAGTTAGGGCACGACAACTCGAGTATCGTATCTCAAGGACTCTTGGATTGTTATTAACCTACAAATCGGATTTGGGGGGGGGGGGGGGGGGATTGAGTTTGAATGAGAAAAGAGTTGATTAAGAAAACAATGCAATTAATTGATTATCAAAAAGTTGAAACGATTAATCTGTTGTTTTTCGGTTTCCAACTATCATCGATTCACAAAAATTCCATGCCCTAAGCGGATTCTAATTCCTTTTCGATTGTATCAACAATTAAACAAGCGCAATTGACACTATGAGGTATATGTTCCTATTTCCTAATTAAGCAAACGGATTGAAGTGTTCGTGAATTAAGCAAACACGACCAACACACATGAATTAAGCAAACGCGATTAAGGTATAGGAACATAGAATCATCGGAATAAATCAATACTTATTCTATACAAATTGAATTAAGCAAACAAGACATACATCATAGTATTGAAAGAGACAAGCAAAGCAAATCGATCGGGAATTATGAAACCTCAAGTGTCGGCGGAAACCGATTACAACAGACTAATCCTCGGTGATTAGTTCTCCATCATAAACATGATACAAACCCTTGAAAAGTATTGTAAATAGTGAAAAAAATTGGATGTGATTTGCGTCTGCCCTGGTGTCTTTTATAAATCAGGATTCGCGTCACGGCCGTGATGCCCATCACGGCCAGGTCGTGACTCATTCTACCAAGGGCGCGCATTCAAATTCTAGTCCCTCATGGTTGTGATGCCCATCACGCCCAGGCCATGATGCTTTCTAACTTTGGTTGCTGATCTGTCATGGCCGTGACCTCCATCACGGCTAGGCTGTGATCAATTCTGTTCTTCAGGGTTCACCCTTCACGCCCGTGATGGGTATCACGGCTGGGCCGTGATACTTTCTGACTTTCAGGGTCTTCTTATCACGTCCATGATGGTCATCACGATTGGACCGTGATGCTCTCTGATCTTCATGGCACGACCGTGACCAGTATCACGGCCTGGCCGTGATGGCTTCTGCTTTAAGAGTCCTTCCCCTTTTGCTCTTCTTATTGACCTGAAAACATGAAATAACAGTGAATGCTTTATTTGACTCAAAATTAACTAAAATGTCCTAAACTACTTAATAATCTCAAAATGTTGCTTGAGGACAATTAAATCCAAATTTGGGCGAGATTAAACTCGAGTAATTAGTGCAAAAGCCATGGTCTTACTAATTATAAAACTAGTCGAGCCAGAGGCTTATCACAGAGCATCAAGAGGATGAAGGGACATAAAGTGACTTGATGTTAAGGCTATGACACACCTCAAAAAGTGAATCTTGACTTTATTTCAAAATCTCACTTTTTCATCTTTCTCTCTCCAATCACATCACATCACCTTAACTCCTTATCCTCTCTACAAGCAACCCACCTTCTTTCTTCTTCTTTATTCTCTTTTTTATTCTTCTTCCTCTCCAAAACCGTGCCACTCTCCCTCATTCTCTATAAATACCCTTCATTTCCACACTTCAACATTTTCCTCCATTTTCTCACCTTTACACTTCACTACATTTCTTTTCTTCTTCTTCTTCTCTCTTACAAAGTTTATATTTTTATCAAGCTTTTCTCTTAAAGTTCTTCATCAAAGTAGTTCATCTTGTTAAGGTTAATACTTCTATGTAGTTCTTTTTCAAAGTTTCATCTTTTATTTCAAAGTTTTCTTCATATGTCATTTATGTGCCTTTAACTTCTAAAATCTCTTAAAAATGGTAGAAAACTCCGTTTGAGTTGAAACCAATTTCTATGTTCTTATTTTTACTCCTAATACAACATACTAAAAGTTTGTGTAAAACAAAAATTTCTAACCCTATTTTCTTGATGAGGCCGAAACCATGCTTTTTGGTTTTGGTGGGTTTTGTTTAACTTTGCTTGTATGGACTTGTATTTGAGTTCTATTCCAAGATGATCATAACCAAGGGCTCCTTTGTACTAAAGGATGTTAAGTTTAAGTTATTGGAAAAGTTTAGAGATTTTACACATTTTCATGTAAAGGCCTAAACTTTAAGTAGTTTAAGACATTGGTGCTTAGTTGACGTTTCTCCAAAATGATCATGGATTAAGGCTTCTTGATGTATAAGGATGCTAAATCCAAGGGATTGGAAAGTTTGAAAATTTCTAACCGTTATTTTGTATCAAGGCCGAACTTTAAAGGTTTTTGGCAAAAATATTAAGTTTTGTTTTCTTCCAAAATGATAATAGATTAAAGCTCCTTATAATAAAGGATGATATGTCTAAAGTGATGAGAAAGTTTAAGATATTTTCTTGCTTTATTTTCCTATGATGGCTGAATGTAACATTTGACCTAGGATGTGTTATTTTATTTTGTTTTCCAAGATGATTATGGATTAAAGCTCCTTCATGTTAAAGGATGCTATGTCCAAAAGATTGGGTGATTTAAAGATCTCTAACCTCACAAACTTGTTAAGGCCGAACCTAAGAGTTCATGGCCTAAGACATTTGATTTTTCCATTTTCTGAAATGATCATGGTTTCAAGCTCCTTACTATGTATGGATGCTAACCTAAAGAGATTGGAATGTTTAGAAATTTCTAGCCTATTTAGATATGTTTGTCCGAAACCCTAAGTCAAGTACTTAGTGGGATTTTTAATTCAACTTTGTTAAAAGATCATTGTTTATGAACTCCTAACACTTAAGGATCATAAATCCATGAGTTGTATAATTTTCGAGAATCTCTAACCCTAAGAACTAGTCTTGGCCGAACCTATACCTTGTGGTTTAGTGGTCTTGTTTGATTTTAACTTGTGATTTTGTGTTCATAACCTTAGACTTTCATCGCGGAGGAAACAAGGACGTTTGTGGTTTACCTCTCCAAGCATCTAATCTCCTTACCTTCACGGAAGGTAAGAGGGGATTGCCTAGGGATATTCAATGACAATATGCATGTGTGTATGTGTTTACTTGAGTGATTTGAATATTATTGAGATATTGAGCCAATACTTGAATAACTTGTTTACCTGAACTATTGTGGTTATTACTTGAAGTTGAACATTATTTGCTTTAAAGTGTTATGAATTATATATATGTGATGAATTGTCGTTAACTGTGATATTATTGTTGAGAATATATTACTGTTGATTGAAGTTTGAGAAGCCGGACTTGAGTCTGTGCACAATGATTATAAAGGATTAAAAGCCTTAATAAGCCTTGAATAGAACTTTGAAAGTATTGGTTTCATTGATAAAAGTTCCTTGTTTAAAACTCTTACTTCAAGAAAATGAGATTCTTATTTTGAAAAGAAATGTTGAAATGTTTTTAAGACGATAGAAATTACCCTTTTTATGATCCAAAGTTGGTACGAGAGAAAACCTTTTTCGGAATATGTGTTTTATGAAGGAGAAACCCTTTGAAAATATTTGACTTTATTCCATCAAGGAATTTCAAATACAAACGAATTTCCTAAATGTTTTAGAAAAGATTTTGCATAGGAAAAGGATTTTCTCCTAAATGATTTGGAAACGTTCAGTTTACTTGGATAAGTGACCGAGGTCTTATTTTGGATTTGATTTTCACTGAGCAAAAAGTAAACACGTGTGAATTGAATCTAGTTCACGAGACGTCGCTTCTAGTATTCTGTAATATGCACGTTGATCCTTGATTTGTGCCACGTTGTTGTGGACTGTGTGTCCTAATCACATTGTTGTGGACTGTGTGTCCCAATCACGTTGTTGTGGACTGTGTGTCCTAACCACATTGTGATGAACGTTGTTAAAGGTGAATGCTGTTTTCTACGACCACAAGCCTAGGACTGGTGCATCGGTTTAAGGTGTTGTGATTGAGCACTCGGACTGTGTGTCTCGTGTTGATGTTGATAATTTCAAAATGGTGAAATTTATGAATAGTCGCTAGCCTTTGATCTTCGACAACAAATGAGAACGAACACAAAGAAAACATCGAGAACTAAATGTTTTACATTTGCATTTACGACAGACGTACCCGACATGGTTTTAACGTGAGACCTTAACAGGAAAGGTATCATGTGATGGTGCATTATCATTGTTCTTAAATTGGACAATGAGACGGTGTACGTGTATCGTTGTGCCTAAATGGACAATGAAACGGCGTGCATAATCGTCGTGCCTAACTGGCCAATGAGACAGTGTATTATCATTGTGCTTAGCTAGCCAATCAGACGGTGTATTATCGTTGTGCTTAGCTATCCAATGAGACGGTGTATCGAGCCTGATCAACTCATTTGGAGGATGTTGGGATCTCCGGAGATTAAGAATAGAGCCTGATGATATAAGTGTCATGCATTATCTTTATAAAATTGATTGATACGGGTATGAGACCCACTGAAATAGTACTTGCTATTTACCTATGAGTAATGTTTAGAATGTTAATATGCCAAGGTGTTGTATGTATCATGTGTATGGTTGTTGTATGATATATCCATTTGTCGGTGTCTCACTCTTACAGTTATATCAGGTCTCTTCGGGTTTTGCTGTAGTACCTTGGTACTCTAGTACCGATGTTGCAGAGGAGTCTTTCTGAGTCACTTGAAGACCTAGTGTTAGAGGTTGGGAAAGTATTCTGATTGGGGGTCTCTCCAATGAATATTTGATAGAATGACCAACTTAGGAGTATGAGTTGGGTTGTATATCTAAAGAGGTCGGTGGATGTAGTGTTATATACATCCATCTGTAGTTTAAACTTTCTCTTTCGAAAATGGAAACTTATAGAAATGTTGTATGTATGGTAAGGTGAATTTACATAAAGATAGGGATTTGGTTATCGAAATTTATGGTAAGAAAACAATTTTGCGTTTTCTTGGCATGCCTAAGGGGGGCGTTACACTATCGCTGAAAGTTCGCAACTTTCAAGCCTTAGTTGAAGAGTGCCGGAAAGTGGAGCAGAAAGGGAAAAGTAAATACGATTTGGGTGCTACCGGCGGATCATCTCGATTTCAATTTCAGAAGAATAAGAAGGAGAAGCAAAACCAGAGGAAACCTTATTTCCGACACCCAGGAAATGATCAAAATCAGCAACCTTATCATGTCATTGCACCAAGAAGTGGAGGCCAAAAAAATCAAAGCCAAGGCCAAGTCAGAAGATGTTACAAGTGTGGAAACCCAAAACATATGGCTAAAACTTGCCCAATGGAAGGAGTTAAATGTTACAATTGTAATCAAGTGGGTCACTTATCGAAGGATTGTAATGCACCAAAGCGTAGATCAGTTGTCAACAACACCAGAACCACTGACAAAGGGAAAAGTCTACATAAGGAGTAGTGTTGAAAACTTCACAACCTAGAGCAACTGGATCATGAACCCAAGAAGTAGTTATGCATAGGAATAATATAAGTCAGATGCGTGCTTTAATGACTAATACATGTTAAGTTTGTAGTATGATCTAAGTAGAATCATATGTAGGTACTCTTGAGTATATGACTCTCTAAAGTCTTTTATGTTGTAAGTCCTTTCAGTTGACGACAGTAATATATAATATCTATGACTTTATGAAAATAAAGGTTTTTTGAAAGGAAATTTATTCCTGTCCCTTTTCTCTTGATTGAGGTGATCAGAATAGGTTTTTGAGATCAGATCATTTCTTTGATAGTAGATTTATTTTCAAATTTCAAAGGTTGTGTCATTTATTGTGGAGATTTTTTTGGAATTGTCCTGTTATTGTTCGGGATAGATACCTTCGTGATGAAAGAAGTTTCTAGATGAGACTTAGTCTAGTCACTTTTACTTTTGGTAAGAGTGATTCAATCTGAATTTTGATCGGACTGTTGTTATTTTTTTAAAATCAACAACCAAGCCTTATCCCACTAGGTGGGGTCGGCTACATGGATCATACGGCGGCATAATGTTCTATCATGAATCATGTTAATAGTTAAATCATTGGCCTCCAAATCTTTCTTAATAGTTTCTCCTATAGTTTTTCTTGGCCTACCTCTACCTCTAGCTATTGGATTGCCCTCCACTTGGTCCACTCTCCTTACTACAGAATCTAAAGGTCTCCTCCATACATGCCCAAACCACCTAAGTCGAGATTCAACCATCTTTTCTACAATAGGTGCTACCCCAACTCTCTCTCTAATGCTATCATTCCTAATCCTATCACGTCTAGTTTTTTCGCTCATCCAGCGCAACATTCTCATCTCTGCTACATTGATTTTACTCTCGTGTTGATTTTTTACCACCCAACACTCCGTCCCATACAACATCGCCAGTCTAATAGATGTACGGTAAAATTTTCCCTTTAGCTTAAGAGGTACCTTTTTATCACACAAAAAACCCGAAGCCTTCCTCCATTTCGACCACCCTGATTGAATCTGATGGTTTACATCTCCCTCAATTTCTCCGTCATTTTGTATAATAGACCCAAGATATTTAAACCCTGTGACTTGTGGTATGTTGTGGTCTCCAACTTTCACCTCTAAGCTAGAGGTGTTTCACCTTTTGCTAAACTTACATTCCATATACTCCGTCTTGCTTCTACTCAAACCGAAGCCATGTGCTTCTAAAGCTTTTCTCCAAGTCTCCAACCTTCCATTTATATCATCTCTCGACTTTCCAACTAGAACTATATCGTCTGCGAAAAGCATGCATCGCGGTGCTGGCTCTTGAATGTGCTCCGTAAGTACATCCAAGACCAAGGTAAAAAGATAGGGGCTTAAAGCTGACCCTTGGTGCAGACCTTTGGTTATTGGGAAATCTTCTGTGGCTCCACCCTGCGTTCTCACACTAGTCGTGGCCCCTTCATACATATCCGTGATAGCTCGAATATAGGCAATCCGAACACCTTTCGTTTCTAGGGTTTTCCACAAAACCTCTCTTGGCACCCTATCATACGCTTTCTCCAAATCAATGAAGGCCATGTGTAAATATTTTTGATCTCTTCGATATTGTTCCATCACTCGTCGTAGCAAGTAAATTGCTTCCATTGTCGACCTCCCGGGCATAAAACCAAATTGGTTGTCGGTGATTTTGGTTTCTTTTCTTAGTCTCCATTCAATCACCCTTTCCCATAGCTTCATAGTATGACTCATAAGCTTAATCCCCCTATAATTTGTGAAATTTTGTATATCTCCCTTGTTCTTGTAAATCGGAACTAAAGTGCTTCTCCTCCATTCGTCCGGCATTTTCTTTGACCTCATAATCTCGTTAAAAAACTTCGTGAGCCAACTAATGCCTCTATTTCATAGACTCTTCCATACCTCCACAGGTATATTGTCCGGTCCAATTGCCTTGCCATTATCCATCATTCTCAAAGCTTCTTTTACCTCATGCTCTTGGATTCTATGATAAAAAGTGTAATTTTGGTCCTCCTCTCTGATGTCAAGCACCCGTGAGCATGATAAAACTTCAAATCCTTCATTAAATAACTTGTGGAAATAATTCTTCCATCTATCTTTAATATCTTGTTCCTTAACCAAAACTTTACCTTCTTCATCCTTAATACACTTCACTTGGTCCAAGTCTCTTGTCTTTCTTTCCCTATTTTTAGCAAGCCTATAAATAGATTTCTCACCATCTTTGGTGCCTAAGGATTGGTACAACCCGTCAAAAGCTTTAGTTCTAGCTTCGCTCACTGCCTTCTTGGTCTCTTTTTTGGCCACCTTATAATTTTCCCAATTTTCAGTATTTCTACATAAAGACCAAGCTTTAAAACATTCCCTTTTAACCCGAACATTAGCTTGCACACTTTCATCCCACCACCAGAATTCTTTACCCCTAGGACCGAATCCTCTTGATTCACCAAGCGTCTCTATAGCTACCTTCCTAATCCCCTTGGCCATCTTGTCCCACATATCATTTGCACTTCCGTTTGCCTCCCAAAACCCTACCTCCAAAACCTTGTGTTGGAAGATCCTTTGTTTTTCACCCTTCAGTTACCACCACTTGATCCTTGAAACCTTTTCGTGGCCTCTTCTATTCACACTCCTTTTAACTCTTACATCCATGACCAAGACTCTATGTTGGGTAGTCAAGCTTTCTCCAGGTATGACTTTACAGTCCAAGCAAATCTTTCTATCCGATCTCCTAATAAGAAAGAAATCTATTTGAGAGCTCGTCACCCCACTTTTGTACGTGATAAGATGCTCCTCACGTTTCCTAAAACACGTATTGGCTATAGTAAGATCGAAAACAGATGAAAAGTCCAAAATAAACTTGTCCTCACCATTTACCTCCCTTAGGCCATATCCCCCATGCAAACCGTCATAACCTCTAGGTGCCCTCCCTACATGCCCATTTAGATCACCTCCTAAGAAAATCTTTTCACCTAGCGGTATTTCTTGAATTAGGCCTTCTAAATCCTCCCAAAATTTTACCTTGAAGTGTTCTTCTAACCCTACCTCAGGTGCGTAAGCACTAATCACATTAAAGGTGTCTTGTTCCACTACAAATTTAAGGGCAATGATCCTATCTCCAACCCTTGTTACATCCACAATATCATTCTTCTAATATTTATCCACAATTATGCCCACCCCATTTCTCAATTTTACTTTGCCAGTGTACCAAAGCTTAAAACCCGAAGAGTCTAATTCCTTTGCCTTTTCTCCCACCCACTTAGTTTCTTGTAGGCACATAAAATTGATCCTCCTCCTAATCATAGTGTCAACTATTTCCATTGATTTACCTGTAAGTGTGCCTATATTCCAAGTTCCAAAGTGAATCCTACTCTCGTGAGCTAGCTTCTTTACCCACACTTGTTCACAAAAATGTGGGAACCCTTGCTTATTTTTCACTACATCCAGGCGGCGATGCAGCGGCCCTTGCTCTTTTGACACTGTACTCGAGCTATACAGCGTGTTGCTTCTGGGCAACGACCTAGCATTAGCATTATTACGCCGTTGATCCATGTCATAGAGATTCGACTAAGTTTTACGTTGGCTGTCGATGGCCTAACACAACCCTCTCCTTTTATCCGGGCTTGGGACCGGCTATGTTTAGCTTTGTCACAAAGCACAACATAGGCAGGATTATTTTTTTTAAAATCATTGTTTTATAAATTCTTTATTCAAAGAATGAATTCTCTTCAGAGTGGGAACTAGTCGTTTTGTGAGTTCCTAATCCACTAGGAGTTCTCGTGAAAGAAGGAACTTTATTAGAGTCATGGTTGTAAATATGTATTAGCTATGCAATTTTACACTCACGACCTGTTAAAGAATCTTTTTGCATATTGGACATTCCTGTGTTCTTTTCGGATTAATAAAGTTCTTCTACGATTACTTACCTTCTTGTTAAAGTAAGACCTTGGGATTGAGGAAATCATGCCTAGTTTTGAGTCTCGAATTTCGAGGACGAAATTATTTTTAGTGGGGTAGTATTGTAACACCCCAATTTTTTCGCTTTCTAAGATCGGTATAAATATAAATAAATTTTTATATTTTTATCTGAAACTTAGAAAATGATTTTGGGAAAACCAAAGTCATATTCATATCATACTTATTTTTATAAGTATACGGTGAAATTTTTGGTTGAAAATTCAGACGGAACCCGATTTACGTTTTCGCTGACAGTAAGATTTTACTGATCAGAAAACCTAATTTTGACCCGAAAACGAAATTAATAGATTTTATATCTCATTTCCAACAATAAAGGTTATTTTGAAAATTTTCAAAATAAATGTTATTATACTCGATTTGGGCGTAAAACCCTAAATCGCGTAATCGACGGAGTCGAGAACGGACGTGTAGAGACAAAACCCGACGTTGGATGCTGAGACCTCTTGCCAACTAGGGTGGTGAGTCATATGGATGACTCACTCATGTCATGATTGCTTTTAAATAAAAATCTAGATATTTCTTTAAAATAGTATAAAGACTATTTTACCCTTGGACGATTTAACCCTTGAACTTTCATTGAAATGCCAAGTTTGTCGCCACAAATTGTGGACACAAATCAGCCACATAACCAACCACTTCTCACCACATGTTTGTCATGATGGTTTTTTTTGGAAATTACCATTTTGTCCTTAATGTTGGATTTTATCACAAAAGTGCCATTTTGTAAGATTACTCCTTTGTCCCTAAAAATTTATGTTTGGACCCTTATGCCCTTGAAAACCACTACCAAACCCTCCCAAGTGAGCCCATTTCACTTCTATAAAAGACCATCTTCATCTTCTTCATCAACTTTGCCATTTTCCATTAAAACTCCTAAGTTACGTAGCTTGATTTTGTGAAGAAAGTCCTTGAATCTTCACTTGTTTTTGATCTTCAAGAGGTGAATCCTATTATCCTTCCCTAATCATGTCTATGTTCTTCAATAAGTTTCATGATTCAAAGTCTATTTCATCTATGTTCATCACTTTTAAGTTTCTAGATCTAGAACTTCGAAAAATCACCATAAATCATAGAAAAATTCTAAAAATATGAAACCAATTTCTACAATCCTATTATTACCTCTATATTCTAGATCTAGAAGCTTGCATCAAACAAAATTTAATTTCAATATGTATGACATGATCATTGATTTAGGGTTTTAAGTGATTATAAATCAATAATCCAAGAGTTTAGAAATTTTAAGGATTTTGAACCCCAAAGTCAGCCCTTGACCGAAACCAACATGTAGGGTTTTAGGCTTGATTTAGTTGTTTGATTGTTGATTGAGTGTTATGTTTAATGAAGGATAAGCTAAGTTATCGGATACACGCATTATCGGCGTTACTTGGATTTCCGACGAACTGTTTCTCAGAGATACTGTGTTTTTGAGGTAAGGGGAGTACCTGATAGCCATGTGTAATTGTTATTGATTATGTTAATTATTGAGTCTATGTAAAATTTCAATTAGTTATCATTACTTGCTTAAGTTATCATTTGTTGTTAATTATTTGCGCTGTTTGCATTTAATTATTTGTTTTATTTGACTATGTGTTTTAATTGCTAATTGATGTAATCTTAGCATGATAGTATTATTTGATATGGATTGTGAATTTGAAAGCCTGACAGTGGTCAGAGCTCAATTAAATAAGAGTTAAAAGCAGTTAAAAGCTTTTTTTATGAATTAATGAGTTTAATTCAATGGAAATAGTAATATAATATTACCTAGTTATTTATTTAATGAAAAATGGGAAAGGTGAAAAATAATATTATTTTAATCATTTAACAGCGAAAAAGCGTTTTATGAGCCATAAAGAGGACGTAACCGTAAAAATATTTTAGCATTGCTAATTTTCACCTGAGTAATTTATAAATATTAGAAAATAATATTTTAAGCGAAAAAGTTTTGAAAATAATTTTATTACAGTATTGGAAAAATTAATTTACAAGAAAGAGTCCTATTTTTACCTAAATGCGTCTTAAAACAGCAAACGACGGACAATTCCGTCAATATTTACCAAAGTGTTTTTAAAGAGGGTATTATTGAAATTTTTTCTCAAATAAGGTTTTACAGTTCAAATTATTGATTTTTGAACAAAAATAAGTTTTAAGGAATTTTGTTAAGTTTACAAAACGAATTTCCAACGAAAAAGGATTTTCGGTAAACCTAGAGTTATTTCCAACAACTTGGATAGGTTGAGGAAACTTTGATTATGTTTTGTTTTTCACAGAACGAAAATGGTTTAAATGAACCTAGCAACCGAGACGTCGGGTCTAGAGTTCTAAGATATGGACCTGGGGTTCGAAGAGGAAATTATGGACTACAATGTCCTATAAACCGTATATTTGGTTTTGTGCACTAAAATTTACGTGTCCAAGACTGGTGCATCGGTCTGGATTTCGTGATTTGCACACCTTTTGACTTGGAGTCAGATATTTTGGAATGAGGTATTAAACTTGAAAGTTTAAATTGGTGATTTAGTCGTGAGACTTTTAGCTCCGACACCTAAAGATTGATCACAAAGAAAACAACGAGAACAAAACGTTTTACATGCATTACAGGGCAGACGTGCCTTTGCATAGGACTCGAATGCTTGATGGCAAGTGTTCATGCAGTTTGCGTCACTGTGCCTTGATGGATATACGACCAAGTAGACCATGTGCTATATGTAGTCACCACTTTGCCTTGAGTTGGATTGTGGAATGGTCAATAGAACTTTAACATATCGGGCATTGATTCTGCCTTTATTGGCAACTAGAGCCTGATCAGCTCATTCACTTGTTGGTTGGAGCTCCGGAGATTAGGTCTCAAAGTTAGTTGTTGAATATTGAAGTGTCATGGTTTTTTTTCTTTAAAACGATTACGACTGTTGGGTATGAAACCCTTTGATAAATATATATTGTTTATCTATGAATATTCATGTTAATTTGTATTTGAGAGTCGTGCATATGGTTATCGTTTTAAAATCCATATATTGGAACTCACCCTTGCATATACAGGTTCTTCTGTCTTTGCTATTGTACCTTGGTACACGAATGTAGAAGTTGCAGAAGAGTTCCTTAAGTCACTTGGAGGCTTAAGTCCGGATTGCTGGAAAAGATGTGTGATCGTAAGGATGATCACGAGGTCTTATCAGTGAGTGTCTTTTAAAGCGACCAGCTTAGGATTTCTTTTGGGTGGTATGTTTTGAGAAAGTTTGTGTAGGTATTTTGAAAACCTTTACATGGTTTAAAATTTTTTTGTGAATAATATGTTTTATTTTTTTTTACTATTGTGATGAGTATGTTACGTACTACACTATTCAAAGGAAATTGTTTTACACCCAGATTTTTTTTTGACTCCAAATAAATCAAATTTTTCCGAAAGCAACTAGCAAAATTCTTTTAATTTATTTCCGCACGTGATAGTATAGTAATGCCCAAGGGGGGTGTTACAAAATGCCCTGTATCTATTGGATGCAGATATGTTGTGGCAATTTTCTATCACATATTCTTGTCCCCAACAATATTATCTTGATATTCTACCTTTCTAACATTACATGGAATTTTCATTAATGTGGCAAGACAATATTGATGGTGATAGGGTGTGTTACAGCAAAGTGGGATAACATATCTCCATCCATATCAATAACCTAAAATGTCTCTTCTAACTTAAAGTCTTTGACCTATTCTGTAACCATCAAAAAATTGGAACCCTAATGAATAAAATTTGATAAAAATGACTTTTAATACAAAGCCTTTTAATTTTAGAATCTACTAATAATTGTTGTTAAGTCCTATTCATTAATGAAAGTACATGTCAATAAAATAAATTGAAAACAAATACTTTTGATGAAGATCAATGGACAATGTTCAAAATAGATGGTATGCATTATGGTCTATGGTACTACCATAATAATTGTTCAATATCTTCTATATCGAATGATTACGCAAAACACTTATCAGTTTCCCTAATCCTAAACCCACCAAGTGTAATTCAAATATGGTAGAAAAAGTGAGAAAACCTAGTTATATACAACAATAAGTGTATACATGAATGTTTTTAGGCATGTGAGGAGCTTAGTTTTTTAATCCTAGAGGCTGTTTGTGTTTTATTTGATGTATCTAGTGGTAACAGAGAATTGTGTGTGGTGGTAATATTCTCTAAAGACTTGTTCATGTTCTCTGGAGTGGTGTTGGGAGCACGTATCAGGTTTCTGTAGATGTTAGAAAGTGGTGCAAATAAGATAACAAGCACCACATAGACATAATAGTTCCATTAATCATTAATTGGATAGATTCGTTTATATCCAATCATAAATGTGAACTTCAATTTCTGTTTTGATTTTAGTAAATATTTTTTCAACCATTTTTACTTTACATTTTTTTGTGCTATTATGCATTTAGAATGACAATTTAGCTAGAGAAACAGCCTCGAAGTCAAGAAAAACAAAATGTCAGGAAAAAACTATCTGAAGAGATTCAAAAGAAGACGGTTCGATCAAAAAAGGGAAGCACGAAACACATTGACAAGGTATGATGAAGTCAAGTTTAAAATGGCCATTTGATGTTCTTTGTTTTGTTGTTTTTTTGGCAAGAGAAAAAGAAGTATTGATATTTATTTCTTCCACAAGTTTTGTGTGGAAACTTATAAATACCTTCCTATTGGAAAGTTTTTAAGAATACAAATTTGTTTATATAAATGGAATTATAGGTAAATATATCATAGATAGAACTCCTTAAATGTATTTTAAATAGTTAGATTGAATAGTAAGTTTCACATATAGAATGAACACAATATTTTGCAGGTTTAAAACATCTTGTTGACTTAGTCATGTGTTTTCTTTGTAAAAATAAATATTCTTGATCACATAGAGTTCTATAGTTTCATCAAACCTTTGTTTTATATTCTCAACTAATTTTTTATTTTTTTTATAAAGCAGATATGCAAGAGCATCACTATAGGGCCTATCATTCCAACTAGGTTGGCACCATAGGCACTAACAATCACATGCAGTACATCTAAAATTTATTAAAAAAAGACAAAAGAAACAAAGAAAAGAAACAAGCATAGGGACATGAACCAAAACCCATGGAGATAAGGAATCACCTAAACCTATAGGTAGGAAGGTTAAATCTATTTCTATTGAAATCATCTAAGATAAAATCCGGAACTTGTATTCTCAACTAATCCTATATGTGAACACTAGAAATTCTATAATGATTTTTGTCAATAATTTTTCAATAAATATGCATTTTATTTCATTTCTTATTTTTTTGTGCTATTATGTATTTAGAATGATAGAAAAGCAAAGCATCAAAAAGAATTACCCGATGGAATTGAAAAGTACCTCATTCGACCGAAAGTTCGGAAAAATGGACGTGTGGACAAGGTATGAAGTTAAACTTAAAATTATTTTCTTGTTTTTATAAAAAAAAGTATATTAAAAAATATTGAGTACTACGGATATTCAAATGAATATAAAAAACAAGCTAAAAGTCACAACACATCACCCCTACATTGATTACTTGTGTTGAATGCTTTTCTACTTATTTGGTGCCGTGCTGGTGATATCTCTGTGGCTTCTCTGCTGGAATTTTTTTTCTTTATCCATTTTGCTCTCCTGATGTTGTTTCTCTAGTTATTGCTTTGGTTTGAGTTTTACCTTCCTTTCTGGGTTTGTAGATTATGTTCTCTCCTTGGTGGGAGTCACTGTATAACAGTTGGCATAGTGTCATGCGGGTATTTTAATGGCCTTTGTGCTTTGGTATTTCCTGATTTTCCTTTTGTTTTAATGGGTTGGTGTTTTATCATTCTCTTTGAATTGTTTTTGGGTTGAGGTATCTCTTTATACCCATTATAATAATATTTAATTGTTTATAAAAAAAAATCAGGATTTTTTAACAATTTAAGAAAGCAAATTTTTTTTTTGAAGAAAGAAAGCATTGTTAAAACCTGAAAATTTTGCTTTCATCCACAACCAAGATCTTAATTCAAATAAGTTCATGGCTTTCATCAAATCCAGACTTTTGAAGTTAAATATTATTTGATTTATTAACAATCAAATGGATCTAAATCAACAATCAAATGTATCAAATGACAGTGTACTAGATAATATTATTTTCTTGATTTTGAGGCAAGATAAGAGAACTGTTGATAAGTATTTCATCCTCAACACACAAGCTTCCTATGAAAACTTATACCTTCTTGTGATTGATGAGAAAATATAGGTAAGCATCATAGATAGAAAAGATATTTATTCTCCTTTAAATATGTTTTTTTTTAATAAATAGGTTGAACAATAAGTAGCGCATATAGTATAAAAATTTATTTTGCTTTTATTTACAAGTCTTGTCATTTGCTCTCTTTGTACAAAGCATTAATTAGCCAACTAGTTTTTTTTACAAAGAATGACAAAGTTATTGTTTTGCAGTTCTATGCTAACAAGCTAAACGGCATTGTTCTTCGATCTATGAAAGAGGTCGAGACGTATGAAAAAGGGTACACTACTCTTTCTGGACGTAGAAAGAAAAGCCCAGACAAAGAAAAAGGAAAGACTAGCGCGGGAAGGGAAACCAAAGTGAGTATGTATAAGGTTTATTTTGTAAAATATAGAAGTTTAGTATTTTTTTTAATTTCTCTTCAGCATGTTGCTTTACATTTTACTTAAAGTTTTACAAAATGATTTGGAAATGCTTTTAAGTTTTAGAAGGTTCAACATCTTTTGTTTCTATTCAACATGCATGTGTTAGGAAATGCTTGCTAGGAAGAAAAACAAAGAAGCACATATAATCAGTATGTATTTAAGCAATTTTTGTAACAATTAGTCAACATTTTGTTTTAAACTTTGCATCTAAAACTTTCAAGAAATGGTTTCTAATGAGAAAAATAAATAATTACAAAACTAAAATAAGCATGATCCTTTAGAAATTGAAGTGAGCATACTTATTTTGAAAGTTCAGTCTTTTTAACTATTATACAACAACCAATTTTAAATGTAACTGCAAAAGTGTTTAGCAAATGTTTGATAATTCATAAAATAATTTGACAATTCAACATATTTTATCACTATTCAATATGTTATTTTTATTTTTATTACTATTTTTTTTTCAGGAAATGCTTCCTAACAAAAAAAGAAAGAGAAGCAAAAAAAATACGACTTCACCTATTTGACACACAAGATGCATTAAAAGGTAAGCTTTGTTTTATTATATTTATGTTAATAGAAAATATTAAAAATAAATGAAAAAATTATCATCACCTTAGTTAAGAATGCCAATATTAAAAAGATAACAACATTTGATTCAGGATTTTGGTAGGGTTTGAATACATGATTTGACTTGGACTTTTTATTCTTGTTGAGTTAACTTTTGACTTACTTCCTTTTTTTTCCAATATGAAACCTATATTGATACTGTTATTTTTATTATTTTTAAGGTTGGATCTGTTGACTTTGCTTTATCAATTAGATAATAGATGCAATATTTATCAATGTAGTTTATTCACAAATACACGCACAATATTTCTTGAACATTTTTTGGCTTTTACTATTGAACCTAGAATTCTTGGAATATGTTGTCCTTTGAAATATATATACAGTTGAATAAACCTTGAGTCCACTATCTTTTTTTTTCTTCAGGCAGTGGAGATCTGTTGTTTGTTGCTGAGACTTGTGCTATCTTAATATCTTATGTTCCTTTTGACAGGCGGCACATAATCATGTAGATTGAAGACATGCTCTTTGTTGTTCCTCATCATGTGTTGGCCGTTTGTTCTTTGATTTTCATTGTTGCATTGTATCTGGCTGGGGCCTTTTACTTTGCTTTTTTCGGTTGACTGTTTTGGCGCCAATCTTTGTAATTCCTTGTGACTTTTCAGTAGTGGCACACTGACACTACTTACGCTAGCTGCTGTGATGTTCTTTTAATTATAATTATCTTTGACCTTTCAAAAAAAAATAATTCTTCAACTAGGGATTTTTTTTTAAAAAAAATCATATCTCACTTGACTAGTAAACATGATGGTCTAACATTTTTTTTATAAGCTAAAATGTAAAAGCAGTAGGGGTACTCAATCCAAATACAAGTATAACCATGCTCCATTACTAACCACTACAGTCAGTCCATCCAAACATAGCCTAAAGTTCTACACTGGTAATCAATGGTTTTGGATCTTTGGTATGATACGAATATTTAGCAGAACATTGGAAATTTTAAATATCGATAGAAAATTACATTGTTAGGCATGCATGGATTAAAATTAAACCATGATTATGGCCAAAATCAGATGATGTTAGAATATTATTTAATAGTTATTTTTTATTTTTTTATAAGACTATTTTCGAAGTTTTAATACTATTTAACAGTTAAAAGTGAAATAATTTTGGCGTAGTGCACAGTTAGTTTATTCTTTAGTTTGCATAGACTTCAGACAATAACCCTAGGTGACAACTGACAAACACAAGTTCATTATATATTTAAAGACGTATAAAGCCTCGTGTTAATAAAAAAAAAGTTGTTAATCAGCAAGCATATTTGTTTTAATTATTGTATTCTATTACTTAAGTTATTCAAAGTTAGCTTTAAAAAACATTATTCTGAGTTATTCTACTCTATATATGTATTACAATTGGGTTTAATTTTGTATTAATTTGTTTGCCTTCTTAATTTTGCAATACCACATATGTTTTTAATTTAGTAACACCTTGACTTTGTTTTTAATATTTTCCAAAACAGGTATTAGCGTTGCATAAGGTTCATCATGAACATCTTAGAAGAAGTTGGTTCGACTTTTGGATTGTCAACATTCAGGCCATGTGCAAGAATCTTGGGACCTTAGGCGAAACTTTTAAAGAAATGACTTATTGCTATATAAATTATTAATTCATATTAACTTTCTAACTTTTTGAGCTACGAAATCATTTATAAAGTTTTATAATCAAGCCAATTTAACATTTCACTTTCAATAGAACATGAAGATGAGGGAAAATGAGAGCTGAAAAAGTCAGAAGTGTTATATATATATATATATATATATATATATATATAGTAAAATAACAGTTAAATTTTGGAAATATAAAAAGTAATTAATTAAATCTTAACTAATTACTTCCAACGACTATTTTATTCTTTGCAAGTGGAGTTACTTTTGCTCGGCTTTAATTCTTTCTAAATGTGCTGGTATAGGAAGCCTAACGGCTTTAGTCCTTTGGTTAAAGGTTTAGGATGTTTATTTTTCTTTTGGGTTCCTTTTCTGGATGGTTCTTTGGGTTAGGTTAATGTAATATGTACACTTGTCCTCTAGCAGTATTGTATTTATATCATACATGTTCCCTCTTTGTTCCTCGTGTATATCGGTTAGAGTACCTGTTGCGTTAAAAAGTACAATGTACAAGTATACACAATCGTAACAAGTAATAAAGATTAAGTAAAAGATCGTTCCCACGAGGATTAGAATGTTGTAGCAATTACCAAATTCAGATTAATTGTTCTTGAAAGTTAAGATTAAGGGGTAACCAAATAGTGTGTGAAAGTGTGATTTTCAAATATTAAAAAGGATAATATTAAAAGACAGTAATAAGAGAAATAGATAATAAAATGGGGTTGTGAACAAAGATGGTAAAACAGCTACTGGTATGATCCCTTGTAGTTTCAATTTAGCTTCAGTTATGCTTCGCCATGCTGCAGCATCTAGCTCCAGGAAATTAAAGTTGTGTCCAACACTTGAAAGATAATGTTCATTAAATGCCTTCTATTCCTAGATTCATATTAATTACACCCTCTTATTAATAAGCACATTCCATCTAGCTTAAGGACTTGAATGATTATTCCTAATCCATTCAACATCTACTAATTTTCCAATTAGAGACTTAACCCTTATCTCATAACCAAATCAACATAACTTCACTTTTCTAAGTTCAGCAAGGTAAACTTATATTTAAGATGGCCATGCTTAAATAAAACAGCATATAAACACAGTGTTATGAAGATGGATCAACAATAGTTAGTTAGCTAAGACTCTTGCCTTGTAACAGAAATCTGTTGTAAAACTATTAGCTGTGTGATACCTATATTTGTAACTAAAGTTGGTTAGTTTCAATGGTTAGTTAGAGGTTGTTAATCTCCACAACCATACTCAAGAAGTTGAGTGTGCATAGGTGTATATAAGTCTCAGCTGGTGTAATTTTGTAGCATGATTCTTTAGGTTCAATTGTGATCAAACTCTGAGTGTGTGTGCAAGTGAGGTGAGACTGTTTTGTGAAAATCTCCCTAGAAGCCTTGCTGTAGTTTTTCGTTGTGCAGTTGTGATCATTGAGAAGGAATAAAGATTGGCTACAGTGTGGATGTAGGGGACCTTAATTGCCCTGAACCACGATAATCTTCTGTTTGTTTTGCTTCTATCATTGATACTGTGTGTGTTTTTTTTTCTTGCTGTGCACGCATCACAACTGCTGCACTTTGCAATAATTCTTCTCTGTTCTGCAACAATTCTTCTTGCTGTTCTGCAACAATTCATTTCAGTTTTACAAAAATTGGCGTCAAGAGCCAGGTTCTTAGAGGGATTCTACGATGGGAACAAGATTTGATGTGGAGAAGTTCACAGGGGAAAATGATTTCAGCTTGTGGAGGATCAAGATGCAAGCTCTTCTTGTTCATCAAGGGCTTGACGATGCACTACAAGGAGCCTCTAAGCTTCCACCTACACATCGTCGACAAAGAAAAGAAAGATTTGCTCAGTAAAGCTCATAGCACAATCATTCTTTCTCTTGGTGATGAGGTCCTTCGAGAGGTAGCTGAAGAAAAATCTGCAGCAGGGATTTGGCTAAAACTTGAGAGCCTGTATATGACCAAATCCCTAACCAACAAGTTGTACCTGAAGAAAAGACTGCATCAGCTGAAGATTGAAGAAGGTTCTTCTATCAAAGAACATGTTTCTTTGTTCACAAAGGCAGTTCTTGATCTGAAAAGTGTAGATGTGAGGATAGAAGAGGAGGATCAAGCAGTAATGCTACTATGTTCCCTTCCACCATCTTTTGAAAATCCGGTGGATACCATGATGTTTGGGAAAGATTCACTCACCTTGGAGGAGGTTAAAGCTACCTTGAATTCTCGAGAATTAAAGAAAAAGATAACAGAGAATAAAGGTGAAGGTGGAGACCCTGAGGCATTGATGGCTAGAGGAAGATCCGAAAGGAGGGATTCAAAGAGCAAGAACAAGAGGAGGTCCAAATCAAGGAACAAGAAGGCCTGCTACTATTGCAAGAAAGAGGGCCATTTCAGAAAAGAATGCCCTGAAAGGAAGAAGAAGAACAATGGCAAATACAATGATGAATCTGACATAGCAAGTCTTTGGTCGATGGATATGAAAGTGCTGAAGTTCTCTCCATTTCAACTGAAAAGCACAGTGAGCAATGGATTCTAGATTCGGGTTGCTCATTCCATATGACACCCAATCTGGAATGGTTCAGCTCCTATAAGGAAATAGATGGAGGGAAGGTTCTCATGGGAAACAATATGGCATGTAATGTCATTGGCATTGGAACTGTTAAGTTAAAGCTGCAAGATGGATCTGTACAGCTGCTCCCTGATGTGAGGCATGTTCCTGAGCTCAAAAGGAACCTACTCTCTTTGGGAATGCTAGATCAATCTTGATGCTCATTCAAAGGAGAAGCTGGAACTTTAAAGGTATTCAAAGGCTCATTACTAGTATTGAAGGGTACAAGGCAGAATGGCCTTTACAAATTGCAAGGTAATACCATCTTGAACTCAGCTGGCCTAGTCTCTATTTCTGATCTGAATGCTACCAAGCTTTGGAATTATAGATTAGGTCATGTTAGTGAGAAAGGGCTAGAAGAACTACATAAACAAGGATTGATTGGAAATGGGAATTATCAGAAGCTAAGCTTTTGTGAACATTGTGTATATGGAAAACAAAAGAGAGTTAGTTTCAATAATGCAACTCATACAACTCAGGGTATCCTAGATTATGTACATTCTGATATTTGGGGGCCAGCCAGGGTACCTTCATTAGGAGGAGCAAAATATTTCATAACTTTCATTGATGATTGGTCTAGGAAAGTGTGGACCTATCTGTTGAAACATAAGAATCAGGCTTTCAAGTGTTTCAAACAATGTAAATTGCTTGTTGAGAATCAAACTGGTAGGCATGTGAAGCTGCTCAGAACTGATAATGGCCTTGAATACTTAAGTGAGGAATTCAATGAATTTTGCAAAGACAATGGAATAAGAAGACACAAGACTGTTAGATTAACCCCTCAGCAGAATGGCCTTGTTGAAAGGATGAATAGGACCATTTTGGAGAGGGTGAGATGTATGTTGTCCAATGCAAAATTGGGAAAGGGTTTTTGGGGAGAGGCTGTGAATACAGCATGCTACCTAATAAATAGGTGCCCTTCAAGTGCAATTGAGTTCAAAACACCAGAGGAAAAATGGACAGGAAAAGCTCCAAGCTATGAGAACTTAAGGATCTTTGGATGCACTGCATATGTTCATTCTAATCAAGGCAAACTTGAACCTAGAGCTAAGAAGGGAATCTTCTTAGGCTATCCGGAAGGAGTGAAGGGATATAAAGTGTGGTTGCTAGATCCTGCAGGTCCCAAATCAATTATCAGCAGGGATGTCTTGTTTAGAGAAGAAGACATGATAACAGATGATCAACAGAAGTCTAATTCAATTCAGAATGGTGCTCAAACTGAGCAGAACAGACAGTGTGATCAGGGAATCAGGTTGGAGGTGGAGAAACTTACAGAAACAGCAGGTCCAGCAGAGGACAGAAGTGAAGCTTCTCATCAGGAACCTATGACTTCATCAATTCCTGAACCTGCTGATACCTCATACAATCTGGGTCGAGAGATGACAAAGGAGGCAGATTAAAGCTCCTGAAAGATTTGGTTATGCTGATCTCATAGCCTATGCTTTTAGTATAGAAATTGATGATCAAGGCTCAGAACCAATTTCTTACAAAGATGCAGTTTCCAGAACTGACAGTGATCAGTGGAGATCAGCAATGCAAGATGAGTTTGACTCTTTAATGAAGAATGATACTTGGAAACTTGTTGAAAAGCCAGCAAAACAGAAAGTTGTAGGGTGCAAATGGATTTTCAAAAGGAAACCAGAAGAAGCAGGAATGGATAGCTACAGGTACAAAGCAAGGCTTGTGGCTAGGGGTTTCACACAAAGAGAAGGAATTGACTATAATGAGATTTTTTCTCCAGTTGTGAAGAATACAAGTATTCGAATCATCTTGGCACTAGTTGCAGTTCACAACCTCGAATTGGAGCAAATGGATGTAAAAACAACCTTTTTACATGGAAACCTAGAAGAGACAATCTATATGAATCAACCTGAAGGATATGAGGTAAAAGGGAAAGAGGATATGGTATGTTTGCTGAAGAAATCTTTGTATGGACTGAAACAGTCCCCAAGGCAGTGGTACAAAAGATTTGATTCTTTTGTAATGTCAAATGGTTTCAGCAAAAGCTCCTATGACAGCTGTGTCTACTTCAGAAAATTGAAGCCTGATTGTTTCATCTACTTGTTGCTCTATGTAGATGACATGTTGATTGCAAGTGCAGATATGAAAGCCATCAAAGAATTGAAGAATCTGCTGCAATCTGAGTTCGAAATGAAGGATTTGGGGGCTTCAAGGAGAATACTGGGAATAGATATTATCAGAAAAAGAAGTGAAGGTCTGTTATATCTATATCAGTCAAGCTATGTGCAGAAACTTCTAAGAAGGTTCAATATGCTTGATTCAAAACCTGTATCAACACCTATTGCTGGACATTTCAAACTATCAATCACTCAATCTCCAAAAACAGAAGATGAGATCAAAGATATGAGCAGAATCCCCTACTCGAATACTACATGTTCTCTTATGTATACTATGGTCTGTACAAGACCAGACTTAGCATACTCAGCTAGCATTGTAAGTATATTCATGGCAAATCCTGGAAAACAGCACTGGACATCAGTAAAGTGGATCTTTATATATCTAAATGGTTCGAAGTCTGTTGGCCTGATCTATGGAAGAAAGACAGAAAGAACAAATGGTCTGACAGGCTATGTTGATGCTGATTATGCAGGTGACCTTGACAAAAGAAGGTCCTTAACTGGATACCTATTCACTTTGTATGGAAGTGTCATAAGTTGGAAGGCTAATCTGCAACCAGTTGTGGCTCTATCTACAACTAAGGCTGAATATATAGCTCTCATTGAAGCTATAAAGGAAGTCATATGGCTTAAAGGTCTTGCTCATGAGCTCGAAGGAAAGACTGGTCCTGTTGAAGTATGGTGTGACAGTCAAAGTGCAATTTGTCTCTCTAAAAACCAAGTTTTTCATGAGAGGACAAAGCATATTGACATTAGAATGCATTACATCCGAGACATCATAGCACAAGGTGAAGTTGAAGTAAGGAAAGTGGCTGGAGAAAACAATCCTGCAGACATGTTGACAAAAGTAGTTCCATGTTCAAAGTTTACTCATTGTTTAAACTTAGTGAACATTGGAACTTGTGACACTTTAAGTCTCTATTGGAGACTGTATGAAGAAGAGCTTGCTGGTCCTAACATTGAAGATCCAAGGTGGAGATTTTTATGAAGATGGATCAACAATAGTTAGTTAGCTAAGACTCTTGCCTTGTAACAGAAATCTGTTGTAAAACTATTAGCTGTGTGATACCTATATTTGTAACTAAAGTTGGTTAGTTTCAATGGTTAGTTAGAGGTTGTTAATCTCCACAACCATACTCAGGAAGTTGAGTGTGCATAGGTGTATATAAGTCTCAGCTGGTGTAATTTTGTAGCATGATTCTTTAGGTTCAATTATGATCAAACTCTGAGTGTGTGTGCAAGTGAGGTGAGACTGTTTTGTGAAAATCTCCCTAGAAGCCTTGCTGCAGTTTTTCGTTGTGCAGTTGTGATCATTGAGAAGGAATAAAGATTGGCTACAGTGTGGATGTAGGGGACCTTAATTGCCCTGAACCACGATAATCTTCTGTTTGTTTTGCTTCTATCATTGATACTGTGTGTGTTTTTTTTTCTTGCTGTGCAGGCATCACAACTGCTGCACTTTGCAATAATTCTTCTCTGTTCTGCAACAATTCTTCTTGCTGTTCTGCAACAATTCATCTCAGTTTTACAACAATTGGCATCAAGAGCCAGGTTCTTGGAGGGATTCTACGATGGGAACAAGATTTGATGTGGAGAAGTTCACAGGGGAAAATGATTTCAGCTTGTGGAGGATCAAGATGCAAGCTCTTCTTGTTCATCAAGGGCTTGACGATGCACTACAAGGAGACTCTAAGCTTCCACCTACACTGTCAGACAAAGAAAAGAAAGATTTGCTCAGTAAAGCTCATAGCACAATCATTCTTTCTCTTGGTGATGAGGTCCTTCGAGAGGTAGCTGAAGAAAAATCTGCAGCAGGGATTTGGCTGAAACTTGAGAGCCTGTATATGACCAAATCCCTAACCAACAAGTTGTACCTGAAGAAAAGACTGCATCAGCTGAAGATTGAAGAAGGTTCTTCTATCAAAGAACATGTTTCTTTGTTCACAAAGGCAGTTCTTGATCTGAAAAGTGTAGATGTGAGGATAGAAGAGGAGGATCAAGCAGTAATGCTACTATGTTCCCTTCCACCATCTTTTGAAAATCCGGTGGATACCATGATGTTTGGGAAAGATTCACTCACCTTGGAGGAGGTTAAAGCTACCTTGAATTCTCGAGAATTAAAGAAAAAGATAACAGAGAATAAAGGTGAAGGTGGAGACCCTGAGGCATTGATGGCTAGAGGAAGATCCGAAAGGAGGGATTCAAAGAGCAAGAACAAGAGGAGGTCCAAATCAAGGAACAAGAAGGCCTGCTACTATTGCAAGAAAGAGGGCCATTTCAGAAAAGAATGCCCTGAAAGGAAGAAGAAGAACAATGGCAAATACAATGATGAATCTGACATAGCAGTGCTGGCTGATGGATATGAAAGTACTGAAGTTCTCTCCATTTCAACTGAAAAGCACAGTGAGCAATGGATTCTAGATTCGGGTTGCTCATTCCATATGACACCCAATCTGGAATGGTTCAGCTCCTATAAGGAAATAGATGGAGGGAAGGTTCTCATGGGAAACAATATGGCATGTAATGTCATTGGCATTGGAACTGTTAAGTTAAAGCTGCAAGATGGATCTCGATAAACGCTCCCACGATGTGAGGCATGTTCCTGAGCTCAAAAGGAACCTACTCTCTTTGGGAATGCTAGATCAATCTGGATGCTCATTCAAAGGAGAAGCTGGAACTTTAAAGGTATTCAAAGGCTCATTACTAGTATTGAAGGGTACAAGGCAGAATGGCCTTTACAAATTGCAAGGTAATACCATCTTGAACTCAGCTGGCCTAGTCTCTATTTCTGATCTGAATGCTACCAAGCTTTGGAATTATAGATTAGGTCATGTTAGTGAGAAAAGGCTAGAAGAACTACATAAACAAGGATTGATTGGAAATGGGAATTATCAGAAGCTAAGCTTTTGTGAACATTGTGTATATGGAAAACAAAAGAGAGTTAGTTTCAATAATGCAACTCATACAACTCAGGGTATCCTAGATTATGTACATTCTGATATTTGGGGGCCAGCCAGGGTACCTTCATTAGGAGGAGCAAAATATTTCATAACTTTCATTGATGATTGGTCTAGGAAAGTGTGGACCTATCTGTTGAAACATAAGAATCAAAGCTTTCAAGTGTTTCAAACAATGGAAATTGCTTGTTGAGAATCAAACTGGTAGGCATGTGAAGCTGCTCAGAACTGATAATGGCCTTGAATACTTAAGTGAGGAATTCAATGAATTTTGCAAAGACAATGGAATAAGAAGACACAAGACTGTTAGATTAACCCCTCAGCAGAATGGCCTTGCTGAAAGGATGAATAGGACCATTTTGGAGAGGGTGAGATGTATGTTGTCCAATGCAAAATTGGCAAAGGGTTTTTAGGGAGAGGCTGTGAATACAGCATGCTACCTAATAAACAGGTGCCCTTCAAGTGCAATTGAGTTCAAAACACCAGAGGAAAAATGGACAGGAAAAGCTCCAAGCTATGAGAACTTAAGGATCTTTGGATGCACTGCATATGTTCATTCTAATCAAGGCAAACTTGAACCTAGAGCTAAGAAGGGAATCTTCTTAGGCTATCCGGAAGGAGTGAAGGGATATAAAGTGTGGTTGCTAGATCCTGCAGGTCCCAAATCAATTATCAGCAGGGATGTCTTGTTTAGAGAAGAATACATGATAACAGATGATCAACAGAAGTCTAATTCAATTCAGAATGGTGCTCAAACTGAGCGAGTAATGCATGATGATCAGGGAATCAGGTTGGAGGTGGAGAAACTTGCAGAAACAGCAGGTCCAGCAGAGGACAGAAGTGAAGCTTCTCATCAGGAACCTATGACTTCATCAATTCCTGAACCTGCTGATACCTCATACAATCTGGTCAGAGACAGACAAAGGAGGCAGATTAAAGCTCCTGAAAGATTTGGTTATGCTGATCTCATAGCCTATGCTTTTAGTATAGAAATTGATGATCAAGGCTCAGAACCAATTTCTTACAAAGATGCAGTTTCAGAATCGACGGTGATCGATGGAGATCAGCAATGCAAGATGAGTTTGACTCTTTAATGAAGAATGATACTTGGAAACTTGTTGAAAAGCCAAAGAAAAAGAAAGTTGTAGGGTGAAAATGGATTTTCAAAAGGAAACCAGAAGAAGCAGGAATGGATAGCTACAGGTACAAAGCAAGGCTTGTGGCTAGGGGTTTCACACAAAGAGAAGGAATTGACTATAATGAGATTTTTTCTCCAGTTGTGAAGAATACAAGTATTCGAATCATCTTGGCACTAGTTGCAGTTCACAACCTCGAATTGGAGCAAATGGATGTAAAAACAGCCTTTTTACATGGAAACCTAGAAGAGACAATCTATATGAATCAACCTGAAGGATATGAGGTAAAAGGGAAAGAGGAGATGGTATGTTTGCTGAAGAAATCTTTGTATGGACTGAAACAGTCCCCAAGGCAGTGGTACAAAAGATTTGATTCTTTTGTAATGTCAAATGGTTTCAGCAAAAGCTCCTATGACAGCCGTGTCTACTTCAGAAAATTGAAGCCTGATTGTTTCATCTACTTGTTGCTCTATGTAGATGACATGTTGATTGCAAGTGCAGATATGAAAGCCATCAAAGAATTGAAGAATCTGCTGCAATCTGAGTTCGAAATGAAGGATTTGGGGGCTGCAAGGAGAATACTGGGAATGGATATTATCAGAAAAAGAAGTGAAGGTCTGTTATATCTATATCAGTCAAGCTATGTGCAGAAACTTCTAAGAAGGTTCAATATGCTTGATTCATAACCTGTATCAACACCTATTGCTGGACATTTCAAACTGTTAATCACTCAATCTCCAAAAACAGAAGATGAGATCAAAGATATGAGCAGAATCCCCTACTCGAATACTACATGTTCTCTTATGTATGCTATGGTCTGTACAAGACCAGACTTAGCATACTCAGCTAGCATTGTAAGTAGATTCAAGGCAAATCCTGGAAAACAGCACTGGACAGCAGTAAAGTGGATCTTTAGATATCTAAATGGTTCGAAATCTGTTGGCTTGATCTATGGAAGAAAGACAGAAAGAACAAATGGTCTGATAGGCTATGTTGATGCTGATTATGCAGGTGACCTTGACAAAAGAAGGTCCTTAACTGGATACCTATTCACTTTGTATGGAAGTGTCATAAGTTGGAAGGCTAATCTGCAACCAGTTGTGGCTCTATCTACAACTAAGGCTGAATATATAGCTCTCATTGAAGCTATAAAGGAAGCCATATGGCTTAAAGGTCTTGCTCATGAGCTCGAAGGAAAGACTGGCCCTGTTGAAGTATGGTGTGACAGTCAAAGTGCAATTTGTCTCTCTAAAAACCAAGTTTTTCATGAGAGGACAAAGCATATTGACATTAGAATGCATTACATCCGAGACATCATAGCACAAGGTGAAGTTGAAGTAAGGAAAGTGGCTGGAGAAAACAATCCTGCAGACATGTTGACAAAAGTAGTTCCATGTTCAAAGTTTACTCATTGTTTAAACTTAGTGAACATTGGAACTTGTGACACTTTAAGTCTCTATTGGAGACTGTATGAAGAAGAGCTTGCTGGTCCTAACATTGAAGATCCAAGGTGGAGATTGTTATGAAGATGGATCAACAATAGTTAGTTAGCTAAGACTCTTGCCTTGTAACAGAAATCTGTTGTAAAACTATTAGTCATGGTGATACCTATATTTGTAACTAAAGTTGGTTAGTTTCAATGGTTAGTTAGAGGTTGTTAATCTCCACAACCATACTTAGGAAGTTGAGTGTGCATAGGTGTATATAAGTCTCAGCTGGTGTAATTTTGTAGCATGATTCTTTAGGTTCAATTATGATCAAACTCTGAGTGTGTGTGCAAGTGAGGTGAGACTGTTTTGTGAAAATCTCCCTAGAAGCCTTGCTGCAGTTTTTCGTTGTGCAGTTGTGATCATTGAGAAGGAATAAAGATTGGCTACAGTGTGGATGTCGGGAACCTTAATTGCCCTGAACCACGATAATCTTCTGTTTGTTTTGCTTCTTTCATTGATACTGTGTGTGTGTTTTTTTTTCTTTCTTGCTGTGCACGCATCACAACTGCTGCACTTTGCAATAATTCTTCTCTGTTCTGCAACAATTCTTCTTGCTGTTCTGCAACAATTCATCTCAGTTTTACAACACACAGATTAAGAGAAAATGTAGCAGCAAAGCATCATATAACAGCAACTAACATTCATTACAAGTTCAGCATACCAGTATGTTGTGTAACGCCCTCCTCGGGCACTACATCGTAAGTGACATTTTAAGGCCAAAAAGTAAGCTAATTAAAAATTGGCTATAAAAGAATGGGCTAATTTTTTTTCCCTTTTTTCGTAAGTCGTAAATATAACTACTTTGTTTTAAATAAATGGATAATAAAATATTACATTATCATAATTAGGGTCATGAGTTTGAAAATCATTTACATAATATCCAACCTGACTCATAAATAGAAATCGTAAACATAAATAGATCCAGTATAAAGATATGGAGACACAGCTCCTAAAATATAAGATACTTAAAGTTGCAGCTTCATAACAGTAACATTAACTCCCAAACATACACAGCTGGCCAAACTAAAATAGAAAAGACCATTATTTCTCAAACACTGTGAGAAGAACAAACCCAACTGACGAGATCTAGTGGAAACTCTATTTGAGTCCACTACCGACGTCGTCACATAATACACTATTGGAGCTACTATAATAGTAACCCTCGAACTCAGTCCTTTCCTCTTCCAAGAGGAAAAACATGGTCTACGAACCATCGACATATCTACATTAAGGTAGGATAGTGGTAATCTCCCCCATACCTCTTGTAGATCACATGAATATCAATATCTAAGAATATAAATAGGTGAAAAACTTGATGAACATGAAGATTGATGGAAGATTTATGAAGCTAAAATGATTAGGAATAGGTTCCTTGTAACACCCCCCTTGGGCATTACTTTGTAAACACGTGTGGAAATCAATTTAAAAGGGAATTTCGCTGGTTGCTTTTGGAAATTAATTTATATAAATATATATGCTCCAGAAAACGGGTATAAAGTTTGTTAAATGCGGTTACGGTAAAATTTAAACCTGTTTTGAAATAGTAACATCACATTTTCACCTATCATGGTACAAATTCTAGTCATATATAGACCATTTGTTATATGACCCAAAATCTAAGCCATGACCGGTGCACAGACTTACAAACCTAGCATGGCAAGCCTATTTATTTTCGAAATATACTTAAATAAAAAGCTTGAATATTTTTACAAAAATTTTGACAGAGTCTCCTCTGTAATTGCAACATCCCAAAATAAAAACACCTGTTGAAATATTTCTATTTTCATCCTAGAAATTCCAGTCATAAAAAAAAAACATAAAGACGGTATTTTTCTGAAAATATTTACATAAACAAATACCTTACCAAAATGAAAGATTTTAAATTTTTCATCCAAAAGAAGGGCTCTCCGAGTCATTTACATTCCATCCAAAAATAAAGGCTCTCTGAGCCATAAACATACATAATAACATTAATCAACATCGTCTCAAATCCTAAACTGGTCGTTCTAAAAGATATTCATGGGTAAGACCCCTATGGTTCTCACCATTATACCCGACATTATGCATCTTCCAGGATTGGGACTAATATCCTCGAGCGAAACTGGAAACCTCTTCTGCAACTTCTGTATGCATGCATATACCAAGATACAATAGCAAAACCAGAAAAACAGATGCATGCAAGGGTGAGATACCAATATATGGATTTAAACACGATAACCACATGCACGACTCTCAAATACCATTTAACATGAATATTCAAAGACAAACAATATATTTATCAAAGGGTTTCATACCTGACAGTCGTAACTATAACACCTCAGTTTTTCTACTTTCTAAGATCGGTATAAATATAAATAAACATTTATATTTTTATCTGAAACTTAGAAAATTATTTTGAGAAAACCAAAGTCATATTCATATCATAATTATTTTTATAAGTATATGGTTAAATTTTGGGTTGAAAATTCAGACGGAACCCGGTCTACGTTTTTACTGACACTAAGATTTTACTAATCAGAAAACCTAATTTTGACCTGAGAACAAAATGAATAGATTTTATATCTCATTTCCAAAGATATAGGTTATTTTGACATTTTTCAAAATAAATAGGTTATTATACTCGATTCGGCCGTAAAAACCTTAAATCGGGTAATCGACGGAGTCGAGAACGGATGTGTAGAGACAAAACCCGACATCGGATACTGAGAACTCTTGCCACCTATGGTGGTGAGTCATATGAATTAGTCACCAATGTCATGATGACATTTAAACAAAAATCTAGATATTTCTTTAAACTAGTGTAAATACCATTTTGCCCTTGGACTATTTTACCCTTGAACTTTCATTGAAATGACAAGTTTGCCCCACAATTTATGGACACAAATCAGCCACATCTCCAACCAATCCTCACCACATGTTTGTCATGATGGATTTATGTTTGAAATGTCCAAAATGTCCTTGAATTTTAATGGAACTACAAGTTTGTCCCTATGTATTTTTACCATCTTGTCCCCAAGGCAATTTTTGATGGACAAAACTTCCCCTCACTCCCTTAATTTCGTGCAGCCTCCCCACATCCACACTTAGTCATTTTCTAACTTAATCTTCATCATCTCACATTTTCTCTCAAAAAGCTAAGAACACCATAGTTGAGTTTGTGAAGAAAGTGCTTGATTCCTTGCCCATTTTTCAATTCCAAGAGGTATACCATACTCTACTCACTCAATCATGATCATGTTCTTCAATTATTTTCATGATTCAATGACTTGTTCATTATTTTCAATTCCTAGATCTAGAAACTTTGAAATTGTCTATAAAATCATAGAAAAATCCTAAAAATATGAAATCAATTTCTATGAGTTAGTTATCATCTCTACTATCATAATCCAAGAGTTTGTTGCAAACAAAATTTTCCTCCCTATTTTTCTAGTGTTGGCCGAACCAATGCTCTAGGAAGCCAGGATGAACTTTGTTTCAATTTTTGGAAAGTAACACTTGATTTCATCTCTCTAGTACTTCTACTTGTTAAATCCAAGAGCTTGATGAATTATAAAATCCCTAGCCTAATTTCTATGTGAAGGTCGAATCCATGCATGTTCTTGAGGACTTGGATGATTTTGCTTTGGTATTCAACTTATGGTCATTGTTCTTAACTCTATACTACTCTAAGGTCATGGATCTAATAGTATATGAAATTTTGAGATCCCTAGCTAATTTTGATAATCATGGTCGAAATTCATTTTTGAAGGGTTGGAATATTTGATTTCAATCTTTGTATGTTAATCTTTGTTTTAGGGTTTAAGTGATCAAGGATCACTAATCCAAAGAGCTTAATATTTTTAGAAATTTTGAGCCATAATTTGTGTCATGGCCGAAAGTCTTAAATTTTACGGTTAAAATGGTTTTGATTGAATTTTGTTAAGTAAGCTTTGTTTATGTCTTAATCTTTCTTAAGGATCCTTAATCCAAAAGCTAGCAAAATTTTATCATGTCTAGCCAACTTAAAAACCTCATGGCCGAACCTAGCATGTAGGAGCATAGGTGTGTTTAGTGCTTGATTGATAATTATTTGTTGTGATTTGTTGAAGGATAAATCTTAGTGGATTATCCTGAGTTGTGCAGAGGAAACCGGATTCAAATCAGAAAGCCGTTCGTGAAACCAAAGCCTGAATCTTCAAGAGGTAAGGGGAGTTTACCTAAGGGATTTTGTTTAGATAACCACACGTTATCTGGGTGTTATCTGTAAATTATCTGTTATGAATTTTGTGGCTTTTAGCTGTTTACTGATTAATTTGCTATATGCTTTGGATGTGATCATAACTGTGATGCATGCAATAATTGTGATGTATGCTATACTGTGCTGTGGTGAAATTATCTGTTGTTGAGTGCTGGATTGTGCAACCTGACATGGGTCAATGTTTAATTAATTCTAAGGATAAAAGCTTAATAAGTTTATATAATCAATCAAAGAAGTAATGGTGAAAATTGGTGTAAAAGTGGAAAAGTAATCTTTTAATGATTTCTGGGCGGAACCGTGAAAATTTTTCACAAGCGTTAGTTTTCTCAAAATAAATTCATCGATAATATAAAACGTCATTTAGAGTAATTAAGTTACCAAAATAAAGTAAGATTGAATTAGGAATAATTATTTTCGACAGAAAAGTCATCTTTGATTTATAAAGGGATTTTATAGAAAAACGTTTAAGAAACACATATTGATTTATTTTACATTCGTTTTGAAATGATTTTCTTAAGAGTTGATATTCTTTTCTCCACTATCAATATTTTCAAGTGTAAAATAATTTCTAAAAGAAATAGTTAATTTTTGACTTATAAAGTATTTTAATGCTAAACAACGAGTAAATCGAAAAAATAATTTACAGAAACGTTTTGAAAATAATCTTTTATTCTTGGACAATAATAAGTTGTAAATGAGTTCTTTTTCAAGAAATTGATGTTTTTCGGATAAAGATTTTCAAGAGGAAAAAGAGAGTTTGAGAAAAGTAAATTTCACTATGATTTGACATTTTATAAATGGTTTTCAACGGAAGGGATTTTCTGTAAATGAACTTTATATAAAAGACGTTATGTACCTTGTGTCCTATATGCCATGGGTTAAAGTCCTTGCTGGCATATTTAATTTTTGGAGATATTGGTATGTCACAAGTTAGAGTCCTTGTTGGCATATCCGATTGTGGTGATTCCAATGTGTCACGGGTTAGAGTCCCAGTTGGCATATTGATGATGGTAATTCCAATATGTCACGGGTTAGAGTCCTTGTTGGCATGTTTGATGATTGTGATTCCAATATGTCGCGGGTTAGAGTCCTTGTTGGCATATTGATGAATGTGGTTTGATATTTTGCGGGTTAGAGTCCCGGTCAGCATATTTGTTTCATGTTGCGTGTTGCGGGAATTCTTGGACTGCGTGTCCGATGTTGAAATATTATGTAATTTTTTATTAATTGCGATGATTGTCGGGTATGAAACCCTTTGACTAAATTAATATGTTGTCTGGATAAATTGTTATATATATTGTGAATATCATGAATATGCTATTTTGTGTTTGTGAGTGGGGTGATCTTATCAAAGTCCATATATTGGCGTCTCACTTTTACAAATATATCAGGTTTCTTCTGGTATTGTTGTTGTACATTGGTGCACTAGTGCAGATGGAGTTGAGAAGTTTCCCTAAGTCTTTCGGGACTTAGTTTTAGATACTTGAAGAGGTATTTTGATTGTGGGAATTAAAATGGAGTCCTTCCGACAAATGTCTTGTAGAGCGACCAGCTTAGGAATCTTAGTTGGGTGGTGTGTGTACTAGGTCAGTAACTTTGGTGTTGTACTTTAATCTTAGGTTTAATTTTCTATTTTGGAAATGGAAACTTAATTATTAAAAGTTGTATGCCTTGGAGGCTTTATTATGAATGTAAATATCTCTTGGTTTGGTGATGTACAATGTGCATTTAATGTTTTAGCATATTTATCATATTTCTAAAGTATTTGGCAGAAGAAAAATTTTACACTCAAGTTTTCTGACTTACATAAAATAATTTTCCGAAAGAAACCAGCAAATATAATTTTAATTTATTTTCCGCAACGGGTTAATCATGTAATGACCCAAGGGGGGGTGTTACAGTAACCGTTTTCAAAACCATGACACTTCAATATTCATCAACTAACTTTGATACATAATCTCCGGAGCTCCAACCATCAAATAAATGAGCTGATCAGGCTCCAATTGCCAAATAAGGCAGAATCAATGCCATATATGGAAAAGTTCAAATAACCATTCCACAATCCAAAACGAAGCAAAGTGGTGACTACATATAGCACATGGTTTTCGTGGTCGTATATCCATCAAGGCACAATGACGCAAACGTCATGAATACTTGCCATCAAGCATTCAAGTCCTATGCAAAGGCACGTCTGCCCTGGAATGCATGTAAAACATTTTGTTCTCGTTGTTTTCTTTGTGTTCAATCTTTATATGTCAGATCTAAAAAGCCACACGACCAAATCATCATTTTAAACTTTCAAGTTTAATACCTCTTTCGAAAAATTTGACTTCAAGTCAAAGTGTGCAAGTCACGAAATATGGACCGATGCACCAGTCTTAGATATGTAGATTTTAGTGAACAAAACCAATAAACCACTTATAGGACATCTAGTCCATAACTTCACCTTTCGGACCCCGGGCCCATATCATTCGGACCCCTGGCCCATATCATAGAACAATAGATCCGACGTCTCGGTTGCTAGGTTCGTTTAAACCATTTTCGTTATGTGAAATACAAAAGAAAACCAAAGTTTCCTCAACTTATCCATGTTGACAGAAATAATACCATTGTGTAAAACTCGTTTACAGAAATCCTTTCTGTTTGAAATTCATTTATAAAACCATCAAATCATAGAGAAATCCATTTTTCTCAAATCCGTTTTCTTTTGACAACTCCTTTTTCCCTAACAACTTCAAATCCTCGTAAAATCATTTCCAACTAATTTCTATTTGAAATAATAAAATTGTTCCTCGGTTTTCGTTGTCAAATACTTTTCCAGAGTATTTTTGGTTGGAAATAAAGTCATTTGTAAATCAAATGATTTTCTCTTTTACAAAAGTTCTTCATAATCACTATTAAAATATCCTTGACACTTACATTTCTTAGAATAACTTTTCGTCTTATTTTTGAATTTGTTTGGAAAAGACAACGTAACTGAAATATTTTCAAGATGTCGTCCTCACTATTTACTCATAAATCACTCTTTTCTCCAAAACATCATCACATATAAATACTTTCAATATTTTTTCTTCCATAAATCAAATCCTTTGAATTTCTCCTCAAGCTTTTTCAACGCTTTTATCTTTAATTTAATTGAGCACTAACCAATGTCAGGCTTCTAAGTCAATCAGCCAACCAACAGATAATCCATACATAGAAGATATCCATACATCACAGTATAATCATGCTTTCACATAAAACATTAAAAACCACATAACAGTCATATAACAACTTAATTTGACACCACAGATCACAACAGATAAACTCAAATACGACACACAAATAACATGCAGTTACCGAAAATCCCTCAGGCAGTCTCCCCTTACCTTTGAAGACAAGAATAAGATCACTCATTCCGGGTTCCACTAACACTTTGTAATGCTTATAAACAACTTCAAGATTGCTCCAAAAATGTATTCTCTACTCCTCCAACCATGACAGTCACATCCACACAGATGGAAATTGGCAATCAACATAGCCAATAGCAAGCACAACCAAAAATCAGAAACTTATCATCACAAAACATAAGTTTGTACAACTTAAATAATTAATTCACTAAGGAAATGATATTGGTTTTTCATTTAAAATAATCGGGGTTTTAGAGTTCACTAGGAATTTGGGAAAAACCAATTTTGATCAGAGAAATATGAAATTAGACAAGGGAATCATAAATCAATAACTCTAATTACATTTAAAACATAATCAAAATTGAGAAGCCAACATGATTTGACTAATGTTTCAAAAAAAAAAAACATATACAGATATTTACTATTATTGAAGAATAGTAAAAAATCGGGGTGTTACATTCCTCATCTTAGAATGAAGAAGTTTTATGAAGAACAATGAAGAACTTATCAAGAACACAAATGGTGTTCTTTAGGTTTTTATGAAGAACAAGTGTAATAGGAAGAAAATGAAATGTGTTAAGTGTGGGGGACTTGGGCTCCGTCCAAATGAGAGTTTGAGTGAGTGAGGAGTTGTTTAATTGGTTTAAATGAACCATAGTTGAGTTTACTTGACCAATGTTAAGTTAGAAAATAATATAATAACTTAATTAAAGTTAATTAGTAACCTAACTATGATTAATTGGTAATCATGGTTAACAAATATGTGGCCAAGAATGAATGTTGGTGTGGCTAATTTTTCACCACATCTTATGAGTCATCCCTGACATCGATCCTATCCATTAGCGGTTCCCAAAAATCCCGTATTCAGCTCCGTCATTTACCCGATTTTGATTTTTGAGAAGAAAATGATGAAACTAAAGAAAAATGAAATAGGTATGGTTTATTAGATGTGGTTGTACGAAATTGAGTAGTTCTTTAGGGTATTTTGGTCAAAAATTCACTATGGGACACTCTTGGAATTTCACTTAAAGATTAAGGGCATTTTGGTCTTTTTACATATAATCATCATTACTTGCATTTAATGCAAGATGACTAACCCCTATGACTCCCCCAAGAGTCATCATAGATGACTCGTTGTGCTCATCCACCCGGCGTTGGGTTTTGTCTCTACACCTCCGTTCTTGATTCCGTCGATCCCCGATCGTCGAGTACTAGCTTGCTCGATTATCGTATTATAACCTATTTATTTTGAAAATTTTCAAAATAACCACTATGGTTGGAAATAAAATAACAATCTAAACGGTTTTGTTCTTGGGTCAAAATTAGGTTTTATGATCAGTAAACTTTTACTGTCAGTGAAAAACACAGACCGGGTTCTGCCTGAATTCTAAACCTAAAATTTCACTGTAACTCTCTACGATAAGGTAGAGTATAAATATGATTTTGTTTTATTCAAAATCATTTTCTAGGTCTTGGATAAAAATATAAAAAAAATGTATACATGTACCAATATTAAAGAACAGTAAAAATCGGGGCGTTACACGCTGTAGCAAACAAGCTCATACCGAGCTTACAAAATCTGGAAATGAAATATAAAATGGGAGAAGAAGCCAGGGGAGCACGAAAATGGAGCCATGGAGAGGAGGAAGAAGACCCTCCAGCTTCTATCTTGCACCCCTCAGCTGCTGTCCTCTGATATGAGGCAGTCCCCTCTTTTAAAAGTAAGGAATATTCCCTTTTTTTAGGGTTTTACAAAGGCACTTTTCTCTTAATTTCCTACTTTTGGGCCAACCAAAATAATATTAAAATAAGTGTCTTGGCCCAGTTCATTAACTGCACTAGGACAAAACCCAATGCATGTGACTTGGCCACATCGTTAGCTTTTAAGACAGTCTGGCAGGAGAGAGAGTAATCCCGCTTTTTTCCTAGTCTGATAACCAATTCCCGTCCATATGTTGCAGCATGACCAGAGCATTTTCTAGCAGCTTGTTAGGAGTTCCCGCCTAGATGCTGCAGCATGCCCAAAGCATTTTCCAATAGCTGGTCTAAACTTCAACAAAAATCTAACAAAACTCAAGAAACACATTAAACATATTACTAGATGATGACAACCACAGCAAGTGTACCGGATCGTTGCAAGTAATAAAATCGGTAAGAACCGGATATCGTCCATAAGGATTAGTTACCAAGTACCAATTCACAAATTAAACAACTATTTAGACTAAAATTGTGTATGAAGAGAGCTCAAAATAAATAAAATAAAACAAACAATAAATTATTTTTGGAATTTTTGTTGAGATAAAATAGAAATACAAGTGCTAGGGATTTGATTTCATCTAATATGAATCTGGATTCCTCATAGACAAGGAATCCTATGAATTACCGACACTCTAATTATCTTAATCTCAATTGGCATGTTGAAGGACAAATTCCCTTAATTAATTGAAGCCTAATTCCTTAGTGAATCAATTCTATCAAACCTAATGATTACCATAATTCCTTAGGTCTAATTAACAAAGCATGATGATCATAACTCTATGGAATTTGTTAAAGACCCACACTAATTAAGTTACCTATTCCTAGATTAACCCAAATAATGGTAATGTTTACAAGAGGCATGCTCATAAGTCACTATTCCTAGCATAAAAATGAACCCTCAAAAACACAAGAATGATGGTCGAACATTCGAATATCAGTAAGCACAGTAAACATCAAATCAACAAAACCAATTGTTTATAAAATAATCAAACTGTCAGATAAAACTTTATCATAAAAGGATTACACCAAAACCCTGACAAAAAGGAATTCAACTAGACATGCTAAACCCTGAAACAAAATAAAATAGAGACAAAGAGCAAAAGAAAAACTCCATGAAAGTGATAACAAGAGTACACCACTTGCTGAGTTCCTCCTATTCAGTGCTGCACTCCTGCTCCTGTTGATGGTGCGCCCCCTTATTTTTATTTCCCTTTTACGTTGCTATAGCTTCCCATAGTAAAGTCCTCTATAATTGCAATTCAATTTTCATTCTTTTAATTAGGATAGGATGTCATCTCTCTTTAATTCTTGCTGGCCCGTTGTACGTTACTTTCCAGCTACCTACGCTGCTGCTCCTTTGTTTTGCTTTCTTTCATTTTTAATTAAAGACTCAAAACACTTCTTGCAGGCTGGCCTTCACGTGGGCTTCCAATTGAGTGGCTTATCCAATAACAGTATCATAATTGGTCTCCAAATTGCCTAGACAGCAAAAGCAACAATATAAGCTTTTTTCTATTAGTGCAGTCCAATTCCAATTTGAGTTGGAATTCAAATTGCCCGGTCCTTTTTCATCCTTCCTTTTTATTTGATGTAGCAACTCAATTGCTATTATTTCCTACAAAAGTAAACAATTGAAAAATATTATTAAATTAACTTTAAAAATATATAAAATAAACTAAAATACGTAAAACACTATTAAAAACCTTAATTACCTAAACTTAGGGACAAAACTCAATCAATTAGCACAATTGGGAGAAAAAATTCCTCCAATAAGCACACAAAAATCACATAATCTAGACGATTATCACACCCCCAAACCTAAGACTTTGCATGTCCCCAAGCAAAAGTTACTCTAACTAACACACAAAACACTCAGGACAACAGACCAATCTCTTACATGATTTGAGAAAACTAAAAAAGAGCACAATTGGACAAAATCACTATAAGACAAAATTGCACAATGACTAATTCCTAAAAGAGAAGCATCAACAAGTAGCAAGCTCAATTCCAAAAATGGCAGGAAGCAACAAGCATAACAACTTTGCAATCTCCATATTCTTAAAAATTAAAAATCATGGCAATTTGACAAGGGAAGAAAAAATAGAACCCTAGTCCTCACAAGATACACACTCATCAAATAATCACTCAAATATATGGTAGCGAAGTGTTTCCCTCAAAGCACACATTAGAGTCATGGAACCATGGATTTGCTTTTCATCTAATTCCAACAATCACAAACCATAAGCATGCACAAATCAAAGGGACATTATTTTGGGATGTAACTTGGCTAAAGTGGAAAATAAGTGAAGAGATAAACAAAAAAAAATCCAAGAGAATAGAAGAGCAATTACAACAACTCAATATTTTCAATGCAAAGCACAAAATTCCCAATTGCTATAATTATTATTTTTTTTCTCTTTTTCCCCTTCTTTGGATTTTTCCTCAACTTATTCACATATTTCTTCTTCCAAACTTATTTCTTTTTCAATTTTTCTCTTTTTGGCATCAACTGTTTTTTTTCTTTCCATTTTTACACTTTTTTTTTCCAAACCTTTCAAAGCTTCTCACATTATTCCCTTACTCTCTCCCCCAAACTAAAATCTTTGTTTGTCCACAAACAATTCACCAATGCTCTCCTATTCTTAAGTTAGAATAAACATGGTAATCATCATTCAAAAAGCAAGAGTGAGAACAAAAAGTAACAAGCTCAAGGGGGTGAGCAAAGGAATTTTTCATGCAAGGTTGGTTTTTATTTTGGCTAAAGTGGCTAATGAAAAAAATTGCCCAAATCAATTTTATACAATACATGTAACTCAAGCAAATCTCAACACATCAACTCAATGGTGAACACTCAAAGAATTAACAATCAAGCTTAATATCTCACTAAGGTTATAACTAAGATTCCATAATTTCATTTCAAACCTTATTGCCATGAATTTAATAAAAAATAAAGAAAAATGTACAAAGTGGTTATGAAAAATGCTATGAACAAAATTGAAAAATGAAGACTATACTCCAAGAAGAACTTCTAAATAAGAAAAATAGCGTGACAAACTGTACAAAATAATGACAATGCCAAAAGTGACATCTCAAAACAGCATCCTAAACCTTTAAATTCTTGGTCTAATTTTATTCTAACACAAAATAACTAAAACAAGTGAAACACACAACTAACAACAAGAATATAAAAATAAAGAGAAGGGTTAAGAAAAACTCATTGAGAAGTTTCCACCCGGATCCCATTGCTTGTAGCATAAGGGCCAAGAGATGCTCAACGTTGAAAGGCTTCCTCTCGGATCACATGGCTTGAAGAATGGCAATTACAGAAACAATATGAATCTACCCACAATTCCTCCTGGAATGTGTGTGAAAACTCCATTGACCTCTTTAATTACAATAATGAACTCACTTCCTCTCGGGTCAAATGGTATCTTCACAAAGAAATTTGACAGACAAGTGGAAGGTACCAACTTTGCAGTTTCCACACATGCATGTAAGCCAACATATTTATCCAACGCAGCAATTTCAGGTTTCTTAGCAAGCATGGTGGAGTGAATGTTTTCCAAATGACTTGTCTTCTGAATTGTTCTTTCCCAAGGATATGTGAAAGATAATTCCTCTTCTTGTGACTCGTCTACCACCACCACTTCATCCTCATTTTTTCCATCCCCACAACCATATTTTGCTCAAATTTTGCTTCATGTGGCTCTTTGGAAATCACTTGTAAGCATGGTGGTGGTGGTGGTAAATATGAACAAAAGGTTTCCCAATCTTCTTTGGAGCCTCTAAATACAAGCTTACCGGTCATACAATCAACTTGTGCTTGAAGATCATGATCTCCCAAATCTATGTAGTCTCCTCAACACAAGTTGTTCTCCAAAGTGTGACTTGAGGCTTCCTCATCAGATGGACAAGAATAGTCTTCCAGGAATTGCATCCACCTTGCACAAATACAACTCAAAAGAAAAGATCAAATATATACAAAAAAATAAAAAATAAAAAATAAAGAAGTCTAAATTAGTTGTCTCCTTTGTTACTAATGATATTGGCAAAACCAATCCCCGGCAACAGCGCCAAAAACTTGATGACGACCACGGTAAGTGTACTGGATCGTTGCAAGTAATAAAATCGGTAAGAACTGGATATCGTCCACAGGGATTAGTTACCAAGTACCAATAAACAAATTAAACAACTATTTAGACTAAAATTGTGTATGAAGAGAGTTCAAAATAAATAAAATAAAACAAACGAACAATAAAATATTTTTGGAATTTTTGTTGAGATAAAATAGAAATAAAAGTGTTAGGGATTTGAATTCATCCAATTATGAATCCGGATTCCTCATAGACAAGGAATCCTATGAATTACCGACACTCTAATTTTCTTAATCTCAATTGGCATGTTGAAGGACAAATTCCCTTAATTAATTGAAGCCTAATTCCTTAGTGAATCAATTCTATCAAACCTTATAATTACCCTAATTCCTTAGGTCTAATTAACAAAGCATGATGATCATAGCTCTATGGAATTTCTTAAAGACCCACACAAATTAAGTTACATATTCCTAGATTAACCCAAATAATGGTAATGTTTACAAGAGGCATGCTCATAAGTCACTATTCCTAGCATAAAAATGAACCCTAAAAAACACAAGAATGATGGCCGAACATTCGAATATCAGTAAGCACGGTAAACATCACATCAACAAAACCAATTTTTTATAAAATAATCAAACTGTCAGATAAAACTTCATCATAAAAGGATTACATCAAAACCCTAACAAAAAGGAATTTAGCTAGATATGTTAAACCCTGAAACAAAATAAAGTAGAGACAAAGAGCAAAAGAAAAACTCCATAAAAGTAATAACAAGAGAACACCACTTGCTCAATTCCTCCTATTCAGTGCTGTTCTCCTGCTCCTGTTGATGGTGCGCCCCCTTATTTTTATTTCCCTTTTACGTTGCTACAACCTCCCATAGTGGAGTCCTATTCAGTGTTGTGCTCCTGCTCCTGTTGATGGCGCGCCCCCTTATTTTTATTTCCCTTTTACGTTGCTATAGCCTCCCATAGTAAAGTCCTCTATAATTGCAATTCAATTTTCATTCTTTTAATTAGGATAGGATTCCATCTCTCTTCAATTCTTGCTGGCCCGTTGTACGTTACTTTCCAGCTACCTACGCCGCTGCTCCTTTGTTTTGGCTTCTTTCATTTTTAATTAAAGACTCCAAACACTTCTTGCAGGCTGGCCTTCACGTGGGCTTCCAATTGAGTGGCTTATCCAATAACAATATCATAATTGGTCTCCAAATTGCCTAGACAGCAAAAGCAACAATAAAAGCTTTTTTCGATTAGTGCAGTCCAATTCCAATTTGAGTTGGAATTCAAATTGTCCGGTCCTTTTTCATCCTTCCTTTTTATTTCATGTAGCAACTCAATTGCTATTATTTCCTACAAAAGTAATTAAAAAAGTGAAAAATATTATTAAATTAACTCTAAAAATATATAAAATAAACTAAAATGCGTAAAACATTATTAAAAACTTCAATTACCTAAACTTACGGCAAAACTCAATCAATTAGCACAATTGGGAGCAAAAATTCCTCCAATAAGCACACAAAAATCACATAATCTAGACGATGATCACTTGACACTCAAAAACAGAAAATTAAACGAAATTTATAAAATGACACATATTACACTAAACTAACTTAAAACAGCTAAAACATCCGCATAAAATACTTAAATATTACAAAAACTCAAGCTAAGAAAGAGTAAATAACTATTATTTCTAAGAGTTATCAGTACCCCTAGTACTCTCAATCAATATATTTTTTTCTTGTAAAAAAATTGAACAAATTATTTTTCTCTTATTACAGGTAAAACATCTCGTTGACTTGTCATTTGTTTCCTTTTTACAAATAATTTTTTATCACATAGGCTTCAATATAGTTCCATATTTTGAACACTTGAAATTCTATTATGGTTTTGTCAATATCTTTTCAAAACATGCTTACCTTATGGGTTTTTTGTGCTATTATATATTCAGAATGATAGTCCAATTGGACAATCAACCATGTGTGCAAGGAAAGTAAAACGCCATAAAAAGTTATTTGAATGGATTGGAAATTGGATTATATGACCTAAAAAGTGAAGAAAAATTCAAATTGCTAAGGTAAGAAATCAAATTTTAAAAAATATTTAGTATTGAGTATTGGGCACAAGGAGCACTTAAACCCTACAAAGCAAGCTGAAAACCACAACACATTATACCTAGATTGAACGTAAGTTGCAGATAACAACACTGCTTGAACATAGAAAAATATCAATGATAATAATGAAACTTGCCTCTTAATCTCAATGAATATCCAAACAAATCATAGGATTATTATACCAATTGAAGAAAGCATAGCTAAAATTTCTCAATTTTCCATTCATCCACAACCAAGATATTAATTTAATTGTGACTTCCAAGTTCCACCAAATCCAGACTTTGAGTTATAGAAAGAGGGAAGGCCAAAATTGGTCTTGAAAATTTTCGGAAACCCACTTTTAGTCCATGAAAATATAAATTAAAATCATTTAGTCCCTCAAATTTTCAAACGTGGAACACGTTAGTCCCTAGATTTAGTTATGACATTCATTTGCTTGCCTATGTGTCTTGTTAAGCATCCTACTTGGTCCATTACTGGCTTATGACGAATTTCCTATGCCGAAAACGAATTGCATTATTTTATAAAAAATCACACACTGCATCTGTTTACACAGGATTTTCCAGAAACCCGAGTTCATCAACATGCAACTTCAATAAATTATTTCTCTTCATTTAAGCATGAAAAAATTCCCAATCTTCAACCACACTTTAGTTATACTTTAATATTAACCCATACAATTTTATAAAAGCTTTTAACTTTCTTATTCATATTTTAATTCACCATGCAATCATTTATGTTCTTATTGTCGAATCCAGAATCTGTTTCTACTCTGTTAGATATTTTGACCCAGTAAATATTATCCAAAGTTTTATATATTATATATCCAATTAAATCCCCAGAAGTCTTCTTTCCAACCATATGTTCAGTTTCCAGAAATATGTTCTATGATAAAAGTTATGGGCTCACGAATCACTAGAGGTCTTGCTGCCATATTCATATTTTAGTATGTTCATCAACTTTAAGCTATCAATTTCATTCATACATCATCCACAAGTCACAAAATCAACATGCAAGGGTCCTAGACACTCAAATACATACATGCAACCAAGTATTCAACCAAAGTCAGCAAGCACCAATATCAAATATTTCATACAACATACAATAAGGCTCAAACAAAGAGTTTAGAGAGGATCTCCCCCTTCCTCTTGAAGATCCTAAATCCTCATGACTTCTAACTTGGAAAAGCCTCAAGCTTGATCCTTTAAGCTCCAAGATGACCCCTTTTTGATAGATATAGAAGTTAGAAGAAAGGTTATCCACATGCATGTAAGAGGTCTTAAGAGAAATGGACATGCATGTAGTTGCATTGAACTAATGGAATGAACACTAGGAATGAAATCCTTAATTACCCTTGCTCTAAAAGACACAACAAAAAAAAGGTTGTTTAGTGACCGAAAATAGTGACCGGATTTTTTGGTTACTTTTGGCGACCGAAATGGCGACCGATTATAGGATCTACATGAAAGACTGATTAGAGTTAATACTGCGATCGAAATAGCGACCGAAATAGAGTGTAGTAGGGTTATCGGTCGCTATTTCAGTTGCTAAATAAAGGAACTTAAAAGTCATAAATTTTATGCCTTTTTAGCGACCGAAATGGCGATCGAATTAGATGCAGCGGTTAAATTTTATTTACATTTGCGACTGATATTAATTCGGTCGCTAAACGGCACGTAAAAAAATTAAAAGAGCGCGTCTTAGCGACCGATTTAAAAATTCGTCGCTAAATTTATGAATTTAAATTTTCAAATGGCACCCTTGCGACCGAATTGGCGACCGAAATATTCGGTCGCTAAAAATTAAAATCCCTAAAAACGCAGAAACCCATTTCTTCTTCCATTTCGCGATCTCTCTTCCTCTCTCTCACTCGATCTCTCTTTCTCTCATCCGGCCACCACGTTTTGGCGACTGCCGCCCCTCCTCCCACCACCACCATCATGGTAAGCTCTCCTCTCTCTCTCTCTCCATCTCTCTCTATATATATGTTTCTAACTTTTTCTCTCTCTCAGTTCCCTCCTTCTCCGCACGGCTACCACCGGTGCCGGCACCACCAGAGCAGCGCCACCGTCCTCCTCCTTCTCTGGTATGTTTTCGTCTCTCCTCGCATCTATCTCTCTGTCTCTATTTCTCTGGTTTGTGCATTTACTATGTTATTACAACATGTACAATATGCTCTGTATTTACTTAATCCATGCTCTCTGAAAGCACCCACCTGCATTGGCCGTGAAACTTGAATCCATTAGCATATTTAAGTGATGAGATAAAGATAACAGTGAGAACTAGGATTAGTGTAACTGTACCAATTTAATGTTTCAAATTTAATCTGATAACCCTTATAGTTTGCTTCTTGTTGATTTAGCTGTGAAATTACCTTCCATTTCAGCATCTTAGTCTTTGATTTAGATTCAGTTCTGCTTTGTGAAATGCATCTAAATTGGTTAGTGAGGATGTGTGCTATGTATTTTCAATTTGTTTTGTGCTAGGTGTCTACAATTTCAAACATGGATAGTTCATGGCTATAGTTGAAACAAATGACCAATACTGAGGCAGTTGTTTGAACACCATTCTAGTTTAACATGTCCAGTAACAAGATTGTCCCTGTGTTAATGACGTGTTTTCTATTAAATATGGCACTTGTAATTTCTGGTATGTTTATCTTTCCATAGCTTGGCTGAATTTATGTTTTTGAAGGTTGTTCATTGTTTTGTTATATTGCCTCAGGGAATATCTCACAATAGTATGATCTATAGCCTCTGTGATGCAGCTGTTTACTTGTTGTGAATAATTTCATATTGTATTGTGTATGCATTCTAATTGTATTGTATTTTGATTCGTTTGGAATCCATGAATTTGTTGGTTCTTGTCTGAATCTGTTTCAAAAATTTCAAAAGAGGGTTTTAAGGATTTCATGTTCTTGTTCACTTCTCTGTAAACAAAAAAATATTCTTTGTTGGAGTATGAAATGATCTAAAAACACTATTGTAGCCTGTAATTCCAAGAGAGCTTTTCACTCATTTTGAATCGGATTCATTTGGTAATTCTACTTATCTCTTTTCTGTTTGATGATGTAAATTTATTGAAGGCTAGTACTTATATCTGAGCATGTTCATACATTTGGATTGCTATGAAGAATAGTTTATTCTCTTTAAAATAAAAATCTTTCAATAACAATGAATCAATGTAATTAGAATAATTTAATATGTATTTGTTGATAACTTGTTTGGAAATGATTATGGAATCATATTTGTATATATTTACATTGTAAGCATTGGAATGAATTGATAAAGTGTTATTAGTTCGTAAATGGCATGACTTTGTTGTTGTTAATAAGATCATTATTCATTTACTAATTTAAAGTCCATGAGCTTAAGAAAGTCTCTTCTTGAATCCAACAAAAGCGAGTCTCTTAGATAATGAAGGATTAAGTATAGGGTTAGATAAAATGAAGGGCTAGGCACAGTTTGCCAGGCACATGCATGACGTGCCATCATCATTCAAACATTATTCACATTAGAAAGCAGCTCTGTACACAATATTATGAAAGCAACTCTGGTTTTCTACTCATTTGTTTCACTAGGAAATGGAGCTTTCCAGAAATAGTTGTTGATGACCATCCTTACTAGGTTATCTAGGCACTTCCGGTTGGAAAAGTCCTCTCTATGACCATCCTTCAAAATGACGTAAAAGCATCTGCTTTCCTGAAAACTACTATGTTTGCTAATCTGTAAAGTTGCATGTGAAGTTTCATTTCTTTGTTCTATTTTAACATGCTAGTATGCTACATGGATATTTCCATCTTTTCTTATTATCACTTGATGAAGTTGAGACATATGACTTGTTTTCCTTATCGTTTTATCAGAAAATGGATCCGACTAAATGTTTTGAGACAACCATCCATATAGACCAGGTACAGTATCTCATTAACTTAAGAATAACGATCGGATTCACATAATGATGGTTAAGGCATAAACTAATCATTTACTAAATTGTTCTTGTGTATTTGCAGGATTTGATTTCAATCCTGCGATCATTCTACCGTCGGTGGGGACAACAAATACCGCGTGTTGTGACTATTGAAGACAAAAGCGGAAATCTATTCAATGGGAATATAGTAATCCATGAGGATCGTCCATATTTTGCAACAGATACAAATGGTATCAGGGAGTTGTATTTGTTGTCCACTGGTGCATTGGTAAAGTTTAAGTACCTTGGGGGTTCTCGCTTCTACATGTTCATCCCTTTGGAAGATTGATGAGTTTTGATATTTTGATTAGTACTTATTGACTGTGGTGTGTTTTTATGTTTTGATCCTTAATTAGTACATTATTAAACTTTTTTTTATAAACAATTATTAAACTTGCGTTAATTAATGTATATGTTTTCTTGATCATATTAACTGTGGTGTTTTGGATCGTTAGTACATCATATTTACGTTTTCTATTTATTCAAAAAAAATATTGGTGTATTTTGTTTATATCAGAAATTAAAAATCAATGGGGTAATAGTTGAAAAACAAAATTTGGTCGGTAGGATTAAGTTACAGAAAAATTTTAAAAAAAATTCAAAATTTGCGACCGAAATAGCGACCGAATATATATCGGTCACCAAATTAGGTGAGCTGAGCATGCGACCAACTATATGGCGATCGAAATATATAATTTTGTAACCAAAATATCGGTCGCAAATTTGGGACCGAAATACAAGTTCGGTCGCTAAACATTTAGCCACCAGGGTTTCTGCTACTCCCTTAATTCGATCGCTAATTCGGTCGCTAAACTATATATCAACCGAATTATCATGTTTAGCGACCGAAATCTTCGGTCGCTAAATAGTTTTTTTTTTTTGTAGTGAGATTTGAAGCTCTTGAAGTGTAGATGACCAAAAGAGACCTCCTTGCTCTTGGGGTATGATTCGGCCAAGAGAGGTTGAAGAGCTTAGATGTTTTTGTTGATGAATCCTTGAAGAGAATATGAAGTTACATGGAGTATATGGTTAAGAGAAATGATTTATGTGTGAGTTTGAGTGGTGGTTGATGGTGGTGTTGTGGTGGCCGAATGGCCATGATGGTGGAGAGGAGAAGATGTGTTGCTTAGAGTGTTTGAGAGAAAAAACGAGAGAGTGAGAGATTAGAGAGAGGGGGCGTGAGTTTTAGAGAGAATGAGAGAATGAGTGAAAAATAAGAAATTTGCCTTCTTTTTGCCCTTTTATAGTGGAGTTCATTTTGAACTTGAGTCCTCCAACTCTTCCTTGTTTTTGCAAAGTGGTCCTTCCTCCTTTTGGGATTTTTCCTTGGACTTCTCTTAATTATAAAATCAACCACACTATTATTCATTCCTCACTTGTTGACACAGGTCACTCGTCCATTCGTCACTTCCTTTTCTTGTCATTTTTCTTTTCCCTTTAATTTTCCTCTTGTATTTTCTTTTTATTTCTAATACCACACATATATATTTCCTTCCAATTAATTGTATTTATTTTTCATCTCTCATGACTTGACGTATATTATTCAACACTAACCGGATACTAATAAAATCGAGTTAGTTAATATTATACACGGTTATCCGGGTCTTTGAATTTTTATTCGGATAATAAACTCCTTAATATCTAAAATTAAATTCTTTATTATATAATTAATTACAGTGTTCCATTACTGTAATTTTCGGGACGTGACAAATGCATTTTCCGATAGAAGCATTGTCTATTCCCAATTTTTTTAAATTATATATATATATATATATATATATATATATATATATATATATATATATATCCCACAATTCACTATCAAACTAAACGGATTCTTAAATACACCTCATATTCAAGAAGCATCAAATTTTAGGAAATAGAATCAATCATGCGAAAATCAGAGTCTTCCATGGATCAACTTGATAAAGTAAATAGAGTAAGTATTATCTCAAATTTGCTGGTGTTAGGAGCAATATCATCGTTGGGAGATGCCATTTTACCTTTCAATAAAATTAGAGAAGTGACAATTAAAGATTTTTGGACTGTAAAAGAATGATATACAAATGAAACTAATAAAAAGTATAAATATAAAGTTAATTAAAAATCATATAGGGTTAACTCAATTCTTTCTTTTCCTCGTCAGATTGAGGCTTCCTATCCCTTACTAGTATGGAATGATGGATTAAGCCAAATTTCACCATCATTGTAACACCCTAGTTTTTACACCTAGGGTTAATTATTTTATTTGGATGTTTATGTTTATTATGTTAGGTGGTTTAGTTTGAGTAATTAAATTACTCTCTTCAAATTATTTTATTAGGTGCGTTAGTACTGACTTATTTCAGTGAATGCACATTTACTAGACAATAATTTACGTTATTGTCACTATTACACCAGTACAGAAAAATATTTTAAATAATGTGATTAAGAGAAAAGCATTTTCATATTCTCATTCTATTTAATTTTAGAGTTAAAAATATTTTGGTTTGAAATTTATCAGAGATTAAATTTTGGACTGAGTATTTTCTTAGTTGATCAGTTCAACTATTAATCTTAACTCTAATTTGAATTTCAAAATTATATCTTTATCAATTTTTATTTTTAGAATCCAAAAAGTAAAAACATGTTTATTTTAGGCCTAATATTTATCACTCATTTTGTACCTATCACTAAGTAATTGGTTTAAAAACTCATTTTCTCTCCTTTCTCTCTCTATTTCTCGACGCTATCTCTCTCGTTTTCACTTTTCTTCTCTGCTTCTTCTTCTTTCTTTCTTCTTCTTTCTTTTTCTCTTCTTCCTCCTAACTCCATCTCCTTCTTCCTCCTCCTTCTCAACCAAACAGCAGCCCCCCACACCCCACCAGGATCGCCGCCGGCCGCCGCTCGAGATGGAAGGACGAAGACGCGCCACCTGCACGCGTTCGCCTCTGCAGCCGCACGAAGAAGCATCTCCGCCGCAGTGAGCAGCCGCGGTAAGTGCGATCAGCCGCCTTCCATGGTGGTTTCGAACCCAACTCGTTGGTTAAGCTTCTCTCTTTTCTTTTATACTCTCTTTCAACTCTGTTGCTCTTGTTCACTGTAGAAACGCCACTGCCACCTCGCCGGAATCGCGTCCGCCGCCGCGAGGAGCACCACAGCACCACCTTCAAGTTATCTCCAAGCTTGGGTGAGTCAAAATCCTCTCTTGTGTCTCATATTCAAAACCCCCAAATGGATTTTTGAAACCCTAACCCTTTAATTTCAGATTTTAATCTTGAAATTTAAGGTTGTTTTATGAGATTGGGACTGTGAGTTTGTGTTTCCCTAAACCAATTTCATTATTCTGAGTTTTCCCTAATTTTAATAAGGAGCCCTAAACCCCCAATTTGTTTTTATTTGAATTTGGGTATGTTTTTGTGAAATTAATTATGATTTAGTGTAATTAGGACTCTAAATGGATGATTTCCAAAGTTCTTTTTCAAGATCTTTTGATCAAAATAAAGTTTCCTTAAAGGGTATTGGGAAGCGTGAGCTTCAAACATGATTTTCTTTGAAAATAACCTTGTTTGGTAATTAGATTAAGTGTTTAGATCAAGTTAGAATGTGTGTTTGATCATGTGAAATTGATTTCTTGATTTCTGGTTGTTGCGCGTTGTTGGATTTACTCTCTGAGACGTTTGGACACGGCTATGCTTGCTTGATGGAGTAGATATGAGCTAACGTGAGTATTAGGACGAGGATCCTTTACTTGTCTTCAAAGGTAAGGGGAGGTTACTAGGGATATTCAATAACTATATGCATGTGTGTATGTGTGTAATTGAGTGTTGTGAATATTATTGTGATGTTGAGCCAATACTTGAATAACTTGTTTACTTGAACCATTGTGGTTATTACTTGGAGTTGAACATTTATTGCTTTAAAGTGTTATGAATTATATGTATGTGATTAACTGTGATATATATATGAATTATATATATATGATTAACTGTGATATTATTACTGTTGATTGAAGTTTGAAAAGCCAGACTTGAGTCTGTGCCCAATAATGATAAGGATTAAAAGCCTTAATAAGCATTGAATAGAACTTTGAAAGTTTTGGGTTCACTTATAAAAGTTCCTTGTATAAAGTGTTTACTTCAGAAGAATAAGATCTTTGTTTTTAGAAAAAAATTCTAAAGTGATTTTGAGTTGAAGGAAACTATATTTTTATGATCAAAAGTTTTGTACGAGAGAAAACCTTTTAGAACGGTGTGCTTTATGAAGGAAAGACCCTTTGAAAATATTTAACTTTATTCCATCAATGAATTTTAAATACAAATGAATTTCCTAGATGTTTTAGAAAAGATTTTGCAAAGGAAAAAGATTTTCTCCTAAATAATTTGGAAACGTTCCGGTTACTTGGATAAGTGACCGAGGTTTTGTTTTGGTCTTGATTTTCACTGAGCGAAATGTTTTACAAGCCGATAAATAAGCCTAGAAACCGAGAGGTCGGGGTTCTACTGTTGTATGGACACGTAGATCAAGGATCTGTGTCATGGGACGGAGTGTCCTGCAAAGTGGTTGTTTTTGGACTGTGTGTCCTAAGTTGATGTGGATAGTGTGAGTTCTATATCCGCGAGCCTAAAACTGGTGCATCGGTTTAAGGGCCTCGTGATTGAGCATTCAGACTGTGTGTCCTGTGTTGAGATTAAAAGATTTGGATTGTGTGTCCTGTATTTGTTGAAAGTGAAAAGTCTTAATTAAAAAGATTAAGCATGGTCGTTAAGCTTTGTGCTTCGACAGGGAAAGATTTTTACGACAAAGAAAACAAAACGAGAATAAAAGTTTTTCTCATGCATTCAATGGCAATTGTGTCATGTGATTATGGGCATTGAATCCAGAGTGGATCAATGTATATGGCAGACGTGTCAGGAGATGATGATCATTGTGTTTTGTGGGGACCAATGAGTTACCTTGTGTATGACTACAACAATGGTTGGAGAGTTGTCACAAGGGGCCGTATGACTAAGCTGCAATAGCTGTTTGAGTGGCTATCATACGAGGTCGGATAATATTTGTGCATAGCTGCAATAGCTGTTTGAGTGGTTATGGCACAAGTGACTCTGTACATAATTGCAATAGCTGTTTGAGTGGTTATGTATCTGTGTACAACTGCAATAGCTGTTTGAGTGGTTGCCACAGAGGGGTCGTGTGAACAATTGCAATAGCTGTTTGAGCATTGGTCACATGTGATTGAGGTGGATTATCCGACAGTGTATCTGTGTACAACTGCAATAGCCGTTTGAGTGGTTGTCACAGAGGTGTCATGTGAACAGTTGCAATAGCTGTTTGAGCACTGGTCACATGAGGTTGAGATTTCTTGGGCATTGTTTTGTTCGTTTTTACAATGCGCCATGTGCGAGCCTGATCAGCTTGAAACGAAACAGAAAGTTGTGGGATCTCCGGAGATTAGGTATCAAAATAGAGTTGAATATTGAAGTGTCATGCATTCTTTTTTATAAAACTGATTGTTCGGGTTTGAGACCCTTTGATATAACACTGTTATGTTATGTACATGCATGATTTAAAATTCTTATATGATTATGTGATGTATGTATCATGTGTATGGTTGTTGTGTGATATATCCATTTGTCGGTATCTCACCCTTACAAACATATCAGGTTTCTTCTGGTTTGCGATTGTACCCTGGGTACTTTAACACAGATGGTGCAGAGGAGTCTTTCTAAGTCACTCAGAGACTTAGATGTAGTTGCTTGATGAGGTATTACTTGCGGAATAACTTTTAGAACGACCAGCTTAGGGTTGAGACTTAGATTATTTTGATAGTATGTACGAGTTTGGCTCAGAGAGCTTTTATTTTAAAATGGAATGTCTATAGCTCGGAGAGCATATCTTTTGAATGAAAAATCTAAGCTATTTCTTTTGGTTTTGTAAAGCTTATGGCTATAACTATTATTTTTATGTATTGATGCCTGGTTGAATTTGGTGTAACTGGAATTCTGGAGAGAAAATGTAAATATTTTAACAGGTGTTATTTTACCCTGGGATGTCCGAATTACAGAGGAGACTCTGTCGAATTTTTTTTTGTAAAACTACTATCTTGTATTTAAGTATATTCTTTAAATTAAATAGGCTTGCCATACTATGATAGTAAGTCTGTGTGCCGATCAAGGCTTAGGAGTCGTGACAAAATTTTTATACCCAATTTCAGACACTTATGTACTTATATAAATTATTTTCCGAAAGCACCAGCAAATTATCTTTTAATTTTATTTCTGCACGTGTTTAGAAGGTAATGCCCAAGGGGGGTGTTACAGAGTGGTATCAGAGCTGGTCGAGTCTTTCAGGATCTTTGGGGAATAGGTCTGTTAAGTTTTTGTTGTGTGATCTCTGGTTGGTTCTTGTTTTAATTGTTTCTGGTAGAAGCAATGTGTGAAAAACGCATAAGAATATGTTTTCTTGATGGTTTTTCCAAGGGTTTTATGTCCTGGGAGACCGTAAATCTTGAATGTTACTTGGGTTCGGATATGACATTCGATTATCCTTGCGAATCGTGTCAGACATTCGAAACAAGGTGTTTGTGTATAGGGTTTTTCCGGGAATGTTCCCTGGAAATATTCTAGGTTTATGGTCAGCAAAGGACATTGATTTTAGATTGATTTAGTTCTTGGATTCGATCAGATCTCTGTCGCTTTGTATAGGATGTTGCCTACAAAGTTGAAACGAGTTTGACAACTCGATTCGACTGAAAGATCAGGGGTTTGAACCGTTTATTAGACCGAGTGTTTTCCTTGTGAAGCACCAATTGTTGTGCGGAGGTTGTGTCACTGTGTGGATTTCTGACAGCTAGGTAAAAGGACGAATTATGGACAAGTATTCTCTGACTTACGTAGTTGATTCGGTAAATCAATTTCGAGGAGTTGTCATCTACTCAAAGATTGACTTGAAGATGAGTTATTACCAGATTGGAGTAATGACCTACCTAAGATTTTGTTTCGTCAATTTAGTTTATAAAGAAAGATCAACTCTTTGCATGTTTGATTGATTGATAAATTGTTCGGGATTGTACCCAATTCAAGGGGGTCATACTAAGCATGACTAGAAAGATGTGTATGTTGGTTAGAACCAAGACGAATCGAGTGGATTTTCGATCTTGGGTGAGTATCTTGTGATTAAGGAAACACTTCATTGTACCCTTTGATTCTCTTGTATTTGTCAGTTGACATTTATTTCTCAAATCCTATGATTGTATTAGATAATCACAACAGTGAAGTTGGTATGTGTCAGACATATTTTCTGATTTTTATTTGGAATATGTCAGAACTCATGAATTAGTTATGCTGATTCATAACTTTCCAGTTATTCATTTCTTTGTTTGTGAGAAGTTGTACTCACACTTCAAAATGATCCTCGATGTATTAGACATTTGAGTGAATTGATTTAACAGAATTCATTGGTCTGGATACTTTCACACTTTGTTGAGAGAAGTGGTTATGACTATTTCTTGAGTTATTACCCAGATAATTTTGTGATAGCAGAAGTTTCTTGGTGAAACTTAATTTCGTCACTTCTATTTTTGATAGAGGTGAAAGTCATCATTTTGTAAATTCTTTGTATTAAGAATAAGAATTAATCCTTTTGGGATTAGACATTATTCATTACTTGATTATTTGAATCCGTTGGAAAATTCTTGTGGAAGAATGAACTTTATTAGATTCTTGTCTGTAAATGTGTATTGATCATGCATTTTTACACCCACGAACCTGATGGAATGATCTTTTTCCATACTGAAAGTTCCGATATCCTTCAAATTAATGAAATTCGTTTCTATGCTTATGTGAAAGTGAAATCCAGAAAATTTCTTTTCTTGAGAAATTCTTTTATGATCACTAAGGTCATGTCTTATTGTCGTTCGAAAGTGCTTGTTGGCATTGATCATCTTAATTCTACGTATTTTCCAAATGTTGTCGATGTGTGACCTATCTCATCAGTCGTGAGTTGGATATCTCCACATCAAGATGTACAATTGAGACCTTCCTTGTTGAGATGTTGGCATTCCTTCAATCTTTGTTATGAGTTTTCTGAAGACCTGCATGAGTCTTGTTTGAATTCAAGTGATCGTTGATCGACTGGTGAAGTCTACATCTTCTTACGAGTTAAAATCCACTATGCAGTGTTAGTGAATCAAATAATGTATCAGAGGATTGCTCAGATTTCATGGAGTATCTTCAAGTGTTGTTTCAGATGAAAAACGGAAGTTTATCAACGTGTGCCGGTTAAGTTTACTTTAAGTGTTGAGGACTAAGTTGAGACTAAGTCCAACTGATCATCCTTAGTGGGATGGATAAGGAATGAGGTGACCTATCTTTAGCAGGTTAGTTGGGAGATAGTGTGGTACTTAAATTTTGTCATCTCTATGGTAGGACGAACCAGAGTTGATAGGAGTTTCGTTAGTGTATAGATGTGAATGGTATTATGAGAACCCTTAAGTTCAACATTTTTGAGTGAGATGATTACAATGGATCTTATCGTGATCGAGGTAGATATATCATTAAAGGAATTTAGAGTAGTGATCAATATTTATGGTTAATATTAACTTAGTGAGTCCGAGGATTAACGGAAAAATTATATATGGTAGTCTTCCTTAACCTGAACGGAATTAGTAAAGAGGAGTTATTGAGTGAAACTAAGTTGTTAGAAAAGTTTAAGAATTATGATTTTGGGATAATTCAAACTAAAGTGATTCCTTTTAGTTGTAGTTGCATGAAGGAGTGTAATCGTATTCTTTAAGCTTGAAATGAATGACTATGATATAATTGGAGTGGTGGAATATGTTCAAAGGAAACTAAGACAACAATTGTATACTTTGAGTTGAAGGTTGACGTATGATGGGGTAGAGTTAAGGTTGAACTTGATATTCGTCGTGAGGATAAGGTGTTGAAGAAGTTTTACTAGCAGACAAATTTTGAGGCAAGAAGTGATTAAGTTTTGATTGTGTCTTTCGAGTGTGATAAGCTATGGTGAAATGTTTATAATCTTTGAGGTCTTATTTTGGTAAATATATGGTTGATGATCCATAGTGGAAACTAGACATTTTAAATGCAAGATTGTCATTGGGGAGTGTCCACCGGATTTCTTGGCTTTGTTTTGGTGCAACTCCTAGGGGTTATGGCCTTAGAGAAACTCTATTTTATAATCTCTTTTCTCGGCTGTAAATATATAAGATAAGGGCAGACATGATATAAGCACTTCCTTGCATAAGTGATAGAGCTATGCCTTTAGATGAAGGAATTGTTAGGAGTTGTGTATTTTCTTTGGGCAATAGGGTAGATGTGCATGGGAAATTTCTTAAACTAGGGACACTAACAGGGCTTGAGAACCAAATTGAAAATGAGAGGCAAATGAAGGATATGAAATTGAAGTAGGCAAAAGATTCAAGTGGAATTAATAAGAGAACAGATTATGTTGGATGTGGTAAGATTCAATTTTAATGAGATTGAATTTCTTAGGTTTTTGGCGCAAAGGTTATCATGTACAACTCAGGAATGTTACGACGTTTTGATTGGAGATTTGAAAAGTGTGAATTTGATATGACTAGAAGAGTAGATTAAGCTTAAATGGACTAAGACTATGATTGCATCTCTTCAGTAGAAGGTTAATTGATGTTATGCAAAGTTAGTGTTGGTTTTGGTGTTAGCTGTGAAAGTTAGATATTGGAGAAAGTTTTTCCTAATGGATTTGTATTGAGAAAGTTAAATGAAGAGATTAAGCGTTGATTTTGTTCTTTAAATTGTAATAGACTAAGGTAAAATATCGAATGTAGTGGAGATAAAGCGGTAGTGAAAAGTCTCGGGGATAAATAGAATGGCATAAGAATCGATCTTGTTATAGAGTTATAGATGAAAGAAATGAGCGAAGGGAAAATACAAAGTAGTATCTTAGGGTCAAAGTGTGATTACAAAATCATGTTTACTTTTGAGCTACGAAATTTCGAGGACGAAATTTTTTTAAGAGGGGTAGTAATGTAACACCCTAGTTTTTACACCTAGGGTTAATTATTTTATTTGGATGTTTATGTTTATTATGTTAGGTGGTTTATTTTGAGTAATTAAATTACTCTCTTCAAATTATTTTATTAGGTGCGTTAGCACTGACTTATTTCAGTGAATGAACATTTACTAGACAATAATTTATGTTATTGTCACTATTACACCAGTACAGAAAAATATTTTAAATAATGTGATTAAGAGAAAAGCATTTTCATATTCTCGTTCTATTTAATTTTAGAGTTAAAAATATTTTGGTTTGAAATTTATCGGAGATTAAATTTTGGACTGAGTATTTTCTTAGTTGATCAGTTCAACTATTAATCTTAACTCTAATTTGAATTTCGAAATTATATCTTTATCAATTTTTATTTTTAGAATCCAAAAAGTAAAAACATGTTTATTTTAGGCCTAATATTTATCACTCATTTTGTACCTATCACTAAGTAATTGGTTTAAAAACTCATTTTCTCTCCTTTCTCTCTCTCTTTCTCGACGTTATCTCTCTCTTTTTCACTTTTCTTCTCTGCTTCTTCTTCTTTCTTTCTTCTTCTTTCTTTTTATCTTCTTCCTCCTAACTCCATCTCCTTCTTCCTCCTCCTTCTCAACCAAACAGCAGCGCCGCTCACCCCACCAGGATCGCCGCCGGCCGCCGCTCGAGACGGAAGGACGAAGACGCGTCACCTGCACGCGTTCGCCTCTGCAGCCGCGCGAAGAAGCATCTCCGCCGCAGTGAGCAGCCGCGGTAAGTCCGATCAGCCGCCTTCCATGGTGGTTTCGAACCCAACTCGTTGGTTAAGCTTCTCTCTTTTCTTTTATACTCTCTTTCAACTCACTCATTCTTGTTGTTCACTTTGTAGAACCGCCACCGCCACCTCGCCGGAATCGCGTCCGCCGCCGCGGAGGAGCACCACAAAGACCACCTTCAAGTTATCTCCAAGCTTGGGTGAGTCAAAATCCTCTCTTGTGTCTCATATTCAAAACCCCCAAATGGATTTTTGAAACCCTAACCCTAACCTTTTAATTTCAATTTTTAATCTTGAAATTTAAGGTTGTTTTATGAGATTGGGATTGTGAGTTTGTGTTTCCCTAAACCAATTTCATTATTCTGAGTTTTCTCTAAATTTTAATAAGGAGCCCTAAACCCCCAATTTGATTTTATTTGAATTTGGGTATGTTTTTGTGAAATTAATTATGATTTAGTGTAATTAGGACTCTAAATGGATGATTTCCAAAGTTCTTTTTCAAAATCTTTTGATCAAAACAAAGTTTCCTTAAAGGGTATTGGGAAGCGTGAGCTTCAAACATGATTTTCTTTGAAAATAACCTTGTTTGGTAATTAGATTAAGTGTTTAGATCAAGTTAGAATGTGTGTTTGATCATGTGAAATTGATTTCTTGATTTCTGGTTGTTGCACGTTGTTGGATTTACTCTCTGAGACGTTTGGACACGGCTATGCTTGCTTGATGGAGTAGATATGAGCTAACGTGAGTATTAGGACGAGGATCCTTTACTTGTCTTCAAAGGTAAGGGGAGGTTACCTAGGGATATTCAATAACTATATGCATGTGTGTATGTGTGTAATTGAGTGTTGTGAATATTATTGTGATGTTGAGCCAATACTTGAATAACTTGTTTACTTGAACCATTGTGGTTATTACTTGGAGTTGAACATTTATTGCTTTAAAGTGTTATGAATTATATGTATGTGATTAACTGTGATATATATATGAATTATATATATATATGATTAACTGTGATATTATTACTGTTGATTGAAGTTTGAAAAGCCAGACTTGAGTCTGTGCCCAATAATGATAAGGATTAAAAGCCTTAATAAGCCTTGAATAGAACTTTGAAAGTTTTGGGTTCACTTATAAAAGTTCCTTGTATAAAGTGTTTACTTCAGAAGAATAAGATCTTTGTTTTTAGAAAAAAATTCTAAAGTGGTTTTGAGTTGAAGGAAACTATATTTTTATGATCAAAAGTTTTGTACGAGAGAAAACCTTTTAGAACGGTGTGCTTTATGAAGGAAAGACCCTTTGAAAATATTTAACTTTATTCCATCAATGAATTTTAAATACAAATGAATTTCCTAGATGTTTTAGAAAAGATTTTGCAAAGGAAAAAGATTTTCTCCTAAATAATTTGGAAACGTTCCGGTTACTTGGATAAGTGACCGAGGTTTTGTTTTGGTCTTGATTTTCACTGAGCGAAATGTTCTACAAGCCGATAAATAAGCCTAGAAACCGAGACGTCGGGGTTCTAGTGTTGTATGGACACGTAGATCAAGGATCTGTGTCATGGGACAGAGTGTCCTGCAAAGTGGTTGTTTTTGGACTGTGTGTCCTAAGTTGATGTGGACAAGTGTGAGTTCCATATCCGCGAGCCTAAAACTGGTGCATCGGTTTAAGGGCCTCGTGATTGAGCATTCGGACTGTGTGTCTTGTGTTGAGATTAAAAGATTTGGACTGTGTGTCCTGTATTTGTTGAAAGTGAAAAGTCTTAATTAAAAAGATTAAGCATGGTCGTTAAGCTTTGTGCTTCGACAGGGAAAGATTTTTACGACAAAGAAAACAAAATGAGAATAAAAGTTTTTCTCATGCATTCAATGGCAATTGTGTCATGTGATTATGGGCATTGAATCCAGAGTGGATCAATGTATATGGCAGACGTGTCAGGAGATGATGATCATTGTGTTCTGTGGGAACCAATGAGTTACCTTGTGTATGACTACAACAATGGTTGGAGAGTTGTCACAAGGGGCCGTATGACTAAGCTGCAATAGTTGTTTGAGTGGCTATCATACGAGGTCGGATAATATTTGTGCATAGCTGCAATAGCTGTTTGAGTGGTTATAGCACAAGTGACTCGTACATAAATCGCAATAGCTGTTTGAATGGTTATGTATCTGTGTACAACTGCAATAGCTATTTCAGTGGTTTCCACAGAGGGGTCGTGTGAACAATTGCAATAGCTATTTGAGCATTGGTCACATGTGATTGAGGTGGATTATCCGACAGTGTATCTGTGTACAACTGCAATAGCTGTTTGAGTGGTTGTCACAGAGGTGTCATGTGAACAGTTGCAATAGCTGTTTGAGCACTGGTCACATGAGGTTGAGATTTCTTGGGCATTGTTTTGTTCGTTTTTACAATGCGCCATGTGAGAGCCTGATCAGCTTGAAACGAAACAGAAAGTTGTGGGATCTCCGGAGATTAGGTATCAAAATAGAGTTGAATATTGAAGTGTCATGCATTCTTTTTATAAAACTGATTGTTCGGGTTTGAGACCCTTTGATATAACACTGTTATGTATATGCATGATTTAAAATGCTTATATGATTATGTGATGTATGTTTCATGTGTATGGTTGTTGTGTGATATATCCATTTGTCGGTATCTCACCCTTACAAACATATCAGGTTTCTTCTGGTTTGCGATTGTACCCTGGGTACTTTAACACAGATGGTGCAGAGGAGTCTTTCTAAGTCACTCAAAGACTTAGATGTAGTTGCTTGATGAGGTATTACTTGCGGAATAACTTTTAGAACGACCAGCTTAGGGTTGAGACTTAGATTATTTTGATAGTATGTACGAGTTTGGCTCAGAGAGCTTTTATTTTAAAATGGAATGTCTATAGCTCGGAGAACATATCTTTTGAATGAAAAATCTAAGCTATTTCTTTTGGTTTTGTAAAGCTTATGGCTATAACTATTATTTTTATGTATTGATGCCTGGTTGAATTTGGTGTAACTGGAATTCTGGAGAGAAAATGTAAATATTTTAACAGGTGTTATTTTACCCTGGGATGTCCGAATTACAGAGGAGACTCTGTCGAATTTTTTTGTAAAACTACTATCTTGTATTTAAGTATATTCTTTAAATTAAATAGGCTTGCCATACTATGATAGTAAGTCTGTGTGCCGATCAAGGCTTAGGAGTCGTGACAAAATTTTTATACCCAATTTCAGACACTTATGTACTTATATAAATTATTTTCCGGAAGCACCAGCAAATTATCTTTTAATTTTATTTCTGCACGTGTTTAGAAGGTAATGCCCAAGCGGGTGTTACAATCATGATCATGCCTCATATACAATGTATCATATTATTCATTTGGATCACTCTCAAGTAATTATGTCGAAGAAAGAAACATCCTAATTGGGAGTCATAAGGTGGTCAAGGTGGTTTGGGTGGGGGGAGTGATAAGGAGTTTGAGGGTTCAAACCCCACCCACTAACAAAAATATTAACATTAACATACTAATATTTTTCTATAAAAAAATCCTAATTATCGCTAACCAAAAAATTAGTATTTGTGAGTATTATTTTCTTAACTAAAGGCCAATATTTAGTATATATATTTTATCAGCGTATTTGACTAATCAATAAATAATTAATTTAATACGTATTTCATATGTATTTCACATTATAATTAATTTAATACATATAGAAAATACTGCAAAGTAATTAAAAAAATGATAAATATCTTTTAATGAAATATTAAAATAGTTATACGATACCTATTAATGAAAGATAGATATATTAAAAAGATATGTAGTTTATCTTATAGAATTAATCGCCAAAATTTTGTATTTTAGAAAATTAAATTATCATATATTAGGGTTAAATATAATATCCAAAATATATATATATATAGGTATTCTAACCCCAATATGAGTCTTCTTTTTGCTCTAGTAGGGTTTATGTTTACGTAGCTTTTTGCGTGCTTCTATGGTTGCTCCAATCATCCCTTGGAGTTGCCTTGCTTCCTTCTCCCCCCTACGCCTCCTCCATCATCTTCTTCTATCCCTCAAAAAAGACATTTGCTCAAGCCCTGAATAATGCATGTGACATCCCAATAAGCCAACTGCCTATTCCATGTGTGAAAGGAGATGCACTCATAGTAAAGATCCCAGAAGACGAATATCTTGCAGGTGTTGAAAGTTGCAAGAATCACCTTCATGGAAGATTGCTTTTTTCTAAAGGAGATACTCCAATCAAGTCCAATGACTTAAGGATCAAGTTACTGAAGCTATGGAAGCCGCTTGATCAATGGCGAATGATCCCAATTGGCAAGGGTTTCTTTGAATTTTATTTTTCATCTACTGAAGATCTAAGGAAGGTTTGGTTTGTTGGTTCTTGGAACCTTGAACCAGGAGTCTTTAGGTTATTCTCCTGGACTCCAGATTTTAACCCTAACCTTGTGAGGCAAACAAATACTCAGTGTTGGATAAGAATCTTAGGCCTTCCTCAAGAATATTGGAGGCCTAAGATCTTGTATTCAATCACAAGAGGCATCAGGGTTCCTCTATACTTAGACGATGCAACTAAAAACAAATCCCTAGGTCACTTTGCAAGAGTTCTAGTTGATGTGGACATGACTTATGCGATAAGGAATCGATTCATGGTTCAGAGAGAGGGCTTCTCCTTTTATGTTGATATTGAGTTTGAAAGACTCCTTTCTTTTTGCTCTCTATGTAGGATCATTGGTCACTCTCTGGAAGAGTGCAGGAATTCTGAGAACAAGACCAGAAAGGTAATGAAAACCGTGCCGTGATCAGCAAGAAACCTGTTGCTAGGTATATTCCTAAAAAGGATGTGCCTAAGGAACCTCTTGAAAAAGGGAAAACCAATCCTCAGGTTCTGAATCAAGAAAGATTAAACAAAGGAAAGGAAGTTTTGGTCCAAAATAGCCCTCAAGCCAATCCAGTTCAGTTGGTTGGAGATTCCAGTAATCCTCATCCCTTGCTGCAAGCAGGAATTATTGATTTGGATAAAGAACCTTTAAATCCTCATCTCCCAAGGAATGATGATTTGAACCACGTGATTGTGGAGGATGAAGGCACTCCAGTTGATTCAATGGAGAATCTAGTTCTGCCTAATGAAGTTCCTTATGTGGTAGAGGAAATCACTGGCTCAAACAGATTGATATATACTGATGTCTCTAATAAAGGGAAGAATATTAATTCTCCTGTAATCCATTATGTCTCTGATGATATTGGCTCCAGTGGTTCCACATTGGCTCCAAATTCTCAGATTAATGTGACTAAGGATTTTCCTGCTACTAATGTGGTTCCCGATTCTGTATTTGTCTCGGATACTATCAGTGGGAAGGAATTACTAACTCCTGAGCATCACCCAAATCAGGTGGTGACTAAGGATATGAGAATTGTAGGTAGGCTATGGAGTGATGACACATATATGGATGATATTGAGGAAAATATAGTTGAGAATACCCCAGTTTCTATGGAGGAGCATGGCAATGCTGGTGATAACTTTACACTGGTGGTATCAAAAAACAGAAAGAAGAAAATGAAGAAGAAAAATAAGTAAAACCAGAAGTCTGGTGGTTATAGAGCCCAAGCTAGGGGTGGTCCTAGAAATTTGGCTTAATGAAGATCCTTTACTGAAATGTTCATGGAATTGGAAACCTAGATACTAGGTTGGCTCTTAAAAAGTTATGCTCCTTGCATAAGCCTGACTTTGTCTTTATCTCTGAACCTTGGATTGATGTCCAACAGCTCCCTATTGGTTTTCTTGACAGATTGAACTTAAAATTGTTTGGTACTAATGACGGAAATTCTTTGCTTCCTAACATTTGTTGTTCACATCAGTATACTCCATCTATTATTGCAAAATCAGAACAACATCTTTCGTTTTTAGTTATGATTGAGAATCAGCAGGTATTCATTTCAGCTGTATATGCTGCCACAAGTTATACAGTTAGAAGACAGCTCTGGAATGACCTCAGCAACTTACAGCAGGCTTACCCTTCACCTTGGTGTTTTATAGGTGATTTTAACTCCATTCTTGGGGCTCATGAGCATAAAGGCAGATGTCTTCCCTCAAGAATATCTTGTGAAGAATTCAGGTTTTGGTCTGATGTGTCCAGATTAATTCATATTGATACAAGAGGATCCAATTTTACTTGGTCAAATGGCAGAATTGGTAGGAATTACACTACTAAGAGGCTTGATAGATCCATATGTAATGAGGATTGGTTGAACTTTTGGTCGAGTATGGCATGTTGTACCCTTACCCTAAATAAGTCAAATCATTTCCCCATTATGCTTACCTTGAAAAAGGGAAGTAAAGAGCGTAGTTCCTCATTCAAATTCCTTAAAATGTGGGCAAAGCATCCTGACTGCAGAAGGCTAATTGCTGAAAATTGGCAAAATCCAGTAGTTGGATGCTCTATGCACATTCTATTTCATAAATTAAAGAATCTAAAAACGAAGCTTAAAGATTGGAACTGGTCAGTATTTGGTGACGTTCACACCTAGGTCAAGGCAGCCATAAACACAGTAGACCAGATTCTGGAACAAATTAGCATTACTGGTTACTCTGATATGCTTTTTCAGCAGGAAAGGGAAGCTCAATTTTTGCTGCAACAAGCTTTAGCTTATGAAGAGGATTTCTGGAAGGAGAAATCCATAATTAGTTGGAATTAAGATGGAGACAGAAATACTGAATTTTTCCACAAAGTGGCAAGGATTAGAAGTGTTACCAAGCAAATTTCTGTCATTAAGCAAGGTGATCATATTCTGTCCAATTCTGCAGAAATTGAAAATCACATCTTGAATTTCTATAAAGAGATGTTTGCCACAGAAAGCGTTTGTCTGCAGAATGACATTATTATTCAAATATAAATATAAAATTATACGAAACCAAATAATTTTTATCACATATAATAATTCTTTAATAATAGTATAAATGTAACATATGTTAAATATTTCATAATAATTTTTCGAAATAAAATATATAATTTTAATGAAAAATCAAGATACTTGGTATCTCATTTAATTAAATATATCCTATATTTTTTTCTCCTTATTAAATTTATTTTTAAGTATTATCTTTATTAAAAATGATAAGTTTAAAGTATTAGATTATATTAAAATTAATGGTTAAATTTTGATGTAAGAGCAAAATTTAGCAATCAGTGTTAATGCAATATATATATATATATATATATATATATATATATATATATATATATATATATATATATATATATAATGACAAGTTATTTAAGAAAAGTAACATATTTGGACAATTAATAACTAATTTTAATTGTGATCATTATAAAAAGTATATTGTTATGTTAATTATTTAGGGTGTTATTAAAAAAGTTCATGTGTCTCATTATTTAATTTAATTTATTACTATAAAATATATTTTATACATTCCCTTTTATCTATTTTTAAAAAATAATTTAAGAAATAAAGAAGTATAACTTTTATTCTTTATAAAGAGTTTTTCAAAATGACCACCCAAAAAAGAGTCCACATACATTGACTGACCATGTAGAGAGGTTATATAAGTTGCTTCTCATCGCATAATTCACATTTTCATTTTCTCTTCTTTCTCAAGGTTAGGGTTTTCTCTTCGATATAAGGTTAGTGTTCTCTCTTCTCATTGGATTACCAATTTTCTTTTTCGCCGCTTGCCATCGTTGATCACTTTCTCTCTTCGATATAAGGTTGTTGTCCCTCCTCGCATCCGATTTTACATCTTTTTTTTTCACTGCTCGTCATCGTTGCTCATTGTTCTCTGTTAGATATAAGGTCAGGGAACACAACTCAATCGTTGAGAGATTTCAATTTCGTGTTTGAATTTCATTCAAATTCTCTATCATATTTCAATATTTGCTTCGATAGATACCTTTGCCCGTAATATTTCTTGTTCCTTTTTATCTTTGATAAATTGGTGGTAGATAGAGATGTTGTTATTGAATTTGACTATAATTTACCGTATATTTATTATTCTTTTGATTTATTATCATTGGATGGAAACATAAGCATCATAGGTCGAGTATGGATGTTCAGATCCAAAATAACCGAAAACCGATCAAAACCAAACTGAATTGGATTTTTTTGGATAATCTTTTTTGAGAACCAATCGGGTCGATTATCGGCTGTGTTTTCTGGAATTGAACCAAATCGAAGTATATATACAGACATGTGTTTAATTTTATGTGTTACGCTGTCCTTTTGCTTGGCTCGGTAGTGAGTCGTTTTTCTTTACTTGAGTCAGATTGTTTTGCAACCCTAATTCTTACTAAAGGTCTACACTCACGTAGAGTCAGTGTCTCCATTCCAACTATCTCTCCCTTCAAAGCCGTCGCTCACTCTCCCACTCGGGGCTCCCTCTCGCAGCCATCGAAGCCCTCCTCTCTGCCGCCTCGCAACTGAGTCGCCAACAGTCCTCTCCGCTCCTCCGGTGTGCTTCCTCCGTTCTACTTTGCTTCATTTTTCATTATTTTTCCTTCACCTTGGTTCAATCTTCGATCTTCACTTTGTTGTTGTTCATTCTCTAATTTGTGAGGGTAATGGGTATTCATTTTGCTGTTTTGATTCATTGATTTGGATGGGTATTCCATTTTGTTGTTACTGATGTGGGTATCCAGTGATTTGTTTCATATGATTTGCGTCTGGTTTGTGTCTAGTATTCATCTGATTTGCGTCTGGAATACATCTGATTTGGGTGGGTATTCACTGATTTGCGTTTCGTTTTTGGGAGTGAAGGAGGTTGGATGGGTTTCCATTTTTTAGGGTTGAATGTTGAAGGAGAATCTGCTACATTTGTTATTCACTCATTTCACTGATTTTGTTGCTTGTTTTTCCCCATGTGTTGAATGCAGACCTGCTATATTTAGTTCATCTAATTCACTGATTTTGCGTCTCTTTTAACGGCAACGATAGCACCATGGAGGTAATCACTTTCGCCTATCATTAATTTGTTGAATTTGTTTTCTTCTTTAACATATGTATCGATAGTCTGAGATAATCTTTATTATTTTTGGGCTTGTTTTTCCTATTTGATTATGTTGATGTTAAGTGTATGTGTGCATTTCCTTATGTTTAAAAAAAAACCAGGTTCTATTTTGCTTCACCCAAAATCATTTTCCCTTCTCTCAAATTGTATTTATAAATATGTAATGAATAATGTTGTGCCGGTAAAAAAGAATCAATCGAACCAATCCAAACCACATTTAATCGGATTGGATTTTTTTTAAGAAAGTCATCCAAATCGAACTGAGCCACATGCTCTTTTTATCTTCTGATCGGATGGCATTTTGCCTCAAAACCGATTCAAACCAAACCGCGAACTCTCCGAAGGTCGAGGTTAATTTTAATCTATTTCGATGGTAAAGGTGTGGTTGGTGTCCATTCTCCATCCTTAGTTTGGTTAAGGTGGGTTTGGTGGTAATTTTGGGAAAATATGGCCAGGGATGGGGAAAGTAAAACCTGCCCTCGAACCTCCTCCTCGACATCCATAAATTCAAGTAGTTCTGTGGAATCCTTCTTGAGCAATTATTTGAAGTTACATTGGATTAAACTTCAAAATTAAAAAAAAAAATTGTTGGAAGAGGATGTTAGGCTAAACACAACAAATAAAGCTAGTGGCGGGTAGCAACTTGTTTTCCTTATTCACCGATGAGTTTTAATTCAACCCAAGACAACTTATAAATGGTACATTAACTGGTTTTGCAAATTGTGTTAGGTTTAGAAATGCTCAATTTATAGGATATGAATCGAGCTGTAGGTTAGGATACCAACCTACACAAACCTCGCCAAACATGTTCACTCTTTTTCATTGTAAGGACAAAGTTTGTGAGAGGATGCTACCTATTACCTATACTAGAGGTCTCTCAAAAGCTTCTAGTGTTTTGTATGAAGCTATTAAGATAGTAAAAGGGTTGTATTTCAATTAGGAACGTCTTTGCTCCTCCCATCTTTGGGAGAGGGACTAATCCTCTCTAGTGTTGGATCGTTGATATAATATTTAAAAAAATCAAGGGATTACATGAAAAGTGAGAAATTGGAACAATAGGTTGACAACCTCTCCCATTTTCTCTCCTTTCAATGCCTCTTCCTCTCTCTCCTCAAGATGCCAACTGTCACTACTTTCATTCACAACTAATACTTCTTCCGGGCATTGCTAAGGTCATTGAGAAGAACAAGATGATCTGTAACTTGGGTTTGAAAGAAAGATCAGTGTTTTTGTTGATTGATTACTGACCCTAAGCATAAGATGGGTGTTGACACGGTGGAGGCCAAATCAGCATCTTGTTCACGTAAAAAGGTCTCGTTTGGAGCACAACATATTGGTGGATGACGGGATTTGTGTGAATAAGTAATAGTTCGGCTTGGAGGTGTTTGAACACAAGTTCCAATAGTTATGGCATTCGAGGCGTGGCAAACAGCAGTTCTGGTGTGGTACTGCAAGACGGAGAATGTGCTACAGTTTCACTATTGGCTGTCGTGGTAGGTCACATTTGTTGTTGGACTTGACGGCTAGGCCACGGTTTTATGGTGGAGTCTGTGATTTTGTCCGTGCACGAGTATGTCATCCCTAATTTCAAACAATAACGTTCTTTACGTTCACTTCTTGGATCTTCTAAGATGGGTGCAGTGTGGGAAATCTTCTGCTGCCATGGTCACGAGATACCAGTTTCGGTCATCAAACTCCTTGTTCCTTTGTTAGGTGTTTTTTTTTTCCTTACTTGGAAACCGGTTACAACCAGTAAATAACAAATGAGTATTGGTTCTTTACTTTTATTTTGGAGGATGGAAGGCTTCCTCATTTCAATTTTCATCCACTCCTATGCATAGCTCATTTCACCACCACGTACTAGGATAAGATGAGAGGTTTTGGGTCGAAGTCGCTAATTGTATATTATTTTTTTCAACAAATAAAACATTTCATTCAAGACATCTAGCTTTAGCATCATAAGTTTTTTTTTGCTAAGTAAAAGTGTATTAATATTAGGATATAAGGGATATCCTAACCCATATACATAACCATAAAAAAAGGGAAAGCGTCAATGTAACCAAATTACTGGACAAATTGTCAGTATTGCTATTAGAAAAGACTAACCAAACAACCAAAATATGGAATGAAACACCAACACCCAAACTGAAAGAATCTACAAATAAGAACGGAAGAAGTGTTGAGCTTGAACCACCTCATAAACACAGCCCCAACAACCAAAAGAGCCAAAGATTACCCCCACACTTTCATACACCAGCCAAATCTATTGAAGTGATAAAGAATTAGAACCAACTAGAAGAACCAAGCATAAATTGTAGAGGCGGAATGAGTCAATGAAAATGAGTTGATGTTGGAAAGGTAATAGGCATAGCAGTACAGGATCCAACCTAAATCAGCTTCTACCATAGAAATGCACAGTAAGTGACACTCTCCCCAGCTTCTAGAAAGTGTTGAAGAGGAACACTCAATCTTGTGCTCGAAGCTAGATAAAAGAAAAGTACATCAATGTTCTTAATACATAAACACCAAACAATATTACAGAAATTTCAAAGCACCCTGGACAAAGTACCTATCACATAAAACTAAAACACCAATCCCTATCAAAATCAACATATAGAAACACCATATATTACATTCAAAAGTAGAAAAAACCAGAGAAAAGCAATATATCTACTCCTGTAGAATATCATATCGCTAATTGTATTTACTGTTAGCATTAAGATGGTTAGAAGAGAGCACGTGACCATCGTACAGATATCTACTTGTTCGTTTTTTTTTTATTTCAAGTTATGCTTATGATTTATGAAATTATATTTATATCATTTGATATTTATAATGTTTGGGTCGTTATCATTGATAAGTCATTTGTTATATGTTTATTTCATTTGATGCTTGTTATAGACTTTTGAATTTTTAATTTTATTTTTGCAATAACTTTTTTATATATGTTAAAATCAAGGATTCAATTTAACCCAACCTACTAAATGTTCAAGTCATATATTGATCGTCTAGTGCTCCAAGAAACCTCAAACAATTTTTGTTAGGGTTGGTAGTTACTTGTAAATATTTTAGCCTATCATACATTTTCGTAGTCTACTTTGCAACCAAAGATAAAAAAAACTGTAATTATTTTATAAAGCTTTGTATTCTCCCTCCTTAACAAGTTATTAGTAATTAAACTATAGTTGAAAATTAGCAGAACCATGGACAAAGTCATTTTCAACTACCATGGGAAAAGTGTGATTTTTTTAAAATTATCTCTTTTGAAACTTCTTGATTATCGAGTCAATTCTCTCATACATTGCATTGCCCTGTATCTATTGGATGAAGATATGTTGTCGCAATTTTCTATCACATGCATATTCTTGTCCCTAACAATACTATCTTGATATTCTACTTTTCTAACATTACATGGAATTTTAATTAATGTCGCAAGACAATATTGATGGTGATAGGGTGTGTTACATCAAAGTGAGATAACATATCTCCATCCATATCAATAACCTAAAATGTCTCTTCTAACTTAAAGTCTTTGACCTATTCTGTTACCATCAAAAAATTGGAACCCTAATGAATAAAATTTGATAAAAATGACTTTTAATACAAAGCCTTTTAACTTTAGAATCTACTAATAATTGTTGTTAAGTCCTATTCATTAATGAAAGTACATATCAATAAAATAAATTGAAAACAAATACTTTTGATGAAGATCAGCAGACAATGTTCAAAATAGATGGTATGCATTATGGTCTATGGTACTACCATAATAATTGTTCAATATCTTCTATATAGAATGATTACGCAAAACATTTATCAGTTTCCCTAATCCTAAACCCACCAAGTGTAATTCAAATATGGTAGAAGAAGTGGGAAAACCTAGTTATATACAACAGTAAGTGTATACATGTTTTTAGGCATGTGAGGAGCTTAGTTATTTAATCCTAGAGGTTGTTTGTGTTTTATTTGATGTATCTAGTGGTTTTCAACAGAGAATCGTGTGTGGTGGTAATATTCTCTAAAGACTTGTTCATGTTCTCTGGAGTGGTGTTGGGGAACACGTATCAGGTTTCTATAGATATTAGCAAGTGGTGCAAATAAGATAACAATCACCATTAATCATTAATTGGATAGATTCGTTTATATCCAACCATAAATGTGAACTTCAATTTCTGTTTTTATTTTAGTAAATATATTTTCAACCATTTTTACTTTACATGCATTTTTTTGTGCTATTATGCATTTAGAATGACAATTTAGCTAGAGAAACAATCTCGAAGTCAAGAAAAACAAAATGTAAGAAAAAACTATCTGAAGTGATTCAAAAGAAGACGGTTCGATCAATAAAGGGAAGCACGAAACACATTGACAAGGTATGATGAAGTCAAGTTTAAAATGGCCATTTGATGTTCTTTGTTTTGATGTTTTTGAGGCAAGAGAAAAAGAAGTATTGATAAGTATTTCTTCCACAAGTTTTGTGCGGAAACTCATATATAACTTCCTAGTAGAAAGCTTTTAAGAATACAAATTTGTTTATATAAATGGAATTATAGGTAACTATATCATAGATAGAACTCCTTAAATGTCTTCTAAATAGTTAGGTTGAATATTAAGTTTCACATTTAGAATGAACACATTATTTTTCAGGTTTAAAACATCTTGTTGACTTAGTCATTTGTTTTCTTTGTAAAAAGAAATATTCTTGATCACATAGAGTTCTTTAGTTTCATCAAACCTTTGTTTTATATTCTCAACTAATCATATATGCGAACACTGGAAATTCTATAATGATTTTTGTCAATAATTTTTCAATAAATACGCATTTCTTTTATTTTTTTTTGGTGCTATCATGTATTTAGAATGACAGAAACGCAACGCATCAGAAAGAATTACCCGATGGAATTGAAAAGTACCTCATTCGACCGAAAGTTCGGAAAAATGGACGTGTGGACAAGGTATGAAGTTAAATTTAAAATTATTTTCTTGTTTTTTATAAAAAAAAAGTATATTAAAAAATATTGAGTACTACGGATATTCAAATGAATATAAAAAACAAGCTAAAAGTCACAACACACCACTCCTACATTGATTACCTGTGTTGAATGCTTTTTTGCTTATTTGGTGTCGTGCTGGTGATATCTCCGTGGCTTCTCTGCTGGAATTTTTTTTCTTTATCCATTTAATTTGCTCTCCTGATGTTGTTTCTCTGGTTGTTGCCTTCCTTTCTGGGTTTTTAGATTATGTTATCTCCATGGTGGGAGTTGTAACACCCCGATTTTCACTGCTTTCTAATATCGGTAATAAATATATAAATATATATTTTTATCCGAGACTTAGAAAATGATTTTGGATAAACTAAGGTCATTTCCTTGTTATACTTATTTTCATAAGGTTACGGGGAAGTTTTTGGTTGAAAACTTCAGGCCGGAGCCTGATCTGCTTTTTTTTACGTGTTTTCACTTGTGATAAAGTTTACTGCTCAGAAGACCTAATTTTGAGTCGTGAACGAGATGAAAAATATTTTTATCGTATTTACTACGATATTGGAAGTTTTGAAAATTCTGGTAAAAAAATTAAAATAATATATTTGTTGCGGGCGTATACGTCGATATATCTCTAGGAAAAGCTTGCGCCAGATGAATTGAGGAGTCGGCAACGTAGCAGAGATGATGGATTTGACCGACATGCCGAGCATTTATGACGAGCTTATCCGTGTCATAATGGCTATAATGACACATTTATGACAAAGTTAATTTTTCCTATGAAATGACCAAATTGCCCTTGTCTTTTTATGACAATTACAAGCCATGCCATTGGAAAATTTTACCAAACCATACCCAAATTACACGGCTCCAACTTGTCTTCTTCACTTAAGTATGTTGTCTTCTTCATTAAGCCATTTTCTTCCATTTCCATGTTCTTTTCTCCAAAGTGTTCATAATTCGTCAGATTTTTCCTAGCAATTCTGACCATTTTCTATTATGAATCTCGAAAAACTTTCAACATGAAAGTTGTTCATCTTTCTCTCTTCTTTCTAACGACATAAAGATCATCCAAAACGGACAAGTATGTTGAGAGATCTATCCAAAATACTAAAACTGTTCTAAAACCTAACTATGTTCATCTTCTCTAAGTTTCTCAAGAACACCATGAGAAATTTGTGAAGAACATCATCCAAATCTTGATTTTCTTGAATCATCAAGAGGTAAAAACTTCTTATCTTGTCATTTAAATCCTTTCTCTTCACAACTTTTGTAGATCTATGACTTAAATCCATATGTTCTTCATTTACTTCAAAATTCATGGAACTAGATTCAAAAATTCATAACTAATTCTAGAAAAATCCTTTTGACATGAAACCAATTGCTATGATCTTATAATAATCTCTATTTTCATCATCTAGAAGCATAAGATCATGTGAAATTTCTTTCCCTAAATTCTGGTTATGGCCGAACCTAGGTCAAATTTGTGTTCTTAGGTTTTGTTTCATTTTCATGTCTTGATTCATGATTCAATCCTTTTATATCTTGATAGTTCTTGTATTAAAGTATATAGAAGATCAAAAATAAAACTTGAGACTGTTTGTTTCTTCAAAAACCGAAACCCTAGGTTTGAGTACTTGATGGTTTTGTGATTCAAAAGTTGGTTGTAATCTTTGAATCCAACTCTAAGCTTTGTATGTTGATTAAATCCAAGAGTTGATGAAATTTTAAAACTTCTAGCCTATGGATCTTGAGAAAACCAAACCCTAGTTCTTAGAACTAGATGAGTTTAGTTCATGTTCTTGGTTCATAATCATGGTTAAAGTGTCTAATCATGCTTAAGTAACTTATGGATCATTAATCCTTAAGTTAACCAAATTTTATTTCTCCTAACCTAGATAATTGGTTGAAGCCGAACCCTAACCTTCATGAACCAAATGTATTGTTGTTTGACTTAATTTATTTTGGTTGTAATTCGTTTGAAGGAAACAACTGAGTTAGCTGATTTACGCTGACGGAGAGAAATCGGATCGAGATCAGGAGACTAACAGAAACTGTAGTTAAATCTTCAAGAGGTAAGGGGGTATGCTTGAGGAGTTTAAGATAATCTCATGTTTCTTTGTGGAGTCATTTATTAATTTTCTGTATGAAATATTTTATTATATTGTACTGTTTACTATTAATTGGTAGATTGATGTGATGTTTATCTGAGTAATTGAATTGACGTGATGTGTGGATTTACATGATTATAATTATTTGTTTATATTATAATTGTGATGCATGTCATGAATTGATATATGCCATGCTATTATGTGATTGGAATTTATCTGCTGTTGAGTGTTGGACTGAGTAACCTGACATTGGTCAGTGTTAAAAACTTTAATTAAGGATAAAAACCTTAATAAGTTTGGATAATTAATCAGAGGGATTAATTTGAGAGATTTTGAGAAAAATGAAAAGAATTATTATTTTAATAATATTTTGTGGAAACAGTGTAAATAAGCCATAGTAAGGGAGAAACCGTGAAATTTTTTCACAGGCTCTAATTTTTATATAATAAATTCAATTTTATTATAAAATGTTAATTAAAGTGATTAAGTTCCGAAAATAATATTTATAGCAGTCAGAACAATTACTTCTGATGGAAAACTGATACAAGTTATTTAATATTATTTATTTAATATTATTAAATATTTAATATTTAATTTTCGAAATTTATTTATTAAATTTTTTGTTTTGTTGACCTTTATTGAAAATTAATTTCTGAAGTGAAACTATTTAGAAATGAAAGGAATTTATCAATTATTTTCAAGATTTATCAACGTTTTAACATAAAAAGGATTTCTGTAAAAATATTTATTCAGTGAAGTTATTCCGTTAAACTTGGATAAGTTTTCGGAGCTGTTGTTTTGTATTTGATTTTCACTGAGCGAAATGTTTTACAAGCATATAAATAAGCCTAGAAACCGAGACGTCGGGGTTCTAGTGTTGTATGGACACGTAGATCAAGGATCTGTGTCATGGGACGGAGTGTCCTGCAAAGTGGTTGTTTTTGGACGGTGTGTCCTAAGTTGATGTGGACAGTGTGAGTTCCATATCCGCGAGCCTAAAACTGGTGCATCGGTTTAAGGGCCTCATGATTGAGCATTCGGACTGTGTGTCCTGTGTTGAGATTAAAAGATTTGGACTGTGGGTCCTGTATTTGTTTAAAGTGAAAAGTCTTAATTAAAGAAATTAAGCATGGTCGTTAAGCTTTGTGCTTCGACAGGGAAAGATTATTACAACAAAGAAAACAAAACGAGAATAAAAGTTTTTCTCATGCATTCAATGGCAATTGTGTCATGTGATTATGGGCATTGAATCCAGAGTGGATCAATGGATATGGCAGACGTGTCAGGAGATGATGATCATTGTGTTTTGTGGGGACCAATGAGTTACCTTGTGTATGACTACAACAATGGTTGGGTAGTTGTCATAAGGGGCTGTATGACTGAGCTGCAATAGCTATTTGAGTGGCTATCATACGAGGTCGGATAATAGTTGTGCATAGCTGCAATAGCTGTTTGAGTGGTTATAGCACAAGTGACCCTGTACATAACTGCAATAGCTGTTTGAGTGGTTATGTATCTCTGTACCACTGCAATAGTTATTTGAGTGGTTGTCACAGAGGGGTCGTGTGAACAATTGCAAAAGTTGTTTGAGCATTGGTCACATGTGATTGAGGTGGATTATCCAACAGTGTATCTGTGTACAACTGCAATAGCTGTTTGAGTGGTTGTCACAGAGGTGTCATGTGAACAGTTGCAATAGCTGTTTGAGCACTGGTCACATGAGGTTGAGATTTCTTGGGCATTGTTTTGTTCGTTTTTACAATGCGCCATGTGCGAGCCTGATCAGCTTGAAACGAAACAGAAAGTTGTGGGATCTCCGGAGATTAGGTATCAAAATAGAGTTGAATATTGAAGTGTCATGCATTTTTATAAAATGACGATGACTGTCGGGTATGATACCCTGTGAAATAAATCATTCTGTTGCTTTAAGTTAATTTTATTATGTTGTGAATATTTGGTATTTGCTATTTGAGAGTCGTGCATGGGGTTGTCTTATTAAAACTCATATATTGGAAACTCACCCTTACAAACATATCAGGTTTATTTTAGACTAAGGTAGTACTTTGGTACACTAGCACGGATAAAGCAAAGGAATTCACTGAGTCGTTCGAGGACTTAACTCCTAGATGCTTGAAGAGGTATGCGTCAGTGGGAATGTCACGAGGATGATAATTCAGGATCTACATCAAGTACGTACCAGACTTTGACCGTGGAGACATCTTTACCGCCTCTCTGATTTCTTACCGATTTTCTGGTAAATTAAGGGTTTATATGTTTTGATACTTCCATAGTTCCGGAAGTAGAGGTATCATCACCGGATATTTCGATAGGTTGGGAAAAACTATGGTGGTCTTCCCAACAGTGATTATTAGTCCTGACCAGCTATAGAACTTTTGGTATCTTATAAAGTAGTGGTACTTGGTTAGTCTGGATGTTTGACTATGGAAAGTCATTCTTTTGAGTTGTAATTCCAGATTACCACTACGTTACAATTACGTCTTTATTTTCTTATGTTAAGTCTTTTGGAGATGACCTGTTATGTGAAGGTCTAAGTGTAAAATTCTCATGATACCTATTTATATTATGTTAATGGTGTTGGATTATATATGGAGTAAAAGAAAAATAAAAAATTTTATCACTAATTTTGAAAGGGATTAATAACTAGAAAATTATATTTTTCCGAAAGCAACCAGCAAAACTATTTTATTGAATGTATTTCCGCAATAAGTTACGTAAATGTGATAACCTGAAAATGGGGTGTCACAGGAGTCACTGTATGACAGTTGACATAGTGTCATGCGGGTATTTTAATGGCCTTTGTGCTTTGCTATTTCCTGATTTTCCTTTTGTTTTATTGGGTTGGTGGTATGTTGGTGTTTTATCATTCTCTTTGTATTGTTTTTGGGTTGAGGTATCCCTTCTACCCATTATAATGATATTTAATTGTTTATAAAAAAAAATCAGGATTTTTTAACAATTAAAGAAAGTAAAATTTTTTTTTTAGAAGAAAGCATTGTTAAAACCTGAAAATTTTGCTTTCATCCACAACCAAGATCTTAATTCAAATAAGTCCATGGCTTTCATCAAATCCAGACTTTTTAAGTTAAATATTATTTGATTTATTAACAATCCAATGGATCTAAATCAACAATCAAATGTATCAAATGACTTTAGTACTGGATAATATTATTTTCTTGATTTCGAGGCAAGATAAGAGAACTGTTGATATGTATTTCATCCTCAACCCACAACCTTCCTATGAAAACTTATACCTTCTTGTGATTAATGAGTGTGATTTCACCTCATATTTCATGTACATTTTTGCATGCATTTTCATATAGTTTAGGCAATTTTTAATTGATTTTTGTTAATTTTTACCTTGGAACGGGTAAGGTGGTTTTGCGGTGTTGTTTTGCAGAAATTAAGGATAAAATGCTCAGGATCAACCATGATAGAGCTTGGATGAAGATAGAGCTTGAAAAGTGAAGAAAATGAACCAAATAGAGCCCATCACGACCTAGCCGTGATGACCATCATGGCCGTGATCGAGCAATAATTGTAACACCCCGTTTTTACTATTCTTCAATAATAGTAAATATCTGTATATGTTTATTTATTAATTTATTTTTGTTTAGTTTTATGTGATTTGGTTTGAGTAATTTTAATTACTCATTTAAAAATTTATTTTTGAGTGCGTTAATACTGTCTTATGTCGTTATAGGCACGATTACTAGACAATACTATTATGTTATTTTCACTATGAGTATTTGTTTATAAAAAAAAATATATTTGTAATAATGAGATTGGAAGAAAATTATTGCTTTATATTTATTCTATTTAATTTTAGAGTTAAAAATATTTTGGTTTGACATTAATCGGAGATTAATTTTGAACCGTTGATTTTATTAGTTGATCAATTCAACTATCAATCTTGACTCCAATTTAAATTTTGAAAGTATATAATTGTCAACCATTATTTTTAAATCAAATAGCCAAAAACATATTTATTTTTAGGCTCAATATTTACTACTCATTTTATACCTACTATTACTAATCACATTTTTTTTCCTCCTTATATCTCCCACTCCCGTACTCTGACGCCACCCCTTCTCTTCTTCTTTTTCTTTCTTTCTTTCTTTCTTTCTTTCTTCTTCTTCTTCTTCCTCAAACACCAAAACCTCCTCCCACTCCAAGCTTATCTCCTCCTTCTCCCTTCACGAACTCGATCGCGCGCCACCTCTGGGAGCTCGTCGGTCACCGCTCGTCGCCGCAGGGAAGGGAAGACGCGCCACCTGCACACGTTCGCCTCTGCAGCCGCGCGAAGAACCATCTCCTCCACAGTGAGCCGTCGCGGTGAGTGTTCTCAGCCGCTGTTGATGGTGGTTCTGCCACCCTGGGTTCCTAAACCTTCTTCCTTTCTTTCTAAAAACTTATTCCTTTGTTCTTGAATGTCCCAGAAAACGCGTCCCTGTCTCTGCCGCCGTGTCTGGGCCGTCAGCCGCCGTGCCGGTAGGCCATCCAACCACCATGTTCTCTTCTCCTCACTTTGGGTAAGTGTTTTACCCCTAATCTCTTCTATTTTGTAAAAACCCCAAATTGATTTTGGAAACCCTAACCCTAAGATTTTGATTTCAGTTGTTAAACATGAAATTAATTATGTTTGTAATCAATTGAGCTGTTGAATTAGTGATTTCTTGAACCGATTTCATGATTCTTTAATTAGAATGAATTTTCCCCAATTTCAATTAAAACCCCAAACTTCCCAATTTGAAACATTATTCAAATCATGTTGGCTTCTCAATTTTGATTATGTTTTAATGTAATTAGAGTTGTTAATTTGTAGTTCCCTAGCCTAATCACATATTGATTGATTAAAATTGGTTTTTCCCAAATTCCTAGAGAACTCTAAAACCCCGATTATTTTAAATGAAAAACCAATATCGTTTACTTAGTTGAATTAATTATTTAAGTGGTACAAACTTATGTTTTGTGATGATAAGTTTCTGAATTTTGGTTGTGCTTGCTATTGGCTATGTTGACGGCCAATTTCCATCTATGTGGATGTGACGGTCATAGTTGAAGGAGAAGAGGGTAAGTGGTTGGAGCTATCTCGAAGTTGTTATAAGCGTTGCGAAGCGTTAGAGGTACCCGGAATGCGTGATTTTATTCTTGTCCTCAAAGGTAAGGGAAGACTGCCTGAGGGATTTTCGGTAACTGCATGCTATTTGTGTGTCGTATTTGAGTTTATCTGTTGTGATGTGTGGTGTCAAATTAAATTGTTATATGACTGTTATGTGGTTTTTAATGTTTTCTGTGAAAGCATGATTATACTGTGATATATGGATATCTGCTATGTATGGATTATCTGTTGGTTGGTTGATTGACCGAGAAGCCTGACATTGGTCAGTGCTCAATTAAATTAAAGATAAAAGCATTGAAAAAGCTTGAGGAGAAATTCAAAGGATTTGATTTATGGAAGAAAAATATTGAAAGTATTTATATTTGATGATGTTTTGGAGAAAAGAGTGATTTATAAGTAAATAGTGAGGACAACATCTTGAAAATATTTCAGTTATGTTGTCTTTTACAAACAAATTCAAAAATAAGAAGAAAAGTTATTCTAAGAAATGTAAGTGTCAAGGATATTTTAACAATGATTATGAAGAACTTTTGTAAAAGAGAAAATCATTTGATTTACAAATGACTTTATTTCCAACGAAAAATACTTTAGAAAAGTATTTGACAATGAAAACTATGAGGGACAATTTTATTATTTCAAATAGAAATGAGTTGGAAATGATTTTACCAGGATTTGAAGTTGTTACGGAAAAAGGAGTTTTCAAAAGAAAACTGATTTGAGAAAAATGAATTTATCTATGATTTGATGGTTTTATAAATGAATTTCAAACGGAAAGGATTTCTGGAAATGAGTTTTACACAATGGTGTTATTTCCGTCAACTTGGATAAGTTGAGGAAACTTTGGTTTTGTTTTGTATTTCACAGAACGAAAATGGTTTAAACGAACCTAGCAACCGAGACGTCGGATCTAGTGTTCTATGATATGGGCCAGGGGTCCGAATGATATGGGCCTGGGGTCCGAAAGGTGAAGTTATGGACTAGATGTCCTATAAGTGGTTTATTGGTTTTGTGCACTAAAATCTACGTATCCAAGACTGGTGCATCGGTCTAGATTTCGTGATTTGCACACTTTTGACTTGGAATCAATTATATTTGAAAGAGGTATTAAACTTGAAAGTTTAAAATGGTGATCTGGTCGTGAGACTTTGAGCTCCGACACATAGAGATTGATCACAAAGAAAACAATGAGAACAAAACGTTTTACATGCATTCCATGGCAGACGTGCCTTTGCATAGGACTTGAATGCTTGATGGAAAGTATTCATGACGTTTGCGTCACTGTGCCTTGATGGATATACGACCACGTAGACCATGTGCTATATGTAGTCACCACTTTGCCTTGAGTTGGACTGTGGAATGGTCAATAGAACTTTGCCATATCGGGCATTGATTCTGCCTTAATTGGCAACTAGAGCCTGATCAGCTCATTTATTTGATGGTTGGAGCTCCGGAGATTAGGTCTCAAAGTTAGTTGTGAAATATTGAAGTGTCATGGTTTTTAAAACGGGTACGACTGTCGGGTATGAAACCCTTTGATAAATATATTGTTTATCTTTGAATATTCATGTTAAATGGTAATTGAGAGTCGTGCATGTGGTTATCGTATTTAAATCCATATATTGGTATCTCACCCTTACAGATATATCAGGTTTCTTCTGGTTCGCTATCGTACCCTGGGTACTTTAGTACAGATGGTGAAGAGGAGTCTCCCTAAGTCACTCAGAGACTTAGATCTGGTGGTTTGATGAAGTACTTAATCGTGGAGTGATCACGTGAGTTTTCCTCGGGAATAACTTTTAGGACGACCAGCTTAGGGTTGAGACTTACATTATTTTTGATAGTATGTATGAGTATGGCTCAGAGAGCCTTTATTTTAAAATGGAATGTTTATGGCTCGGAGAGCATATCTTTTGAATGAAAACCTAAGCTGTTCCTTTTGGTCTTGTACAACTTATTGATATAACTATTTTAGAATATTACTGCCTGGTTGTATTTGGTGTATCTGGAATTCTGGAATAAAAATGTAATTATTTTAGCAGGTGTTCTTTTACCTGGGATGTCCGAATTACAGAGGAGACTCTGTAGAAATTTTCGTAAAAATACTAGCTTTTATTCAAGTATATTCTTTAAATTAAATAGGCTTGCCAGGCTATGATAGTAAGTCTGTGTGCCGATCAAGGCTTAGGTGTGGAGTCGTGACAAAATTTTTATACCCAATTTCAGACACTTATGTACTTATATAAAATATTTTCCGAAAGCACCTGCAAATTATCTTTTAATTTTATTTCCGCACGTGGTTACAAAGTAATGCCCAAGGGGGGTGTTACAATAATTGAAAAGAAAGAAGGCAAAAGTCAGAACTGGTCACGGCTAAGCCGTGATGCCCATCACGGCCGTGACATGTACCCTCAACAGGCAGAACTGTTCACGACCTAGCCGTGATGAACATCGCGGCCGTGACAGACCAAAAATTGAAGAAGTGCCTATGGCAGAACTCGTCACGGCCTGGCCGTGATGGCCGTGACGCGCGCCTAATCTATAAATAGGCATATGGGCAGAACAGAAAGGGGACTTTTTAACCCTAATAGGACTTTTACCCTAAAAAGACATCTTCTCTGATCCAAGGGGCTGCTGTGATTGCTGTGGAAAGCTTCCATGAAGTTTCTTCTCTCCCTTGCTCCTATTGCTTTGATTTTGGCTTTCTCTATGACTATGAGTAGCTAAATTCCCTTTTTGTTGGGATTAGATGTAGCTAAACCGAATCTCATGTATTTGCTTTGATCTATTAATCTATGTTTATGCTTCGTTATTAGTGTTTGATTTATATACTTAATGCTTTTTGTGGTTTGATCACCCATGAATTGTTCTGAGAATTGATTTGCAATTGGGAAGTTCTTATCAGTTCTTGATCTGAAATCAATCACCTAGTAAACCTTGCATCTAGGAATGGATTTTGGTTTATTAGTAATCGTGTAATCCCTACTCTTAATGCAAATTCATTAGTTAAGCCACCTAAGGAATTAGGGTTTAATTAGGGGATTTAGGCTCTTGTTATCTAAGGAATTAGGACTTGAGTAATCTTGTGGATTGATTTTAATATTTGAAGCATAAATTGGATTGGTGGGCTTAGTATTGCATGAGACAAAGGTTTAGTGAAGTTTAATCCCAACATCTTTCATCATACTTGAAAAATCCCCTTTTTGCATTCCAAGGGTTTGATAAAAATCCAAAAAGAATTTGTTCCTTTTATTTTGTTTATTTTAACTCTTGTTGGGCTTGGTATTTAATATTGAGCTCCCTTCCATCCAAACGATCGTCTAGATAGTAGTCCAATTTGCGAAGTGGTACTTGTCCGCGATCCCTGAGAACGATATCTGGTCTCACTACATTATTATTTGTACGATTAGGTATACTTGCCCGAAATCGTCAACAATGAGAAAATATAGATAAGCATCATAGATAGAAAAGATATTTATTCTCATTTAAATATGTTTTTTTTAATAAATAGGTTGAACAATAAGTAGCGCATATAGAATAAAAAAAATTATTTTGCTTTTAATGACAAGTCTTGTCATTTGCTCTCTTTGTACAAAGCATTAATTAGTCGACTAGTTTTTTTTACAAAGAATGACAAAGTTATTGTTTTGCAGTTGTATGTTAACAAGCTAAACGGCATTGTTCTTCGATCTATAAAAGAGGTCAAGAGGTATGAAAAAGGGTACACTACTCTTTCTGGACGTAGAAAGAAAAGCCCAGACAAAGAAAAAGGAAAGAGTAGTACTGGAAGGGAAACCAAAGTGAGTATGTATAAAGTTTATTTTGTAAAATATAGAAGTTTAGTATTTTTTTTTAGTTTCTCTTCAGCATGTTACTTTAAATTTTACTTAAAGTTTTACAAAATGATTTGGAAATGCTTTTAAGTTTTAGAAGGTTCAACATCTTATGTTTCTATTCAACATGCATGTGTTTGAAAATACTTGCTAGGGAGAAAAACAAAGAGCACATATAATGAGTATGTATTTCGGCAGTTGAGCAATTCAATATGTTATTTTAATTTTTATTACTATTTTTTTTCAGGAAATGCTTCCTAACAAAAAAAGAAAGAGAAGCAAAAAAAAAATAATACGACTTCACCTGTTTGACGTACAAGATGCATTAAAAGGTAAGCTTTGTTTTATTATATTTATGTTAATAGAAAATATTAAAAATAAATGATAAAATTATCATCACCTTAGTTAAGAATGCCTATATTAAAAAGATAATAACATTTGATTCAAGATTTTGGTAGGGTTTGAATATATGATTTGACTTGGACTTTTTATTCTTGTTGAGTTTACTTTTGACTTAATTCCTTTTTTGTATATGAAACCTATAGTGATACTGTTGTTTTTATTATTTTTAAGGTTGGATCTGTTGACTTTGCTTTATCAATTAGATAATAGATGCAATATTTATCAATGTAGTTTATTCACAAATACACGCACAATATTTCTTGAACATTTTTCGGCTTTACTATTGAACCTAGAATTCTTGGAATATGTTGTCCTTTGAAATATATATACAGTTGAAAAAACCTTGAGTCCACTATCTTTTTTTTTTCTTCAGGAAGTGGAGATCTGTTGTTTGTTGCCGAGACTTGTGCTATCTTAATATCTTATGTTCCTTTTGACAGGTGGCACATAATCATGTAGATTGAACACATGCACATAATCTTCGGTTGATTGTTTTGGTGCTTATCTTTGTAATTCCCTGTGACTTTTCAGTAGTGGCACACTGACACTACTTACGCTAGCTGCTGTGATTTTCTCTTAATTATAATTATCTTTGACCTTTCAAAAAAACAGTTTTTTCTTCAACTAGGGATTTTTTTTTTAAAAAAATTTCTTATCTCACTTGACTAGTAAACATGATGGTCTAACATTTTTTTATAAGCTAAAATGTAAAAGCAGTAGGGGTACTCAATCCAAATATAAGAATAACCATGCTTCATTACTAACCACTACATTCAATCCATCCAAACATAGCCTAAAGTTCTACACTGGTAATCAATGGTTTTGGATCTTTGGTATGATACGAATGTTTAGCAGAACTTTGGAAATTTTAAATATCGATAGAACATTACATTGTTAGGCATGCATGGATTAAAATTAAACCATGATTATGGCCAAAATCAGATGATGTTAGAATATTATTTAATAGTCATTTTTGATTTTTTTTATAAGATTATTTTCGAAGTTTTAATACTATTTAACAGTTAAAAGTGAAATAATTTTGGCGTACTGCACAGTTAATTTATTCTTTAGTTTGCATAGACATCAGACAATAACCTTAGGTGACAACTGACAAACACAAGTTCATTATATATTTAAAAACGTATAAAGCCTCGTGTTAATAAAAAAAAGTTGTTAATCAGCAAGCATATTTGTTTTAATTGTTGTATTCTATTACTTAAGTTATTCAAAGTTAGCTTTAAAAAAAAGATATTCTGAGTTATTCTACTCTATATATGTATTACAATTGGGTTTAATTTTGTATTAATTTGTTTGCCTTCTTAATTTTCCTATACCACATGTTTTTAATTTATTAACACCTTGACTTTGTTTTTAATATTTTCCAAAACAGGTATTAGCGTTGCATGAGGTTCATCATGAACATCTTAGAAGAAGTTGGTTCAACTTTTTGGACTGTAAACATTCAGACCGTGTGCAAGAATCATGGGACCTTAAGCGAAACTTTTAAAGAAATGACTTAATGCTATATAAATTATCAATTCATATTAAATTTCTAACTTTTTGAGCTACGGAATCATTTATAAAGTTTTATAATCTAGCCAATTTAACATTTCACTTTCAATAGAACATGAAGATGTGGGAAAATGAGAGCTGAAAAAGTCTGAAGTGTTATATATATATATATATATATATAGTAAAATAATAGTTATATTTTGGAAATATAAAAAAGTAATTAATTAAATATTAACTAATTACATCCAATGACTATTTTATTCTTTGCACATGGAGTATTTTTTGCTCAGCTTTAATTCTTTCTAAATGTACTGGTATAGGAAGCCTAACGGCTTTAGTCCTTTGGTTAAAGGTTTAGGATGTTTGTTTTTCTGTTGGGTTCCTTTTCTGGGTGGTTCTTTGGGTTAGGTTAATGTAATATGTACACTGGTCCTTTAGCAGTATTCTATTTATATCACACATGTTCCCTCTTTGTTCCTCGTGTATATCGGTTAGAGTACCTGTTGCATTAAAAAGGGCAATGTGCAATTATACACAATCGTAACAAGTAATAAAGAGTAAGTAAGAGATCATTCCCACGAGGATTAGAATGCTGTAGCAATTAACTTTCAAGTTTAATACCTCTTTCAAAACAATTTGACTTCAAGTCAAAGTGTGAAAATCACGAAATCTGGACCGATGCACCAGTCTTAGATACGTAGATTTTAGTGCACAAAACCAACAAACCACTTATAGGACATCTAGTCCATAACTTCACCTTTCGGACCCCGGGCCCATATCATTTAGACCCTTGGCCCATATCATAGAACACTAGATCCGACGTCTCGGTTGCTAGGTTCGTTTAAACCATTTTCGTTATGTGAAATACAAAACAAAACCAAAGTTTCCTCAACTTATCCAAGTTGACGGAAATAACAACACTGTGTAAAACTCGTTTACAGAATAACGTCATTTGTAAATCAAATGATTTTCTCTTTTGCAAAAGTTCTTCATAATCACTGTTAAAATATCCTTGACACTTACATTTCTTAGAATAACTTTTCATCTTATTTTTGAATTTGTTTGGAAAAGACAACGTAACTGAAATATTTTCAAGATGTCGTCCTCACTATTTACTCATAAATCACTCTTTTCTCCAAAACATCATCAAATATAAATACTTTCAATATTTTTTCTTCCATAAATCAAATCCTTTGAATTTCTCCTCAAGGTTTTTCAACGCTTTTATCTTTAATTTAATTGAGCACTGACCAATGTCAGACTTCTCAGTCAATCAACCAACCAACAGATAATCCATACATAGTAGATATCCACACATCATAGTATAATCATGCTTTCACATAAAACATTAAAAACCACATAACAGTCATATAACAACTTAATTTGACACCACACATCACAACATACAAACTCAAATATGACACACAAATAGCATACAATTACCGAAAATCCCTCAGGCAGTCTCCCCTTACCTTTGAAGACAAGAATAAGATTACTCATTCCAGGTTCCTCTAACACTTTGCAACGCTTATAAACAACTTCAAGATTACTCCAAAAATGTATTCTCTACTCCTCCAACCATGACAGTCACATCCACATAGATGGGAATTGGCCATCAACATAGCCAATATCAAGCACAACCAAAAATCAGAAACTTATCATCACAAAACATAAGTTTGTACAACTTAAATAATTAATTCACTTAAGAAACGATATTGGTTTTTCATTTAAATTAATCGGGGTTTTAGAGTTCACTAGGAATTTGGGAAAAACCAATTTTGATCAAAGAAATATGAAATTAAACTAGGGAATCGTAAATTCATAACTCTAATTACATTTAAAACATAATCAAAATTGAGAAGCCAACATGATTTGACTAATGTTTCAAATTGGGAAGTTTGGGGTTTTAATTGAAATTGGGGAAAATGAGATTTACTCACAAACGCGAAATTGATTTGTCAAAAGTTAAATTAACAGTCCTAATTTCATAATTGCATAGTTAATTTTACCAATCGTAACCAATTTCAATAAAAATCCAATTGGGGCTTTAGGGTTCATAACCTAAATTGGGAAAAATTCATTCTAATTAAAGAATCATGAAATCGGTTCAAGAAATCACTAATTCAATAGCTCAATTGATTACAAACGTAATTAATTTCATGTTTAGCAACTGAAATCAAAATCTTACGGTTAGGGTCTCCAAAATCAATTTGGGGTTTTTACAAAATAGAAGAGATTAGGGGTAAAACACTTTCCCAAAGTGAGGAGAAGAGTACATGGTGGTTGAATGGCCAACCGGCACGGCGGCAGGTGACAGAGCACGGCGGCCAGCGGCGGTTCAACCTCGCGGCTACTCCTCCTTGCACGAACGAGTGGCGGCTCCGATGTTTCAGGCAGCACGTGGCGGCTCCGGCGTTTTCGCGTGGGAGCAACGCCGTCGCACGGTGGAGGGCGAAGTTGTAGTGGCGAAGGGCATGTTTTACGTGGCTGTGGAGGGCGAACCAGTGCGAGCAGGTGACAGCATCGTGCGGCTCCCCTGTCACGTAGTCGAACGGCGGCAGCGGCTGGGCTGGGTTGTGCCGATCTGAGCAGATCAAGGAAGAGGGAGGAGAAAGGTGAAGTAGGGGGGAATAAGAAGAAAGAAAGAAAGGAAAGAAAGAAAGAAATAAAGAAAAAAAGAAGAAGAGAGGGGGTGGGGCGTCGAGTACGGGAGTGGGAGATATAAGGAGGAAAATTTTGTGATTAGTAATAGTAGGTACAAAATGAGTAGTAAATATTGAGCCTAAAAATAAATGTGTTTTTGGCTTTTTGATTTAAAAATAATGGTTGACAATTATATACTTTCAAATTTTAAATTAGAGACGAGATTGATAGTTGAACTGATCAACTAAGAAAATCAACGGTCCAAAATTAATCTCTAATTAATGTCAAACCAAAATATTTTTAACTCTAAAATTAAATAGAATAAAAATATAACAATAATTTTCTTCCAATCTCATTATTACATTTTTTTTCCTAAACAAATACTCATAGTGAAAATAACATAATAGTATTGTCTAGTAATCGTGCCTATTATATACTGACATAAGACAGTATGTTAGCACTCAAAAATAAATTTTAAATGAGTAATTAAAATTACTCAAACCAAATCACATAAAATAGACAAAAAAAAAAAATAAAATAAACATATACAGATATTTACTATTATTGAAGAATAGTAAAAAATCGGGGTGTTACATTCCTCACCTTAGAATGAAGAAGTTTGATGAAGGAAATGAAGAACTTATCAAGAACACAAACGGTGTTCTTTAGGTTTTTGTGAAGAACAAGTGTAATAGGAAGAAAATGAAATGTGTTAAGTGTGGGGGACTTGGGCTGCATCCAAATGAGAGTTTGAGTGAGTGAGGAGTTGCTTAATTGGTTTAAGTGAACCATAGTTGAGTTTACTTGACCAATATTAAGTTAGAAAATAATATAATAACTTAACTATAGTTAATTAGTAACATAACTATGATTAATTGGTAATCATGGTTAATAAATATGTGGCCAAGAATGAATGTTGGTGTGGCTGATTTTTCACCACATCTTATGAGTCATCCCTGACATCGATCCTATCCATTATCGGTTCCCAAAAATCCCGTATTCAGCTCCGTCTTTTACCCAATTTTGGTTTTTGAAAGAAAATGATGAAACGAAAGAAAAATAAAATAGGTATGGTTTATTAGATGTGGCGGTACGAAATTGAGTAGTTGTTTAGGGTATTTTGGTCAAAAATTCACTAAGGGTCACTCTTGGAATTTCACTTAAAGATCAAGGGCATTTTGGTCATTTTACATATAATCATCATTACTTGCATTTAATGCAAGATGACTAACCCCTATGACTCCCCCATGAGTCATCATAGATGACTCATTGTGCTCATCCACCCGGCGTCGGGTTTTGTAACATCCCTGGCTGCTTTATGGATTGACTACTGTCTCCACAAACCAACACGGGTCTTTTCAGCATGCTTTGTCCTCACTCACACGCTTCCCGGGAAAACTTCCCGGGAGGTCACCCATCCCAGAATTGCTCCAAGTCAAGCTCGCTTAACTGTGAAGTTCTTAAGTGATGGGCTACCGAAAAGAAGATGCATCTTGTTAGTATAGGTAGTACCAATCAATTCATATAAGCCATCCTCAACTGTATAGTCCTATACCTACACATTCTCAGGATCCTTCTCATTCGGGTGTGTAATCTGTTCATTCATGTTTCCCTCCGCCTAGAAGCCTGCGAGGAATCGCTCCTTGTCCGTGCCTTCTTGCACCTGCGGCCACTCCCCGCCCTCGTCGGCACTCGGGTGTTACATGCCCACCAGCTTCCGCTTGGTTCGTCCCCGAACCACACCGTACTGGGAGAGGTGCCGCTCTGATACCATTTGTAACATCCCTGACTGCTTTATGGATTGACTACTGTCCCCACAAACCAACACGGGTCTTTTCAGCATGCTTTGTCCTCACTCACACGCTTCCCGGGAAAACTTCCCAGGAGGTCACCCATCCCAGAATTGCTCCAAGTCAAGCTCGCTTAACTGTGAAGTTCTTAAGTGATGGGTTATGAAAAAGAAGATGCATCTTGTTAGTATAGGTAGTACCAATCAATTCATATAAGCCATCCTCAACTGTATAGTCCCATACCTACACAGTCTCAGGATCCCTCTCATTCGGGTGTGTAATCGGTTCATTCGTGTCTCCCTCCGCCTAGAAGACTGCCAGGAGCCGCTCCTTGTCCGTGCCTTCTTGCACCGGCGACCACTCCCCGCCCTCGTCGGCACCCGGGTGTTACAGGTTTTGTCTCTGTACCTCCGTTCTTGATTCCGTCGATCCCCGATCGTCGAGTGCTTCCCCGATTATCGTATAATAACCTATTCATTTTGAAAATTTTCAAAATAACCACTATGGGTGGAAATAAATTAACAATCTAAACGGTTTCGTTCTTGGGTCAAAATTAGGTTTTCTGATCAGTAAACTTTTAATATCAGTGAAAAACACAGACCGGGTTCTGCCTGAATTCTAAACCTAAAATTTCACTGTAACTCTCTACGATAAGGTAGAATATAAATATGATTTTGTTTTATTCAAAATCATTTTATAGGTCTCGGATAAAAATATAAAAAAATATATGTATATATGTACCAATATTAAAGAACAGTAAAAATCGGGGTGTTACACGCTGTAGCAAACAAGCTCATTCCGAGCTTATAAAATCTGGAAATGAAATATAAAATGGGAGAATAAGTCATGGAGCACGAAAATGGAGCCATGGAGAGGAGGAAGAAGACCCTCCAGCTGTTATCTTGCACCCCTCATTTGTTGTCCTCTGATATGAGGCAGCCCCCTCTTTTAAAAATAAGGAATATTCCCTTTTTTTAGGGTTTTACAAAGGCATTTTTCTCTTTCCTACTTTTGGGCCAACCAAAATAATATTAAAATAAGTGTCTTGACCCAGTTCATTAACTGCACCAGAACAAAACCCAATGCATGTGACTGGGCCACGTCGTTAGATTTTAAGACAACCTGGTAGGAGAGAGAAAGTAGTCCCACTTTTGTCCTATTCTGATAAGCAGTTCTTGTCCATATGTTGCAGCATGACCAGAGCACTTTCTAGCAGCTTGTTAGGAGTTCCCGCCTAGATGCTGCAGCATGCCCAAAGCATTTTCCAATAGCTGGTCTAAACTTCAACAAAAACCTAACAAAACTCAAGAAACACATTAAACATATTACTAGATGATGACGACCATGGCAAGTGTACCGGATCGTTACAAGTAATAAAATAGGTAAGAACTGGATATCGTCCACAGGGATTAGTTACCAAGTACCAATTCACAAATTAAACAACTATTTAGACTAAAATTATGTATGAAGAGAGCTCAAAATAAATAAAATAAAACAAACAAACAAACAATAAAATATTTTTGAAATTTTTATTGAGATAAAATAGAAATAAAAGTGCTAGGGATTTGATTTCATCCAATTATGAATCTGGATTCCTCATAGACAAGGAATCCTATGAATTACCGACACTCTAATTATCTTAATCTCAATTGGCATGTTGAAGGACAAATTCCCTTAATTAATTGAAGCCTAATTCATTAGTGAATCAATTCTATCAAACCTTATAATTACCCTAATTCCTTAGGTCTAATTAACAAAGCATGATGATCATAACTCTATGAAATTTGTTAATGACCCACACTAATGAAGTTACATATTCCTAGATTAACCCAAATAATGGTAATGTTTACAAGAGGCATGCACATAAGTCACTATTCCTAGCATAAAAATAAACCCTAAAAAACACAAGAATGATGGTCGAACATTCGAATATCAGTATAAGTACAGTAAACATCACATCAACAAAACCAATTGTTTATTAAATAATCAAACTGTCAAATAAAATTTCATCATAAAAAGATTACACCAAAACCCTAACAAAAAGGAATTTAGCTAGACATGCTAAACCCTAAAACAAAATAAAATAGAGACAAAGAGAAAAAGAAAAACTCCATGAAAGTGATAAAAAGAGAACACCACTTGCTGAATTCCTCATATTCAGTGCTGCGCTCCTGCTCCTGTTGATGGTGCGCCCCGTTATTTTTATTTCCCTTTTACGTTGCTATAGCTTCCCATAATAAAATCTTCTATAATTGCAATTCAATTTTCATTCTTTTAATTAGAATAGGATTCCATCTCTCTTCAATTCTTGCTGGCCCGTTGTACGTTACTTTCCAGCTACCTACGCAGCTTCTCCTTTATTTTGCTTTCTTTCATTTTTAATTAAAGACTCCAAACACTTCTTGCAGGCTGGCCTTCACGTGGGCTTCCAATTGAGTGGCTTATCCAATAACAGTATCATAATTGGTCTTCAAATTGCCTAGACTGCAAAAGCAACAATATAAGCTATTTTCTATTAGTGCAATCCAATTCCAGTTTGAGTTGGAATTCAAATTGCCCGGTCCTTTTTCATCCTTTCTTTTAATTTGATGTAGCAACTCAATTACTATTATTTCCTACAAAAGTAAATAAGTGAAGAATATTATTAAATTAACTCTAAATAATATATAAAATAAACTAAAATATGTAAAGCACTATTAATAACCTCAATTACCTAGACTTAGGGACAAAACTCAATCAATTAGCACAGTTGGGAGCAAAAATTCCTCCAATAAGCACACAAAAATCACATAATCTAGACGATAATCACTTGACACTCAAAAACAGAAAATTAAACGAAATTTATAAAATGACACATATTACACTAAACTAACTTAAAACACCTAAAACATCCGCATAAAATACTTAAAGATTACAAAAACTCAAGCTAAGAAAGAGTAAATAATTGTTATTTCTAAGAGTTATCAGTACCCCTAGTACTCTCAATCAATATATTTTTTTCTTGTAAAAAAATTGAACAAATTATTTTGCTCTTATTACAAGTAAAACATCTTGTTGACTTGTCATTTGTTTCCTTTTTACAAATAATTTTTTATCACATGGGCTTCAATATAGTTCCATATTTTGAACACTTGAAATTCTATTATGGTTTTGTCAATATCTTTTCAAAACATGCTTACCTTATGGGTTTTTTGTGCTATTATATATTCAGAATGATAGTCCAATTGGACAATCAGCCATGTGTGCAAGGAAAGTAAAACGCCCTATCAAATTGCTAAGGTAAGAAATCAAATTTTAAAAAATATTGAGTATTGAGTATTGGGCACAAGGAGCACTTAAACCCTAGAAAGCAAGCTGAAAGGCACAACACATTATACCTAGATTGAACGTAAGCTGCAGATAACAACACTGCATGAACATAGAAAAATATCGATGATAATAATGAAACTTGCCTCTAATTATCAATGAATATCCAACCAAATCATAGGATTATTATACCAATTGAAGAAAGCATAGCTAAAACTTCGCAATTTTCCATTCATCCACAACCAAGATATTAATTTAATTGTGACTTCCAAGTTCCACCAAATCCAGACTTTCTGAGTTATAGAAAGAGGGAAGGCCAAAATTGGTCTTGAAAAATTTCGGAATTCTTCTTTTAGTCCATGAAAATATAAATTAAAATCATTTAGTCCCTCAAATTTTCAAAAGAGGAACACATATTAGTCCCTAGATTTAGTTATGACATTCATTTGCTTGCATATGTGTCTCGTTAAGCATCCTACTTAGTCCATTACTGGCTTATGACGAATTTCCTATGCGGAAAACGAATTGCATTATTTTATAAAAAATCACACACCGCATCTGTTTACACATGATTTTTCAGAAACCCGAGTTCATCAACATGCAACTTCAAGAAATTATTTCTCTTCATTTAAGCATGTAAAAATTCCCAATCTTCAACCACACTTTAGTTATACTTTAATATTAACCCATACAATTTTATAAAATCTTTTAACTTTCTTATTCATATTTTAATTCACCATGCAATCATTTATGTTCTTATTGTCGAATCCAGAATCTGTTTCTACTCTGTTACATATTTTGACCCATTAAATATTATCCAAAGTTTTATATATTATATATCCAATTAAAGCCCCAGAAGTCTTCTTTCCAACCATATGTCCAGTTTCCAGAAATATGTTCTGTGTTAAAAGTTATGGGCTCACGAATCACTAGAGGTCTTGCTGCCAGATTTATATTTTAGTATGTTCATCAACTTTAAGCTATCAATTTCATTCATACGTCATCCACAAGTTACAAAATCAACATGCAAGAGTCCTAGACACTCAAATACATACATGCAACCAAGTATTCAACCAAAGTCAGCAAGCACCAATATCAAATATTTCATACAACATATTTACAATAAGGCTCAAACAAAGAGTTTAGAGAGGATCTCCCCCTTCCTCTTGAAGATCCTAAATCCTCATGACTTCTAACTTGGAAAAGCCCCAAGCTTGATCCTTTAAGCTCCAAGATGACCCCTTTTTGATAGATATAGAAGTTAGAAGAAAGGTTATCCACATGCCTGTAAGAGATCTTAAGGGAAACGTACATGCATGTAGTTGCATTGAACTAATGGAATGAACACTAGGAATGAAATCCTTACCCTTGCTCTAAAAGATTTGAAGCTCTTGAAGTGTAGACGACCAAAAGAGACCTCCTTGCTCTTGGGGTGTGATTCGGCCAAGAGAGGTTGAAGAGCTTAGATGTTGTTGTTGATGAATCCTTGAAGAGAATATGAAGTTACATGGAGTATATGGTTAAGAGAAATGATTTATGTGTGAGTTTGAGTGGTGGTTGATGGTGGTGTTGTGGTGGCCGAATGGCCTTGATGGTGGAGAGGAGAAGATGTGTTGCTTAGAGTGTTGGAGAGAAAAAAATGAGAGAGTGAGAGAATAGAGAGAGGGGGCGTGAGTTTTAGAGAGAAGGAGAGAATGAGTGAAAAATGAGAGATTTGCCTTGCTTTTGCCCTTTTATAGTGGAGTTCATATTGCACTTGAGTCCTCCAACTCTTCCTTGTTTTTGCAAAGTGGTCCTTCCTCCTCTTGGGATTTTTCCTTGGACTTCTCTTAATTATAAATCAACCCCACTCTTATTCATTCCTCACTTGTTGACACATGTCACTCATCCATTCGTGACTTCCTTTGCTTATCATTTTTCTTTTCCCTTTAACTTTCCTCTTGTATTTTCCTTTAATTTATAATACCACACATATATATTTCCTTCCAATTAATTGTATTTATTTTTCATCTCTCATGACTTGACATATATTATTTAACACTAACCGGATGCTAATAAAATCGAGTGAGTTAATATTATACACGGTTATCCGGGTCTTTGCATTTTTATTTGGATAATAAAACCTTAATATTTAAAATTAAATTCTTTATTATATAATTAATTACAGTGTTCCATTACTGTAATTTTCGGGATGTGACAAATGCATTTTCCGATAGAAGCATTGTCTATTCCCAATTTTTTTAATAATCTATATATATATATATATATATATATATATATATATATATATATATATATATATATATCCCACAATTCACTATCAAACTAAACGGATTCTTAAATACACATCAAATTTTAGGAAATAAAATCAATCATGCGAAAATCAGAGTCTCCCATGGATCAACTTGATAAAGTAAATAGAGTAAGTATTATCTCAAATTTGCTGGTGTTAGGAGCAATATTGTCGTTGGGAGATGTCATTTTACCTTTCAATAGAATTAGAGAAGTGACAATTAAAGATTTTTGGACTATAAAAGAATGATATACAAATGAAACTAATAAAATGTATAAATATAAAGTTAATTAAAAATCATATAGGGTTAACTCAATCCTTTCTTTTACTCGTCAGATTGAGGCTTCCCTATCCCTTACTAGTATGGAATGATGGATTAAGCCAAATTTCCCCATCATGATCATGCCTCATATAAAGTCTATCATATTATTCATTTGGATCACTCTCAAGTAATTGTGTCGAAGAAAGAAACATCCTAATTGGGAGTCATAAGGTGGTCAATGTGGTTTGGATGGGGGGAGTGATAAGGAGTTTGAGGGTTCAAACATCACCTACTAACAAAAATATTAACATTAACATACTAACATTTGTCTATAAAAAAAAATCCTAATTATCGCTAACCAATAAATTAGTATTTGTGAGTATTAATTTCTTAACTAAAGGCCAATATTTAGTATATTGTCAGCGTATTTGACTAATCAATAAAGAATTAATTTAATACGTATTTCACATTATAATTAATTTAATACAGATAGAAAATACTGCAAAGTAATTAAATAAACGATAAATATATTTTAATGAAATATTAAAATAGTTATACGATATATATATATATATATAAGTTATATCTATTAATGAAAGATAGATATATTAAAAAGTTATGTAGTTTATCTTATAGAATTAATCGCCAAAATTTTGTATTTTAGAAAATTAAATTATCATATATTAGGGTTAAATATATTATCCAAAAAATTATATATATATATATATAGGCATTCTAACCCCAATATGAGTCTTCTTTTTACTCTGCTAGGGTTTGTGTTTACGTAGCTTTTTGCATGCTTCTATGGCTGCTCCAATCATCCCTTGGAGCGGCCTTGCTTCCTTCTCCCCCTACGCCTCCTCCATCATCTTCTTCTATCCCTCAAAAAAGACATTTGCTCAAGCCCTAAATAATGCATGTGACATCCCATTGAACCAGGAGTCTTTAGGTTATTCTCCTGGACTCCAGATTTTAACCCTAACCTTGTGAGGCAAACCAATTCTCAGTGTTGGATAAGAATCTTAGGCCTTCCTCAAGAATATTGGAGGCCTAAGATCTTGTATTCTATCGCAAGAGGCATTGGGGTTCCTCTGTCCTTAGACGATGCAACTAAAAACAAATCCCTAGGTCACTTTGCAAGAGTTCTAGTTGATGTGGACATGACTTCTGTGATAAGGAATCGAATCATGGTTCAGAGAGAGGGCTTCTCCTTTTATGTTGATATTGAGTTTGAAAGACTCCTTTCTTTTTGCTCTCTATGTAGGATCATTGGTCACTCTCTGGTAGAGTGCAGGAATTCTGAGAACAAGCAACAGAAAGGTAATGAAAACCGTGCCGTGATCAGCAAGAAACCTGTTGCTAGGTATATTCCTAAAAAGGTTGTGCCTAAGGAACCTCTTGAAAAAGGGAAAACCAATCCTCAGGTTCTGAATCAAGAAAGATTAAACAAAAGAAAGGAAGTTTTGGTCCAAAATAGCCCTCAAGCCAATCCAGTTCAGTTGGTTGGAGAGTCCAGTAATCCTCATCCCTTGCTGCAAGCAGGAATTATTGATTTGGATAAAGAACCTTTAAATCCTCATCTCCCAAGGAATGATGATTTGAACCACGTGATTGTGGAGGATGAAGACACTCCAGTTAATTCAATGGAGAATCTAGTTCTGCCTAATGAAGTTCCCTATGTGGTAGAGGAAATCACTGGCTCAGACAGATTGATATATACTGATGTCTCTAATAAAGGGAAGAATATTAATTCTCCTGTAATCCATTCTGTCTCTGATGATATTGGCTCCAGTGGTTCCACATTGGCTCCAAATTCTCAGATTAATGTGAAGGATATGAGAATTGTAGGTAGGCTATGGAGTGATGACACATATATGGATGATATTAAGGAAAATATAGTTGAGAATGCCCCAGTTTCTATGGAGGAGCATGGCAATGCTGGTGATAACTTTACACTGGTTGTATCAAAAAACAGAAAGAAGAAAATGAAGAAGAAAAATAAGTAAAACCAGAAGTCTGGTGGTTGTAGAGCCCGAACTAGGGGTAGTCCTAGAAATTTGGCTTAATGAAGATCCTTTACTGAAATGTTCGTGGAATTGGAAACCTAGATACTAGGTTGGCTCTTAAAAAGTTATGCTCCTTGCATAAGCCTGACTTTGTCTTTATCTCTGAACCTTGGATTGCTGTCCAACAGCTCCCTACTGGTTTTCTTGACAGATTGAACTTAAAATTGTTTGGTACTAATGACGAAAATTCTTTGCTTCCTAACATTTGTTGTGCACATCAGTATACTCCATCTATTATTGCAAAATCAGAACAACATCTTTCGTTTTTAGTTATGATTGAGAATCAGCAGGTATTCATTTCAGCTGTATATGCTGCCACAAGTTATATAGTTAGAAGACAGCTTTGGAATGACCTCAGCAACTTACAGCAGGCTTACCCTTCACCTTGGTGTTTTATAGGTGATTTTAACTCCATTCTTGGGGCTCATGAGCATAAAGGCAGATGTCTTCCCTCAAGAATATCTTGTGAAGAATTCAGGTTTTGGTCTGATGTGTCCAGATTAATTCATATTGATACAAGAGGATCCAATTTTACTTGGTCAAATGGCAGAATTGGTAGGAATTACACTACTAAGAGGCTTGATAGATCCATATGTAATGAGGATTGGTTGAACTATTGGTCGAGTGTGGCTTGTTGTACCCTTACCCTAAATAAGTCAGATCAATTCCCCATTATGCTTACCTTGAAAAAGGGAAGTAAAGAGCGTAGTTCCTCATTCAAATTCCTTAAAATGTGGGAAAAGCATCCTGACTGCAGAAGGCTAATTACTGAAAATTGGCAAATCCAGTAGTTGGATGCTCTATGCACATTCTATTTCAGAAATTAAAGAATCTAAAAACGAAGCTTAAAGATTGGAACTGGTCAGTATCTGGCGACGTTCACACCAAGGTCAAGGCAGCCATAAACACAGTAGACCAGATTCTGGAACAAATTAGAATTACTGGTTACTCTGATATGCTTTTTCAGCAGGAAAGGGAAGCTCAATTTTTGCTGCAACAAGCTTTAGCTTATGAAGAGGATTTCTGGAAGGAGAAATCCATAATTAGTTGGCATCAAGATGGAGACAGAAATACTGAATTTTTCCACAAAGTGGCAAGGATTAGAAGTGTTACCAAGCAAATTTCTGTCATTAAGCAAGGTGATCATATTCTGTCCAATTCTGCAGAAATTGACAATCACATCTTAAATTACTATAAAGAGCTGTTTGACACAAAGTGTTTGTCTGCAAAATGGCATTGTTGATAGAGTAATTCCTTCTATAGTTTCTGATCAAGATAATTCTATGCTAACTAGTTTGCCTTCTATGGAAGAGATTAAAAATGTTGTTTTTAGTATGAATGGAAATGGTGCTCCAGGGCCAGATGGATTTGGAGGTTTCTTTTTTCAAACTTACTGGGATATTGTTGCTGATGTTTTTAATGCAGTTACTCAATTCTTCGGTAATTGATGGTTGTTGCCTAACCTGAATTCAAATGTAGTGGTTCTTATACAAAAGATCCATGGTGCTGATAGGATTGAGCAATACAGACCTATTTCTTTGGCCAATTTCCAATTCAAGGTAATTACAAAAGTCTTATCAGATAGACTTGCTAAAATGGCTCCTAAAATTATCTCTGATAATCAAAGAGGTTTTGTGAAAGGGAGACATATCTCAGATTGTAGTTGCACTGCCCCAGAATGTATAAATATGCTGGATAGGAAAGCTTTTGGTGGTCAATTAGCATTAAAAATTGATATTAAGAAGGCTTTTGACATACTTGATTGGGGCTTCTTGTTAAAGGTTTTGAGATCTTTTGGATTTTATGGGAATGTTTTGAGAATGGATTACTACTATTCTTCATTCTGCTAAGCTTTCAATTTTAGTAAATGGCAAGGCAGTTGGTTTATTTAATTGCAGTAGAGGAGTCGGGCAAGAAGATCCTTTGTCTCCGCTTCTTTTTTGCCTGGCAGAAGAGGTCTTGAGCAGAGGCATCAATAAGCTTATGGAAGATGGTAATCTTCAACTAGTGAGTGGTCCAAGAGGGGTTAGAATGCCGAGTCATGTGTTATATGCAGATGATATAATGATATTTTGCAGAGCGTCAAAAAGAAGACTTCAAAGCTTGTTAACTCTTTTTAAGGAATTTGAGCAGGCTTCAGGTCAGGTTATAAGTGTTGAAAAGTCTAAATTCTATTCAGGTTCTGTTCCGTCCAAATATCTCAAGTAAGAGATACTCGTCCGGTGAAACTCTGTGGGAGTGTTTATGGAATAGCTTGACAGAATTGATATTCTGCTCCTACGTATCCCAAGTGAGAATCAAAGCAACGTAGTTCTAAGTGAGGGGGTTGATCCCCTATTTATAGAGATTTTTAGGTATAACAGTTTTAGTTGGACTGTTACTGAGATTGTATCTATCTCATAAGGTTTATGTTGTTATCATAACCAGATAAAGATAAGGCTCCGAGTTATACGGAGAGATATTTGAATAATCGAGTAAGATGTTTGACCAAGTCAGTTGTGTCTGGATTGCACGTGATCGAGATGTCTTCATCTGCGGTCCATGATGGGGTATGTCCGAGCATTTTTCCTCGGCTAGCAAGTGTATTAGCAAGTCCTCGGCTTTGGAGGAGTTTGGGCCTGGGCCCATTTACAGGGGTAAGCTTGGTCGACCCGGCTTTATATTCTCGGTCAGTACACAAGCCCACCGAGCTCCGAGCTTAGATAAGCGAAAGAGCTGACAAGTATCAAACCGAGCTTATACTTCGGCCATGTGGACTTTCTTCCTTTCGTGTTTCAAACTGTCATTTCAACTGACAATGTCCCTTCTCCCCTCTTCTTTTTTTTGTCGGAGAAGGCAATCATTCCCCTTCATCCTTCTATTGCACGCTATAGGTGAGTAGCCCTAGAACTCCGCGCTCATTTAATGAGGAAGGAAAATTAAAAGTCGCGCCTTTTTCCCTTTTTTTTTGTATTTAGAGGAACATGAACCGTTGATTGCGTCTCTTCGTCAACGGTTGGCATCTTTCTTTTATAAATACCTCTTCTAATTCCACCTTGTTCTCCCTCGTCCATTACCTTCTTTCTCTCTTCAACTCTGTTCTTCGAGTACGCCCAGCCTTCTCCCTTCCTTTGTGTTTCTAAGTTTTATTTCTTTCTTCCGGATATGAGTTCATCTGAGTCTACTGAGTCGAACACTTCGCCTCTGGTGGAACGCGAGATTTCTCCCATTGGGGGTTCTCCTTCCAACTCTTTTGTTCCTTCACAGGAACTAAACATCGGCCAGGTAAGGTCGTCTTCCTCCGGGTCATCTTCTTCTGGGTCCGGTTCTTCTGGGTCTGGTTCTCCCTCCCCCCAAATTTCCAAACCTAAAGCACGCAAACGACCCCAAAGGGTTCCTAAGGACCCTATTCCTGATATTACCCTTCCTGGGTATACTTGGGTTAAGGGAGAAGTTGGGGTTTATTTTTCTAGCTACCAATCTTCGGATTCAATCACTCATCTTCGGTCCGAGATTACTATCTCGGCATCTGGAGACGAGTCCGAGTTCATCTGTTCTCCTTGCTCGGGTAACGAGTATGTTTTCCTCAGGGAACATCCTTTCGAGCTTTCTTTTACATATATGTATAAAACGCTTTTTTATCATCTACGTGTGTCTCTCCCCTTTACTGAGTTTGAGTGTGACGTTCTGAGGACCATGAATGTCGCACCTACTCAGCTTCATCCTAACAGTTCGGCTTCTTTAAAAGCCTTTCAAATCCTCTGTTAATACACCGGGATGGAGCCTACCACCCCCAAATTTCTGTACTTTTACCAAACAAGGTTTGGTGAGAAAACCGGGTGGATCTCCCTCAATGGGCTGAACCGAAGAGGGTTGATTGGTTTGTATACATCATCGTATAAAAACTTCAAAGCTGACTTCTTCCGAGTTCGCCCCTCGGATTCTCACCTTTACTTCTTTTTCGATGAAGACGGATGTGCCAGGTTCCCTTTGTACTGGCAATCGTCCCCCACCAAATTTGTTGGTTTTGAGTATGAATCCCTTCCTACAGAGGATAAACGGGATGTAGATATCTTAGAAAAACTTCCTCGGCCTCTCCATTGTGGACGTCTTCTGAAACTCCCCTTTTCATCCACTCAGAGAGCCGATTTTAAAAGTAAATGTTCGACTTTTTAGTTTTTAAATCCTTTTTTGTATGTGTTCCTGTACTTACAGCTTTTCTTTTTGGCAGTTATTATGGGGAAATTCGACTTTTCAAAGCTTTTGAAAGCCGCCCCGAAGGAGGGTCCTTCAGCGACCATGAAGCAGAAGAAGAAGAGAGTTTCTTCGGCCGCTGCTAAGGGGACTTCGTCGTCTGGTCCTCACAAAAGAAAAAGGGTGGAGATAGCAATTGATGTCGAAGATTCTTCCGCTCCTCGCCCGAGTCCCAAACGTCCTACCACACATGAGGCGGGTGCTAAGGAGCGAGAGGAGAAACTTTCTCTTCCTGCCGACTCGAAGTGGTATAACACTTCTTTGAAGGCAGGGACCTCTTCCCTCTGGGGCGATGACTTCAATCCCTTCCCTTCTTTTGACTCGCATTTCCTGAAGGCTGCCGATCTCCGCTTGATTAAGCAGCATGAGGCTCAGTCTAGTATGGAGGCCCTATCAGTCTACTGTCTCCAAGCTGCTGCTCTGGCGCGTTTCTGTAGCTGAGAATTGACAAAGACTGAGAGAAAGTCTCAGCACTTGGAGGCTGAGTTTGCTTCGATTGAGAAGCTGAAGGGGGATTTCGCCCGGATTTCCGCGGAGCGCGATGAGCTGGCCCAAGCCAATAATCTCCTGAGTACTACCATTGCCGAGCTTAATGGTCAAAATTCCGAGTTGAAATCTCAAGCAAAATTAGCTGAGAAGGATAAAGCTCGTGCTGAAGAGGAGCTCAAGGAGGCTCGAGTTGTAATTGAACAACTTAAAGCCGACTTGACTGCTGAGACTAAGGCCAAGCTGGAGATTCAGGAAGATTTGAAAGAGGCCACCGATTGCATCCTTGAGGAGCATCGGGCAGGTTTCGCAAAGGCCATCGCTCAAGTGCAAATTCTCGCTCCGGGGATTGATATCTCGGGTGCCGATGTAAACAAAGAGGTTCAAAATGGGGAACTTGTTCCCATTATTCCCGAAGAGGAGGAAGGGGGGAAGATTCTCCCGAGGATCACATCGACGCCGAAGATAGCCATAGGGACGAGTAACTGTATTTTTGTTTTTCATACCCTTGTAATGGGTTTTCCCTTTGTAATCCTTGTTAATCTAATGAAAAACTCTTCCAGCATTTTGATGATTTCCTCTTACTTTTATAGCATTTGTTCGGTCGAGATATTCTTCGAATACTTTGAGTGAGACCGGAGTATTTCTATATTCCGACGTTGTTTGTATTGCGTGCTCGGCTGTTTGAACGAGACTTCGACTAAGACCGAGATATTTTGTTATTCGTATCAAAAACAAATAGTTGTTGTCAAATGTGAAATGCATGATTCACGTTTTATATATGTGTTCACACGTTTTGTGCCTTGGAAATCCCAGTGGGTTCGTGCAATTACTGCTTTTTGCTGAGTTTCGAGATTTATTTTTTCAATAAACCTTTTCCCAATGCATATTTCCCATTTCCAACGTCTCTCCCCCCTTATAAATAGGGCTGTTTGTTTGCTTCACTTCTTCATTCTTCATCTTTTCGACCAACAAAGTTCGTCCTCTTTTGACCCGAGTAATTCCTTTCATAATATTGCTAGGGGTTTACGTTCCTCTCTCCCAGTTAACATCCTTTTTGAGTTTTAAAGCTGCCAAAAAGGGTGTAATTGGGAGATAGGATCCAGAATCTCTTTCATGATGTAATATTTTTTTAAAAAGGATGTTAGCTGGGAGAATAGCAGTTTCTGGTAGTGGAGAAAGGGGTAGTAACCATCTCCTCCCGAAGCAGGCCGAGTGCCTCATCGTCCAGCTTTCTCAGGGGGAAGTGATTACTTCCTCCACCGAAGGAAAGTCGTGGCGTCCGAGTGGGGGGACTACTGGCCAATCAGTCTTGCTCCAGTTCCGAGGATTTTGAGGTCGGCTCGGCCTTACTTTCTATTTCAGATCTGTAACTTTTAAGGCTCGAACTCGGCCTTATTTTCAATTTCAGTATTGTACTCGGTTCCCTTAATAATTTCATGGCTCATATTTGGCCTTTGGATTCAAACCTTGTTCTTTCCTTAATTGATGCTCGTATTTGATTTCTCTTAACAATTTCAAGGCTCGAACTCGGCCTTAATAATTTAAATGGCTCGAACTTGGCCTTTAGGCTCAAACTTGGCCTTAACAATTTAATGGCTCGTACTCAGCCTTTAGGCTCGAACTCGGCCTTAACAATTTAATGGCTCGTACTCGGCCTTAACAATTTAAATGGCTCAAACTCGACCTTTGGGCTCAAATTTGGCCTTAACAATTTAATGGCTCGTACTCGGTCTTTAGGCTCGAACTCGGCCTTAACAATTTAATAGCTTGTACTCGGCCTTTATGCTCAAACTTGGCCTTAACAATTTAATGGCTCGTACTCGGCCTTTAGGCTCGAACTCGTCCTTAACAATTTAAATAATAGTAAATACATCGGCAAAATAAGAAAATGGACCAATGTTCATAATAAATTATTTATTGGATAAAAAAGTCTGCGGTGTGCCTCGTTAAAACCTTCTCGGTCAAAACCCTTTTTTGGGAAAAAATACCGAGGTAGGAAAAGGAGTACATCACCAAACTATATACATCAACTGTAATAAAATTTCAAATGGGAAGCACTCCAAGTTCTCGGGATAGGTTTCCCTGACAATTCTTCTAATCTGTATGCTCCGTTTCCCAAGCTTTCTACTACTCGGAATGGTCCTCCCCAATTCGCTGCTAGCTTGCCTTCCGTATGATCTCTTCTTGCTTCTCCTTGCATTCTTAGCACCAAGTCCCCGTACACGAAACTTCTCGATTTTAGCATTGAATTATACCTCCGAGCAGCTCTTCGTTTATAGGCTTCCTCTCTGATTTTAGCCCCCTCTCTGATCTCCTCCACCAAGTCAAGTTCGACCCTTAAGTTGCTTTCATTCTCATTCTGCTCATGTTGCATTCGCCGAAAAGACGGCTCACCAACCTCAACTGGGATCATGGCATCTGTTCCGTATGTCAGCCTGAAGGGTGTTTCTTGAGTAGTGGATTGTGGTGTGCAGTGGTAGGCCCAAAGAATACTCGACAATTCTTCTGCCCAAGCTCCTTTAGCCTTTCCCACTCTTTTCTTCAGCTCTCCGAGAATGACTTTGTTGGCTGCCTCGTCTTGTCCATTGGTCTGGGGATGTTCCACCGATGTGACATTATGTTTAATACCGAGATTGACATAGAATTCTCGCAATGATTTATCTGTAAACTGCCTTCCATTATTGGTGACAATTGCGAAGGGAATTCCGTGCCTGCAAATGATATTTTTCCAAACAAACTTTTGTACCTTCTGGGCAGTAATTTTTGCCAAAGGTTCTACTTCAATCCATTTTGTAAAGTAGTCTACCGCTACCAAAAGAAATTTGACTTGACCTTTGGCTATGGGAAATGGTCTGAGTATATCCATCCTCCACATAGCAAAGGGCCAAGGCGAGTTCAATGTGTGAAGTTCTTCAGGCGGGGTATGACTTACATTGGCAAATCTTTGACATTCATCACATTGTTTCGTCCACTCGAGGCAATCTGATCGGATGGTAGGCCAATAGTATCCTGCTCGGACTACCTTGGAGGCCATCGATCTGCCCCCGCAGTGAAAACCACAGATTCCTTTGTGAACCTCTTCCATTACATATTTTGACTGGGCTTTGGTAAGACACTTTAACATCGGTACCGAGAATCCCCTTTTATACAACTCTCCGGAAATAATAGCAAAATGACTTGCTCTGAGCCTGATTTTTCTGACCTCGACGTGATCTGGGGGCAGAGTATCTGAGGATAAATATTCCCATATGGGTGTCATCCATTCTCGGTCGACTGGTTCATTAGCCATCACCTCTCCAAGCGTAATACTCGGTTCATTAATAGTTTCCTGAATAACAGTCCTATGCTGGCCTGGCCTCTTCGGGCTGGCCAATTTTGAAAGTAGATCGTCCCGAGTATTTTCTTCTCTGGGAATGTGTTCAATATTAAATTTCTAAAAATTGGAAATTAACTCATTTACTTTACATAAATACCTGGTAAGTTGAGGCTCTTTTGTTTGGTATTCTCCAGTGATTTGTCCTGTGACCAGCTGTGAATCACTTCGGCATCTAACGGCTTTTGCTCATATTTCCCTAGCCAGCATTAACCCTACTATCAAGGCTTCGTATTCAGCTTGGTTGTTTGAGGTTTTGAACTCAAACTTTAATGATTGCTCTAGGATTAGCTCTCCCGGACCCTCCAGTATTACCCCAACTCCACTGCCTTTGACATTCGAGGATCCATCCACATATAAATTCCACCATAAATCTTCTGTAATCGATAGCGGATTGAGCTCGGCTACGAAGTCAGAGATACATTAAGCTTTCAGGGGACCTCTCAACTCGTACTTGAGGCCAAACTCGGATAATTCCACCGACCAAGCAATCATGCGGCCTGCCAACTCAGGCTTTTTGAGAATTTGCTTAATAGGGTGATTAGTTTTGACAATCACCTGGTGACTCTGGAAATATGGACGCAATCGTCGAGCTGCAGTTACAAGGGCTAAAACTAGCTTTTCTATGACTTGATACCGGGTTTCAGCGTCATGAAGAACTCTGCTCATAAAATACACCGGCATTTGCATTTTCTCTACTTCTTGAACAATGACTGCACTGATGGCATACTCGGTGGCCGACAAGTATAAATACAACTCTTTACCCGGGATAGGTCGAGTTAATATTGACGGTGATGACAGAAAGGTCTTAAAGTCAAGAAAGGCCTTCTCGCATTCCTCAGTCCACGCGAAAGTTTGAGGTTTCTTCAATAATTTAAAGAAAGGCCGAGCTTTCTCTGCAGATCTGGGGAGAAACCGAGATAATGATGCTAGTCGCCCTGCAAGTCGCTGCACTTCTTTAACATTTTGTGGGCTTCGCATCTTAATCACGGCTCGACACTTGTCCGGATTGGCTTCGATTCTCCGGTGTGTCAACATAAAACCGAGGAATTTTCCGCCTTGGACACCAAAAGCACACTTTTCTGGATTCAGTCTCATATTGTACTTTCTTAATTGATGAAAAAATCCTTCCAAATCCCTTGGATGATTGTTGTGGTCATCGGATTTTACAACCATATCATCAACGTAAACCTCCATGTTCTTCCCGATATGTTTTTCAAACACTTTGTCCACGAGCCTTTGATAGGTTGTCCCATCATTTTTTAATTCGAATGGCATTACCCGGTAACAATAGTTTGAGCCTTCGGTTATAAAAGCTGTTTTTTCCTCGTCTAGGGGATACATTCGTATCTGATTGTACCCCGAGTATGCATCCAAGAAGCTCAAAATTCTGTACCCGGAAGCACCATCTACCAACATGTCAATACTTGGTAAAGGATAAGAATCCTTTGGACAAGCTTTGTTTAAGTCTGTATAATCGGTGCACATGCGCCACTTGCCGTTTGCTTTTTTGACCAGAACCACGTTGGCCAGCCAAGTAGTGTATTCTATTTCTCGAATAAAGTTGGCTTTAACCAATTTTGTTGTTTCTTCTTCTACAACTTTTCTTCTTTCCTCACCCAGTCTCCTCTTCCGCTGAGCTACCGGTTTTGCTTCGGGGCAGATTGCCAGTTTGTGACATAATAAATTGGGGTCAATCCCCGGCATATCTGATGTTACCCAGGTGAACAAATCGGCGTTGCTCCGGAGTACTTCCATTATTTTTTCTTTTAAATTCGGCTCAAGTTGACCTCCTAGTTTAATGCACTGATCGAGCTGTGATCCAAGCTGGAACTTTTCCAACTCCTCGATGGGTTGTGGCCGTTATTCTTGCATGTCAATCCTCAGATCTAGTTCAACAGAACTAACTGAGTTTACAGACTCGTCTTTCCCTCTTTCTAGTGTTTCTGCGGGTGTAGGTTTGAGTTTTCTTACACGCAAACTATCGGCATAGCACCGTCTGGCCATTTTTTGATCAGCCCGGATAGAAACTATGTCTCCCGAGTTGGAAAGGAACTTCATAGTAAGATGGGGAGTAGAGACCACGGCTCCCAACTCGTTCAAGGATGGTCTTCCGATCAGGATATTGTACGATGTCACTGCATTGACCAACACATACCTGACCAGAATAGTTTTGGATGTTTTGCTATCTCCAAAAGTAGTTAGGAGGTCTATGTATCCTCGGGTATCCACCTGCTCCTAAGCAAAACTGACAAGCTTACTGTCGTATGGCTAAATAGATTCTTCTGGGATCCCGAGCTTCTGAAATGTTGAATAATATAGGATATCAGCTGAGCTTCCCTGGTCGACGAGAGTTCTCTTGACAGAGAAGTTAGCCAATTGCACAGTGATTACCATTGGGTCGTCCTGATTAGGATCCACACCCAAGAAGTCTTCATCGGAAAAAATAATTGGCGGGGAAATTCTCGGGGGTTTGCCAAGTACCGAGTTTACAGCCCGAGTAGCCCGCAAGTGTTTTCTCTGGGCTGAACTCGTTGTGGCCTCTCCAGCAAATCCACATTAAATAGTGTTTATTACACCTCGGACAGTATTATCCTCCACCCTCCTTTCACTCTGCTCTTCCCTATTTTCTCCTCTTTCATTATTTTGCCGACCGCCGCCCCTTCCCGGGCTTTGGCCACCTTCTCTTCTTCTACCTCTACCACGCCCTTCACCATTGTTGTGACTTCTCGGAACGAAATTATTCAGATGACCAGCTTTCACTAACTTTTCAATCTTGTCATGCAAGACCCAGCACTCCTCGGTGGTATGCACGTAGTTACGATGGTACCGACAATGCTTCTGTCGATCAGCATTCCGGGGTGTGTGGCCACGGTTGGGGAGCTGCAAAAGTTCTGCGTTGTAAGCTTCCTCAAATACCCGAGCTCGATTGGTGTTGAGGGGGGTATAATGCTCATACTTTGGCCCCCTATGTAAATGCTCGGATGTGTTTTTGAATTTCTTCTTGTCACCTCCAGCTCTCCTCTTCTCTTTCCCTTCTCGTCTATCCGAATCATCAGCTCTTTCTCTTTTCTTAGACTCTTCTATTTCCTCCATATTAATAAATCCGACAGCTTTGGTCCTCAACTCATCCATGCTGGATGGAGGCTTCCGAGCTAGGTGTCTGGCGAAAGGGCCGGGTCGTAATCCGGTCAAGATAGTATGTAGTGCGACATTGGCACTAAGATTCCGGATCAGGACAGTCTCTTTGTTGAACCTGGCCATAAAATCACGCAGAGACTCATTTTTTTCTTACTTAAAATTTACCAACGAGGCCGAGGTTTTTTGATGAGCTCGGCTCATGGCAAACTGAGCATTGAATTTAATCATAAACGTGTCAAAGGAATCAATTGATGCTGGCGGTAGCTGGGTATACCAGCTTAACGCAACGTCTTTCAGAGTAGTAGGGAAGACTTTACACATAACAGCATCATCACTGGTAAAGAGATATATTTTGGTGGTAAAGGCATCTAAATGAAGTTCTGGATCCGTGGTGCCATCATACCTGTCAATGTTTATTGATTTGTAATTGGCTGGTAGAGGAACCTCCATGATGGTGTCAGTGAAGGGATGTCTCGGCTTCCGCGCGGTAGCCCTTCCATTGGGGCTATTCACCTGAAGTGAAAGTTCAACGGGCTGTCTAAGAAATTCATCCTCGTCTCCTCGGTCAACATGATGAGAAACACGAGGTTGTGAGATTCCTTCTTCTCTGCGCGTGTTCCTGGATCCTTCGTTCCCAGTTGTCTGGCGCTCTCTCTCATGAGGAGAAGAGGCAGATCTTTCTCGGCTTTGCTCTCGTTCTCGACGGCTGTTCTACCGACGAATCTCTTCATTCTCCCTTCTCAGCATCGCCATTTGCGCGGGAAGTTCTTGAATGATGGGATTGTCGGTCATCATCGCTGGGTTTATGGATCGTTCTCCATTATCCCCATTGTTGGCATTCTCCAGCCCCTCTCTCCTACCGTTCCCGCTCCTTGTCCTCACCATTGTATGTGGTATGGGAAAATTTTGCTTCGATTCCCACAGACGGCGCCAATGTTCCGTCCAAATATCTCAAGTAAGAGATACTCATCCGGTGAAACTCTGTGGGAGTGTTTATGGAATAGCTTGACAGAATTGATATTCTGCTCCTACGTATCCCAAGTGGGAATCAAAGCAACGTAATTCTAAGCGAGGGGGTTGATCCCCTATTTATAGAGATTTTTAGGTATAACAGTTTTAGTTGGACTGTTAATGAGATTGTATCTATCTCATAAGGTTTATGTTGTTATCATTACTAGATAAAGATAAGGCTCCGAGTTATACGGAGAGATAAGGATAAGGCTCCGAGTTATACGGAGAGATAAGGATAAGGCTCTGAGTTATATAGAGAGATATTTGAATAATCGAGTAAGATGTTTGACCAAGTCAGTTGTGTCTGGATTGCACAGGACCGAGATGTCTTCATCTGCGGTCCATGATGGGGTATGTCCGAGCATTTTTCCTCGGCTAGCAAGTGTATTAGCAAGTCCTCGGCTTTGGAGGAGTTTGGACCTGGGCCCATTTACAGGGGTAAGCTTGGTCGACCCGGCTTTATATTCTCGGTCAGTACAGGTTCTGTTTCTGCTTCTAGAAAAGCCATTATTTCTTCTCTACTTGGCTTCTCTGAAGGTTGTTCGTCTTTTACTTATTTGGGGGTACCACTGTTTAGAGGTAAACCAAGGAAGATGCACCTAATGCCTATTGCTGGCAGAATTAGAGTTAAGCTTGCTTCTTGGAAAGGCTCTCTTCTCTCAATAATGGGAAGAGTAGAGGTCATAAAATCTATCATTTCTAGTATGTTAGCTTACAACTTTCATATCTATTCTTGGCCCACCAATCTTCTTAATATAATGAATAAATGGATTAGGAACTTTGTGTGGGCTGGTGATATTAATCAAAGGAAATTGGTTACAGAGTCTTGGAGCAAGGTTTGCAGAAGGAGGTTTAGGCTCAAGATCCATCAAAGCTTTAAATGCAACTGGCCTGTTGAAGCCTGGATGGGATTTTTATTTCTGCAGACAGTGAATGGTCTAGCTTGCTTAAGGCTAGAACCTTTAGAAACAACTCAATGATTAATTATCACATAGCTTCTTCCATTTGGCCAAGAATAAGATCATGTTTGGATTTAGTCAGGGAAAACTCAGCTTGGCAGGTTGGCAATGGTATTTCAATTAGGTTCTAGACAGATTTATTGTTGTCTAGACCTATTGTAGAGATACTGAATATTCCTTGTACATTGCATTCTTCTCTTGACGCCAAAGTTTGTGATTTCATTCAAAATGGTAAATGGTGTATCCCTGCACCTTTGCTCTATCATTATCCTGCTCTCAAATATGAAATTCAGCATGTCACAATTCCAAAAAAAGCTTGCAGTGACTACTTGGTTTGGTCTAGTTGAGTCAGGCATGGTCACATTTAAATAAGCTTTCCAATTTAATAATTCGCTTGGCCAGGCTGTCCCTTGGTCGAAAATCATTTGGAAGAGCTGTATACCCCCCTCCAAGTCATTTGTTTTGTGGATAATATTGCATAATAGATTGCCAACTGATGAGAATGTTTGGAAAAGAGGCTGCACGGTAGTCTCAATCTGTACTCTCTGTTATAGAGCTGCAGAAACCACCAGTCACCTTTTCTTGGACTGCAGTTTTGCCAAACAAATTTGGAATTGGTTTTCTTGTATGATTGATTCTTCAGTTGACTGCTCCAGCTTTCAATCCATTATATCTCTTTGCAGTTCATATTGGAGCAGGCAGGTCCAAGAGGTTATTGCTTCAGGAATTGTTTATATCTTATGGTACATATGGCATTGCAGAAACAAATTACGATTCGAAGACAAGCTCATTCCAGTTCAAGCAGCCATCAACATGATAGCTTCTGGTGTCACTCTTTCTGGTAACCTCAGTTATGGTTGCACCTTTTCAACATCAATTGAAAGCAAGTTATTGAGTAATTTCAGGGTGATTGTTCATCCTGGCAGTGCTCCCTGCATCAAGCAAGTCATTTGGCAGCACCCTTCCTACAACACCATCAAATGCAACACAGATGGGGCTTCTAAGGGTGCTACGGGTCAAGCTGCTTGTGGCGGGCTTTTTAGTGACAAAAGTGTTGCTATATTAGGCTGCTTTGCGGCCAATCTTGGTCAAAGAAATTCTTTCCAAGCTGAGCTAATTGGATTCATGCTAGCAATTGAGATTGCTTACAAAAAGGGTTGGCATCACCTTTGGTTAGAAAGTGACTCTAAACTTGTGGTCTATGTGAACACCCTATTTTGACTGGGTCGTTTTAGTTTTCACTAAAAATTTCAAAAAAATAATAAAATAAAAAATTTCAAAAAAAAATAAAAAAAATTAAAAATAATAAAAAGATTTTCAATTGGGCCAGGCCAGTTAAACCCATTTCATCCTCCTCCAACAAACCCTAGCAACCACTTTATTTTGAATCAGAGATAGGAATCTTAATCTTGGCAGATTTTTAGGAACAAGATCAGATAGAAATCTTAATCTTGGTAGATTTTTAGGAACAAGATCAGATAACAATCTTAAATCTAGGCAGAATTTTAGGATCAAGATTGGAGGAATTGACATTCTAAAATCACAAGAGATGCTACAGAATAAGGGGAGCCTACAAAAAAGATTCAAAGAAAATCTAGCCTCCATTCTTTTCCATCCTCTATCATACGTAACACCATCACCCACCACAAAAAAACACACCAGCCACCTTAAAAGAAAAGGCCTAGCCTCCATTCTCTTCCTTCATCCATCATCCATCATACAACACCTCCATCAAAACCACCTCTCACTTCACCGTCATACAATAGCCACCACTCTCCTCCATTTAACCTTGACTCCAACCTTAACAGAAACAACAACAACTATCAATCCTTTTAATAACAAACTAGAACATTAAGAAAGAGTTATCTTGGCTCCCTTAATTCTCAGTCACCGCGACACCACCATGTTCCGCAAGTCGCACCCACGTCCCTAGCCGCTCTGCCATCCCGGACCGCCACTACCTCCGCCTCCTTGGTGACCCGCGCGCTACAGTGCTAAGCTCTTGCCTGTTTGTTTTTCTCATTTTTCTACTTTGATGATAGAAGGTTGTGGTCATTTCCCTTCTTAGTTTAAGTCTCTTCCATTTTGGTTTTATTTATTTATTTATTGTTATTATTTTTGTTATTATTATTTTTATTATTATTTTTTTGTTTGTTTCCTTTCTTTTTTCAATGAGTCAAAATAAATAAAATGTAAAAGGGGAATTAATTATAAATAATTTTGGGGATTGCTTTGTGAGATGTATCACACTCAATTCCTTAGATTCAAGATCGATCTGTGGACGTACGTGTCATGTTCTATCTCGTTTAGGACTTTTCAATATTTATAAATTAGGCAATAAAAAATTCAAAAATAAAAACTTTTTTTTTAAAATTAAAAACTTTTTTTTAAAATAAAAAAAAACCTTTTCATAAAAATCAAAACCAAACCATAAAATATTTTCTACAAGAACTACATGGCTTTGAATTTCTTATCGCAACGGGGAATACGTAGGAGCATGATTAAATATTATGTCAAGCCAAAACTATTTTTCCTTATTTTTGTGTTTTTTTAGCTAATTAAAAACAATTGAATTTGTGTTATTAATTAATGTTACTTATGGATTGCTCTATGAAAAGTTTCATGTTCAATCTCCTAGAGTTGAGGTTGCCCTGTGGACTTATGTGTCATGTTCAACCTCCTTAGGGTAAATATTAATTAGTAAACTCTTTATTGGTGTAAAAATTTTTGGGGTAAAATAAATAATTTATAAGTTATTAATTTTACGCAATTAATTCAAGGTACCATTCATAGAATGGGCGATGTAGGATGCTTAACACCTTCCCTACTCGTAACCGACTCTCGAACTCAACTTGGTTCTAAAGACCATTTTTAAAGGTTTTCCAATTTTTCCTAAATTAAATAAAATTGGTGGCGACTCTACACTTTTTCTTAAAATGTCTTTTTATCGCCGTCCCGGTCGCAATTTTTGGTTGCGACGGATGGCGACTCCACTGGGGAATTTTTTCAGAGAGTCAAGCCTAGTATAATTGATCGTGCAAATTTTTAGTAAATTTTAATTTATTTGTTTTACCCATTTCTTTTATTTAAGAAAAACACAAAAGAAAAAAAAGAAAAAAATAAGAAAAAAAAATTTTTGTTTGCTTTATCTAGATTTGATATTCCTTAATATTCATATTCTCCTTTATTTATTTCGTATACTTCATTGATGATAATTTGGCTTGTTACCTCGACCCTAGGGTAGCTGTTTTCTATTTGATGTATATATGTGTGGCTTAGTTTTGTAAGGTTTGTTGTAGTTTTTAGGGCTGTACAAGTTTGGATGCTCTCTCCACACACACTGCACTGTCATTTGCTGCACACACTTTTTAGCTCTATACCCGAGCTTATGGATAACTTAGGACTAGTCGGTGTCTCGGCATTGTCATTGATCGGCCTGGTGCCCCTGTGATATTTGTTGAGTCATCACTCAGATTGTTACCGGTATCATGGACTAGTCATCCTGTGAGGGTTTATCCCTACTTGTCGCTAGGGTCATGAGTCGGGTCCTTACCTTTCGAGACAGGGGCAATCTGGGGATCACTACCTTTAGAATTCTAGATCCACCCTGAAATTTTCACTAATAGTTCAACTTAGTGGCCAATCCCCTTTGAGTCATGACCTTCTACGGCAAAGTGGACCATTTTAGGACACATAGAGCATTTTTTCCCTCTATCCTACATGTTCTTGCACCTATAAGAAAAAAATGTATGGTCAACTTTAAAAAAAAAAAATTGATTTCATGTTTCTCTTTTTTTCCCCTTAAATTTCCCCTTCATAAAAAAACTTGTTTCATGTATCTCATGCATTTTTAAACTTGAAATAAAAAAACTCACCACATGCACAAACTTGCATTTTTCTTTCCAAGCATGCCATGCATTATTTTTATTCTTGTTATTTCTTAAAAAAAATTCAAAAAAAAGAAGCTTAATTGAAAATATTTTGAGAAAAAAGGATTCATTTCAAGCAATATATATATATATATATATATATATATATATATATATATATATATATATATATATATATCTGCGTCTCACCTCAACATAAGTTTTGCATCTAAGGAAAAGTAGGGATGATGATTTTATCTATTTTAATCCCAAGAATGACTTTCTCACAGAAGAAAAGTTAAATTATTGCGCGTCCCAGAAAAGAAGTCACTAATCAAACTCACCACCATATGATCCTAATTCTTACTTTCTATACCAGACACCTACATTCATATACCCACCTCACCAGATCTTCCATCCCACAAATGTTTTCCAAGTGCCATCATCACCTTGTCCATACACACAACCACACTCATCATATCCCACTGTTTCCTCACCAAATCACCCTAGCCAATTCCAACCCAAAGTGAACCCACAAATGAGAAGAAACTTTCACCCTCCATCAACCTTACCACCTTTCCCAAGGCTATCCATTTCCAAGGATGAGTTATTCCAACGATTATTTGATGTCCATATGATTTCGGAGAAGCCTGTGCGCCCAAGGGAACCCCCATTTCCAGCATGGTATGACCCAAACGTCACTTGTAAGTTTCACATGGGGGTAGGTGGTCACTCTATTGATAATTGTGAAAATTTCAAGACCACTGTGAGAAGGCTGTTAGCATCTGGACTAGTCAGTGTTCAAGGGGAAGAGCTTATCATTACAAACGATTCTTTTGACAATAGTTGAGGAAATATAATATTTGACGTTTTGTTTTGTTCATCAATAGATTGTCATGATGATGGTTTAACTATTTATTGTGTTTAGTGATTAGAATCTTTTGAGATCTAAGTTTGTGTCATCCTTCTTGAAGCATTAATATAATAAATTTGCATGGATTCCATCATAGTTTAGCTTCTTCATTTATGTGTTTACCTCTATCTTTCTTGTCGGTTTTTTCTTTGACATTGGAACTATGTGGGTATCCAGCCCTTGGATTTTTTTTCTTTCTTGATGAAACCCTTTGCGCATGTTCTATTTGCTCCAGGAAAAAAAAAAGAAAAAGAGTAAAAAGAGTAAATGAATGAAGGTGTGTTTTCTTACCATGTCTCAAGTTTAATTCTTTATGAAAAATGAGTAATCCAAATTTGAAATGAAGATTGGCCATTTTTATCTATCATTCATAAAAAAAATCATTATCCTTTGTTACCCCTGTTGAGCCTTATGAATTCGTTCAAAATAACCTTGGACAAGGATCACCCCTGCAAAAGCGTGCTCGTATAAAAGATTGATTGCAACCACAATAAGTGAAGGAAAAGGAAAGAAGAATCTGAAGGAGATGCTAAAAGGAAGCAAAAGAAAAAGTAAAAGAAGGAAAATGTGATGCTTAAAGCAAAAAGAGACAATGTTGGCAATGTAATTGAATTGAAAAAAAAAAGGATGAGAAGGAGAAAATGAAATGAAAAAAATAAAAAAGTTGTGTGTGCAAGTTAAAGTAAGCAATTCTCTTGATGATGTAAGATCCTTTGTCTCATTCACCCTTAAACACTTGTTTGAGCCTTTTATACCTTTTGATTCTTAACCCTTAAACCATGGCCACGTTACAAGCTTTAAAAGTCTATTGTGATCAATGAGGAATTACTCTTATTTTCATAAAATATTAATCGTGAGACAAGGTATGCACACTTTCTTTTCCAAGCACTTTGCTCTTAAAAAAAAGCCCGTTAGACTGAAAACTCGAAAGGGCGGTCTAAGCAAAAGTTAGGGCGAGATTTGGCTTGAATAAGGATAACTTTATCCTCGGAACCATAAACTGGAGCAATTTTTTGGGGGCAATTTCGTTCTTAAAAGGTGTATCCTTGGTTGTGTTTATTCTAGAATGCCTTACACTGGGACAATTTTGTTCTTGAAAGGTTTACCCATGTTTGAGTTTTTGTTTTGGAATACCTTACACTGGGGCAAATTTCGATCATGATATCCACTTGTTGAGAAAAGGTCAATCTCATTAAGATCAGAACAATCCAGATTAAGAAAACAACCCCTTTGATATCCCTACCATCCTTTGTGTCCCTTTCCTTGTTTTCCGTATCTTGTGAAGTCAAACGCATAAGTCAAAGTTATCGAGTCAATCAGATCCTTTTTCATCACACTTATGAATCAATGCATATCTATTATATTATGTTTCAAGAAAGATGAACCTAGACATAATAGTATAATTTAACCATCTAATGGTAATCTTTTGATGAACAGTCCGGACCAAAAGAACTTTGAAGTTTTGGTAACTGAAGGAAATGACATCCTTATGGACAATAAAGATTGAGAGGTAGAAAGGGATATTCTGGAAGTAGCAAGCCTAAGGAGGCATTATCAAGTGAAAAGGGATATAGGCAAGACCATTTTTGCAAAAGGTTCCATTTGAATATGAGTTTGATTAGTGAAAGCTTTTCTGAGAAGCATTTGGTTCCACATTTTCTAAAAAGGCAGTTTTCAATAAATTTCTCGGGTCATGGCCCAATCATAATTTTTTTTTGACTCAATGGTCCATTTATTTTATTTTATTTTTATCTATTATTATTTTTTAAGGCTCACAAATTTTTGACTCAAGGTCCACTGCATGAAATTCTCGGGTCATGGCCCAATCATAAAATTTTTCTGACTCAATGGTCTATTTTTAAGGCTCATGGCTCACTTGTCCACTGCATGAAATTCTCGGGTCATGGCCCAATCATAAAATTTTTCTGACTCAATGGTCTATTTTTAAGGCTCATGGCTCACTTGTTCTGGCTTGAGACCCGCTGCAAATTTATTTTTTCGAGCTCTGAGGCTCACTGGTATTTTTTATTTTTGGGATCCGAGGCCCGCTGCAAATTTATTTTTTCGAGCTCTGAGGCTCACTGGTATTTTTTATTTTTGGGATCCGAGGCCTGCTACAAATTTATTTTTTCGAGCTCTGAGGCTCACTGGTATATTTTATTTCTGGGATCCGAGGCCCACTGCAATTTATTTTTCGAGCTCTAAGGCTCACTGCAAATTTATTTTTGGGATCCGAGGCCCGTTGCAAATTTATTTTTTCGAGTTCTGAGGCTCACTGGTATTTTTTTTCCTGGGATCCGAGGCCCACTGCAATTTATTTTTCGAGCTTTGAGGCTCACTGCAAATTTACTTTTGGGATCTGAGACCCGCTGCAAATTTATTTTTCGAGCTCTGAGGCTCACTACTAATTTTATATTTGGGACCTGAGGCCCACTGTAATTTATTTTTCGAGCTCTGAGGCTCACTGTAAATTTATTTTTGGGATCTGAGGCCCGTCGCAAATTTATCTTCGAGCTCTAAGGCTCACTGCTAATTTTATATTTGGGATCTGAGGCCCATTGCAATTTATTTTTCGAGCTCTGAGGCTCACTGCAAATTTATTTTTGGGATCTGAGGCCCACCGCAAATTTATCTTCGAGCTCTGAGGCTCACTGTTAATTTGGGATATGAGGCCCACTGTAAATTTATTTTTCGAGCTCTGAGGCTCACCACTAATTTTATATTTGGGATCTAAGGCCCACTGCAATTTATTTTTCAAGCTGAGTCTCACTACTAATTTTATATTTGGGATCTGAGGCTCACTGCAATTTATTTTCAGAGCTCTGAGGCTCACTGCAAATTTATTTTTGGGATCTGAGGCCTGCTGCAAATTTATCTTTGAGCTCTGAGGCTCACTTCTAATTTGGGATCTGAGGTCCACTGCATTTCGGGATCTGAGGCCCACAGTCGTTTTTATTTTCCAAGCTCTAAAACTTGATTTCCTCCAGCCTGTTTCCCATCCCGGCTACAATGTGAGTTCATTTTCTTTACTAGTTCCTTACTACTATCACATGAAAAATTGTTCTTTCTTCATGTATTCTAGTAATGAACAAGTAAAGAGGGGCAACTGTGAACACCCCATTTTGATCGGGTCTTTTAGTTTTCACTAAAAATTTCAAAAAAATAATAAAATAAAAAATTGCAAAGAAAATAAAAATAATAAAAAGATTTTCAATTGGGCCAGGCCAGTTAAACCTATTTCATCCTCCTCCAACAAACCCTAGCAACCACTTTATTTTGAATCAGAGATAGAAATATTAATCTTGTCAGATTTTGAGGAACAAGATCAGATAGAAATCTTAATCTTGGCAGATTTTTAGGAACAAGATCAGATAGCAATCTTAAATCTAGGCGGAATTTTAGGATCAAGATTGGAGGAATTGACATTATAAAATCACAAGAGATGCTACAGAATAAGGGGAGCCTACAAAAAAGATTCAAAGAAAACCTAGCCTCCATTCTTTTCCATCCTCTATCATACGTAACACCATCACCCACCACAAAAAGCACACCAGCCACCTTAAAAGAAAAGGCCTAGCCTCCATTCTCTTCCTTCATCCATCATCCATCATACAACACCTCCATCAAAAACACCTCTCACTTCACCATCATACAATAGCCACCACTCTCCTCCATTTAACCTTGACTCCAACCTTAACAGAGACAACAACAACTATCAATCCTTTTAATAACAAACTAGAACATTAAGAAAGAGTTATCTTGGCTCCCTTAATTCTCAGTCACCGCGACACCACCATGTTTCGCAAGTCGCACCCACGTCCCTAGCCGCTCCGCCATCCCGGACCGCCACTACCTCCGCCTCCTTGGTGACCCGCGCGCTACAGTGCTAAGCTCTTGCCTGTTTGTTTTTCTCATTTTTCTACTTTGATGATAGAAGGTTGTGGTCATTGCCCTTCTTAGTTTAAGTCTCTTCCATTTTGATTGATTTATTTATTTATTGTTATTATTTTTGTTATTATTATTTTTATTATTATTTTTTTTGTTTGTTTCCTTTCTTTTTTCAATGAGTTAAAATAAATAAAATGTAAAAGGGGAATTAATTATAAATAATTTTGGGGATTGCTTTGTGAGATGTATCACACTCAATTCCTTATATTCAAGATCGATCTGTGGACGTACGTGTCATGTTCTATCTCGTTTAGGACTTTTCAATATTTAGAAATTAGGCAATAAAAAATTCAAAAATAAAAACTTTTTTTTTAAAATAAAAAAAAAACCTTTTCATAAAAATCAAAACCTAACCGTAAAATATTTTCTACAAGAACTACATGGCTTTGAATTTCCCATCGCAGCGGGGAATACGTAGGAGCATGATTAAATATTATGTCAAGCCAAAACTATTTTTCCTTATTTTTGTGTTTTTTTAGCTAATTAAAAACAATTGAATTTGTGTTATTAATTAATGTTACTTAGGGATTGCTCTATGAAAAGTTTCATATTCAATCTCTTAGAATTGAGGTTGCCCTGTGGACTTATGTGTTATGTTCAACCTCCTTAGGGTAAATATTAATTAGTAACCTCTTTATTGATGTAAAAATTTTTGGGGTAAAATAAATAATTTAAAAGTTATTAATTTTGCATAATTAATTCAAGGTACCATTCGTAGAATGGGCGATGTAGGATGCTTAACACCTTCCCTACTCGTAACATTCATGTCTCCCTCCGCCTAGAAGCCTGCCAGGAGCCGCTCCTTGTCCGTGCCTTCTTGCACCGGTGACCACTCCCCGCCCTCGTCGGCACCCGGGTGTTACATGATCATTATAAAAAGTATATTGTTCTGTTAATTATTTTTGGTGTTATTAAAAAAGTTCATGTGTCTCATTATTTAATTTAATTTATTACTATAAAATATATTTTATACAATCCCTTTTATCTATTTTAAAAAAATAATTTAAGAAATAAAGAAGTATAACTTTTATCCTTTATAAATAGTTTTTCAAAAAGACCACCCAAAAAAAAGTCCACATACATTGACTGACCATGTAGAGAGGTTATATAAGTTGCTTCTCATCGCATAATTCACATTTTCATTTTCTCTTCTTTCGCAAGGTTAGGGTTTTCTCTTCGATATAAGGTTAGTGTTCTCTCTTCTCATTAGATTACCAATTTTCTTTTTCTTTTTCTCATCGCTTGCCATCGTTGCTCACTTTCTCTCTTCGATATAAGGTCGTTGTCCCTCCTCGCATCCGATTTTACATCATTTTTTTCACTGCTCGTCATCGTTGCTCATTGTTCTCTGTTAGATGTAAGGTCAGCGAACACAACTCAATCGTTGAGAGATTTCGATTTCGTGTTTGAATTTTTTTCAAATTCTCCATCATATTATAATATTTGCTTCGATAGATACCTTTACCCGTAATATTTCTTGTTCCTTTTTATCTTTGATAAATTGGTGGTAGATAGAGATGTTGTTATTGAATTTGACTATAATTTATTGAATATTTATTATTCTTTTGATTTATTATCATTGGATGTAAACATTAGCATCATAGGTCGAGTATGGATGTTCAGATCCAAACCGATCCAAAATAACCGAAAACCGATCAAAACCAAACTGAATTTGATTTTTTTGGATAATCTTTTTTGGGAACCAATCGGGTCGATTATCGGTTGTGTTTTCTGGAATTGAACCAAATCGAAGTATATATACAGACATGTGTTTAATTTTATGTGTTACGCTGTCCTTTTGGTTGGCTCGATAGTGAGTCGTTTTTCTTTACTTGAGTCAAATTGTTTTGCAACCCTAATTCTTACTAAAGGTCTACACTCACGCAGAGTCAGTGTTTCCATTCCAACTATCCCTCCCTTCAAATCCGTCGCTCACTCTCCCACTCGAAGCTCCATCTCGCGGCCATCGGAGCCCTCCTCTCTGCCGCCTCGCAACTAAGTCGCTGACAGTCCTCTCCGCTCCTCCGGTGTGCTTCCTCCATTCTACTTTGCTTCATTTTTCATTATTTTTCCTTCACCTTGCTTCAATCTTCGATCTTCACTTTGTTGTTGTTCATTCTCTGATTTGTGAGGGTAATGGGTATTCATTTTGCTGTTGTGATTCATTGATTTGGGTGACCTATTCCATTTTGTTGTTACTGATGTGGGTATTCAGTGATTTGTTTCATATGATTTGCGTCTGGTTTGTGTCTAGTATTTATCTGATTTGCATCTGGAATACATCTGATTTGGGTGGGTATTCACTGATTTGTGTTTCGTTTTTGGGGGTGAAGAAGGTTAGATGGGTTTCCATTTTTTAGGGTTGAATGTTGAAGGAGAATCTGCTACATTTGTTATTCACTCATTTCACTGATTTTGTTGTTGGTTTTTCCCCATGTGTTGAATGCAGATCTGCTATATTTAGTTCATCTAATTCACTGATTTTGCGTCTCTTTTAACGGTAACGATAGCACCATGGAGGTAATCACTTTCCCCTATCATTTGTTGAATCTGTTTCTTCTTTAACATATGTGTCGATAGTCTGAGATAATCTTTATTAGTTTTAGGCTTGTTTTTCCTATAGGATTATGTTGATGTTAAGTGTATGTGTGCATTTCCTTATGTTTTAAAAAAACCAGGTTCTATTTTGCTTCACCCAAAATCATTTTCCCTTCTCTCAAATTGTATTTATAAATATGTAATGAATAATGATGTGCCGGTAAAAAATGAATCAATCGAACCAATCCAAACCACATTTAATCGGATTGGATTTTTTTTAAGAAAGTCATCCAAATCGAACCGAGCCACATGCTCTTTTTATCTTCTGATCGGATGGCTTTTTGCCTCAAAACCGATTCAAACCGAATCTCGAACTCTCCTAAGGTCGAGGTTAATTTTAATCTATTTCGATGGTATAGGTGTGGTTGGTGTCCATTCTCCTTCCTTAGTTAGGTTAAGGTGGGTTTGGTGGTAATTTTGGAAAATATGGCCAGGGATGGGGAAAGTAAAACCTGTCCTTGAACCTCCTCCTCGACATCCATAAATTCAAGTAGTTCCGTGGAATCCTTCTTGATCCATTATTTGAAGTTACATTGGATTAAACTTCAAAATTAAAAAAAAATTGTTGGAAGAGGATGTTAGGCTAAACACAACAAATAAAGCTAGTGGTGGGTAGCAAATTGTTTTCCTTATTCACCGATGAGTTTTAATTCAACCCAAGACAACTTATAAATGGTACGTTAACTGGTTCTGCAAATTGTGTTAGGTTAAGAAATGCTCAATTTACAGAATATGAATCGAGTTGTAGGTTAGGATCCCAACCTACACAAACCCCGCCAAACATGTTCACTCTTTTTCATTGTAAGGACAAAGTTTGTGAGAGGATGCTACCTATTACCTATACTAGAGGTCTCTCAAAAGTTTCTAGTATTTTGTATGAAGCTAGTAAGATAGTAAAAGGGCTGTATTTCAATTAGGAACGTCTTTGCTCCTCCCATCTCTAGGAGAGGGACTATTCCTCTCTAGTGTTGGATCGTTGATATAATATTTAAAAAATCAAGGGATGGCATGAAAAGTGAGAAATTGGAACAATAGGTTGACAACCTCTCCCATTTTCTCTCCCTTCACTGCCTCTTCCTCTCTCTCCTCGAGATGCCAACTGTCACTACTTCCATTCACAATTAACACTTCTTCCAGGCATTTCTAAGGTCATTGAGAAGAAAAAGATGATCTGTAACTTGGGTTTGAAAGAAAGATCGGTGTTTTTGTTGATTGATTACTAACCCTAAGCATAAGATGGTTGTTGATGCGGTGGAGACCAAATCAGCATCTTGTTCACGTAAAAAGGTCTCGTTTGGAGCATGACATATTGGTGGATGACGGAATTTGTGTGGATAAGTAATAGTTCGGCTTGGAGGTATTTGAACACAAGTTCCAATAGTTATGGCATTCGAGGTGCGGCAAACGATAGTTCTGGTGTGGTGCTGCAAGACGAAGAATGTGCTACAGTTTCACTATTGGCTGTCGTGGTAGGTCACATTTGTTGTTGGACTTGACGGCTAGGCCACGGTTTTATGGTGGAGTCTATGATTTTGTCCGTGCACGAGTATGTCATCCCTAATTGCAAACAATAATGCTCTTTACGTTCACTTCTTGGATCTTCTAAGATGGGTACAATGTGGGAAATCTTCTGCTGCCATGGTCACGAGATACCAGTTCCGGTCATCAAACTCCTTGTTCCTTTGTTAGGTGTTTTTTTTCCTTACTTGTAAACCGGTTATAACCAGTAAATAACAAATGAGTATTGGTTCTTTAATTTTATTTTGGAGGATGAAAGGCTTCCTCATTTCAATTTTCATCCACTCCTATGCATAGCTCATTTCACCAACACGTACTAGGATAAGATGAGAGGTTTTGGGTATTAATATTAGGGTATAAGGGGTATCCTAACCTGTATACATAACCATAAAAAAAGGGAAAGTGCCAATGTAACCAATGTACTGGACAAATAGTCAATATTGCTATTACAAAAGACTAACCCAACAACCAAAATATGGAATGAAACACCAACACCCAAACTGAAAGAATCTACAAATAAGAACGGAAGAAGTGTTGAGCTTGAACCACCTCATAAACACAGCCCCAACAACCAAAAGAGCCAAATATTAACCCCACACTTTCATACACAAGTCAAATCTATTGAAGTGATAAAGATTTAGAACCAACTAGAAGAACCAAGCATAAATTGTAGAGGCAGAACGAGTCAATGAAAATGAGTTGCTGTTGGAAAGGTAATAGGCATAGCAGTACAGGATCCAACCAAAATCAGCTTCTACCATAGAAATGCACACTAAGTGACACTCTCCCCAACTTATAGAAAGTGTTGAAGAGGAACACTCAATCTTGTGCTCGAAGCTAGATAAAAGAAAAGTACATCAATGTTCTTAATACATAAACACCAAACAATATTACAGAAATTTCAAAGCACCCTGGACAAAGTACCTATCACATAAAACTAAAACACCAATCCCTATCAAAATCAACATATACAAACACCATATATTACATTCAAAAGTAGAAAAAACCAAAGAAAAGCAATATATCTACTCCTATAGAATATCATATCGCTAATTGTATTTACTGTCAGCATTAAGATGGTTAGACGAGAGGACGTGACCATCATACAGATATCTACTTGTTCGTTTTTTTTATTTCAATTTATGCTTATGATTTATGAAATTGTATTTATATCATTTGATATTTATAATGTTTGGGTCGTTATCACTGATAAGTCATTTGTTATATATGTTTATTTCATTAGATGCTTGTTATATACTTTTGAAATTTTATTTTTATTTTTGCAATAACTTTTTTTATATATGTTAAAATCAAGGATTCAATATAACCCAACCTACAAAATGTTCAAGTCTGGCAATGTGTCTACAAACACAATGTTTCCTTTTGCTGGGGAAATAAGAATTTTGGAGCTGTTGGGGATCAATGGTCTTCCGGGAACCTCTCCTAAAGTTATCCAAGTTGATTGGACTCCGCCTAACCCAGGTTGGATCAAAGTAAACACTGATGGTGCTTCTAAAGGCTCTCCAGGTCAAGCAGGTAGTGGTGCAACTTTTAGTGACAGTAGTGGAGCTATTCTTGGCTGCTTTGCTGATTTCTATGGGACTCAGGATTCTTTCTCTGCTGAGTTGCATGCTGCCATGATAGCAATTCAGGTAGCATTTGAGAAGGGTTGCTCTAGACTATGGATGGAATGTCACTCTTCTCTTGTGGTTCTTGCTTACTCTAATCCGGGCATAGTTCCTTGGAAAATTAGAACTAAATGGAGAAATTGTATTGCTCTGACTTCCAATTTTGCCTTTTTGATTTATCATGTTTTTGGAGAGGCTAACCATTGTGCTGATAAGCTAGCTAATTTCAGAGTCATTTCAAAATGCTTTACTTGGTGGAACTTGATTCCAAATTTTATTAGGCATAATTTCTTCTGTAATAGGTGGGGTCTGCCTAATTTTAGATTCAAGTAATTTCTCCTCTTTTCATGGGTAAGGTTTTATGTCCCCCCATGTTTCCTTGTAATTTCTCCTTTTTTAATAATATATTGGGGTGCTGCAGATGATTGGTAGTGGTTTTGGTGCCAACCTAGTTGGGATGATTTCCACTATAGTGATGCTTTTGCACGCCTTTTTGCTTTTAAAAAAAGTCATATATTGATCGTCTAGTGCTCCAAGAAACCACAAACAATTTTTGCTAGGGTTTGTAGTTACTTGTAAATATTTTAGCCTATCATACATTTTCATAGCCTGTGACACCCTAACTTGGGTCATCACATGGTTACCCGTTTGCGGAAATAAAACTTAATTTGCTGGTTGCTTTCGGAAAATAATGTTTTCTCAATGTTTATCTTTTCAAAATATGGTGATAAATTTTTTTTTTCTTTTAACCTCATAACAACCTAACGTAATCAAATCACATTTAAATACACAATGTATATAAGTCATACAACTATACTGCCTCATATGTTTTCACACCTAAATCATAATCAGTTTCATTCTCAAAACATAATATAACATAATAGGACCTAAGCTGGTCGTAACTAACAAACACTACAGCCAATAGGAGCAGCACATCATGTCCCGAACTAGACAGCCTTCTTCCTCTTGTAAGGATCATACCCCTTGTTTGTAAGGGTGAGACACCAATATATGGATTTAATTAACACAATAATTGCATGCGCAACTCAAAAAAAAGCACATAAACATTTATATATTTTCATACAACATCATTTCTTAAATAAACAAGTAGTCATCATTGGGTTTCATACCCGAAACATCATCGTTTGAAAAACTATGCATGTACACTTCAATAATCGTCATCTAACTTTTTCCTAATCTCCGAAGATCCCAACACCGCGTAAATGAGCTGATCAAGCTCGATAGCCAGGTATATTAGGCACTTTGTGGCATGGAATACTTTATTCATCAAAGCACCATACATACTTTGTAGAATGGAATACCTTATTCACCAAGGAACCATACATAACTTCGTAGCATGGAATACCTTATTCATCAAGGCACCATACATAACTTCGTAGCCAAAATACCCTATCATTAAGGTATCCGACATAGGACATAGCATGAATATCCTATCATTAAGGCATCTTCCATAACTTCGTAGCATGGAATACCTTATTCATCAAGGCACCATACATAACTTCGTAGCCAAAATACCCTATCATTAAGGTATCCGACATAGGACGTGGGCACGTCTGCCAATGCATGCATATAAAACATTTTGTTCTCGTCGTTTTCTTCGTGTATAATCTTTCCTTTGCCAAAGCTCAAAAGCTTACGACCAACGTAGTTTTCAATGTCTTAAAGTCTTTTATTAACAACACAGGACACGCAGTCCGAGTGCTTAGTCACAAAACCCTAAACCTTGCAATCAGTCTTAGGTTCGTGGTAATAGAAAACATCATTAATATTTTACCATCGTTTATTACGTCGTGAAGTAGACATGCCGTCTACCTACTAAACACCAAGTCTATAACGTCATAAGAACACTAGTACCCCGACGTCTCGGTTACTAAGTTCCATATCATCATTTACATCGTTTTTTGTCTGTGAAAAACAAATCCAAAATAGGATAACATCATAAGAACACTAGTACCCCGACACCTCAGTTACTAAGTTCTATATCGTCCTTTACGTCATTTTTCGTCTATGAAAACAAATCCAAAATAAGATCTCCGCAACTTATCCAAGTTACCGGAAATACGTCATTGAGTAAACTCATTTACAGAAAATCCTTTCTAATTGAAATTCGTTTGTAAAACGTCAAATCATAGCAAATCCACTTTCCTTTGGAAACTCATTTTTTTTCCCGAAATAACGTCAAATCATCAAGAACTCTTTTCTTGAAACTTCAACTAAAAAAAAAAGAATAAATCAATTGAGATTAAATCTCTTTTCAAAATAAGTACTGCTGTTTTCAAACTCCGACCATAAATAATTTCGAAACTTGTCGTCGTTTATCATTTTCCAAGAAAATGTTTTTAAGTCAAACTTTGACTGACTTTTTTTTTATAATTTTTTGTATTATATTATTTTTTTATAATAAATAAGGTATTTTCAAATATTAATTTTACAAAATAACTTTTTATAATATTACGGAATTTCTTGCGTAAAAATTACCAGTACAAAAAAAATTTCACGGTTACGCTCTCACCGTGACTCATAAATTATTTTTACACTAATAAATCATTAAAATAATAATATTTCTCAAAACTCATTATTTTTCCAAAATAATATTTTCCACCACTATTATATTTCAACATTTCCCATAAAACATTGAATATAATTTTCACAGCTTATTAAAGCTTTTATCTGATTAATCGGTTGTGCACTGACCACTGTCAGGCCTCTCAAACAACATTCAATAATATCATCAAAATTATATCACCAGGCAGATCATGCATCATAGCAATATAATATACTACTGCAGATAATTAAATAAATTAAAAGCAGATCAATCACCGATGTACAGATAAACAACACACCGTAAATAACATAAACAAATAACCTCAACCACATATAAATCATATAAACCACACTACAAGCAAATAGTTATTGAGAAAATCCCTCAGGTAAGCTCCCCTTACCTCTTGAAGCTCCTCGGTGAAATTAAAAAATTATGTTGGTTGTTGGAAACCCTCGTACGCCGTAGAACAATTAACATTCAACAATACATCCAAACAATCAATCAAAACAAGCAAAACAAACACCTAATCCTCTCTAATAGGTCACGGCCTCCTTAGGGTTTTGTGGCTCAAAATCTCCAAACTTGCTTAAGTTAAGAATCAAAACCATCCTAATCCTCTAAATGGTAGATTCGGCCAACACAAGAACATAGGGTTAGGTTTTTTTTTTTTTTAGTTTAATGAACCAACTAGGATTCAACAAGTATACAAGTATGTATGATGAAAGACATGATCATACATGAAAAGCAAGAACAAAAACTACATCCATCCTTTCCTCTAGGATTCGGCCAAGATGGGTTTCAAGAGAATAAAATTTTGATCATCACATGCTCTTATATACATACAGTATACATGATTATAAGAACATAGGAAGTGGTTTCAACATCATAAGATTTTTCTAGAATTTGTTATGAATTTTCAAAGTTCTAGATCTAGAAACTTAAAAGTGATGAACATAGATAAAATAGACTTTGAATCATGAAACTTATTGAAGAACATAGACATGATTAGGGAAGGATAATAGGATTCACCTCTTGAAGATTAAAAACAAGTGAAAATCCAAGGACTTGCTTCACAAAATCAAGCTTTTGTGTTTCTAGTGTTCTTGAAAAGTTTAGAGCAATTCCGGTAATTTGGACATATCTCTCAATATAATTATCTGTTTTTGGTGTTCTTTGTGTCGTTGGAAAGAAGAGAGAAAAGGAACAACTTTCATGTAGAAAGTTTTTCGAGATTCAGAATATAAAATGGTCAAAATCGCTATGCAAAAATCTGACGAATATGAACATTTATGATTGTTCTTGAAGTTCTTAAGAGAAAAGCTTGAACTTTGGAGAGAAATATGTCATGAAATGAAAGAATAAAATTGCCTAAGTGTATGATAATGAAGGAGCCGTGAGTTTTAGGGGCAATTTGGTCCAAATTTACAATGGCATGGCTTGAAAAATTCATGAAGAGCCAAGGGTAAAATCGTCATTTCCAGGTAAAATATTCCTTTGTCATAAATGCGCCATTATGGCCATTATGACGCGGATAGGATCGTCATAAATTCCTGTCACATCGGTCAAATCCGTCACCTCAGCCCCGTTGCTAACTCCCTGGTTCATTTGACGCAGGTTTTTCCTAGAGATATCTTGACGTATTCGCTCGCAGCAAATATAATATTTTAATTTTTACGCTAAATTTTTCAAAACTTCCAGTATCGTAGTAAATACGATAAAAACATTTTTCATCTCGTTCACAAATTAAAATTAGGTTTTATGAGCAGTAAACTTTTACTGTCAATGAAAACGCAGAAAATGACAAACCGGTTTCCGTCTGAATTTTCAACCAAAAACTTTCCTGTAACCCTATGAAAATTAATATAACATGGAAATGACCTTGGTTTATCCAAAATCATTTTCTAAGTCTCGGATAAAAATATATTTTTATATATATTTATTATCGATATTAGAAAACAGCAAAAAGTCGGGGTGTTACATAGCCTATTTTGCAACCAAAGATAAAAAAACTGTAATTGTGTTATAAAACTTTGTATTCTCCCTCCTTAACAAGTTATTAGTAATTAAACTATAGTTGAAAATTAGCAGAACCATGGACAAAGTCATTTTCAACTACCATGGGAAAAATGTGATTTTTTTAAACTAGAGATTCTTGGTTTGCAACTCAGATAATAGCTCTTTTGAAATTTCGATCTTGATTATCGAGTCAATTCTCTCATACAATGCATTGCCCTGTATCTATTGGTTGAAGATATGTTGTCACAATTTTCTATCACATATTCTTGTCCCCAACAATGCTATCTTGATATTCTACCTTTCTAACATTACATGGAATTTTAATTAATGTCGCAAGACAATATTGATGGTGATAGGGTGTGTTACATCAAAGTGAGATAACATATCTCCATCCATATCAATAACCTAAAATGTCTCTTCTAACTTAAAGTCTTTGACCTATTCTGTTACCGTCAAAAAATTGGAACCCTGATGAATAAAATTTGATAAAAATGACTTATAATACAAAGGCTTTTAACTTTAGAATCTACTAATAATTGTTGTTAAGTCCTTTTCATTAATGAAAGTACATATCAATAAAATAAATTGAAAACAAATACTTTTGATGAAGATCAACAGACAATGTTCAAAATAGATGGTATGCATTATGGTCTATGGTACTACCATAATAATTGTTCAATATCTTCTATATAGAATGATTACGCAAAACATTTATCAGTTTCCCTAATCCTAAACCCACCAAGTGTAATTCAAATATGGTAGAAGAAGTGAGAAAACCTAGTTATATACAACAGTAAGTGTATACATGAATGTTTTTAGGCATGTGAGGAGCTTAGTTATTTACTCCTAGAGGTTGTTTGTGTTTTATTTGATGTATCTAGTGGTTTTCAATAGATAATTGTGTGTGGTGGTAATATTCTCTAAAGACTTGTTCATGTTCTCTGGAGTGGTGTTTGGAACACGTATCAGGTTTCTATAGATATTAGCAAGTGGTGCAAATAAGATAACAAGCACCATTAATCATTAATTGGATAGATTCGTTTATATCCAACCATAAACGTGAACTTCAATTTCTGTTTTGATTTTAGTAAATATATTTTCAACCATTTTTACTTTACATTTTTTTGTGCTATTATGCATTTAGAATGACAATTTAGCTAGAGAAACAACCTCGAAGTCAAGAAAAACAAAATGTCAGAAAAAACTATCTGAAGTGATTCAAAAGAAGACGGTTCGATCAATAAAGGGAAGCACGAAACACATTGACAAGGTATGATGAAGTCAAGTTTAAAATGGCCATTTTATGTTCTTTGTTTTGATGTTTTTGAGGCAAGAGAAAAAGAAGTATTGATAAGTATTTCTTCCACAAGTTTTGTGCAGAAACTTATATATAACTTCCTAGTAGAAAGTTTTTAAGAATACAAATTTGTTTATATAAATGGAATTATAAGTAACTATATCATAGATAGAACTCCTTAAATGTCTTTTAAATAGTTAGGTTGAATAGTAAGTTTTACATTTAGAATGAACACATTATTTTGCAGGTTTAAAACATCTTGTTGACTTAGTCATTTCTTTTCTTTGTAAAAAGAAATATTCTTGATCACATAGAGTTCTTTAGTTTCATCAAACGTTTGTTTAATATTCTCAACTAATCATATATGCGAACACTGGAAATTCTATAATGATTGTTGTCAATAATTTTTCAAAAAATACGTATTTTTTAAATTTTTTTTGGGGTGCTATTATGTATTTAGAATGACAGAAAAGGAAAGCATCAGAAAGAATTATCCGATGGAATTGAAAAGTACCTCATTCGACCGAAAGTTCGGGAAAATGGACGTGTGGAGAAGGTATGAAGTTAAATTTAAAATTATTTTCTTGTTTTTTATAAAAAAAAAGTATATTAAAAAATATTGAGTACTACGGATATTCAAATGAATATAAAAAACAAGCTAAAAGTCACAACACACCACCCCTTCCTTTATGGGTTTGTAGATTATGTTCTCTCCTTGGTGGGAGTCACTGTATGACAGTTGGCATAGTGTCATGCGGGTATTTTAATGGCCTTTGTGCTATGTTATTTCCTGATTTTCCTTTTGTTCTAGTGGGTTGGTGGTTTGTTGGTGTTTTATCATTCTCTTTGTATTGTTTTTGGGTTGAGGTATCCCTTCTACCCATTATAATAATATTTAATTGTTTATAAAAAAAAAAAATCATATTTTTTAATAATTTAAGAAAGCAATTTTTTTTAGAAGAAAGAAAGCATTATTAAAACTTGAAAATTTTGCTTTCATCCACAACCAAGATCTTAATTCAAATAAGGCCATGGCTTTCATCAAATCCAGACTTTTTAAGTTAAATATTATTTGATTTATTAACAATCCAATGGATCTAAATCAACAATCAAATGTATCAAACGACAGTGTACTGGATAATATTATTTTCTTGATTTCGGGGCAAGATAAGAGAACTTATAAGTATTTCATCCTCAACCCACAACCTTCCTATGGAAACTTATACCTTCTTGTGATTGATGAGAAAATATAGATAAGCATCATAGATAGAAAAGATATTTGTTCTCCTTTAAATATGTTTTTTTTAATAAATAGGTTGATCAATAAGTAGCGCATATAGAATAAAAAAAATATTTTGCTTTTATTGACAAGTCTTGTCATTTGCTCTCTTTGTACAAAGCATTAATTAGCCGACTAGTTTTTTTACAAAGAATGACAAAGTTATTGTTTTGCAGTTCTATGTTAACAAGCTAAATGGCGTTGTTCTTCGATCTATGAAAAAGGTCGAGAGTTATGAACACTAGTGGAAAATATACATTAGACGGTAAAGGTTTACATCAATTAACCAAAAGCTAGACGTTAAAAAGGAGGCGGTGGCAGTTTTGTAAATATCAGACTTCATTAATTCAATTTTAACGTCAGTTGTTTTAATGACTGACGTTAAAAGTGAAGTGACTCACTTTTAACGTCAGTTCAATAAAAAACTGACGTTAACAACGAAGATTTTAACGTCAGTTCTATAAAGAACTGACGTTAAAAGTAAGTCACTTCACTTTTAACGTCAGTCCTTATATCAACAGACGTTAAAGGTTATTTTAATAATTTTTTTTATCTAGTATACGATCCCTTCCGCATTGCCTTCCTCAAAGTTTCAGTTTCACATGAATTGCTTTAATGTTTTGTGTTTCTGTTTTGAAAACTATAAGTTGAATCAATAACCCAAACCGGATCTCATTCATGAAGTGTAATACAGACTGATACAGAAGATTGAAAGGGTTTAAAATCCTATAAAAAGTTACATTGAAAGGGTTTAAAATCCTATAAAAAGTTACATTGAAAGGGTTTTAAATTCTAAACATTAAAGCTACATCCCATCAGAGAGTTTTATGAAATATACCAAAGGGAAAACTATACTCCGAAGACCTCAGAAAACTGGGGGGCATGAGAGAGCTCAAGAGAGAGGCAAAAACAGGTGCACTAGATCTGTTTCAAGCAAAGGCAGTGGTTCCAGAGACTTCCAAGACGGTCACTTGCTGCCAAAGCTGAGGTTTTGGAACTGTGACCCCCGAGCACCTGATTAGCCCTCCAAAGGTGATTCTCCGGAAGGTGATAAGGTGAGCAACTCACATAATGTAATTTACTCAAACTTATCACCCATGTAATGTAATTTACTCAAACTCAGAAGTTGTTTGACCATTAAGACAAAGACCTTTGAGTCTAGGAATAGGAAGAAAGAGTGATGAAGTTAATCTCCACGGCAGAGCCATATTGTGAAGCAGAAAATTAAAAGGATGGAAGGAAGATATTTATAGGAGCAGGGGATGAAGTTACTATGTTATTCTGATTTTCTTGAAAACTTACCTATAAACTTAATGCTCATTAAGAGGATTAAGTTACAAGGTGCATGGGTAAGTAGCACAGTACAGTCAAAGGAATGAATGTTTTTACAGATATCTATACACTTTTAACGCCGCTTTTTAAAAAAGCGACGTTAAAAGTGTTTTTCAAATAAAAAATATTTATTGTTAACGTCAGTTTTTTATACAACTGACGTTAAAAGTTTGAATTTTACTTCAGTTAAATAAATAGCTGACGTAAATAATCCTATATATTATAAACGTGCAGAATGAATATTGGAAATAATGTAATTAATATACGGGAACTTGGCAGTCATAAATTAAGTTGACGTTAAAAATGAGGTGGTGGCAGTTTGTAAACTATTTGCGTCAGTTCTATAAATAACTGACGTAAATAATTATGAAACTCATTTCATTGGTTGTCATGTCCCTGTTGTCCCTCTTAACGTAGATCACTCCATATAGTACTGCAGTTTATTTCTAAACCTTTTTTTATACAAGTTTATTTTTAATTTTTATTAATTTGCTTGAATTAGTAAACAAATTCTTATGCAAATTAAAATAAATAAACACTTAACATAAAACAACTTATATGTATAATCAAATCGTATGACATTGAAGCGATTCATAAGTTAAAATTACATGATTAAAAGATAAAAAAATTCTGCAACATCATTTTCTTCTCAGTCCTGTCATCAGAAACTCCAATGGATGCATCACCTCCCTCACTTGAATTCCATGATGCAAAGTAAATACTCAGTCACTAGCAGCGAAAGCAAAGTGAAATGGATCTTTGCATCTTTCTTCTTCAGTGGAGTTCCTTGATGCATCATCTTGAATCCACAATCACTTGCTTCCAAAGCAAAGTGAAAGGGATGACGGGGATGAAATAAAGTGAGAGAATCACATTACGTGATTCACCCAACCTTAATACCCATGTAATTTGATTTACTCAAACTCAGAAGTTGTTTGACCATTAAGACAAAGACCTTTGAGTCTAGGAATAGGAAGAAAGAGTGATGAAGTTAATCTCCACGGCAGAGCCATATTGTGAAGCATAAAATTAATTAAAAGGATGGAAGGAAGCTATTTATAGGAGCAGTGGTGAAGTTACTAAGTTATTCTGATTTTCTTGAAAACTTATCTATAAACTTAATGATCATTAAGAGAATTAGGTACAAAGGTGAATGGGTAAGTAGCACAGTAGTCAAGGGAATGAATGTTTTTGCAGAAACTAATAAACCTTTAACGTCCGTTGTGTAATACAACTGACGTAAGAAGTTGTGAGTGTTTTTAACATCAGTTTCTTAATACAACTTACGTTAAATATATGACCTTTAACGTCAGTTTTTACTAACAACTGACGTAATAAGTGTGAGAGTTTTTAATGTCAGTTTTTTAAGACAACTGACGTTAAATATATGATCTTTAACATCAGGTTTTGCTAAAAACTGACGTAAAATGTTGTTTTATTTTAATTATAACGTTTACCCCCGTGTGCCTTCTCCACTTCTCTGTACGTCTTTTCTCTTTTCATCACGCTTAACCCTCACTCTCGCTCTCACTCTGCCCTAATCGCGAGATCATCTCCACCGCAACCACCGCGAGGGCTTCTTCGCCACCACCGTGAGGTACACTCTTAACCCCTAACTCTGTCTTTCCCGCTCATTCTTTGCAATAACTTGACATCTCTCTTTCCCCTTCCCGCGCACTAACTCTCCTTGTCCCTCTGCTCTCAGTAACCACATCGAACATTGGTCACCACTCGAGCCTCCCCCCCACCACCACGCGAGCGCCTATTTCTGGTGAGTCTTTAATTAGGGCACATTTTTTTATTTTTGGTTTTGAGTGCATGCATGTTGCTCTGCTGGTTTGAAGCTGTAGTCTTAGTAGTTGAAACTTGAAACTGTGAGTTTGAGTTGTTTGGAATGTCTCTATTTTTGGTTTTGAGTGTATGTTGAAACTGTAGTCTCAGTAGTTGTAACTTTAAACCGTGAGTTTGAGTTGTTTGGAATGTCTCTATTTTTGGTTTTGAGTGCATGTTGCTCTGCTGGTTGATCTGTCACGGCCGTGATGCTCATCACGGCTAGGCTGTGATCAGTTCTGCCTATGAGGGTCTGGTTCAGTTGGCACGTTACGGCCGTGATGGACATCACGGCCAGGCCGTGACCAGTGCTTGGCAATCTTCAAAAACTATAGTTTTCAATCTCCCGTATTGTCCTTATATTGGATATATAGATGTTTTGTATATCTACAGGACCTATCTAGTTATTTTTATTTATACTTCTGTATTTACTTTGAGTTATAACCTATGTTAATACATATATATTGTTTCTGAACAGGCATACATATGGATCAGTCGGATAGCCCACATGCACGGGGGGACACTGTGGGGCTTTCGCAGGACCCGATCACGCCTACGCCTGATTCTAGTGTAAGTTTACATGTTATATACTATCTTTAGTCCTTCTTGTTAATGTAAGTTTATAATGTTACAACCCTCTATTTTATCATTTTTTTGTCCATACAGACATCACAGGCTCATAGGAAACGGGGTAGAGGAGCCACCTCGTTGAAGAAACTAGAGAAGGACAGGCAGAGCGGACAGAAGCTTGAGGTGTCCTTCGATGCTAATCTAAATGCCCAGGGACCCCGTGCTAAAGAATTTAATAAGTGGGTGTTTCTACAAGCGAAGCAGCACGTAAGCATCAACTACAACCACTGGAATGACGTTCCACAGAACGTTAAGGATCAGATTTGGGAGGCTATCACGGTATTTTACCTTTACATTCGTTTGATTTACATTATTAGATAATTATCCGAGTTATAATCCATCCAGTTGTTATATATGTATCTAATGTGTAGGTAGCTTGGACTGTGCCAAATGACGAGGATCATCGTCATAAATGTATGAAAATGGCATCAAAGCGTTGGAATGGGTTCAAGCATGATCTTACCAGGTACTATGTATCTGGGAAGAAGCGGCTTGATAAAATGTTCTCGGATTATCCCTGGATTGATCAGGATACTTGGGATATGTTTGCCAGGAGTCGACAGGATGGAGAATTTCAGGTTGGTTGATTAAGTTAATTTTGTATGCTTATTATAGATCATTTAACTGTATTTAATTATGTGTTTTTGTTTGAATAGGCTAAGGCAAATAAGGGTCGGCATAATCAGGCGAAGAACGTCCACCGCCACACCATGTCTCAGGATGGGTACCATACTCGGATCCAGCAGATGATGGCGGATAGGCTGAGGGCGAAGCAGGAAGAGCACTCTACTAGGATTGAAAGAGGAGAGGTGCCTGAGGGCACACCATCAAGTCCTCCGTCGGACATCGACCGCGAGAATGTCTGGTTAGCCGGCCGCATGACAAAGGCAGGATCTTTTAAAGTTGATGCCACTCGCGAAGTTGCAGATAAGATTGTAAGTAAATAATTAACTTGATTTCAATTGATATTTGTATAGATATTTGCAACACTTTTCACTTGCACGTTTTTTCATATTTTTTCATTGTAGATGGATCTTAAAGCAAAATCCTCCCAGGGGGCATTCGTCCCTTCGGATGGCGGGGCGTCTTGATGATCGCTCTAGGCAAGAAAGACCATCCTGGTCGGGTTCTCGATGTTCCTGGGAACGTGACCATCAAACAATATTATGGCAAGTCTGCTTCACGAAAGCGGGTGGTCAATGAAGCATCAATTTTGGCTGACATTACTCAGCACCTCATGTCGAACCCAGATATTACAACACATCTGATGCAAGGCTTAATAGCCAACCCAGAATTCAAGCAGGCGCTTGACAAAGAGCTTTCCTCCGTCGGTACATCCCAGGACACCGCAAGGCTTGCCAACGCTTCACATGTGAGCACAAAAGAGAGTTTTAGTATGGCACATGTGGAGGACGATGAGTTGGCAGCTAGGGAGCGGGAGTTGGAAGTCCAGCGCCATGAGCATGAGTTGGAAATGAAAAGGCGTGAGCTTGAGTTGGACTCCAAACGACGTGAGATCGAAATGTTAGCAAAGGTATTTATTCATTATTAATGTCCAAATTAGTCAAATAATTACTTGTGTTTTTTTTTAATTATCAAAAACTTATATATTTTATTTTTCCTAAACTGAAGGCCAAGTCGACGTCGGTGTCACTGTCACCTATCACTCGTTTGTTCTCACTTGGTGAGGATTATGCGTATGAGATTTTTGAATGTCCATTGGATCACGATGGATGGGTGGCACGCCCAGATCAACAGAGGATATTTTCCTTCGTTGGTGACGATCTCGGGAACGCCTACAGAAATAACGTCTGGATGAACAGCAATGTCATCAGTCTCTGGTGCACGTTAGTTAATTTTAATTTTATAACTTATTTATTTTTGGTATTTTTCCATTTAATAATTTATTTTAATTTCAATATATATATTATGTAATTAACATCCACACCTTTTCATATCTTAGGTATCTCCATCGTCTTCAGCTTGATAAGGGCGTTGCATCAGTTTACGGTTTCTTAGATCCGTCAATCCGTCTACCCGATTTCTTTGCTGGCGATGCATTGAGTAAATACTTAGGGAACTTGTTGGGAGACAATCCGAAAGAATTATATCTGGCTCCCTACTGTATGGAACGCCATTGGCAGTTGTTCGTACTTCAACCGTCTAGGCATACTGTCATATTCTTCTGCTCTCTCCACCAAGATTCGCCACCGAAGGTGGTGGAAGCTGTAAATATGTAAGTAACTAATCTTAAATTTAATTTAAGTTTTAATATCAGTTGTTTTTAGTTTATTACACACATGATATATGAGTTTATTAATTGATCGACATGATTATTTGTTTATGATAGCGCGCTAAAGGCGAGTAGCATAAGTTGCGCCAACGGGAGAAGTAGGACTTCTAAGGCTAAAGCAAATCCTGTATGGAACATCCTCAAGGTTTGGTAGTTTATTTATCAAATAATTAATATTATAATTACTAATTTATGTGTATATTCAACTGACGTTGAAATTAATTTTGTTGGTAGTCTCGATTTCAAACTGACGGGTGGTCGTGCGGCTATTATGTGATGCTTCATATGCTGAACATAGTCTCCGCATCTATTACGGATGGATGGAAGAAGGTAATATTTAAACAACTTGTTAAATTATATATTATAGTTTTGAAGATGACTTGCATTGATGTTATTGTTATTATTTGAACGTGTCTAGGCATTTATCGACCAATCGCCTATTGAAGAAGATGAGTTAAGAGACTTGAGGATGCGCTTCGCTGAATTCTTCTTCAAGTATGCGGCTGAAAAAGGAATTGACAACATACCTCCGCACTACTTAGATAAATAGTTTTTTGTTAGACTTTAGAAACTAATTAATAACATGTATATATATATCCTTAGATAGTTTTGTTTTTTAGACATTGGAACTAAAATTTAAATATATATATACATGGGTTTTGGTTTTAAGTCCCCCTATTGTTCAATTTTCCTTTGCAATTCTGTAATGTGTGTGATATTGTGTGTTACTGGGACTGAATGCAGGGATAGCTGAGGGGAGTGATATTTTAAAACTGAATTTAAGGAAAAAAAAACCTATTAACGTCAGTTGTATCAAACAACTGACGTTAATAGTATTTTATAAAATATACAGTACACTATTAACGTCAGTTGTTTATTACAACTGACGATAAAATTAAACCTTTAACGTCAGTTCTTTATAACAACTGACGTTAGTTTTAACAAAATCAACATCCGTTGTCTTAAAGAACTGGCGTTAATAGTTTTAGTTTAACGTCAGTTGTTTAAAAACCTGACGTTAATTTTTACAAAATTAACGTCAGTTTTGTTAAAGAACTGACGTTAATAGTTTTATATTTAACGTCAGTTCTCAACTGACGTTAAAATATTAACTATTAACGTCAGTTGTATTTACGTCAGTCGGTATTCTGACGTAAAAAATCAATTTTAACTGACGTAAAAAGCACTTATTGATCAATAAGTAGCGCATATAGAATAAAAAAATTATTTTGCTTTTATTGACAAGTCTTGTCATTTGCTCTCTTTGTACAAAGCATTAATTAGCCGACTAGTTTTTTTTACAAAGAACGACAAAGTTATTGTTTTGCAGTTCTATGTTAACAAGCTAAATGGCGTTGTTCTTCGATCTATGAAAAAGGTCGAGATCGAGTTATGAAAAAGGGTACACTACTCTTTCTGGACATAGAAAGAAAAGCCCAGACAAAGAAAAAGGAAAGAGTAGCGCTGGAAGGGAAACCAAAGTGAGTATGTATAAGGTTTATTTTGTGAAATATAGAAGTTTAGTATTTTTTTTAGTTTCTCTTCAGCATGTTGCTTTAAATTTTACTTAAAGTTTTTCGAAATGATTTGGAAATGCTTTTAAGTTTTAGAAGGTTCAACATCTTTTGTTTCTATTCAACATGCATGTGTTTGGAAATACTTGCTAGGGATAAAAACAAAGAAGCACATATAATGAGTATGCATTTCGGCAGTTAAGCAATTCAATATGTTATTTTAAGTTTTATTACTATTTTTTTTTTCAGGAAATGCTTCCTAACAAAAAAAGAAAGAGAAGCAAAAAAAAAAAATACGACTTCACCTGTTTGACGCATAAGATGCATTAAAAGGTAAGCTTTGTTTTATTATATTTATGTTAATAGAAAATATTAAAAATAAATGAAAAAATTATCATCACCTTAGTTAAGAATGCCTATAAAAAGATAACAACATTCGATTCAAGATTTTGGTAGGGTTTGAATATATGATTTGACTTGGACTTTTTATTCTTGTTGAGTTAACTTTTAACTTAATTCCTTTTTTTTTATATGAAACCTATAGTGATACTGTTATTTTTATTATTTTTAAGGTTGGATCTATTGACTTTGCTTTATCAATTAGATAATAGATGCAATATTTATCAATGTAGTTTATTCACAAATACACGCACAATATTTCTTGAACATTTTTCGGGTTTACTATTGAACCTAGAGTTCTTGGAATATGTTGTCCTTTGAAATATATATACAGTTGAATAAACCTTGAGTCTACTATCTTTTTTTTTTCTTCAGGCAGTGGAGATCTGTTGTTTGTTGCTGAGACTTGTGCTATCTTAATATCTTATGTTCCTTTTGACAGGCGGCACGTAATCATGTAGATTGCAGACATGCTCTTTGTTGTTCCTCTTCATGTGTTGGTCGTTTGTTCTTTGATCTTCGTTGTTGCATTGTATTGGCTGGGGCCGTTTGGCACACTGACACTACTTACGCTAGCTGCTGTGATTTTCTTTTAATTTTAATTATCTTTGACCTTTCAAAAATTTTTTTTTTTTCTTCAACTAGGGATTTTTTTAAAAATAAATTCATATCTCACTTGACTAGTAAACATGATGGTCTAACATTTTTTTTATAAGTTAAATGTAAAAGCAGTAAGGGTACTCAATCCAAATACATGTACAAGAATAACCATGCTTCATTACTAACCACTACATTCAGTCCATCCAAACATAGCCTAAAGTTCTACACTGGTAATCAATGGTTTTGGATCTTTGGTATGATACGAATATTTAGCAGAACATTGGAAATTTTAAATATCGATAGAACATTATGCATGGATTAAAATTAAACCATGATTATGGCCAAAATCAGATGATGTTAGAATATTATTTAATAGTTATTTTCAATTTTTTTATAGGATTATTTTCGAAGTTTTAATACTATTTAACAGTCAAAAGTGAAATAATTTTGGCATAATGCAGAGTTAGTTTATTCTTTAGTTTGCATAGACATCAGACAATAACCTTAGGTGACAACTGACAAACACAAGTTCATTATATATTTAAAGACGTATAAAGCCTCGTGTTAATAAAAAAAAAGTTGTTAATCAGCAAGCATATTTGTTTTAATTGTTGTATTCTATTACTTAAGTTATTCAAAGTTAGCTTTAAAAAAAAAGATATTCTGAGTTATTCTACTCTATATATGTATTACAATTGGGTTTGATTTTGTATTAATTTGCTGCCTTCTTAATTTTCCTATACCACATATGTTTTTAATTTAGTAACACCTTGACTTTGTTTTTAATATTTTCCAAAACAGGTATTAGCGTTGCATGAGGTTCATCATGAACATCTTAGAAGATGTTGGTTCGACTTTTGGACTGTCAACATTCAGGCCGTGTGCAAGAATCTTGGGTCCTTAAGAGAAACTTTTAAAGAAATGACTTATTGCTATATAAATTATCAATTCATATTAATTTTCTAACTTTTTGAGCTACGGAATCATTTATAAAGTTTTATAATCAAGCCAATTTAACATTTCACTTTCAATAGAACATGAAGATGTGGGAAAATGAGAGCTTAAAAAGTCAGAAGTGTTATATATTTATATATATATATATATAGTAAAATAACAGTTATATTTTGGAAATATAAAAAAGTAGTTAATTAAATCTTAACTAATTACTTCCGACGACTATTTTATTCTTTGCACATGGAGTATTTTTTGCTTAGTTTTAATTCTTTCTAAATGTACTGGTATAGGAAGCCTAACAGCTTTAGTACTTTGGTTAAAGGTTTAGGATGTTTGTTTTTCTGTTGGGTTCCTTTTCTGGGTGGTTCTTTGGGTTAAGTTAATGTAATATGTACACTGGTCCTTTAGCAATATTCTATTTATATCATACATGTTCCCTCTTTGTTCCTCGTGTATATCGGTTAGAGTACCTGTTACATTAAAAAGTGCAATGTGCAAGTATACACAATCCTAACAAGTAATAAAGAGTAAGTAAGAGATCATTCCCACGAGGATTAGAATGTTGTAGCAATTAACAAATTCAGATTAATTTTTCTTGGAAGTTGAGATTAAGGGGTAACCAAATAGTGTGTGAAAGTGTGATTTTCAAATATTAAATAGGATAATATTAAAAGACAGTAATAAGAGAACAAGGTAATAAAATGGGGTTGTGAACAAAGATGGTAAAACAGCTACTGGTATGATCCCTTGTAGTTTCAGTTTAGCTTCAGTTATGCTTCGCCATGCTGCAGCATCTAGCTCCAAGAAATTAAAGTTGTGTCCAACACTTGAAAGATAATGTTCATTAAATGCCTTCTATTCCTAGATTCATATTAATCCTCTTATTAATAAGCACATTCCAGCTAGCTTAAGGACTTGAATGATTATTCCTAATCCATTCAACATCTACTGATTTTCCAATTAGAGACTTAACCCTTATCTCATAACCAAATTCACTTAACTTCACTTTTCTAAGTTCAGCAAGCTAAAGTTCTATTTAAGATGGCCATGCTTAAATAAAACAGCATATAAACACAGATTAAGAGAAAATGTAGCAGCAAAGCATCACATAACAACAATTAGGGTCATGAATTTGAAAATCATTTACATAATACCCAACCCGACTCATAAATAGAAATCATAAACATAAACAGATCCAGTATAAAGATATGGAGACACAACTCCTAAAATATAAGATACTTGAAGTCCAAGCTTCATAACAGTAACATTAACTCCCAAACATACCCAGCTGGCCAAACTAAAACAGAAAAGACCATCCTTTCTCGAACACCATGAGGAGAACAAACCCAACTGATGAGATCTAGTGGAAACTCTATTTGAGTCCACTACCAACGTCGTCACAGAAGACACTTTGGGAGCTACTACAATAGTAACCCTCGAACTAAGCCCTTTCCTCTTCCAAGAGGAAAAACATGGTCTACGAACCATCGACATATCTACATTAAGGTAGGATAGTGGTAATCTCCCCAATACCTCTTGTAGATCACTTGAAGATCAAACAAACACAAGCTAAACCAAGCAAGGTTGACCATGGTTTTGTCCACCAAAACCTAGCCATGAACAACCAACATGAAAACAAGTTAAAGAAGGAAGAAAATCACCTAAACCCATTTGAACATAGGTTCGGCCAAGTCAAGAAGAAACAGCTAGGGATCTCTAAATTTTTCAAGCTCTTGGATGATCAAAATAGAAGTCATATGGATATCATAGAAATTGATCTCAAATTAAAATGATTTTCCTACAATTTTCCAGAATTATTTGAAAATCTATATCTAAGAATAGAAATAGGTGAAAAACTTGATGAACATGAATATTTATGGATGATTTATGAAGCTAAAATGATTAGGAATAGGTTCCTCACCTTAGAATGTAGAAGTTTGATGAAGGAAATGAAGAACAATGAAGAACTTATCAAGAACACAAATGGTGTTCTTTAGGATTTTGTGAAGAACAAGTGTAATAGGAAGAAAATGAAATGTGTTTAGTGCGGGGGGCTTGGGCTACGTCCAAATGAGAGTTTGAGTGAGTGAGGAGTTGTTTAATTAGTTTAAATGAACCATAATTGAGTTTACTTGACCAATGTTAAGTTAGAAAATAATATAATAACTTAACTATAGTTAATTAGTAACCTAACTATGATTAATTGGTAATCATGGTTAACAAATATGTGGCCAAGAATGAATGTTGGTGTGGCTGATTTTTTACCACATCTTATGAATCATCCCTGACTCATTGATCCTATCCATTAGCGGTTCCCGAAAAATCCTGTATTCAACTCGTCTTTTTACCCGATTTCGGTTTTTGAGAGGAAAATGATGAAATGAAATAGGTATGATTTATTAGATGTGGCTTCACGAAATTGAGTAGTTTTTAAGGGTATTTTGGTCAAAAATTCACTTAGGAACACTCTTGGAATTTCACTTAAAGATCAAGGGCATTTTGGTCTTTTTACATATAATCATCATTACTTGCATTTAATGCAAGATGACTAACCCCTATGACTCACCCCCATAGATGACTCATTGTGCTCATCCACCCGGCGTTGGGTTTTGTCTCTGCACATCCGTTCTCGATTCCTCCGATCCCCGATCGTCGAGTACTTGCCCGATTATCGTATAATAACCTATTTATTTTGAAAATTTTCAAAATAACCACTTTGGTTGGAAATAAAATAACAATCTAAATGGTTTAGTTCACGGTTCAAAATTAGGTTTTCTGATTAGTAAACATTTACTGTCAGTGAAAAACACAGACCGGGTTCCGCCTGAATTCTAAACCTAAAATTTCACTGTAACTCTCTACGATAAAGTAGAGTATAAATGTGATTTTGTTTTATTCAAAATTATTTTCTAGGTCCCAGATAAAAATATAAACAAATATATGTATATATGTACCGATATTAAAGAACAGTAAAAATCGTGGTGTTACACGCTGTAGCAAACTAGCTCATACTGAGCTTACAAAATCTGGAAATGAAATATAAAATGGGAGAAGAAGCCATGGGAGCACGAAAATGGAACCATGGAAAGGAGGAAGAAGACCCTCCAGCTGCTATCTTGCACCGCCGAGCTACTGTCCTCTGATATGAGGCAGCCCCCTATTTTAAAAGTAAGGAATATTCCCTTTTTTTAGGGTTTTACAAAGGCACTTTTCTCTTTTCTACTTTTGGGCCAACCAAAATAATATTAAAATAAGTGTCTTGGCCCAGTTCATTAACTGCACCAGGACAAACCCCACTGCATGTGACCGGGCCACGTCGTTAGCTTTTAAGACAGCCTGGTGGGAGAGAGAAAGTGGTCCTGCTTTTGTCCTATTCTGATAAGCAGTGCGCGTCCATATGCTACAGTATGACCAAAGCATTTTCCACCAGCTTGTTAGGAGTTTGCGCCCAGATGCTGCAGCATGACCAAAGCATTTTCCAACAGCTGGTCTAAACTTCAACAAAAACCTAACAAAACTCAAGAAACACATTAAACATATTCCTAGACACTCAAAAATAGAAAATTAAAAGAAATTTATAAAATGACACATATTACACTAAACTAACTTAAAACATCTAAAACATTCGCATAAAAAACTTAAAGATTACAAAAACTCAAGCTAAGAAAGAGTAAATAACTGTCATTTCTAAGAGTTATCAGTACCCCTAGTACTCTCAAACAATATATTTTTTACTTGTAAAAAAACTTGAACAAATTATTTTTCACTTATTACAAGTAAAACATCTTGTTGACTTGTCATTTGTTTCCTTTTTACAAATAATTTTTTATCACATAGGCTTCAATATAGTTCCATATTTTGAACACTTGAAATTCTATTATGGTTTTGTCAATATCTTTTCAAAACATGTATACCTTATGGGTTTTTTGTGCTATTATATATTCAGAACGATAGTCCAATTGGACAATCAACCATATGTGCAAGGAAAGTAAAACGCCCTAAAAAGTTATTTGAATGGAATGGAATTTGGATTATATGACCTAAAAAGCGAAGAAAAATTCAGATTGGTAAGGTAAGAAACCAAATTTTAAAAAATATTGGGTGTTGAGTATTGGGCACAAGGAGCACTTAAACCCTACAAAGCAAGTTGAAAGCCACAACACATTATACCTAGATTGAACGTAAGCTGCAGATAACAACACTGCATGAACATAGAAAAATATCGATGATAATAATGACACTTTCCTCTAATTCTCAATGAATATCCAAACAAATCATAGGATTAGTATACCAATTGAAGAAAGCATAGCTAAAACTTCGCAATTTTCCATTCATCCACAAACAGGATATTAATTTAATTGTGACTTCCAAGTTCCACCAAATCCAGACTTTGAGTTATAGAAGAGCGAAGGCCCAAATTGGTCTTGAAAAATTTCGGGAATCCACTTTTAGTCCGTTGAAAAATAAATTAAAATCATTTAGTCCCTCAAATTTTCAAACGCGAAACACATTAGTTCCTAGATTTAGTTATGACGTTCATTTACTTGGCTATGTCTCTCGTTAAGCATCCTACTTGGCCCATTACTGGTCCTACGTGGCTTATGACGAATTTCCTGTGCGGTAAGTGAATTTCATTAATTTTTCACGGTGAAAATTCGTCACTGGCTACAAAGAACCATTAGAGCCACGTTACGTATGCAAGTAATTAGACGTCGAAACTAAATCTATGGACTAATGTGTCCCGTATTTGAAAACTTAAGAGACTAGATGGTTAATTTATTTTTTTCAGGGACTAAAAATAGGTCCCCAAAATTTTTCATAGTCCTAGGCCCAACCCAAGGGTGAGGCCACTAAATCCCTTACTTCAGGGCTCACCCAAAAAGTTTATATAATATATATGCTACAAGTACAAAACAAGGCATAGTGGAGTGTGTGATAAAGTTATTGGTTTATCACTTCCTGATCTGTGTTCAAATCATGTTAATATCCTTCCAAAGGAACTCCTAATGCTGGTAGGTACATAGGCTTATGCTTGCACCCATATTTTTTTTCTTTTTATTATTATGTCTTTATTCTATTTCTTCTTGAGGCATTTGTTTAATTATATCTTTTATTTTATTTAAATAATATCAAACTATTAAATAAAACAAAGTAAAAAATAATTGAAAGGAATATTTGTTTGTTTAAGATTCAAAGTGACATTTACATTGTATCAAAAGATTATTTTAAATTTTTTTATTTAAATCAGAAATTAATTTGTGATTATTTATAATTTTGAAACTCATTTTTTAATTTTTATAAAAATTACTTATTTATAAAATATTACTTTAAAAAATGTCTCCCCTAAGAATTCGCTTTATGCCTCAATTAGTGTTGGACCAATCCTGCGTGGACTGAATTGGACCTTCACTCTTAGAAAAAACTTGATCGATTTCTCAACAACTGAATGGACCAAATGATAATATACTGCATAATATTATTTTCTTGTTTTTAAGGCAAGAGAAGAGAATTGTGTTGATAAGTATTGATTCTCAAGTCTCAACAAACAAACTTACATGTGGAAATTTATACTTTTTTGTTGTTAGTGAAAAAATAAATTTGTATATAATACTGTAAATAAAATCAAGTATCATAGATTAAAAGAAAAAAGATGTTTATTCTCCTTAAATTTTTTAAATATCTTGTTTAAAGGTTGATTTAGTAACGAAGGTGAGAATATAGATGTCGTTAATTTTACATATTGTTGGACATAGTATACATATCCTTGATTGCTTAAATATAGGTAATACGGATTATTTTCTTTTCTAGGGTCTTTTATGATACATCTTTTTTTTATAGCATAAAGTTTAAATTTGGGGAAGATACGCCTCCTTGCAAGGCCAGGGGATACCACCAACATATTGCCTATCAACATAGAAAATCTAGGAATTGAACCAAGTCATAACTAGTGTGAGTGGAATGCTTGATCAAATGTGCCAACCTCTGTTGGCGCCTTTTATGATACCTCTCTTGACACATTATGTACACTTTTTCCAAATCAATAAAAATCATATGCTAGTCTTTTTTATTCCTTTGATATTGCTCAAATAATTGTTACAACTAGTTATATTTCTTCCTTGGTCAACCTCATTGGCATAAGTATAAAACCAAATTGATTTTTCAATAATGTGATTTTCTTGTCCGTATATCCCGCTCAATAAGCCTCTCCTAGATCCATCCATTCCTTGATAGGTATATTATCCAGTCTAACTAATATCCATCCTCTTCAATGCTTCTCTTACTTTAAGCTCGTAAAAGGTATAAATTTGACCCTCATCTCTACTATTTTTTTTTAACCAAAATGGGGTGCAAAGGCATCACTGTGGAGACTTGACATCCCAACTATGTTGGCACCCCAAGCCCCACCAATCACTTGCAGCACACCATAAATTTATTAAAAAGGAGAAAACAGTACAAAGCATGGGGGGACAACACCAAAACCCATGAAAGAAACAGAGTTATTTAAACCTATAGTTAGGCAGACCAATCCTATTCCGGAAGAAATCTTGTAAAATAAAATTAGGACCTAAGTTCCACCAGACAAACCCCTGGGAAAGAATTCCATAATTTGCTAATTTGTCAGCGCAGGAATTTCTCTCTCTAAGAATGTGTGAGCAACCAAAATGCATTTCCTTAGTTAAGCTCAGGCAATTCATCCATCTGTTACGAAGAGGCCAAGGAACCAACTTTGGGTTGGAGAAAGATTCCACTGCCAATTTTGAGTCACACTCAAGCCAAAGCTTGCGCCAATTCTTCTTATGTGCCAATTCAATGGAGAGAATGGCGCCCATGATTTCAGCAAAGAAAGCATCAGATATTCCAATATGATAGGAAAAACAACCCAGAATGGCTGAGCTGCTGTCCCTAAAAATACCACCACAAGCAGCCCTTCCAGGGGAACCTCTGGCTGCACCGTCACTGTTAGCCTTAACCCAACCCGTTTTTGGAGGATACCAAAAAATCTCCTTAATCACTGGAGCTCGAATGGGCTTACCAATCACCTGGAAGTGCTTTAAAATAATGAAATCCTCAATGGAAGAAGACATGGAACCTGAAGAAGAATTTCCAGATAAAGCCACGTTAGACCGGACCAAATTCAAAGAAGCCTTAAAAGATATCACCTTCCCTTCAAATTTAAGTTGGTTTCTACAAAACCAAATGCCCCCAATAACGTTTACAATTGCAGAGACAATGATGTCTCTGACTTGAGAGCTCCAATTTCTGCTGCAAACCGAAAGTACAGTTTGGATTGAAGAGGTATCAATAGGCATGTTCAACACATAACTAAGCCAGTGCCAGAACCGAAGAGCAAATCTACAACCAAAAAATAGGTGATCTGAAGTTTCATAATCCTGGCAACACAAACTGCAAATGGAAACCACATGACATCCACGAGACCAGAGCTTATCCTCAGTTGGGACCTTATTATGAATGAGGCGCCAGATGAGGAAAGATTTGGATGGAGGAATAGAAGTGGACCAAATAAGCTTACACCAAGATTGAGCAGATGTTACCGGAAACAGGAAATTGTAGGCATCTTTCGATGTTAACTCACCAGAATTAGAGGCGGCCCAGTACAATGAGTCATTCACAGGAGAGATAAGGATGCTAATACGGCTGAGTTCAGATGACAGATTGTGGTTGCGCTCCAAGATGGCTTGAGGGATCTTCCATTTGCCATGATCAATAAAATCCTCTACCTTGGCCCGCAATAAATGGTGCACACTATCTGGGATATCCAGAAGATCAACAATAGGATTGGACAGCCAACAATCAGTCCAGAAATTGATATTCGAGCCATTTCCAACATTCCATCTACTGTTAGCTATGACGGTCAAGATTTGATTTTTCATACCTGCCCAAATCGAGGAGCTTATGTGATACTGGATTGGGGTTTTTTTCAAAAAGACCCTGGCACGAAGGAGATGCGCCCATTGTTTGTCCAAAGAAACTAGCTCCTAGCATCTTTTCAGCAAGGCCGCTTTATTAATAGAGCTAAGGGATCTCAATCCGAGGCCACCCTCAGCAAAAGGGGAGCACACTGTGTTCCAGGAAACCGTGACTAACTTCTGAGAATCAATGCTACCCGACCAAATGAAGTTCCTAATCCAGGTATCTAGCAGTTTTAACAAGGAAGCTGGCCAAACATAAATCTGGAAAGAGTAGAGTAACATACCCTGAATTGTGGACTTGACCAGCTGGACCCTTCCCATAACAGACAACATTGCACCCTTCCAATTGGCCAATTTGATCTTGATCTTGTCCGCAATATACATCAGATGAATCTTCTTTGGTTTGCCTCTAAAAAGGGGTACACCAAGGTAAATAAAAGGGAGATGGCCCAGTTTAAAACCAAGGGTATTAATAATCTCCGTCAATCTTCTAGATGGAACATTCCCGTGATAGACTTTGGATTTGTCTAAACTAATCAATTGGCCCGAGGCCTCACCATACCTTGTGAACAAAGACATTAAACAATCTATGTTTCTCTTGGTTCCCCTACAAAAGATGAGGATGTCATCAGCATATAGCACATGAGAAGGGACTTGGTATCCTCTGGGACTCGACATAGGTAACAACTTCCCTTGCTGGACAAGAAGAGAGATAGCTCTGCTAAGTACTTCCTCAGCCACACAAAAAAGGAGGGGGGACAAAGGATCACCTTGCCTAACGCCCCTCTTACAAGAGAAAAAACCAACAGGATTACCATTAACTGAAATAGACAGCTTTGCAGAGAGCAAGACAGTTTTCACCCTATTGCAGAAAATAGGATCAAATCCAAACTGGTGAAGGACCTTAAGTAGAAAATTCCAATCTAAAGAGTCAAAGGCCTTCTTGATATCAATCTTTAGAGCAATGTTACCTCCAAAAGAGCGCTTGTGCATAAGGTTTACAGCTTCGGAGGCGACTCCAATGCAGTCATGTATATGTCTACCTTTGATGAAGCCCCTTTGATTTTCCGAGATAATCTTAGGAGCGACCACAGCTAACCTGTCAGCTAAAACCTTTGTAATAATTTTGAATTTAAAATTTGCCAGGGAGATTGGTCTATACTGATCAATTGACAATGCCTCCGGAGTCTTGGGAATTAAAACCACCACATTAGAGTTGAAATTAGGCAAAATCCAACCTGCTGGAAGAAGCAAGAACAAGACATCAAAAACATCATGTCCAACCACATCCCAGAATCTTTGATAGAAAAAGGCACCAAAGTCATCCGGTCCTGGGGCGCCATTAACATTCATGGAGAAAACTGCATTTTTTACTGCCTCCAAAGAAGGCAGATTGGTCAGCATAATGTTGTCCTCAAGGCTCACTGCAGGAGATATGACTTGCTCAATCAAACCGTTATCACTGCAGTTGTTCGCAGAGGCAAACAGTGAAGTGTAGTATTCACAGACATGAGATTCTATATCCTCTTTTCTGTCCAGAATCAGACCATCCTTTTTCAACACGGATATTTTCTTGGTTGTATTTCTGAATTTAGTAACCTTGTGGAAGAAGGACGTGTTTCTGTCACCATTGGAGTGCCAATCAATTCTGGATTTTTCCCTCCAAAATTCCTCCTGGAATGAAAGAGCAAGACTTAATTCCATTTGGGCAGCTTTTTCCTGCTCAAATCGGTCATCAGAGAAACCAAGCACAGAGGTTTGCTCTTGAATTCTGTCCATGGCCTGTTGAGCCTTGCTAACTCTGTCATGAACACTGCCAAACACATCTTTGTTCCAGACCTTCAACTTATGTTTCAGATGCTTTAATTTTTCAGAAAGAATGTACATTGGGCAACCAACAACAAGCAACTTCCAAGCTTCCGATACAATACCACTGCAGTCCTGATGTTGAGCCCACATACTGAGGAATTTGAAAGACGAGCTGTAAGAATTGGTCGCTGTTTCCAGTGATAACAAGATTGGAAAATGATCAGATTTACTTCTAGTTAAGGTGCAGCAGGAGACGCTTGTCCAAGAATCCAACCAAGCATCATTGCAAACCACTCTATCCAATCTCTTTTCTGTGAGGTTGTTACCCCTTCTTCCATTGGACCAGGTGTATAATGAACCTCTTGTAGGCAGATGAGAGAGGCTATGAACATCAGACCAATCTTTGAAATCATTACAAGAAATTTGAGACGGAGCTAATCTTCCTCTATGCTCATGATTTCCTAAAATGGCGTTAAAATCACCAATGAAGCACCAAGATCCTGGGTGGTTATCCTGCAACAAATTTAACTCATTCCACAAAATCCTACGGGAAAGATAATTAGTGGCCGCATAAACAGCAGAGCAATATAACAAGCGATTCTCCCAATTGATGGAAAAAGAGACATGCTGAGTAGATCTACTAATAACAGACGGAGAAATGTTTTCATGGCAAATGCACCAAAGATTTGGAGCCAAATTATCTCTATCATTAACAGCAAAAACTTTAAGATGCAAGCTACTGAAAAATCTTCTAGGAAATTGATCAATCCTAATCCATGGTTCAGCAATGAAAAGAAATTCTGGTTTATTCACAAGCAGTAACCTTTTAAGAACTAACCTAGTGTCAAGGTTGGCAACGCCTCTAGCGTTCCAATAAAGCATCTTCATTAGGCAAAGTTATGAGGGCCAGCCCTATGACGGCCTTTAAGATGATCCTTCTTCACATTCTGGTTAGCCTTTTTCTTAAGTTTCTTCTTTTGAGATTTGCTAGGACCACTGTAAAATTCTGATTGTCCGCCAAATATTTAACCGCTCGGGAGTCATCATGAACCAGATCAATGTTTGGAGGGTTAACCCTATCTTCCTCCTCCTCCATTTGATCACTCCATAATCTGCCAACAATCCGCAAGTCCTGAGCCACATTCTGATTTGAAATCTGGTTGTCAATTGCAATAGGAGTTTGCAAAACAGAATTCTGTAACACAGCAGAGGCGGAATTCCTAATGACATAAATATTTCTGTTATCCGGAGATTGTAGAGAGTCTTCCACCACAGTACCAACCATAGAGGCAGAAACAGAATTTACTGCACCAATTGGAGAGTCCAACACGCCATTCTGAATTAGTTGCTGTTCTGAAATAAATTCCACAGCAACCACTGGCTGTTGGATCAGATTAATGTCAGGCGCTGCAACAAAACCAGCCTGGGGGTTCACATCTGTCCCAGCGATTCCCTCAAATTCTGGATGGAGATCCGGGTAATCTGCAGAAACAGATTCAACATAATTGGCCGTAGCAACTGGATTGACAATTCCTTGGGACGCAGGTTGGTGAACCAGAAATTCTGCAGAAACAGAATCTGCATTATTAACCAAGGCAACCAGATTCGGAACACCTTCAGGATCCAAAGTTGCAGCAACGCCATTGTTGACAAGGGTCTGACGCTGAGAGTTAATCACAGTAGTGGTCTGATCAGTATTCTTAGGCACATAAATCTTGCGGGAATTTCTCACTGGTGGGCGTTCAGAATGCATACCCGCGTTACTGCCATTCATCAGTTTGCAATTAGCGATAGAATGGCCAATGTTCTGGCAGAAAGTACAAAAAGCAGGGAGCTTTTCGTATTCGATATTAACGACAAAATCATGTTCCTCTCTCTCCACAATTACATGACTGTGCAGTTTCGCCTTTAAATCTATATCCACCAATACCCTTGCAAAATGGCCGAAAGTCTTCTTGCTCGTGGCTTCGTCGAGACTGATAGGAATACCCAAACCACCTTCAATTGCAAAAATAATTTTCGGTCTCCAGTATTCTTGAGGCAGTCCAAAGATGCGGACCCAACACTTTGTCGGAGGATTGCTTTTGATTGTACGGGTTGAAATCTGGTGTCCAAGAGGACAAACGCAGAATTCCTGGGATTGAGATTCCATTGACCAATTGCCCAGACACTACGGAGGTCCTCTGCAGAAGCGAAAGAAAATTCATAAAAACCTTTTCCTAGGGAGATCATTGCCCATTGATTCAAAGGTTTCCACAAGGCCGATAACTTGGCTCTCAATTCATTCACCTTGATTGCCTGCTCACCTTTGGAGAAGATTAGACGGCCATGTAGATGGTTTTTTCAACTTTCTAAACCGGCTTTATATTCCTCCTCTGGGATTTTGATTGAAACAGTTTCCCCCTTTAGCCGGGGACGAGGAAGTTGGCTATAAGGGAAATCACAAGCGTTGTTAAGAGCCTGGGCAAAAGTTTTCCTTTGAGAGGGGGCTGTGTGCGAAGGAGATTGGGACTCCTCCAAGGCCAGAAAACTCCATGGGCAGATGGCTTGAGGCGCGGCAGCCATGGATCATACAGAAGTTTTGTGGATGACGGCTAAACCCTAGCAGAGATACTCATGAGTTGTGAAAATAATTCTTCCATCTTTTCTTTATATGTTGTTCTATAACCAAGAATTTACCTTCTTTATCCTTAATGCATTTCACTTGATCCAAGTCTCTTGTCTTTCTTTCTCTATCTGTAGTAAGCATGTAAATACTGTAACACACCCTTAGGCATTACTTTGTAACACGTGCGGAAATAAATTAAAAATTTTGTTTGCTGGTTGCTTTTGGAAAATAAATTTATTATAAGGAAAAAAACTCGGGTGTAAAAATTTTCTTCCGCGAATAACTCTAGAACACCTTAATACATACAATAAATAGTAAAGTCGTATTCTTAAAGAAGTCGCCACGACATACCGTTTTTATTTTCAAAAGGGCTCAATTTCCAAAAAATAGAAAATTAAAACCAAGAATATATTACAACATCACGATTCTGAGCCTTTTCAACATAAAACCCAAAACAAGACTCCTAAGCTGGTAACTCTACAAGACATTATTGGAAAGACCCCTGTGGTCTTTGCCACGAATAGATACCTCTTCAAGTATCTAGAATCTAAGTCCTCAAATGACTTAGTGAAGTCTTTTGCTTCATCTGTGCTAGTGTACCAAAGTACTATAGTAGTCTATAATAAACTTGATATATTTGTAAGGGTGATACGCCAATATATGGATTTAACACAATAACCGGCATGCGCGACACAAAAGAGAACATGTACACATGTACATTTCCATAAATAAACAAGTAGTCTTTCACTGGGTTTCATACCCGATCACAGTCTTTTGAAAAAAAATGCATGAACACTTCAATATTCAGGCTCTAATTTAATACCTAATCTCTGGAGACCCCAACACCAAATAAATGAGTGGATCATGTAACATCCTGACTTTTTGCTATTTTCTAATATCAGAAATTTATATAGTTATGTTTATATTTTTATCTGAGACTTAGAAAATTTATTTAATTAAATCAAAACCTTATTTACACTCTACTTTACCGTAGAGAGTTACGATAAAAATTTAGGTTGAAAAGTCGGGTGAAACCCGCCCCGCGAATTCCATCGACAATATAATTATACTGCTCAAAAGACCCAATTTTAATTCGTGGACGAAAAACTTAAGATTTTTATTTTATTTCCTATGATAGTGTATTTTTAGAATTATTTTATAAAAAGTGAAATAATATAAGTTTTACGGACGTTATACTTAATCGGGCGTCATTACGGAGCTGATTACGGGAGTTTTGGGACTCGATAAGTGGATAACCCTATATTCTCTTAGGACTAAGTCATCCACGAGAGAGGCTAAATGTGGCTTAAGGTTATGTTAATAATTTTGGATAATTACATTTTGACCCCTAAACTTTCTATTAATTACATTTTGGTCCCTATACTAGTTTTCATGATATACTAAGTGAAATGAGCCAAATTCTTGCCATCCAAACCCATTAAGGGCTGCGGCCTAGAGCCCAAATTTCATGACCAAAGATTAATTTTCATGATGCCACTTTAATTACCTAAGTTTCCTATGTCATGATTTTATGCCTTAAGCTATTTTCATGTTACAAAGTCAATTGGACTTGGGCTTTCTTGCCCCAAAAATGGCGCAAGGGGGCATGGCTTGCTCATAAACTTGATGAGCCAAGCTCATTCCAGATCATTCTCATACTTTCTCACACTTTCTCAAAGCTTCTCAAGTGTCCTAGCTTGTTCTTGTTTTCTCTCACAACAAAGAAGTTTGGTTTGTGAAGGAACTTGAAGATTCCTTGTTTATCTTTCATTTCCAATAGGTGATTCTTCATCCTCATCATCTCTAAGCTAGTGTTTCTTCAAATTATTTCATGATTCAAAGCTTTATTTTTCATGTTCATCTTAGTTGTTCTTAACTTTGATAAATCATAGAAAATCATATAAAAATCCTAAAAATGTAAAACCAATTTCTATGTTCCTATTATCAACTCTACTATCATATTCCAAGTGTATGTTGAAAACCAAAATTTCCTCCACTATTTTCTCATCAAGGCCGAACCTATAGGGATGTTGGGAGGAAAGTTTGTGTTCATGCTTTTCATCAATGATTATGTATATTATCTTGATAGTATATATGCTTGTTGAATCCAAGTTGTTTTGTCAAACTAAAATCCCTAACCTCATGAACTCACCATGACAGAAAATAGGCATTTGAGGGATTGGAAGTTTTTGTTCTAATCTTTGTTGTTAATCATGTGTTTTAAAGACTTAAGTGCTTAGGATCATTAATCCAATAACTTAAGCAAATTTAGAAACTTTAGCCACTAAACCTAATGGAGACCGTGACCTATCATAGAGGATTAGGTGATTTATTTGCTTGATTTTGATTGGTTGATTGTGGTTTGTTGAATGATAAAGAATCGTGTCGTGTACGTGTGTCGACGATTTCCGGATTCGCAGCAAAGTTTTTAATCGGAAGTTAAGTTCTTCGAGAGGTAAAAGGGGATTGCCTAAGTGCTATCTATTGTTGGTCTGTATATTTATCTATGGTTGTGGTGTTTTTGCTAAACTGGTTATAAGTTGTGTTATTTATATCTGTGCTTATTTACCAGCAGTTAAGTGTTTACTTGCAGTTAAATATTATAATGTTGTGATGCATGATCTTCCTGAGAATATTATGATATTGTTGTCATTGATTGTTGTTTGAGAAGCCTGATGGTGGTTACACTACAACATAATAGACTTTTAATAACGCACCTTTAATAGCATTTCCGTGTGGAAATGCTATTAAAAGTGATGGGGGACTTTTAATAGCGTTTCCCTAAGGGAAACGCTATCTTAGGTATCACCTAAGATAGCGTTTCCGTGTGGAACCGCTATTAAAAGTGTCACTTAGGAAAAGATAGCGGTTCCACACGGAAACGCTATCTTAGGTGATACCTAAGATAGCGTTTCCTTCAGGAAACGCTATCTTAGGTATCACCTAAGATAGCGTTTCCTGTAGGAAACGCTATCTTAGGTCTTCCCAGTAAAATTAGACGCGCGCTCGGCCTTCCCTCTCTGTTTCTTCCTCATTTTCATTCTACTGTTTCCTTCCCTCTGCATGCCATCTCTTTTTTCTTCCCTCACCTTCGCCATTGCTCGCCGCCGCTGCTACTCGAAAGAGAAAGAACCCACTCGAACCCAAACCCCGTGCCGCTGCTCCTACTGCCACCGCAAGTTCTCTCCATACCCGCCGCTGCTCCTTTTGCCACCGCGAGTTCTCTCCATACCCCCATCACTTCACACTTTGACACTGCACAAACTCAGATAGATAGATGACAGACAAAGTGAAAGTGAGTATGAATGGTCAGAAATTAGTTATTTTGATTTTATATTTGTTATGAGATTATTTTTATATGATTTAACTTCATAAATTCATTTTGGAAAGTTTGAGTATGTATGGTCAGAATGGGTTTTGTGCATTTTGTGTCAAAAGTATCCTGATATTATACTTGAGTATGAATGCTTTGGCTGTGTGCGTTTCCGAAAGAGTTTGAAAATTTTGTTTTCCATGTATCTTTGGACAACTTGGATATCCTTTTTTTTCCCTTCATAGCTCAATGTTCTGTATGACCTTTTAATGAGGAAACAAGTAGATAGATGTTACCCACTAAATATCAGTTTCAGCATTGTCTTACTTTTAGAACTGAAATATGTTTAAATGGTCCTTGATTGTGCTAACATTAATTCATCACATTTCTTATTAGTGTTAAATAGTGAAATGCAAGACAAATTTGTTTGCCAATCTGTCCCTTTTTAAATATGATTAAGTCTCATACTAAGAGCTTCACACTCGCTCGGGGTCGGCTGACACGATCACGGGCGCATTCCCGGTTGAACCCAGTTCCAAGTTTGCAGCTTTAGTGGAACCCACTTCCAAGTTCACAGTCTGTGTTCAGGTGATTTTCTATCATTTACAAATTTTATTTCTGGACATTCTTAATATTTGTGGGAGTGTGTTTTTATCCAAGTTCACAGTCTGTGTTCAAGGTTTTATTTTCCTTGCTCTTTAATTTTCGGTTTGATTGGTGTTGAATGGAATGTGACTTGTTTGTGTGTCAATCATTATTTGAAAATATGAATATGGATTGACGGATTGACTTGTATGCATTTTGAACCTAATCTTGCTGGTATCCTGTTTTTTTTAGATTAAATGTTTTTCGGAATTTGAATAATTGGTTCATATGATAGATTTTGTTGCTTCAGATTTTTGAACCTTTCCCTTTATATATAATTTAATTTAATGTTACTGTGCTCAGATTTTGGTGTTTTTAGAGAGTGAGCAAGTTTGCCTTAGTCCTATGCCTAAGTCCTAGTTGTTATGGATCTCATCCAATGTGTATTGTGTATCCCCTGATCTGATGCCTTGATCCTTATTTATAGAAATTGGGAAGTTAGAGTCCCAAACCAACTCAAAATCTGATCTATTTCGGTTTCTTCAGGTCCAAGTAATGCGCGTCATGGCCGTGATGGCCCTCACGGCCAGGCCGTGACGGTCTCTCGTTATGGCCGTGAAGAATTTCACGCTACGGGCCGTGATGTGCTCTGTCTTGTGGGGGTTTTGGGTCACGGCCGTGAGGGATATCACGGCCAGGCCGTGACGGACTCTGTTATGGCCGTGAAGAATTTCACGGCTGGGCCGTGATGTGCTCTGACTTGTGGTGGTTTTGGGTCACGGCCGTGATGGATATCACGGCCAGGCCGTGACAGAACTCGACTTGACCTTTCTTCTTTTTCGGTTTTGCTCGATCATGGCCGTGATGGACTCTGTTTGGCTCATTTTCTGCACTTTTAAAGCCCTATCTTTATCCAAACTTCATCATGGTTGATCTCGAGCATTTTACCCTTGATATCTGCAAAAACAACACACGAAAACAGCCTTACCCGTACCAAAGTAAAATTAACCAAAAATCTAAAAAAAATAATCCTAAACTACAGGAAAATGCATTCAAAATGATAGACAAAGATGATGTGGAATCACACTAATCAACAAGTCGACACTTGGTTCCTTCAAAGAATACTCAGCGACAATGTGTTTTGTTTGCAGCCTTTCATTCCTTTAATCTGTATACATTGCATGTATACCTCAACCACTCTAAACTCAAAGTAAATATGTTTAATAAATATTTTTGTAGATCGGAAAAGCATGGATCGGAAATGGATGTCTGCCAATCATTTAACGAAGGAGTATGAGGATGGGGTGAAAGAGTTCATTAGTTTTGTCAAACAGATGTTGTCAAACAGCAGCAATGGCAACGCCATGGCGGATGGCGGTGGGGCATAAATGACAGGCTGCCACTGTAAGGCAGTTGCATTGCGGGTTTCGCATGGCGGGCCATGGTGGCAGCCATACTTGTGGCGCCCATGGCGGAAATAGAGGAAAAAACAAAAAAGAATGAAAGCAGGGGTTGGGTCAGGCGACCCGACATGGAAATCAAGGCCCAAATTGATAAAAACCCTAAATACGTTGTTGCTCCCTTTCTATTTTGTTTCTCTTTTTTCTTTTCTTCCTTTCCCTCACCCAGCTGCTCCTTCAACCTTTCCCTCCGGCGACCACTGTCATCCGGCAACCACCATCGGACCATCCTCCGGCGAGACCTTCTTTTTCAAACTCTTTCTTTTTCCTTCTTTCCTTCTTGAATACTATTATGCTTCTTGACATTGTTGTTAGTTTTTTATTTTTTATTTTTGCGGTTTTTTTGTATGTGTATATATATTATTTTTTATTCTATCTGTCGTGCTTCCGCTATATGCGGCGATGCCATCTCCCATATTTATATGGCAGAGTGTAACGCCCCCTTAGGCATTACTACGTAACACATGCGGAAGTAAATTAAAAGATAATTTGCTGGTTGCTTTCGGAAAATTGTTTTCTTTTAAGTCAGAAAACTGGGGTATAAATTTTTTTCTTTAAGGATAACTCTGAAATCCACCGTTCATACATTCAAAACGTAAAGTCACGTTCGTAACAAAGTTTCCATGACATACAAAATTTCTCTAGGTTTCCACTTTCGAAAGAAAAAGTTCAAACTACAGATGGATGTATATAACACTACATTTACCGACCTCTTTAGATATACAACCCCAACTCAGACTCCTAAGCTGGTCATTCTATCAAATATTCATTGGAGAGGTCCCCCAATCAAAATACTTTCCCAACCTCTAACACTAGGTCTTCAAGTGACTTAGAAAGACTTCTCTGCAACATCGGTACTAGAGTACCAACGTACTACAGTAAAACCCGAAGAGACCTGATATAACTGTAAGAGTGAGACTGTAACACCCTACTTTTTATTTTCCGATTTATTTTTTCAAGTAAGAATATTTTCACTGTATTAACCGGTATAAATGTATTTATTTATATTTTTACCCAAGTTCATGGAGATTGATTTTTATGAAATAAAAATCATATTCATACTCTATCTTAGGGTAGAAGCTTAGGATAAAAATTTGGATTGAAAATTCAGACAGAAATCGGTCTGCGTTTTCCCGACAGTAGATATAATTTTACTGAGCAGAAAACCTAATTTTGACTCATGAACGAAATGGTTTATATTTAAATCATATTTCCAACGAGTTTGGTTATTTTGAAAATTTTCAGTAGAAAACAAAATATTACGCTTTTACGCAGGCGTAGAACCCTAATCAGGAAACCGATGTAGTCGAAAACGGAACTACAAAGACCGTCAAGAGATCGGGATAATGAGTCATACATGATGATTCATGGGGATGAGTCACACTTTTGAGTCTAGAAGATTCTACAAGTCAAAGTGGCAATTTATGGATTTTGCACTTAAGTCCTTGAACTTTCTCTTAATTGCACTTTGGACCCTAAGTTAGTTCCTATGTTTTTCTAAGTGAATTGGGCCAGAATCCTTGCTTCAAATCCATTAGTGGACCGTGGCTTTGAGTCCCAAATCCTTGTCCATGGATTAATTCCATGAAGCCCATTTGAAATCATATAAGTTTCCTATGTCATGTTTAAGCCTTAAGCATTTTAGTGGGCCCCACATAATTAAATCCAAGCCCAAAATTTTAAGGCCCATGCGCAAGCCCAAGGAGGATTAGGGGCTGCACTCATTTTGGATGAGCCAAGATTATTCTAGAATTTTCTACCATGTTCTCACATATTCTACAATGTTCTACACCAATCTACTACATTCCACTATGTTCTCCATCCTTCTAGGTTTTTCCAAAAGTCTCATGGAAATTCAACCAAGGTAAGTCAAGATGAGAACACATTTAATGTGCACATGGTCATCATTTCAATTTATTGGCAATTTGCAAAATAGTCCTTATACTTTTGGAATCTTTGCAAAATGGTCCCTAGGAATTATTTGCACTTTAATCCTTTGAACAAGCCAACTCATTCCTACTAGATCCTTCTAAAGTGGCGCAACCAACCCCTATAAATACCCTCCCTGAAATTTCATTTGGTTCCTATTGCTTTTTGTTCTAAAAACACTTAAGTTCATAAGTCTTTTAGCATCATTTTGTGAAGCAAGTTCTTGGATTTCACTTGTCTTTGATCTTCAAGAGGTGAATCCTATTCTTCTTCCCTAATCATGTCTATGTTCTTCAATAATTTTCTTGATTCAAAGTTTATCTCATCTATGTTCATCACTTTTAAGTTTCTAGATCTAGAACTTTGAAAATTCATAACAAATTGTAGAAAAATCATAAAAACGTGAAACCAATTTCTATGATCTAGTTATGATCCCTAATTTCTTTATCCAAGAGCATGTGATCAAAATCATTTTCCTTCCCTATTTTCTTTAAGTGGCCGAATCTCACTCAAAGGAGGGTTTGATGATTTGGTTTCATTTTAGAAATCTAATGCTTGATTTAAACTCTCTAGTACCTACATGATCTAAATCCAAGAGCTTGAATCCAACTAAATTTCCTAGCCTATTTTCCTAATATGGGCCGAAACCCTAACCCTAAAGGTTAGAGGATTTTGTTTCAAATTTTAGTCTTGTAATAAGTAATCTATGTTAGTTAAGACACTAGTAACTAGGATCCAAAAGATGGCATTAAGAAGATAACCCTAAACCTATTTTCTAAGTCTTGGCCGAACCTAGTACCATATGTCCATATTTAGATTTGTTCATTCATTTGTTTTATTGTTGATTTGGTTGAAGGTGGTTTTGTTAACTCGTGGCGGGATAACGAGGATTGTCGTTTTCATGTTTCCGGTGCTAACTCAGGTGGGGGAAAGAATCAACCTATCGTCGGAATCGATAAGTAGTAGATTATATGATAATTGTGTAGGGCAACCTAAACCCTACTAGTAGTCGAGTAATCGACAAGACCAAAATCACATTGGAAACCCTTTCTGTAAAACCAATGGATTCGGGGATTGTAGGTTTATCGACATTAAGTTGATTTTAAGTATTTGAGGATGTTTGATTTTATGTTATCAAATTTACTGTGATATGCTGGTTGAGATATTCCATCTGCATGTGACATATTATTTCGGTGTTTGAATATTTATGATATTGAGGATGTTTATTGCTTGTCACGACCGTGATGGTTGTCATGGCCAGCCGTGACAGGTTCTGTTTTGTAGAATTCTTGCATTTGTTGTCTGTCACGGTCGTGATGGCTATCACGGCCAGGTCGTGACAGAGTCTGACTTTGTTATTTATTTGGTTTGATTATTATGAGTTGGTTGTGATAAATTGCTTTATATGATATTGAGATATTGGAATATTTTCTGATGTTATGTTATGCATGATCTGCCCGGTGGTTAATATTGTGCTTAGCTGATTTTTAAGTAGGGATATATGTGGTTCGAGAGATAGTTGTTTGTTTTGGGTGTGAGAATAACGGTGACTTAGAGATACCTAACCTAGATTATGTATTCTAATGAAGTGTGGTGACCTAGAATATGTGTTGAGTTCTAGTGGAAGGTTAAGGCACTAGTAAGTTGTTAAAACGGGTTGGTGAGATTCAAGTATAGGTGTTGTTGTCCACAACTGTGTATTGGTAATATAATACACAAAAACAAAAGTGTATTGGTAATATAATACACAAGGACATCTATGTATTGGTAATATAATACACCGTGTATTGGTAATATAATACACGTAAAAGGACATCTGTGTATTGGTAATATAATACACCGTGTACTGGTAATATAATATACGTAAAACACATCTGTGTATTGGTAATATAATACACCGTGTATTGGTAATATAATACACGTAAAATCAAGAGTTCTCGCGAGACCACTTCCACCTTAGAAATAGGTGTGCAACTATGGTGGCTTTGAGTTGCCTGAGATTGAGGGTAGAGGATGATACTTGAGTTTGAGGATGTTTTGTTAGGTGTTGAATGATGTTATGTCTGTGACAGTTACTGTATAATTTACTATTACTCTTTTCCGCTTTTTAATGATAGAACTATTTCTTATCTCCCTATTTCTGTATTTTTGTGTATGTCTACTTTGTTACGTTAGAAGACCAGATGGATGACTATGTTACTGAGGAGATGGATGGAACCCCATACGAGACGGAGATTGTTGAAGAGTTGAACGACGTTCCGTATGAAGTTGACGCTGAAGAACAACCTACTGATCCTAATAATGTAGCGTAGTAAGTTTAGGGCCAGTGAGTCACATAAGATGTTTTTTTTCCGTAGTTGTAAGCAAGTTGTATAAATAAGTACCTGTGTGGGATCCTACTGAGAGGATACCCTAAACAGTGTTGTGTAAAATAAAGGATACTTATGTGTGCATTTATGTAATATAGTTTTGGTGTGTTTTATATTTGTAGAAGTTATATGATTATTAATTAAGTTTTAATTTTTACGTATTTTCAACGATAAGAGCGCAATTAAGTAAATAAATATTAAGGTTTTAATGTAATAATACAATGGGACACAACGTGGTGTCTCAGAGACACCGGCAAATGGATATATCATACAACAACCATACACATGATACATACAACACCTTGGCATATTAGCATTTTAAACATTACTCATAGGTAAACAACAAGTATTATTTCAGTGGGTCTCATACCCGAATCAATCAATTTTATAAAGATAATGCATGACACTTCTATTATCAGGCTCTAATCTTAATCTCATGAGATGCCATCACAGTTTTATCATTAAGAAAGAAATAGTTGATCAGGCTCATACACCACGTTTGGCAAGTTGTCTCCATCACCTCATGTACCCGGATCAACACCATCATGAATCCCTTATAACAGCCATTCGGATGTATACATCATCAAATATCACATCTTAAGCGGGTATTCGGTAACTCAAGCACGTCTGCCAAGGGGAAATGCATATGAATAAAAGACTTTTCGTTATCGAGATTTTTCTTTGTGTTCACTCTTTTTCGTTGTCGAAGCCCAAGGCTAACGACTATTCACAATTTTCATCACTTGAAAATCAATAACACAGGATGCGCAATCCGAGTGCTCAATCACAACACCTTAGACCGATGCACCAGTCAAGACTTGTGGTCATAGAAAACAACATTCACCTTTAATAACGTTTATCACAACGTGATTAGGACACACAGTCCACAACAACATGAATAGGACACACAGTCCACAACAACGTAATTAGGACACACAGTCCACAGCAACGTAACACGGATCAAAGATCTACATGTAAATTATAGAACACTAGTATTCCGACGTCTCGTATACTAGATTCGATTTCACCTGTTCTTACTTTTCGTTCAGTGAAAATCAAAAACCAAAACAAAGCCTCGGTCACTTTTCCAAGTATCCGGAACGTTTCTAAATCATTTAGGAGAAAATCTTTTCCTTTACAAAGACTTTTATAAAACATTTGGAAATGCGTTTGCTTTTGAAATCCTTAATGGAATAAGGCCAAATATTTTCAAAGGGGTTTTTCCTTCATGAAACACATAGTTCGAAAAAGGTTTTCTCTCGTACAAACTTTGAATCATAAAAAGGTAGTTTCTATTGACTTAAAAATACTTCAACATTCCTTTTCAAAACTAGAATCTCAATCTCTTGAAGTAAGAGTTTTAAACAAGGAACTTTTATAAATGAAACCAATACTTTCAAAGATTATATTCAAGGCTTTTAATCCTTTATAATCATTGTGAGCAGACTCAATTCCGGCTTCTCAAACTTCAATCAATTGTAATATATTCTCAACAATAATATCACAGTTAACGACAGTTCATCACATATATATAATTCATAACATTTTAAAGCAAGTAACGTTCAACTTCAAGTAATAACCACAATAGTTCAAGTAAACAAGTTATTCAAGAATTGACTCAATATCACAATAATATTCAAATCACTCAAGTAAACACATACACACATGCATATACTCATTGAATATCCCTAGGCAATCCCCTCTTACCTTCCATGAAGGTAAGGAGATTAGATGCTCGAAGAGGTATGTCACGAACGTCCTCGTTTCCTCCGTGATGGAAGTTTAAGGTTATGAATGTAACACCTGTTTTTCCTATGTTGTCAGTAGCAGGTAAATATATATTTAAATATGTTTATTTTAGATTAAACCCAGAGGATGATTTTAATTAAACTAAAATCATTTTCTTGTGTTGTTATATCATATGAAGTTATGGTAAAAATTTAGGTTTAAAATTCAGACGGAAGCCACTCTCCCTCACTCTCTATAAATACTTTTCATTTCCACACTTCATCATTTTCCTCCATTTTCTCACCTTTACACTTCACTACATTTCTTTTCTTCTTCTTCTCTCTTACAAAGTTCACATTTTTATCAAGCTTTTCTCTTAAAGTTCTTCATCAAAGTTGTTCATCTTGATAAGGTTAATACTTCTATGTAGTTCTTTTTCAAAGTTTCATCTTTTATTTCAAAGTTTTCTTCATATGTCATTTATGTGCTTTTAACTTCTAAAATCTCTTAAAAATGGTAGAAAACTCCGTTTGAGTTGAAACCAATTTCTATGTTCTTATTTTTACTCCTAATACAACATACTAAAAGGTTGTGTAAAAAAAAATTTCTAACACTATTTTCTTGATGATGCCGAAACCATGCTTTTTGGTTTTGGTGGGTTCTGTTTAACTTTGCTTGTATGAACTTGTATTTGAGTTCTATTCCAAGATGATCATGACCAAGGGCTCCTTTGTACTAAAGGATGTTAGGTTTAAATGATTGGAAAAGTTTAGAGATTTTACACATTTTCATGTAAAGGCCTAAACTTTAAGTAGTTTGAGACATTGGTGCTTAGTTGATGTTTCTACAAAGTGATCATGGATTAAGGCTTCTTGATGTATAAGGATGCTAAATCCAAGGGATTTGAAAGTTTGAAAATTTCTAACCTTTATTTTGTATCAAGGCCGAACTTTAAAGGTTTTTGGCAAAAACATTAAGTTTTGTTTTCTTCCAAAATGATCATAGATTAAAGCTCCTTATAATAAAGGATGCTATGTCTAAAGTGATTGGAAAGTTTAAAATATTTTCTTGCTTTATTTTCCTATGATGGCCGAATGTAACATTTGACCTAGGATGTGTTATTTTATTTTGTTTTCCAAGATGATTATGGATTATAGCTCTTTCATGTTAAAGGATGCTATGTCCAAGAGATTAGGTGATTTAAAGATATCTAACCTCACAAACTTGTTAAGGCCGAACCTAAGAGTTCATGGTCTAAGACATTTGATTTTTCCATTTTTCGAAACGATCATGGTTTCAAGCTCCTTACTATGTATGGATGCTAACCTAAAGAGATTGGAAAGTTTAGAAATTTCTAGCCTATTTATCTATGCTTGGCCGAAACCCTAAGTCAAGTACTTAGTGGGATTTTTAATTCAACTTTGTTAAAAGATCATTGTTTATGAAATCCTAACACTTAAGGATCATAAATCCATGAGTTGTATAATTTTCGGGAATCTCTAACCCTAAGAACTAGTCTTGGCTGAACCTATACCTTGTGGTTTAGTGTTCTTGTTTGATTTTAACTTGTGATTTTGTGTTCATAACCTTAGACTTTCATCGCGGAGAAAACAAGGACGTTCGTGGTTTACCTCTCCAAGCATCTAATATCCTTACCTTCACCGAAGGTAAGAGGGGATTGCCTAGGGATGTTCAATGACTATATGCATGTGTGTATGTGTTTACTTGAGTGATTTGAATATTATTGTGATATTGAGCCAATACTTGAATAACTTGTTTACTTGAACTATTGTGGTTATTACTTGAAGTTGAACATTACTTGCTTTAAAGTGTTATGAATTATATATATGTGATGAACTGTCGTTAACTGTGATATTATTGTTGAGAATATATTATTGTTGATTGAATTTTGAGAAGCCGGACTTGAGTCTGTGCACAATGATTATAAAGGATTAAAAGCCTTAATAAGCCTTGAATAGAACTTTGAAAGTATTGGTTTCATTTATAAAAGTTCCTTGTTTAAAACGCTTACTTCAAGAAAATGAGATTCTTATTTTGAAAAGAAACGTTGAAGTGTTTTTAAGACGATAGAAACTACCCTTTTTATGATCCAAAGTTGGTACGAGAGAAAACCTTTTTTGAACTATGTGTTTTATGAAGGAAAAAACCCTTGAAAATATTTGAATTTATTCCATCAAGGAATTTCAAATACAAACGAATTTCCTAAATGTTTTAGAAAAGATTTTGCAAAGGAAAAGGATTTTCTCCTTAATGATTTGGAAATGTTCCAGTTACTTCGATAAGTGACCGAGGTTTTGTTTTCGATTTGATTTTCACTGAGCGAAAAGTAAACACATGTGAATTGAATCTAGTTCGCGAGACGTCGCTTCTAGTATTCTGTAATATGCACGTTGATCCTTGATCCGTGCCACGTTGTTGTGGACTGTGTGTCCTAATCACGTTGTTGTGGACTGTGTGTCCTAATCACGTTGTTGTGGATCGTGTGTCCTAACCACATTGTGATGAACTTTGTTAAAGGTGAATGTTGTTTTCTACGACCACAAGCCTAGGACTGGTGCATCGGTCTAAGGTGCTGTGATTGAGCACTCGGACTGCGTGTCCCGTGTTGATGTTGATAATTTCAAAATGGTGAAATTTATGAATAGTCGCTATCCTTTGAGCTTCGACAACGAATGAGAACGAACACAAAAAAAACATCGAGAACTAAATGTTTTACATTTGCATTTACGGCAGACGTGCCCGACATGGTTTTAACGTGAGACCTTAACAGGAAAGGCATCATGTGACGGTGTATTATCGTTGTTCTTAAATTGGACAATGAGACGGTGTACGTGTATCGTTATGCCTAAATGGACAATGAAACGGCGTGCATAATCGTTGTGCCTAAATGACCAATGAGGCGTTGTATTATCGTGGTGCTTAGCTACCCAATGAGGCGGTGTATTATCGTTGTGCTTAGCTAGCCAATGAGACGGTATATCGAGCCTGATCAACTCATTTGGAGGATGTTGGGATCTCCGGAGATTAAGAATAGAGCCTGATGTTAGAAGTGTCATACATTATCTTTATAAAATTGATTGATTCGGGTATGAGACCCACTGAAATAGTACTTGTTGTTTACCTATGAGTAATGTTTAAAATGTTAATATGCCAAGGTGTTGTATGTATCATGTGTATGGTTGTTGTATGATATATCCATTTGCCGGTGTCTCACTCTTACAGTTATATCAGGTCTCTTCGGGTTTTGCTGTAGTACCTTGTGTTGGTGTAAGCCCTAGAGGCCAATGTATTTCTTTAGACTTACATTTGTATCTTGCTATTTCATATATATATATATATATATATATATATATATATATGATATGAGGCATTCCAGTTTATTGTGTTACTTGTTTAAACATAATAAAGTCCTTAGAATAGAAATTTCAGTTTAATAGAATATCAAGTACATGACTTGATCGTGAGACACTATTGAACAATGAAATCCTATTCTTAAATATCCGTAGTCAAGTATTTTATCAACAAGGACAATAATAATACAATTGAGACTATTATGTGTGCAGACTGATGACCATATCTCACGGGTCATGGATATGAGATATCGAGTCGCCACATAGGTATACATTAAAGGTAATGATGTCTTGGATTGACCCACCATGAGAACACTACATGGAGCGTTATGTGAGTGTCATAAGTAGTTCTCATAGTGACAATGGTGTATGTAATCCTTCGACCAGAAATCACTACGATCCCTACATGAGGAGTCGTGTGCTTTAATATCGTCAAACGTCATCTGTAATAGGATGATTATAAAGACGATCATTGGGCATACCACGAGCCATGCAGAGGGATGTGAGTGACCTAGATGGAATTTGTCCCTCCTACATAACAGGAGTAATATCTGTGGGCCCCCTGATAGAGTGAGACTGTAAAATGCATGGTCAGTCTTTGAAATGAGTCAATATGAGATATTGACCTCATTTGTTGTTAAGTCTACTCGGGTATCAGGGAACATGATATTGAACCATACAAGGGTGACACATTCTATGCCTTGTGTTCAATATAGATATATGGACAAAGGGATAACAATGCACATGAATATTTGTCACAGAAAGGTTTCGTCAAATCACTGACTTTCTCACTACTTAGGTAGCAGTGATGTATTGCTAGATACCGCTCACTGTTTGTAATATTAAATGGGATTTAATATTACCGCTAACGTATTGGGAACCTATAGGGTCACACACAAAAGAGCGGATTAAAAGAAGCATTAAAAGAAAGTTGGACTTTCCTATTGGGCCTAGCGCATAGTAGATGGGCTTAGGTCAAATGTTGCCCACTAACTCACTTAAGGAGGTGATACTATAAGTAGACCACTTAAGTTGTTGTGCCCACACGGTTGATAACCTAGCCGCACAAAAGAGAGTAAGTGTGAACAACAAAGTCTCGGTTTTGAAGCTAGCACTGTGAGACAGAGACGCCCGGTTCGTGGCGTTGGACGCTCACGGAATCCGCTCGTGTGGATACCTCTAGAGACACCGTTAGATGCGGTGTTCGTGATAGACGAATTTCAATAAACAGCCATCGCTTCAAGAGGTAAACTTTCGAATCATGAATCATGACCATTCGCAAGGATCCTTCGATGGGAATTTTTCCGCTGCGTTTCTTTTGTTTTATACGCAAATTCCCAACAGTGGTATCAGAGCCGCTTGCGAAACCATGATTCTGTTACGTGGTTTGCCTGTTATGTATGATAACATGTTTATAATGTGAATCTTTTTCTGAAAATTGTTTTTGAAAATCGTTTGCATCCGGTTTGCGAAACCTTGTTTTTGTAATTTTCGTATGTATATGATATATGCGTCTATTGCATGTTTGTGTATGTATGTGATATGTACGTTGGTTCTGAATCCTTATTATGTTCTGCGATGGCATCAAATGTTGATGTTAAACATGATTGTTTTCAGTTATGTGTTGGCGGTGTTAAGGGGTTTCAGACATGAAAAGTTCATGTTGTTGCGGCTGAGGTTCCAAGTGTTGAAACCGTAGCCGTCGTTCCTTGCAACGTGAAGTGTTCACGGGCCTTGCGGTTTTAGGGTTGAAAGGTTGATGCCCTAGCCACCAAGGAAGCGAGGCACAGTTCGGAATTTCGGAATTTCCAGCGGGACCCCGTGCTACCTCTGCGTAGTGTGTAATTTCGAAATTCAAATTTTGAAATTTTATGTCACCATTTAATAATTATATCAATCACAATAAATGTGATTTATAGTAACATCAATTATAATAAATGTGATTTATTATATATATGTTACGGTTTCAAAATTCAGATTTTGAAATGTGATTTATATCAATCACAATAAATGTGATTTATAGTAACATCAATTATAATAAATGTGATTTATTATATATATGTTACGTTTTCAAAATTCAGATTTTGAAATGTGATTTATATCAATTACAATAAATGTGATTTGTTACAATAAATGTGATTTATGTTAATTGAATAAATGTGATTTATGTCAATTACAATAAATGTGATTTGTGGTAACAACAATTGCAATAAATGTGATTTATGTCATTTACAATAAATATGATTTATAATAAATGTGATTTGTGGTAAAAAGCAATTGCAATAAATATGATTTATAGTAACATCTATTATAATAAATGTGATTTATTATATATATATGTTATGTTTTCAAAATTCAGATTTTGAAATCTCTAATTTATGAAATTAATAATAATAATGATTATGTGTTATTATTGGTTGTTACTATTTATTTGGTGATGTATGGTGAATGGTTATGGCCTTAGTCCTTTTACCTTTTGGTTTATATTTTGAAATACGGCCTGCGTGCCGTGCCTTTCTCTTATATTCCATATGTATCTTCTTTTCTCATCTCACTCCCCTCATATGTAAAATGAGGTTTCTGTTTATGTAATGTAATGATGGAGACAAGAAGACGCTATCACGTGGGAGATCTTGCTTGGAGAAGCTTGGACGCTCCTAGGTTTTAGTTTAGATTCTCTCATTGGCTTGGGAGAATCAATGCGTTAGGGGCCATAACCATATCACATTTATTTACCTTATATATGTATGAGATGCATGTATGTATATAGTATGTTAAAAGATGTTTAACTAATATATGTATGAGATGCATGTATGAAAATAGTAAGTTAAAGAGTTTAACAAATGATGAGATCAAGTTTTAATCAAATCCCTCAAAAGGAAATATTAAGTCACATTTAAAGGCCTTCCGATGCATGGCACTCGTCAAGACTACTATCGATTAAGTGTGGGTCCGCCAAAGCGGGGTACCTTTATCTATAATAGTAAGGCGCGATGGGACAAATGTAATGTTCAACTGCTATCCATTGGGTCCGACTTAACTAAGCCAACTTCAATAGGATTGAAAGGCTTAGAGGCTCATAAGTTGGGCTTTAGTCCATGTGATGGATTAGAATAAGAGTTATTCACCCAACTGTCCAAGAGTTGCATGAGATGCAATCGGAAAGTGTTTCCTACCTAAATAACCGAATTTTGGGTGATCAGCCAAAGCTGACTTAAAGCTAGGTGAAATATGGATCTTGGCCCACTAGAAAATCTTCCAACGGGATTTTCCGAATCAATGATGAGGGTCATTGTTTTGAGTAAAATAGTGGGAGGCGTATTTAATTAAAGACCTTATTAAATAACTTCATGGCATGATACTTATACTTTGCATATTTATCTCTGTAGATTACCATGGCATCAAACACATCAAGTAACTTGTCATTGCGATCCGTCCTTGAGAAGGACAAACTATCAGGAACGAATTTTCTGGACTGGTACAGAAACTTGAGGATTGTCCTCAAACATGAGAAAAAGCTGTATGTTCTTGAGGAGCCTATTCCTGAGAAGCCACCGGCTTCAAGTGTTCCTAGGGCTGACGGGGATGCTTATAAGAAGCATCAGGATGACGCCTTAGACGTGGGCTGTCTTATGCTTGCTGCCATGACCTCTGAGCTGCAAAAGCAACATGAGACCATGGAGGCGTACGATATGATCGTGCACCTCAAGCTGCTCTACCAAGAGCAAGCAAGCAAGAGGAACTGCCCAAAATACATGGAAGAAAGCAAGAAGAAGAAGGGAAGTGAGACTTCCACTTCAGGTATGTTTGTTATAGAAGTCAATTTATCTACTTCTGCATCATGGGTATTAGATACCGGATGTGGTTCTCACATTTGTACAAATGTGCAGGATCTAAACAGGAGTAGACCATTGGCAAAGGGCGAAGTCGACCTACGATTTGGAAATGGAGCAAAGGTTGCTGCTTTAGCCGTAGGGACTTATGTATTGACTTTGCCCACTAGGCTTACTATTCAGTTAGAGAACTGTTATTTTGTGCCTGCAATTAGCAGGAATATCATTTCCGTTTCTTGTTTGGACAAGAGTGGTTTTTCTTTTATAATAAAGAACAAAAGTTGTTCTATTTATCTGGATGATATTTTCTATACTAGTGCACACATGAGTAATGGGCTTTATGTCCTTGATCTTGAAATGCCCATCTATAACATAAATACTAAGAGGTCCAAACCAAATGAGTTGAACCCGTCTTATCTTTGGCATTGTCGTTTAGGCCATATAAATGAGAAGCGCATTTCGAAGCTCCATAAAGATGGACTCTTGGACTCATTTGATTATGAATCATATGAGATATGTGAGTCTTGTTTATTGGGAAAGATGACTAAAGCTCCATTCACCTAAGAAAGGTGAAAGAGCCAACGATCTTTTGGGTCTTATACATAGCGATGTATGCGGACCCCTAAACACATTAGCTAGAGGTGGTTTTCAGTACTTCATCACATTTACTTGATGATTTCAGAAGATATGGATTTGTGTATCTTATGAAACATAAATCGGAATCCTTTGAAAAGTTCAAGGAATTCAAAAATGAGGTACAAAACCAACTTGGTAAAAATATTAAAGCTCTTCGATCAGATCGAGGTGGTGAATATTTGAGCCTAGAGTTTGATGATCATCTCGAGAGTGTGGGATTTTATCTCAACTCACTCCACCTGGAACACCACAATGGAATGGTGTTTCTGAGAGGAGAAATCGAACCTTGTTGGACATGGTTCGGTCTATGATGAGTCATGCAAACCTTCCAAACTCCTTTTGGGGATATCCTCTATTGACAGCAGCTTTTACACTTAACCGTGTTCCATCCAAAACGGTAGAAAAGACACCATATAAGATATGGACTGGTAGACGACCCAGCATGTCTTTTATGAAGATTTGGGGTTGTGAAGCATATGTAAAACGTCAAGTTTCTAATAAGCTTGATCCCAAATCTGATAAATGCTTCTTTGTGGGGTATCCCAAAAAAACCAAGGGATACTATTTCTATAATCCTTCCGAAGGCAAAGTGTTTGTCGCACGATCGGTGGTGTATTCCTAGAAAAGGAGTTTATCTCCATAGGAACCATGGGAGGAAGATAGAACTTGAAGAAATTCAAGAATCACAGAGTAGTGACCTACCATTGGTGGAACAGGAGCAACCTTCACGAGAATCTTTGTGGAGGAACAACCCGCTCGAAAGAGCACAAGACCAGCGTAGGTCTAACAGGGATACGTCACCACTGAGAGATATGGATTTCTCATGACTCCACAAGGTGATGTATTGCTCATGGATCAAGATGAGCTCGTGACCTACCAGGAGGCCATTACTGGCCCAGAATCTGAGAAGTGGCTTGAGGCCATGAAATCTGAGATGGATTCCATGTACACCAACCAGGTATGGACCTTGGTATAGCCACCTGAAGGGGTAAAACCTATAGGGTGCAAGTGGGTTTTCAAAAAGAAAACTGACATGGATGGTAAGGTACACACCTTTAAGGCGCGATTGGTCGCTAAGGGTTTCAAGCAAATTCATGGTGTCGACTATGATGAGACCTTTTCACCTGTTGCGATGCTTAAATCCGTCCGGATCTTACTTGCTATCGCTGCATACCATGATTATGAGATATGGCAGATGGATGTCAAAACTGCCTTCCTTAATGGAAAGCTTCTTGAGGATGTGTACATGACACAACCTGAAGGCTTTGACATTTCAGAGGATGCTCGAAAGGCATGTAAATTGCAGCGGTCAATCTATGGATTGAAGCAAGCTTCCGTGTGTTGGAACCTTCGTTTTGATGATCTTTGTTAGACAGTACGGATTCATCAAAAATGAAGATGAATCTTGTGTCTACAAGAAAGTTAGTGGGAGCATTGTTGTTTTTCTGGTGTTATATGTAGATGACATATTACTCATTGGAAATGACATCCCTACACTAGAAAATATAAAGACATGGTTAGGGAATTGCTTCTCTATGAAAGATTTGGGTGAGGCTACCTATGTATTAGGAATCAGGATCTATAGGGATAGATCGCCGAAATTGCTTGGCCTAAGTCAGAGTACATACATAGACAAAGTGTTGAGACGCTTTAACATGCATGAATCCAAGAAAGGACTCTTGCCTATGTCACATGGTATATGCCTATCAAAGGCACAATCCCCTTCCACTCAAGAAGAAAGGGATCGCATGAGTAAGATTCCATATGCATCCGCAATTGGATCTATCATGTATGCCATGTTATGTACTCGACCAGATGTATCGTATGCTTTAAGCATAACGAGCAGGTACCGATCATCGATCCCGTGAAAGTCACTGGTCTGCTATCAAGAGCATCCTTAAGTACTTGAGAAGAACTAAGGATTCGTTCTTGGTATATGGAGGTGAGGAAGAGCTTGATGTAATAGGTTACACCGATGCTAGCTTCCAGACCGATAAGGATGATTCCAGATCGCAATCTGGTTATGTGTTCTGCCTGAATGGCGGGGCTGTGAGCTGGAAAAGTTCGAAGCAGGAGACAGTTGCCGATTCTACTACAGAGGTTGAGTATATTGCTGCCTCCAATGCAGCAAAGGAGGCTGTTTGGATCAGGAAGTTCATTACTGAGCTTGGTACGGTTCCTGGTATTGTGGACCCCATTGATCTCTATTGTGATAACAATGGGGCCATTGCACAAGCTAAGGAACCTAGATCTCATCAGCGATCCAAACATATACTTAGGCGCTTCCATCTCATTCGAGAGATTATCGATAGAGGAGATGTGAAGATATGCAGAGTACCAACACTTGATAACGTTGCTGACCCACTTACGAAACCTCTTGCTCAACAGAAGCATGAAGGTCACACTAGATCGATGGGCATTAGATTGATGCCTGATTGGCTCTAGTGCTAGTGGGAGATTGTTGGTGTAAGCCCTAGAGGCCAATGTATTTCTTTAGACTTACATTTGTATCTTGCTATTTCATATATATATATATATATATATATATATATATATATATATATATATATATATATATATATATATATATATATATATATATATATATATATATGATATGAGAGCATTCCAGTTTATTGTGTTACTTGTTTAAACATAATAAAGTCCTTAGAATAGAAATTTCAGTTTAATAGAATATCAAGTACATGACTTGATCGTGAGACACTATTGAACAATGAAATCCTATTCTTAAATATCCGTAGTCAAGTATTTTATCAACAAGGACAATAATAATACAATTGAGACTATTATGTGTGCAGATCGATGACCATATCTCACGGGTCATGGATATGAGATATCGAGTCGCCACATAGGTACACATTAAGGTAATGATGTACTGGATTGACCCACCATGAGAACACTACATGGAGCGTTATGTGAGTGTCATAAGTAGTTCTCATAGTGACAATGGTGTATGTAATCCTTCGACCTGAAATCACTACGATCCCTACATGAGGAGTCGTGGTGCTTTAATATCGTCAAACGTCATCTGTAATAGGATGATTATAAAGACGATCATTGGGCATACCACGAGCCATGCAGAGGGATGTGAGTGACCTAGATGGAATTTGTCCCTCCTACATAACAGGAGTAATATCTGTGGGCCCCCGATAGAGTGAGACTCTAGAAATGCATGGTCCGTCTTGAAATGAGTCAATATGAGATATTGACCTCATTTGTTGTTAAGTCTACTCGGGTATCAGGGAACATGATATTGAACCATACAAGGGTGACACATTCTATGCCTTGTGTTCAATATAGATATATGGACAAAGGGATAACAATGCACATGAATATTTGTCACAGAAAGGTTTCGTCAAATCACTGACTTTCTCACTACTTAGGTAGCAGTGATGTATTGCTAGATACCGCTCACTGTTTTTAATATTAAATGGGATTTAATATTACTGGTAACGTATTGGGAACCTATAGGGTCACACACAAAAGAGCGGATTAAAAGAAGCATTAAAAGAAAGTTGGACTTTCCTATTGGGCCTAGCGCATAGTAGATGGGCTTAGGTCAAATGTTGCTCACTAACTCACTTAAGGAGGTGATACTATAAGTAGACCACTTAAGTTGTTGTGCCCACACGATTGATAACCTAGCCGCACAAAAGAGAGTAAGTGTGAACAACAAAGTCTCGGTTTTGAAGCTAGCACTGTGAGACAGAGACGCTTCGGTTCGTGACGTTGGACGCTCACGGAATCCGCTCGTGTGGATACCTCTAGAGACACCGTTCGTGCGGTGTTCGTGATAGACGAATTTCAACAAACAGCCATCGCTTCAAGAGGTAAACTTTCGAATCATGAATCATGACCATTCGCAAGGATCCTTCGATGGGAATTTTTCCGCTGCGTTTCTTTTGTTTTATACGCAAATTCCCAACAGTACTCCAGTACCGATGTTGCAGATGAGTCTTTCTAAGTCACTTGAAGACCTAGTGTTAGAGGTTGGGAAATGTATTCGGATTGGGGGTCTCTCCAATGAATATTTGATAGAATGACCAGCTTAGGAGTCTGAGTTGGGTTGTATATCTAAAGAGGTCGGTAAATGTAGTGTTATATACATCCATCTGTAGTTTGAACTTTTCTTTCGAAAGTGGAAACTTAGAGAAATGTTGTATGTCATGGTAACTTTGTTACGAATGTGACTTTACATTTTAAATGTATGTATGATGGATTTCAGAGTTATCTCGATAGAAGAAAATTTTATACCCCAGTTTTCTGACTTAAGAGAAAACAAATTTTCCGAAAGCAACCAGCAAATTATCTTTTAATTTATTTCCGCATGTGTTACGTAGTAATACCCTAAGGGGGGTGTTACAATGAACACAAAATCACAAGTTAAAATCAAACAAGAACACTAAACCACAAGGTATAGGTTCGGCCTAGACTAGTTCTTAGAGTTAGAGATTCCTGAAAATTATACAACTCATGGATTTATGATCCTTAAGTGTTAGGAGTTCATAAACAATGATCATTTAACAAAGTTGAGTTAAAATTCCACTAAGTTAAAAACATAGGGCATTCGGCCAAGGCTAGTAAAATAGGCTAGCATTCACTAAACTTTTCAATCTCTTAGGTTTAGCATCCATATGTGTTAAGGAGCTCAAAACCATGATCATTTTGGAAAAATAAGAACAAGGTATCCTAGGTCCATAACCTTCTAGGTTCGTCCTTCATAGGATTTATAGGCTAGAGATCTTTAAACTTTCCAATCTCTTAGACTTAGCATCCAAATATCTTATGGAGCTCAAGTCCATGATCATCTTGGAAAAATGAAAGTAACACATACTAGCTTTAATAACATAAAATAAACAAGTTATAAATCCTTAAACTTTCCAATCTCTTAGACTTAGCATCCAAATATCTTATGGAGCTCAAGTCCATGATCATCTTGGAAAAATGAAAATAACACATACTAGCTTTAATAACATAAAATAAACAAGTTATGAATCCTTAAACTTTCCAATCTCTTAGACTTAGCATCCAAATATCTTATGGAGCTCAAGTCCATGATGATCTTGGAAAAATGAAAGTAACACATACTAGCTTTAATAACATAAAATAAACAATTTATTAAGAGTTCTAAATCCATGATCAATACTTGGAAAGTTGAAACATAGTATCCTAGGCCTACTTATTCATATTTTTCGGCTATCATAGGAACAAGATATCAAAACTTCCAAGATTTATAGATTCAAGATCAAGGGATAGTTAGAAACTCAAACACAGGATTATATTCCAAAAGTTGAAACAAAAACTTCCTAGGTCACAAATGCAAGCATTCGACCTTCATTGGAAGAGATAGGTAGAGATTTTTGTTTTACACAACCTCTTAGTATCTGAAAATACAAGTTAATACAAGAGTATAGAAATTGGTTTCAACTCAAAAGGAGTTTTCTACCATTTTGGAGAGATTTTAGAAGTTTAAAGCATATAAAGAACACATAAAGTAAACTAAGAAATAAAAGATGAAACTTGAAAAAAGATTTATATGAGAGCATTACCCTTAGTTTAAGGAAGAAATTTAATGAAGAACTTAAGTAGAAAAGATGAATAAAAACTAAAGCTTTAAGAGCTTGAACTTTTAGAAGAAAGAAGAAGACGAACTTTAATGGAGTTTGAAGGAGGAAGATGATGAAGTGAAAATGAAAGGGGTATATATAGAGAGGGGAGAGAGTGGCACGAAATTGAGGAAAGAGGAATGAGCTTGGAGATCAAGTTTTGACCTTGTGCCTTGTTTGGTTTTAGAAGAGAGAGAAAAATGGGTTTTTAGAATATAATATGTTATATTTCAAAAAGTGTCATCATGACCACTTTTTAGGAGGTAGCTTAGGCCATACCTCTAGTGAGTAACCTCTCTCCCTCATCTCACCTCAAGACTTTTATGTCTCCTATTCTGCTCCATTTCGTACCCGGTTGCATTTCCGATCGTAATTCTTCCGACGTTTTCGCCCGAATAAAATATTTTATTTTATTTTTGAAAGAAAATTTTCAAAGTAATCAAAGTTGAAGGAAACATAATTAAAACACTAACTATCTCGTTCACGGGTCAAAATTAGGTTTTCTACTCAGTAAACTTGTACCGGCAGTGAAAACGCAGATCGGCTTTCGTCTGAATTTTCAATCGAAATTTTTACCGTAACTTCATATGATATAACAACACAATAAAATGATTTTAGTTTAATTAAAATCATTCTCTGAATTTAATCTAAAATAAACACATTTAAATATGTATTTACTGCTATAGAAAGCATAGGAAAAACAGGGTGTTACACAGAGTTTTGGCTGGTCGCCATAATCCATCATCCACAATCGATAACATTGCTTAAAACACCATCAACTACAAACTAATAAATTTGTCCTACCCCACCAAAGTCTTTTACTCCAATACAAGTAACAATTTTAAGGCACAACAAACGTGCCAGAAGCTTTTTTGTGCCGTTTGATATGGGTCAAATGGTCACAATGGATGTCTCCAATCTTCACCGATATACGATTGAGAATGGCCTTTTGATTCTCTAACAATTCTTGATTTTGAGTAGCTTTTGACAGCTCTAGTTGTAGCTTCATTATTGTTACTTCATTGGAAGGCACTTCATTCTCCAGGTGCTCTTCGATAAAGGATAAGTGCTCATCCACTGGAGAAGAAGGAGTAACGATTGGTGGAAGAGCGGAGGTGTCAAAATACTAAAGAAGCATGCCGTCCGGGATTACGCACTCAAGAGATGCAATCGTGTTTTATGGGGTTGAAGGATGAAGGACTTCTTGGAACTGGCCTTCTGATGGTTGAGGAATTGAAGGAATGGCCGACGTTGCTTAAACGTTGGGGATGTCAGCCGTTGGTTCTCGAGCTCGAGGAGATGCGTTGGTTTCTAGAATAGTAAGCTGACAAGAACGGAACACATGTTTGCCGAATTAGATAATGAACAAATAGGAAATTAGTTGAGAGAGAAACAGGAAAATACATCAACAACTACTGTGGTAGTCCTTCTCTTCGGTTGATGATGCACTGAGGGACACACTTCAAGAGTTGATTTCTTGGCCTTCTGAAGAAAAGGAATAAACAGCCACTAGAATACCATGATGAATAAGGCTTAGACAATGAGTCGATTGAGAGAGATACCTTAGCCGAACCCTCGGTTCCTTTCTTGGATTTCTTGGGAAAGTTTATGTGTGTGTCTAATGACCAGTCCTTGGGACCGTGTTCTTTTCTTGAAGGAAGAAAGGGGGCGTCATCAGGTTCATCATCCAGATTGATAATCTTCTTTCCTGCATCCGAGGCGGGCCGATAGTGAGAATCAGTAAGGATGTGATAAGTAAATAAGAATCATAAAATGAGTATCGGCTTACCTTTTATTTGTGAAGATGAGGAGGGAAGGCGTGTAGAAACGGGTTGAACGTTCAAAGGGGGTGATGGAGATCGTTCATCTGTCCTGCCTTCTATCAGACGATTAACCCAGTCAGCAGTAGAGTCATTGAAGAACTTATCGACTACGGTCGACCACCAATTAAGGAAAGCTGAAGTTATTCCTGGTTGATGTTGAAAGCCTTTGTATCGAAAGGCAGACAGTCGATCAACAATTACTGTGAACTGTTCCGTGACTTCTTCTTCACTATAAGTGGGTCTAAAAGAGGGGGATGCTGGTTCCGAAAATGATGTGGGGATATACTGCAGTAGTCCAAATTGTCTTGCAAAACAATGGGGATTGTAGTATTCCGAAGAAGACTTGTTGTTTCTCGACTTGGGCTTGATTCTAGCGAGGAGGTTCCAAGTCGTTAAGGCTTTGACCCAACCGAGCACAATCTCACGGTGGATGTCTTCACTAGCAGTACTCTCAAAAGAAGTCACGATCAAAGATGGACCAATTCAGCTGATATAGTGGGATGAAACTCTGAAGAAAGTCGAGTGGGGGAAAGAAGAGTGTTCACTACCTAGACAGTAGAGCAGTCAGAAAGGGTGAGAGTAACCAGTCATTCCCCCAAGATTGGTGGATTGCGAGAAGAAGGATTTGGGTTCCCAGTTAATGATACAAATTCTAGGAAGTAATGAATAATCCATATATGCAAGAACCAATGTGGGCTAGGGATGTTGTCAGTTTTCTCCTAATTCTGCAGTCGTTCCACGTACAAGAACAGGCTTTGGTAAAGTAGGCTGAGAAACAAAGGACCGAGAGCCAAAGCTTGTCCAGAAGTAATGAGTTGGACATAATTAAGGCATTCGGTTACTATCTGAATCGAATTGGTACAGATGAAGTATCTGCACATCCAGTACAGCAAGAAAGCATGATGCTCAAGGTCAGTGACTTCTCCAGTCGAATTCGAGTAGATAGTAATGAAGTTGCTATAATAGTAATATGACTTAGAAAATTTGATACCAGCCATTGGCTCCACTGCTTCAGAAAAAGCATGGACTTCGCTGCCGTGAAGGGGAATCCCAGTGATAGCCGTGACATCGAGTAAAGTGGGGCTCATCATACCATAAGGAAAGACGAAGCTGTTGATAGAAGTATTCTTGAAACCGCAAAAGTCGAAAAGAATATCAACGTTGAGTGGGATTTCGTGACGAGAGAGCATTATTAGGTTGAAGATGCCCCAAGATTTCCAGTCTTTACTTTTGGTCGTGGGTATGCGATGGAGCCATTTGCTGTAAGAAGAAGTGTCGTTGGGCTAGGTTCGGAAGCTTGACATTCTTCTGTCAAGGGTAAAACAATCCGAAGCAACGGGTAAAGAAAACAAGATGGGGTAAAGAACATTGTCAAGGAACAATTTCCCTCATATTGATTTTCGATTGAAGGGTTTAAGGTCATGGAATGTACAATACGGTAAAGGGTGCCTGTGGCTTGCTTAGAATCAGAGGTAGAAGAAAAGGACCGGTTGGGACCAATAGAAGCCGAGTCATCCGAAGCATCGTTGCCATAGGAAATATTGTCAGTATTTTGGGAATCGGAAGTGGAAGACATGCTTGATCAAAGAAGAAAGAAAGTTCGAGGGCAAGAAAAGCTTAATGAAGATTAAAGAAGAAGGTAGAGTAAATGGTTGGAGGAAGCCGTCAGCTGATTTTATAAAGGAGGAAGAAAGCTGCGGAAACTAGCCGTTAGCAATAAAATAGGGATAAGGAGTCAAGGCGACAAGCACACGGATCAAGGTAAATGGTTATGTTGCGATGCTCAAAATAAATTGGTTGTATCATTCTATCTTCATTTCAAATAGATAGAAGATATAAGGGGGCAAATGTTATCGCCTAATTTAAACGGGATTAATTTAACCGTTGGTAAACTAGTCGTTGGGGCTAATCGTATCGGAAGCCAGTCGAGTATATTACGCTGGTAGCCGATGGAAGAACAAAAAATTAATTAAAAGCGGTTAAATAGGTGACATGGGTTAAAGGATAATATCATGAGTAATCCGTTAATGTTTAAAGTGTTGGTAACAGTCGAAGAAATGAAATGGGAGCACCAACTCTTTTAGCCGTTACACGTGCTAACAGTTTTCCTAAAATAATGGGGAATGGTTTCAAGTTGTTTTAGCTTATTTTTAGGAGGCACAAAGATGTTGAAGAGTGCAAGAAACATGCTCAGGTGGTTATTGGTGGATGATCATTGAAGACTTTCCTAAAATGTTGGAATTTTAGTTAGACATGGTTAGTCGTTGTGATCTAGTTAGTTTGTGTTGGCCACTAAGTGTATAATGCTTAAATTTAGGAAAATGTGGTCAATAAGGACAGTTTTGTATAGTGTTCGAATTGCAGCTTATAAATACCAAGTGTAAATATGAGAAAGATATATCAATACAATCAAACACATTCTATTCTCAATTGTATTGCTTTCAATTTTACTTTTCGCAATTTAGCTTAGTTTTCTCACTTTCCACACTAAACACTCTCTGGAGTAGTTTAGGAACCCGCAAGTTAGGAGACATAATCCCTCTTCTAATGTTATCGACTGATAATGGAATCATTTTTTTTTATAATCAAAAAATTTATAAATGACAGGAGTACTAGGTGTACCCAAAACCATTTACAATGAGAACAAAATTACAAAAGGAACCAACCAAAAAAAAAGCTATTAAAACAACAAAAGGCATTTATGGAGCCACATATGGTTGAAGAATAGCTAAAGTTAACCCCAATAATCCCATCCTTTCAGTTTCAATACTACCACGCAAAGCAATACCAAAGCAAAGACACAGACCCTGAAAAGTTCCCCAGGCCGCATCAGCAGGAACAAAAACCAATAGAAATTACACCTCCCGAGTGGAGAAATAAAATGCCTCCATGTGCTAACCAACAAGGTAGAAATGTCAAGTACATTAACACAGCAAAATCAGAACAAAAACAAAACTGCGGCCTCCATCAAAACCGAAAACCCTGCACCAAGTCCCTCAAGAACAGTTAGATCCCTTTCCTAGCTGATATACATCCAATGGGGTTGACACACCAATCCGCAAAAGAATAAAAAGAACCACAATGTAACACCCTAGTTTTTACGCATATGATTAATTATTTTATTTGGATGTTTATGTTTATTTTATTACGTGGTTTAGTTTGAGTAATTGAATTACTCTCTTCAAATTATTTTATTGGGTGCGTTAGCACTGACTTATTTCAGTGAATCCACTCTTACTAGACAATAATTTACGTTATTGTTACTATTATTACCAGTACAGAAAAATGTTTTAAATAATATGATTAAGAGAAAAGAATTTCCATATTTTCATTCTATTTAATTTTAGATTTGAAAATAAACTGGTTTGACATTAATCAGAGATTAAATTTTTGGACCGAGTATTTTCTTAGTTGATCAGTTCAACTATTAATCTTTACTCTAATTTGAATTTTGAAATCATATATTTATCAATCTTTATTTTTAGATTCAAAAACTAAAAACATGTTTATTTTAAGGCTTAATGATCACTCATTTTGTACCCAATAATACAAAAAAATAGAATTCTCTCTCTTCCTCTCCTAACTCAGCACGATTCCCCCCTTCCCCCTACTTATTTCTCCTTTTTTCTTTCTTTTTCTCTTCTTCCTCCTCACTCCATCTCTCTCTTCCTCCTCCCTAGCTCACGGCTCCGTCCGCCACCGGTCCAAGTGCCGCCGGATCGCCGCCAGGAGCAAGGCGACGACCACCATTGCGACCAAGCTTCACCCCACGCGTGTAGATCGTTTCCACCGTCGCCGCGAGCTCCACCGTCAGATGCGCACGGTTGGGTCTCTGTTCCGGCCATCGAGAACGCGCATCGCCACCATGGAGACGCCGTCCAGCAGCCGCTCGATGCGGACCGGGCAGCCACACGACTCAGTTCGCGTTTCCGGCCACCGTTTTCCGATCGCCGCCGTCACCACCACTTCCAGCCACCATGTTCTCATCTTCTTCTACCTTGGGTAAGTGTCTTACCCTCTATTCTCTTCTAGTTGTAAAAGCCCCAAATTAATTTTGAAACCCTAACCCTAAATTTTGATTCAGTTTCAAAATGTGAAATTAACACTATTTTTATGCAACTGGGACTATGAATTAGTGTTTCCCTAAACCAATTTCATTATTCTTTAGTTAAAATGAGTTTTACCCAAATTGTATTTAGGAACCCTAAACCCCAATTTGATTTTATTTGAATTTGGTTCTGTTTTTGTGAAATTAATTATGATTTAGTGCAATTAAGACTCTTAATTGATGATTCCTAAGTTCTTTTTCATGATCCTTTAATCAAAACAAAGTTTCCTCAAAAGGTATTGTGAAGATTAAGCTCCAAACATGGTTTTCTCAGAAAATGACCTTGTTTGGTAATAAGATTAAGTGTTTAGATCAAATTAGAATGTGTGTTTGATCATGTGTAATTGATTTCTTGATTTCTGGTTGTTGCGCGTTGTTGGATTCCGTCTCTGAGACGTTTGACACGGCTATGCTGACTTGATGGAGTAGATAGTTACACTCTTGGAGCTAAAGTGAGCATTAAGACAAGGATCCTTTACTTGTCTTCAAAGGTAAGGGGAGCTTGCCTATGGATATTCAATGACTATATGCATGTGTGTATGTGTTTAATTGTGTGCATGTGTGTTGTTTACTTGAACTATTGTGGTTATTACTTGGAGTTGAACATTACTTGCTTTAAGGTGTTATGAATTATATATATGTGATGAACTGTCATTAACTGTAATATTATTATTGTTGTGAATATATTACTGTTGATTGAAGTTTGAGAAGCTGGACTTGAGTCTCTGCTCAATGACTATAAGGATTAAAAGCCTTAATAAGCCTTGAATAGAACTTTGAAAGTTTTGGGTTCATTTATAAAATTTCCTTGTTTAAAGTGCTTACTTCAGAAGAATAAGATCTTTGTTTTTAAAAAAATGTTGAAGTGATTTTATGTTGAAGGAAACTATCTTTTTATGACCAAGAGTTTTGTACGAGAGAAAACCCTTTTGAGCTATAGGTTTTATGAAGGAAAACCATTTGAAAATATTTTACTTTATTCCATCAAGAAATTTCCAAAACAAACGAATTTCCTAAATGTTTTAGAAAAGATTTTGTAAAGGAAAAGGATTTTCTCCTAAATGATTTAGAAACGTTCCGGTTACTTGAATAAGTGACCGAGGTTTTGTTTTGGTTTTGATTTTCACTGAGCGAAAAGTAAGCACATGTGAAAGAGAATACTAGTTCGCGAGACGTCGCCTCTAGTATTCAGTTGTATGCACGCGATCTGGGATCCATGTCAAGAATTATGGACCAAGGGTCCTAATCGTGATATTATGGGCTATGAGACCTAATTTTGGAATTGAGGACTGTGTGTCTTAATTTCGTTGTTATGAACTAGGAGTCCTTATCATGTTGAAATAAAACATGGATAAAATCATAATTGTTTCTACGACCACAACCTTGGACTGCGGCCTCGGACTAAGGTGTTGTGATTGAGCACTCGGACTGCGCGTCCTGTGTTATTGATTTTCAAGTAATGAAAATTGTGAATAGTCGTTAGCTTTGGGCTTCGACAATGGAAAAGAGTGAACACAAAGAACAGTCTCGATAATGAAAAATCTTTTATTCATATGCATTTCCCCTTAGCAGACGTGCTTGAGTTAACCGAATACCCGCTTAAGATGTGGTATTCGATGAGGTATACATCCGAATGGCCGTTATAAGGGATTTGTGATGATGTCGATCCGGGTGCATGAGGTGACGAAGACAACTTGCCAAACGGGCGTATGAGCCTGATCAACTCTTTCTTTCTTAATGATAAAACGGTGTTGGTATCTCATTAGATTAAGTTTAGAGCCTAATTATTGAAGTGTCATGCATTCTCTTTATAAAACTGATTGTTCGGGTATGACACCCACTGATATAGCACTTGTCGTTTTATCTCTTAATAATAATTAAATGTTAATGTGCTGAGGTGATGTATGTATCCTGTATATGGTTGTTGTGTGATATATCCATTTGTCGGTATCTCACCCTTACAGATATATCAGGTTTCTTCTGGTCCGCTATTGTACCCTGGGTACTTTAGTACAGATGGTGCAGAGGAGTCTTCCTAAGTCACTCGGAGACTTAGATCTAGTTGTTTGATGAAGTATTTGATTGTGGAATGACCACGTGAGTTTTCCTCAGGAATAACTTTTAGAACGACCAGCTTAGGGTTTGAGACTTAGATTTTTGATAAGTATGTATGAGTATGGCTCAGAGAGTCTTTATTTTAAAATGGAATGTTTATGGCTCAGAGAGCATCTCTTTTGAATGAAAACCTAAGTTTTTCCTAAAACGAGTCAAAGTCCAACTTAGGAACAAAACAAGGCCAATTTTGGGCGAAAACGAGATTGAACTCGTATAATTAGCACATAAACCACAGTCTTACTAGTTATAAAACTAGATAAGCCAGAGGCTTATCACTTGTCAGGATAGGATTGTAAACCGGTGTGCCGATCAAGGCTTAGGTTTGGAGTTGTGACAAATTTTTATACCCAAATTTAGACGCTTATGTACTTATATAAAAAAAAATTCGAAAGCAACCAGTAAATTATCCTTTTAATTTAAATTCCGCATGTATTACGTAGTAATACCTAGTGGGGGTGTTACACACAAGATACCGAGAACCACTCCCAAGAACAACATTATATCATAGCCGTCTAATAAAATCACAAGTTTCATTTCTGAAAATAATTGAGTTTCTAAGCAACCACAATGACCAGATAAGGGAATCGTTATTATTTGAAATTAGTCGAGGTCACGGCTAATCCTACTTCACCATATAACAGAAGCATTGTCTATTCCCAATTTTAAAAAAAAAATTTCAAAGCTTTATGTACATTTCTCTGTATTCAGCATTCAAAAGCCACTGTAGAACTATTTTCCCGAGTATGTAGAGTACCAGTTAAAGGGCAACTCTTCTGCCCACAGATGCAGTTCTATTCTCTTCACCATGACTCGAACTTTGGATAAACATTTATTTCCCACAACTCATTATCAAACTGAACGGATTCTTAAATACACCTCATATGCAAGAAGCATCAAATTTTAGGAAATAGAATCAATCATGCGAAAATCAGAGTCTTCCATGGATGAACATAATAATGTAAATAGAGTAAGTATTATCTCAAATTGTTGGTGTTAGGATCAATATCGTCATTGGGAGATGTCATTTTATCTTTCAATAGAATTAAAGAAGAGACAGTTTGTAACACCCTGTTTTCCCTACGTTTTCTGTAGCAGTAAATACATATTTCAATGTGTTTATTTTAGATTAAACTCAGAGAATGATTTTAATTAAACTAAAATCATTTTCTTGTGTTGTTATGTCATATGAAGTTACGGTAAAATTTTCAGTTGAAAATTCGGACGGAAGTCGATCTGGGTTTTCACTGCCGGTACAAGTTTACTGTGCAGAAAACCTCATTTTGACCCGTGAACGAAACAATTAGTGTTTTTATTATGTTTCCTTCAACCTTTGTTATTTTGAAAATTTTCGTGCAAAAAATGAAATAAATTATTTTATTCAGGTGAAACGTCGGAAAAATTACGATCGGAAATGCAACCGGGTATCAAATGGAGAAGATTATGGACCATAAAAGAAGTAAGGAGACATGATGGAAAGGGCTATGACACACTCTAAAAGTACCATCATCACACTTTTCAAATTATAATACTATTCTAATCCAAAAGTCTTTTCTCTCTCTTCTTCCATCCAATCAAGCATTAAACCACCAAGCTTGCTCAACAAGCTCTCCCTCTCCCTCTCACTCCCTTAGTTGTGCAACTCTACCCCCTCTCCCTATATATACCCCTTCCATCTTCACTTCATCATCTTCCTCCTTCAACCTCCAGTAAAGTTCATCTTCTTCCTTTCTTCTAAAAGTTCAAGCCCTTAAAGCTTTTTGACTTATCTGATGACATAATCTCTTATGCAGTGTGTTTGGCAGAGATTATAAAAATAACTTATGTCATCGCATTAGGAGTTTTTGACTTATTTTCATAAGTCACTGGGAGAAGCTTATGGAATTATCATAAGAGCTTATGCACTAAACACCCTTTCCGTGTTTTTCACTATTCGAATCCTCTCATGCCCCTTTCTTTCTTTAGGCGCTTATGGCATAAGCTCTCATGCGATAAGACCTTATGTGATAAGCTCTTAATTAAGTTGTTTACCAAAACGCACAGTTTTTATTCATCTTTTCTACTTAAATTCTTAATTAAAGTTCTTCCTTATACTAAGGGTAATGCTCTCATATAAATCTTTTTTCAACTTTCATCTTTTATTTCTTAGTTTACTTTATGTGTTCTTTATATGCTTTAAACTTCTAAAATCTCTCTAAAATGGTAGAAAACTCCTTTTGAGTTGAAACCACTTTCTATAGTCTTGTATTAACTTATATTCTCATATACTAAGAGGTTGTGTAAAACAAAAATCTCTATCCATCTCTTCCAATGAAGGCCGAATGCTTGCATTTGTGACCTAGGAAGTTTTTGTTTCAACTTTTGGAATGATCATGTGTTTGAGATTCTAACTATCCCTTGATCTTGAATCTATAAATCTTAGAAGTTTTGATAGCTTGTTCCTATGATGGCCGAAAAATATGAATAAGTAGGCCTAGGATACTATGTTTCAACTTTCCAAGTATTGATCATGGAATTAGAACTCTTTATAACTTGTTTATTGCATGTTATTAAAGCTAGTATGTGTTACTTTCATTTTTCCAAGATGATCATGGACTTGAGCTCTCTAAGATATTCGGATACTAAGTCTAAGAGATTGGAAAGTTTAAGGATTTATAACTTGTTTATTTTATGTTGTTAATGCTAGTATGTGTTTGTTTCATTTTTCCAAGATGATCATGGACTTGAGCTCCATAAGATATTTGGATGCTAACACTAGTGCAAAATATACATTTAACATCAGTTTTTTAACATCGGTTTTAATAAAACCGATGTGAAATAGGAGGCGGTGGCATTTTTGAAATTAAACTAAAATATTTTAACATCGGTTTTAAAAAAACCAATGTGTTAAAAATATTTAACATCGGTTTTAAATAAAACCGATGTGGAAAAGTGAAACCAAAAAAAAAAATTTAGACATAAGATTCCACATCGGTTTTGAATAACCGATGTGGAAAATGGAAATAAATTATAAATTTTTTTAATGTGCCGTAAGATTACACATCGGTTTTCAAATAACCGATGTAGTAAATTAAAAAAAAATAAAATAAATTGTAAGTTTCTACATCGGTTATTAAGAAACCGATGTGAAATATCGTAACCACATCGGTTTTTAAAAACCAATGTGTAATAACCTAATTTTCTATTTTCATTCCCTCCTACTCTTCGCGCCGTCTTCCATTCCATTTGTTTTTCATTCCTTTGTCACTGCTTCTCCATATCTCTCACTGCACTCACATCCCGCGAGTTACCCTAGTTTGAAGAGCGCCATTTTTGCTCATCCCTCATCCTCCCTCAGGTATGCGTCTCTCTCTCTCTCTCTCTTTCTTTCTCTTTCTCTCTCTCGCTCCCTTCTTCACGTCATCGCTTCTTCTGGTAACTCCCAGGTCCTTTTTCCCTTTTCAATCGTAGACAAAGAAGACCACTGCGACTGCGAGCCTTCATTTTCTGCTTCGTAAGAGAACCACTGAGAACGGCCATCCACGAGCTACCCTCGTTTGCGTGAAGAGCGCCATTTTTGCTCGTCCCTCCTCCTCCCTCAGGTATATATTTGTTTCTTGTTTAGAAAAGTTATGAACTTTGACTCCAAATGGTTGGATAATATACTTGCATGTGTTGTTCTGTTGCTCCAAGACTGGATTTTTCCAGTGGTGGTATCACCCGTCACGGTCGTGCTACCTGTCACGACTAGGCCGTGACGGATTCTGCCTTGGAGGTTGCTTCACTGGTTGTTCTGTCACGGCCGTGACCACATCACGGCTAGGTCGTGATCAGTTATGCCTGTGAGGGTCTGGTTCAGTTGGCATGTCATGGCCGTGATGGCCATCACAGCCAGGCCGTGACAGGTTCTGCCTTGGAGGTTGCTTTACTGGTTGGTCTGTCACGGTCGTGACCACCATCACGGCTAGGTCGTGATCAGTTCTGCCTGTGAGGGCCTAGTTCAGTTGGAATGTCACGGTCGTGATGGCCATCACGGCTAGGCCGTGATAGGTTCTGCCTTGGAGGTTGATTCACTGGTTGGTCTGTCACGGACGTGACCACCATCACGGCTAGGCCGTGATCAGTTCTGCCTGTGAGGGTTTGGTATAGCTGACATGTCACGGCCGTGATGGGCATCACGGGCTGGCCGTGACCAGTTCTGACTTTTCCATTCTTTCTTTTAAGCTATACTCGATTACGGTCGTGATGGCTTTCAAGGCTAGCCCATGATGGGCTCTGTTTGGCTAATTTTCTTCACTTTTCAAGCCCTATCTTCATGCAAGCTACATAATTAGTCAAGCCTTAGTTTCCCGTTTGAGATGCAATACTAATGAGCGTACGTGTATGTGCTTAATGTACCGCTCATTGTGTTGGATCTTGAATTGTCCAAAGTTGGACAGTTTGGGAAAAAACTTTTTCTTAATTCAGTTAAAATAGTTATTCATTGATTCTAATGTTATATACTTGATGAAAGTTCGGATTGATACATTTCCTTTCGTTCTCCGGGTGCATACTTTATCGTGGTGGATGTCATCGCGTTCAAGTAGTGTACGTCGGAGACCGGAGGGAAATGCTGTCGAAATTTTGTCGAGTATGAGCATGAGATTTAAGGACTAACTGTTAACCGAATGTTGAAAAAGTTTCTTCTCGAATGGGATAGGGCCATACACTGTCATAAGAAGTGGTTGATGAATATGTTGGAATAAGTACGAAGGTATTGGTTTAGTCATGGATCGCGGTTGGATGAATGCTAGACGAACAAGTGATGAGTATGAGAATGAGTGGAAGATTTTCTACAGTTTGCAAAAACAAATGCTCCTGATAGTGGTAACGGAAGGTTTTATTGTCCTTGTGTTAACTGTTTGAATGAGAGACGACTATAATCTGAGGAGATACGTGATCATCTTATTTGTGAGGGGATTTGCAAGAGTTATACAACATGGATATGTCATGGTGAATCGTTAGACAGGCCGAGGGTGTCGAATAGAGAGGAAGTTGATGATTTGGAAATGGACGATGGACTAGAGGAAGTGATCCGTGATGTTGGGCAAGAGTCTTTTCGGCGCGCACATGTGTATGATACTTTGTGCAGTGATGCGCAAGTGGCTTTGTATCCTGGGTGCACTAATTTCACACGGTTGTCAGCGGTGTTAAGATTGTTCAATGTGAAGGCGAGAAATGGGTGGAGCGATAAAAGCTTTACTGAATTGCTTGAGTTGTTGAAAGAAATGCTTCCAGAAGGCAACACATTGCCATCTCGAAACTATGAGGCGAAGAAGATATTGTGTCCGATGGGTATGGAGTATAAGAAAATACACGCTTGCCCCAATGATTGCATATTCTACAGGAAAGAGTTTGAAGAGATGCACGAGTGCCCCAGGTGTGGGGTATCACGCTACAAAGTGAAGGATGGTGATTCTAGTTGTGATGTGGTCACCAAAGGTCCTCCTACGAAGGTGTTATGGTATCTTCCCGTGATTCCGTGGTTCAAGCGATTGTTTGCTAATGTAAATGACGCAAAGAACATTAGATGGCATGCAGATGAGAGGAAGTGTGATGGACAGCTTCGGCATCCGGCCGATTCTTTGCAATGGAAGAGAATTGATAGTTTGTTTCCGGATTTCGGCAATGAGCCCAGAAACCTCAGGCTTGGACTTGCTACCGATGGAATGAATCCATATGGAAACTTAAGTAATATTCATAGTTCATGGCCTGTTCTCCTGGTAATTTACAACCTGTCTCCTTGGTTGTGCATGAAGCGCAAATACATTATGTTAAGTATGATGATTTCGGATCCTAAACAGCCAGGAAATGATATCGATGTTTATCTGAGTCCCTTGATTGAAGACTTGAGAATGTTGTGGGATGAAGGCGTTGATGTGATCGACGGGTATTGCCGTGAGACATTCAGATTGCGTGCCATGTTATTTTGCACCATCAATGACTTTCCAGCATACGGGAACCTGCGTGGGTATAGTGTTAAGGGGCATAAAGCATGTCCAATATGTGAAGAAGGCACATGTTACCATCAACTGCAACATGGAAGGAAGACAGTTTACCTTGGGCATAGGAGATTTCTCCGACGTAATCATCCTTATCGTAGATTGAGAAAAGATTTCAATGGACTTCCTGAGAATGAAATTGCTCCGGTGGCCTTGACTGGAGAGCAAGTTTATGAAAGGGTGAACAACACTAATGTTATCTATGGGAAGACCCAGAAGAAGGCTACCGAGAAGAAAATATGGAAGAAGAGGTCGATCTTCTTTAATCTTCCATACTGGTGCAAGCTTGATGTAAGACATTGTATTGATGTGATGCATGTGGAGAAAAATGTGTGGACAGTTTAATCGGAACGCTTCTCAACATTAAAGACAAGACAAAGGATGGTGTGAATGCTCTTCTGGATCTAGTTGCGATGGGTATACGAGAGCAATTAGCTCCACTTAAAGTGGGGGATAAGAAGACTTATTTGCCCCCAGCATGTCATACTTTATCAAAAAAAGAGAAAAGAAGTTTCTGTGAATGTCTACGGGGAGTCAAAGTGCCACAGGGTTACTCTTCAAATATCAAAAGACTTGTCTCAATGAAAGATCTCAAATTAGTTGGCTTAAAGTCTCATGATTGTCATGTCTTGATGCAACAACTACTACCGGTGGACATTCGTGACATATTGCCTAAAAAAGTCAGACATGCCATTACTAGGTTATGCTTATTCTTCAATGCTATATGTAGCAAGGTCATTGACACTAAAAAGTTGGATGACTTGGAAAATGAGGCAGCCATTATCTTGTGCCAATTGGAGATGTATTTTCCACCTTCATTTTTTGACATCATGGTTCATTTGATTGTTCATCTAGTGAGGGAGATTAGATTGTGCGGCCCCGTTTATTTAAGGTGGATGTACCCGGTTGAGCGATACATGAAGATCTTGAAAGGATATATGAAAAATCCACACCGTCCCAAAGCATCTATTGTTGAAAGGTATGTTGCGTAAAGAAGCTATTGAGTTTTGTACAGACTACATGTCGAAGCGGAACTCGTAGGGCTTCAAGTCTCGTCACGAAGGAAGATATGATGGTAAGGGTACACGAGGTATCACTGTTAAGAGCATGGATCGGGAGGAAGTGCTTCAAGCACATTTGTATATATTGAATAACACTGATGAGGTTGAACCATACTTATGTGAGCATAAAAGCATCATCAATGAAACTTACCCTAGAATGAATGAAAAATGGTGTTTGAACAAGCATAACAAGACTTTCTTGAACTGGTTTAAAGAAAAAATTGCAAAGGATGGTATTGCTTCTGATACATTAAAATGGCTAGCACAGGGGCCTAACTTTGATGTCATATGCTGGAGTGGGTACAATATCAATAAGTTTTCCTTCTATACAAAGTCCCAGGATGACAAAAGTACTATGCAAAACAGTGGGGTTATGGTCATCGCTGAGTCCATGCATTTCTCTAGTTCGAAAGATAAAAACCCTGTTATGGCATCCGTTTCATACTTTGGAATCATTGAAGAGATATGGGAGGTTGATTACACGAAGTTTAGAGTACCTGTTTTTAAATGTCAGTGCGTCGACAGTAACAATGGTGTGCAAACCGATGAGTTAGGATTCAAATTGGTGGACCTTAATAAGGTAGGTAATAAAGAGGAGCCTTTCATCATGGCATCCCAAGCAAAACAAGTGTTTTATATCCGTGATCCTTCTAACAAAAGGTGGTCAGTGGTTCTCCAGGGAAAAAACATGTATAATGGTAGTGAGGGAAATCATGATTCAACTCTTGATATTTCTGATACTCCTTCTTTCTCAACACGAGTGCCTAATTTCAATGAGGAAAATGAAGTGGATGATGTACATGCTACTCGTAATGATCACCAAGAAGGGTTATGGGAGAACTTTACTAATTGACCACAAAGTAAGTTTAGTTTGATATTACCATCAAGTTTGGCATATTATATGTTTACGTTGATATTTATAAGTTATGTTTACATACGTTGATCGATATTTTTAAGTTATGTTTGATATTTATCCTGACATACTAAAAAGTTTTTTTTTGTTTAAACAGGTATACATGGCTGATCGTGAGGATATCCCTCCTTCATGCAGCGGGTCGGAGACCCCGTCTACTGGTAGAAAGGGTAGACGTGCCATACGAATGAGGGATTTGACTGCCAACTGTGGTTCAAATCAAAGGATAAGAGTAGACTTTGATAATAACCTCAATCCTATTGGTCCAATGGCAGATCAGTTTAACAGTTTTGTGGCGACCCTTGCTAGGAACAGGCCTAGTATACTCATTGATATTTGGAAAGATGTACCGGCGGACGTGAAGGATCAGATATGGGAGAGTATTCTGGTATCTATGCTTCTACGTCCTGTGTTTGGTTGTATCTACTTTATTTTTATCTTAATAATATCATACAGTAATTCGTTGATTCTTTTGGTCTTAATGTTGTTTACCTTTGACATACCGGATACATACGTTATGAAGAAGTGTTTGCTAAAGTATGCTGGAGAGCGTTGGAGGGCTTTTAAGGCCGACCTGGGCAGATACTATGTATTCAATCCAAAAAGTAAAAAGAACCCACTTGAGGTGTATCCGTATATTGACCAGGTGACGTGGGATCACTTTGTTCAGAGCCGACATGATCCCATCTTTCAGGTTAACTTATTTGATTTGTCTCTAAATTTATGTAATTTCATTAATTTTATTTACTTATGTAATTTAATTGTCTTCTATTTATAACAGGAGAAGAGGAAAAAGGGGCAGAAAAACCAAAGCAAGAATGTCTACCCCCATGTCATGTCTCGTGGGGGATATAAAAAGTTTATTCAGAAAATGGTTGAAGAAGAAAAGAAAGCACGTCAGGAAGCAGCATCTCAGGCGGATCCTAATGCTGAAAATCGTCCAGAGGTTGTTGATCCACCTCCACCCCCACACCATCGTAAATGGAAGAGGGACCGACAAAGAAAAACGGGACAATATACATCTGAGGAGGCCCGCCAAGTAGCTGAGAAGATTGTAAGTATAGTTTGAATTGTAATTGTCATTTTAAGATTGTTACCGAATTGTAATGTGACCTGATATTTTATGTGATAGGATGCCTTGGACGAGCATCTAACCCAAGGAACCTTTGTTCCTAGAGGACGCGATGATATCTTAGCTGCTGCCATCGGTAAACCAGACTACCTGGGCCATGTCACTGGTGTTGGATGGGGCATCAGCATTCGCCAATATCATGGTTCATCTTCACACCAATGCCACAAGGATGTTGATGCAAATAGAGCATGGCTAAAACAGGAGATTGCAGCTAAGCTTCGACAGGAGATGGCCGAGCAGTTTGCCCAGCAGATGGCAATATTGACTTCTATGTCCCAGCAGATGACAACCGGTGTGCAACCCTCTGTTCAACCCTCTGTCCATGTGAGCACTAAGGGCTCATGTGATCCTCCTCATCAGCCTGAAAATGATGATGATGGTGATGATGATGATGATGACGACCCTGATAGGTGTGAGCTATATGTTGATGATCATCATCATCGTCGCTTAGTGGCATTGGGGAGGGCACATAATAACTTAGGTAATACCATACACCATCGTTTATTACCGGATGATCAGCTGAGGGTCGTTGTTGAGATTATTCGAGATGCTGATGCTCGAGTCCTTGTGCCCACTGAGGAGGTTCAAACAGTGGGTCAGGCCCCCGGTAACTTCATCCTTTGGCCAAGAAGACTGGTCAGCTTTCTTGTTGCATCTGAGGTATTCAGTTAGTTATGTTTTTCTATATTCATAGTTGAAATAATTTATTATTGTTTAAAGATAATGCTTTATTTTTATTCGTTAAGGATGTTGGAAATGATATTGTGCCTAAAAGGTCGGATCCAGGAATACCAGAGATGTCTGCTCCTGCCAAGGTATTCATTTGACCATTTAGTTAATTACGAATTAAATAACTTAATTATCCGTGATTACTAATATATATCTATGTTGTTTAGGGGATCGACAAAGGGGCACATGGCCATGGTGATATTTTTAAAGTTCTGGCTATACAGGTTGTCACCATGGAGAATGACGCAGCCTTGGTAAGGTTGGAACATGATGCCAGTCCAGGTGATGAACTGTATATCCCAAAGATGGAACTTATGGAGATGGCACTCAATAAAGAAATAACTAGTTCTGCACACATATCGTTATGGTGCACGTAAGTACATTTTATTCATAAGTTAAGTAATTAATTTTTACATACTATGATAATTAACATGTTTTTCCAATATATTAGGTATCTGCATCGTATGTTGGTTGATCAGGGTAACCTCGCCCTTTATGGGTTCATTGACCCCATGTTCATTCAGGGTGATGTTCTCCTAGCATCAGAAGACCCGGTCACCACCATACGTGATATACTTGCCCGAGACGATCATCAAATCTACCTTGCGCCTTATCTCAATAAGTAAGTACCGGTTATTTAAGTATAACTATATATGACTTAGTCACTAACTGTTCCGCAAATTCAGCCAGCATTGGCAACTGTTGATCTTGTACCCCTAGGATGAACGTCGTGGTCTTCTTCTTCTCATTGGAAAATAAGCCGGCGAATGCACTGAAGACGATCATCGAAACGTAATCATTAAAATACTTTATAATCAGTAATGCAGTTGTTTTAATTATCTGAAATCTATTAGATATACTTTAATTAATGTTTTTGTCATGATAGGTCTATTACTGCAAACCACATGTTGCGTGGTGAAAGGCGTACTCGGGGTATCAGATGGATTATTCCTAGCGTAAGATATTTATTAGTTCAAATGCATCAAATGCAGTGGGTATAATTATTGATTTCTATTTAATTGCTCATATTCTAATTGGGTTTCATTTGTACGTAGTCACGTATACAACATGGATCATGGGAATGTGGCTACTATGTGATGCAGTGGATGTTGGAAATTATCTCCTCCAGGATCACTGAAAGATGGCACGAGGTAAATGTTAATTGACACAATTAGAAGTAATAGTTATAGATTCGTTATATGTTTTATGTTAGTTTATTACTTAAAAGATATAATCTTTTGTCCAATTAAACTTGCAGATATTCAACAATCCAACTCCATTATCTGATTCCGACATCATCAACATAAAGAGGCGTTGGGCAACTTTCTTTCTTGAAGTGTACCAACCATAGTTTGTATATATGTAGTTAGTTTTAAAACTTATCATGTACTAGCTATAGTGTACTTTTGACTGATCATATGTATTTTGATATGAAATCTATAATATATCATGTAGCTTTTTGGTTTCTAATTATCTTTGTTGTCTGAATGTAATTGATCGTACATATGTATTGTTCTTAATAAATTCAGTATATATTGTTTGTGTTTTTGTCGTACAAAAGTGATTGTGTTTAGAATATTTACAGTATGTTATTCTGGTATTGATCTGCATCACTGAAACAGGGGAAAGGAATGACAGAAATGTAAATAACAGAATAAAAAAAATGAGACTTTACACATCGGTTTTTCCAAAACCAATGTGCAAATATCACTTTCCACATCGGTTTTTGTAAAAACCGATGTGGAAATTTCACTTTCCACGTCGGTTTTCATAAAAACCGATGTGGAAAGTGATATTTCCAATAGGTTACCAATTGACAAATTTCACTTTCCACATCGGTTTGTTTAAAAAACGTTGTTAAAAATGTGTAAAGTGTAAAGTGGCAATAAACCATATCAGTCTTTTCAACATCAGTTTGAAAACCGATGTGTAAAGCCAAAAATAACCGATATGGAATCCCTTTTCTGCACCAGTGTAAGTCTAAGAGGTTAGAAAGTTTAAGGATTTATAACTTGTTTATTTTATGTTGTTAAAGCTAGTATGTGTTGCTTTCATTTTTCCAAGATGATCATGGACTTGAGCTCCATAAGATATTTGGATGCTAAGTCTAAGAGATTGGAAAGTTTAAGGATTTATAACTTGTTTATTTTATGTTGTTAAAACTAGTATGTGTTACTTTAATTTTTCCAAGATGATCATGGACTTGAGCTCCATAAGATATTCGGATGCTAAGTCTAAGAGATTGGAAAGTTTAAGGATTTATAACTTGTTTAATTTATGTTATTAAAGCTAATATGTGTTACTTTCATTTTTCCAAGATGATCATGGACTTAAGCTCCATAAGATGTTTGGATGCTAAGTCTAAAAGATTGGAAAGTTTAAGGATTTATAACTTGTTTATTTGATGTTATTAAAGCTAGTATGTGTTATTTTCATTTTTTCCAAAATGATCATGGTTTTGAGCTCCTTAACACATATGGAAGCTAAACCTAAGAGATTGGAAAGTTTAGTGAATGCTAGCCTATTTTACTAACCTTGGTAGAATGCCCTATGTTTTTAACTTAGTATAATTTTAATTCAACTTTGTTAAAAGATCATTGTTTATGAACTCCTAACACTTAAGGATTATAAATCCATGAGTTGTATAATTTTTGGGAATCTCTAACCCTAAGAACTAGTCTTGGCCGAACCTATACCTTGTGGTTTAGTGTTCTTGTGTTGATTTTAACTTGTGATTTTGTATTCATAACCTTAGACTTCCATCGCGGAGGAAACGAGAACGTTCGTGACTAACCTCATCAAGTAACTAACTTCTTACCTTCAAAGAAAGTAAGAGGGGATTGCCTAGGGATATTCAATGACTATATGCATGTGTGTATGTGTTTACTTGAGTGATTGAATATTATTGTGATATGGAGCCAATACTTGAATAACTCGTTTACTTGAACTATTGGGGTTATTACTTGAAGTTGAACATTACTTCCTTTAAAGTGTTATGAATTATCTATATATGTGATGAATTGTCGTTAACTGTGATATGATTGTTGAGAATTTATTACTGTTGATTGGAGTTTGAGAAGCCGGACTTGAGTCTGTGCATAATGATTATAAAGGATTAAAAGCCTTAATAAGCCTTGAATAGAACTTTGAAAGTATTGGTTTCAGTTATAGAAGTTCCTTGTTTAAAACGCTTACTTCAAGAAAACGAGATTCTTATTTTGAAAAGAAACGTTGAAGTGTTTTTAAGACAATGGAAATTACCTTTTTATGATCCAGAGTTGGTACGAGAGAAAACCTTTTCGAACTATGTGTTTTATGAAGGAAAACCCCTTTGAAAATAGATGACTTTATTTCATCAAGGATTTCAAAAGCAAACGAATTTCCTAAATGTTTTATAAAAGAACTTGTAAAGGAAAAGATTTTCTCCTAAATGATTTAGAAACATTCCAGTTACTTGGACAAGTGACCGAGGTTTTGTTTTGTTTTTTATTTTCATTGAGCGAAAAGTAAAGCACATGTGAAAGAGAATACTAGTTTACGAGACGTCGCCACTAGTATTCAGTTTATGCACGTGATCTGGGATCCGTGTCAAGAATTATGGACCAAGGTTCCTAATCGTGATATTATGGGCTAGGAGTCCTAATTTTGGAATTGAGGTCTGTGTGTCCTAATTTCGTTGTTATGGGCTAGAAGTCCTTATCATGTTGAAATAAAACATGGATAAAATTATAATTGTTTCTACGACCACTGTAACAGCCTGATTTTCGGTATGCGGTTAATAAATTAAAATATAAGTAATTATATTTTAATATGAAGTTTAGGAAATGTTTGTAATAAAATAAAAATCATATTCTTGATCTACCTTACGATAATAGCTCACAGTAAAATTTTCGGCTGAAAATTCAGACGGAAGTCGGTCTGCGTTTTCTCTACCAGTATAATTTTACTGAGCCGGAAACATAATTTTAACCCGTAAACAAGACGGTTAGTGTTTTTAGGATGTTTTGTGTGGGTATGGAGATTTTCACAAAATCTCGTCCGGGGCCAAATTCTAAGTATTACCCGAGCGAAATCGTCGAGAAATACGATCGGGGAAGTCATCTGATACGCAATGGAGTAGAGCACAAAGGAAACGAAAGGACTAGAAGAGACATGATGTGATGGCAAATAGTAACCACCATCACTCACCTTTTCAAAATTTTACTTTTTGATCAACTCTTTTCTCTCTCCTACCTTACCTCCACCTTACAACACCATACCTTACCACCATACCTCCCATACCTCCAATCTTCCTCAACAATCCACTTCAATTTTCTCTCATTTTTCCTCTCCTTTTCTCTCCAAAACCGTGCCCCCTTTCCCTCCATCTATATATACCCATTTCATCACTTCACTCACACTTTTCTTCTTCTTCATCTTCTTCCTTTCTTTTAAAAAAAAAAAAAAGTTCAAACCTTTAAAGCTTTGGTTTTTACTTCTCTTTTCAACTTGATTCCTTCATCAAAGTTGTTCATCTTCTTGAGGGTAATGATCCTATTTAGTTTTCTTTTCAAGTTCTTGCATTCATTTCATAGTTTATGCTTTATGTTTTCTTTAAGCTCTCAAACTTCTAAAAACTCTTAAAAATGGTAGAAAACTCCGTTTGAGTTGAAACCACTTCCTATGTTCTTGTTTTTACTCCTATTACAACATACTAAAAGACTGTGTAAAACAAAAATTTCGAACCCCTTTATCCATGCAAGGCCGAAACCATGCCTATGGTTTAGGTTGGATTTTGTTTCAACTTTTGCTTTTATGAACTTATATTTGAGTTCTATTCCAAGATGATCATGACCAAGGGCTCCTTTATACTAAAGGATGCTAGGTTTAAGTGATTGGAAAAGTTTAAATCTTTTTCATTGAGTTTCCTATGATGGCCGAAACTCATTTGTTTTGGACCTAGGATGTGTTGTTTTTATTTTCCAAGATGATTATGGATTAAAGCTCCTTATGTGAAAGGATGCTATATCTAAAAAGATTGGAACATTTTAGGTTGTTTCTCTTCCAAAATGATTATAGATTGAGCTCCTTAATATCCAAGGATGCTATGTCTAAAAGATTGGATGATTTAAAGATTTCTAGCTTAAAAATCCTATGATGGCCGAAACCTAAGGTTTATGGACCTAGGATGCCTTGTTTTTCATTTTCCAAAATGATCATGGTTTTAAGCTCCTTACTATGTATGGATGCTAAGCTAAAGAGATTGGAAAGTTTAGAAATTTCTAGCCAATTCAATTATGTTGGCCAAAACTTATATTAAAGGAAATAAAATGTTTTTGATTTGCTTTGTGAAAACTAGTACTTGATTCATACTCCTTAATACTCTAAGATCATTGATCTAAGAGGTTGTGTCGATTTGAAAATCCTAGCCCATTTGGTTATACAAGGCCGAAACCTACCCTAAGTGGTTGGATGATTTTTATTCCATATTTTCAACTTATGCCAATTTATTTAAGTTACCTAGAGTCTAAGTGATAAGTATCCAAAAGCTTAGGTTGAGAAAACAATCCTAGCTCTCATTTGAATTAAATGGCCGAACCTAGCATAATGAGGGCATAGATGAATTTGTTTGATTTATTTTTAATTATGTTGCTTGGTGTAACACCCCGATTTTCGCTGCTTCGTAATATCGGTAATAAATATATAAATATATATTTTTATCCGAGACTTAGAAAATGATTTTGGATAAACCAAGGTCATTTTCTTGTTATACTTATTTTTAAAAGGCTACGGGGAAGTTTTTGGTTGAAAACTCAGACGGAAGCCGGTCTGCTGTTTTCTGTGTTTTCACTGACAGTAAAAGTTTACTACTCAGAAGACCTAATTTTGAGTCGTGAACGAGATGAAAAATGTTTTTATCGTATTTACTACGATATTGGAAGTTTTGAAAATTTTTGTAAAAAAATTAAAATATTATATTTGTTGCGGGCCTATACGTCGAGATGTCTCTAGGCAGAGCCTGGGTCAGATGAATCGGGAAGTCGGCAACGTAGCAGAGACATTGGATTGACCGACTTGACAAGCATTTATGACGAGTTTATCATATCATAAATGGCCATAATGGCACATTTATGGCAACATTAAATTTTCCTATGAAATGACCAAAATGCCCTTGTCTTTTTATGACAATTTCTAAAAATTTCCATTGAACAAGTTGACCAAACCTTGCCCCATCCTTACGGCTCCAATGCCTTCTTCATTAAGTTTGGGTTTTTTGTTCATTTAAATAGGTTATCTTCTTCCTTAAGGCATTTTTCCATTTTCATGTTCTTTGGAGCTCAAAATTCGCCAGATTGTGATTGGCAATTCTGACCAGTTTCTATTTTGAATCTCGACAAACTTTCAACATGAAAGTTGTTCATCTTTCTCTCTTCTTTCCAAAGACATAAAGATCATCCAAAACGGATAAGTATGTTGAGAGATCTACCCAAAATACTGAAACTGTTCTAAAACCCTAACTATGTTCATCTTCTCCCTTAAGTTTCTTAAGAACACCATAAGAAAACCTTGAAGAACATCATCCAAATCATCATTTTCTTTGATCATCAAGAGGTAGTCTCTCTTAATCTTGCTATTCTAAGCTTTTCTCTTCATAAGATTCTTGAGTTTATGCCTTTGATCAACATGTTCTTCATTTGTTTAAAGTTCTTGAAGCTGGATTCAAAAATTCATAACTAATTCTAGAAAAATCCTTTTGACATGAAACCAATTGCTATGATCTTATAATCATCTCTATTTTCATCATCTAGAAGCACAAGATCATGAGAAATTTCCTTCTTTGATTTCTGGTCATGGCCGAACCTAGGTTAACTTTGTGTTCTTAGGTTTTGTTTCAATTTCATGCCTTGATTCATGATTATAACTTGATAGTTCTTGTACTCAAGTATATAGAAGATCAAAAATCAAACTTTAACCTATTGATCTCATCAAAACCGAAACCCTAGGTATGAACACTTGTTGGTTTTATGATTCAAAAGTTGTTTGTAACACTTGAATCTAACTCTAGGTTTTGTATGTTGATTAAATCCAAGAGTTTAGAAATTTTAGAGATTTCTAACTCCAAACTCAGCCCTTGGCCGAAACCCTAGTTCTTGGAGCTAGATGAGTTTCATTCAAAGTTCTTAGTTCATGATTTTGGATTAAGTGCTTAATCATACTTAAGTTGCTTAAGGATCATAAATCCCTAAGTTAACAAAATTTTAACTTTCCTAACCTAGAAAAGTTGTAGAGGCTGAACCCTAACCCCCATTGATTTAAGTGTGTTGTTGTTTGATTTGATTTATTTTGGTTGCAATTCGTTTGAAGGAAACAACTGAGTTAACCGATTTACGCTGACGGAGAGGAAAAATCGGATCGGGATCAGGAGATTAACAGGAACGGTTAGTTCAATCTTCAAGAGGTAAGGGGGGCTTGCCATGATGGATTTTTCTCAATAACTCTTTGCTTGTAGTGTGGTTTATATGATTTATATGTGGTTGTGATTATTTGTTTATGTGGCTTACGTTGTGTTGTTTATCTGAGTATCGGTGATTTATCTGCTTTTAATTGATTTAATTATCTGCAGTAGTATATTATGTTGCTATGATGCATGATCTGCCTGGTGATATAATTATGATGATATTGTTGGATGATGAATGTTGAATGTTGTTTGAGAGGCCTGACAGTGGTCAGTGCACAACCGATTAATCAGATAAAAGATTTAATAAGCTGTGGAGATTATATTCAACGTTTTATGGGGAATGTTGGAATATAATAGTGGTGGAAAAATATTATTTTGAAAAATAATGAGTTTTTGAGAAATACTATTATTTTAAGGATTTATTAGTGTAAAAGAAATTTATGAGTCACGGTGAGAGCGTAACCGTGAAATTTTTTTAGTACTGCTAATTTTTACGCAAGAAATTCCTAAATATTATAAAAAGTTATTTTGTGAAATTAATATTCAAAAATGCTAAATAAAAATAAAAATAATAAAATAATAATATAAAATAAAAAGTCAAAGTTTTACTTTAAAAATATTTTCTTGGAAAATGATTAACGATGGCAAGTTTTGAAATTATTTACGGTGAAAGTTTAAAAATAGCAGTACTTGTTTTGAGAAGAGGTTTAATCGGAATTGATTTAATTTTTAAAGCTGAAGTTTCAGTAAAAAAGTTTTCAAGTAGAAATGATTTTCTGTAAATGAGTTTTACTAAACGACGATATAGAACTTAGCAACCGAGATGTCGGGGTGCTAGTGTTCTTATGACGTTGTCTTATTTTGGATTTGTTTTTCACAGACAAAAACGATGTAAAACGATGATATGGAACTTAATAACCGAGACGTCGGGGTATTAAGGTTCGTTGTGTTGTAGACTGGGTATCTACGTAAAGAAGTTAAAACGTTTTGAGATGTTTTCTATTACCACGAACCTAAGACTGATTGCAACGGTCTAAGGGCTTCGTGATTGAGCACTCGGACTTTGAGGTCCTGTGTTGTTAATAAAAGTTGTAAAGATGTTGAAAACGATGATGCTTTTGAGAGCATTCGATGTTGAAAACGATGATTTGAAGATTGAGTGAAAGCGTGCTTTTGAGAGCATTTGATGTTTAAAACGATGATAAGATGAAAGCTTTTGAGAGTTTTGATGTTTAAAAGATGATAAGATGAAGTTTTTGTTTGATGTTTAAAAGCTTTTTTGAGAGCTTTGACAAATAAAGATATAGCACAAAGAAAAGTGTTGAGAACAAAAGGTTTTTATTGCATGCATTTGGCAGACGTACCATGATCAAACGAGTGATTACCATGCGGCGTCATGGTAGATCATAACGATGTTCTTATTGTGCCTAGTGGACAATGAGGCCCTATCTACGTTGTGACACCTGTGCCACGATGTTGGACAGTGTGTGATAGGTTTTATATGAGTGATTACCATGCGGCGTCATGGTAGATCATAAAGATGTTCTTATTGTGCCGGGTGGACAATGAGGCCCCATCAATGTTGATATCACCTGTGCCTCGATGTTGGACAGTGTGAGATGGGTTTTGACTGCGTGTCTCTGGCTGTGTGCCTGTAACTATCGAGTCTGATCAACTCATTACAATGTTGGAGATATCTCATGAGATTAGGAAAAGTTAGATGATGTATTGAAGTGCTCATGCATAATTTTCCAAAGTTGATGTTTGGGGTGTGAAACCCATTGATAAATTGTATGCTATAGTAGGGATGCTTATGTTGTTATAACATGAAATTGTACTTGTGCCTTCTTTTGTGCGAGCATTTAGTTATTTTGTAAAATCCCTATATTGGTGTCTCACCCTTACAACACATCTCAGAGACGTACGAGGGGTATAATCCCTACAAGAAGAGGAAGGTTGTCTAGTTGGAAGCGTGCTGTGCTGCTCCTGTTGGCTGTAGTGTCTGTTAATTATGACCAGCTTAGGTCCTATTGTGTTATATGATGTTTTGGGAATAAACTAAACTGATAATGAGTTAGGTATGAAAATATATGAGGTAGTATAGTTGTAAGATTTATATACTTTGTGTATCTGAATGTAATTTGATAACGTTGTTGTTGTTGTGGTTGTGAAGTTAAAAGGAAAAAAAAAATTATCACCATATTTTGAAAATATGAACATTGAGAAAACATTATTTTCCGAAAGTAACCAGCAAATAAAATTTTATTTCCGCAAACGGGTAACCATGTGATGACCCGAGTTTAGGGTGTCACACTTGGTTGAAGGTGGTGTTGGTAACTTGTGGTGTGGCAACGAGGAGCTTCTAATTCGGAAGTTCGGTGAGAACTCAGGTGGGGGAAAGAATCAATCTACCGTCGGGAACGATAAGTAGTAGATTATATATTAATTGTGTAGGGCGACCCAAACCCTACTAGAAAATCGAATAATCGACAAGACCAAAATCACGTTGGAGTTGTTTTTCTGTAAAACCAATGTTGATTCGGGGATTGTAGGTTTATCGGTGTTGGATTGCTTATATGATATTGAGAATGTATGAATTTATTGATGCTGATATTACTGTGATATTTTAATATGATATTGAGAATGTAGGAATTTATTGATGCTGATATTACTGTGATATTGTATGATGATTGATATGTTTATATGAGAATGTATTATAGCTTGATGATAATTGAACTGCTTTGTTCCACAATGTTTTGATATATGGTTAGAGATTTTGATGTGTATTAATACATGATAATTAGAGGAATGTGTGCGGGGGTTCATGATATCTGAGTTTAGAAGTGCCTAACCGAGATGTGATTATTGTTGGGTTTATTCATGAAATAGTGATGAGAGGTTACGGCACTAGGGGGTGACCTGAAACATGGTCTGTGATACATTCATATGATCGACTTGAAACATAGTCTGGGTAACTTGAAACATAGTCTGGTTGGCTTGAAACATAGTCTGGTTGGCTTGAAACATAGTCTGGTTGGCTTGAAACATAGTCTGGTTGACTTGAAATATAGTCTGATTTACTTGAGATGGAAATTTGGATACGTGGCTGTGGCCAAACATTCATACTGCATTGCATTGCATCATGACAAAGGGTAGAGGAGGATATATATCAATTTGAGGATGACTTGTTAGAAATGTGTGTTGATTGTCTATGGCAATTAGTGTATCATTTACTATGAATCTTTTTCCGCTTTTGATGATAGCATGTTTCTTATCCCCTGTACTTTTCTCTGCTTTGTTCTATCTTTTATGGCTCGTGTTCGAAGATCCTGTTGATGAGCCGAACGAGGAGGAGCTGGACGGAACTCCTTACGAGCCGGATGCCGGAGGACGAGCTGTGACCCATGATGAGTAGGGTCTAGTCCTAGTTATGGCCAGTGGTCTGTGTCACGACGCTTTATCTTTTCCGCCTTTACGTTTGTATAACTTGTACACCTGTTAGGGCTCCAATTGTCGGGATGCTCTAAAACAGTGTTTTGTTTAACTCTGATTTCACTTACATATGCTTAATATGGTCATGTTTTCTTATTCCTGTTCTACATGAATATGTTTACTTAATAATTTAAGTTTTAATTCCGCCGTATTTTCATGTTAAGTTTAAGAATAAGAACATAATAATCAAGTTTATTTCCAAATAAAACACCGAGGCACAGCGGGTGTCTCATTATGGTATCGTGAGCCGTTTGGTTCTAAAAACGGATCATGGGTTATGTCCGATCAGAATCAAGGACTTGCTAAGTTTAGGTGTTGTTCTTGGGCCGTGTCTAGTTGAATCCACATCGGATTTAGACTATGTTTAGAAGTGGGGTAGAGTGTCCAAACCTAATGCGAAACAATTAATATTAGTATGGCATATGGTATTTATATACTTGCTTATGTAGTATTATATGTCATACTAATTAGAGTGAATGGTTTCTTTCACTCGAGAATCATGGCACGTGGAAGAGGGCGTCCATCAAACAATGGAGGAAGGACTCCGAGAAAGAGTAATCGGAGCTGTCAATGGAGGAGGATCATCTTCGACTCCAAACACAATGGAGACAATAGCGGCTGCTTTGCTATTGCAAACCCAACGAGAATCTTTGAGATGCTTGCAAATGAACAAGGAACAGCTCGAGATAAAGAATCGAGAGGAGGGCAGCAGCAATGAGGATGCCGGATTGACAACTTTTATGAATGGAAAGCCACCTCGGTTCCACGGAGAGTATGATCCTGAAAGGGCTGAATGGTGGATACAAGAGATTGAAAAGATATTCGACACTTTGTGCACTCGCCGAGAGGATAAGAAGGTGACTTACTTGCCTTTTATGCTTGACCGAGGGGCAGAATTCGGGTGGAAGGGCAAGAGAAAGTTATTGGAAGCCGAGGGTAGTGTGATCAACTGGGAAGCTATTCACCGATTGCTTCTTTGAGAAGTATTTTCCGCGTCTGATTAGACGCGAGAAGGAGAAGGAATTCACGAATCTCAAGCAGGGCAACATGTCTGCCGGCGAGTATGCCTCGAGGTTTGAGGCGCCGATCAAGTTTTCAGAATACTATCGAGGTTCCCTAATGAGGACCGGCAATGTAGAAGGTTTGAAGAGGGACTCGGGGATGAGCTGCAATGGGTCATGTAGTGTCTCTGGACATACAATACTTCCCGAGCTAGTAGAGAGATGCAGTGCCATCGAAAGCATAGACTTGAGGATGGCTAATGAACAAAAACAACGAGGACCGGGGTCCTAATCGGTCAAATTTCCCGAGGCGTGGAGGAAGTAATTCTCGGTGGAGACAGAAACCATATGCTAAGCACAGGCGAGAAGCAAGGACCAGGGACCAGCGGCGAACGGGTCAGCGATCGCATAATGTAGTTTGCTTCAGATGTGGAGGGCCACATTATGCCAACAACTGTCCAAGTAGGCCCAATGTTTCAACTGTGGGAAACAAGGCCACATAGCACGAGACTCGCAGATCGCCGGTTAAACAACAACCAACAACTACTGGAAAAAGTGTCAGAGATCATAGAGGTGACCCAGCAACCAAACCACAAGCCACTGGAAGGGTGTTTACCGTGAGGGGAGATGAATCCACTCAATCTGCTGATCTTATACAAGGTTTGTGCCTGATAGCTGGTAAACTCTCTAATGTGTTGTTTGACTCAGGCGCTACTCATTCTTTTATATCGCATGAGTGTGTGGATCATTTGAAATTGACTGTGTCTAAATTGCCTTATACCCTTACGGTATCTACTCCAACTAGTAAACCTTTGATTACCATATCTGTTTGCTTAAAATGCCCTATAGTGCTTGAAAACCGAGCTTTTGTTCTAGACCTTATCTGTTTGCCTATGCAACAGATAGATGTTATCCTTGGCATGGATTGGCTTTCGGCTAACCACGTAATGCTAGATTGTTCTAGTAAGACCCTATCATTTCTTGAGCCTTCTAGTATAGTATCTGCCAATGAAGGAGTACCTTTGAGGAGTAACAACTCTCAGGAGTTTGTGATACTTTTTGCAATGGAGGCTAATGAGATCCCCAGCATAGATTCTATGCCTATCGTGAGGGAGTTTCCTAAAGTTTTCCCCCCAGACGTTCCAGGTTTGCCACCAGAAAGAGAAGTGGAATTCACTATAGATCTCGTACCAGGGACAGGGCCTATATCTATAGCACCGTATCGGATGTCACCAGTGGAACTAGCTGAGTTGAAGGAACAATTGGACGATATGATGGGGAAAGAGTTCATCAGACCGAGCGTTTTACCTTGGGGTGCACCGGTGTTGTTTGTTAAGAAGAATGATGGAAGTGCGAGGTTGTGCACGGATTACAGGCAGTTGAATAAGGTGACGATTAAAAACAAGTATCCGTTGCCTAGAATCGATGACCTAATGGATCAGTTGAAGGGAGCGTCAATATTCTCTAAGATCGATTTGAGGTCCGGGTATCACCAGATTAGAGTAAAGAAGGAAGATATACCCAAGACGGCTTTTAGGACGAGGTACGGGCACTATGAGTATTTAGTTATGCCTTTCGGTGTAACTAATGCGCCAGCCGTGTTCATGGATTATATGAACCGAATTTTCAGACCGTTCCTCGATAAGTTTGTCGTTGTGTTCATCGACGATATTCTTATCTACTCTCGTACGCGGGAAGAGCATGAGGAGCATTTGAGATTGGTACTGCGAGTCTTGAAAGATAGGCAGCTTTATGCCAAACTTTCCAAGTGTGAGTTTTGGCCAGAAGAATTACAATTTCTAGGGCATGTAATTAACAAAGAAGGAATAGCCGTAGATCCAGCTAAGGTTGAAGCAGTTCTTAAATGGGAACGACCCAAGTCAGTGAGTGAAATACAGAGTTTCTTAGGACTTGCTGGATATTATCGGAGGTTCATAGAGGGATTCTCTAAGATTGCGCTGTCTATGACGCAGTTAACGAGAAAGGATACAGCTTTTGTGTGGACAGACAAGTGTGAGCAGAGTTTCCAAAAGCTGAAGGAAAGATTGACTACATCACCTGTGTTGATCTTACCTGACCCCCTAGGACAGTTTGGCGTATATCTTGTGATGCGTCATACCAAGGTTTAGGTTGTGTTCCGATGCAAGAGGGAAGAAGCAATGGCTTATGCTTCCCGACATTGCGAAATTCATGAGAGGAACTATCCGACTCATGACTTGGAGTTAGCAGCAATAGTGTTCGCATTGAAGATTTGGCGACACTTTTTGTATGGAGCAAGGTTTAATGTTTTCAGTGACCACAAGAACCTAAAGTATCTTTTTGATCAGAAAGAATTGAACATGAGACAGCGGAGGTGGATGGAGTTCATCAAAGATTATGATTTTGAGTTACTGTACCATCCTGGGAAGGCCAATGTGGTAGCAGATGCTTTAAGTAGGAAGTCCTTGCATGTATCCACAATGATGGTTAAGGAGTTGGAGTTGTTAGAACAATTCCGAGACCTGAACATAGGAAAGGAGTTAAGAGAAAATAAAGTTTGTTTGGGTAGGATCACTATTAGTAGTGATTTCATGCGAGATCTCAAGGATAAGCGATTCAAGATTTGTACCTTCGGGAGATAAGTAAAGGAATAGACGAGGGAAAAGTTTCGAGTTCACTAGAGGAACAGATGGTGCATTAAGGTTTAGAGATAGAATATGTGTGCCAGAGGATGCAGAGCTTAGGAAGATGATTTTAGAGGAGGCACATAAAAGTAAGTTGAGTTTCCATCCTGGATCCACAAAGATGTATCAGGATTTGAAGAAAATGTTCTGGTGGAAGAGGATGAAGAAAGAAGTAGCGGAGTATGTCTTATCTTGCCTGGTGTGTCAGAAGGTGAAGATCGAACATCAAAAACCAGCAGGATTATTGCAATCTCTAGATATCCCAGAATGGAAATGGGATAGTATAGCTATGGATTTTGTGGTCAGATTACCACGGACTCCTAAGAAGCATGATGCAATTTGGGTTGTCATTGATAGATTGACGAAGTGTGCTCACTTCTTGCCTATTAGAGAAGGTGATAAATTAGAGAAGTTAACCCAGATTTACATCGATGAAGTGGTTAGGTTGCATGGTGTGCCATCAAGTATTGTCTCAGATCGAGATCCTAGATTCACCTCTAATTTCTGGAGACAATTGCAAAATGCTTTCGGATCGAAGTTGAGAATGAGTTCTGCCTATCATCCCCAAACCGATGGGCAATCAGAGAGGACAATTCAATCATTGGAGGACCTATTGAGAGCTTGTGTGTTGGAACACACTGGCAGTTGGGATACGTTTTTGCCATTGATTGAATTTACTTATAACAATAGTTTCCACAGCAGTATTGGAATGGCACCATATGAGGCGTTGTATGGCAGAAAGTGTAGGACCCCATTATGTTGGTATGAGACTGGTGAAAACCAAGTTTTGGGTCCGGATGTGGTACAACAGACTACGGAACAAGTCAGGAAGATAAGGGAAAAGATGAAGGAAGCACAAGATAGGCAGAGGAGCTACAGTGACAAGAGGAGGAGACCATTAGAATTCCAGGAAGGTGATCACATATTCTTGAGAGTTACTCGAAAACTGGAATTGGCAGAGCTATGAAATCCCGAAAACTTACTCCTCGTTTCATTGGACCTTTTCAGATTCTTCGACGAATTGGGCCAGTAGCTTACCAAATTGCCTTGCCACCTAATCTTTCCAACGTTCATGACGTCTTTCATTTTTCTCAATTGAGAAAGTACCACCCTAATCCATCTCATGTGATTGAGTCTGAGTCTATACAATTGCGAGAGAACATGGAGCATGAGGTATTACCTGTAAGGATCACAGATAGACGGATCAAGGAACTTCGCGGTAGGCAGATTCCTTTGGTTAAAATCTTATGGGATGAAGCTACTAGAGATGCAACTTGGGAACGCGAGGCGGATATGCAACAACAATATCCACATCTTTTCTGAGGTACGTAAATTCCGAGGACGGAATTTTCTTTTAAGAGGGGTAGTAATGTAACAGCCTGATTTTCGATATGCGGTTAATAAATTAAAATATAAGTAATTATATTTTAATATGAAGTTTAGGAAATGTTTGTAATAAAATAAAAATCATATTCTTGATCTACCTTACGATAATAGCTCACAGTAAAATTTTCGGCTGAAAATTCAGACGAAAGTCGGTCTGTGTTTTCTCTACCAGTATAATTTTACTGAGCCGGAAACATAATTTTAACCCGTAAACAAGACGGTTAGTGTTTTTAGGATGTTTTGTGTGGGTATGGAGATTTTCACAAAATCTCGTCCGGGGCCAAATTCTAAGTATTACCCGAGCGAAATCGTCGAGAAATACGATCGGGGAAGTCATCTGATACGCAATGGAGTAGAGCACAAAGGAAACGAAAGGACTAGAAGAGACATGATGTGATGGCAAATAGTAACCACCATCACTCACCTTTTCAAAATTTTACTTTTTGATCAACTCTTTTCTCTCTCCTACCTTACCTCCACCTTACAACACCATACCTTACCACCATACCTCCCATACCTCCAATCTTCCTCAACAATCCACTTCAATTTTCTCTCATTTTTCCTCTCCTTTTCTCTCCAAAACCGTGCCCCCTTTCCCTCCATCTATATATACCCATTTCATCACTTCACTCACACTTTTCTTCTTCTTCATCTTCTTCCTTTCTTTTAAAAAAAAAAAAAGTTCAAACCTTTAAAGCTTTGGTTTTTACTTCTCTTTTCAACTTGATTCCTTCATCAAAGTTGTTCATCTTCTTGAGGGTAATGATCCTATTTAGTTTTCTTTTCAAGTTCTTGCATTCATTTCATAGTTTATGCTTTATGTTTTCTTTAAGCTCTCAAACTTCTAAAAACTCTTAAAAATGGTAGAAAACTCCGTTTGAGTTGAAACCACTTCCTATGTTCTTGTTTTTACTCCTATTACAACATACTAAAAGACTGTGTAAAACAAAAATTTCGAACCCCTTTATCCATGCAAGGCCGAAACCATGCCTATGGTTTAGGTTGGATTTTGTTTCAACTTTTGCTTTTATGAACTTATATTTGAGTTCTATTCCAAGATGATCATGACCAAGGGCTCCTTTATACTAAAGGATGCTAGGTTTAAGTGATTGGAAAAGTTTAAATCTTTTTCATTGAGTTTCCTATGATGGCCGAAACTCATTTGTTTTGGACCTAGGATGTGTTGTTTTTATTTTCCAAGATGATTATGGATTAAAGCTCCTTATGTGAAAGGATGCTATATCTAAAAAGATTGGAACGTTTTAGGTTGTTTCTCTTCCAAAATGATTATAGATTGAGCTCCTTAATATCCAAGGATGCTATGTCTAAAAGATTGGATGATTTAAAGATTTCTAGCTTAAAAATCCTATGATGGCCGAAACCTAAGGTTTATGGACCTAGGATGCCTTGTTTTTCATTTTCCAAAATGATCATGGTTTTAAGCTCCTTACTATGTATGGATGCTAAGCTAAAGAGATTGGAAAGTTTAGAAATTTCTAGCCAATTCAATTATGTTGGCCGAAACTTATATTAAAGGAAATAAAATGTTTTTGATTTGCTTTGTGAAAACTAGTACTTGATTCATACTCCTTAATACTCTAAGATCATTGATCTAAGAGGTTGTGTCGATTTGAAAATCCTAGCCTATTTGGTTATACAAGGCCGAAACCTACCCTAAGTGGTTGGATGATTTTTATTCCATATTTTCAACTTATGCCAATTTATTTAAGTTACCTAGAGTCTAAGTGATAAGTATCCAAAAGCTTAGGTTGAGAAAACAATCCTAGCTCTCATTTGAATTAAATGGCCGAACCTAGCATAATGAGGGCATAGATGAATTTGTTTGATTTATTTTTAATTATGTTGGTTGGTTGAAGGTGGTGTTGGTAACTTGTGGTGTGGCAACGAGGAGCTTCGAGTTCGGAAGTTCGGTGAGAACTCAGGTGGGGGAAAGAATCAATCTACCGTCGGGAACGATAAGTAGTAGATTATATATTAATTGTGTAGGGCGACCCAAACCCTACTAGAAAATCGAATAATCGACAAGACCAAAATCACGTTGGAGTTGTTTTTCTGTAAAACCAATGTTGATTCGGGGATTGTAGGTTTATCGGTGTTGGATTGCTTATATGATATTGAGAATGTATGAATTTATTGATGCTGATATTACTGTGATATTTTAATATGATATTGAGAATGTAGGAATTTATTGATGCTGATATTACTGTGATATTGTATGATGATTGATATGTTTATATGAGAATGTATTATAGCTTGATGATAATTGAACTGCTTTGTTCCACAATGTTTTGATATATGGTTAGAGATTTTGATGTGTATTAATACATGATAATTAGAGGAATGTGTGCGGGGGTTCATGATATCTGAGTTTAGAAGTGCCTAACCGAGATGTGATTATTGTTGGGTTTATTCATGAAATAGTGATGAGAGGTTACGGCACTAGGGGGTGACCTGAAACATGGTCTGTGATACTTTCATATGATCGACTTGAAACATAGTCTGGGTAACTTGAAACATAGTCTGGTTGGCTTGAAACATAGTCTGGTTGGCTTAAAACATAGTCCGGTTGACTTGAAACATAGTCTGATTGACTTGAAATATAGTCTGATTTACTTGAGATGGAAATTTGGATACGTGGCTGTGGCCAAACATTCATACTGCATTGCATTGCATCATGACAAAGTGTAGAGGAGGATATATATCAATTTGAGGATGACTTGTTAGAAATGTGTGTTGATTGTCTATGGCAATTAGTGTATCATTTACTATGAATCTTTTTCCGCTTTTGACGATAGCATGTTTCTTATCCCCTGTACTTTTCTCTGCTTTGTTCTATCTTTTATGGCTCGTGTTCGAAGATCCTGTTGATGAGCCGAACGAGGAGGAGCTGGATGGAACTCCTTACGAGCCGGATGCCGGAGGACGAGCTGTGACCCATGATGAGTAGGGTCTAGTCCTAGTTATGGCCAGTGCGTCTGTGTCACGACGCTTTATCTTTTCCGCCTTTACGTTTGTATAACTTGTACACCTGTTAGGGCTCCTATTGTCAGGATGCTCTAAAACAGTATTTTGTTTAACTCTGATTTCACTTACATATGCTTAATATGGTCATGTTTTCTTATTCCTGTTCTACATGAATATGTTTACTTAATAATTTAAGTTTTAATTCCGCCGTATTTTCATGTTAAGTTTAAGAATAAGAACATAATAATCAAGTTTATTTCCAAATAAAACACCGAGGCACAGCGGGGTGTCTCAACCACAACCTTGGGCTGCGGCCGCGGTCTAAGGTGTTGTGATTGAACAGTCGGACTATGCGTCCTGTGTTATTAATTTTTAAGTGATGGAAATTGTGAATAGTCGTTAGCTTTGGGCTTCGACAAACGGAAAAGAGAGAACACAAAGAAAAGTCTCGTCAATAAAAAGTCTTTTATTCATATGCATTTCCCCTTGGCAGACGTGCTTGAGTTATCTGAATACCCGCTTAAGATGTGGTATTCGATGAGGTATACATCCGAATGGCCGTTATAAGGGATTCGTGATGATGTTGATCCGGACGCATGAGGTGACGGAGACAACTTGCTAAACGGGGTGTATAAGCCTGATCAACTCTATTTCTTAATGATAAAACGGTGATGGTATCTCATGAGATTAAGATTAGAGCCTGATGATTGAAGTGTCATGCATTATCTTTATAAAATTTATTGATTCGGGTATGAGACCCACTGAGATAATACTTATTGTTTACCTATGAGTAATATTTAAAATGTTAATATGTCAGGGTGTTGTATGTATCATGTGTATGGTTGTTGTGCGATATATCCGGTGTCGGTATCTCACTCTTTCATTTCTACTTGGTATTTTCTCTTCCTTTTAGTATCGTCGTATGTACATGAGTCCAGATGGATCCCAATATCCCGCTGGTGCCGACAACATCGAAGACTGAGGTCTTCGATGACGTAGGGGATGTTGGGGCATGGCAGATACACCCGGGGGCGACATCTGCCACATACCACGGAGCCATCACCACGACCGGTCTAAATGCTGACGGAGACCCAATCAGTAGAAGCCACACTGTGGAAACTAGGAGGGTAGCTCTGCCTCCGATCTGGTATTACCTTCACACACTACGAGCTCATGGACTGCTACATGAGCCACCACCTCTAGACGTAGAGCCGGCAGTGCCGATTGAGGAGGACCCCGAGGAGGACCCTGAGGAGGATCTTGAGGAGGACCCTAAGGAAGACTTCGATGAGGTCATGGAGGAAGATGAGCCGAAGGATCACGTTATGGATCATGATGATGACGACGATTCTATTGTTGAGGACGACGACGTTATAGATCCATTACCTGAGGTCTCGTCTCGTGGGAGCCCTTGTGGAGACCCTGCTTGCAGCCAGTGTCAGTAACCAGTTTGGAGCATTTTGTGGATAATCTTCCATCATCTGACTTATAGAGCTATCTTTTGGTTGTGGTTCCAGACCCTCTTTCTCTGTTGCAATGGCCATTGATAAGGCTCTATCTTATGTACTGAAACTTGGCTTTCATTGGGACATGTTATATATATATATATATATGTGTGTGTTGTCTTCAATTCATGTTCTGAGTGTTCATCACCTTTATCTTCCTTCATCTCAAAAAAAAATATTAACTACCATCTTTAGTGTACTCATCCATCGAGAAAATGATACTTTCAGAAAGTAACCAGCATTGTAAATCAGAAATATTTCCGCAATTGGGTAACCATGTGACGCCGGGTTTAGGGTGTCACACAGTTAAAGATTTTTGGACTATAAAAGAATGAAATACAAATGAAATAAATAAAAATTCTAAATATAAAATTAATTAAATATCATATAGGGTTAAGTCAATCCTTTCTTTTCCTTGTCAGATTGAGGCTTCCATATCCCTTACTAGTATGTAATGATGGATTAAGTCAAATTTCCTCATCATGATCATGCCTCATTTACAGTCTATCATATTATTCATTTTTATCAGTCTCGTGTAATTATGTCGAAGAAAGAAACATCCTAATTATCATTAACCAATAAATTAGTATTTGTGAGTATTAAGTTTTTAACTAAAACAGAAAAAGGACAATATTTATTATATATATTTTATCAGTGTATTTGACTAATCAATAAAGAATTAATTTAATAAGTATTTCAGATTATAATTAATTTAATAAAGATAGAAAATACTGCAAAGTAATTGAATAAACGATAAATATCTTTTAATGAAATATTAAAATAGTTATACGATATATATATATATATATATATATTATATCTTTACCTATTAATGAAAGATAGATATTTTAAAAAGATATGTATTTTATCTTATAGAATTAATGGCCAAAAATTTGTATTTTAGAAAATTAAATTGTCATTTAAATGTATATATATTATTTATCAAATATAAATATAAAATTATACGGAAAGACTAATTTTTATCACATATTATAATTGTTTTATAAAAGTATAAATGTAACATATGTTAAATATTTCATAATAATTATTTCGAAATAAAAATATATGATTTTAATGAAAAATCAAGATACTTGGTATCTCATTTAATTAAATATATCCTATATTTTTTTTCCTTATTAATTTTTTTTAATTATTATCTTTCTTTATCAAAAATGATAAGTTTAAAGTTTTAGATTATATTAAAATTCATGGTTAAAACCGTCGGTGTTAATGCGCGCGCACACACACACACATACATACATACATACATACATACATACATACATACATACATACATATATATATATATTGATTTATTTTTAAAATAATGACAAGTTATTAAAGAAAAGTAATATATTTAGACAATTGATAATTAATTTTAATTGTGATCATTATAAAAAGTATATTTTTGTGTTAATTATTTATGGCGTTATTATAAAAGTTCATGTGTCCCATTATTTCATTTAGTTTACTACTATAAAAATCTATTTTATACATTCTCTTTTTTATATCTATTTTCAATAATCATTCAAGGAATAAAAAAGTATAACTTTTATTCCTAATAGATAGTTTTTCAAAAAGACCCCCAAAAAAATTCCACATACATTGACTGACCATGTAAAGAGGTTATATAAGTTGCTTCTCACCGCATAATTCACATTTTCATTTTTGCTTCTTTCGCATCGTTGCTCGCTGCTCTCTGTTCAGTACAAGGTTAGGTTTTTCTCTTCAATATAAAGTTAGTGTTCTCTCTTCTCATTGGATTACCGATTTTCTTTTTTGCTACTTGCCATCGTTGCTTCTTTCTCTCTTCGATAAAAGGTCGTTGTTCCCTCCTCGCATCCTCTTCTACATCATTTTTTTTCGCTGCTCGTCATCCTTGCTCATCGTCGTTGCTCATTGTTCTCTATTAGATATAAGGTCAAGGAACGCAACTCCATCATTGAGAGATTTCAATTTCGTGTTTTAATTTCATTCAAATTCTCTATCATATTTCAATATTTGCTTCGATAAATACCTTTGCCCGTAATATTTCTTGTTCCTTTTATTTTTTATAAAATGGTTGTAGAAAGAGATGTTGTTGTTGAATTTGACTATCATTTACCCTATATTTATTATTCTTTTGATTTATATCATTGGATGTAAACATAAGCATCATAGGTAGAGTATGGATGTTCAGATCCAAACCGATAAAAAAACACAAACCGATCCAAAATAATCGAAAACCGATCAAAACCAAACTGAATTGGAATTTATTTATTTTTTTTGGATAATCTTGTTTGGGAACCAATCGGTTCGATTATTGGTTGTGTTTTCTGGAATTGAACTGAATCGAAGTATATATACAGACATGTGTTTAATTTTACGTGTTACGCTGTCGTTTTGCTTGGCCCGGTAGTGAGTCACTTTTCTTTACTTGAGTCGGATTATTTTGAAACCCTAATTCTTACTAAGGGTCTACACTCACGCAGAGTTAGTGTCTCAATTCCAACTCTCCATCCCTTCACAGCTGTCGCTCACTCTCCCACTCGGGTCTCCATCTCACTGCCATCGGAGCCCTCCTCTCCGTCGCCTCGCATCTGAGTCACCGACGGTCCTCTCTGCTCCTCCGGTAAGTGCTTCCTCCATTCTACTTTGATTCATCTTTCATTTTTTTTCCTTCACCTTGCTTCAATCTTCGATCTTCACTTTGTTGTTCTTATTCATTCATTGATTTGTGAGGGTAATGGGTATTCATTTTGCTGTTGTGATTCATAGATTTGGGTGGGTATTCCATTTTGTTATTACTGGTGTGGGTATTCACTGATTTGTTTCATATGATTTGCGTCTAGTTTGTGTCTAGTATTCATCTGATTTAGGTGGGTATTCTCTGATTTGCGTTTCGTTTTTAGGGGTGAAGGAGGTTGGATGGGTTTCCATTTTTTAGGGTTGAATGTTGAAGGAGAATCTGCTACATTTGTTATTCACTCATTTCACTGATTTTTTTGTTGGTTTTTCATCATGTGTTGAATGCAGATCTGCTATATTTAGTTCATCCGATTCACCGATTTTGCGTCTCTTTTAACTGTAACAAAAGACCAATGGAGGTAATCACTTTCCCCTATCATTTGTTGAATCTGTTTTCTTCTTTAACATATGTGTCGATAGTCTGAGATAATCTTTATTAGTTTTAGGCTTTTGATGAACGATGAGAATGTTTTTCCTATTTGATTATGTTGATGTTAAGTGTATGTGTGCTTTTCCTTATGGAAAAAAAAAACCTTGATCTATTTTGCTTCACCCAACATATTTTCCCTTCTCTCAAATTGTATTTATAAATATGTAATGAATAATGATGTGTCAATAAAAAACGAATCAATCGAACCAATCCAAACCACATTTAATCGGATCATATTTTTTTTAAGAAAGTCATCCAAATGGAACCGAGCCACATGCTCTTTTTATCTTCTGATCGGATGACGTTTTGTCTCAAAATCGATTCAAACCGAACCACGAACACTCCTAAGGTCGAGGTTAATTTTAATCTATTTCAATGTTATAGGTGTGGTTGGGTGTCCATTCTCCATCCTTAGTTGGGTGGAATCCATAAATTCAAGTAGTTCCGTGGAATCCTCCTTGACCCATTATTTGAAGTTACATTGGATTAAACTTCAAAGTTAACAAAAAAATTTATGTTGGAAGAGGATGTTAGGCTAAACACAACAAATAGAGCTAGTGGCTGGTAGCAAATTGTTTTCCTTATTCACCGATGAGTTTTAATTCAACCCAAGACAACTTATAAATGGTACGTTAACTGGTTCTGCAAATTTTGTTAGGTTTAGAAATGCTCAGTTTACAATATATGAATCGAGCTGTAGGTTAGGAGCCCAACCACACAAACCCCGCCAAACTTGTTCACTCTATTTCATTGTAAGGACAAAGTTTGTGAGAGGTTTCTACCTATTACCTATACTAGAGGTCTCTCAAAAGCTTTCTAGTGTTTTGTATGAAGCTAGTAAGATAGTAAAAGGGTTGTATTTCAATTAGGAACGTCTTTGCTCCTCGCATCTTTGGGAGAGGGACTAATCCTCTCTAGTGTTGGATCGTTGATATAATATTTAAAAATCAAGGGAGGACATGAAAAGGGAGTAATTAGAACAATAGATTGATAACCTCTCCCATTTTCTCTCCCTTCACTGCCTCTTCCTTTCCCTTCTCGAGATGCCAACTGTCACTACTTTCATTCACAATTAATACTTCTTTCGGGCATTGCTAAGGTCATTGAGAAGAACAAGATGATCTATAACTTGGGTTTGAAAGAAAGATGGGTGTTTTTGTTGATTGATTACAGACCCTAAGCATAAGATGGGTGTTGACACGGTGGAGGCCAAATCAACGTCTAGTTCGCGTAAAAAGGTCTCATTTGGAGTGCGACATAGTGGTGGATGACGGGATTTGTGTGGATAAGTAATGGTTTGGCTTGGAGGCATTTGAACACAGGTTCCAATAGTAATGGCATTCGAGGCGCGGCAAATGGCGGTTCTAGTGTGGTGCTGCAAGACAGAGACTATGCTACAGTTTCACTCTTGACTGTCGTGGTAGGTCACATTTGTTGTTGGGCTTGATGACTAGGCCACGGTTTTATGGTGGAGTCTGTGATTTTGTCTGTGCACGAGTATGTCATCCCTAATTTCAAACAATAACGCTCTTTATGTTCTCTTCTTGGATCTTCTAAGATGGGTGCAGTGTGGGAAATCTTCTGCTACCATGGTCACGAGATACCAGTTCCGGTCGTCAAACTCCTTGTTCCTTTGTTAGGTGTTTTTTTTCCTTACTTGTAAACCGGTTACAACCAGTAAATAACAAATGAGTATTGGTCCTTTACTTTTATTTTGGAGGACGGAAGGCTTCCTCATTTCAATTTTCATCCACTCCTTTCACCAACATGTACTAGGATAAGATGAGAGGTTTTGGGTCGCAGTCGCTAATTGTATATATTTTTTTTCGACAAATAAAACATTTCATTCAAGACATCTAGTCTTTAGCATCATAATGTTTTTTTTGCCAAGTAAAAGTGTGTATTAATAATAAGGGTACCCTAACCCGTATACATAATCATAAGAAAAAAGGGAAAGTGACAATGTAACCAACATACGGGACAAATAGCCAGTATTGCTATTACAAAAGACTAACCCAACAACCAAAAAATGGAATGAATTACACCAACACCCAAACTGAAAGAATCTACAAATAAGAACAGAAGAAGTGTTGAGCTTGAACCACCTCCATATATTAGACGAGAGGACGTGACCATCGTACAGATATCTACTTGTTCTTTTTTTTATTTCAATTTATACTTATGATTTATGAAATTATATTTATATCATTTGATATTTATAATGTTTGGGTCGTTATCATTGATAAGTCATTTGTTATATATGTTTATTTCATTTGATGCTTGTTATAGACTTTTTAATTTTTAATTTTATTTTTGCAATAACTTTTTTATATATGTTAAAATCAAGGATTCAATTTAACCCAACCTACTAAATGTTCAAGACATATATTGATCGTCTAGTGCTCGAAGAAACCTCACACAATTTTTTCTAGGGTTGGTAATTACTTGTAAATATTTTAGCCTATCATACATTTTCGTAGCCTACTTTGCAACCAAAGATAAAAAAAAAACAAACTTGTAATTATTTTATAAAACTTTGTATTCTCCCTCCTTAACAAGTTATTAGTAATTAAACTATAGTTGAAAATTAGCAGAACCATGGACAAAGTCATTTTCAACTACCATGGGAAAAATGTGATTTTTTTAAACTAGAGGTTCTTGATTTGCAACTCAGATAATAGCTCTTTTGAAACTTCTTGATTATCAAGTCAATTCTCTCATACATTGCATTGCCCTGTATCTATTGGATGAAGATATGTTGTCGCAATTTTCTATCACATATTCTTGTCCCCAACATTACTATCTTGATATTCTACCTTTCTAACATTACATGGAATTTTAATTAATGTGGCAAGACAATATTGATGGTGATAGGGTGTGTTACAGCAAAGTGAGATAACATATCTTCATCCATATCAATAACCTAAAATGTCTCTTCTAACTTAAAGTCTTTGACCTATTCTGTAACCGTCAAAAAAATGGAACCCTAATGAATAAAATTGATAAAAAATGACTTTTAATACAAAGCCTTTTAAGTTTAGAATCTACTAATAATTGTTGTTAAGTCCTATTCATTAATGAAAGTACATGTCGATAAAATAAATTGAAAACAAATACTTTTGATGAAGATCAGCAGACAATGTTCAAAATAGATGGTATGCATTATGGTCTATGGTACTACCATAATAATTGTTCAATATCTTCTATATAGAATGATTACGCGCGCAAAACAATTATCAGTTTCCCTAATCCTAAACCCACCAAGTGTAATTCAAATATGGTAGAAGAAGTGAGAAAACCTAGTTATATACAACAGTAAGTGTGTGTGGTGGTAATATTCACTAAAGACTTGTTCATGTTTTCTGGAGTGGTGTTGGGAGCACGTATCAGGTTTCAATAGATATTACCAAGTGGTGCAAATAAGATAACAAGCACCACATAGACTTAATAGTTCCATTAATCATTAATTGGATAGATTCGTTTATATCCAATCATAAATGTGAACTTCAATTTCTGTTTTGATTTTAGTAAATATATTTTCAACCATTTTTACTTTACAATTTTTTGTGCTATTATGCATTTAGAATGACAATTTAGCTAGAGAAACAGCCTCGAAGTCAAGAAAAACAAAATGTCAGAAAAAACTATCTGGAGAGATTCAAAAGAAGACGGTTCGATCAAAAAAGGGAAGCACGAAACACATTGACAAGGTATGATGAAGTCAGGTTTAAAATGGCCATTTGATGTTCTTTGTTTTGTTGTTTTTGAGGCAAGAGAAAAAGAAGTATTGATAAGTATTTCATCCATATGTTTTGTGTGGAAACTTATATATACCTTCCTAGTGGAAAGTTTTTAAGAATACAAATTTGTTTATATAAATGGAATTATAGGTAAATATCATCATAGAACTCCTTAGATGTCTCTTTTAAATAGTTAGGTTGAATAGTAAGTTCACATATAGAATGAACACATTATTTTGCAGGTTTAAAACATCTTGTTGACTTAGTCATTTGTTTTCTTTGTAAAAAGAAATATTCTTGATCACATAGAGTTCTATAGTTTCATAAAACCTTTGTTTTATATTCTCAACTAATCATATATGAGAACACTGGAAATTCTATAATGATTCTTGTCAAGAATTTTTCAATATATACGTATTTTTTGTGTGCTATCATGTATTTAGAATGACAGAAAAGCAAAGCATCAGAAAGAATTACCCGATGGAATTGAAAAGTACCTCATTCGACCGAAAGTTCGAAAAAATGGACGTGTGGACAAGGTATGAAGTTAAATTTAAAATTATTTTCTTGTTTTTTATAAAAAAAAGTATATTAAAAAATATTGAGTACTAAGGATATTCAAATGAATATAAAAAAACAAGCTAAAAGTCACAACACATCACCCCTACATTGATTACTTGTGTTGAATGCTTTTATGCTTATTTGGTGTCGTGCTGGTGATATCTCTGTGGCTTCTCTGCTGGAATTTTTTTTTTCTTTATCCATTTTCCTTCCTGATGTAGTTTCTCTGGTTGTTGCTTTGGTTTGAGTTTTGCCTTCCTTTCTGGGTTTGTAGATTATGTTCTCTCCTTGGTGGGAGTCACTGTATGACAGTTGGCATAGTGTCATGCGGGTATTTTAATGGCCTTTGTGCTATGCTATTTCCTGATTTTCCTTTTGTTTTAGTGGGTTGGTGGTATGTTGGTGTTTTATCATTCTCTTTGTATTGTTTTTGGGTTGAGGTATCCCTTCTAACCATTATAATAATATTTAATTTTTTATCAAAAAAAATATCATTATTTTTTAGCAATTTAAGAAAGCAATTTTTTTTTAGAAGAAAGAAAGCATTATTAAAACTTGAAAATTTTGCTTTCATCCACAACCAAGATCTTAATTCAAATAAGGCCATGGCTTTCATCAAATCCAGACTTTTTAAGTTAAATATTATTTGATTTATTAACAATCCAATGGATCTAAATCAACAATCAAATGTATCAAATGATAGTGTACTGGATAATATTATTTTCTTGATTTCGAGGCAAGATAAGAGAACTGTTGATAAGTATTTCATCCTCAACCCACAAGCTTCCTATGAAAACTTATACCTTCTTGTGATTGATGAGAAAATATAGGTAAGCATCATAGATAGAAAACATATTTATTATCCTTTAAATATGTTTTTTTTAAATAACTAGGTTGAACAATAAGTAGCGCATATAGAATAAAAAAATTATTTTGCTTTTATTGACAAGTCTTGTCATTTGCTCTCTTTGTACAAAGCATTAATTTTTTTTGATAAAGGGCTAGGTATGCTAATGCATCACTATAGGAGAGAGGATCCCAACTAGGTTGGCACCCAAACCCCCATCAATCATATGCAGCATACCCTGAATAAATTAAGAAAAGGAAAAAGAGAACAAAGAGCATGGGGGGCATAGACCAAAGAATGACAAAGTTATTGTTTTGCAGTTCTATGTTAACAAGCTAAACGGCATTGTTCTTCGATCTATGAAAGAGGTCGAGAGATATGAAAAAGGGTACACTACTCTTTCTGGGCGTAGAAAGAAAAGCCCAGACAAAGAAAAAGGAAAGAGTAGTGCTGGAAGGGAAACCAAAGTGAGTATGTACAAGGTTTATTTTGTAAAATATAGAAGTTTAGTATTTTTTTTAGTTTCTCTTCAGCATGTTACTTTAATTTTACTTAAAGTTTTACAAAATGATTTGGAAATGCTTTTAAGTTTTAGAAGGTTCAACATCTTTTGTTTCTATTCAACATGCATGTGTTTGGAAATGCTTGCTAGGGAGAAAAACAAAGAAGCACATATAATGAGTATGTATTTTGGCAGTTAAGCAATTTTTGTAACAATTAGTCAACATTTTGTTTTAAACTATGCAGCTAAAACTTTCAAGAAATGGTTGCTAATGAGGAAAAACAAATAATTACAAAACTAAAATGAGCACGATCCTTTAGAAATTGAAGTGAGCATAATTATTTTGAAAGTTCAATCTTTTTAACTATTATACAACAATCAATTTTAAAGGTAACTGCAAAAGTCTTTAGAAAGTGTTTGCTAATTCATAAAATAATTTGACGATTCAACATATTTTATCACTATTCAATATGTTATTTTAAGTTTTATTACTATTTTTTTTTCTTCAGGAAACGCTTCCCAACAAAAAAAGAAAGAGAAGCAAAAAAAATACGACTTCACCTGTTTGACGCACAAGATGCATTAAAAGGTAAGCTTTGTTTTATTATATTTATGTTAATATAAAATATTAAAAATAAATGAAAAAATTATCATCACCTTAGTTAAGAATGCCTATATTAAAAAGATAACAACATTTGATTCAAGATTTTGGTAGGGTTTGAATATATGATTTGACTTGGATTTTTTATTCGAGTTAACTTTTAACTTAATTCTTTTTTTATATATGAAACCTATAGTGATACTGTTATTTTTATTATTTTTAAGGTTGGATGTGTTGACTTTGCTTTATCAATTAGATAATAGATGCAATATTTATCAATGTAGTTTATTCACAAATACACGCACAATATTTCTTGAACATTTTTCGGCTTTTACTGTTGAACCTAGAATTCTTGGAATATGTTGTCCTTTGAAATATATATACAGTTGAATAAACCTTGAGTCCACTATCTTTTTTTTTTCTTCAGGCAGTGGAGATCTGTTGTTTGTTGCTGAGACTTGTGCTTCTTAATATCTTATGTTCCTTTTGACAGGCGGCACATAATCATGTAGATTGAAGACATGCTCTTTGTTGTTCCTCTTCATGTGTTGGCCATTTGTTCTTTGATTTTCGTTGTTGCATTGTATCTGGCTGGGACCTTTTGCTTTGCTTTGCTTTTGGTGATAATCTTTGTAATTCCCAGTGACTTTTCAGTAGTGGCACACTGACACTACATATGCTAGCTGCTGTGATGTTCTTTTAATTATAATTATTTTTGACCTTTCAAACAAATATATTTTTTTTCTTCAACTAGGGATTTTTTTCAAAAAAAAATTCATATCTCACTTGACTAGTAAACATGATGGTCTAACATTTTTTTATAAGCTAAAATGTAAAAGCAATAGGGGTACTCAATCCAAATACAAGTATAACCATGCTCCATTACTAACCACTACATTCAGTCCATCCAAACATAGCCTAAAGTTCTACATTGGTAATCAATGGTTTTGGATCTTTGGTATGATACTAATATTTAGCATAACATTGGAAATTTTAAATATGATAGAACATTACATTGTTAGGCATGCATGGATTAAAATTAAACCATGATTATGGCCAAAATCAGATGATGTTAGAATATTATTTAATAGTTTTTTTGATTTTTTTATAAGATTATTTTCGAAGTTTTAATACTATTTAACAGTTAAAAGTGAAATAATTTTGGCGTAATGCACGGTTAGTTTATTCTTTAGTTTGCATAGACATCAGACAATAACCTTAGGTGACAACTGACAAACACAAGTTCATTATATATTTAAAGACTTATAAAGCCACGTGTTAATAAAAAAAAAGTTGTTAATCAGCAAGCATATTTGTTTTAATATTTGTATTCTATTACTTAAGTTATTCAAAGTTAGCTTTAAAAAAAAGTTATTTTGAGTTATTCTACTCTATATACGTATTACAATTGGGTTTAATTTTGTACTAATTTGTTTGCCTTCTTAATTTTGCTATACCACAAATCTTAGAAGAAGTTGGTTCGACTTTTGGATTGTCAACATTCAGGCCGTGTGCAAGAATCTTGGGACCTTAAGCGAAACTTTTAAAGAAATGACTTAATGCTATATAAATTATCGATTCATATTAATTTTCTAACTTTTTGAGCTACGAAATCATTTATAAAGTTTTATAATCAAGCCAATTTAACATTTCACTTTCAATAGAACATGGAGATGAGGGAAAATGAGAGCTGAAAAAGTCAGAAGTGTTATATATATATATATATATATATAAAATAACAGTTAAATTTTGGAAATATAAAAAGGTAATTAATTAAATCTTAACTAATTACTTTCAACGACTATTTTACTCTTTTCACGTGGAGTTATTTTTGCTCAGCCTTTAATTCTTTCTAAATGTGCTGGTATAGGAAGCCTAACGGCTTTAGTCCTGTGGTTAAAGGTTTAGGATGCTTGTTTTTCTGTTGGGTTCCTTTTCTGGGTGGTTCATTGGGTTAGCTTAATGTAATATGTACACTAGTCCTATAACAGTATTCTATTTATATCATACATGTTCCCTCTTTGTTCCTCATGTATATCGGTTAGAGTACTTTGTTGCATTAAAAAGTGAAATGTGCAAGTATACACAATCGTAACAAGTAATAAAGAGTAAGTAAGAGATCGTTCCCACGAGGATTAGAATGCTGTAGCAATTACCAAATTCAGATTAATTGTTCTTGGAAGTTAAGATTAAGGGGTAACCAAATAGTGTGTGAAAGTGTGATTTTCAAATATTAAAAAGGATAATATTAAAACACAGTAATAAGAGAACAAGATAATAAAATGGGGTTGTGAACAAAGATGGTAAAACAGCTACTGGTGTAACATCCCTGGCTGCTCTATGGATTGACGACTGACCCCACAGACCAACACGACTCTTTTCAGCGTGCTTTGTCCTCACTCACACGCATCCTGGGAAAGTGGAGTTCTTAAGTGATGGGCTACCAAAAATAAGATGCATCTTATTAGTATAGGTAGTACCAATCAATTCATATAAGCCTTCCTCAACTGTATAGTCCCATACCTACACAGTCTCAGGATCCCTCTCATTCGGGTGTGTAATCGATTCATTCATGTGTCCCTCCGCCTAGAAGCCTGCCAGGAGCCGCTCCTTGTCCATGCCTTCTTGCACCGGCGATCACTCCCCTCCCTCGTCAGCACCCGGGTGTTACATGCCCACAGCTTCCGCTTGGTTCGTCCCTGAACCACACCATACTGGGAGAGGTGCCGCTCTGATACCAACTAATGCGACACCCTAAAACCCGGCGTCACATGGTTACCCGTTGCGGAAAAGAAACTTATTTAAAACGTTGGTCGCCTTCAGAAAAATAACCTTTTATATAAGGTTACTGAAAAAGGGTACTCATTTTTATTTTTATTTTTTGTTAAAAAAAGTTAAGAAAAGGTGATGAACACTCAGAACATGAAAATCGACATCACACATATAAATATAACTGTCCCACTTGGGATCTTAGGTTTGAATACAAGATAGGGGTTGTCGAACTGGCCAACATACGCTGAAACAGCTACTGAAGAAACAGGTAAAAAGAAAACATCAAACCGGGAATAGGAACTGGGTACAAGACTCAAAAGATGGCTCTAAAAGCCTAGGGACTATCGGGACAACTCCAAAAGCCAACCAACGATCTACTAATGCCTCCTGCATGCAGAGTGACCACAGACGCTACCCTCAGACGAGATATCAGATGCCAGATTGATAATGTCACCGCCATCGCCGATATGGACGTCGTCATCGTCGGGGTCCCAACATCCTCCAAATGAGTTGATCAGGCTAATTACACCGTCTCATTGGCTAGCTAAGCACAACGATAATACACCGTCTCATTGGCCATTTAGGCACAACGATTATGCACGTCGTTTCATTGTCCATTTAGGCACAACGATACACGTACACCCCCTCATTGTCCAATTTAAGAACAACGATAATACACCATCACATGATACCTTTCCTATTAAGGTATCACGTTAAAACCATGTCGGGCACGTCTGCCGTAAATGCAAATGCAAAACATTTAGTTCTCGATGTTTTCTTTGTGTTCGTTCTCATTCGTTGTCGAAGCTCAAAGGCTAGAGACTATTCATAAATTTCATCATTTTGAAATTATCAACATCAACACAGGACACGCAGTCCGAGTGCTCAATCACAACACCTTAGACCGATGTACCAGTCCTAGGCTTGTGGTCGTAGAAAACAACATTCACCTTTAACAACGTTCATCACAACGTGGTTAAGACACACGATCCACAACAACGTGATTAGGACACACAGTCCACAACAATGTGATTAGGACACACAGTCTACAACAACGTGGCACGGATCAAGGATCAACGTGCATATTACAAAATACTAGAAGTGACGTCTCGCGAACTAGATTCAATTCACATGTGTTTACTTTTTGCTCAGTGAAAATCAAATCCAAAACAAAACCTCGGTCACTTATCCAAGTAACCAGAACGTTTCCAAATCATTTAGGAGAAAATCCTTTTCCTTTCCAAAATCTTTTCTAAAACATTTAGGAAATTCGTTTGTATTTGAAATTCCTTGATGGAATAAAGTCAAATATTTTCAAAGGGTTTTTCCTTCATAAAACACATAGTTCGAAAATGTTTTCTCTCGTACCAACTTTGGATCATAAAAAGGTAGTTTCTATCGTCTTAAAAACACTTCAACGTTTCTTTTCAAAATAAGAATCTCATTTTCTTGAAGTACGCGTTTTAAACAAGGAACTTTTATAAATGAAACCAATACTTTCAAAGTTCTATTCAAGGCTTATTAAGGTTTTTAATCCTTTATTATCATTAATTGTGCACAGACTCAAGTCTGGCTTCTCAAACTTCAATCAACAGTAATATATTCTCAACAATAATGTCATAGTAAATGACAGTTCATCACATATATATAATTCATAACACTTTAAAGCAAGTAATGTTCAACTTCAAGTAATAACCACAATAGTTCAAGTAAACAAGTTATTCAAGTATTGGCTCAATATCACAATAATATTCAAATCACTCAAGTAAACACATACACACATGCATATAGTCATTGAATATCCATAGGCAATCCCCTCTTACCTCACATCGGAGTTAAGAGTTCTGGATTTGAAAAGAAGGTTCACGAACGTCCTCACTTCTCCGGAGATGGAAGTCTAAGGTTACCAACATAAAATCATGAGTTAAAAAAAGAAATCAACTCGAGAACACTAACCACAAGGTATAGGTTCGGTTCATAAAATAAACTAGGATTAGAGGTTTCCGAAATTTATGCGACTCTTGGATTTATGATCCTTAAGTTCTAGAAGTTCATAAACAACAATCTTTTAACAAAGTTGAATTAAAAATCCCACTAAGTACTTGACTTAGGGTTTCGGCCAAGCATAGGTAAATAGGCTAGGAATTTCTAAACTTTCCAATCTCTTTAGGTTAGCATCCATACATAGTAAGGAGCTTCAAACCATGATCATTTTGGAAAATGGAAAAATCAAATACAAGTCCATACAAGCAAAGTTAAACAAAACCCACCAAAACCAAAAAGCATGGTTTCGGTCTCATCAAAAAAATAGGGTTAGAAATTTTTGTTTTACACAACCTTTTACTATGTTGTAGTAGGAGTAAAAATAAGAACATAGATATTGGTTTCAACTCAAACGGAGTTTTCTACCATTTTTAAGAGATTTTAGAAGTTTGAAAGCTTAAAGGAAACTTAAAGCAAAACTATGAACATAAAGACAAGAACTTGAAAAATAAACAACATAGGATCATTACCCTCAACGATATGAAGAACTTTGGTGAAGAAATTAAAGTAAAAAGCTTGATAAAAAGATGAACTTTAGAAGAGAAAAGAAGAAGAAGAAGAAATGTAGTAAAGTGAAAATGTGAGAAATGGAGGAAAGTGATGAATGGTGGAAATAAAGAGTATTTATAGAGAGTGAGGGGGGGGAGGTCACGGTTTGGAAGAAGAAAGAAGAGAAAGAAAAGTTGGTTTGCTTGTAGGGAAAGAAAGAAGGTAAGGTGTGGTAATGTGGAGGTATGGTGTGGAGGTAAGGTTGGAGAGAGAAAGATGAAAAAGTGAGATTTTGAAAAAAAAAGTCAAGATTCACTTTTTGAGGTGTGTCATAGCCTTCACATCAAGTAACTTCATGTCACTTCATCCTCTTGATGCTCTGCTCCATTACGTATCAGACGACTTCCCCGATCGTATTTCCCGACGATTTCGCCCGGGAAATAAGATTTTTCCCGATGCTCTAGCTCAGTAAGCTTGTACTGGTAGTGAGAACCCAGACCGGTTTTCGTCTGACTTTTCGACCGAAAATTTTACTGTGACTTCATACGGTAAAACAACACAAGAAAATGATTTTATTTTAAATAAAATCATCCTCTGGATTTTATCAAAAATAAATACATTAAAGCATGTATTTACTAATAAAGAAGCATACGAAAAACAGGGTGTTACAACTGGTATGATCCCTTGTAGTTTCAGTTTAGCTTCAGTTATGCGTCACCATGCTGCAGCATCTAGCTCCAGGAAATTAAAGTTGTGTCCAACGCTTGAAAGATAATGTTCATTAAATGCCTTCTATTCCTAGATTCATATTAATTACACCCTCTTATTAATAAGCACATTCCAGCTAGCTTAAGGACTTGAATGATTATTCCTAATCCATTCAACATCTACTAATTTTCCAATTAGAGACTTAACCCTTACCTCATAACCAAATCCACTTAACTTCACTTTTCTAAGTTCAGCAAGCTAAAGTTCTATTTAAGATGACCATGCTTAAATAAAACAGCATATAAACACAGATTTAGATAAAATGTAGTAGCAAAGCATCACATAACAGCAAGTAACATTCATTACAAGTTCAACATACCAGTACGCTGTGTCACACCCTCCTCAGGTGCTACATCGTAAGTGACATTTTAAGGCCAAAAAGTAAGTTAATTAAAAAGTTACTATAAAAGAATGCGGTAATTTTTTTTTCCTTTTTTTCGTAAGTCGTAGATATAACTATACTTTGTTTTAAATGAATGGATAATAAAATATTACATTATCACAATTAGGGTCATGAGTTTGAAAATCATTTACATAATACCCAACCCGACTCATAAATAGAAATCATAAACATAAACAGATCTAGTATAAAGATATGGAAACACAGCTCCTAAAATATAAGATACTTGAAGTCGCAGCTTCATAACAGTAACATTAACTCCCAAACATACCTAGCTGGCCAAACTAAAATAGAAAAGACCATCATTTCTCAAACACCGTGAGAAGAACAAACCCAACTAATGAGATCTAGTAGAAACTCTATTTGAGTCCACTAACGACGTTATCATGGAAGACACTATTGGAGCTACTACAATAGTAACCCTCAAACTAAGCCCTTTCCTCTTCTAAGAGGAAAAACATGGTCTACGAACCATCGACATATCTACATTAAGGTAGGATAGTGGTAATCTCCCACATACCTCTTGTAGATCACTTGAAGATCAAACAAACACAAGCTAAACCAAGCAAGGTAGGCCAAGGTTTTGTCCACCAAAACCTAGCCATGAACAACCAACAAGAAAACAAGTTAAAGAATGAAGAAAATCACCTAAACCCATTTGAACATAGGTTCGGCCAAGTCAAGATGAAACAGCTAGGGATCTCTAAATTTTTCAAGATCTTGGATGATGAAAATAGAAGTCACATGGATATCATAGAAATTGATCTCACATTAAAATGATTTTCCTACAATTTTCTAGAATTATTTGAAAATCTATATCTAAGAATAGAAATAGGTGAAAAACTTGATGAACATGAAGATTGATGGATGATTTATGAAGCTAAAATGATTAGGAATAGGTTCCTCACCTTAGAATGAAGAACTTTGATGAAGGAAATGAAGAACAATGAAGAACTTATCAAGAACACAAATGGTGTTCTTTAGGTTTTTGTGAAGAACAAGTGTAATAGGAAGAAAATGAAATGTGTTAAGTGTGGGGGACTTGTGCGGCGTCCAAATGAGAGTTTGAGTGAGTGAGAAGCTGTTTAATTGGTTTAAATGAACCATAGTTGAGTTTACTTGACCAATGTTAAGTTAGAAAATAATATAATAACTTAAATATAGTTAATTAGTAACCTAACTATGATTAATTGGTAATCATGGTTAACAAATATGTGGCCAAGAATAAATGTTGGTGTGACTTATTTTTCACCACATCTTATGAGTCATCCCTGATTCATCGATCCTATCCATTAGCGGTTCCCGAAAATCCCGTATTCAACTTCGTCTTTTACCTGATTTGGGTTTTTGAGAGGAATGAAACTAAAGAAAAATGAAATAGGTATGGTTTATTAGATGTGGCTGCACGAAATTGAGTAGTTTCTTAGGGTATTTTGGTCAAAAATTCACTTAGGTACACTCTTGGAATTTCACTTAAAGATCAAGGGCATTTTGGTCTTTTTACATATAATCATCATTACTTGCATTTAATGCAAGATGACTAACCCCTATGACTCATCCACCCGGCGTCGGGTTTTGTCTTTGCACCTCAGTTCTCGATTCCGTCGATCCCCGATCGTCAAGTACTTGCCCGATTATCGTATAATAACCTACTTATTTTGAAAATTTTCAAAATAACCACTATGGTTGGAAATAAAATAACAATCTAAACGGTTTCGTTCTCGGGTCAAAATTAGGTTTTCGGATCAGTAAACTTTTACTGTCAGTGAAAAACACAGACCGGGTTCCACCAGAATTCTAAACCTAAAATTTCACTGTAACTCTCTACGATAAAGTAGAGTATAAATATGATTTTGTTTTATTCAAAATCATTTTCTAGGTCTCGGATGAAAATATAAACAAATATATGTATATATGTACCGATATTAAAGAACAGTAAAAATCGGGGTGTTACACGCTGTAGCAAACTAGCTCATACTGAGCTTACAAAATATGGAAATGAAATATAAAATGGGAGAAGAAGCCATGGGAGCATGAAAATGGAACCATGGAGAGGAGGAAGAAGACCCTCCATCTGCTATCTTGCACCCTTCAGCTGTTGTCCTCTGATATGAGGCAGCCCCCTCTTTTAAAAGTAAGGAATATTCCCTTTTTTTAGGGTTTTACAAAGGCACTTTTCTCTTTCCTACTTTTGGGCCAACCAAAATAATATTAAAATAACTGTCTTGACCCAGTTCATTAACTGCACCAGGACAAAACCCACTGCATGTGACTGGGCCACATCGTTAGCTTTTAAGACAGCATGGCAGGAGAGAGAAAGTGGTCCCGCTTTTGTCCTATTCTGATAAGCAGTTCACGTCCATATGCTACAGCATGACCAGAGCATTTTCCAGCAGCTTGTTAGGAGTTTGCGCCCAGATGCTGCAGCATGCCCAAAGCATTTTCCAACAACCGGTCTAAACTTCAGCAAAAACCTAACAAAACTCAAGAAACACATGAAACATATTCCTAGACACTCAAAAACAGAAAATTAAACGAAATTTATAAAATGACACATATTACACTAAACTAACTTAAAACACCTAAAACATCCGCATAAAACACATTAGTCCCTAGATTTAGTTATGATGTTCATTTACTTGCCTATGTGTCTCGTTAAGCATCCTACTTGACCCATTACTGGTCCTACGTGACTTATGACGAATTTCCTATACCGAAAATGAATTTCATTAATTTTTGCACGACGAAAATTCGTCACTGGCTATACAGAACCACTAGAGCCACGATACGTTTGCAAGTAATTAGACGTCGGAACTAAATCTATGGACTAATGTGTCCCGCATTTGAAAACTTAAGAGACTATATGGTTAATTTATTTTTTTCATGGCCTAAAAATAGGTCCCCAAAATTTTTCATAGTCCTAGGTCCAGCCCAATGGTGAGGCCACTAAAACCCTTGCTTTAGGGCTCAACCAGAAACTTTATATAATATATATACTACAAGTACACAACAAGGCCTAGTGGAGTGTGTGATAAAGTTATTGGTTTATCACTTCCTGATCTGTGTTCTAATCCTGTTAATGTCGTTGCAAAGAACTCCTAATGCTGGTAGGTACATAGGCTTATGCTTGCACCCACATTTCTTTTTTATTTTTTTTATTATGTCTTTTTTCTATTTATTCTTGAGGCATTTGTTTAATTATATCTTTTATTTTATTTAAATAATATCAAACTTTTAAATAAAAAAAAGTTAAAAATAATTGAAAGGAATATTTATTTGTTTAAGATTCGAAGTCACATTTACATTGTATAAAAAGATTATTTTAAATTTTTTTTATTTCAATCTGAAATTAATTTGTGATTATTTATAATTTTGAAACTCATTTTTTAATTTTTATAAAAATAACTTATTTATAAAATATTAATATTAGTTTAAAAAATGTCTCCCCTATAAGAATCTGTTTTAGGCTTCAATTAGTGTTGGACCAATACTGCTTGATCAAATGTGTCAACCTCTGTTGGCGCCTTTTATGATACCTCTCTTCACACATTATCGTACACTTTTTCCAAACCAATAAAAATCATATGCAAGTCTTTTTTATTCGTTGGATATCGCTCAAATAATTGTTACAACTAGTTATATTGCTTCCTTGGTCAACTTCATTGGCATAAGTATAAAACCAAATTGATTTTTCAATAATGTGACTTTCTTGTCCGTATATCCCACTCAATAAGCCTCTCCTAGATCCATCCATACCTTGATAGGTATTGTTCCTACTGAGATCCGGTTTACCGGAGCCTCGCTGTGAACGTCAAACCAGGGATGAATAATTGGGGTTGTTTTAGGCTATGGCTTGACATAATTCAATATTCTGGTCCTACGTATCCCGATGGGAATCAAAGCCAGACGTAGTTCTCGGTTCAACCCTTGGCCGTGGTGATCTCTATCTCTTAATTTTGTATCGGATGATTACTAGGGAGCAAGGACTCTCTGATGGTCTCTTGGTCGACGCTAGTTTCTCTAAGACGCTTAAGAGAGAGTCACCGGAGTTCAGTGAAAAGTGAGTTTCTCTCATGGGTACTCCTCCTTTTATAATAGGATTCCCATATCTTTTAGAGATCTGATTTATCTCTTAAATATCTTTTAGAGATCTGATTTATCTCTTAAATCTCTTTTGAGATGTGATTCCTTAATTTAAGGGATATTATCTCTTTTTAACCAGATAAGGTTATTTCAGATAATATCAGGATTTAATATTTAATATCCTATCCCCTAATTAAGTGATATTTAATTTATTATCTTTAACTTCTGAACTGGGCCGGGTATTCGAGCTCGGTGGCCGGGTTTCACTCTTCGGCCAGTACACAAGCCCCCCAAGCTTTGAGCTGATTAGGCGTAAAAGCTTTCACGATGTTAGCCGAGCTCAGGAACTCGGTTTCCTCTTTCTGTCTTTAGTCCAGGTGAGGTGATTGACCGAACTTCATACTATATGCATATATATACATCTTCCAACTCGGTGAGAAGCTTGGGTGACCTAGCTTGATGCTTTCTGGGTGTCGGACTCTGTATCTCGGCTCATACACAAGTCCCCCCAAGCTTTGAGCTAATAAAGCGTAAAAGCTTTTTCTCGAAGGAGCCGAGGTTAGCCGAGGTGGGGATGATTACTCATTTCCTGTGAAGGCCATACTTTCTCGGTTCCCGAGATGGAAAGGAAACGTTACCCTGTGCGGCGGGTGGCCTTTACGGCCTCATTTCCGAGGCTTGCGTTGTAGTTGCGTGCTCAAACGATAAGTCGAGAGCTGGAGCTCAATCGAGTGGCCGGGAGCCGGGGCTCAACCGAGTGGTCGGGAGCCGGAGCTCAACCGAGTAGGGAGCCTGAGCTTCTAGTTTCAAGTTGCCGAGCTTCACATTTCGGCCAATTCTTAAGTTCAGCGGGCTCGGTGGGCGGGTCTAGTAATCATTTCCCTTTGATTGTTTGGGTTTGGTGATCTAGCTTTACTTCTCGTTCAATATTTTAGTTTGGTAGGCTCGGTAGCCGAGTTTAACATCTCGATCAGTACATAAGCTCCCCGAGCTTTGAGCTCAGAATAAGCGAAAGAGCTTTATGAAAGAAGCCGAGCTTGTCCTTAGTGTTGATAAAGTATTGGATTTGCGTAGATCCTCTTACTTCGGCTAATACCACTCGGGCAGTACTCAAGTTTAGTGGTTGAGGTTCACATCTCGGCCAGTAACATGTTCTGAACATAAGATACTTCAATCTTACCTTTGTTTAAGATAAGTTTAGAAGCTGGTAGCTGAGATTCGACTTATCGGTGCTTCAGGATCGAACCAATCTTTTGAAGAGTCAAGTTCGAACTCGATCATTAGGAATTTACCTCGGTGCTTGTATTTCATCGTTTAATTTTTGATGCTTTCAAGATGCTTATCTTGAGAGTTGGAACTTGACTCACCTTTTTCCCAATGTAGCTCGGTCTTTGAAGTTCTTGAGAGCTCTTAACATTTTCTTCGAGTAGCTCATAACCCTTTCATTTGGTGGATTTTGAAATATCCACTAACTTGATCTTCACCTTGAATGTCATTATTTTTACCGATCTTGAAGGTGTATCTCAATAAGCTTTCCTAATATCTTTTCCAATTTGTATGGGAAAATGGTTTTCATACAAGTTCTTCATAATAACAATCGAGCTGTATGCTGAGAGATATCCTTTCTCTGTGATTTCCGAGAATATCCTTCCTTTATGCCCATTAGCCCCCCAAGCTCCGAGCTTGAAATAAGCGAAAGAGCTTAAATGTCAACCCGCATGTCCTAATACGCTTTTTGGTGCCGAGGACTTTGGACTATGATTCGTGGGAAATCTGTTTTTTGTAGAACCAAACCTTTCTTGGGTTATCGTCTTTCTTGGCCGAGGATTTTTATTGTGAGGAAGGAAACATTGCTCGACCTCGACTTTTTCCGGTGCGTAGTGCGAGGGAGCATAGCTTGACCTCGGCTTTTTGGTGCGAGGGAGCAATGCTCGACCTCGACTTTCTGGGCTTCTGCCCTTTGTTCTTAGCTAGACAATTTTAACTCTGGCCCTTTAGCGGGTTCCCAAGTTATTAAGCCAGCATATGCTTGGTTTTTATTACTAGAATTGGGCCATGATGCGAGCAGGAAAGCTGTGGTCGCTTATGCTCTTCTGAGTCTCCTCCATTACCTGTTTTTCGAGCCACGAGCTTTCTAATAATGAAAAGTATGAAGGCGGAAGCTGCCCGAACTTTGCGCACTGGGGATGAGCTTGAAAAAGTCATGGCAAAGTGTGAAGATCAAGCTCGGCTAAGTTGGCAATTGAAAGCCCAAAAGGTAGAGCTGGAAAAAGGTAATACCACCCTTATGGCCGAGCTGGAAATGGAAAGAACCGACCGGCTCAACCTTCCGAAGGTCGTGGAAGGGATTCAATCCGAGAAGGAAGCCAGTCTTGAGTTGCGGAAGTTGCTGGAATCCGAGAAGGAGGAGAATCTGAGGCTCCGTTCTGATCTGGCTGAAGCCGAGGCTTCTATCATGAGGGAGCATGTTAATAGCTTTTCCCGAGCCGTGAAGCAGCTTCAGCATTTCAATCCGAATGCTGACTTCTCCTGTGCTGACGTGGACAAGGATTTTAACCGAGATGGAATCCTAGTTCCATTGTCCGAGCTGGAGGATGAGGAGGTCGTATCTCAAGGGGAAGAGGGCGAGGGGAAAGCGGCCGAGGAGGGACCCGAAGATGAAGGTGAAGTGGGCCTACCTGGCCAGCCTGCTACCCTCCTTCCAAATGCCGAGGATGACCTTGACTCATGAATTTGTAAACACGTTGTTTTTTGGGCGATGCCCTTTTGATTTTGAAATCTTATGTATTCTGGGCTTGGCCCATGGTTATTGATGGACCGACATGCACCTTACTTTTTGCAACTATTTTTCTAAGTTAGTACTTGTTTAGTTTCAGCGTGTTACACGATTTAGTCGAAATAGTCAGAATTTGATATACCTGTAGGTTCTTACCCACCTTCTTAAGCCTTGAAATACCTTTTCAAGCGTTAAGGTGTTATTACCGTTGTAGGCTTGACATTTCGACCTCAACTCGGTCGACTTCAACTTGGCCAGTCTCTTTAGGTAGTAAGTTGTTTTTTACCTTTATAGGCTCGGCATTTCGACCTCAACTCGGTCGACTTTAGCTCAGTCAGCCTCTTTAGGCACTTGCCTCTTTAGGTCCGGCGTCTCGACGACAGCTCGGTCGATTTTAGCTCGGTCACCTCTTTAGGCACTTGCCTCTTTAGGTCCGGCGTCTCGACGGCAGCTCGGTCGATTTTAGCTCGGTCACCTCTTTAGGCACTTGCCTCTTTAGGTCCGGCGTCTCGACGACAGCTCGGTCGATTTTAGCTCGGTCACCTCTTTAGGCACTTGCCTCTTTAGGATTTATGCACCTTTATAGGCTCGGGACGGCCTCTTTAGGATTTATGCACCTTTATAGGCTCGGGACAACCTCTTTTGGATTTAAGCACCTTCATAGGCTCGGGACGGCCTCTTTAGGATTTAAGAACCTTTATAAGCTCGGCACTTCGACCCTAATCGGTCGATTTTGGCTCGGTCAGCCTCTTTAGGATTTATGCACCTTTATAGGCTCGGGACGACCTCTTTAGGATTTAAGCACCTTTATAGGCTCGGCACTTCGACCCTGATCGGTCGATTTTGGCTCGGTCAGCCTCTTTAGGATTTATGCACCTTTATAGGCTCGGGACGACCTCTTTAGGATTTAAGCACCTTTATAGGCTCGGGACGACCTCTTTAGGATTTAAGCACCTTTAAAGGCTCGGGACAGCCTCTTTAGGATTTATGCATTTTTATAGGCTCGGCACTTCGACCCTGATCGGTCGATTGCTCGGTCTTTCGGGAGCCGGAGCTGAACTGAGAGTTTTTAAGGGAGAAAAGCTCGACCTGGTGGGAAGGGAAGCACGAAGCTTTGAACTGTTATTTTCAAGGGAGCCGGAGCTCAACCACTTTGTAGTCGCAAATTTTGTGACTCTGGGAGTGGTATCATCCGAACATTACTTTGCTCAAATATATAAATAATATGACATGATGCTACATAACACAACATTAAATGTGTGGAGCAAAACATATCAAATTATATTAGATTTAAACCAGATTTAAAGAATAATATCACCTGAGTATTTTGCGGCCTCTGATTTAGGCATTCCCTCAAGCCCATATGGTCAAGCTCTTCTAGACCGAGCTGTGCTGGCCGAGCTCTGTAAGATATCTTCTTCAGCTCTCCGAGATATCTTCCTAAGCTCTCCAAGATATCTTCTTCAGCTCTCCGAGAAAAATAATGACATTGGATGTCCCTTAGAAAGAACATCCCGTGTACTTGAATATGAAATTCCGCCAGCTTCTGTCATCTTCTTAAAGATCCCCAGAGAAGAAATAATAGAAAGGTATTCCAAGTTTGGTACCCTTTAATGGTACTTTCAATCTTTCTTATGTACTCTTCAGCTTTTTCAAAGCGACCCATCTTAATGTAAACTGTGGCCAATGTGCTGAATGTAATACAGTTAGGGACAATGGTATGGTCCTTTGTCATCAGTTCACACACTTCTTCCATCTTTTCTATTGATCCTTGAGATCCACAAGAAGTTAACAAGATATTATACGAACAGATATCTAGTTGTATGTTCGTTTCTATCATCTCGGAAACCAACATATCTACTTTATCATATTCCTTAAGGTTCATGTACAGAGTCATCATCACATTAAATGGTAGTGAATTGTTTGCATACCTTTTCCTCCTCATCGTGTCAAGTAAAGATTCTGCATTTTCCTCCAGTCTTGAACACACTTATACATTCAAAAGGGCACAATAGGTCCTCCTATCTTTTAATACATCTCTCAGTCTCAGAAAATATTCTTCTGCACTAGCAACTCCACAAACTTTGGAAATTAGATCTACCTGAATTGCAGCATCACTTGTAGATAAACTAAACCTCTCTTCTCTGTTGTTCATCCAATCACATACCTCAAGGGCACGGTCATGTCTTTTGCGTTTCCTCATCTTTGTGACCACTTTACCAAGTTCCCATTTTGTGAGGGTTTTTCCTTCATCCTTCCACTGATTCAACACCGTGGCAGAACCCAATTCTGGGTTTGGCATAAACGATATTCTCCTGCATAAGTCCTTCCACGTGGCAACGGATCTGCATTCGGCAAAGGTATTTGAGACGGAGCACGTGATAGAGAGTCTCTGGAAACGCAGGGTTTGTGTTTGTGGAAGAGGCGTGAGAGTGGGGAATTTGGAAGGAAGTGGTGGAGAATAGGAGTGGGAGAGGGATGATGCATGATGAAGGGAAACGTTTTGAGGGTTCGAATTCAGAGAGATTTGAAGGAGCATATTTCTAGAGAGAGCAGACTGTGGAGTGTGGACTAGGTTGCTAGCTGGCTAGGTGAGACGGTGGAGTTGGGTTTGGGTTTGAATCATTGTCATCCATTTACTGTGTTATAGTTTTGACAGCTCATTTAATCAATCGTTCGACAGATGTCGACGAATGTGCGGCCGGGGAAAGTTTGCCTCGGTCCCACGGTGGGTGCCAAATGTTCCTGCCGAGATCCGGTTTACCGGAGCCTCGCCGTGAACGTCAAACCAGGGATGAATAATTGGGGTTGTTTTAGGCTATGACTTGACAGAATTCAATATTCCGATCCTACGTATCCCGATGGGAATCAAAGCCAGACGTAGTTCTCGGTTCAACCCTTGGCTGTGGTGATCTCAATCTCTTAATTTTGTATCGGATGAATACTAGGGAGCAAGGACTCTCTGATGGTCTCTTGGTCGACGCTAGTTTCTCTAATACGCTTAAGAGAGAGTCATCGGAGTTCAGTGAAAAGTGAGTTTCTCTCATGGGTACTCCTCCTTTTATAATAGGATTCCCATATCTTTTAGAGATCTGATTTATCACTTAAATATATCTTTTAGAGATCTGATTTATCTCTTAAATCTCTTTTGAGATGTGATTCCTTAATTTAAGGGATATTATCTCTTTTTAACCAGATAAGGTTATTTCAGATAATATCAGGATTTAATATTTAATATCCTATCCCCTAATTAAGTGATCTTTAATTTATTATCTTTAACTTCCGGACTAGGCCGGGTATTCGAGCTCGGTGGCCGGGTTTCACTCTTCGGCCAGTACAGGTATATTATCCAGCCTAACTAATATCCATCCTCTTCAATGCTTCTCTTACTTCAAGCTCGTAAAAGGTATAAATTTGACCCTCATCTCTACTATTTAGGCTAATAAAGTGCAATAAAATTCAATACCCTTTATTAAATAACCTGTGAAAATATTTCTTCCATCTTTTCTTTATATGTTGTTCTATAACCCGGAATTTACCTTCTTTATCCTTAATGCATTTTACTTGATCCAAGTCTCTCGTCTTTCTTTCTCTATCTTTAGTAAGCATGTAAATACTTCTTTCTCCATCTTGCCATTGGATTAATATAACCCTTGAAATCTAGCTCTCACTTTATGAAAGTGGGAGATGAAGGATTTTGGTTTTATGGAATTTCAAATTATGATTGGATATATTGTCCTACAAATGAGCAAAAAAGCTTTCCAGACATGCTAAAAAATAGCTTTCATACAAGGCTTTTCTAAGAAGCCTAAAAAATTCACTTCATAAAATAAGCCAAATTAGATTGTGAAAGATCAATAAGTTACTTATTTAAGCTTATTAAAATACTTTTTTACATAAAAGCTCTTATCCTAATAGAGAATCTCTAATAAGTTATAAGCCATGCTATCCAAATGAGATCAAGGTATAACTTTAATCTACGCAAAACTTTCTATCTAATTTCCTTATAAAAAAGAAATCAATTTGAAAGCATATCACCCCAATTTTGTAGATGATATGTTGTTCCACCCACTTCCAAAAACAAGTATTAGCTATTATAAAATCGAAAGCTATTGAAAAATATATGATAAATTTACTCTGTATTTGCTTATTGTAGTGCTCTAATAACCCTAACTTCATCAAGTGTATTCCTCAAAATTGTCTATATGCACAATTTTTTATACGTTTTTCAATGCATCCATTTCTTATCTATCGGATACGCTATCACAGTGTAGAGGGCATAAAAACATTTACATGGGTGGCTGGTAACGGAACTCGCTAATATTGGCAGGGATAAACATATTGGACAAAATCAACTATTGCTTTTAAATAAGAACTATCGTTACTATACTTTTACCAGTAATAAACAATGACATTGATGTCTAAACAATTCTCAGTAATCAGCATAAAATTGTGAAGATAATCTTATGCAGCATCAGTCTGTACTGTGAGGTCCTGCACACCCAAATCATGGTATAGACCATGCACGAATCCAAGTATTGGGCGATCATCCACCCCTTTCTTTACCTGTCAGCATGATCCACTAAATGTCAGCATCTACATTGTATCTACTCAGTGAAAAAGAAAAGTAAGCATGCCTTGCTAACATTATCAAAAATTAAAAATGAAATCTAGTTCTCTACACAACAGATAAACATTTGACTTCAGGTGCACACTTGGTAGAAGTGAGAGAGATATATCCAGACATATATTGTACATCCTAATATCTATAGACAAGTTTCAGTTTTTACTCTCACCAAGAACTGTAGCGGAAATGGAAAGGAGAACAATTGAACAAATAATAAACTACCTGTATAGAGAGTGAACCAACCACGTGACCCGGCACCAATTCCCAAAAACGAGCCTGGGAAACTTCCACTACATCTTCCCGAACACTAATCTAAACAAAATATAATATATGAAACATCGACACATCAACATGTGTGTTTAATTAAAAATGCTAAATTCAAAAAATATTAGAATAAAGTGAGCAAAATACACCTTTTGCCCCCCCCGCCCCCGCCCCCGCCCCCGGAAGATTGGATCTTTGATAAAAACACCAGTTTCCAAAAATTTAGTGACACTAAAACATCCTTTAGTTAATTAAAGTTTTAAACCAGAAAATTTTCAAAATTTAAGTGATGCATGCAAGTGGTGGTAGTCCCTTATAAGGGCATCAATGTATCTTTGTCAACTATTCTCCAGCATAGAAATACATTAGTTAGAATCTGAGAACAGCTTCATGTAAACTCTATCATACATGAGCCATTAATAAGGATCTTAAGAATTCATAGTCTTCACTAATAGGATGAATATAAACACTAACATTTTTCCATGCTTAAATGTTAATACTTCTTTACTTGAACTTCAATCAACAATGGAAACTCTTCTATTCCTTTCGTTCCTCTTTATGCCTCTAACTTTGATGGAAATTAGGAGACTTTTTTTCTAGGCAGAGATAGGGAAATGTTTCATTTCCTTCCTTTTATAATTGCTTCCATCAAGCAATATATTCTTTTATGAAAAGACTCATTTCCAAGAGTCATAACCATTCATTCAAATATTAAACAATATGTCCTTTCATTCAAATATTAAACCACCACTAATATTTGTCACACACATGAGACATTAGTTCTTACATTCTCCCTCATGTGACAAAGTACAACCTCATGTGGTCCAATAAATTCTCAATCATAATGCTCATAAATAAGAACAATTGTTTCATCGTAAGTCATATTTAAGAACAAGAAATACTAAGAGTTATGACGGTCATATATCCCTACTTTGACATAGTTCCTTCCATGCACTACTATATTAGTCTTCTTCCTAATATGACACTTTCATGGGAAATACATAATATGTCTAACAATAATGTCATTTTAAAGACCATTCATGTTTTTCAACATCATCATTCATAATTGTGCACACATAAGTTTGAAAACAAAAATTTCAGAAACTTATACATTAATAAGCTTAGAGTGTCATACAGACATCATTAATGAATTAAAAACATAATTTAACATTCGCTAGCAGACATAATGCCCATTCTTTCAACATGAACAAT